>OZ010743.1:84903366-87403366 GCA_963932245.1 Tachinus rufipes
GCATGGTTTGACGGCAATAAATTAATTGATAAATTAGTGATAATTAATTAAGATGCGTTCAAGCACGGTGTGGTGGTTGGGAGGTTCAACGTGCGTTGCGTCAGTTATATAAAAAAATAAATTTGTATAACTGGGCGTAACACTAGTATCAATAAAATGTAGTAATATAACAATGTTATTAAATTATTATTTCTTTAGGAAGTATAAACTGTACAGATAGCTACATTTACAGCTATTACTATTACTATTACCTGTGAGTTAGGATTCTGAGACAAAATATTAGCAGAAATAAATAACACTGGGCACAGTATATAAAGAAAATTACCCCATCATTTTTTTTTGGTGTTATTTACATATAAGTCGACAAATAAAAGAAATTATTTTATTTTATATAAAGTTTTGATATTAAATTTAACCCATCGACTGTAGTTACCTATTAATTTTAAATTTATGACAAATAAATGCATACAACCAATTAACAACAATTATAAAAGTTTGTTATTTGTAAAATGAATAGTTTTGATAATTATGTATTTAAGTCTATAAAAAAATACTTTTATTATTTTATTTTGCAATTATATAATTTTTACTAATTAAAATAAATACTAATACTATTGATACAGAATGAAATAATTATATAAAAAAATATCTCATAATTATACTAAATAAATGATTTTATTTATGGATATTGCACAACATCTCATAATGTACAGCCAGACACGAATATTGTGGCCTCTATATAGGCAACTTAGTATACACAAAAATTATGTTAAATGTAGTTAAACTAATGCCTTTGTCTTTTTAGCACTTTTCATTTGCGCTTACATTTTAAACGTTCCATGGGCGACGCTGTTCTGGGATTGAAAGATGTTAAAACGGGCAAAGGCATAAGTTTAACCACATTCAACATCAATTTTGTGTATACTAAGTTGCCTATATAGAGGCCACAATATTCGTGTCTGGCTGTACTTGAGCCTTGTGCAGCAGCGACAGAAATTTTACCCGCCGTTCAAGCCGACTAGAAGTTTTCACAATTCATCGTAGACCCGCACCTACTTATATATAGTATTTTATTTAGCCGCATGGCTGCACTATACGGTTTCCAACTAGTAATGCGTGGAAGAGAGAACAATGTGCCTGCTCTACTTCTTCTCATTGAGTAATAGCGTGGTCGCGTTTGCACATGGTGGTTGAATACCATCTAATATAATATGTCAATCAACGGTGATATCGTAACAAATCTAAAAAAATCTAGTTGCATGGAATGGTACAATATTAATAGCAAAATAATAAAATTAGTTTTAAATATTATTTTCATTTCTTTAACAAAACTTTTTAATAAATTATTAAAACAAATTAAAAATTAAAACTGGCAAAGTTATTCCAGTATTCAAAAAAGGTGAAATTGTCTGTAGTAATTTTAGATTATTTCAATTGTACCTATAGTGGGGAACATATTTGAAAAAATGTTTAGCGTTTCAACTAACGCAACATTTGGAAGTAAATAATATTTTATAACAATAAATAAATAAATATGATTTTTGCCGTCATAGATCTATGGTATTTGCAATAAAAAAATTATTGATGCAATTTTAAATGGATCTGAGGTTGGTAGCTATACTTGAGTAAAGCTTTTGATTGTATATCACATTATATTTTAATTAACAACTAAAACATAACAACTATAGTAAATCTAGTATTGATCTTGTTTCATTATATTTGAGTAACCGTTTGCAGTGTGTAACAGTCACCTCTATAAATTTGGAAATAAAATGTGAGCACGGGTGTTCCACAAGGTTCTGTTTTAGGGTCAATTTTATTCCTAATCTATATTAATGATTTGCCATATTGTGATACTCAAGCTCTCTTTACACTATTTGCAGATACATAACATTTGTAAGATCCAATAAAAATATAGTTGAATTGAAAGTAGATGTGTGTGATGCACAGTCAATTGTACATGATTGGTTCTTATCAAATAAGTTAAATCTTAACGACTGTAAAACTGAGCATCTAATTTTTTCACTAAGCAAATAAACACTGAAGTAGTTAAGTTTTTAAAATTAATGCTAGATTATAGACTTTCTTAGATAGCTCATACCACCTATGTAAGCTCTAAAATTTCTAAATATATCTATCAATTGAAAAAATAAAAATAATATTACTTCACAAAAAATATTGCTCACAATTTATTATGATAATGTTTATTGGGTGGAAAAACACGGTATACTAAACTGAGATCATGCACCTACTTTAGCAATTGTATTCAAGATACAAAGTAGATCAATCAGAATTATAAGTAGTTTAGGGAATAGAGATGATTGCAAACTCAATTTTATTGCGTTGGGTATTTTAACGGTATCTTGTGTTTACATTTACAAGTGTCTTCTTTATATTAAGAAAAATATTAACCAATATACCACACAGAGTTCTTTGCATGATTATGCCACAAGGCAAAACAATAAAAAAAAAGTAAAAGTAGAGATGATTACTATGCAATCAAATTTTACAACAATTTACCACCACATACAAAAACTCCCTAGTTTAAAAAATTTAAGATATTTTTCAAAAATAAGCTGATAAGTCATGCCTTTATACGTGTTTTTAGCATAGTTTTAAAATAGTTGAATAATCTATGTATTTGTAATATTAACTTGTATTTTTTCTATATTTGACGTGTGTAAATACTTTGTATATAAAACGCTAATTAATATTTTTATTATTATTTCTTTTGTTTTTTGAACAATTCCGGTATCAGTTACTTATAACGCCGGGTGAACATCAAAGGCTTTATAAGTTTGTTTTAATATACTTTAATTTAAAAATTTCTTTACAGTTTGACATGTATTTAAAATTACTGATTTTTGACTTTTAATGTAGATGTTAGCTGGTAAGTTTAGGGTTTGTATGGATTTATGCAGGTTGTGATGAATAATGCCAGTACTTGATATAACTAATGGCACTATAATTACTTTATCCATTCCCTAGATTTTGCGTATCTCATCTGCCAGATCAGTATATTTTTCAATTTTTTCCGTATATGTTTTCTTAATATTATGTGTATTAGGAACGGCAATGTCTATTACATACTTAGTTTTATGACTTTTGTCAACTAGTGTTAAGTCCGGTCAATTGTGATTTATGGTTTTGTCCGTTATTATTGCTCGGTCATAATACAAATTGTACAAGTTGTTTTCAAGTACTGGTTTTGCTATGTACTTATAATACGGTAAATCAACTGTTGACAACTTAATGTTTTTTGCAAGATTGCTTCCGGGAATAAATTGCCATAATTTAACCAGGCGTTTGACGCTTCAGTGTCGACATATAATTGGTTTAAATCATGGTAATGTCTTTTATGTAGTGTTTTTTGGGCCCATTGATTTTTTATTTCTACATCTGTTGTTATAGAATGTGAGTCATTAGCTGTTGTGTCCTGAAGGTTGAGCGGTGTATGTCTGTTATTAGCTAAAACAGCACCTTGTAAAGATGGAAACTTTCTTGTTTAGCATAAAAGAATGCTTTTAAACTGTAAATTTGTTTATTATGCAATCTTACAACATTTACTAGGCCTCTTTCCTCTTCTTTTCTTAGTAGGGTAAGTCTATCAGTATTTGCTTTGGAATGATGCGCTCGGTATTTAGTTAGTGCAGTTTGGGTTAGTCTTTGTAACCGTTCTAAATCAGTTGCTGTCCATTTAATAATTCCAAACAAATACGTCAAAACTGGTGTTGCGTATGTATTTATAGTCTTTATGATGTTTTTGCCATTCCAGTATGATTTCATTATATTATGAACTTTTTGGCAATACTTTTTTGTTAGTTCTGTCCTAATATGTGTATGTTCTAACTCCTTATTTCGTTGAAAACCCAAATATTTATAAAATTCTTCTTCTTCCATTGGTTCTATAAGTTCTCCGTTCTTCAAAGCATAGTTTGTAGATTTTTTTGTTCCTTGTGAAATGCACTGCACTTTGAGTGAGATAGTTTGAAATGTGTTATATTGTTTTTTTTTATATTAAATCCGTACCCCGTGTCATTTAATATGTTTGATAGTGGATTTAACGCAAGACAAAACCAAAGTGGATTCAAAGAATCACTTTGAAATAGACCACAATTTATGTCGATTGGACTGGTGGTTATTTGCAAGTTGTTGGTATTTAATTTGACAACGGTATTCTAGCTACACATGGCATGTCTGAGACAAGTTGTTATATGTGGTTGTACTTTACATAGTTTTAATGTTTCAATCAGCCAGGAATGCGGAACAAAATCAAACGCTTTTTTGTAGTCAATAAAGGTGGTGTATATGTTTCTAGGAGATGTCCTTCCTTGTCTAAGAACTACCAAATCTATCAAAAGTTGTTTTTTGCATTCTTAAGAACTTTTGCGACAACCTTTTTGCTGTTCAACTAGTATGTTGTTATTATAAATATGATTTTGTAGCTGATGCGTTATGTACAATGTAATTATTTTATAGATAGTTTGTAAACATGTTATAGGTCTGTATTTAGCTGGATTGCTAAGGTCATTTTTGTCTTTTGATAACATGTATGTAATTCCTTGTGTTAAGAAATTTGGAAACAGACTTGATTTTGAACAAAATTTGTAATATGTAGCGCAATGTGTTTATGTGTACATGTAAATTGTACCAATTATTATGTAAACTGTCAGTTCTAGGAGCTTTTCAATAATGAGTCTTATCTATAATTTCTTATAAAATGTTAAGTGTAATATGTAATGGTACCACCTCAGTTATATGTTTTGTTTGCTCATTTTCCTCTTTAATCCAATAAGCATTTTTATTATGTTTAGTTTGCGTAGACCAAATAGTTGACCAGAATGTTTCTATTGATTCTTTTGTGAGAAGATTTAAATTTTTATAAAATAACTTTTTGTTATTTGTATAACACATATTTTGTTGTTTTCGCTTGGTGCACTGTTTATATCGTTTAAGTCTGCTACTAAGCGCAGCAAGTTTTTGTTGTAGAGTGTCCCTGTAGTAAGTAATATTTTGGTTTTGAGTTTCATGAGTCGAGTGGATTTTAAATTTGTTCATAATATTTGTAAAATTTTGCTGCAATTTTTCCTAGATCACAGCAAATGTGTTCCAAGCCGTCTTTCCTATGCTGCTATTTGATTTGACTTATTAATATTAGAACTTGTTTTGCATATTGATTTTGAGCCATTACATCGAACCGCAGCTATAGCAGCACAATACATATATAGCTGTGTGCATGTCAATAAAATCGCTAATGCTTTCAAGATGGTTTGACAAAACTTGAATATTATTTATATTTGTAATTGTTGCTAGTTTACGGGATGTATGTTGTTTAGGTATTATATGTTTTTAAGTTGGATCTGTTCCAGTAAACTTTGTTAGAGCGATGTATAATAATATTTTAATTTTATGAATTAGAGGTGCATTTGCATTAAATTAATTAGGAATATCATAATTTGCAAAGTTATATTCCATATTTTCTATACTTGAAACCGATTCTATTCCACTTGATATTATTGCGTATTCTCGGTTATTGTTGGTATCTTCGGCGCCGCTCGGCATTGTCATGTTATTGTTTAGACTGTTTAGAGCGTCGGCAACTTCTTGTTATATTTGTTCTAGCCTTGTCAGGAGAATGAGGTTGTTGTTGACAATAGTTCGTCGTTGATCTGCAATTTGTTGTTGGGTTACTTGCATATGAGGAAATTCTGTTAAAATGCCGAGTGCAAAGCTTGTCTGTATTGTGTCATGTCAGTTTCTAAATTTGTTATTTTATTTTAATTTATTAAGTTTGAATTTTTTTTTACAGGTATTATCCTAGGAGTTATTTATTAGACTGGTACGGGACCAGGTCCAATAAAGATTGTCATTGTTTTAGAAAAGACCTAACGATGTTACATATTTTTAGTATCACAGTCTTTTGCATAGGTATTATAACATTATCTTTGAGCTGTATTTTATTTTAGTTTTTCTTTAGATTTAGTGGCACTATACCTGTTGATGACATAATTATGGGGATTATTCTCACTTTGTTTTTCCATATTTTTTCTATTTCTATTTCTATATAAGTACTGTGCCAAAACCACCCGGCATACCGACTTAAATCAACTTATGGCGTGGACGTAAAGCCTAGTATAGTGGATTTAATTAAATAAATAAAATCAATTAAATAAATAAAATCAATTAAATAAATAAAATTAATTAAAAAAACAATTAAATTAAATATGGGTTTAATACGACGTTATCCAGAACAGCAATTAGAAAATACAGGAATGATGAGCAGGAGCAAATCACAGCACAAAGAATCGAGTGTTGCTGGACAAGAACCTAAAGGGATAAATCATGCGGATGCAACAAACACGGGAGCATTTCCAAAAACTCCCAAAATGCATCCAGTGCATACACCGGATTTACACCACATGGATACAAGTGCGGCAATACAAGGATTTGCAGTAAATACACCGAACAAATACCACATGGATGCAACCGCTGCAAATCACGAATTTGCAGTACATACAGCGGACACATACCACATGGATGCAGGTGCTGCAGCGCAAAGATTTCCTGTGCGTACATGGCTCTGGCACGCATTATATAGATCCACGTGCTGCATTGCAAGGATTTACAGGTATGAAAAATGTGAGTGCAGTAAATACGGGAGCAATCCCAAAAAACCCTCGGAGGCCGTACGCCTTCAGTTTATACCCCGGATACCATCATCGGGAGTCCGCGACATTTCCAGCAGCGTCCACAGCGTTCTCTATCCCAGCCGCTATCAGTACAAGGAGAGGCAGAGGTCCCATTTATCTGTGAACTTCTTGCCGGGACGTATGTACAAAGAAATACTCCTCAGTCACAAATCGTATCGCTTCCGCAAGGTTACATTCTTTTTGAGAATGATAAATATAATAAATTTAATAAATATACAGGGTCGCAATCAATTAATAATACACAACAACGTGTAAACTTAAATAGCAGTCCTAGTGAAAATTTATTTTTATTTGTGTACATGTACCTGTACAAAACTCGATGTACAATGATTCTAACCCTCATGTTAATTACTTGCCACGTAATGTGACGGCTCAACCTAATGTGACTGCTACTAATTATAAACCTAATTTAAATTTGAATAATTATGATTAATTTGTTAATGTTAAACCTGTAATGACAACTAATTCAACAAGTTGGAATTTAGATACTAAATTTTTACCAAAATTTGAAAATGATAAAACGACTCATCCGGTTGATTATATAATAAAAATAGAGGCAATTTTTACTATCTCACGTATGCCATTTGAATATTTTAAAATGTACCTTTTCGAATTATTACAGAGAAACGCAAAACCATGAGCCAATGCATTTATTAACCATTTTAATATTTTTGACGAATTTCGCAGAGGATTTTTATCTCAATTCTGGGATCCTATTAAGCAATCCCAATATAGATATAATTTAGAAACAAGCCGATATAATAGTGGATCATATGTTGACTTCTTTTTAAAATGTATGTAAAATGCTAAATATTTACAACCGGCCTATTCAGAAGAGTTGTTAGATGCCACGATTGGTCAAGCTTATCCCCCTCAAATCGCCGCGTGTCTTATCGGTGCTAAATGTATTAATGATGCTTTGGCTAGACCGAGTCAAGCTGACTTTTACCAAACCACAATACCGGTAGCAAAGCAATACACTCATGATAGCAACGGCAAAGGTCTCAATCGTTCCAATAGCCCTAACCATAATGGTCCTAGCAATCATCCGAGTAGCCCGAGTAACAACTATTGTTTCGGGAGCTCTACAAATAATTATAGTCCGGGAAGCCCTTTACAAAAACAAGTTTCATTTAAACAAGACAGTTCGGAAAACTAATAGATGCTTTCCTTTCACTGTTCTGGACGGTTCCGAACAATTCTGTGCTTGACGCCCCATGTACCTTTCACAGAGAGCGCAACGCCCCAACTTGTTCCGAGTTTCCTTCCCTTTTCCCCTCATGCACTACCTATCACGACGGTGCATCAGAACGGTTCTGTGCGTCAAGCCCCGGGAGCGTGTTGCTCAGTAAATGTCTGCTTCCTTACCTAGCCCGAAGGTCGCGGTTATTAGCTATAGGGCTAGTTATCCCAAAGAAGAACTCACAGACAAGCTGTGTGAATTTAACCATATAACACAGAAGCACTCTCCGGTAATATCTATAGTAATAGAAAACATTGCTTTTCCGGCACTTGTTGATTCCGGAAGCGAGATTTGTTGCTTATCGGCAGACGTTTGGGATCGAATAAAATTTTCTGATAAAATACCTATTTTTTTGGCCAGTAGTGTTCGAGTGTCGGGAACATATAGAGGTGCGCGGAGAAATATAACCCACCAAATCCAACTTGAGTTCAAGCTTGGAAAGTTTACGTAGGAGTAGATTGGTTACGCATCGAACGCGCATCAATTGAAGAAGTACAGACACTACATCATGAGTTTTTGCCTATTTAACCACCCAAACTAAAATAAGCTGCTATCAATTGCAATACTGTACAGGTTAAATCAAACGCGGTTGTAGAAATAGGTAAAACGGAGCTTAGGGATATTGTTGGCGGCACCGCTCTGGATGCCAAATTTTAAAGTTTATTCTAATCGTTAATTCAAAAACATTTACATGTTTTTTCCAATGTACCTGGCCGAACAGCAGAATATACGCATCACATTCACTTAACCGATCACACACTATTTTAAATTAAGCCATATCCAATTCCATATGCGCATCGCGCAGTTGTGTTACAGGAATTTGAGAGAATGGAAGCGCACGGTATTATTGAGCGCAGCAACACTCCATTTTGCTCGCCCTTACTTACAGTAGTGAAACGGGACGGTACGGTACGCGTTTGTTTAGACGCACGAAGGCTAAATAAAGTTATGGAAAGAGATTCGGAATTGCCGAGGGCCATAGACAATATCATTCATAGTCTAGACGCAGTACAGTTTATGTCAACCATTGACTTGACAAGTTCTTATTGGCAGATTCTACTAACCCAAGAATCAAAACGATACACGGAGTTTGTAGTAGGTGGTCGTTGTTATCAGTTTAAGGTCTTGCCTTTTGGCATTAAGACTGCTGTATCCTTCTTTACTAGGTGCATGGATAAAATCCTAGGCCTAACACGGCATGGTTTTGTTTTAGCCTATATTAATGACTTCTTAGTACATTTTTTATCGTTTGCTCAACACCTTGAACACTTGGATGATCTTCTGACTTGGCTTGGTAACGCTGGCTTTGAACCTAAAGAAATGTGAGTTTTTTAAACAACAAGTAACATTTTTAGGTTAAGTACTAAGCAATCAAGGCATGTGCACCGACTAGAGCGGGTTTAAGCAATACTGGAGTTTTCGGTTCCTCGAAATATTAAAGAAATTCACTTGTTTTTTGGGTTTATGCAACTACGACCGAGTCTTTGGTAGTAATTTTTTCTACAGTGTTGGCGCCGTTAATTGGATTGCTTTGAAAATAGGCAAAATGGCAATGGTCGGCCTTACAATCTACAGCGTTTGAGGGATTAAAATCTCTTGTCGCTAAACAAACTTTGTTGTATCACCCAGATAATGAAGAAATGTTTTTTGTTCAAACGGATGCGTCCGACGTCGGTCTAGGAGCAACATTATATCAAACGGAAGGTAAAAAAAAAAACAAGTTGTTGCTTATGCCAGCCGCATTTTATTAGACCGCAAGCGGAACTTTAGTGTTCCAGAGAAGAAAGCACTTGCCGTAGTTTGGGCTTTAAATAAGTGGAGGGTGTATCTGTTGGGACGTCGGTTTACTTTACTATCAGACCACAAGGCGCTGTCTTTCTTACTGACGTGCAGACTTTTTTCTTTGCAAATTACTTGCTGGATATTATCCTTACAAGAATACGATTTTCAGATCATTTATATCCCGGAAAAAGATAACTTTTTGCCAGATATTTTATCTAGACACCCTATGCAAAGATTATCCACCCTACAAGATAAAATATTTAAAATATTAGTAGCTCGATATCTTCCATCTAATGCATTATCAGTAAAGATACAAAATTTATTTAAATCTTTAGCTAAACACCAGCACGACGACCCCACCTTGTCTCTCCATATAACAGGTCTTAAGAAAGGGAATGCCATCGATCATTAGAGGTTTGTTATGCACGATTTCTTATATCTCCGAAGAGGGGAGTATCAAGCAACCTATCTTTGTATCCTAAAGATTTTTTAATAGGCGGTAATTGATATTCTTCATAAAGCCATTGGCCATTTTGGCGTCTATAAAACTTGGCATGCGGTTCGACAAGAGATATAGTGGAAAACATGTGTCGGGACATAAAAAACACGTATCAAGGGTTGTATAACTTGTCAAACTACCAAATCCTGCTCGTTACCAAACCCACCTCAAATGGCAGTTATTCCCGAGTTTCTAGGCGATTTGGTTGCTATTGATTTATATGGATTTTTACCACCGTCTGTTGGCGGCGCTACTATGATGTGTGCGGTACTTGATTGTTTTACCAAATACGTAACTTTGTATTGTTTAAAGCGGGCTACCAGCGAAAGTATTATACGTCGGCTTAAAACGCAGTTTTTTCCTAAATTTGGTTGCCCAAAACGGTTACTAACTGATCACGGCACCCAATTTATCTCTGATTTATGGGTCAATACCTTATCATCGCTAAAAATACAGAACGTACATTGTAGCGTTAGGCATCCCCAAGCTAACCCCGTTGAACGCGTTATGCGGGAATTAGGTAGGTTGTTTTGGGTATATTGCTACGAAAAACATACGCGTTGGGCGCTAGAAGTGTCTAAGTTAGAGCACCTTCTTAATAACGTCGTGCACGAGTATACCGAATTCTCTCCGCATGAGTTGCAATTTGGTGCTTCACCGGGCACGGTACTTCCTTTTAGTCTAAGTCAACCGTCTACATTCGACGCGCATGTAAAACTATTTGTGGCTCGAGAAACGCTTCTTGGCAAAGCAGAGCGACGAAAAGCTGCACACCCCGGCAAAGATACGTTGTTTAATGTTGGTGACTTAGTGTTATTGCGAACTAATCTTTTATCATCTGCTAATTTACGGCAAACGCGTAAGTTTATGCTGCTATTCGAAGGCCCTTATCGCATTAAAAAGCAAGTCAGTATCCATACGTATGTGTTGCAGTGTAGCGACAGCGACATCGAACGTGGCACCTTTCATGCGTCGCATCTGCAATCATATTGTTCAACCCCTTTATTGGAGATACCCAATCATCCAAAGCGAAGAAGTTCGGGAGCAGGTGTGCCGGAACCACCCGGTATACCAACTTAAATCAACTTATGGCGTGCACGTAAAGCCGTCCATGCGCGTTGGGTTGTTGGGTTTTGTGTTCCTGAATAAAAGTTTCCTATTCCTTTTCGTTCTCTGCCGTTAACTAGTAAATAACGCGGTTTATTTGCCCAGGTATGTAGTAATTATTTCGATGTATTAAGTGTTTCTATTTTTGTTAATTTCCAGATTATTTATGAATTAAATGTATGGAAAGGATTAAAGCTATTTATTTAATTAACAATTACCATCCACTTGCTCGGCTAACCTTCAACCCCACGTGCTCTGCCACAGTACTTATCAATTTTTTTGTTATATTTGACCTCGATATTATGGTCTGCTGGTATTGCTACATCTATAAGATACGTAGTAATTACATTTTATATAGTAAGAGTAATGTCTGGGCAGTTATGTGCAACTGTTTTATTTGTCAGAATGGCTCTGTCCCAGTATAATTTGTACATGTCGTTTTCTAGGATAATTGATAGATTATATTTATAGTATGGTTCCCATTTGCTAATTAAATTGTATTTATGTACTAATTCTTGATAAATTATTTTAGGTACCGTTCTGCATATTGTGTGAGAGCTAAAATTTTACAGCCGTTTGTAATATGCTCAATAGTTTCCTGTTCGTCTGCTTTTATCGTTTGTGTTTTGTAGATCTTTAGTTATGTGCAGTCTATATCTTTTTGTGTTAATTACTTTGTCTTGAATGGCCTGTAGAAATCTTTTGGTTTCTGGAAACAAATATCCTTTCTTAAGATATGTAAATGTAGCTATTCTGTCTATGTTCTCTTTGTGACTTTGGTGGTAGTATCTGCTATGTAGTTGTTTTGCTGCCCGTTATTAAATATTTTCTTGATGTAGTGTATTGGAATCTTTATGTATCTGTTCTTTGTCAGCCAGTTTAAATGAGGTATAATTAGTATCAATGTTTACAATTGCTTTATGCAATTTACTATCATTTCTGAGATAAAAATAATTTTGAAGATTTGTAACCTGACCTCTGCTGCCGTCCGATCTTGGTAAATTTATTCTTTCTATGCAAGCGGTTGTGTGGTGCATTTTGTGTTTAGTTAGAAGAGTTCTTGTATTTCTATTAAGTGCATCAAGATCTGTAGTTGACCACTTAATTATACCAAACGAGTAGGTGAGGATTGGAATTGCATATGTTATAAATACATATGCAATTCTTCAAGATTCAAAGATTTTTTGCATTTAAGTTTTTTGTTAGAAGTTGTTTAAGCTTTTTATTGTATGTTTTTGTTAATTTAGTTTTGAGGTTTGTATGGTCTATTTTGGTAGTTTGTTCAAAGCCTAGATGTTTCTAAGTTTCATCTTTTTCTATAGATAGGATTGTTTGTTTATTTATTGTATTTATACCGTCTGTTTTTGTCCACTTTCCTTTCTACATTCTGTTAATTTTGCATTTGTTAATGCCAAATTCTATATTTATATCTTGAGAGACTGTTTCTGTAATTTTTAATAGTGATGTTAGTTGTGTTTTGGTACTAGCATACAGTTTTATGTCATCCATATAAAAAAGATGGTTAATTTTATGCATCGTGACTTTGTTTTTCGGAAATTGGAACCCTGCTTCTGTGTCTTTAAGTAGTCCAGAAAGTGGATTTAAATACATACAAAATCAGAGCGCACTTAATAAGTCTCCTTGAAAATTCCACGTTTTATCTGTATTGTTTCTGATTCTATCACCTGTGTAGTTGATCGAAGGTGTAGTTTTGTCTTCCATGTTTTTTTTTTAGATTATTGTTAGATTGACTTTATATATGTCTAGGACTTCAGTTAACCAGCTATGAAGAATGCTATCAAATGCTTTTCTGTAGTCTATAAAAGTTTCGTATAGATTACGTTGTTGTATTTCGGTTTAAATATAACGCTGTCAATTATCAATTGTTCTTTGCATCCCTGACATAAATGATTGGTACTTTTTTGTTCTTTAGTTATTGTTAAGTATTTGTTAATATAGTATTGAATATTTTATTATTAATTATTATAAGCTCTAAGTATCTTACAGCTTTTAAAAAACATGTATCGTGGACTTTTATTCTATTCTAAAACACTTCCTGTTACTTACACCATTTATCAGATTGTTAGTCAGAGAACTTACGCCTTTATACATTTTCTGTATAGCTAAAGAATATAATAACTAAGTAATATTATGCAGGACGTTAAAATGCTTTTATTTGTTTGCTAAATTAAAGAAAAACATAAACAAAAATTGCGCTTAAAATAATGTTTTATTTGATTTCTGAATATATTAATTTTTGGCACGTAAACTCTTTTCAATTTACATGTTTTAATTGCTTTTAGTCCACTTTGAAAAGTTTTTAGAAAATATGTAAAAATTTAACTGAAAATATTCTGAACCATATCAAAAATAACGTCAAAGCAATAATAATAAAAAACTTAAAAGTTTGATATAGCCTGTTAGTAGCATAGAACATTTTTAGACCATAAAAAACTTTAATTTTATATGTTTTTACAAAGATTATAAATCAATTTTTAAGTAATCTTAAAAATTTGTTATATTATAAAGAAACTTAAAAAAAAGTATTTTGTGTTGTTACAAAATTTTATATGGATTATATAAAACTTTAAAAGTGCATTTTATGCATCCACTAATTTTTAAATATTTTTTTAGCAAAAGTTGCAGTAAAAAATTAAAACATTAAACCGCATAATTAATTATACGCAAATCAGAGGCAGGCGATAATGCACATGTACATTAAGTGTCATACTACAACATTGCAAGAATAATTTATCATCTCTGCGTAGGTGTAGTTGTATGAAGACTAATTGCGCTACATATTCAATAATTATAGTTATCGCTTGCACTATATTTAATTGGACATACTCTATTCAGTTAATATCGTTTCTTTTGCGACAACACTTTAAACAGTCTGTCAGTAATGACTCGATTGTTATCACACTTGAATCAATCGATAATGTTTGTAATATTACCTACTTAGCATTCATGTGTAACCTAAATAATACATATAACTCAAAATGTTTCTAGCTGCATCATCTCTAAACATATTATTAAACTTTATTGTTATAAAATATTTTAATAATGCCAATTGCATTTATTTAATCACACAAAATAATGATTTAATTATAAACAAACAAACTATAGTAACAAGATATAAAATTGAAGATAACAATGTTAAACTAAATTTGTCTGTTGTCCCATGCAGTTCATTTATTGTTTACACTGATTTAGCGTTGGAAATATTTGAATCAATAGAATTTCAAATATCTAGAGAATTAATTCATAGGTTTCCAAACAGAAAATATTTGTTTTTGTCTTATTATGATGGTTTATTGTTTGAATCAAGGTATTTTAATAATGTATTGGATTTTTTACTAATTGATCTTTCTGTCGAAAATGTATACAATGCTATTTCATATAACCAGAATAAAGCCGTAATAATAGATAAATGGATTGTTGACGAACATAGATTTAAATTTAATGCACAATTATATCCTGCTAAGTTGCATTCAGGAAGAATGTTGAATGTTGGTGCATTTGACTACCCGCCCTATGTTACGTTAAGTAAGTGTTCTAACTTCTAATGTTTATAAATAAATTTTAGGTTGTTTATATTTTAGACGAAGATAAAGGCGTGGAATTAATGATAATACAAGAATATTGCAAAAGATATAATTTATCGCTAAATATTGTAAACTTTCCCATTGACAAGTGGGGCAATGTTAACTCAAATTTTACTGGATATGGTATATTAGGCGATCTTTTAGATGGTTTGTTGGACATAGGCATAAGTAAGTATGCAATTAAAACTATAAATACTACATATACTAACGGATCACACATTTGTTGTTAATTTTTAATATTTTATACCAAAATAGAAGTTCATTTTTTATATACTTTATGGTCCAATTAATAACAGATAAAAGATCATAAATTTAATGATCTAAAATAAACAAAAATATTTTTTTATTATATTACTTTTTTTTATAAATTTTATCATACGCGTGATTATAAATATAAATTATATTTTTAAATTATATTCTCTCCAGAGGTATATTTTGTTAGCAAATTATTCAATTTACGTATGAAGAAACACAAATCTAAATATTTTGAAATAAGTTTTCTAATAAGAAGTTTCATTTTAAATAGCAGGTTATTTGGGCTGTCAATTTTGAAGCTATTATTTTTTGACAATTGACAAGTAAAAACTACGTCATTATTAAAAATGATTGTTCCATTTTAATAATGACGCTTCAACAACGTATTGAAATGATTAAAATTCACTACAAAAATGTTGAAAATTTTTTAGTCACAGTTTGCAAAACTAAAGCACTTTTTGATCGTCGTAAAGCACCTTCTCGGCCGGCAATAGTAAACCTGGTAGAAAAAATTAAGCTGTTGGGATAAGTTTGTGATGTGAAGAATCGAAACCGTGCGCATCGCTCAAGAACACATGAGAATATTGCTAATGTAGCCCGTAGTGTTGAAGAAAACCTAGGTTTGTCGATCGTTGAAATTAGACATTCTACAAACAACATTACACCGTATTTTGCATAAAGACTTAAGTCTTAAAGTTTTTAAAGTTCAGTTAACACAAGAACTCAAGCCGGTCGATCACCATAAACGTCGTATCTTTGCTGATTGGGTTTTTCAAATGCACCAAAATGATCCGGAATTTTATCGAAAAATCATTACCCGTTTTTTTTTTAATATTAAAATGAAACCTTTTATTGGAAAACCTTATATTTACTGATAGAACATGGATTTAATGTTTATTTATATTTACAGCTGGGTTTTACTTGACAGGATCAAAACTTGATTTTCTTGATTATGTTGCTTTAACTTTGCGAGTAGGAAGTACTTGCATTGTTCCAACTCCACAGTAAGTTAATCATATCAGTTAATAATTATTTTGAATCTAAAAATATATTACTTTTTTTAAAATTGTTATTGTTGGCAGATTAATTAATATTATAACTATAAAAATAAAACCCACATAATGTTATTTACAATCAGTTAGAATTAAAACAGTTTTTGATTTCAATAAAGTTAAAAGTTGAACAAATATAATTGCCATTTTCCAATATTAGAAAATTGATAGGAGTGTCATATTCATAGAAATACAAATTTATTGTCGTGTAACGCAAACCAAATGCAATTTGTAAAGGAACAGATTTTATAACATTTTTTGAATGTATGGTATTTATGGAATTGTTTAATGTTAAAATACTAAAACTGTTATCAATTATTCTTTAAAATATGCAACTAAATAACGTGGTCTTAAATTTAATCGCTGTTAACACCCGGCGTAGAACAGACTGTAATGGTAATTTAAAATTAAGATTAAATTAACATTATTATCTATAGTATTTAAGAAGCAAAAGAGACAATACAAACATAGAACAGAAGTGCTTGCGAGAGTTTTGTGAGGATGCGAAAAGTGTAATGCTGTTGTTTTTAAAAAATACACTTGTCCTGACGTGCGACACGTTTAGTGTTTACTCAATAGCACATAAACCGCGGCGAAGAGCAAATCAATGTCAAGAAACGCGATATAGTAGAGAAAGCGGAAAGATGCAAAACACACCGCTAGAGACAAGAGAAATTATGAACTAGGGTACAGAGAGTCAAACCTCAAAAGAAGATAATAATGAACTCGCCAAGCGGAAACAACAATGCATAAAAAGCAAATAAACCTACAACAATAGAAACAATAGGGGAACTGATTACAGAGTTAAAGGATTAACTAGTGAGTGTGTAAACACATTAATTTCTTTTTTGCAATGCAATGCAATGCAATGCAATACAATACTCAAAATACTCAAAGAAAGCTCAGAGTGAATAAAACATTATTATTCAGAAATAAATGAAAGGCGCTAAAAGACAAAACTAAGAAAAAAATTAAAAAGTTTGACAAAGCACAAAATAAAAGCTACAAAACAAAAAGGAAAGAGATAAAAGAAACAAAATGGATACCGAAAAGGGAAAAAAAAAATAAGGACGGACAAAACAAATATTTATATAAAAAAAATTGTTCACAGAGACGACAATTACAAACAAAATTGCAAAAGTAATAAAAAAAAAGAAAAGCAGAATAACAAAAATAAGAAAATACTAAATGGTAGATGGCATCTGAGATAGTCAGAATATACCTGGCAACAAAAGGACACGGCAAAGTAATCATAGATAAAGCTACAAGGATATTATTAAAAATATTTTTTTTTTAATTCTAGACTGCTAAAAAAAAACTACTATAGAAACTGCATAAACTATGCATAAAATAAAGAATTACGACAAAGAAGAACTGAACAAAAACCTTAGAAAACTAAAAACGCATCTGAAAATAAATTAAATAATTGGAATAAATAGCACACGTTTTAGAAAAAAAAAAATGCAGAAGTAAATGTCATTGCAGATGAAATGATACAAAAATTAGACAAAAGTAGGGGCTATAGAGAGAGAAGGGCCGGGGACACATGCGTGTTGCAGATGCTGCGTGAAAATCCTTGAGCCAATAACCAACCCACTTTAAACTAGTGCCAAATCTAGACTAGATTGACAAGAACAGTATAATAACAAGATTTACACAGAGAAAAACACCAGAAGAAGCCATGCGTAACTTATTTTCAAAGGTCACACACAATAAATGCAACTCTAATTAATAAATAAACTAATCTAAATTTTTTAAACATATGTTTGATGTGTAGAAGGTAAAAGAAAGCTCATACAGAAACAACAAATTGGTATTGCACCAAATAACATAATAAATTTTGCGTATGTTATGTAATCTCAACTTAACTTGTTAAACTATTGAGGTTCTGTCTATATAAACTAAATGTTAGTAGTTGTCTATTAAAACAATAATAGTTTTATTCTATCCGTTTTGTAATTATTTATTTGAAAGATTGAAAGACTATTAAAAAATTTGTTAAAATATTTTTGTACCTTATTCGCATTATAGCCAAATTAGTATATATCATAGACAAATAAACCATAAGTTGGTTGTTGGTCTTATAACATAAAACATACAGAGTGTTTTATTTGAAAAAAAAAACTTATCAAATTTTTATAATAAAATGATAAATTTAAACCACAGCTTTTTTAAAACCTAAAACTTATTCTTTAAATTTTTTGTTTAATATTGTTTATGGTTGGAGAATTATTTAGATGTTCCGGTAGTTTTAACTAACCCTGTATATCTAATCCACAGTTATGTTATGTTGGCTATGTGATTATTTATTTACATTTTGGTTTTGTGCTTGAAATTTATTGAAGTATTTTAAGTATTATTTTAGTAACTATTCCGTTTTATTTATAAACAAGTTTACAATCTTAAGTACAAACTTAAAAATAAGCAAACTATAAAGTTGCATTAATAGACAATTGCTCCCGACTTTTTACTGTTGTTTATTTAAATACATGTACAGCATATTTTTGAAGTATCTCTTTATAGTATTACGTTATTTTGTTGTTGCTTGCATTAGTTTGGAAGATATAGTACTCTAGTTGTGTAAGGTTTTACTTGCAAAACTTTTTCACAATTATTCCTCAATGCATAAGCGTGTCTCATTAAGTTTATTTTGAGTTTGCTCTTATTACACTTAAAACTTTGTAATTCAAAAATATTGCAAAAGACGTACAGCTAATTTTATAGTTAATCTGCATTGCAAAATATTTATTAAAAGTATGTATACTCATAGTTTAAACCTAGCAGTTAAATAGGCTCTACAACAAATTGCATTTTTTTATAGCAAATTTTTAATACTATACAATTCTTAGCATTCTTCTTAACAAAGTAAAACTTTGTTCTATTTACATAACTAAATTGATATAAAATTAGTTATTAATGTAAAAAATCGCTAAAATTAAGATATTTACTAGATTTTATTAATTAAAATATTTAACATACACAATGTCGTATGGCAACTTTATTTGTAGTACTTACATAACTAATTTAATAAAAGAAACAAAATAATTATTAGCTGACAATATAATAAACTAGTAATACATTTATTATTTTCAGACGTATGTCAACTTTATATGTACCCTTTCAACCATTCGATACATATATATGGTTTCTCTTATTGATTACATTTGCCATATTTGTATTATTTTTTTGGTACATTCTTAAAAGAACTTATAAGTAAGATTTTATAAATACATTAGAAGTTTGTTGATACTTTTATTTTAGATTTGAATCAAACTATCTAATCAGATCACTATTGACAGTGGTTTCTATATTTATGCAACAACCAACAAAATTAATTGTTCAGTTGTCCATTTACAGAAAAACAAGTTCAATGATGTTGTTATTTACATTGATAATTTCATCAGCTTATAATAGCAGACTTTATCAAGTATTGGCTAATCCTGCGTAAGTATGCACTTTGACTTAATTACTTAAAGCACTAGAGAAACCGACTAGACTAATTCTAGACATATTTACCTAACGACTCCAACTATCCGTTTATATTCGATTGTTGTGTTCTTTGCTATTAAAATTTAACCATCAACTTTCCCTAAAAGACATATACAATCTCAAATTTAAATCACTTTTATGTAGCTGAGCTACATCATTATTTATAGAAATAGATAAAGTAATAAAAAACTTTATATACTATTTAATATTACTTAAACTAACCTGAGTTTTTAGGTATACTCATGTTATAAATTCATTTGAAGATTTATACAATAGTACCATAAATATTGGAATAAACCATTTTACCTATGAATGTTTCCTTGCTGACGTAAGTATGTTAATTAATAATTTAATCATCAATATTTGTAAAAACATTGTAAGTAAAATTTATATGTAAACTTTGTGTATATTATAAAACATACTTCTGATAGTTATGTTAATGTGTACAAAGCTCTGCTCTACAATTAATTAATCTGTTAATTTATAGCATTTTGATAATTGTCTATAAAAAGCGTGTAACAAATGTGGTAAAACTATAGACTACATATAAATGTTTTACACAATGTTACATTTGTTACATACAAAGTTTTACGCTCTATTGTTCAATTATTTATTAATATTTT
This sequence comes from Tachinus rufipes, assembly GCA_963932245.1. Taxonomy (NCBI): domain Eukaryota; kingdom Metazoa; phylum Arthropoda; class Insecta; order Coleoptera; family Staphylinidae; genus Tachinus; species Tachinus rufipes. The sequence continues at coordinate 84,923,732 of OZ010743.1, forward strand.
TAAAATGTTTTTAGAGTAAATATCCAGGATTATCACAACGCATTATATTGGATACTGAACAAAATTTAATAAAGAAAATGTTGGAAAATAATATGGCATTATTGATTGAGCATTTTTCAAACGGTTAGTAACTTATTAATCGTTAACTATAGTAACATTATATTTGTAGGATATGTAATACGAGGAGAGATTACTTCTACTGAATTAAAACATTTCATAGCAATGAAAGATGATTTGTTTTGGTCAACGGCAGCAATAATTTTGCAAAAAAGTTCTATATATCAACCAACTCTTTATACACACAATTTGAATGTAAGAGAAGCTGGATTGCAATTGAAGTGGTTGCGGGAGGTAATATTTTGCATTCTAACTATATAATATATTATTTACTAAACTATTATAGGCATTGGATGTAACTGGTAGAAATATTATATTGGAATTAAATAATTTAAATATAAATTCTACACCTCATCAGTTTAAATTAGACCATGTGATGGGAATATTTATGATTTGGATTGTTGGTATTATAACAGCAGTATTTTGTTTTTTGTTTGAAATCAAATCTAAGCTAGTATAAATTATTTATATATAGTCAAGTTCTTTTAAGTTAACACAATTTCAGAACACTGGAAAAGCTTATGCAAGTAGTCTATATGAACTTGTGCTTATTTCTTAATTTATGATATAATCGCATTATTAGAAACTTATAAACCAAAGTTTATTTTACTTAGTTATTAAGTTCAAACTGTTTATTTACTAATGTGTTTTGATGTTTGAATTAAATAAATAGCTAAACAGAAATTGATTATAATTACTTCTAATATTTGTACATCAATTTATAGAAGTTAAAATAAATAATGCACAGTTTGTTCTTATAAATAATAATATTTCACTATTAGTTTTAGTTTTCTTAAAAATCTTGTTAATTATATACTAATGCCCGTATGACACTGATCTATAATTCTTTATTGAATTATATATATAAAAATATTTAAATCTTAAAAAGTCTGTAAAATGCACAAATAATCATCAATCATATTGTAGATTGAAATTTTAAAAATATTTTTAGTTTTTCTTTAGAATTAACACAAAAAATATACGCATTAACAGTTTTAAGAAAATAGTTGGGTTATATTATAAATGCAATTTCTCACATTTTATGTGTTAATTATAAAGAAAACCTAAAAATGTACTTAAAATTTCAATCTATAATAAAATTGATGATCATTTGTGCATTTTACAGACATTTTAAGATTTAAATATTTTTATATATATAATTCAAGATATAATTATTGACAGTGTAATACGGGCATAAGACGTAACGTAACTGAAAATGTTCAATTATTAATGATGAAATAAAACAATTACTAAGTACTTACCAAACATGATTTATTATTATATATATTTATTACTAGAGTACATAATAAAAAAATGTGTTAATAGAATACAAAACCTTTACGCTTTTACAAGAAATCTGGTAAACATGTTCAATCCTCTTTTTTTTTTTCTCAAAATATGTACCTATTTTTAAAGTTTATTAATTTATCAAAACTAATATATCTGTGTGAATTTATCAACAAAAAAAGGTTTTTAAAACATGATCTTTTTAAGTAATAAAAAGAGACAGTGACAGCATTGGACAATTTGTTTTCAAAAAAACATTGATCTTCAATAGCTAGTAAAATAAAACAATAAATGAGTTTTTACCACAAATATTTTTTTGATATAAATATACAGGGTGTTTCAAAACATGTGTCGGAAAAGAAAGGGTGGGATTTCTTGGCTAATTAAAAGAAAAAGTTCTTATTACCATGGTTCCGCAAACGCATCGTTTACGAGATACAGGGTGTAATTTTTTATAATTTCTTTATTTTTAACGATATCTCAGGAACAAAAAGAAAAAGTAGCAACATGATCAAAAAACCTGTATTTTACAAAACTAAGCAATAACGTAAAAAACAAGAAAAAATACAAAAATTGTTGAAAATTACCTCTTCCTACGGTAACGCAGGCTTGCAACCTACGTCTTAGTGACTGACGTACTTGTTCAAAAATGAGTGTTTCGTATCGTATTGCAGGATGCAATAATGCGGTTTTTTCTTTATTAGTATTAACTGATGTACTGTAAACTAAACTTTTTAAGTGACCCCACAAAAAAAAATCCAAAACATTTAGACCTGTAGACCAAGGAAACCAAGCCTGTGGGCCTCCTCGATCTATTCAACTGTTCCTATACTGTTCAGTTAAGAATTGTCACGAATTATGGTTTTCCAATAATTAATGTACACACTTTTTAATTTCGATGTAATATTTTATTTATTATTGAAATAACATTAAATATTAAATGACAATACAGGTCATAACCCGATGAAGATCTAGTTTTTAACTGACTAATTCTAATACGTGCTTCTACATTTATATAAATCAATTTGCTGAGCTAAGCAGCAGGTGGCTGGTGTTGTTACATTTCTCGGTGGACGCTTTCTTATCAAAAAGAGTCTGGTTTTGCTGGCGCGACCGTAATTCCTCCATCGCTAGTCTGAAGAATCTTCTCAAGGTTTTCAGCGATAAATTTGGTCGGGACAGGAAGTGATGAACCCGTTTCCTCTTCTTGATTATCATGTAGACCGCCGGCATTATCAAGATGACCAAAATAATGATGATTGTCCAATTGATAACAGTTACAACAGGATGTAAGTGTAGCGGCTGTATTGGTTTCAGATTGATATTCTCGGGTAGTTTTATGACTTCTAGACTTGCATGGTGGGTTGGTATCAAGGGATGCAAAAAGACGTTAGGAACATGAATGTTGATGGTTTCATTAACATTGTACAATTTGCCATTAATTAGCAAAGGACATTTGTTGGTAAAGATGGCGGTGTTGCAATCTGGATGTATTTCCTCTTTGGTACAGTAGTTGATAACTTCCAAGTGATTAGAACTTGCAAGGACAGTGTTGTCTTGAAGATGGTAACTAATGTTGTTTTGAAATCTGCCAGTCAAACATTGTAGAGGTTTGGTATGCATTCTTTGAACCATAACTCATTTGACTAATATGTTGCAGGTGGTATTATCATTAATTTATCAGCATTGGGGATAGGCAATATTTTGAACAAAGGAATTGATTTTTGGTTTAAAATGGGAATTTTAAGCATAACGATCATTCTCTTATGAGTGGAAATGATAATTGATTTACTGTATTGCAATAACTTATAAGGATGTTCTTCTGAAACGACAAGCTGCTTTAGATTGTAATATTTTAATAATTCTTTTTCAATGTTAATTATCTCTGATAGTAAAATTAATTCAATATCAATTAATTCCATTCTTGCAAAGCTAATGGTACGAATAAGACTAAGAAGGAATGAATTTATATTTTCAATATTTTGCATTGCATATTGAATTTGAAAGAAAGCTTCAAGATCTGCTTCTGTTTTATCAAATGCGGTTGAAAGAACTTCAAAATTATTGTTAAAGTTAGTAATAAATGTTTTAAAACGTTCTTGGGTTTGATTTGCAATATAAATCAAGTGATTCGTTTTGAAAAATAAATCAATGGTGGTATCTGATATAAGATGAATATTTTGATTAATTAATTGCCGATCATTTTCGTCCATATTTCCTGTTACAAATTTTATTGCAGAGCCTAGAAAATTAGCTAGACCTCGTTTTGAACGTTGCGACATTAATTTATGAAGATTTTGAATAGTTTCATTAACCAAATGATTGTATATAGAATGATAATCATTTCTTTTTAAGTGAACGTTATTCAAGTTTTTTTCTATAAGGTGTAAATTGATGGTAAGTATTATTCGATGATAATGATCAAGTTCCTGTTGGTTACCAATTGCATCCTGAAAGTACCCGTTATTTGGATAACATTTGAACTGTAGTGCGATGGTTATTCTGCAACAAACAGAATTTTGTTTACTTTTGTTTTCTTATGCTTATTGATTTTATATTACAAGTGGTAGTTCGATTTTTTGACGACTTACCAGTAACTTTGTCACCTTCCTGCTTAGAAATTTCTATTTTTTTGAATAGAGGGTGATTTTTAGTACGAGCAGTTAATCTTGCATATGCAACAGGGTTTGAGGTAGATGGTTGTTCAGAATCTATTAACTGAGGTGTTTTGTCAATACGACATTTATTTGCGTTTTGCAGAATGTGCTTTGCACGTTGTTTAGATTTGTTGTAAACACGATCTATAAAAGAAAGTATCTCGTTTTTCGATTTTGATTGTATTGTTCATACAACGTTAAGTTTTATCAAAATTTATCTCATGAGCATACGGACCATATATCAATGAAAATGGTGAAAATCCAGTGCTTGAATGAATTGACTGATTATTTATAGTTACAATAGATGTCATAAGTTCAGGAATAGATTCATTTGGATTAGTTTCTTTCATTATCCGTAATTTCTCTATTATTGTTGAATGTAGTCTTTCAACAGGAGAATTTGAGTTTGGGTTTCTTGCAGTTGTAAAATGCAATTGTATTTTATGAAGTTTGCAAAACTCGTTAAGTACGTTATTTGAGAATTCAGTGCCTTGGTCGCAGACCAGGGTCTGTGGGTAATTATGATGTGAAAAGTAATGCCTTAGTTTGGAAAGAATCTCAATTGCGATTTTTGAAGAAAGATGATAATATTATGCATATTTGGTAAATGGATCAATAATAGTAAGGAAACTATGTTTACATACAGAATATACGTCTATATGAAGGGTTTTGAATGGCTGTGTTGGCAACATAGGACTTTGAAATGAAATTTTATAAGGATTCCTATCATATTTGTTTGTGAGACATAGTTCACATTTATTGATGTAATTCGTTATTGAATTTTTTAAATTGGGTCAGTAGTACCTTAGTTTAAGTTGAGCATATGTTTTGTTAATACCGTTATAATTAGATGTATGATAATCTTCTAAAATCTTTTGTTGATTATCTTCGTCAATAACATCTTTTAACTTATCTTTACATAAGATTAGTTTTAGTGATATAGTAAAGAGAGTATTGAGAATTTTTTCAAGTATTGGGCGTACTTTCTTAGGTTGGTACAAATAAATATGGTACGTTTTATTAGGATCAATAGTTTCTTTTAGTTTAGATTTCAACTGAATTTCTAAATTTGGTTCTTGTATGCAAATAGTATGAATAATTTTGTTTTTTAATCTTTTAACAACAGAATGGGCTTGTATTGTAGAAACATTTATAAAAAGCTGTTGGTTGAATTTGTTAATAGGTTAATCTGAAACAGGAAGTTCAGCAGAAGTATTATCGATTTGTGAATGAACAGTACTTTTACCTGTTTCTGGAATTTCTAAATTTTGAGTTTGTTCGGAATCCTGAACGTTGTCTATAAGATCTTGACAATCGTCAAGGTTGAAATCATCGGTTTCATCTACTTGCGGCATCAAAGAGTCACTATCTTCAGTGTTGTTAATTTCAATGCGAGATAGTGCATCAGCAACAACATTTTCTTTGCCTTTTTTGTACTGAATTGTATAATCAAACTCGTCGAGTTTTATTTTCCAACGGATTAAACGTGAATTAGTTTAGAAAGCCAAACTAGCGGATTGTGATCTGTTTCAATAGTGAAATGTTTACCAAACAAGTATGGTCAAAAATATTTTGTAGAAGCAATTATGGTTAACAGTTCCTTTTTGATAGTGGAGTAATTGCGTTCAGCGGAGTTAAGAACTCTTGAATAATATGCTACTGGTCTATTTTCTTGGGTAAGGACAGAACCAACAGCAATATCTGAAGCATCTGTGGTTAGACAAAAAGGCTTGTTAAAGTCAGGGTATTGTAGTATGGGAGAGTGGGTCATTAGAAGCTTACAATTTTCAAACGCTTCAATGTACTTAGGATTCTTTATATAAATTTTTTCGTTTTTTCTTGTGCATTTAGAAATTGGGTAAGTAATTTTTGAAAAAGAAGGGATAAATCTTCTGTAGTAGCCTATTAGTCCTAAGAAAGATTTAATCTCTTTAACCGTCTTTGGAATGGGATACTTTTGGATTGCCGATATATTTCTAGGATTTGGTTTAAGACCATTATTAGTGACGACATACCTTCTTTGTTAGAAATTCCGACTTTTTGGGTTGAATTTTCAACTTTGCTTTACGTAGACATTCAAAAATTAATTTGATATCATTTATATGTTCTTGAAGGCTTTTAGAAAATATGATTACGTCGTCCATGTATACAAAACAACGTTTGTAGCGATGTTCGCGAAGGATTTCGTCCATCATTCGTTGGAATGTAGATGGAGCATTTTTTAGGCCAAATGGCATACGAACGTACTCGTAATGACCATTATTAACGGCTGTTTTTTGAATGGAATCTTTATGCATAGGGATTTGGTGAAATCCTTGTGCTAAGTCAAGACAAGTAAAATAAGTACATCTACCTAGATTGTCAAGAATCTCATCAATTCTGGGCAATGGGTATTTGTCCTCAATTGTTTTAGTATTTAAATTACGGTAATCAATTACCATGCGGTACTTCCGTTCACCGGAAGCATATAATTTTTTCGGCACAATCCACACTGGAGAAGAGTATGGAGATATAGAAGGTCAAATAATTTCGTTATCAAGTAACTTTTGAATTTGTCTAGAAATTTCTTTTTGCATAGCGGGTGGATGTCTAAATGTTCGAGTATAAGTAGGAATATCTGAAGTAGTTGCAATATTATGAGTGACTGATGATGTAGCCGTTAAAGTTTGAGATTCATTATAAAAAATTTCAAAGTAGGATTTGCAAAGTTTAATAATGGCTCCTTTTTCTTGCAAATTAAGGTGTTCTTACCTTTGTTGTGGTATGTCCATAGGTGTTTTGTTAATGGGAGTATGGTCAAAGTTATAAAGTTCAAGAGGAGTTACTGAAAGAGGTTTATAAAAAACAATATTATTAGTATGGGGAATTTCTACAAAACTATTGGTTGCAGTATGTATGGATTCAGGAACTACAACTTCATAATTATTTATAATTGCTGGTAATAATACATCTCCTTGAGGAACAGAAACTGGAATTATGGTTACACTTTGTTTGAAATATTTAAATTTTATTGGGATATTATTGATGATTAATGTATTGTGTAACAAGCACATTTAAGATGTATAGGTAATAACACTACCCTGTTACTAAGATGTCCCAAATATATTAATCTGGTTATTTCCCCAAAGTTATATTAACGACATAATCTGGATATTTCCAATAACTAATTAAGCAACGGACGCGACGGATTATAATAATCCGGATATTTCCAGCAGCTGTGCTGGAGTATATTTTATAGTGGGAAAATGTAGTATATAAGTATTTTGTAAAACATTATTTAGGCAGTTAAGATTTCATTCTTGTTACATTGTTAGACGATTATTATTATTTCACTGTTGATTAAACATTATTCACGAAGAACCACGTTATTATTATTATAACCCTACAACACCCTGTTACAATTGGAGCCCAACTTAGTGGCTCGTGATTAAAAAGATTATCAACGTGCTATAAAACGGCGTCTTACAATTTGAAAAGCAAGATGTCCTTATCACAGGAACAGCTCCTAGCTGTAATGGAAAGCATGAAAGGAGTTTTTAGTGATTTGGTAAAATCGGCTCAAACACCTGCACCAGCACAAGAGCAGAAGATGACCCTTGCCACCTGCAGATCGAGATTCGCCGGAGATGAAGCCGATGATGTAGATGCCTTTATCGATGCAGTCAACATATATAAAGATTGCATGAGAATTGACGATGAAAGCGCATTAACAGGATTTCCGATGTTGTTAGATGGTGTAGCGAGAACGTGGTGGAAAGGAATAAAAAGAAGTGTTTCAGGATGGAAAGAAGCACTCGACGCCCTACGCCACGCATATGGGTACAACAAACCTCGATTTATGGTATTCGAGGAACTTTTTTCATGGAAGCAAAACAAAAATATGCCGACAGATTTTTTTGTGAGTAAAGCACGAGCACTACTATCACATTTGCCAAATGATCCAGAGCTGCCCGAGATGTATCAGATAGACATGGTATACTCACGTTTAAACTTAAATATTAGAAAAAGGCTATCACGCGAGTCAGTGAAAACGTTTAACGAGTTGATTATTCAAGCTCGAGCCATTGAAATGATGGAGGAAGATCCACCAAGAAGGAACAATGAAACATTGAATAATGCAAGAACAAGTCGCCCAAGATGCAATTTCTGTAAAAAGTTTGGACACGATGAATTTATTTGTAGGCAAAAACAAAATGCAACAAACCAAGTGCCGCCAGCACCTAACACAACACTTATATGTTTTGGTTGCGGAAAACCCGGACATATCCGCAGTCAGTGCCAGGATGCACAAATACCATCTACAAGTATTAACAACGCATCAAGTTTTGATTTCTCCGCCGCCGATTTTGAAGCAAAATATGGACGTCCAAGTATATATATTACTGCAGCAAACCATACCGATCTGGTAATAATAGATACTGGCGCAAATGGCTGCGTTGCAGGACGACAACTGAATGATCATCTTGAAGAACTTAATTATCCATTCCAGTACGACCAAATTTACATGTCACTTGCGGACGGAGTAAAGAAAAAGCGAGACGTAAGACGTTATGAGTTACCAGTTACGGTAGAAAACAAAACTGTAATGGTTCCGTTTATTGCTGTCCCAGAATTTACCGAAGCAAGAACTTTGATGGGACAAGATTTTATTCGAAAAACAAATATGGTTTTAAATGTTCCCCGAAACAAATTTTATTTTGATGAAAATCCAGAGAACTGTTTTGCATTAATACCTGAAGGTGAAGAAAATGATATAAAAATAGCAGTAGAAGAATCTACCGAAAATCAGATTCAGAAGCTAAGCGACGCTGATCAACAAAAACTAGATAATTTGTTGAAAGAGCACCAGGAAGTGTTCACACGACCTGATCAAGCAACCCCGTTTGCAGAACACGCAATTCGGCTATCATCAAATGAACCAATTGCTGTTCCGCCATATAGAATGTCTCCTGAGAAAAAGAAGTTTCTCGAAAAAGAAATAGACAGACTACTAGAAGAGGATATTATAGAAGAGTGCGAATCCCCATATGCAGCCCCTGTAGTATTAGTACCAAAAAAGACGGGAGAATATAGGCTATGTGTGGATTATAGAAAACTAAACTCCGTAACTATAGCAGACACCTATCCTCTACCCAGGATTGACGATTTACTTCATACTGCCCCAAAAACTCTTTTTATGACGACATTGGATCTAAAAGCAGGATATCACCAAGTAGCTGTAAAAATAGAGGATAGAGACCGTACCGCTTTCATTTCCCCAGTTGGAACCTTTCGATTCAAACGAATGTCATTTGGTCTTCGCAATGCCCCAGCGACATTTCAACGGCTCATTGACCGATTCCGGAGCGGACTCAAAAACATTATTATTCTTGCCTATCTGGATGATATAATCATCTTGTCCACAACTTTTGAAAAGCACCTACAAGATCTAGATGAAGTATTTCAACGGTTAAAATTGTTTAAACTCCAAGTCAACAAAGAAAAATGTGAATTTGTACGTGATCGAGTAAAATACCTAGGACACATATTAACACCCAGAGGAATAGAACCGGATCCCCAAAAAGTGAGTGCAATAGAAGAAATGAAGCGACCTGGGAATGAGAAACAAATTAGATCATTTTTGCAAACCTGCTCCTGGTTTAGAAGATTTATACCAGATTTTTCAAATATATCTCAACCGCTAAGCAGGCTATTGAAAAAGAATGCAAAATTCCACTGGGACGAATCGCAAGAAATTGCGTTCAAAGAGTTAAAAATGAGACTGATAAATTATCCTATTCTACGATCGGTTGATCCTAGTTTGCCATACACCCTAAAAACTGACGCAAGCGCCTACGCTTTAGGAGCTGTTTTGCTCCAGGGGGAGGGTGCCGACGAGAGACCAATAGAATATGCAAGCCGACTACTGACACCCGCAGAACAAAATTATTCGACAACGGAACGAGAAGCTTTGGCTGTGGTATGGGCTTGCAATAAATATCGAGGATATATAGAAGGAGCCGTAATTAATGTCAAAACTGATCACCAACCATTAAAATGGTTGATGTCATTGAAATCGCCTAATGGAAGACTAGCACGATGGGCATTAACTTTACAATCATATAATCTAGTTATAGACTATTTACCGGGAAAAGCTAATCTAGTCGCAGATACGCTATCAAGACCTCCATGTCATGACGCCGCTGAAATTGACTGCCCTATCTGTTATACTTCGATCGACATGCCCACAGAAATGCTTGCCAAGATTCGAGATAAACAAATTGAAGACCCTGAACTAAAGAATATAATAGACTGTTTTGAGGACAATGACAAGAAGGATACGGTTAACCATAGAAAATGGACAGGCCGCGGATTTATCATGCAAAATGGAATACTTTATCATTATTCATGGGATGACGACATCGAAGAAGCTCAAGAAGTAGTTCCCGAAGAAGAAATTTTACGAGTGTTGCGAGAATATCATGATATTCCCACAGCCGGTCACTATGGGATTGAAAAAACATACAAACGTATAGCATCTCGATATTATTGGACCGGAATGCGACGTCGAATTACCGAATATATTTCAAAATGTGTCGAATGTCAACGGTACAAACCTACTAACTTGAAACCCGCTGGGTTATTACACCTGTAAAGCCAATTCGCAGAAGAGGACGGCCGAGAAAACAATAAAAGCACTTTCGAGGACGTTGAAGCACTTTTAAGGGGGAGTATGTAACAAGCACATTTAAGATGTATAGGTAATAACACTACCCTGTTACTAAGAAGTCCCAAATATATTAATCTGGTTATTTCCCCAAAGTTATATTAACGACATAATCTGGATATTTCCAATAACTAATTAAGCAACGGACGCGACGGATTATAATAATCCGGATATTTCCAGCAGCTGTGCTGGAGTATATTTTATAGTGGGAAAATGTAGTATATAAGTATTTTGTAAAACATTATTTAGGCAGTTAAGATTTCATTCTTGTTACATTGTTAGACGATTATTATTATTTCACTGTTGATTAAACATTATTCACGAAGAACCACGTTATTATTATTATAACCCTACAACACCCTGTTACAATTGGGTTTATAGTCAATATTTCCATTTAATGATTTTAAATCAGAAGATGAAATCAAAGCGTCATATTGCGAGTGCCAATCAATCACTCTAAATCGAAATTTAAAAGGAATATCAAATGACTGCAGAATTGGGAAACATAAATTTCAATCATTAGTATAGGTCCTAGTTAGTGACCGAATTGTGAATTTTTCTCTAAAAAAATATTGATTAGAAAACATTGAAGCGGCTTTAGGGGTAATCACTGAATCAGTGGCACCAGTATCAATTAATATTTTAATATTTAAATCCTGGATTATAAAATATGGTAACTTGGGAAGATTTATCAAGTTATTTAAGTCTACGTGACAGGTTTGTGGAGGCTTGTGTCCTGAAAATTTTGATCGTATTCACAATCGCTATTTTCATAATTTTGTTCTAATGATTGATTGTTTTGTTCATCATATTCACCTTGAAACATGCTTGCCTGAGCATAATATTGATCTGGTTGTTGATAATCAGATGAATAGTCATCTGTATCTTGATAATTATAAAATGTGTTATAATTAGAATTACCTTGTTCAATATTATGATGGTTAAATGGGCCATTCGATCTTTTAGACTGAATAGTTTGTGTTGACATGGGTGTAGGTTGAAAAAAATTTTGATGTCTCTGTTGTTGATTATTAAAATTGGCAAAATTTTGTTTATTTTGAAAATTTTGTCTTTGAGGGTTAAATAAATTCCCGTTTCGATTTTGATTCTGATTAAAAGGAATGAATTTATGATTAAATCCTTGAGTCATCTAATTAACATTTTGTTGTTGAAAGTTTTGTTTATTTAAATTTGATTGATTGTTATTTAAATTTAAATTTTTTCGATGTGCCATCAAATTGTTATAATCGGAACATTTTTTTAAACAATCCTCCAGTGTATTTGGAGAACTATTGCAATGAAGATCTCTATAAGGCTGCAAAGTGCCTGTCTTAAATGTTATTAAAGTTTTTTCGGTATATAGACATGTTTGAGCGTTTATTAATTCAATTTTTCCTTCATTTTTTATACGAACAAATTGAAGAAGTTCATTTAATTTTATGTTTAAACGTATGTAATAATTATTATACGTTTCGCTCGGCTTCTGGATACAAGTACAAAGCAATCGTTCAAGTGTATTTTCCGAACGTGTTTCGCCGAATTTACTAATTAAATGTGTTTTTATATTAAGCCAAGTATCAAATGTATCAGGAATAAATTGATCAAAATTGTTGGATATAATAAAATCCTTTGGTATACCACGAAGTTTATTAAGTATATATAAATTAAATAAATGCAACTGTGCATTATTACACATTGCGAACGTCGTCGGAAAGAGTTGTGTAATTTTATTGACGGATGTAATACAATCCGTAAGATTACCTTTATCATGACTGTATTCAGGAATGGTTTGGCAGAATAATTTAAGTTCTTCATTACTAATTGCAGTCATGTTTAATTTAATATTAATAGGATTGTGGCTTAAATTTGATGTGGATGCAGAAGAATCTTGAATTCTAATATTTTTATTGATTTAATTAAATGATCAATTTCAAGATCAAATAAATTACCAATATATATCACTTCTTGTTCTGAGATAATAAAATTATAATTTTTTAATTATTATATTTTTATAAAATTAAATCTAAATTTGTCTTATTCAGAGGACATAATAATGAATTGAATTAATCAATTGCGTCACAAAGATACAGAATCAAATTGTAAATCGTTATACTTATATTAAGGATATGTTGAAGGGATTACTGGACTTACTAGATAATGCTGAATATTATTCCGGTAACTTTCGTCGCTTCCTTGGCAATCAGAACGTACGGTGGATTTATCCTCAATGAATGCGGTCCAACGCCCTTTCGGATCTGGCTTGCTGATGGAATCTTCTCGAATTATGTCTTTGTCCTTTTTTTTGTGTCTTTTTGATTCTTCGTAAATTGTAAAAACAATCCGTTTCCCTTATTGAACCGTCGAAGAATCCTGTTCGCAGCGCCAATTATGGTTTTCCAATAATTAATGTACACACTTTTTAATTTCGATGTAATATTTTATTTATTATTGAAATAACATTAAATATTAAATGACAATATAGGTCTTAACCCGATGAAGATCTAGTTTTTAACTGACTATTTCTAATACGAGCTTCTACATTTATATAAATCAATTTGCTGAGCTAAGCAGCAGGTAGCTGGTGTTGTTACATTTCTCGGTGGACGCTTTCTTATCAGAAAGGCGACCGTAATTCACGCAACTAATCTAAAATGTGCAGGAGCACCATTGTGCATAAACCACATTTTGTTTCTTAATTCAACCGGAACGTCTTCTAAAAGTCCTGGAAGCTCCTCCTACAACACCTGCCCAAACATTAAAATGTTTGCTGATGATAGCCTTCTATTATGGCATGTGGATTTTTGTCGGTCCATTCATGATTATTATGAATATATAATTGCATTGCAAGAAAAATTTGCTTTGTTCGTAAATAAAACTTGTTCTAAAAATCGAGGATTTTGCGCAATTTTTTCTTAAAACCATTGAAACATAGCCAATCTTTGCGGAAAATCCGTTGGTAAAAGAGCCTGTACTCGCTGTATGTGGTAAGGATATAACATCTGACTTTTTATTATCCTCCACACTGTAACGTAACTAAGGTTTAGGTTTAAAGCTATTTTTCTAGTGCTAGTTGATGGATTGTCTTCAATTTCTTGAAGAACACCTTCTTCAATTTGCGGTGGTAGCAGGCGAGGTCTTCTATTTCCTGCAGCTCTTTTATGTACACTTCCAGTTTAATGTAGACGTACGTGAATACAAATGAATGTTCCTTCATTTGGTACCTGTCGGTTTGGAAACCTTTCTTGATAAATTCGACTGCATTTTCATCAGCAACGCCATAAACAAAATGCATATCGCACATCTTGTTATCACTGTAATTATTTATTTTGCTATTACCACGCAAGCAAAATACTAAGAATGGGCAAATTAATTGGGTAATAAAGATAATAAGTTTCCTTGATAATGACTATTTTAGAAAAAAGGTTATTTAACAACTAAACGACAATTGCCAATAACTCAAATGCATGAAACAAATGCATGAACGCTGACGACTAGATCAAAAACAAATGTTTATATTAACAACAAAACATTTTGCTAATTTTTTTCATGTTTTCCATCATAAAATGCCGTATATCTCTAAAACGGTTTACGTTAGAGCTTTGACTAGGAGTACCTTTTTTGTGTAGAATATATTGGTAGTTTACAATGTGCTTTCAGAATGCCAATTTCTCAAGTGTCATAGAAATTAGAGCCATAAAAACCTCATGCAACTTTAAAATCTCCGTCAATGGCATATGAAAAAAATTGAATAAGCGCTTAAAAAGTAGCTAATATTAATGATAAGATGTGTACAAAAGCTGAGTTTTGTATCTCACGGTTCCTGAGACATTTTTTGTACAATTTGTATCTTGTAAACCGTGCGTTTGCGGAACCATGTTAATGGGCACTTTTTTTCTTATAATTAGCCAACCAATCTTACCCTTATTTTCCAACACATGTTTTGAAACACCCTGTATATTACTAAAAGATATATGTCAATACAAACAAAAATTCATGACATACAGGATAAATTTATATAAAAATTGAATTGTATTTATTTATTTTTTTACATTTTTACATTTTGATGTAAGGCACTATTTGTTACTTTTTTTAAATTTCGTTACTTATTTTATGTTTTCTAGTTTTGTTTTTGATCTTCCAAAAGAAGCTGATTTACGTTGCATTTATTCATTCTATTTGTTTTTTTTGCTATTGTCCATGTTACGCTACTATATGTTGGTTGGTCTGATTACTTTTTTTAACTATTTTTGTTTTTGTGGTGTTTGATTTTTTTTTCTGTCAAAAAAGTTATATAATTTTGCGGATTTTCCTATATTGTCCTTCATCTTTAATGTAATATTCAATCTGTTATACTGTTTTCATTTTATTCTTATTCTATGATTCAGTTTATTTCTTGCAATTATCATGGATAGTCTTTGTTTTTTCATAGTATATTTTTATGTTTTATTTTCTTTAATAACAACTAAAAACACTTTGATTATTTCCAAGTTGTGTTGAAACTTTTTTGTTTTTGCAGTTATTGCAAAAACAAAAAAACATATCATTTGTAAATAGCAGTTCTGCTGTTTTTGTTATTTCTATATTTCAATATTTTATTTCTGATTTCTTTTTTGTTTTATTACTTAACCAAACAATTGAAAAAAGCAATCCTTGCTTTTTTGTTCAAAGTTTTTTCAATTCCTTGTTGTTTATTTTTACTATGCCTCTGTTTTTTGTGTACACGTTTCTAATTACGTCTTCTGTTGTCGTTTCTAAATTGTTTCTTATCTTGTTTCTATCATTCTTATTAATATCTTGCTTGGTATGCACGTTAGTGTGATTCTACTGTAGTTTTAATTTTTTTCTTTTACCTCCTTTTTAAGTATAAGTAAGATTATTTTTTAATTTTGCGTTTTTTATTAGTTTTGTCATTTGTGCATTTCTCTCTTCTTTCAAGAACTTTATTTTGTCTGTTCCTGGTGTTTTCCTGTTTATTAATTTTTTTAATTGCTTCTTATACTTTAACTGTTTTAATTTCTTTTATTTCATTTGTTTTTCTGCCTTTTATTTTTGTTTGTTTTGTTTTTCTCTATTTTTTGTTTTGTTAGTTTTTGGTAGTATTGTTTCCATCTTTCCATAATCTTGTCTTATTTCCGTTAAATTATTTTTTATTTTTATCTTCATGTTCGACATATTGTGTTTTTTAACGTTCCGTAGAATAGTTTTTAATTCCAGTTAAAATTTTCATTTTTTTTTTAAATTTTAATGGATTTTATCTTTTTTCTTATTTTTCGTTTCTAATTTCTGATCTTTGTATTTTTTTGGTCTTTTTTTAGTTTCTAAGTTGTTTTTTATTTCTTTTTGTTTCTTTCTTGACTTTCTTTGTATACTAACTGGTTAACTATTTTTGTTGTCCCACAGCTCTCTTTTGCATCTTTTAGAACGATCTCTTTAAAAGTTTTTCATTTTCCTTTTTTGCATGTTCCTTTTTTTTTCTCTGTGATTTTTTTTAAATATTTTTTGGTGCGGCGCTTTTATTTGTTTTTCTTTTAGTTTGTATGTTTTTATCTTTATCTGAACTTTAATTCTAACTTTTGTTTTTCATTTTATTTGCAGTAAATAGTAGTACTTTATCTTGTTCTTGATATTTCTGTTAACTGGTAGAGTGTGTTCTTGTGTATTTGTGGATTTCTTTGTGTTTAAATTTGGTGTTTGTTATTACTAAATTCATTACAATGAATAGTTGAATAATTCTTTCTCCGTTATTGTTTTTCATTTATTCTTCTTCTTTTTTTATTGCCTTTTTTATTTTATGGTTTGGTTTTCTTTTCTCCGATTTAGGTTTTTTTATAAAAACTGTTTATCTCTTTTTTCTTTGCGTCTTTATTTTATTCATCACTCTTGTTTACATTAACCAATATTTTCTATAACTCTATACCTATAACTTTTTTTAAGTTAAGTAAAATAGTTCATAATAGTACACACCTTATCACACCAATGCTTTATCAAAGTAACATAATGTGGGTTTAGGATTTTACTCAGAAATAAATAAAACAATTATATTCTTTATTTTTTTAATTAAATTTTTTCTTCCCACTTTGCACTGTTTCTATATATGGTAGGCTACAGAGCTTCGTATTCGGGGCATCATTTTTCTTTTTTCTTTCCATTTAGCTTATTTTGTGTGTATGATTATGTTTTTTTAATTTATTTGTTTGTTTTGGTCTTGTTATTATATAGTGCTTTTTATTTTTGTTATAAATTCTTTATAAGTTTTTGTTTTTTTAATATTTTTAGGTAGTTGATTGTATGTGATTAGTCTATTGCCTAATATTGTTTTTTTGCTTTTTTTCTTCTTGTACGAGGGACACTGCTAAAGTTTGCGGAATCAAATACTGCTTGTATTGCCAGCGTTCTGCAATTGTCATATTTGTAAAATTTGAAGTTTTTCACTTATAATTCAGTTGACAGTTCGATTTCAAACTGCTCGGTTTTGTTTCAACAAAATTTAATGAGAGTAATAATGTGTGAAAAATGGAAATTTTTAAATCGTGACTTTCGAGTGATGATTTTTTATGATTTTCGATACGGTTTGACACCGCAACAATATGTGGAAAAACTTAGTTTGTTATTTGGGGATACAGCACCATACAAAACTATGGTTTACAAATGGTTCGTAGAATTCAAGCGTAAAAGACCAACCATCTCTGTGGTCAAAAAAAAAATTGATGCTGTGCATGAAAAGTTTTGTCAGATTTGTATGTGACCTATACTGAGATAGAGGCATCCTTAGGCATTGCAATAAAACAAATACATACAATTTTGCACACTCATTTGCATGTCAGAAAGCTTTGTAGTCGTTGGATCCCACACAATTTGAAAAAAAAAAAAACAAAACAGGTACGTGTCAAGTAGTGCAAGAAATGTTAAAGAAATTTGAAGGGGGTCGTTCAAATTCAGTATATAACATCGTAACAGGTGCAAATCTTGGTTATATTCATATGAGCCTAAAACTAAACAGCAATTGACTGTATGGGTGTTTCAAAATGAACCTAAACCCACAAAAGTGGTGCGTTCACAAAGCGTTTCGAAAAGAATGATTGTTTGTTTTTTCGGAAAAACGGGTTATATTGCAACTGTTGCATTAGAGGATTGAAGGACAGTTAATATTGACTGGTTTACTTTAATTTGTTTGCCGGAAGTTATTGCTGAAATCAAAAAGAACAACATAAACTGGCGAATCATTGTTCATTATGACAATGCAAACGCTCACACAGCACGACAAACTGTAGAGTTTTTGTCAAGTAACAACATCCAATTAATGATTCCTTGCCCATATTTGTCTGATTTATTGCCCAATGACTTTTTCCTATTTTGACATATCAAAAATAAAATGCGTGGCAAGCGTTTTTCATTGCCTGAAAAGGCCGTTGAAGTATTTAATGCACTTGTTTTAGAAGTACCTTGCTCAGAGTGGCAAAATAGTTTTAAAGATTGGTTTCATTGGATTCAAAAATGTATAGATTTTAAAGGAGAATATTTTGAGAAGCAATAAATCGATAACGTAATTTGTGTTTTGCTTTACATTTTCCGCGAACTTTGGCAGTGTCCCTTGTACATGTATATTATTTCTTCTTCTTGTGTTATGTCCGTGAATTTTTTTGGTTAATATTATTTGTATATTTGTTTTAATTTCTTTATTTTTAATTTTATATATTAGTTTGCATTTTTCTGTTTTTATTTTTTTGTTAACGTTTGTTTCGTTAATTATTTTGTATACTTTTTCTGTTGGTGTTAGCTTTGGAAGTTTATGTATTATTTTATAAGTATTTTGTTTTGTTGTCTTTGGATTTTTTGTATATTTGTTTTTGTTGTTTTATCCCATATATTTATTAAATAGTTAATGTTTGCTAAATAAAGTGAATGGTATATACTTAATGCAGTTTCTTTTAGTATGCATTTCCTGGCTCTATAGACAGCTCTTATTGTTGCTGCACTTTTTTTTAATATTTTGTTTATTTGTGTATCCCATGTTAGTTTGTCTGTTATTATTATTCTCAAGTATGTTGTCTGTTTTGTTCTGGTAATTGGTATGTTGTTTATTTCAATTTTTATGTCAATATCTTTTGTATTTTTTTGTCTTATTACTATATACGTCGTGTTTTTGTCGTACCATTTAGTTAAAAAAAATGAAATTAGCGTTTTTATACTCTATCGACCTCACCAACCTGGTTCTAGCAGGCCGAAGGTCCTTCCGAGTATGGAGTGATGAAATGAGGCGAGATGATTATTGTTTGTAAATTTGTTTGTTGCTGAAACCATGAATGCCAAAGCGGTTAAAGCGGTGAACAAATTCACAAATAATATACGGTAGGGTAGGATTTGAACTCAGGATCCCCAGCATAAGAGGCAAGCATTTAAGCAACTGACCCACGCTGCCGCTTCATTTAGTTAATTTTTTAACGTTTTTATTTTTGTTATTGCTTCTTTGTTTTTCCGTGATATATAATACATGTGTGGTCAGCATATACATAAATTTCTCCAGTAAAGTTTATCTCATATATATCATTTATGTATAATATCTACAATATTGGCGTTAATACTCCACCTTGTGGTAGTTTATATTCTGCTATTGTTGATGTACTAAGTATGCCGTTTATTTTTATTCTCTGTGTTCTGTTTTAATATATGTTTTTAGTAGTTTTAAGTTTGTGTTTTTTATTTCAAGAATTTCTATTTTTTTTATCAACTTGTCTTTGTCGATGGTGTCAAAAGCTTTTCTCATGTCTATAAACATTGGTATTACATACTGTTTTTTATCCAGCTTCCCTGCTATGTCTTGTATTATGTTAGTTGTTATGTTCATTGTGTTTGAATGTTTTTGAAATGAATATTGTTTTTTGTTTATTATGTTATGTTTGTTTATGTGTGTTATTAATCTGTTATATACTGCTTTTGCTGTTATTTTTCTCAACACTGATATAAGCGATAGTGGTCTATAATTTTCTGGTTTTGATTTTTTTCTTTTTTTGTGTATTGGTTTTATAATTTGTTTTTTAAGTATATATTCACTTTTCAGTATTAGTGCTATTTTTATTTTTATAGTTTTTATTACGTCATGGGTTATTTAATCTTCTCAGGCGCTTCTTATTTGTAGTTGTTTGATTAAATTTTTTATCTCTTCTTCTGTTGTTTTGTTAAACGTAGCTTTTTTTTCTATTCTTACAGTTTTTATTGTTTCTATGCCATCATTTTTCTTAATTTTGGATGCCAAGTTTTTTTGTAGTTGTTCAGTTTGTTTGCTATGTCAATTTTATTTGTTTTTTTTTGTCCGTGTTTTGTTATAATTTCTGTTATTTCATGTTTTGTTTTTCTTTTGTTTTGTTTAACATACTATTTATTTCCGACCATTGTTTAGCTTGGATTTCATTTGCGTTTTTTATTTTGTTTTTGTGTATGTACTATATCACATATATATTTAAAAACCGTAACATGTTTTAACCTTCTAGAAAGCTATCATCAGACGGTGATACAAACAAGTATAAATATTTAAAAAAAAAGATTTGTTTTTTTTTAATATTTATACTTAAGTTTAACTGTTGGCCTAAGAATGACCCAACGCATGCGCGCTTAAATGACTTCAGTGGCGTAACGTAAGCAATTAAACACATAAATAATTTGTATAACTAATCAAGTAAATTTGTTAGAACTAAAGTGTGTTTGCTCAGGATAGATTATCTATACAATAAAACAAGTTGGGCAAACGTTCTTTGTTGTTGATGGTAGTTTATTGCGTTTTGATCTAAACGATATTTATTTAAAGCGAAAGTGGCATAGGTTTTTCTTCAAATGCTTATAAAAGAAAGTTGCATATTAGCTTAAAGTCTATTTATAAACAAGCAAAAGACTGAATAACGTAAAGACAGTCGAGTGTGAGCTTAATTGTAGGCTGTCAAATGCAGGATGCTGAAAGCAAATTGCAAACTAAATGCATGCTGCTAGCTGGTTGCAAATCAAACTGCTATTTACTGCGGATTAAACTACTACAGATGATTGTGTCTTCTGAGTACTATCAATGTGTGGGATAAATAAAATTTGAGTACCGACTTATAAATTATGCCGTCCATCCACTCACCTTTTATGTTGCAGTGTAGTTAAACAGTGAATTGAAATTGTAGTTTTTAATCTTCTTCTTTTTGAAATAAGCTTTTAACCTGTTTTTCCAGCTTTAAGGAGTTCCTTGCAATTCTTACTTTTAAATCTCTAAAACCCGGTCTACAATCTACTAGCCACGGGAACCTGCAAGCTGAATTTAAACAACTTTAGTAGCAAGTAACTCAAATATTAAATAAAAGGTTTACAAACTATTATTAGTATATATTTTTGATAAAGTTTTTACTTACCTATAAATCTCTAAAAAAACAAGACGGCATTATAAAAGGTTTTCCAATAAGAAGTTTCATTTTGAATACAAGATTATTTTGGCAGTTGTCAATTTTGAAGCTATTGTCTTTTGACATTTGGCAAATAAAAACAACGCAATTATTAAAAATAGAACGATACACGCTTCAACAACGCATTAAAATTCATAAAGTTTACTACAAAAATGGTGAAAAATTCACGTTTGCAAAACTAAAGCACATTTTGGTCGTCGTAAAGCACTCTCTCGGCCGGCAATAGTAAACCTGGTAGAAAAATTTGAGCTGTTGGAACAAGTTTAAGATATGAAGAATCGAAACCGTGTGCATAGCTCAAGAACACATGAGAATATTGCTGATGTAGCTCGTAGTGTTGAAGAAAACCCAGGTTTGTCAATTCCTTGTTGATCTATGAAATTAAACATTCTACAAACGACATTACACCGTATTTTGCATAAAGACTTAAGTCTTAAGGCTTTTAAAGTTCAGTTAACACAAGAACTCAAGCCAGTCGATCATCATAAACGTCGTATTTTTGCTGATTGGGTCCTTCAAATGCATCAAAATGATTCGGAATTTGATCAAAAAATCATCTTTAGTAATGAAGCCCATTTTCACCTTGGAGGATACGTTAATAAGCAGAATTGTTCCATTAGAGATATAATATATAAAATAATAATTCAGAAAGAATGATTGTTGAAAAGTTTTTGCATTCTCAACGTGTCACTATTTTGTGCGGTTTTTGGGCTGGTTGTGTGATTGGACCATACTCTTTCAAAAATGAGGCTGGTGCAATTGTTACGGTGGTACATTTTTTATGGCCGGAATTGGATGATATTGATGTGGACGACGTTTATTTTTAGCAAGACGGCGCTACGTGGCACAGAAGCAACAAAACAATCGCAATTTTGCAGGAAATTTTTCCTGACTGTGTATTTTTTTCTTTGAAGCCACGTGAAAAATAAGGTCTATGGCAATAATCCACAATTGATTCAAGACCTTAAAGATGGAGTTTGTGAAGTTATTGAGGACATACTGCCGCAAATGTGCGAATTGGTCATAGAAAATTTCATGAAAGGAATGTGGTATTGCAACCGTAACCGTGGCGGCTATTTGACTGATATTGTTTTTATATGTTAATAGCATACATTCCTCTTTACAATGAAATAAACATTTATTGATTTCTCTTAAAAAATACTATATATTAATTTTTTTTTAAATATCAAAATGAAACTTCTTATTGGAAAACCCTATATTATGAAAATACAGAATAATATGAGTGTACTTGCAAGAACGCCTGTTATGTACATAAAAAAATTAAATGTTTAGAATATTAAGAATAAGTTAGAAATTGTGTATGAAATATACCTTGAAATGCTTCCGTAGAAAAAAAAACTAATTATATTGTTTAGTGAGTTTTTTTATCAGTAGTGAAGTCAAAAGATTGATGAGTAACGTGACGTTTGGTGACATTATACACAACTAAAATATAATTGAAATATATCTTTCAACGTTTTTTTATATTAAAATATGCAGTTGATAAGATAATATTTTAAATACTATACTACCTTTTTTTTTACATGTATTGACGTATATTCTTTGTAAACAAATATCAATCATAATCAAGGTCTATATGAATTCTTAATAGCACTTTACAAAGAAACAGAAAACAAGTACACCCTACAATTAACTATTATTAGAGTATTATTTACATATTAAAAAAAAAATTGTTCTAGTTTAATAGATATGATAAAAATAACATTACAACAGTATGTCATAACTAAAATTTTTAATTAATTAATATAGAATATTTTAATACACCTTAGGTCCACCATCATATTAATTATTTAGCTTTTGCAAGACATTTTTGTTTTTTTACTTGATTATTACTTAAGTTATTTAGATTGATATTTAGATTTTTTAAGTTTCTAAAAAATAATAAGTTAAGTTTTATAATATTTAATGTAAAATGATTTGCATCCAGCCAATTCTTAAATATATTAATATCATTTTAAATGTTAATTTTTAATGATTCAATATGGTCAGAAATATTTATTGAACATAATAAAATAATAATAATAAATAATAATAATTTTGTTTTTTGACCGGGTGAGTGTCGGCTTATGAAAATTGATTTAAAAGCAATGTAGGCCTTTCTTATTAGACTTCTAGTGTTTTGTTTATATTTTAAATTTACTTCTAAATAAACACCCAAATTTTTTACACAACCGCTGATTGGTACAATAGATCCATTTAAAGTATGTTAAACTTTATTTTACTAAGTTATCTAAATCCTTGTTTAAGTTATTTAGAGCAGTTTAAATATCATTAATATATAATAGAAATGTACCGCTGCATATCACCAGCATAAATATGATACAAAGAATGGTCAATACTTATCTTTAAGGTCAGGTCTGTCCACAAAAAAAATCCAACGAGGTCAAATCACAGTTTTTAGGCGGCCAATCGACACCAGCATTTTGGCTGATTATTCGATTTTGTTAACTGTATAGCTCCGTCCTGTTAAAACCAAATGTTTTCTATTGTATACTCTTCAATTTTTAAAAACAAAAATTTGTTTAGCATGGCACAGTAACGTTTACTATTGACGGTAACGGCAACTTTTTGCTCATTTAAAAAAAATGGCCCAATAATGCCGCCGGACCAAACATCATACCAAACGGTTACTCGTTGTAGATGCATAGGCTGGTTAATAGTCATGTGTGGGTTCTCTGATCCACAAATGCAACAATTTTGCTTATTAACATTGTCCCTAGATGAAAATGAACAAACACGATTTTTTTATAAAAATGTTCATCTTCGGGCAAACGATTTTCAGCCTATTGGTTGAACCAAAGTTGCATTGGATGGTCATAAGGCCTTATTTCTTAGATTAATTGAACTTTGTAAGCCTTCAAACCAAGGTCTTTATGCAAAATTCTTCTCAGAGAAGTGCAAAAATTGTTCAGTTTTTGAGAACAATGACGAGTTGATGATGATGTATGTTTACGCACACTTAGCAACAGAATTATTATATTTTGGCTTCTATTGTTGTTGTTTTATTCATTAACTATCCAGTTTTGCAAACTTGTTTTACAAATTAGTCCACAAACTGCTTTGAAAGCACTCCTTTTCTATCAATTTGTTTCGTAAATTTCTTACCGTTTGAGTAGAAGGCTCCTCACTTTGGAAGTAAGTTTTTATTACTTCTCAACTTTGTTCAAGTGTAAAGGGTCTTATTTTGTAAATGTTAAACATAAAACTAAATTTCTGTCAACTCATAAATGTCATTATACCTTTAAAAAACAAAATAAACAATAGTTCAAATTGCAAACGTTACATGGTCCACCTTTTAGTAATAGTAATAAAGTATATTAAAGATCCCAGTATAGTGCCTTGTCCTATAACACAATCTACAATGGAAGATAAACCACTGCAAATCAAATTTGGTTATCAAGGATTTTTTGTAAAGTTTTTAATAAAATTAGAAAAAGTTTTATAGAAAGTAAACCTTATTAAGAGATTGGGTTTTTGATTTTTAGAATAGGTATCACCAATAATGTTTTTCAATTGACAGAGAGTTTACAACTAGTTATGCAAGCTATGTGTGTTATATAGTCCAACAGTGCTGCACAACACAATCAATTATTATTAATACCAGTTGGTTTGTTTTTATATATGACGTTAATGTAAATTTAAAACAAAATAGATGCAAGCACGGAGCCCTCATGAAATACTACTTGTTCTCCCAAAAAAAATTTGCACTAATTGTCAACAATATTTTATTTAAAAAATAAACCAGTTTTTCAAAATTTTCCTAAACCCATAAGATACAAGCTTTTTCAATCAAATGTTATAATTAACGCAAAATTTTTGTGTCTTAATGAATTAACAAAAATGCTGTTTATGTGACGCTGTACGCATTCTATTGTATAATATTACTATTATTATTAAATTAACTAATAGACTTAAAATTGATTCTAAATTCTCTCATGACTTTCAGTATTTTTTATGGTATCGAAATTTGTATAAATAAGTACAGCTTTATGATTAGGTAGATCAACTGGTTGTTGTTTTAATTTGTCCATAGTTGTTACGTAACTAATAGATAATCTTTAATTCTTTACTACTTCAAAACGCGCTAAAATAGTTTACATTAAAGTTACTTAGTAACATTAAATTAGAGTTCAACAATAGTCCAAGTAAAGTATCTAAATGATGGCCACATGTTCTGGAATCTTCTTGGAGGCCCGTATGCGCAAAATAAAAATTATTTATATTGTTTTATCTTGCTGACAAACAAGAATCATTGTCCAATGATGGCCTTGTAAAGGTTAAAACTAGTTACGTTTTTATAAATATATTTGTGATGTAGTACATAGTAAATGTGTTTTATTTATTTATTTATTATTTTATATTTACTATTTAATGTAATTTATTCCTAAATGTTCTTTACGTGTTTACTAAAAGAACGCTTAAGCTTTATTTATTTGCTTACACAAAGACTATATTGTTTACAGCTAATAATATGCGAGATCTACCATTGTCTTGTTTTGGCGGCTTAAAACATCTTTTTTATTTTGAGAGCCTACGGTTGCTTTCTTGAAAGTATTGAGAAGACAGAGCCATGTTCTAAACTCTTTAAAGCATATTTTGTTTCATAATTTATTATTTATTTTTTTAAATTTATATTTACTAATACTTGGTAAAGCGTGGAAGTTTTTATTAACACTTTGCGTATTATCAACTGTGTTTTGATGTGTCAAACAAAACTAATTTGTTTTTTTAATGATAAATAAAAAATTAAACATAAACAGTTAATAATTTATTTGTACTTTTTTGTAGGGTATCGTATATTAAATTAAACGAATAACATACTTTGAAAGTTTTTATTACTAATACAAACTTTTCCTTTCATATATAATTTAAATGAAATTATTTTTACTGATAATGGGCAACTAGTATAATGAAATTATCTTTCCATTTAATGTATATAGTCTGTACAAATGTTTAATTTTTATATGGAAACTTATCATAATCATAAGTTAATCTAATGACACCTGACACAAACATAAATATACGCCCACGAATCAACTGTAATTATAATTTCATTAACTGAATAAATAAATATGTTTTTTTAAGTTTATACATGGTATATAAAATAGTGAACTAGTACATTTGTATTTTTTGTAGTAACATGCATTACTTAAATCTGCTGATAAATTTAATAATAAATCAATATTTTAATGAATCTTACTGCGTATTTCAATTATCAGAAGATGGATATTATCTGTCAATTCAAAATTACCCTATGTATATATTTAATTCATCAAATGGAAATTTAACAATGTTAAAATATAAAGATAATCAAAGATGTCAAGGTTTTGTTATAATGGCTAGAAATGGTACACAAATCTTTGAAAATATTGAACTTTTTATTTTAAGAAATAGTAATATGAGATATAACAACAGGAAATATTTGATAATATTAAATAATGATGAATTCGAACAGTTTTTTAACACCAGATTTATTAATTTTGTCTCTAATATTTTGGTAGTAAGAGAAGTTACAATTAATACTAAGAATAAATTTGGAAATGATTTAAAAGTTGATTTGTATTTTGAGTTATTTACACATAAATATGTTGGCCTTAATGATAATAACAGACCAGTTCTGATTGACAAATGGTTTGCAACTAATAAATCATTTTTATTTAATAACGATTTGTATCCCAATAAATTAAAAAATGAATTAGGAAGAATATGGCGATTGGGCACAACGGACTATTTACCTTATAGTGAAAGAAGTAACTGAAATACAGCGGAATTCATTATGCGTTTTTTTAACTGATTATTTTTAGATGCACATATTGGGTTTGAATTAAGATTTGCTATGGAATATGCTTACATACATAATTTAACAGTGTATATTAACACGGGAGATGATATTTGGGGCACAATTTATACAAATTGGACTGGAATTGGTATTTTAGGCGGAGTTGTTGAAGACAAATACGATGTAGGTTTCAGTAAGTTGTGTTTTTTGATATAAGGTATTTATAAATTAGGATCGTTAAAGCATAAATTGTACATATTGTATTGGATTTATTCAATTATTGTTTGATAAAATTGCGTTATTTGCAGACTTTTTTGCTTTAGATAAATTTTTGATTAAAAATTGATTTAATTTTATATAAATTATCAAGACTCAGAATGTGGTTTCTACATGCTAGCTCTGGTTTTAAACACACAATAGTTAGGTGCTACATAGTTGACATCTTTGCTATCATCTCAAACGCAACTTGTTTACCAGTTGCAATTTGAGTTGATTCGGAACATATCTACCAACAAAAATTGATTAAAACGCAATGTATATTTTTGAGGTTATACGTTTTTGTAAATATCTAATGCAACACATTAAGCGGTAGCAAATCACTAAA
Source organism: Tachinus rufipes (assembly GCA_963932245.1). Lineage (NCBI taxonomy): Eukaryota > Metazoa > Arthropoda > Insecta > Coleoptera > Staphylinidae > Tachinus > Tachinus rufipes. Next base: position 84,951,336 of record OZ010743.1, read on the forward strand.
TTAGAGTTTTGTCTGAATTGAGAACAATTTTTTTTTAAATTTAATAACTGGTAACGAGACAATATTTTTTATGATAATCTGAACAGTTTTTGTGAGATTTTCGGCTGCAATGTGTAGACCTTAGAATATTAACAATGAGTATTAAAATCAAAATTATTAAGAAATTCTTTAATTTTTAATTTTAAATAATTAAAATTTCTTAAAGCATTATTGTTGAAAAATACAAATCTTATAATTTTAGTGAATAAGTTAAAATTATAAAAAGCACCAAAAATCAGTTTATTGTCCGGATAGTGTTGCAGAAGACGAGTGACTAAACCATTTAGTATTATGTACATTAAAATATCCTAACAAAATTATTAATTTTTTTTTGTAATTATATTGTCAAAACTTTAAAAAAAAATTATTAAAAAAGTTTGAATTGTTTTATTGAAAAGATTAACAGAAAATATTACTAAAACTAACTTGTAAGCATTGTGACAATTCAATACAATCTGAAAAAAGATAGGATGAACAGTAACAAAGCTAATAAAATTTCTTAGCTTTTCATAAACTACAATTCATTGCAAAATAGTTACTATTCCAAAAAAATAAACATTTTTCAAACTAATTTGCATCTAACTCTACTATTTTAAATCTTTCTACTGTTGTACTTACAGTGCCGCCTAGTGGTAAAATGATGAGACAAATTCATTTTAGGCAACGGCTTGTTAAAAAATATCTTCATAAATTAAAACTAGTAAAGCATCAGGTATCGATTAAATTTTTGCCTTATAATACAAAAAAAACATTTTTTAACTATTGAAAAATGCAAATGTTCAAACTATACTTAAAAAAGGAGACAAGCTTAATTCTTTCAATTATAGTCCAATTGCATTATTATCAATCTGTCAACATTTTTTGAAAAATATTTTAATTTCCACTTACTACTACTACTTATTTGTTTTTTTAAACTGTTGTAAACTGTTTTTTTAGTTTGATAAACACTGTTCTTAATTTTTTTATATATTATTTGTATGACTTTTTTAACACTGTTTTTAGGTTAATTGTATACTTTATTGTCGTTTTTGACTTCTATTTGTGTTTGTTCTAGGAGCAATTCCATTTCAAACGGACCAGAGCTGGGGGGGGGGGGGGGGTGCATTGAGAAACTTGCTTATGTATTTTTTTTTAAGTTTCTATAACTTATTAGTAGTCCTTTGATCGGTATATGAGAGTATATAACACAAAAAAAAATTCTACAATTTTTTAAAGTTTTTTTGTCGTTTTTTAACTTAATCGCATTTTTTGTTTAAAAACCGCAATTTTAACTCAAAAAAAATAAATTTACTTATAAAATCAATCAGAAATTTTCCGTAGAATCCAAATCTGGTGCCATTTCAAGTCTATACCCTGTCAATAAGCCGCAAAAGCCATTAAACCATGTTTTTGTTCTCAGTGGGCTGGGCAAAAAGGAGCATTTTTTTAATTTTTTTTAACCGCTAAGGTTGACGTATTTTGATGTAAATTAATTGAAAAATATAAATATGTTCTGTGTATTTGGGTTTTAAGAGTCTAAAACTCTGCAAATCTGCAAAGTAGGCCTATTCTTCAACATAAACTCTTACAAATGCACGTTTAGCCTCGCTCAGAGGATCTAGAAAGAAAAAATGATCAGACAGAAAATGCGTTAAAAATTAATTATTTTTTATACTCACAAAAAATATTATAAACACACTAGGGTGTGGTTTAAAACTTTTTTTTTAACAATATTTGATAAGCGCCAAGAGGATTTATGTGTGAATGCCAAAAATAATAATATTTTCTAATTTTCGCGCCGATAGATCGAATCTAAATTTGTGCCGCAAGCGCAAAAACTATCAAACATAGAGTAAAATGACCCAAAATTGATTTAAACAACAAAAGATGACTTTGTTAAACTTCTGAAATAAGCTTAAAAAAATATAATCAAATAATTAATAAAGTAAATGTTGAACAAATTTTTTTTTCTAGATGGGTTTTTCATCGCCAGATAAGCACGACATTGACTATTTTTTATGTAAAATTGTTTGCAAAACTCAGTTTTTTAATAATATTTGGTGTATAGTTTTTCTGAAAACTGCTAAATGTGCATTTGTAAAAGTTTATGTTGAAAAATAGGGTTATTTTTGGAGTTTTTTTGTGTTTTAGACCTTTAAAACCCAAATACACAGAACAAATTTATATTTTCTAATTAACTTACATCAAAACACGTCAACTTTGGCGGTTAAAACAAATTTAAAAAATGCTCCTGTTTGCCCACTGAGAACAAAAACATGGTTTTATGGCTTTTGCGGCTTATAGACAAGGTATAGAATTGAAATGGCATCAGATTTGGATTCTACAAAAAATTTCTGATCGATTTCACTAGTAAATTTTTTTTTTTTGAGTTTAAATTGCGGTTTTTAAACAAAAATGCGATTAAGTTAAAAACGACAAAAAAACTTAAAAAAATTGTAGAATTTTTTTTTATGGGTTTCATACTCTCTTATACCGATCAAAAGACTACTAATAAGTTATAGAAACAAAAAAAAATACATGAGCAAGTTTCTCAATGCACCCCCCCCCCCCCCCCCAGCTCTGGTCCGTTTGAAATGGAATTGCCCTTAGTACATGATGCTTTTTTTTATAATTTTGTTAAGGTCTTTTAATACATTTTTTTGTTTGTTTTGTAGTTGTTTCAATAATATTTGTTTACTTTGTTGCAACTCTTTAAGCTTCTGAAAAACGGTCTTTGGTTATCTTAAAAATTATTTGCTAACGTATTCCCATTTTTTCTATGCTTGTGCCTTGGCTTTAATTATGATTCTTTTCACTTTTTGTCTATGTGCTATGTAGAACTGTACTAATGTATTTTTGTGTGTGCTTCTTGTTAAATTTCTTCGTTGCACCAATAAGTTTTGTTCTGTTTCGTGTATTTTTTAACTTTTGTACATGCTTTTCTTGTTGCTTTTATAATTATGTACTTGTAAGTATTCCATTTGGTTTTTATACTGTCGGCCTTTAATTTAATTCATTTGTTTATTAGATCTTTGATATTGTTTTAGAATTTGTAATATTTTTAAAGTATTGATAGTTTGCATCTAGTTATTTTGGGTTGTAAGTTGTTTTTTGTTTTTGTTTTGTACTTTCTGCTGTTTTTATTTTTGCTATCACAAAATGTTTTGCATTAAATTTTCTACCTTTTTTGACATTTACGTCGTTAACGTTCTTTCTCTATCTGCTGTTGGTTACAAAATTATTGATTATAGAGTTTTCGTTTCTGTTTTTGACTGTTTGGGTAAAATTGTGTATTTTTTGTTTGAAGATTGTGTTTAGTATCACTAATTCAAATACATTGCAGACAACTTAAGGCCTGTTGCATTGAATTTTTGTTAGTTTTTTTTTACATTTACATAATATTATTAAATAATTTATTTTTCTTTCTAGCCCGTACATTAAAGTCTTTTAGGGTGATTTATGACAAGTAAAAAAAATTAAATGTTATATATACCTATTTTACAAACAAATTCTTAATAAACAATATAGATAACGTTTATCAAAATTATGCGTTGTTCTTGAGTAAGTGTAAAAATTTAAAACTAAAATAGTTAATTAAAAGTAAAATAATAAAAATAATAATTTATTAAAAAAATAAAATGAAAAAGTGAACAAAAACATAAAAATTTGTTATAATACGAGAGCTAGCAACGTTTTTGAGAAACCATTTTAGTTCGGCTAGTTTTTGAATATTTTCCATCCTTATTGAAAATAGGTTGGGACGTGTCTGGCAGCTGGGAGCGCAACCTCCTTGAAGAGGTGAAAATTAAACTTTTTTTTTCATAATTTTCTATGTCACTTTACCATTCCAAATCTATCCTTCCAGACAATTTTGCCATTGTTAACATTGTGCCCGAATCAATTTAAATAATTAAAAAATAATAATTTCGAAAACAATTTAAAATGTCTGGCAATTTAATATATTGTAATTCCATGATAAAAGAATATACTGTTAATTTGCCAGACAGAAATTTGGTTTCCAGGAAAGAATAAGTGAGTTGGAAGAGCTATTCTGTTTTCGTGGTCCTACCAGGAACTTTGACAGTATGGTATTGGTAAAAATTGTAGCAATGGTGTACGTATACACTAAAATGTTGATGTAGAAAAGAAAAATGTGGAGTGTACTATAGACAAACCAAGTAGTATATGTACTAAAAGTTCTTTTACTAAAAAAACATTACGACGTAACAAAATGTATCTATTTTATTATTAGTGAAGCACTTGCAACCAGGTAACCAAGTGAAACAACTTATTTTTTGTGATTGGGTTTTGAAGCAGCATAAACTAAATACCGCTATTATGGTCAAATAAAGCAACATTTTCTAGAGTTTGTATAATTAATATTTTCAGTAATTATGTCATTAGAAAATTAGCAATGTATTAGCCATATTTAACGGAAATCACTTTTGGTTCAAGTAAGTCTAAATCGTGTCAATGCTAATATTTACATATTTTAAAAATTAGTGTCAAATATTTACTAGATAATGTTTTTATTGGTTTATTATACCAAATGTGGTACTACCTTGAGGTACTCCAAGAAATGTAACTGCTTGTCTCAATGAAAATGCTTATATTAAATAAATTGGCAGACACCATGACCTCTCATTTCTTTCGGTTTAAATCCAATTGATTTTTATCTGTAGGGACATTATAAAGAATTTGGTGTATGCTGTTGAAATTAATACCGCTATACAATTAAAAAAAAAAATTTTAATACTGTTCACAATATCCAAAATAAACGGTTAAATTAGTGTACAATTCTTTTATCTTTTAATGCAAAACTTGCATTTGTCACTAAGGCAAACTCGTTAAACAATTTTTATTATGTATTACATCTTTCATTCTATTTCTTTAAAAATAAATTAATTTTATTATGTCATTTTTAATAAACAAACAACATTATATAACTTTATATGAATCACCTTGTATATTTATAGGTTCTATTAATTTTGTATATTTTATCTGAATTATGTTTCAAATTTTTTTTTTGTAATTTTGTTCTTTTTTCTGAGTTCTCTACTCATTTTGAAAATAAAATGTAAAAGCAAAATTACAAATTGTCACCTTTGTGTCAGCTTGTCAGATACTGTCTACTGGCATGCCAGTATCTGTTATGTGCGTTTATACATGCCTTATGGCATGCTTTTTGCCGTTCCCCACCATCTTACTTACACATTGCATGCCAAAAAATCAAATCTTTTTGACTTAGTACAATTGACTTGCATGCCAGCCAGAGGTATGCCATTTGACAGAATACACGTGCTAGTAGCTGGCATGTGCAAGGAGCTGGTATGAAATTGTGCAAGTAGCAGGCATATGTATTCCCGGCTTTAAGCTTGCTGTTAAGTTACTATTATCTTTTAACTTAATAGTAATTAATTTTTTAATAACACATTTCCACGCTTTTATAGATTGTTGTTAATTCTTATGTAATACATAACTCACTCCTGCTCTCACTTTTTAAAGAATTAAAAGGTTTTTATTTTTAAGTTAGCAACTTAACTTTTATGGTAAATAACTAATGTATGAATGTATAAAATATTAATACTCAGTATTTAATATAATAAATAATTTTTTGCTGAAGGTGGTTCTTTTACGGACGTAGTGTGAGACTTCTTCTCTTATTCAAAAGAGATTTTATTGAAGATGTTTCTTATTGCTACTTTAGTTTTTCAAGATTTGTACTTGTTATTGTATCTACTTTATATTTTTTTGATTTTTTTTTTCTTGTTTTTTGTTTTCGTTTGACTCTTTCTCATCTATTTTCTTGGAAATTGTTCTGATTTTGAACAGGTTTTTGATATTATTGATTTCTCTATCTTTGGTTTTAGAAATTTACGTTTCCTTGTTGACAGAAAAGATGTTTTGTTACTTAGTTTTGCAATATTTGAAGCTTTTTAGCAGACATTTAGAGGCGTGTCTATATACCATTATACCATACAAAATGATTGATTAGATCTTGTATATTGTAATTATTGTGTTTTCAAGTATGATTTTTTTTTATAATAAAAATTATAAGCTAAATGTTTTTGTTTGTCATACAACAATAAATTGCAAACAAGCTTTTTTAACAAGGCAGTATTTATAATAGATGTTTCTCATAAGGTTAATGTTTATTAAAAATATTTTAAAATTAATCTAAAAATAAATTATAAATTGTAAAGTGCAGTGTAAATTTAGAATAGTAGGAATGGTGTTATGCAAGCTGTGAATTGGATGTTTAAATTATATGTGTAATAGTGTTTACACAAAAAACAGAATGTCGCAGTAAAACAATCAATAAGTTAAAGGTAACTCCGGGCGTACTCTTTTCAGTCGTGCCTGATTCAATTTAATAAAGTTTCTTCTGATGCGGGAATTCTTATTTAAGCGTTTGTTAATCATAAATTATTAAACAGTTTGAACGACCATTTTAACAAAGAATTGACGTTTATTCTAGTATTTTTTGTATCATTTTGTTCAGGAAAAAACAGGTTAAGAAACCGGTAAACACTAAAATTATTAAAAAAATTGTTTATGCATATTATTGCATACCAATGAAGCAAATAAAACATCTGTGTATGATATTAATACTAATATTTATTTTTAAACTGTTAATAATGGTTAAATTCATTCATAGTCATAATATTATAAAACATAAAATCATATTAATCAATCAATTAAAATTATGTGACATTTTATGACAAGAAGTATACCTAAATACAAATCTATAATTTATTCTTTCTACTTTTTAATGGTAAGATGTCAAAATTAATAAATTAAAAGAGTTTTGAAAGAAAAAATCCAACGTTAGACATTTTTGCAAATCTCTAAATAAAAATAATTAAAAAAGGTTTTTTAGGTAAATATATTCAGTAGCTCAAAAGATTAGAATAATTTAAACTTAAAAAAAAAACTAAAGTGCTTAAAAACAATTAAACATTGCTTACATCATGCAAAGTTAACTTGAAAAAAAATTCTAGATTTGTATTATTACTAGGCATAAAAATTAGGTTGACTTGATTACATCCAATCTAAATATAAAAGGTGGTCTATCTAGTGGAATCTTTTTAATCATTTGTTATTTTGACAGTGACAGGTCTTTTCCGTAAGAAATCTTGACAGAGAGTCAGTATCAAATCTGCGCGGAACCAAATGAATCGCTTTACGCTTGAACAACGTTGGGAAATATTTCAAACTTATTTCCAAAATCAATTTTGCACAAAGACCTTGCATTATTTGCTTAAAAGGTCCAATTGACTCAGCAATTGAAACCACACGACCATCCGGTTTGTTTTTGCTTCTCAGTTTGGGCCTTAGAGCAGCTCGAAATGGACAAAGATTTTGCTCAAAAAATCATCTTTTCTGACAAAGCGCATTTTTATCTTAGCAGTTATGTTAACAAGCAAAACTGTCGCATCTTAGGATCGGAAAATGTGCACGTGATTGTTGAGAAGCCAATGCATCCTCAGAGAGTGACAGTTTGGTGCAAATTTTAAAGCAACGTCATCATTGGTTTATTTTTTTTAATGCTGCCATTTTGTTCAACGGCGAGCGCTACAAACACATGATAAATAATTTTTAGGACCGGAAATTAAAGTAATGGACTTGGACAATCTTTAGTTTCAGATGGATGGCACGCCATGCCATACAGCCCATGCCACAATCGTTTTTTTGCGCGCCAAGTTCGGTAATCATGTTACCAGCAGTCTCGGCGATGTTAATTGGCCCACCTTTGAGCTGCGATTTAACGCCGTTAAACTATTTTTGGTGCGGTGCCTTGAAGGACCAATGCTATGCAAACAATCTATTAACGATTCAGGCTCTTAATGCAAATATCAAGCAAGCCATTCGTGAGATAGAACCAAAATCCGTCACCAAGGTTTTGTTAAATTGCTTGAACAGGATGCGCTACTGCAAAGCCAGCTGAAATAGCCACATAATTGAAATTGTGTTTCATAAATAATGGGAATATTTGCTCTTTTGAATAAACCAATAATGTACCAAAAAAAAAGATATTTGTTCATTTTTTTGAATTTCATAAAAAGAGGCTACTAAATGGACCACCTTTTACATACAAGCTAGTTTTTATAACTTAAGTGGTAACTAATACATTAGAAATTGTGATAAAAAAAACTAAATAGAATAAAGAACGTTTTAAACAAAAATAAATTGCTTAGCTGCGTTTTTGTATTTAAAAGTAACACGGTTCTAGCAAGCCAAAACTCTTGGGGAGAATGACCAGAAAAATGTACCAAGATAGTTATTGTATGTAAATGGTTTTTGTTTTTAAAACCACAAATTTTACGGTGCGATAACCATGATAACAATATTTTAGAAAAGATTAGAAGACTAAATCTCGGATCTTGTTCACTTTATCGCGCGCATTTTTATTAGTATTAAAAAACATAATTATTTTACATTATTGTAAACATTAGTTATGCATTGTAGTTGTAAGTTTTTTTACTTAAATCTTATTACTTTTGTTTTATTATTGTTTTTTTTAATTTTATGTTTTGTAAACTACTCATGTTTTTTGCTACTAAATCTGCTTCATTAGCAAATAGCATATTTACCTTTATCTATATTATCATTGAATTTATTTATAGGTGCTTTATTTGTTGTTCCTGAAAGACTACTCTATTCAGATTATTCAATTTACACTGCATTTTCAAGAGTCACATGCCTTGTTCCTGCTCCTATGTAAGTAGTCATGTATATGTTCAAAATACTTTTATAAATTAGTTTTGTTTTTTAGAGAGGCAGAAGGATGGTTTACATATGTTAATGTACTTGATTATGAAATTTGGCTTTACATTATAACTTCGTATATAACATTAGGAATGTTATTTAACGCGTCAACATATTTCAGGTTTGGAAAGCATAATTTCTTACTAAAAAAAATAAAATATTTGCTTTTTTAGATATTCACTCAAAAAGCATATAATATACATGCAACCGCTACGTTTATTTGGGTTTGTTACTACTCAGACTATGCCACAATATGAAATGCCTACAGCAAATGTGCCTAAGTTTGCTTTGATTTTAATTCTAATTTTAACTGTGCTGTATGTAACTATTTACAATTCTAGATTGTCCAGTATACTAGTTGTACCAATGCAAGTTAAACAATACATGATATAAAAATAAAATTAACAAATATATAAATCCTTTTTAGATATACAAACATAATTAAAACAGTTTCTGATTTAGCAAAAAGTGGAATATTTTGGGGAGAACTTGCTATAGATTGGGCAATACCATTAGAAAAAGATGAAAGGGTAAATCTGCTGTATTATAAGTATATTTTAATTTAAATTAATTATTTTTAGTCAATGCATAATATTTTATACAAAACGTATCGAGTTGAAAGTAATGATTCTTTAAGGGCTTTGTCAATTAAGAATAATTTTGCTTTTGGAATAGAAAGACTTTTGTCAGGTATTTATAAATAATAAAGTGCAAATTGAAATATAACATTTAAATTATTCTAGGATATTATGCAGTAGGCAGTTATATACATGAAGATATAATTGGTAAATATGTAGTCATGGAGGAAGATTTATACAGGCAATATACTTGCTTTCAGTTGAGAAAAAGTTCAATAATGTTGGATTCGTTTAATAAGTTACTTGGATATGCTACTGAAGCTGGGCTGGTTCAATATTGGGAAGGAGAAGTACAAACTTATATATTATCATGTACTAATAATAATGTGTATTATTTTTAGGCAATTTATTTTACAAACATTAAGGTTCAGATGGCACTGAAATATCCAAGCTTAGAGCAAGCATTAATAAAATTAAAATTTTCTCACGTAAAAGGAGTTTTTATGTTTTGGGGCATCGGAATTTTATTTGCTGTATTTAAATTTGTGCATGAATTTAAAATTGGAAATAAGTCAAAAAAATATAGACTACAATAATTATTAAGATAATGTTTTTCCTATTAAAAAAATGAATAGTTTTGTGTGCATGCAAGCTACTTGTTTTAAAACTTTAGTCGCTATTCGTATTTGTAATAAACAATTATAAATAAATTTATACTGCGGTATTGGCAAACAAGTATTTTTTGAGACTTATGTGTACTTTATGTTATTAATTTGTTTTTAATGTTTAATTAAAAACCATACATTTTTAAATTTATATATATATATATATATATATATATATATATAGAAGAAAATGCTCAATAATAGTTTTAAAGTAAAAAGCGCAACATGGTATTAGAAGTTTGGGAAATAAAAAATAACAACTAATAGAAATGCAGCTTTATGGGTCTATTCTGAACATAATTTTAACATCAATGTCAGCTAAGAAATTGTTAAAATATAAAAGAAAAATAAATGATATAAAAAATAAAAAATGAAATAATGCCCTACTAGAAAAATAAAAGAATGAAACCGTATGAGAAGAAAAAAAAATGAAAAGAATATTAAAAGTGTAGTTCGGGAAATGGTAAATAGATTAGAAGTGGTAAAACAAAAAGAAAATGGTTATTTGTGATGTTAAATTAAAAAGTTTTCAATAATATAGTATTTGGTCAGTTTACTTGCAAAAAAACTAATAAAAATGTTTAAAAATTAACTACAAAATTTAAGTGTAGAAGTAAAGATAATGGAAATAATTACCAAATGTGTAAAATGTATAAAAAGCTTGAGAGTTGTACGTATGAAATAGTAACATAAAGCCATTGGGTAACAAAAAGTACAACAAACTTATTTAGGTCGATAAACATAAAATTTATGCAAAAATTTATGCTACATATAAGGTAGCTGCTGTTATTTTAAGAATTTAGACTTTTTTTGCCAATTTTAAAATTTGTAAGAGCGTATGTCACAACATAAAAAAACACTTTTAAATTTTAACAAATAAAAATGTGAACAGTGTGTAAAAATTGACTTTGAATAGTTGCGAATTAAAAGTAATAATATAATTAAAAGAAATAATCCAATACTCATAATTTTAATATGTGGTGATTACAATCTGATGTTATATGGTCCAACGATGATATGGGTGCTCAAACTGAATATACTAATAACGTCTCAGAAAATGCTATTTACAAATTTTTTGCTTATTATAACTGTTTTTAATGTAATTCCGTAAGAAATACACAAAAGGTGGTGGTTTGACTTGGTGTTTTCATTTTATTTAATAACGGTTTGCACATCAGATGAACTTCTAGATAAAAATAGTATCTATCATAAAGTGCTTTTTTTAAATCAAGGAGTGTGTAGTTCTTAAAAACCTAGAATACAAAAAAAGTATTTCACAAATATGATATGGAATGATTTATTTAAAACCTGTGATAGATAAGAGTGTAATATGATACGGTTTAATTATTTTATAATATAACGTTTATGATGCTATTTCTTTGTTTGTATTACCAAAATGTGCATGTCAAAGCAGTTATCTTGACTTCTTAATCCAACTCTAATTAAGTTAGTTAAAAACAAACAAAAATTACTCATTGTATTTATAAACAATTAGGTCATCATAATGATTATTATAAGTTTACTACTTTAAAAATTAAATGTAAATCATTAAGTACATTATTACAGTATTGTAAATTGTATAAAAAGTTAGTTAGTAAACAACACAGTGCATTATATTAATAACTTTTTGTCTAAATCTAACCTAACCTAACATAATCTATACTAGTGACATCTGAGGAACCACAAGGGTTACATTGTGGGTTTTAAATAACTTTATCAATATCTAAGTACTGTAATTCCTTAATGTCTTACCTTTTATATAAATATAGTTTTTTTAAAGTATAAAGACTGCTATCGAAAAATAGAACTTTTGGTTATTTTAAATTATTAACGTAGTGTAACAGAACTTAAAAACATTTATAAATTTGAAGTCAAAGTTAATACTATCAATTCTTACTATAATTTTTCTGTAATACTTACAGATTAATAATAAAAATCTACACAATAGAGCAGGGGTGGCCAACCCGCGGCCCGCCTAGAACATTTTTGCGGCCCGCGATATTTATAACACTTATTACTTATTACAAAATATATTTATTTAATAATGGCTAAAGTAGTGAAAACCAATTTATTTAAAAATACATTATTTGTGCATCTACATATTCAAAAATTAACTGTAGAAATTATGACATAAAATTAACTTTGATTTTAAAACAATATTCTTGCGCATATATGACAGATATGTGTGTTGGATTGTATTATTTTATAATTCCTTTATTCTTTTTTTCGAAGTTTGTCTATCTTGGACTATTTTTGCTATTTTGCTTCACTCTATTCCTTTTTTTTCTGCTGCTTTGTGAGCTTGTTCGGACCTGCATTTTGGTTTTTTTCTTGTATTTTCAATTTATGTATTTTTTTGTTATTTGAGTTTTATCCAGTCTGTGTAAGTGTCCTAGCCTTCCTAGATGTCTCTCCTCTATTAATGTTTCTATTGGTTTAATTTTCAGTTTATTTCTTACTTCCGAGCTCTTTACTTAATTTTTTCTCGTTATTTCTTTAATTGTCATAAGAAATCTCATTTCTATTGCATTTATTTTGTTTTCATTTTTTTCTGTTGTTGTCCAAGATTTGCTCGAGTATAATAGCGCTGGCCTTACTACAGGGAGTTTATAAATGAATGGAATTATGTAATCACTTTAAATATGCCGCCTGTTTAAAATTGTTTACTATACTACATATGTTTTCATATGTTTGCTTGACAGCTGTCAAAGTTGATCTGTCAAAACAAATAATATAGTCGACAATTTAAAAAAAGCGGCACATTTAAAGTGATTACATAATCCCATTCATTTATAAACTCCCTGTACTTTTTGTATTTTTGTTTTTATTGTCTTTGTTATTTATTTCTTAACCAAGAATTGTCTTTTCAGTGCATTGAATATTCTTCCTTATTTTTCAGTTCTTGCACCTGTTTCCATGTCTATTTTCCTTGTTTCTTCTATTATTGTATTGTAAGATAGTAATATTTTACTTGTTCAATTATTTGTCAATCCAATTCTATCTTGTGCTTCTTAGGTTTTGTCGATACTACCATTGTCTTTGTTCTCCTTGAGTTTATTTCTATGTCTATCTTTTTTAGTTTTTCCTTGTATATTTTTTTGTTTCTTTTGTAGTTTTTCTTTTTTCTGCTATTGATATCATGTCATCCGCAAACATTAGGTTTTGAATAAAAATTTGTTCTATTTTTCTGCATCTTATTCTCGTGTCTGGCTCTTTTTTGACTTTTTTTATAGCTTTGTCTATTAATGTTGCAAATATTATAGGGCTTAGAATTTGCAGAACAGTTAAATTATATTCTGTTTCAATTTTTTACTTTAAAAATATGTTTATAGTGAGTAAAATATAAAGTTAAACGTTTTGATCAAATTCAGTATTTGAGATATAGTTATTTTGTTTTAAAAATTTGTCATTGTAGAAATTATTATATATCTATATTTTAAAGAGTTAGATTTGTTTTTTAGGTTAAACACTTGCAACTACAATAATTTATAAATGTTTTTTTATATTATAAAACAAATATTTTAATAGAGAGTATAGTCAATTTATTTGTAAATGTTTTAAGAATGATAAGTAAAAATTAATTTATTAAAAATGCCTTTCTAGTAGTTAATTTCAAAAGATATTTTTTGACAACTCGTTGCTTGTTATTTTATTACTACCCATTGTAAGTACAACAATAGAACGATTTAAAACTGTAGAGTTAAATTCAAACTGGCTTATGGTCGTTACATTTTAACCTTAATATCACGTTTGTAAGAATATCTAAATTGGTAAATAGTAGGTAATTAATTTTAATTTGTTTAGTTTTTCTAAATTATTAGTTGCATCCAAATCAGAGAAAGGTTACTGCGCCTTTCAAAACGGTTTACTTTAGAATGTTGCCAATCGTGTAATTTTCACCAAATACATAAACATAAACACATGCATAGTCATATTTAGTAGCTACTAAGGTGCTACTAGCAGGATATTACTGTTGACCATATGCGTAGTAATATTTAAAACACTACTAAGCGTAGTTGTTAACTTAAAGGTTAGTAGCCAGATTGTCTTGTTTTGCATGTGATTAAATATATTGTTAATATAACCTACAACTGTCAGTTGCAAATATTGAGATATTTATCATCATTTTATGACATATTGCTTTTTTTATTACAATAAATATTAATATTTAAATATTTACACCAAAATATAGAAGGTTGCTTTCAGCATAATTAAAAAAATAAATTAATGTTATTCATTTTAATAATTAAATTAGTTTAGTGTTTTTATGTAAGATGGCAGCACATCTAAAATAGAGTTATAAAGATTATTATGGCAGCAGCAAACATATGCTGTGCATTTTCACTCTTTTGAAACTTACTATGACTAAACATAATGGTTGTTTGTTCATTTTAATAATACTTTAAAATTATTATAGCTTAAAAGTAATTAATTATGGTTTTATTTTTTCAAGCTCTTCAATTGCAATAAATGCATTTTAAAACAAAACAAAAATATATTTTTACATTTGCATAATTTTTTTCAATCATATTTGCTAATTAGGTTTTTATTTACAAGTTGTAATCATTATTGGATATTTATTTTTGTGCAAAACTTTTCATTATTTGATTTTACCGCGCAAAAATGGGACATGAGAAGTAAACTTCATGTCACATAATGCTGTGTTGCCAAAGCATAATTTTATTGTTAGTAGCTACTAACTAAATTATATTAAAAATCTACGATGCATAAGACACATTTAGTATGGTATAAGTAGCTACTAGTTAGTAACGCTTTAGTAGCATACTAATCAAACAACTATGCATAAGGCTGAAAATTTTTAATATTTGATTGTAAATAATATATTTAAGTAGTTTATAAAGCTCTGACTTAATTATCTATGTTGCTCCATTTTCCTTTTTTTTATTGGATCTTTATGAAAAAAATAAGCTATAGCAAATTTCAGTTTTTTAAATAAAAAATTGCGTGTTGCACTGCTTTAAAGTTACCGATGTAATATACTTAATAAGTATTATAATTTCCAGATTTGAACCAGGTGCATACCTTGTATATTCAAAGAAGCAATTGAATTTACTTTCTAATTAGAGTCTACAGAAAACTTTACATCGATATATTCTGTTTAAAGTGTTTTTTTTATTTGACATATTTTTATCGAATCTGGAACATAAGATAGAAGGTTTTGAAGCTTACGTCTATAATTTACTTTTATAATTTTAAATTGAGTGATGTTAGCAAGCAAAGCAAAAGATTTTTGCTCAATTGTAGAACATTTGCAAGTCTTTTTGCACGTAATTAGTATAATTTTAAACTTTTTCTTATAGTTGAGTTGCTTGAGTCTTAGGTAAATTATGATTGAATGTTTGCACACTTGTACGTATATTTTTTCTGTTTTTATTTGTTATTGCAAAATTAATGTATTAACTTAATGATACAATGTTTAAGGACTCTTACTAAGTACTAAAAAAACAACTGTTTTATTTATTTATTAACGTTTCTAATTTTGCTTGTTAAAAAGAATTTATTTATTATCACTTTAACGTTATTTTTTTTATTGTTGAACAACATTATTGAATTCATAAATTTATTATAAAACAATAATTTTATTGTTGTAAATAAATTACAAATTTGATATGACAGATCGCTGGCAATACAGGCAGTACTTGATTCCGCAAACTTTAGCAGTGCCCCTCGTATAATTAGTTTTATGCATTATTATTTTTTTAATATTATTTATATCAACTGTTATTACATCAATAAAATTTGCAAGATTATCCTTTGAACATCTTCCGTCAGCTTTCAGAAAATATTGTACTTGCAAATATCTTTTTCCTATACCTCTTCTTAAACGTTTAAATTGGTTCTGTTGTTGCGTGTTATAACATTTTTTGAGTTAACATAATTCTTAGTAATTACGTATTTTCTCAACCAAAAAATTGACAATTAACAAAATATAAAAAAAAAAATTATTTCAAACAATATATAGAAATTCTGATCAAATGTATCTCTTGAAGCATTATTGCAAAGTCTAACGCTGCGTAAAATTAATTAATCATATTGCCCCACATTTTTTGTAAAATTTGTTATTTTTGCTGCAACAAGTTTATTTGTATTGCAGTTTTTTCTGCACAAATGTTGACTTCATATGCCCACAAGAATGTTGTCAAGGAATTAGGTAACTTTGGCAGCAAAGGCACTGGATCACGTTTTCCAATCCAAACATATAACTTGTTTATAATTGCAGTTATTTACTTTAAACTTTCTGCATCAAAATGAGCAGTTGTTTTAGTAAAAAAAAAAAAAAAAAAAACTTAACTTGCTTGTTTAACATTTTTTTATATCAAAAGATTAATAATTCTACATCAAATGTAGATTGTCATCTAGTTTTACATTGATATTTAAAACAAACACATTAATTTTATGCATGCATTTTTGGTTTATTTTGAAAAAAAAAAAAAATTTAACTATTAACCTAAAAGCATTTATTTATTAATTAATTGTAAAAAATCAAATTTGATTTAATGCTATTTTTTGTGAAAGTAACAAAAGTCAAGCTTAAACCAATAAAATTTTGTCATTTTACTTACTAAACGTCTTTAAGGATGTTGTTATTGACAAATAATTGTAACCCAATAACAAAAAAAAAATTTAGTTTGTTTGTTCACAATATTATAGACAATTTATAAATTTAAATAAAACTTTACAGTACAATAATGTAAATAATAATTTTTAAAGTGTAAACTTGACAAAAATTTTGAAAATGTATATTATAAATAAACATAAAAAAAATTGTTTTGGAACCGTACGTTTCCAAATTTTATTAAACTGACTTTAAATCATTTAAATGTTGCAATTTTTTTTCCATCGTTTTATTTCCAGAAATTGAAACTCAAACAATCCACTACACAATTCTTCTAATGACTCCTGTACAAAAAACAAACCAACTTTTTTATTAGATCGTTTTTAAAACCTTCATAAGTTTGCAAATAATTCAAATAACCTAAAAATCTTAAATAACTTCATAATTTGCAAAAACCTATTGACTGTTGCAAAATACAAAAAACATACCCCTTTATTAAAATATACTTTTACTTATAAGCAATAACAATCATTTTGATGCGTTTATTATTATAAAAAGAAGAAATGCAACGCCACTGTGTATGTGTTACGTTTCTAATTTTAACTTGTGCAGTTTTGTGTGGAATTTAATGCTTATAATTTAAAAGATCTTCTGCTGGTAATTATATTAGCAACCAGTTAGCTTTACAATTTTAACAATTTTACTGCTTTTATTATTATTATTATTGTTTACGTAATTTAACCTAGAATTATAATCTCCCGCTTATTGTTTGTTCTCATGCCCATATTATTAACTATTCATATCAGTGGCGTAGCTTCTGTTTTTAACGTGTGATTTTATTATTAATTATTATTAATTTTTATAATCCTTCTGTCTCTTGTGTAACTTTACCGTGGTCTACCTATATCTGTTTATAGTCAGTCACCAGTGATCGACCGCACCGATGTGAATTGTGTTTTTGTTTCAACCTTATCCTGTTTTTATTTATTTACTGCTTTAGTCATTTTTGTAACTGCTTTTGTTATTATGACCGGCTTAAACTGTAAATGCAAAACTGTTGCAAAATATGGTATAACTTGTAGCAATTGCGGCGTTATCTTTTATAACAGTTGCGCTATACGCTATAAGAAATGCAATTGTGGTACTCTATTTGAATTGGATGATTCCAAACTTCCAAAACTTTTTAAAGAAAATATTACTTTTAACCAAGTTTTATGTGATGAATTGCGGTCGAGCAATAAATTACTCTTAGATAAAATTGCCTATCTTAAAGAAAAGATTTCCGAAAAAAATAAAACTATTCTTCAGTATAAAGCTCGCAGTGATCAACTAACTGTTTTTATTATTGCGCCGCTCGCTAATGAAACGGTGCAATTGATTCAGCCTGCAGTTTTTTCTTTTTTTGCAAGCTCAGTTGTTAAGGAAAAAAACTAAACAAAAAACTCATCCAAAACGTCAAACTATCTTTGGTTGTGGCCAAAACTAATGACAAACTGCAAGTTTATGTGCCTACTTCTTACGTACATGTTTCTAAACTTAAACGTGGAGCTAAAAAAACTGATACAGTAAATCATATTAAATTTAAGTTTTCTACGATATTTGTTGATGTTGTTGAGTTACAAGTAAAATCTAGAAGCTAAAGTAACTTTAACGTTTCTGTTTCAGCTAATCATGCTCGATCCATTTTTTGTAAAGATTTTTGGCCTGAAAGTATACCCTGTCAAGAATTTTATTAATTTTATGGGCGAGTTAATAATGTTCTTGTTTCATTTTCGGTGAATTTTCGAAATATGGACAATTTAAACCCATTACTACCAGAACGTCGGGGGTATAAAAACTAAGCTCAACAAACTTATGCTGGCTGTAGCTGTATCTAACTACAATATTATTGTACAGACCAAAACCTAAATTAATCAGGATATCAACGATGCGAAGCTACAATTAATTGGTTACAGTTTTTTTAGATGTGATCCCACTTCATTAACAAGCCTTAAGCTTGACGGAGGAGAGGTCTTAATTGCTACTAAAACTTGTTTTAATTGTACTTTATTACAACCTACATTTTTAAGTGTTAAATGTTTCTTTGTAATTGTTAAGTTTATGTTTAAATCATATATTATCAACGCAGTCTACTTACCACCTAACTCGGCATGTAATAACTATTTAGATCATTGTTATTCCGTTGAGTCTATTGCTGACAAATATCCGGACAATAAACTAACTTCACTAAGCAATTATAATCTATTATTTATAATGATAGTTATTTTGTTCATTTTGTTGCCAACTGTTATGGATTTCTAAACTGCGCTCAATATGTTTCTATACTTAATGATGGTGGTGTGTTCTTTTACTCTGTGCTGCATTTTGCTATTGACTGTTTTGTCCCCAAAAAAGTATGGCACATAAACAATTTTTCAGTTTGGTTTAATAAAAAATTGATTGTACTTACAAGACTCAAAATAAACTGTTTATAAACGTTATAAATCTTCCAATTATAACGAGTTTTAATCAATTTGTACTTTGTGTAAAAGTCTCAGTACATGTCTATACAAGCAATATATTACTTGAACAGAAATAAACATTCAAAGAAACTCTAAACACTTTTGTAAATTTGTTAGTGACACTAGAAAAACTAATAATTTTTCAGCTACAATGTATTATAAACAAAAAACTTGCAGTAATGGAGATGACTATGTTAATAGTTATGTTGAATTATGTTTACGATACACAAACTCATTCAACTCCATTGTTTGACTTTAAGAAAAACGTATTACATCAAGCATTTTCAATTAGTTGAGAACCTTAAATGTAACTTTAGCACTGGACCGGACGTTGTTCCATCTATGCTGTTAAAACAATGTATTTATTTAATTTTTACGCCATTGTATTTACTGTTTGAAGCTTCTCTTAATAAATCCAAGTTTTCTCTAGTTTTACAAACTTTCTTTGTTACAAAAATGATCTTTTGAATGCTTTTCAATCAAGAGTTTAAGTAGATTCCCTTTACACAGGTTTTTCAAAAGCGTTTGATCGCGTTAATCAAAGAATTTTAATTGCTAAGCTTCGGGTTTTGGGTTTTTATGAATCTGTTGTTGCGTGGTTGTTGAGCTTTTTGGAAAATCGTACACAGTGTGTGAAAATTAATCATTTTTTATCACAACCAATTGTTGTTCCTTCTGAAGTTCCTCAAGGATCTCATTGTGAACCAATTCTGTTTTTACTCTTTATTAACGATCTTGTTTATTCTATTAATTCTTTGACTTATATTTATTTGCTAACTGAATGTTTTTTTTTTTTCAATAAGCTTCAACAGAACTTTAAGTAAAGTTTGTTTGACTATACTATCAATAATAATGTTTTGGAACATGTTACACAAATAAAAAATTTGGGCGTAATTTTTGACTTAAAACTAACTTTTGTTGAGCATATAAACTTTATGTGCAACCGCGCTACAAAAATGTTAGGGTTTGTGTATAGAATGCCAACTCAACTAGCTCCAAGCACACTCAAACTACTTTATTGCGCCTTGGTACGTTCTCATTTAGTCCGTCAGTTTGATGCCCATTCTTCAGCATTTATATATACAATGTAGAACGTATTCAAAACAAATTTGTTTGTTTATTTTTGTACAAATTAAGCATTTTGATATAATCTTTCGCCACTGAAAGTTTGGCGCAAAAAAGCCGATTTATAATTTTTACGTAGAGTAACGATGTCTGAGATTGATTGCCAAGAGCTACTAGTAACTCTTCCATTTCAAGTCCATTACAATAATTGCCGAACTAGACAGTTTCCATTATTTAGAAAATCTATACATTCTACTAATTATGGATTTAATAATCCGATTGGTAGATTGTGTAGAACTGCAAATAGTTTTTCTAATAATATCGAATTATTTTGTGTTTCTAAATGTAGTTTTAAGAGTCAACTAAAATGTGTTGATAAATATTTATATATTTTGTTTTTATATATGTATATTTTTCTCCATGCTTTTATTATTCAATATTTGTTTATATATTTTTCTGTAATTGTAATATTGCTTGTAATTTATGTACATAATGATGTAGATGTAAATGGTTTTGTAATACAGTATTTTTTTTTTTTTTTTTTTTTTTTTTTTTTTAGCGTCGACTACTAAGGTCATTAGCTATTTATTTTAATAATAATAATCTCAGGTTATAGACCTGAAAAGACAAAACAACACATTAAAATGGTTAAATAAATAAATAAATAAATAAAAACTAAATCTAATATCACAGTTGCGTAAATTAAAAAACTAAATTTAAAAACTAATATCACAAAACTTACTATTTAACCTAACCTAATATCACAGATGACACCGAAGCTGTAAAATGCTTCGATGCCAGACCCTAAAAACTAAAGTAACTAAACCTAATATCACAACTTAACTTAATATCACAACCTAACTTATTATCACAGATGACATTGAAGCTGTAAAATGCTACGATGCCAGACCCTAAAAACTAGCTAAACCTAATATCACAGATTGCACCGAAGTTGTAAAAGACTACGATGCTTTAAACAACTCAACAACACAAACTGATCAATAAAAATAAATAAATAAGTTAACACCAAAATCATTATAAGACAACACAAAAACTTGGTTACACCTGTTTGAGGAGTCCTGCGTCTTTCAAGAACTGGACGCACCTTCCCATGGACTTTAATAAAATAGACGCCACGTTGTTAGGGAGCTCGAGCCGATTACGGTGGGGAAGGTAGGCTCGGCATTCCTCTAAAATGTGCTTCACCGTTAGAGGGTCGTGACATGTTTGGCATTCTGGTTGTTCGTCGCCGGTCAGGAGATACGAAGAGGTCAAATTGGTATGACCTATGCGCAAGCGACATAGGGCGACCTCCTCTCTCCTGTTGAGATCTACCGGCGACTTCCATGCCGTCACGGAGAGCTTGATTTCCTTTAATTTGCTCTCGAAGCCGTTCCATACTCTTTGCCAATCCTCGATGACCTTCGATATGACGTAACCTTTGAGATCATCGGGTCTTACGGGAATGTTGTCCGTAGGATCCGCGTCAGCCGCCTGACGGGCGGCTTTATCGGCCAGCTCGTTGCCCTCGATACCCACATGACCCGGTGTCCAGACAAAGATAGCTCTCTGTCCAAACCCGGCCAAGCGGAATCTCGAAGTTTGTACGAGCTGGACCAGCGGATCGACCGAGTACATTGACTGTATACTCAGGATGGCACTCAGCGAGTCGGAACAAAGGAGGAACGAACTGTGAGATGACGTCTCACAGTTTAGCAGGGCTTTATGCAAAGCATGTAATTCTGCGGTGTACACGGAAGCCTTTTTAGGGAGAGACCATGAATGGGCCGTACCGTCTAAAACGAAGGCACTTCCCACTCCCCGATCCGTTTTTGAACCGTCCGTATACATCCGCGGAGAGTCTGGGTATTCGGCAACGATTTCAAGAAACTTGCTCCTCAAGACGTCGGGGCAAGTTTCTCGTTTGCTCTTGGAGGTCAGATCAAGACGAGTTATAACCCTCGGCAACAGCCAGGGTGGGAACTCGCCAGAACTGACCTCGAATACCATCGGATAATTAACGTTGAGACTCTCCTCTAGCTCCTGCGCTCGGACGCACACCGGCCTACTGACGGTAGGCCTGAGTCTATATTTACGTTGCTGCGTTTCGTTGGCGGTAAATATGAGTCGGTTGTTGTGACCCCTCTTTACTCGCATCGCCGCGGCGTACGTGAGTACAAAGCGACTACGACGAGCGGCTAGAGGAGGTACACCCGACTCGCAGCAAAGACTCGGTGCAGGACTCGTCCGGAATGCTCCCGTGACGTATCTAATGCCTGCGTTGTGGACTGCGTCTAGGGCTTTTAACCGAGATTTTCTGGCGGATGAGTATACCGCGCAGCCGTAGTCGACCCTGGATAAAACCAGAGCTTTGTACAGCCGCAACAGTACCTCTCTCCGCGCACCCCAGTTGATGTTGGCCAAGCACTTGATCACGTTCAAGGCTTTTTTGCATTTTGTGACCAATTCATCAATATGTGCCCGAAAGGATAAGGTCCTATCGAGCACGAGCCCTAAGAAACGGACTGTTTCGACGCACGTGATTCTGGAACCTCGCAAGAGAAGCGCGGGGTCCCGGTGAGGTCTTCTGAGGCGGCAAAAATGCACGCACGAGGTTTTCGTCGTAGAGAAACGAAAACCTCTCGCTTCTGCCTCTCTGTCCACATTGTCTATGGTGATCTGGAGTTGACGTGTTATGGCAGGGATGGTATCTCCCGCCATGTAGATCACCAAATCGTCGACGTACAGGCATTGTTTTACAGGTGTAACCACAGAAGCTGCAATATCGTTTACCGCGATCGCAAAAAGGGTAACGCTAATTGTTGACCCTTGGGGAACACCGTTCTCTAGACATACTGTCTTCGAGTTAGTGGTTCCCACCCTTACTTTAAATGTGCGATCGCGCATGAAAGATTCAAGAAAAAGAGGCATACGGCCTCTGAATCCCCATGCGTGCAGCTTCTGCAAAATTCCATAACGCCAAGTCATGTCATACGCCTTCTCCAGGTCGAAAAACACCGCTATGAGGTGTTTTCTCGCTAGGAAGGCGTCTTGGATGGAATTTTCTAAACAAATTAAATGATCAACGGTACTGTGATTTCGTCTAAAACCCGCCTGGTATTTAGCTAAAAGACCGTTACTTTCCAGCATCCACACCAGACGGTTGTTGACCATTTTTTTCTAAAATTTTACTGAGGCAGCAGGTAAGTGAAATCGGTCTGTAGCTGTTGACGTTGTTTGGATCCTTGCCCGGCTTCAACAACGGCAGGATTATGGCCTCTCTCCAACAATCCGGGTAGACGCCGCTTTTCCATATCAGGTTGTAGATTTCCAGCAACCGCTCCGTCATGCGGGAGGGAAGCTGCCGGATAACCTGATAAGGCACGTCGTCTGGTCCCGGTGCGGAGGAGGTACCCATACCGTTAATTGCCGTTTCCAACTCATTTGAGGTAAAGAATGAGTTGTAGGGCAGGGAATCCGGGGAAGAGAAATTTAGCTGAGTTTCTAATTGTTCTTTTTGACGCAGGAATTCTTCACTATAATTTTGAGAGCTACTGGCAGACGCAAATTGAGTTGCCAATGCGTCTGCAATGTTGGCCGCTTCGGTAACTTTGCGTCCGTCGACGATTAGGATGGGAGCCACAGAGGGAAATTTCTTTCCCGACACGGCTCCCACCTTTTTCCACACTTCGCCGACCGAAGTGGTCGGCGTGATCGTCGATACGTAGCTCTCCCATGATCGTTGCTTGCTTTCAAGATTTTTGCGGCGCGCAACGGCTCGCTTCTTCTTGAAAGCGATCATGTTTTCCTGCGTCGGAGATCTTTTGAAACAATTGAAAGCTTTCTTTTTCTTTTCCACAACTATTCGTATATCGTCGTTCCACCAAGGAACCGACGGACCGGCCAGCTGACTGCTGGACTTTGAGACAAACACATCTGCTGCTCGGACAATACAATTAGTGAAAACCTTCACGGCGGTCTCGACATCCTCACCATTTGACTCTGGTGGGACCAGACTGGCTTGGAAACCTTGCCAGTCTGCGCGGTCGAGACACCATCTACGGGGGACGGACTGTCTGACCCGTTTGACGATGGTTTTAATAACGATGGGAAAGTGATCGCTACCGTGAAGGTCTTCTAATACATTCCACGATAGACGTGTGGCTAAACGTGGGGACGATAGAGACAAATTACTTGCTGAAAAGTTTGTACCCCTACCTCCAAAGTGTGTGGCGGAACCCGTGTTGAGGAGGACAGCGTCGCTTTGATCGAGAAAATCCTCAATCAAACGACCTCGCGTGTCTTTCCTCAGGGAACCCCACAGCGGATTGTGGGCGTTAAAATCGCCCACCAGGAGGTAGGGCTGCGGAAGCTGCGAAGTAAGTTCTTGTATATCTTCCAGAGTCCAGTCGAACTCCGGAAGATACAGGTTGCATATTGTGGCTTTTATCGGGATGGTAAGCCGGATTGCAATTGCCTGGAGTCTAGTTCTGAGGGTTATTTCCGTAAACGGCAAATTTTCCCTCAGAAAAATAGCGACTCCACCTTTGGCTCGGGCACCCTGCAAAACGTCACTTCTTGTGCACGTAAAGCCCCGAAGATTGAAATTTTCTTGGGGCTTGAAGTGCGTTTCCTGTAAGCACACGCAAAAGGGCATGTGCTTTACCAGGATCATTTTCAGCTCACAATAGCTGCGTTTGCAACCGTTGCAGTTCCACTGTATTATAGTCTCCATAATTTTAGATGACTATTAAATAAATAAATTAAATAAATAAAATAAATTACATGTACATGTACATAATGATGTAGATGTAAATGGTTTTGTAATAAAGTATTATTATTATTATTATTATTATTATTATTATTATTATTATTATTATTATTATTATTATTATTATTATTATTATTATTATTATTATTATTATGATTATTTTGATTATGATTATTATGATTATTATTATTATTATTATTATTATTATTATTATTATTATTATTATTATTATTATTATTATTATTATTATTATTATTATTATTATTATTATTATTATTATTATTATTATTATTATTATTATTATTATTATTATTATTATTATTATTATTATTATTATTATTATTATTATTATTATTATTATTATTATTATTATTATTATTATTATTATTATTATTATTATTATTATTATTATTATTATTATTATTATTATTATTATTATTATTATTATTATTATTATTATTATTATTATTATTATTATTATTATTATTATTATTATTATTATTATTATTATTATTATTATTATTATTATTATTATTATTATTATTATTATTATTATTATTATTATTATTATTATTATTATTATTATTATTATTATTATTATTATTATTATTATTATTATTATTATTATTATTATTATTATTATTATTATTATTATTATTATTATTATTATTATTATTATTATTATTATTATTATTATTATTATTATTATTATTATTATTATTATTATTATTATTATTATTATTATTATTATTATTATTATTATTATTATTATTATTATTATTATTATTATTATTATTATTATTATTATTATTATTATTATTATTATTATTATTATTATTATTATTATTATTATTATTATTATTATTATTATTATTATTATTATTATTATTATTATTATTATTATTATTATTATTATTATTATTATTATTATTATTATTATTATTATTATTATTACTATTATATAAATTTCTTCATCAAAGACAAAACAAAATTGTATAAAATAATAACATATTTAGAGCGCAATAACAATTTATGACTAACAATAATGCTTTAGAAAAGAAATAACAACTTAATTTTGATAAAAACGAGCACGTCTTTTGGGTATTTCTTGACTTTATAAATGCATTTGAGTAAGTTCCACATGAGTTACTAGTAATTAAACTTAAAACCTGTGCTGCAAGAAAGTATCTAAGGTCTATTATTATCCCTGTTATCCCTGTAACTTAAGTACATTAACTCCTTTACCGTCAATACATATAATACAGAGTTTTTATAAATGCCTGGAATTGTGTAATCAGTTTAAAAATGTGCACCAAATTATTTACTTTGTTTTGAGAGTTCAATTTCAACTGTATTTACGTACATCAAATTCACTATTTCACTAGAGTGACACAAACGTACATTAGATAGTTACATAATTCCAAACTTTTATAATAACCCTGTACAATGTCTGCAGATGAGTATAGTGCACATGGAATTGGATAAACATTGAGCTAAGAACAATTTCTTGGCAAATATATTATTAACATATACTAAAAACAAAGCACGTAACACTCTTTGGAGTTATTATTCAAAATGATGTAAAATTCTTATTTTTTATAAGGTATCATACTCTCATTAGACATTAATTACAATAAAATTTTGAGTATACGGCGGTAAAAGCTTCAAGTTGCTTTACAGTGTACTTTTGTTAGGGTTCATGCCTCTACTCGATAGTATAAAATAAAAATGGCTTTCTTGGGAAGTACATGTAAAACTTGTGAAGATAATTTTATAGTGAAAAACAAAAGTATTGAGTGCAGTTTATGCAAAGTATTATACCATGCACAGTGTGTCAACATCAAGGATCAAACACAAAAAGGTATCGTTGATTCAAGAAATATTAAATGGTTCTGCGACGAATGCATAGAAGTTAGCGAAGTTAGGTTAACAACTGACTTTAGCAAAGAATTAACTCAAGCTACCCGGAAAATAATAAGTGCAATTAACACAAACCATAATGATCTGATAGAAAAACTACGTTCAGACATGGAGGAGAAACATCGTATCCTTATTAAACAAAATGAAGAATTAATAAATAAAATTAGTAAGCTGGAAAATAAAAATATTCATCAAAGTAAACAAACTAAGCAGAAGCCCAAACCAACTGTAAATCAGAATAATATTTTCAACAAAAATACAAAAAATAATACAACAGTTCATACGAAAGAATTAGTTATTTGTCCAGAGGTGGCGCCACAGAAATCAATTGTATATAGTGCTGACATCCACAATCCATCTATAAACAACACAAATCAATGTAACGAATCAAATATAAATGAACATTATTCTAATAATTTATCAGAACAAAATGACAATTGGATAACTGTTAAACGTAAACACACTAACAACAAAGCAATAATAAGGACATCAAGTAATACAAATACAGTATTAAAAGCAAAAGAAAGCAAAATGTGCCTTTTTCTTGGTAATGTAGAAAAATCGTGCAGTACTAATCATGTGCAAGATTATCTAAAAACAATTTTTAATCACAGCAATTTTGATGTTTCTAATATCCAAACAAATTATGGAACTACTTGCTAAAAGCTTGGGGTTTCAAAAGAAGACTATTCAGCAGCAATTAATCCGTCAAACTGGCCTACAGGAATTAAACTAAGTAGATTTTGGTTTCCTAAAAATAATCATTCAAAAAACTTAATTACCAACAAAACACATCGACAACTATAAACCGATGTATAATTAAAATTGCGCATATAAACGTTCAGTCAATAACTAACAAATTAAATCTTGTTGAATTATTTTTAAAAACAGAAAATATTAATATAGTGGCTATAACAGAACATTGGGTATTGAATAACCAAATTGAACACGCTATAATTCCAAATTTCTGTTTAGCAGCATATTTTTCAAGAAAAATTCATATTCATGGTGGAGTGGCTATTTATGTACAAAATCATGTGAGTTATACAAATTTAAAAAGGGTACAAGAAGTTTCTATTGAGTTAGATTTTGAAACCTGTGGAATTACATTTAAAATGGGAGAGGATCATGTAACGTTATTATCTATTTATCGTTCTACTAACGGTAACTTTGACATTTTTAATAGAAATCTGTCTGAGTTATTAATACCAATAATTGCCAAAGGTGACAAACTTATAATTTGTGCAGATTTTAATATTGATTATCATTCAAATTCAGCTTAAACTAAAATACTTAAGGATATTTTATTATCCAACGATCTTAAAGTTACCAGTACGGAATATACACGTGCTTTCACTAACTGTAATAACATTACATCTTACAGCACCATTGATTATATTGTAACAAACATAGACAAGCATATATACGAGTACGAAGCTAGTGTGGTAGGACCTCCGATTGCTGACCATTTTAGTATTACACTATCGATACAAAACCATATTGCCAATATTAAATCCGATTGTAATCTTAATTATTACCAGAGTCGTAACTACAATTCATTCAACATACAAAAACTAAAACACATGGCAAAAATTACAGACTGGACAAGACTAATGCAACCCTTTTCAATAGAAGAAGTTTTTTCAAACTTCAGTACAACTCTTCAAAACTTATTGGACAGCTGTTGCCCAATTGAAATAAGAAAATGCAAAAGTAAACATAAATGCAAAGACAATTGGATTACCAACACTATAATACACGAAGGTAATTCTTTAAAAGATATGTTCTGGTTAATTAGTAATTTTAATGATGCTGAACTAATATCTTCATATAACATAAAAAAAAGAACATAAAAATAACATTATAATTGCCAAGCAAAATTTCTACTCTAACAAAATATTAGAATCAAAAAATAAAATAAAGGCAACTTGGAATTTGATAAACAACTATCTCGGTAAATCAAACAATCAAAATACGCGACTAGTTATAGTTTATGAAAATAGAACTGTCTCTGAACCCGCACAAGTAGCCAACAAATTTGCAATTTATTTTTCTAATATTGCTTTAGAAACTATTAATGCTCGTTTTGGAATAAATAATTTTACTACATGTACAACTACTACTAATATTTCAAATAATACTTTTTACATATCTCCGATTACCGAACACGATATAATAGATGCATTAAGGGGTTTAACTAACAATAATGCTAAAGGTTCAGATGATGTACCAATAAAGATAATGAAAATATTAATAGAAGATTTAATGTCACCACTAGTTTTTATGTTTAATTGGTCGATTGATGTAGGTGTTTTTCCATCAATTCTAAAAATAGCTTCGGTTAAACCTATTTTTAAAAAAAGGTGATAAAAGTTTAATAAGTAATTACAGACCGATATCCGAACTATCCTCAATAAGTAAATTATTTGAAAAAATAATTTCAAATAAAATTCTCATGTTTTTAAAAAAAT
Organism: Tachinus rufipes; assembly: GCA_963932245.1. Lineage (NCBI taxonomy): Eukaryota > Metazoa > Arthropoda > Insecta > Coleoptera > Staphylinidae > Tachinus > Tachinus rufipes. Next base: position 84,980,671 of record OZ010743.1, read on the forward strand.
TTGATCTTCTAACAAAATCGCAACATGGTTTTACATCTGATAGGTCAATTGAAACAGCTGCCTGTGAGTTAATTAATTTTATTATTCGAGAAGTAGATGAAAATAAACACGTTAATGTATTATTTTTCGACTTGTCTTGTGCATTTGATACCATCAATATTAATTTTGTTTTATCAAAACTAGAAGCTCTAGGATTATGAGGAAATTTTTTATTGCTAATCAAATCTTACTTAAGTGATAGAAAATTATATGTCAATGTTAACAACCATCGATCTCATACATTTAACGTAATGTTAGGTGTTCCTCAAGGTATATTGTTGTTTTTATTATTTATTAATGATCTGCCAGAATCATTTCCAAATGATCTTGTCATTTTGTATGCAGACGATACAGCAATTGGAATTTCAGCACCAAACCAAGAGAACTTAATAAATAAAACAAAAGTTGTTATTTCAAAATTTAACAACTGGTGTAACCAAAATTCATTGGTTGTAAATGAATCAAAGATGCAATGCATATATTTTTCAAAACGTAAACAAATGCCAGAAAATACGGAATTAATAGTAAATAATGAAAAGTACACATACAGTGACAACTGCAAATATCTTGGTATATTTCTCGACAGTAAACTTAACTGAAGTACACAGGTAGACTATGTAATTAATAAATTAAGTAAAGCATATTATGCTATACTTTCATTAAAATCATGTTGCAATCAAAAAAGCAATTTGAGTGTTTATTATGCATTGGCCTACTCGTATATGTCAAACAATGTACTCATCTGGGGTAAAGCGGTAACTCATGAACGGGTTTTTGTACTACAGAAAAAAATCATACGACTAATTTATGGACCACCGTATAGAGAGTCATGTAATCCTGTTTTTAAAAACACACATATACTAACTTTTCCAAGTATATATATTTACAAAACTTAAATCAATACAGGTTTCAACTTCAAAATCATACCCATAATTATCACACACGGAATGAAAATTAACTACTGGTTGAATATCACAGAACGGCACTTTTTGAGCAATCTTATTTTTTCCAAGAAATCAAAATGTATAATTCTTTGGATATCAACATTAAACAACTTAATTATACCCGATTTAAATTTAAACTAAAAAACTTATTAATGAAAAATGCATACTACTCCACAAATGAATTTTTAAATAATTGTTAAGGTTGTATAATATTACTTAATTGTTTCTTTTTGACACTCACATCCAAATTTTGTATATATTTGTTCTATGTATATGTAAATTGTTTTGGCCACGTGAATAAATGATATTATTATTATAATAGTAAGAAAACATAGCATTAGAGAATCCTGATTTGTAGTCTGAACTTTAGTTTAAAGTTACACAAATCATTTCTTATTTTATTAAATGTAGTTGCTTTGTCAATTTTTATTTTTATTTCTGTAGCGTGTTTCCATCTCTGATAATGTTTTTTACTTGCTGTAATTTTTTGTTATGTAGATAGAAGTCAGCAAATATGTTCTGTTTGATAATAATCATAATTGTTATTTTTTTAAATATAAAAGTTTGACCGTATTCTTCACTTTTTTCTATTTTATTGATTAGTATTTGCAGTTTATTTGCACACATTGCTAATAATGTAGAATCATTGGTATAGCAAATGTTACTATTGTTTATTCCATTAACAATTAGTTTTCTGTTTTTTTTACCAAATATATGTTAAACAGCATGGGTGACAGAATGCCCCTTGCCTACCTTCTTATTAACAGTTTATTGGAAACAAAGTTAAGTTTTCTGTCCTGATTGTTGCATTTTGGCGTCATTATAAATTTTCTGTTATGGGTTTTTCAGGTTTATCTATTCTAATTCCTTCTAATATACTTACCAGCTTATCTTATTATATGTTTGCCGTTATTGAACGCCTTTGAATAATAGATAAAATGCGTATACGTTATGTTTAAGTCTATTGCTTCTCACATTTTTTAAAACTTATACTCTGGGGAATAGGTATAAATGTAAAAGTTAGCCATTCTTTAGAGATTGATTCATTATCATATATTTAATTAAACAATTGTACTAGAGTCTAAGTGTTTTTTGTCTATAAATAAGTTTTAACATATAGTTCTTGCCTTAACCAAAAGACTTTCCGTTCTTTAGCCGCTTTATTCACTTTTTGTAAAGTGGTATACGGTCCATTGATAACGTTGTTCATTGTTATATCTTTCTTCTTGTGTCATGCTTCAAGTTTTCTATCTTTGTGCATTATTCATGAAAGTAATTTGAGTTTTTTTTTTCTTTTTTCTTTGATCGTTTTATCTAGTTTGTTGTAACCCAGTTCATCTCCGTTATTTATTTTTTGTCTTTTTGTCATTAGATCTAAAACTTTGTTGATTATCCATTTTTTGTTCTGTTGTCTTGAGATTTTACATTATTACTTATGCTTGTTGTTGTTTTACTTTTAATGCTTCTTTATTTGCTATTTATTGTTTTGGTTAAACATATTTGAAGTGTATCTAAGTTGTTGTTTAATTCTTGCTTCACTTTTTTGGTGATTGTTGTATCTTTTATTTTTATTCATGTTTGAACGCTTAGGTATTTACTGTTTAATAAATGTTTTCTTAAAACTTAGTTTAACCCTTGCTAGTAATAGATTATAATCCGAGTAGATATCAGTAATGTTTTTGTAATAGTTGTTGAGTTTTAGAGTTTTTTGTTGATTATGAGGTCAGTTTGGTTCCTGATTTATCTTTTGCTTGGATTTTGCTATATATACAATCTTCCGAAAAGTAATTATCAAATAAGACTGCCATATACCACAAGTATGCTCAAGAATGTGCAAATTTTTATACTTAATTTCTACAACACAAAGAAGCAGTAAAAAAAAGTAATAGCTGCAGTAATAAATTTTTTGTTAAAGATTAATTATCTAACACAAAAAACAAAACAAATTATTTATATAGTCAACACAAAACAATCACATTTTTAATAATCTATCAGAAAGCTAAGTGCAATAAATTAATATAATTATTTTTACATTAAATTTATTTATTGATAATAGTCAGAAAATATTACAATCTTATATAATACATATTTATGTTTTCTACTACTATAAAACAAATTAAAAAATTCCATAAACATAATAATATTAATATTGTTTTTTTGAAAAATAATAGACTTTGTGTTGTGTTTTATTTTTCGTGTACCATCGGTATATAATTTTACGAGGTCTCCTTCTCTTCAGAATATATGTATATACTATTTCACCAATATACGTAACTAAAGATATTGTTAGTCCAATTCCCCAGTATAAGAATACGCCTTTAACATGAACTAGTTTTAAACTAATAAACTCATTTTCAGTAATTATATTTTTTAAAGCAGTTTGAACTTGAAAATTGGTTAGATATATTGCCTAAAATTAATATGTACAATACAAGAACATATTATAATATTTTGTAGTATTTAATAAAACAAAAATTTACTTTAATGTAATAAATTGCATTTAAAAATTGTAAGTATTACCTCACTTTCCCAAAAGTTTAATAATCCAGCTTCTGTAATAATTGCAAGATAATAATTGATAGATTCCAACAATACTGAATTTTTTCTTAGTTGTAAATTTGTGTATTGTCTATAAAGATCCTCTTTCATTACAGCAAAGTCCTTAATTACATCTTCTTTAATATAACTTCCGACAGCATGGTACCCTAAGAAATAATCAGTAATCAAAAACATAGAATCTTATGAGATAAATCAATTCTAAAGATTTTAATATTTTTTTATTTATTAGTTTTTTTTATATTTATTTTATTTTGTAAATAAATACCAATCCGCATAGAAAAGAAAACTATAAAAATAGAAGAGAAACGGTATAATAAAACATTCAGTTTATGTGACGAGTGGTTAGTCAGCTGATGCACGGAGGAAACGTGTTGCATTTAAAAAATCAATTATACCTACTTATTAATTAATTAAGTAGTAGAATTTAAAAATCAATAATAAACGTTTTAATTAAATAAACTGAAGTGCAGCAATAGAACAATTATACCAAATGATGTTCCTAAACAATAAGAAAATATCAAAAACATTATTCAACATATAAGGATCTTTTTGTCAAATTGCAACTAGTCTATTTAAGAAAGTTTTAAGTAATCAATAATAAAACATTTGTAACCGTTGAGCTTTATTAAAAATGGTTGTTTTTTTTTAATTTCTTTATGAACATCTATAATGTAATTTACAAAGAAATTTGAAAATCTAAGTATTAGATATAGTTAAAAAAATGTGTAAAATGTGTTTAATAATGTAGGATTTGTTACATATTGTAAAAAAAAATTGTTTTAATTTGAAAAAAGATATTATTTAGTGTTTAAGTTTTAAGACATTGTTTGGTCAAAGTTTCAGACTAATTACGATTACTCCTCCACGTTGTAGTTGCAATGTGGACCTGTGAAATGACTACCCACCTGTTTGTGCCGTGCGTGAAAACCCGTAAGAAAAGATAAAAAAGGTCCCCTTATAGATGTCTTTGAAAATAAAGAAGTATACAGCGGGCCGCACACTTGTTGGTCTGGTGCGTCATCTGCTAGTATACAAACTATTTTTTGGACTATATTTTTCTGGTAACCTTGGCAATCAATTTTAGACTAGTTTGCGAGTTTGATTGAAGAACCCCAGCCAAAAAAAAAAATTTTAATTTCTCAACTATTAAGAAAAAAAAAAAATCAAAAACCAACCTTTTAGATACCCTAATAATAAAGACTTTGTGAGTGCGTTTATAGATACCTCATCAATGTCTAAAACTATTTTGCTTTTAAAACACTTTACACAGACTGTTGTTAAAAAACAAAGTATCTGCAAAGGAAAAAATGCAAACAAAGAGTTCGGCAAAGCAGATACCTATTGTGCTGGGTCAGTAGCCAAAGTTCAGTTAAAGGATTTAGAGCAGTATTGTACAAAAAGAAATACTTACCTCATAGTTAGATGTGAAGCTAACTTCCACCATACTGTCTGGGAAAACAAAATAAATATGACTAAACGTTTTTATTACTAGTACTAACCTTTAAATACTAAATCAAAGCGTTAAACTAACGTTTGTTACGTTACGCAGCTATGCTGTAATAGATACCACACTGTCAACCTTTACTGCTGGGCCACGAAACAAACGCGCCGCTTATAGCGTCAAGACGCTGGAAGCGTATTTTTGCAGCGTCAAAAACACGAGGCCACGAGCCTCTCAATTTTTGTTGGAGCGTCTATTTTGACATTTCTATTTAGGGTTATGATACATTTATATTTGGTTATATAAACTTCTTAACACTTTTTTATAATTTAAATATTTATTCTGCCAATATATTTATTAAAGATAAATTATATTAATGTTACTTTACAATCTAGACTAAATTATCAATTAAAAAGAAAACGTTCTGGCGTTTATATTTAGGAGCGTTTGAAACAAACCGATTTGTTTCAGACGCTGATGCTCAAATAATACGCTCCAACGGTATAAACAGTCAAATTTTATTGTGTACGTACTTGATTTTTTGTATTAATTTGTTTTTAAGAGGCTTATAAGATAAGATTTACGCTCATAGCGTCATGGCTCGTGGCCCAGCGGTTAACATATCAAATAAGCTCTAATTAACCGCCTTTTCTTTAAGCATCTTTATGGCGCCTACCGCCCGACCAATATGAGGCCGGCACCGTCTGAACCGGTCAACTTACCGCCCGCCAATGAAAGAGCGACGCACGTGTTATAAAAATAATCGTCTTCTTTGCAATTGTTGTTAGTCACTATATTACAGAAGGTGATAGTGATATTCAATCATTAATGACAAACACTAAAGCGGGTAGGAGGGTCACTCTAGAACAGTACAAACAAATAGTTTAAACTGGAGTTCCTAACCACCCGGCTAATTGTTAAGTAACAAGAAAATAATGTTTTTTTTTGCAAGTGGAAAAGTTTATATCAAAATGATAACAGTCAATCTTTTGAAGACAGACACTTGGTGAGTAAACAAAGCATTCCAAAGCATGATTTAAGAAAATCAGTTTAATTTGGGGTTTCCATCCAACTACCCAAGTGTTTGTCATTAAAAGATTGATTGTTACTCTTTTCTACAAGCATTAAAAGTCACTAAGCAAAAAGAGGCAATATTGATGCCAATTTCTTAATGACTAACAATTGGGTGGGTAGGTAAATCAATCCAATTTATAATTACCATCGTGTAGTTTGAACTGGAGTGCGCACTTACCCGCTTAAATGTTTCTTATTAGGGGATTTGAGTTTTTCTCTGCAAGCGTTAGAAGTCGCTATATTTTAAAAAAGGTGGTAATACTAACCTCTAATGACCAACATATAGGTGGGTGAAGTACATTCTAATTAATAATTACCATCAAGTAGTTGAAAACAGAGTGCCTATCTATCCGCCAAAGTTTTTGTCATTAAGAAATTAGAAATTTAAGAGTCTCTATGTCAAAGTAGATATTGGTAACATCCAATCTCTTGATGATAGACATTTAGTTAAAAAAAAAACTTTTCAAACCATTGAAAGTTTCTCTCAAGCGTTAGAAGAATATTTGAAGATACCAACACTTCGATGTGTGGGTGAGTCATTTTAATTTATTATAATTACAATCAAGTAGTTTAAAGTTAAAAATCTCTATGACTAAGAAGGCAATGCTGACATCTAATTACTAAATGAAAATGTTTTAGTGGGTAGGTAAAAAACAACAGAGGATTGTTTCAAACAAGTAGTTTAACCTAATATTTCGGCTCGCCCACTCAAATGTTTAAAATTAAAAGATTGAAAATTATTCTTCTATGTAAGCGTTTAAAATCACTGTGTAAGAAGAGTTCATGGTGATATCAATCAATGAGCAACACTTTGGTGTGTGGCTGAGAAACTCTAACTTATAAATACCTCTCAAGTGTTTCTAATTAAAAAATTGGAAATTTTGTTTTCTTTGCAATGCCTTAAAAGTTTTTATGTTAAACAAAGTGATGATAACATCTAATACCTTTATGACTAGTACTTGGTGGGTAGGCGACGCACTCCAAAGCATGATTACAAAGGAGAATTTAAATTGGGATTCTCGTTTACTCAAAAATATTTGTCATCAAAAGATTAAAAAATAAAACTTTTCAGAGCATGATTATGAACAGATAGTTTAATATTGCGTTTTTGCTCAAGTGTTAAAAAAATTAAAAATTAATTTACTCTGTAATCGTGAAAACTCACTGTACGAGAGAAGGCAACGGTGATACTAATCTCTTAATAAAAAACAAACAAAACAGATAGTAATATCCAATCTTTTGATAAAGAACACCACCGGTAGAGGCTACTCCTAAGGGTGATTATAAACAATTAGTTCAAACTGATGATCTTGCTTACCTGTCCAAGTGTTTGCCAGCAAAAGATTAGAAATTACTTACCTCTGCAAGCGTTAAAAGTCACTGTATAAGAGAAAGCAATAGTGATATCTCTTGATGATCAACTGAATTGTTCATTTATTTTTCCAAATATTTGTTATTAAGAACTTGAAAGTTTCTTTTCTATGCAAACATTAGAAGTCCCCATATTCAATGAGAAAGTTGTAATATCAACTCTCAATGCTCAACAATACCCACCTAAAAAGTAGGTGGGGCACTTCAATTTATGATTACCATCAAGAAGTAAGTCTTTATGTCAAAGTAGGTGATGGTGACATCCAATCCTTTAATGACTGAAAGTTGGTAGGTGGACGGGGTATTCCAAAGCATGACTAAGAACGAGTAGTTAAACTGGGTTTTCCGCTCACCCACCCAAGTGTTTATCATTATAAAAGCAGAAGATACTTCTTTCTGCAAGCGTTTGAAATTTTTGTCTGATAAAGAAAAAGTAAATCTAATCACAAAGATTTGAGCAGGTGGGCTGAGAAATCGAGAGCATAATTACGGACGGGTAGTTTAAAGTAAAGTAAAGTTGATTTAAAACAGTTTGTTTTTTTTTTTGTTTTTTTGAAAATTTGTATTACCAAATCGTATTTGACCGCAACCAAAGCATTTTTTTTTTTAGAAAAATAGAAAATAAAATGTTATTTGGCTGTTTGTTTGTATTTATGCGGTTTTGATAGTTTATGCAAAGTAATTCTACAAAAAAACTTAAAAATTTCATATTACAAACATCATAGTAACATGTTTTGTTATGTATAAAATCTTTGAAAAATCTTTGTTAATGGAAAAATGAAGTTAATCAAACCAGTTAAAAAAAGAAAGCTTACCTGACATTAACCTTTCTATTCCAAATGCAAAATTATATTGCAAAGATAGCTGCCTCAACTCCGCTTCAGTTTTCACTCGAAAATTTGTGTATAAAATTTTATGACGATCCTAAAATTATTTATTACATTGTAATTTCTATTTCTTAAATAATACGCAATTATACCCTTTCTTCTACTTTTAAAGGTAAAACCCAATCGATTGCCATTTCACCCCACAAAAGTCCACTATCAGCCAAGTTTGGTACAGTTTCAATTTCATCCAATCTATAAATATATTATTAAAATGCAATTTATAATCAATCATATAATATACTTTGGAACTGAAAGAATAGCAGATATTCTTGAATTGTATATTGTAAAATACAATAGGGTCAATACCAGCATTATAAGATACACAGCTCTTAATAATTGTACTTTTGGTAAATTTATTGCTGGAAGAGGTTGAGCTACGAATAACCCATATATTAAAATTACTCTTGAACATTTTGATTTATGTATTGAAGACGTCCTAAAATTTTCTTTAATTAGCTATAGTCAAATAATGTAATTAATTCTTACCATAAGTATGTGTGGAGATAAATTATTGCACCCATTAGAAAATATGACAATATTATCAAAGCCCATATGTCAAAGCTAAGTACTGTTATATAAGTCATCCAGCTTCCTTTTTGTCTAAAATAATATAATTAATAAATGATTTTAAATTAAATTGTATTATTGACTTAGGTAATGGTACCAAACACGTTACTCTTGAAAATGCAGTCGGTACTGAAAAATCTGCATATATAATTCTTTCTGGTAACAAAAATAAAGCACCTACAAATTAGCAATTAATACATTATTTTATAAAATTTCTACACAGCTTACTAAGTCCTATATCATACTTGTCTGTAATTACACCACCTAAAATACCATCTCCAGTCCAATTTGAATATATGGTACCCCATTTGTCGTTTGAAACATGTGATGTTATATTATGCTTCAATGCATATTCCACCATAAATTTCAACTCAAATCCAGTATTACTACCTATAAAATAAAAACATTAAGACTTTTTTAATTATTTGTATTGATTAGGTTTTCGTACCTGTAAGACTATACGGTAAATAATCCGAACCACCAATTTTCAATACTCTACCCATTTGATTTTTAATTTTATTAGGATACAAATTATTTCCAAATAAAAATGACAAGTTATTTGGAAACCAATAATCCAATAATATCTTTTTATTATTATTCTTTCTGCCCACATAAATATGAGTAAATAATTCAAAATAACTTTCATTATTAAGGCCATTTGTATTAAAATTTACAATAACTACATCCGTTACATAATCAAGTGAATTAGATTTGTAAAATTGTGCTTGATCAATATCCTCTGATATAATTAAATACTTCCTGTTATTGAATCTAACCATACTTTTTCTCTGAAGAAAATATTCGACATTATCAAAAAGTCTTGTTATGTTTTTACTTCGTAAAACAAAGTTTTGACAACGTTGGGTTTCATGATATCTGAGATTTTTTAAATCACCCGCTGACGATTCAATAAAGTACGCCGGGTAATTTTCTATAGAGATAACTAGGTTTTTATCGTATATGTGAAATACACAATCGTTATAATATAGGTTTAATATGGTTCCAGTTAATATTTTCACGTAAGTATCTACTTCAGACATTATGAGTTGACACCGCTTGAAAAGTGTACCGGTTTTGTATAAATATTTCAATTATAATGGTGTAGTTTAACAAATTGTCGCATTGTTGTGTAGTTTTAATATTTAATATAATTATAATCAGATCGTGATTATTAACCTATCACGCTATATCACAGCTCTGTTATAATGCAAATCACATACGGTCGATATTAATGTCGTTTGTTAAAATAAAGTAAGAATACCAAATTTGTGTTTGCTTTAATAATATTACGAAGATGATTAGTTAGTTTTACAAAATTGATGATCTTGTATTTGCGATTACTTAACAATAAAATACAATGATTTTTAAGGAGTCAAATAAATATCAAAAGAATATGTTTAACTTCACAACTACTATATAAAAAATGTCTAAAAATAGTAATCAAAATAATAGCAACAAAACCTTTTACATAATTGGTTTGCTACCATATATCATGTTACTGATTAAATAAATAGGGTTTCTAGTAAAGGTAATAAATATATAATAGTAGAGAATGTCAGTATGTGTACATACAAACAGTTACTTTTAAACATCATGGAATAAAACTATAAATGCATGTGAGAAAGGGTTTCAACAAAAACGTTTCTGCATATGGGGGCGACATTGATACGAGGTAAGGATTTTTGGATGTCGATGATATTGATAATTTAATTTACGCAAGTTTGCATAAAAGCAGGCTGACCAGATATACTCTTTTTTATACTCTTTTTGAAATTTGAATATTTTTTACTGTTTTTAATTCAAAATAACAAAACTTTTTTTTTAGTGTCCTAATAATTCTAATTGTTTCAACATTTTTTTTTTAATTCAAAATTGTTAAATTTTACTGCAAAATTGTTAATCTAACTTTTAATTTATAAATCCAAAGTCTTTAATACTGTAAATATGGCGTTTAATTAAAAAAAAAAATGTGTTTAGTCAAACTGTTAGTCCAGCGTTAAAAAGTAAAACTGCTGCATTCAAAAATAAAAATCCGGCCATTAATTTGTTAAGCTCTTCTGCCAAAGCAAACATTGTCAATTCCGCGATTGCAAACAGACAAAGATTTTGCTGGGTTTATATAAAATGTTGTAAATCTTTATTTAATCCAAGCGTCTCTCATTTTTTTTGAAAATTACTGAGTATATGTTAAATATTATAACTACCTCTTGGTTATCTAAAGATAAATTTAGAGATAGTAAGTTGTAGGTTTTGTTTTGAATTAAACTCAAAATGCGGCTAAAAAGGATTAAAATTTAACTATAAAGTTGTTTGGATAAAAGCTTTTTAAAATTGATCAAATTTAGATACATTTTCAAAATAACATTTAAAATCCAGCCTATGAAAATTAAAATCCGTCCAAAAAGTATTATTATTAAATCTGTCAAAGAACTTAAATTTGAACATAATTTTGTCATTAAGGACAAAATTTGGCATAAGAAAACTAAAGTTCAATCATAAAGTATTAAAATTTGTTAAAAGTATATAAGTAAGTATATAAGAATTTACAAGATTCGACAAATAAAAACCAAAATTTGCCCAAAAAGTAATTAAATCCGGCCATAAACTTTAAAAATGACATAACCTCAAAATTCTGGTTATTAAAAACAAAATCCGGCTTAAGAAAACTAAAACCTAACCTAAGTATTAAAATCCGGACAAAAATTATAATATTTTTTATAAAAATTAATATAATACATAATTTCAAAAATCCGGTCATAGATACTAATCAATTTGACAAGAAAAAAATAAAATTCGACAAAAAACTTTAATAACCTGCTTAAAGTTGGTAAAATTTGTTATACTCAATATCAATATTATAGACAAAATCTGATTTAAAACAATTAAAACTAGGTTGTTAAGCATTGAAAAATATATAAAAACTTGATTAAAAAGAGCTACATTAGTCATACTTTTAAAAATCTAGTAACAAAATACTAAATTCGGCGCAAAAGAATTATAATCCTTAATTAGGTACGGCTAAAACAATAGTAGTCAGCTTAAAACTGGTAAAATACAAACTTAATTTTAAAAATTTGGCCTTGAAGTATCAAAATATTTTCAAAAAAACTTAAAATCTGCCCATAAATTGTTGAAAAGTATAAAATTTGCTTTAAAAAATGTTAAAAATACTAATATTTGATTATAAAATATCAAAATACCATATGAACTAAAATTTGGCCATAATCGGTTGAAAAGTGCAAAATTCTATTCTTAAAATGTGAAAACCTTCAAAATTCGGTCATTAAGGGTTGATTATTTTTATAAAAAGTAAAAAATATTAACATCCGGCCAAAAATATCAACATTTTGTTAAAAAACACCAAAATCCGGCTATTAAAGGTTGAAAAGTGAAAAATATTATATATAAATATATATAAAATTTGAACATAACTTGTTTAAAAGATTTAAATCATAAAAACTAAAAAAATAGCTAAATTTTGCTATAAAATATCAAAATATTTTCAGAAAACACTAAAATTCAGCCATAAAGTCTTCAAAAGTGTAAAACTCTATTTATTCAATTCCAGATATTAAATAAAAAATTAAATAAAATAAAGTCTGCCAAAAAATTATTAAAATTTTATGTTTTGTTTACGGCAGTTGATATTCTTCCTGGTTCAGAAGACGGCCGTGGATTGCGTTTGCGATGTAAATTAACTGTTGTCTTAACAACTTTTACATCTAATTATTGATGTCACAAACATTAATATAACGTTAAAATAAAAATAACTTTCACATAAAAGCATTTATTGTATTGCAAGTCTGATTACAAGTTTGTTACAAGTGTAGCTAGTACAAGTGTAGAAACGGAACTGCTCGTAAATTGTACAAATACAAAAAAGGTAAATTCATGTCTGATAGTGGTAGGACACAACAGATGGCTAATTACAAGAGTTAGTTCATAATTCCAGGAATTTAAGCCTCTTTGAAGAGGATTTAGTAAAAACCAAACACGTGCACCCACTTAACAGCAACTACTTACAAATGTTATAAAATTCAATTAACATAAATCTTTGTTTTATGACATGTAAGAAATAATAGCATTGTATCGCAAACATATTAAAAACACTAAAATCAAGCGTTAAAAAGTGCAAAATATTACTCATTAAATGTCAAAAAATAGAAAATTCAGCTATGAAATATTAAAACATTGTTAAAAAGCACCTAAACCTGCTCATAAATTGCAAGAGTTTATTCATCAAAATCTTGTCAGAAAGCATTAAGATCCAGTCACAAACGGTTGAAAAATGAAAAATTTTATTTTCAAAATGTCTAAATTAGCAAAATTCAGCCATGAACTGTTAAAAAGTGCTAAATTCTATACCTGAAAGGTCAAAAAAAATTAAAATTCGTCCATAAACTTGTGAAACGTTTAAAGTTCTATATATATATATATATATATATATATATATATATATATAAACTGTTTGAAAAGTACAACATTTTATTCATAAAATGTCAAAAATAGCAAAATTCAGCCGTAAAGTGTAAAAATATTTTCAAAAAGTATCTAAAATCATCACAAACTCTTCAAAAATGACAAAATTTTATAAATTTTTTTAAATATTTTCAAAAAAAGCATAGGTTGGCTAAAATAAGTTTTTGAAAAATTGCAAAAAATTTATTTAGAAAAGATGGAAACGAAATCGACGACTTAAAATTTTCAAATGCCATAAATTTTCATTAAATTAAATTCTCAACATCTGCTACAAAAATCACAAAATCTATTGTGTCAGATTAAAGATTTAGCGTTTTTTTTTTTAGTTTTATTATTCGATTTTAATATTTTTTTGAATAATAACATTAAAGATGCTAATGTGGTATAAAAATGTAAAACTTTTTGAACCCTACACGCCAATATAGTTAGCCAGTTGTTGGAGTGCAGTTTTTCTGATTTGATATAGAAGGGTTCAGGATTTAAGGGTAGAATGGTTACAAACATCTTATACTCTTTTTTACTTGTAAAAATATGGTCACCCTGCATAAAGGCAGTAATTTATTTTAAGAAGATTATTTAAACAATAAACATAACATATACATATGTCACAACCAAATAAGAACTATATTTTCTTTTTTACTAACAAAAAAATGAGTGAAAAATTTAAATATTTGATGGTCCCTAGTGGTTGCAGTATGACCGTAGTATATTTTGGTGGTTTGTGTTTTATTTCACATTACTACAATTGATGTTATTATAATATCCAAGATTAATAATACTTCTAACTATAACACAATGATTAGTTTTTTAAATTATTATTTATACTTATTTTTAATTCAGAGTTATTTATTAAATTAATACATCTACTTCTTCTTCTTATAGTGACGTGTTTGCTACAAGCGTAGTCTTCCCTCTCGTATGTTTGTAGTGTGCGATAATAGTTCTACACAAACATGCGGGATCTACTGTTTGACGCAAAACTGAAACCACACCACTAGAGGGGCAAATACTTTACTGGTTTGCCATTGCCTTGCGAATATTCGGCAAATTAGATATTGCCGCTGCCGGGAACTAAATCCGGACTGCCTGATTAACAGTTCTTGCATTTGACCATTGTGCTACGGTTGCCACATCTACTAACCGGTTTCAATTCTAATTTTGTATCTTTATCAGAGCTTAAAAAACTCTAACACACATAATAAAAACTAAACATTGTACAATTCAAAACAATAGAAAACAATTTATCTAAATAAACACGTTTTATATATATTTTTAAAAAATCATCATTTTTTAAATAATTTTAAGCTATGTCAACAATATGGTTGTTTTAGCAAAGATTATGTGAAATTGTAACCTCAAGAATACAAAATAAAGAAGATTTAGATATAGATTTGTTGTTTAGTTTAATATTTGGTACTAATAATAACTTTTAATTTTAAAACAGTAAAAAATTGATTTTTTTGGAGTTAAAATTGATCAAGTTAGAAGTAGGTTATTTAGATATGCTTTTTTACAAAGAAAAAGGAATATATTTAATAAATATAAATAAATATTAAAATACATTTTAGGTTTTTACTGACAAAAAAAACTCATTTTTTTTACTATGAGCTGGTTTGCTTGGCGCCCCTTGTCGGTTCTATTAAACCTGTTGTACACCTCTGATGTTTTACTCTTTATGCAGCTCCGTCTCTTTGATGAAGTTTATTTAGTATTTTTAGCCAATGGGTTGTTTTTAGCAAATGGGTTGTTTTTAGCATATCTGCGGTTAGATTAGGCTGTGCGTTGATGTGTGTAAGATTTGCATTCTTTCAGAAAGTGTATCAAAGTCTCATCTTCTTCTACACACTTGCGGCGTAGAAGGTTCTTTAATATTCTCATTCTATGCAAGTGTTTGTTGAGTTCAAAGTGTTTGTTTATTAGTTCTGTAAGCCTTTGCAGTCTAATGCAACTCATTTGTGTTACTACTGTTTTAATATCATGTGGTAATCGTGTTAAAAATATTCTTGAATGTGTCAATCTCTTGCAATTCTTTTAGAAGTTGTTGTGTTCTGCCTCAAGTTTGCTGAGGATTATTACTTTTCCGGTCTTGTATAAGATTTCAAAAGCAGGTTCTTTCTTGTCCAGTAAATGGGTTTGTTCTTGTTTGGCAAGCAGATTTGCCATGAAGTTTTCTATTGTCTCCGGTTTTTTTGTATTGGTATAGATTGTGTCATATTTGCCGATATGACCATCTGAACCGACTTTTGAGCTAAAATCTATAAATGATCAATTTTCATAAATTATTTATATCATGTCTTTGCTTGCAACAATCCTGGATTTTGCTTCGAGCGACGACTTGATAAGTCTGGTTATTGCATTAGTTACGCTGGAAATATAAAAGCGTGAGTCATGATATTTGTATTGGTTACAGTCTACAAACAAGATCATTTTAGCCATGTTCTTGTTCAAAGCAAGCCTGGCTAAATAAATAAATAACAATGCATGTTGTTAATAAATAATCTTATATTAATATATGTATAATAAATTAATATGTATCTATCATTGTAATCTAAATCTTTTCATCTCTCATATAGGCAATTTCATTTCAAACGGACCAGAGCTGGGGAAGGGGGGGGGGGGGTGCATTGAGAAACTTGCTTATGTATTTTTTTTATTTTTAATAACTTATTAGTAGTCTTTTGAACGGTATATGAAGGTATGAAACCCATAAAAACATTCTTTGATTTTTTTAGTTTATTTGTTGTTTTTTAACTTAATCGCATTTTTTGTTTAAAAACCGCATTTTTAACTAAAAATATTATAAATTTACTAATGAAATCAATCAAATTTTTTTTTTGAATCCAAATCTGGCGCCATTTCAAGTCTATACCCTGTCTATAAGTTGTAAAAGCCATAAAACCATGTTTTTGTTCTCAGTGGGCTGGGCAAAAAGAAGCATTATTTAATTTTTTTTAACTGCCAAAGTTGACGAGTTTTGATGTAAATTAATTGGAAAATATAAATTTGTTCTGTGAATTTGGGTTTTAAGAGTCTAAAACTAAAAAAATCTGCATAGTAGGCCTATTCTTCAACATAAACTCTTACAAATTCACGTTCAGCCGCGCTCAGAAGAACAATACACCAAATATTATTAAAAATTTTACATGGAAAATAGCCAGTGTTGTACTTATCGTCTATAGAAAAGTCCATCTAGAAAGAAATATTTACAAAATTTTCAGGCAAAAAATGCGTTAAAAATTAATTATTTTTTTTATATTTACAAAAAATATTATAAACACACTAGGGTGTGGTTTAAGACTTTTTTTTTACAAATTTTGATGAGCGCTAGGCGGATTTATGTTTGAATGCCAAAAATAATAATATTTTTAAATTTTCGCGCCGATAGATCGAGTCTAAATTTGTGCCGCAAGCGCAAAAACTATCAAACAAAGAGTAAAATGGCCCAAAATTGGTTCAAGCAACAAAAGATGCATTTGTTAAATTTCTGAAAAAAGCTTAAAAAAATATAATCCAAATAATCTTTAAGAAAAATTAAAAAAATAATATTTTTTAAATAAATGTTGAACAAATTTTTTTTTTCTAGATGGGTTTTTCATTGCCAGATAAGCACGACACTAACCATTTTCTATGTAGATTTTTTGCAAAACTCAGTTTTTTAGTAATATTTGGTGTATAGTTTCTTTGTAAACTACTAAATGTGCATTTGTAAAAGTTAATGTTGAAAAATTGGCTTATTTTTGCAGTTTTATCAAGTTTTGGACCTTTAAAACCCACATACACAAAAATTTATATTTTCCAATTAATTTACATCAAAACACGTCAATTTTGGCGGTTAAAAATAATGAAAAATGCTTCTTTTTTGCAGCCCACTGAGAAGAAAAATATGGTTTTGTAGCTTTTGCAGCTTATAGACACGGTATAGACTTGAAATGGCGCCAGATTTGGATTCTACGAAAAATTTCTGATTGACTTCATTAGTAAATTTATTTTTTTGAGTTAAAATTGCAATTTTTAAAGTAAAAACGCGATCAAGTTAAAAACGACAAAAAAAACAAGAAAAATGAAATAGAATTGCCCATATATATTTATTGTTTTAAATTATTTTAAACTGTTTTATCTGATATATTGTTTTAATTACTTGTATTCATTAATATGTCTTTGTAGCGCTGAAAAAGAACAAAGCTAGCTGTCCAAAACGTTCTGTTGATAAATAAATAAATTAAAAAAAAATAAAATCAGTTCTATTGCTGAACAAGCTTCTCATATTACAAGTAATTTTATTTAACTTGTTGAAATAGATTGTGTCTAGTAATTGTTTATATATTTTTTGCCAGAAATTACATAAGAATAAAAACAATATGTAGTAGTATAAAGTCACTAAATAAATATACTCAAAAAGAATATATAACGTACAAAAACTGTATTCATATTGTTCACTACAATAATATTTAAACTGATATTTAGTAATTTTGTAAATGTTATTTTATTTTAATAATTTAACATATGACACATAAGTTAATTTTAAATATTTTAATTTTTGCAAATAATATTTTAATATTTAATATATTATGTAATATATTAAAAGAAAATTATTTATTTATTTATAAGTATATTAATATACCAAAATGTAATTTTAATTTACCTAATTTAGTCTGATTACAAATCGATAATTACTCACTTGTTTTAATAAACTGTAAAATATGTTTGTCGTTAATAACAAAAGTTTTTCTATATCAATGATAATATATTATATTACCCTTGATAATATTGAGCAAAGCCTTGTGGTACATAAAGTAAATGACAAAATAGTCGACATGGTTATATTTGTTTTGATTATTGACAATTTTAAGTAAATAATTTCTAAGAAATCCTTCAGTGTAATAAATCACTGTTATTAACTTAAAATCTAATTGACATGAGTGTATTAATGGACAAATAATATTAAGACTTCTATATCCTGTCCCGGTTTCATTATAATGCATATCTGTAATGACATTTATTTATTTATTTTCAATTACAATTTTATTGACATATAATTAAATATTGTGTATAAATTATAAGGTGAATATGTAATTATTATTAACTTTGCTATGACTAATGTTGACTAGTCTAGAAATGAGTAGTAAACATTATTTATAATTGATTAAGAAATATTAGTGTTTCTTTAACTGACTAGACGTTTCTATTGTAAAACCATCTAAATGCTTTCTATTATATTGATACAGTTTGCATTTTTAATGACGTATTTATTTAAGTTTATATGAATGGTAAAATACTACGTAAGATAATTATGATTAATAATCATTATTGCTATTGATTTGTTTCTACACTAAAATAAATATTTGTTAAATTTTCATGTTTTTTTTTTGTATTTTCATGTACAAATCTTAAGAATTAATTTAAGAACATTTGACATAGGTCATTACAATGTTGTGGTCAAGAATGAATTGTATTCTTACTGTTATAATTGAAACAAACCTAGTATATTTATTAAAAAAATTATGCAATATCTTGATAAACTACACAAAAAATGTAAACATAATAAAAAAAATTTCTACTAACTTAAATGTTAAATTATTTAACTATTAATTATCAATCTTCACTTATTTTATACAGTTTTAGAACATTTAGTTTTCCTGTTTTTTTCATAACCTTATAAATTTGTAGTAGTTAAGCTACATAATTTAATATTAATAAAAATTAAGTTACTTAGAACATAAAAACAATTCAATTATTTTAATAAAGCTTATCCACAAAGACTATTCGATTAAAGATTTTAATAAAAACTTTAGATTTTTATTGATTTGGTCATAGGATATAACAATAAAAGTCTAGTATAATGATTTAATTGGTAACGTTTTGATATTTTCGCTGTCTACATTAAAGTTTTAAATTGTCGGAATACTTCTTGAAGTATTGCGACGATTTAAAGCTCTGATGAAGATAGCAAAACTATTGAATCGTTAGCAATAAAATCATTAGCATACGCTAGACTTTTATTAATGTATTCTATGATTAAAATAAATAATCTTAAAATATTTTAGATAACATTTCTATTGAACCACTAACCTAATCTTTAAACAAGTTTATTGAAACTTTATTCACAACAAATATTTACTTTATCATTTAAGCATTATTAATTTAATTAGTCTTGTTACTAGACAATTAACATCAAAAAGTATAACTGCGTATACGAGAATTATACCATTGAGTGAAAAAATATATAAGAAAAGGACGCAAGGCTGATACATTTGTCCGTACGTGTGTATGCAATTTCTACAGATGTATTTGTTCTTCTCACGCACTATCTATCGACTATCCGTTATCTTTGAGTCTTGGGAACCCTTCCCAAATTTGGAAATGTGCACATAGTCGATAGCTAATGTATAAAAAAGACAAATACTATTTATTCGCGTTGCGCCTTATTCTAAAACATATTCTATTTACTTCTTAGTAAATGGTTTAAAAATAATTCAATTTGCGGTTGACTGGCAATCTACAATGCCAAACTGTGTTAACTGTGACCAATAATAAAAGAATTGTTTGCAATTAGTGTTAACAGTACTTTTTGTTAGCATTATTTATAATAGTTAATGTTTTATAAATATTGTTATTTGCGTACAGATAGAGAGTCTGAGGTTCTGTTAAGGGTAGATAAGTAATAGACTAGTTATAGATTGCTATATTTGTTAATGAAAAGGTTGAAACCTTCGACTTTGTTTCTTGCGATACGGCAGCTTACCTGTCGCAGAGTGGGTCGTAGTTCTTAAACTTAATTAATAATTTAAAAAAATACATATGGGCTCCAGTCACAATGAGTGACACATATAAAAATAAGTATCGGTTGTAGGTATCGGTTTTATAAATTAGGCAGGAGGTTCCCATTAATAAAATATATATTTATATTAAACTTAAATAAGACAGTACAAGTAGGTTCAGCGCAACACAAAAAATAATTTGTTAGTGATAGTAATTTATCACTTAATCTTACCTTGGCCGATAAACTTAGCTAAGAATTCCTTAACACGTCCAACGCAAACTCTTGATTCAGCATTGCAAGAAAAATATGGGCTGCACTACGCTTCTTGGCAGATTGACTATCAAGGCATTGATTAAATCGAAAGTAGGATGACTTTGATACTTAAAGATTCTTGATTCGGCCATGTGTAAATGGATCAAACTACAAGGTCCTAAAAGCCTGTATATAAAATTTAAATTATATTTATTTAATAGCTTACTTGATGGTCTGGCTTTTGATGATGTTTTGCTTTTTCCGATTGACCGCATGGTGGAGTACATTATTCTAAATACCCATGATTATATAGGTTTAAGTAAATAATTCAATAGTACTTTACAATAATTATTCAAATAATTATTGGCTGAACTTGAAGAAATTGCTGGTCCTCACAAAAAGACACTTAATTAAGACACAGCACACTGCATGACTTACTCCACCAAGTTGCGATCAGGAAACGGAAGGAAGGATTAATCTTCTACGATTTAACTTTCAAACTTTATCAAAACTTTGATGTATACTTTGATAATATATGCGCGCACCTTGTGCTTAATTCAAACCGACCAATAAAACCAAACTGCGTTAAGTTTAATATACTAGTAGCGCAATCTAATGTATTTCGCATAAACTACCAACTAACCGCATTTACAGGATTCTACAACACCACAGGACTCTGCGCATTGCAAATAACTTAGCTAAACACATGCGTCTGACAGTATCTGACGTTTTATTCAATGTTTGGAAAACAAACGTAACCTTACTAAACAGGTTCGTTTGTTTACAATAACATTTAAATTAAAATATTGTTAAGTATTGTTTGATGCTAGTACAAGTGAACTGAAAGAGGTAAGAGGGTAAATAACAGGTAAGTACATTATTTAAAAAATGTTTTAGGTTAGAGGTTTGTTTGTCGATATGTGTAGTAGTTGAGGGACTATGATTTAATTATATGGTTCAGTCAGCGCTAACTGAACTTATTTAAATTTGTTTTATGAAGGATTACTGTCTGGTTTTGGCTGAACCAAAAGTAATAATAATTATTGTTCAATATTTATTTAGTAACTCCCCAACGACTACACATATCAGTTAGATGTTTAATTAGAAAATCCACACCGTTTCAAGGTTTAGTAACTCTTTACCTTAGAGAAAAGAAACTTAATTACACAATAGCAAGAGGAGCTTTTAGGGGTGTAATAGAGACTTAATTACACAATGGCTAGGGGCGCTTAAGGGATGTAATTTAGCTATCAGAAGTTATTCACACATATACCGGTCTTAGAGGTGTGTAATACAAAGTACATTGGCAGGAAGGTCATCAAGGTAATGATAGCCATAGCATGCTTGAAGGGCTGAAAAGATTGTTAGTTCACACACTTGGGGTTGTGAGAATAACACTGTATCTGACGGTAAGGCCTTATGCGTAACAGCGAAAATGTTGCGCAATGACAGTTGAGGCCTTGGGGTTGCACAATAACTGCAAAAGATTGTCAAGCTTACACAGGACAGTTAGGTCAAGAGGGTGCAAGGCACATTACAGCGGTAAAGAGCAGTTATAAACACATTGGTATTAGCAAGGGCGTTTTCAGCCAACTAGTCTAGGGGGGTAATTAAACAAAAAAATGAATATATATTTTATTATGTAAGTACAACAAACAAACAACATAGAAAAGGACCTTTTCTAACGTTTTAAAACGATGGAAAAATTTACCGTTTATGTTATTTGTTTAGAATATAGAATATCGATAATTTTTAACATTAAAAATTGATAAGCAAAAAATTCTTAGGGGGTAATTACCCAGTGGTTTCGGGGGAGGGGTAATTACCCTATTATGTGATATATGTGATTTTTTTACTTAGATTTTATTAGGCTCTATGACCTTCTTCAGTAACTTTATCAGCTTTACTTCAACAAATTGACATAAAATATACATACAAAACTTGTATAAAATTGAGCAATAAATGATACAGTGTCAAACAAATTTACATTACATTAATACATATAAAATATCTTATGCCCGTATGACACTGATCTATAATTCTTTATTGAATTATATATATAAAAATATTTAAATCTTAAAAAGTCTGTAAAATGCACAAATAATCATTAATCTTATTGTAGATTGAAATTATAAGAATATTTTTAGTTTTTCTTTAGAATTAACACAAAAAATGTACGAATTAACAGTTTTTTTAAAAATAGTTAGGTTATATTACAAATGCTATTACTCACATGTTATGTGTTTATTAAAAGAAAACTATATTCTTAAAATTTCAATCTACAATAAGATTGATGATGTTTTGTGCATTTTACAAACTTTTTAAGATTTAAATATTTTTATATATATAATTCAAGATATAATTATTGACAGTGTAATACGGGCATTAATTACAAAAATACATTTACATTTGTAAATAAAAAATTTCTAAACTATATGGTTTTATTTTAAGCAACAATGATTTTATTTTATTTTTATTCAAATTAAAATTATTTATTTTTTCAATATTTTTACTTACCGGGTTATCTACAATGCCTATAGTATGCATGTGTTATTTTATATTATGTTGAATTGTTATTGTTTTGAAGTATTTTTTAAGTTGTAATTTTTAGATTTGAAATGCTTTCTTTGCCTGTTTTCAGTTTAAATTGTTTTACATTCTAGAAAACATCTACAAAACACATCCTTACATGTCAAAATAGATGAAAAGCAATAGAATTTGTGTACATCAAGGAGTAAGACAAGAAGACCATATACCTCCAAAATGGTTTACTGTAGCGATAGAAGACGTAACAACTAATATGAACAAATAAAGCCATTAACATAGATGGTAATTACTTAAACGACTTAAGATTGGCCGACTATATAGTGCTTATCAGCAATAGTGTTACAGAACTGAAATCCATGCTCTTACAACTAAATAACTCATCTAAAGCCACAGGTTTAAAAACTAATTTAAAAAGAACTAAAATAAAAGTTTTAATGGATAACCAAATAATAGGACAAGTTGACAAATATGTTTGTTTCGAAGACAACATCATGATAAGGAAGAATAACTAAATCAATAAATTCACAAGATGGTCAGGGTAGGCTTGGGTTGCATTTGAAAACTTAAATCACATACTAAAAAACCGGAAAATCCCAATCATCTTAAAGGGGAAAAATTGTTGCCCTATTATAAGGGTTTACAGCATCCAACTCAGCAAGAAATTGTAGAAGAAAGTGTGTTCTCAAATTTAAAAAAAATTGATGCAATTAATTTTTAAAAAGTGACGTTTTTAATCAGTTCTTTATTAATTTTTTACTCGTTAAATGTAACTTTAAATCTTTAACCAAAAACATGAAGACATAGAATATTGTATGTAGTTTAACATATAAAAAAAGTGATGACTAAAATCTTATTGTTTGGATATTGAGTTGGTTGGCGTTTTGTCGTATAAGAACCAATTTTAATTTAAAAACGGTGCAGTACGTGTCAATATTTTTTTAAAGAAAAAGGTTCTCTAATATTTTCGTAGATGTGATAAGATTTAATATTTTTCCATAACAATACTACTAGTGGCACCACAACAGGACGGGGCGACTAAACCCGGCAATTCTCTGGCGTTAAATAAAAAATATACAAAACATGCATCTTACCAGTAGCTAATTACGGCGTCAAGATATTATCACTTACGAAAAAGAGCACAAATTAAATAAAAACAACACACGTAGCAAAGCTAAAATGGTAATGGGTAAGCTATGTTGCTAAAACAACACAAAGACAAAAATAACAACATGGCGTTTAAGAAAAACAAAAAAGAAAAAAAATTGATTGACGACATCAAACAGGTAGCAGGAAATAGGTTAATATCAAACATCTCAAAACAGAGACAACTAGAAAGAATTAAAAAAGTTTTTGCCCAGGATTGGCTAGTAAATAGCTGATGATAAAAAAAAAGATGTTTGGTTTATTAGAACGTTAACGTTTTGTAATTGCAATCTTGGGGTTATTTATAGCTTTAATTGCTGTTTTACTATCTGTTAGTATTTGCACGTCTGTAGTTTTTTTTTCAAATAATCAAATTTGTAATATTTATTGGATATATAGTGTTGCATAATGTCTCTTTATGCTTGCAGTAAATTTTTTTGTTAGTGTGCTTACTTATTTTTTATATTATGATAGAATTTACATGCATTCAAACGCAGTGCTTCTGATGCTGCATTTTTTTTAAATTTAAATAAAGATTTAGCAGATACAGCTATGCGTTTATTAGTATAGAAGATGTAGTTCATATATGTTATCTTTGTTGATAAAAAAATTATCCAGGCGTAATATGCTTAGATGTATTTTTTATTGGTTAATAGTATTTTTTTTTGTAATAAGTACTAGTTTGGTTTTTTAAAGGTTGATCGTAAGAAGAAAGTCTACATTATTTTTTTAATAATTTTATATAGAACATTTTTATAAGTTTAGTTTTTTGTTTAATAGCCTTAAGTTGTTTAAGCTGGTTGGACCATTCGGATATGGTACTTTTCATACTAAACACTTTAAACAAATTTATGAAAAACCTTAAAAATATTTAAAATCGACAATAAAATTTATAAACAAAACTATTTAAAGACTAAAATATTTTTTTTATATTGAAGTCATATTGGTTTACAGAAAAAATTAAACAAAGTTTTTTATACAAGGTCGAGCAAGAAAATGTCATTATTTCATAAGCCATTAAAACAAAAACTAATAAAGAAATATTTTCATTTTAATAAAAAGTTGATGCTCTTAAAATATGCTGCCGTTGCTCCATCTTAATTAAACCATTTATTTCCTAAATTGATTTTATCAAGTGGTGGCAAAACAAAACTCCTCTAACATGCAAATAACTGTCTGATTTTTTTTTTTTTTGAAAAACTATTAACCGATCTGAATTTTTGGGGTTGTTGTCAACCCAGTAGCGCATATTTTGTTTATTTACAAATTCTGTCAAGTTAAATCTTCAACACTAAAAAACACAAGCGCGTCTTTATGAACGTGTTCAACAAGTGCTTCAAACAAATTTCTCTGAGCATAAAAGTCGCGTTTGAAAAGTTTTTGCACAATAACAAACATGGAAATAAAGTTTATGGTGCAAAATTTGCCTTACAAAACAATTGGAAATTTTAAAAACAAACGCATGTTTGCGCGCCTAACGCCACTGGGATCGCAAAACTGAAACCTTTACTGCTTTGTTGTTCTCAAGTGTTTTTATAAGACCTCCGCCTCCAGTTTTTGGTTTTTACATAAAACTAGTTTTTCTAAACGTTGTGACCCACAAAAATATTGAAGCAACTTTGGAAAGAAGGCTGCGTTTAAACCACTGAACGGACGTTAGAAAAAAAATCTCTAAAGCAAACGCACGCTACTTGTTACTTCATCGCATGATGACAACTGTTACCAAAACTATAGGATCTACTCTCTCAAATGAGACCACGCATTCATTTTAAATAAAAAAGTTATCTTGCCCCACCGTGTATATAGGGTGTTAGATAATCATTCGGCAAAAATTTAAAGGGTTATTCCTTGACCTATTCTAAAGATATTTTGTCCTATGATGATTTCTGAAAAACCTTTTTGTTTTGAAGATACAGGATAAACAAAATTTGCGACAATTACAACATTTTATTATCAAAAAGTACATGTAAAGTTGCTGAATCTACAATAAATGTTTGAAATGACTTCCTCCAGCATGGATACAAGCATTTAATATTTTCGTCATTGCCTGTTTCCCGAAGACGTCAATAAATGTTTTGAAGATTTTTTGGTCGGGAAGACCAGGAAACCATTCAATGTACAATCGTCTAGCTTGTAATAAATTGCAATCAGCAAGTTCATATATAAAATGCATGTCAGTCATCTCGGCGTTTGTATAGTGATGCATGGTGAAGGAATTCACAAACAATTGTTTGTATTTTATAAACTCATTAATTTATTGCACTTGATATACTCATTGACATACGCTATACTTTTATTGACATTAATGATTTCAACAAATATAGAATCTTCAAACCAAAGAAGTTTTTTAGAAATCATTATTGGACAAAATATTCTTAGAATCCTTGAATTATTGCTACATGTTTGCCCAACACTCTGTATGATATCAATAACAAATATAAATTTAGTTTAATTAAAAATATCTATGTTAATCATACACACATAATAATTCTTTTCAATGATTAATCCATTATTGTGTTGTCCTTAATTGTATTTTTTTTTAAATTAAAACTAATTGGAACAACATTTTACATTAAATTTAATGGTAGAGAGCATACATTTTATTTTTTAAATTTAATAATATTTTACTAGTGTTTCAGAGTATGCACCCATCATCAGTGTACCTAGCATCTCACCGATAGGAAATACAATTTACATAAAATTATAGTAACTATAAAACAGTTTAGTAGTTTTTTTTTTCAATACTGTTCTTCTGACATATAATTTGGGTAAATATACTTAAATTATATGTCAGTATACCACATCTTGCTTAAGAAATTTTATAATAATTTAATTGGATAGTGTTAAAAATCGTAAACAAAACAGTGTAAATCATACATAAATTAAGTAAAAGATGATAAATAAATTGTATAAAAATAACTAATAAATACTATACCACAGATGATGATGGTTATGGATAATTATTGTTTAGTTTTAGAGTATATGAGGTTTCCAATATTACAGATGCATCAGAAACTAAACTTTTGAGTCCACTATTGTAAAAATCCATTGTTGCAAATTGTTTTCTTTCTGAGCTAATTTTAATTCAATGTTAATCAAACATAACATGATTTGTAGAACAAACAATACTTTGTTTTGGCAATTTATTTGTATCATAAACCATTTTTAACTATGACGATGATTTTCCGCACGTACAAAGCTTTTTATAGTGCCGTACTCGCTACGTGCGTAGGGTCCCCTCTCGTATGCTTGTGGTGTGCGATAATAGATCTACATAAACATGCGGGACGACCTATTGTTTAATGTGGAATCCGTACCACACGACTAGAGGGGTTTACTCATGGGCGCCGACTTTTGAAAATGTCAACGGGGGCAGATTATTTAGACCATAAAATGGTTTTTGAGGTTACTTGTGCGCAGATATTCGGGCTGTATGCCTGTGATTTTTTTTTTGTGAATTGCACTTTTAATACTAAATAAAAAAGTAAACATACAATGAAAAGTTTTGTTACTTATACATATTTTGTCTAATGGATGTACGTAACAATCGAAATTACTAATAAAACACAGTAATTTACAAATACTTGTTTTACCATCTGTTCATGGGATGGAGTCACTATTGTGTAAAAAAACGTTTATTAAATGTAAATGCTTACAAAATGAAAAGAATAGGAACTATTATAGTAAATAATAATAGATACAACTGCATTTAGTACATCATGAGACAATCATTTATATTTTGTTCTCCAAATCTAAAATTTCAGAGCATCGTTATTTTCTGATCTTAAAAGAAGTAATTGTTGAATATTTGATCTTTTATCTGTGTGTCTTTGTATTGCAAGTCCATGTTGTACCAAATATCCTATTTCTTTTGTGTACACAAAATTGCTCTATTACCTTCTTCTAGTTTTTAAAACCGTTATTAATAAAAGCGTTAGAACTTTAATTTCCCTTAAACCTTTCTTACAAACAGCGCAAAATACTTTTCATGTTTGTGTACAATCCATGTAAACTCTTTTAACTATTCTCTGCAAAATTGTCTTTCTGGCCAATTTGTTTCACTACTACGGCTGTCCTCTAACTCTACTAATGATTGTATTGCTGGGGATGTGGGTAAAATAGTAGCTTTTTGTACATTTTCAGATGTCGATGGAACCGGGTCTCTTCGGTTTTTATTTATTTTAGATTTGTTTCTTTGCAAAAACCATATTTGTTATACAGTTTATAAATTAATGGGATTATATAATCAACATTTAAACATACCGCCTTTATTAAAATTGTCTACTATACTATTTGTTTTGACAATTTAACTTTGACAGCGGTTAAGCAATTAAGGTTATAAGAATTTATACAAATGAAAAGAATATTTTTATTATTGAATCCTACTTTAGGAATGGGCGGTTTGATAATGGCTTTATTCTAATCCGGATTGTGTTCTGTTGTGTTATTATTTTGTTTACAACTGATAACTATAAACATGTAAACTATGTAAACATATAAAAATATTTTTATTATTAAATCCTAAGATTAAGACATTAGATGGCTACATAATCCCAAACATTTATAATCACTCAGTATATATTTATAAATAGATGGTCAGTCTATTTATATTTTTTATGCATATAAGCAACTACTCCAATCCCCCCATTGAATATGTACTCGGCGCCTATGGGTTTACTAGCCAATACGTCCCTGGTTTGCCATTGCTTTGCAAAGGAGACGACCGCATCGAAATATATTCGACAAATTAGATTGCCGCTGCCGGGAATCGAACCCGAGTTACCTGCTCAACAGTCCTCGCACTAGAGTAGTTGAGTTGAGTTAAGGATGTGTGTCTTGATAATAAAACCAAATATTAATTTTTTTTTAATAGTATAATTATTAATATTATCTATTTACAGAAATATTGATTACAGTTATTTGCTATTTATTTATTTGATTATCAGATAAAAAAAGTAAGTTAAAAAATTACATTTTGAAGTTTTAAAAAAGTTTAAATTTAATTTTAGATTTCAATTATTTAAAAATATTGTTATTATATATTGTTAGATTCAGAATAACATAAAATTTCTAGAAAAAAACTAAAATTTGTTATCATTGCAAGTATTCTAAGGGCCGTATTATCCAACTCCTAATAAACTATTAGCTGAATAACTTAATTTTTAAATTAATTTATTTTATTAAAACTTATGGACCGTCAATTAAATATATGCATAACATATACATTTATAACAAATAAAAATGTTAAGCATATAATTTATTATTAGCACAGAAATGTTGAATAAAATAAATCAAATTAAATTTTAAAAAAGTTATTCAGCTAATAATTTAATAAATAAACTGCCTGCATAGTACTAAAAACCATTTAAAGTTAAGTTGTAAAATAACCACGTACTATACCTTTTTATCTGCACTGTGTATACATCTAAAATTGATTCTACATGATTTCTTATATTGAATCAACTATAGACAAATAAATGTTTACTATTTTTTATTTTGCAAAAATATTTTTAAATGTATTGGGTAATACTTTATATTTTTGTGTATATATTTTTTATAGCTGTTTGTCTAAAACTATAGTTGACTATTTTATTTAATTTTTGCTCATGGATATTTATTATATTTAATTAATCTATATGTATAGCTGAAGCCGTTCTAAATAATTGTATTTCTTTTCGCTTGACTATACACTCCAAAATAAAAGCAAAACTTGATACACAAATGCCTGTC
Source organism: Tachinus rufipes (assembly GCA_963932245.1). NCBI lineage: Eukaryota > Metazoa > Arthropoda > Insecta > Coleoptera > Staphylinidae > Tachinus > Tachinus rufipes. Next base: position 85,010,464 of record OZ010743.1, read on the forward strand.
ATCAAAATTCCAAAAGCGCCTTGCACATGATTCCATGTTAACTTAACAGGACCCGAAGATTCACCATGATGACTGCTAAATTTCACTGCCCGTTGTATTTTTGAGTTAAGATGTGTAGTTGCCACCTATAAAACCGTTCAGTTACTTATATTATTTTAAATAATTAATGTAATATTTACTCTAAATTCCCAAGTACTTGCTATTCCCGTTTGTTGAATAATTAATACAAAATCATCTAATGATGGCATCCATATTGAACTTTTTTTTGTCATTAAAACGCATTGTTCCCAATAAATATCTTGAGTCATTAAGCGCAAATCGTTCACTCCATCTTCTGTTATATAATCACCGATTGCAAAATATCCTAAAAAATGCTGTATATATAAAAGTACTTAAAATATAACCTGTGTGCTTACCGGCTGGCAATCGTTCTACAGAAAATGCAAATCTTTTATTATTATATTTTTGTAATCTTGGTCCATCAGTTTTAACAAATCTTTGAACAAGTATTACATATTTATCCTAAAATATATTTAAAATTAGATCACAAATGATTTGTATTTTATGTCTGGAAGCATGAAAGTATACAAGAAGAAGTATTAATTTAATTAAAAACATAATTTGTTAATAAAACAATAAAGCACGATTAAAAAATAATAAACCAATTTTAACAAAAACCAATAAACCAATAATAATATAAAGTTTGAAACAAAAGTTTTATTAATAATAAAGTTTATTAATATAGTTTTTTCTCAACTTGCTTAGATAAGCTTATATTGATGTGTAAATTCTTAAATTAAATTCAATCTCTGGCTAATTCTATTAAAAAAAAAACAAGTTAGTGATAACTATGAGAGTGTAGGACAACATTATCTTATTCTATATACTATTGTAATGCATATAAAGGAATGATTATTATAAAATAGGGCTTTGCAAACAGATGCTATAAGACAGCAGTCTAAATATACATTAAACAACAAACACTGAAGAGTTGAGGTGCTTGTGGTTACAAAACACAACATTCTATTGTTTCATGTACACAATACAAGCTAGTTTAAAATTATAAACGTGGCAAAAATTATAATTAATTTTACATTTTTTTGAAAAATAATTACCTCAGTAGCATCCATGATTGACATAATCCAGGCAATTGAAGTTGCACCCCACTGAATACCACTTTCAACAAGGTCTTCTACAGTTTTTATAGCACCTACATATCTGAAATATGTGCATGTGTTTAATTATATGTATTGATTTATTTGTGTTATATTTATAATAGTATTGTTAACATTTTATTTGGTTGTATCTTTAATTAATTCTGTAAAACGTTAGTTAGTTGTTTTTGTATATTTATACACACAATTATTAGCATTTAGTATTGATTTATAGGCGGGTATCAACTATAGCAGTCTTATATTTTGTTTCGTTATATCTCAAGAATAACAGAGAATATATACCCAACATTAACAAAATAAACTCTTTAAATTAATTATGGTTTTATCTGAGTTCAATAATATTTTTTCCTATCTTAATAATTGCTATGCGCGTTGGGAATTAGATTAGTGTTAAGATATTTGCGGTTAGAATATTTTGTTTGCGTTTACAGATTGTTTTTTATTATCTTTTTGTAGTTGCCTTATATTTAAAAACAAAAAAAATAATGCATGCTAATGTTAATTTTTTGCCTGTAAATATTTTCATTCAGATCGTGCAAATTATCAGGTTATGAACCCAGAACTCTTTGAATAGAAAACCCTGAAATTGGAAATAATTTAATATAATCTCAACATTGCCATCGTTAGTTGCTTCATTGTCAGCCAGTCAAAACAACAACAAATCTACCTTTGCGCTTGAATTGATTGGAAATGTCAACAAACTCGATGCTAGTTAGATAAGCTATTTATTAAAAGAATCCCATCAAAATCATTTTCTTATTTGTAAATACAGTAGTCAAGTTTTAAATTGTACTGTAATAAACATGATTAAATCGCAGTTAGAAGTTTTGTCAAAAAATTTGTAAAAGAAAGTAAACTTTGTTTCTTGGCGTTTTAAAGTTGATCTAAAGTTATAGTTATACAGGGAGTTTATAAATGAATGGGATTATGTAATCACTTTAAATGTGCCGCTATTTTTAAATTGTTCATTAAATTATTTGTTTTGACAGATCAACTTTGACAGCTGTCAAGCAAACATATGAAAACATATGTAGTATAGTGGACGATTTTAAAAAGGCGGCATATTTAAAGTGATTACATAATCTCATTTATTTATAAACTCCCTGTATTATAAATAAGTCGCAATAGGGGTACAGTTTAGACCTTTCAGTGTATGATGGCATTGCATGTTTAAAAAAAAAATTTGTTGCTATAGTAGGACTGTGTGTTTATACAGGGAGTTTATAAATGAATGGGATTATGTAATCACTTTAAATATGCCGCCTTTTTAAAATCGTCCACTATACTACATATGTTTTCATATGTTTGCTTGACAGCTGTCAAAGTTGATCTGTCAAAACAAATAGTTTAGTGAACAATTTAAAAAAAGCGGCACATTTAAAGTGATTACATAATCCCATTCATTTATAAACTCCCTGTAGAAAAATAGCGCGCAACATTGCAAACTACAATTCTGCTTGTCAAATGTTTTTGTTTTGTTATATGAAAAATTGTCAAAGTTTATAGCAGAAAGTTTGTAAAAATAATTTTTAGCTTCAAATACAACACTACAAAATCAGCCGTCGAAGATTTTGATGGTAAAAGTTAGAGCATCAAGGAAAGCTGGATATTGTCCAGAATCCTGAAATCTTACACCATTTATACTGCCTGTAATAATATTGCTGCTGCCAAAAAGACTTCTCCAAACTGGCTGAATGCCAACAATTAGAAGAAGATAAACTCGACAAGACAGATTCATCGTAAAAAACCTTTATTTTGAGAAAAACAAAAAACTTACAAGCACCAAAGCCAAATTCTTGATTTTTTTAAGTTTGAAGCACTTTCAAATGTGGAATAAAAAAACTTGTCTATTTTTTTGCAAAAATAAGCTGCTTAATAATAATAATAATAATAATACTTTATTTACGGTATAATCTTACCATTTACATCTACATCAAATATACATAAACAATGATGTTTTACAATACAAAAATAAAGAATACAAAAAATACAAAAAATAACATACATAAAAGCGCACATATTAAACATTAGTCAGCATGACGTAGTTGACTTCTAAACGTAGGTTTAGAAACACAAAATACATTAAATTAATTATTTGAAAATCTACACATTCTCCAAGGGGATTGATAAAACCATAGATAGTAGAATAAGTAGACTCGCGGAATAAAAAAGAATGTGTCTGTTATTAGATGCTACATGGAATAGAAGAGTACCAAGTAGCTCCAGATAATCAATCTCAGACAAATCAGCTTTTTTGCAGCAAATCTTTAATAGCGGTAGGTTGTACAATGAAGCAATGTAGCAGTAATCATAATTTACAGATAAAATGCCCGATATATAAGACAATACACGACAAAACTACAGGCTGATAAATTCGTGGACATTCTTATATAAATCCTAACATTTTTATGGCACGATTGCACATGATGTTAATATGTTCAACAAATGTAAGTTTATGATAAAAAAACGCCTAAATCTTTTATTTGTGTGACTTTGTTCAACACTTTTAGCGTTAATTACATAGTAAAAAAAAAATACTTAAAGTTTTATGGAAACTTACCAAAAAACATTTATTAGCATTAAAGAATAATTTATTAATAAAACACCAAGTATTTATAAAATCTAAGTCCAGTTGTAAAAGATGGCAGTCATTGAGAGATGATATTCTTCTATAGATTTTTAAATCATCCACAAATAAAAGAAATGACAGTTAATTGATATACTGTGGGATATCATTAATGAAAAGCAAAAATAACATTGGTTCACAATGGAATCTTTGAGGAACACCTGATGAAACAAGAATGGGGTGTGACAAAAAGTTATTAATTTTTACACACTGCATGCAATTTTTCAAAAAGCTGAATAACCAGGAAATCACATCATGATGAAAACCCAAAGCACTGAGTTTGGCAATCAAAATATTATGGCTCACACAATATATGCCTGCAACTTATCGTGACTTAGACCACAACCAGAAACTGTTGGAATTTTAGGTTGAACTTTCTGTTTAGGTTTAGTTAGAGCAGTACGAGTTGCAAAAGAAAAATAATTATTAATTACAGAATTAATTGCAAGTGAAAGCAATTGAATTTTCTCATTAATAGTTAATGTAACTACATAAGGCAGAGATTTTTGAATAAGAGTTTTGTATTCAAGTATTACCTCATCTTTGTCTGGCATCTTCTCTTCAAAAATCTTTTTTTCTTTATAAAGCCTGGGAAGTTTAAAATCATCAAGTTCGAATGACGTACCACAGTTGCATTTTTATGACAAATGGCGCAACTTTATGAAATATAATTCCACAACTAGTACATGTTACGCCAGATTGTGCTACACTTTTGCATTTGCACGCTTGACCGGACATAATAATAAATTAATATTTAAAATATAAAAATTTAACTATAAAAGTAATTAAATATTTAGGAATAAAAAATAATACAAAGATGATACAAGGATATACAATTCACACCTGTGCGGTCCTTAACCTGGTGAGTAACTACAAAAAAAGCAGATCACGGTTGGGATAACACAAGAAAACAAAGGAGTGTTTAAAACAAGCTTAAAATATAAAATCACAAATTAAAATATAAATTCACAAATTAAAAGAAGACAAGTTACGCCAATGGTAAGAATATTGCTTTGCGCTGCGCGGATGAGAATGCGTGGGCGGCGGCTATAAATTTAGGTTAAGTTTCAATAATCAAACTTTACCATAAATTTTACTAAATAATGTTTAAGACAGATAACACAAACAATCACAAATATAATTACTAGTACGTTATGTGAAACTTCACAATTATAAACACTTATAAACTCTTGAAATTGTAGGAGTAAAATATCATTTCAGTGCAACAAAAATGCTGTTTGCTGTTGACATTACCACTATACTCAGGTATGTGATTTATTGCAAAAATAACTCCAGATTATTTTGCCAAAGACTGTCTGCAAGGCAACTTAAATCGTGATCACACTAAAAAACCAGATCGGAAAAACCATAAGTACCACAAATTAATCTTTTATCACCATTGGACATTAAATCTAATGCATATATTTCACAAAATAGTACGATTGAAAAGAAAACGCATATGCTTGTGGAGTTACTACGTTTTATAATACATGCGCAAAACTAGAAAAAAAGTTTATTTGCTGTGTAATATTCAATGTACACATTAAATCAAACAGAAACCAGTTTAACAAAGGATCAAAGTCTAGTAAAAGTTGGGTTTGAATAAAAAAATGAAATTAAACAAATTGAGAAGTTTTGGATGTGATTATCTGCTTGTTTGTCAAACATTAAATTGTCCTCCTATTTCTCAGACTTTGTAATGAATTATTTTTTAGAAAAAAATTAATCCAATTTAGCAATGATAATAAAAGTGGAAGTTATTTTTGTTTTCAAAACACTGAAGAACAAAAGATGTACGCAGCTATGTCGGTTGAATTCAACTCCTTGGCCAAAATGAAACCATAAAACCTTGTTAAAGTTGCAAAACACGCAAAACCACTGACCGATCATTGAATGTTGCGTAAAGAACAAGATAGTCAATTGAAAGCATTTGAGCAAAAAATTAAATATACCGACAGTTTTAATCCTATTGTACGCCATGCGTTAATTTGACTGATTATTAGCATTGCTGTATTCAAATGTTAAAAGGTAAAAACTTTTGATATTAGAATTGCTTTATTGTATAGAGATCTTAAAAATAAAATTTATATGTATTAGCTTAAAAATAAATTTCTATAATAGCTCAAAGTGTATCTACAAACTAAGGAAAGATTACTTTGGTCTAAAACAAGCTTAAAAAGACAAGATTTCTTAAAAACACTAACTTTTGTTGACACATTTGATGATCTATGCATTAACAGGATTATTGTTCATTTTGTAAATAACGGACTTATTGTTGACAAAAATGAAGTACAAATTATAAGAGTTCTGGATGAAATCAACAATAACTTTTAAGTTATTTTAGAAAATAAATTTAAAAACTGTTAAAATTATCTTGAAATGCAAGTTGATTTTAAGCTAGAGCAAGTTTTTGTCAATCTGCTCAAGTACACCAAGAAGATAAATCAATCTTTTAATTTTGATAGCTAAACATCATTTTTTGTTTTTTAAAATTATTTTTGTGCAGTTGCTTTATATTTAAAAACAATAAAAAATAATGCATAACAGTTACAGTAATCTTAGAACATAGTGGCAAATGGAATATGTGAAATGTAAACGCAAATAAAAGATACTAAAACAAGCAACGGCATAAGTGCAATAGAGCAAACATAACTTTAGTGTATATTAAGTTGCCTATTATACTAGCCAATCTATTTTGGAGCTACTGTAGTCGGGTAATAAAATAATAAAAAATTCCGTCTAAAAGTGATTTTTTTGCCTTTCTATCCGGTGCGTTCAAATTATCAACAATTAGCGACATAATCTTAAAGCAGCTATCCTTTACAATGACTTAGAATATCATAATTAAACTGTGAGTTAAAACTATTTATTACATATAAATAAACAAAATATACCTAAATAAAATACCAAAAGTAACTTATTTTTGTACACGTTCTATTTTTGTTTTGTGTTGTTCAATGTTAAGAGCAATTAACCACTAAAGTCATTTTAAATTTATCCTCTCCAAATTTTTGTTTACTTCTTACTGTAATACAGAAGTAGACAAACATTTACTAAACTGTGTAAACCAAAAATTATATTTTTGACAACGTTATAAAATGATAGCTTGAACTCGATAAGGAACACTGTGAATTAAATTAAAGATTACATTTTGGTTGATGTTATTCCATTCCTGCAATATCAACTGTTCTAGTTTCTGAGCAGTTCTTTAAACAAGTGTATGCTTTCGGATAAGTTGTCCCAATTAATTCTAAACATGTTCTATAGGATTCATGTCCGGGCTGAGAGATTGCCACTTTAACCACAAAATTCTCACTTTATCCAGATAATTTCTGACAACGCTGGCTACATGAAGTCTAGCATTGTCTTGCATAAAAACGCCTAAACATAATTTTTGAGAACTTCCATAATGTATCTGTGAGCTGTCAGGGAGCCATTCTCTATAAAGACTAACTCTGTGCGTGTATCTTGCATCAGTTTTCATTATTCTATGCCAGGCAATTTTGGGCAAAAGCAAATCTTGCAATAAAATGTCGGCGTTGTAGAGGTAGATTTACAGTCATTTTTCTACAAGACAATCCAGCAGCTTTTTTCTAACGGTCTATTTACTAACATATACATCTCTAACTTTATGGAGTTAATTTTGTAGATAAACTGCAGAAGCTGTTCTATTCTGCAAACTTGTGGACATCAAAAAACGGTCATCTCTGTTTGTGGTGACTTTTTTTTGCCCACATCCAAATCTTCTGGATAACAAGCCAGTATCCAAGTAACGCTGATACACTTTTACAGCACAAAGGCTTTTACTAAGAATCTTTGCAGTTTCACGTTTTTCTTGCCCATCTTCAATCAACGCTAATTCTTGCTACAACAATAAGGCTTAAAGGTATTATGACCTGTTAAGTACAGTACACCGTGTGAATGACAAGTTTCTCAAAGAAAAATCAACACTAAGTAACAAAAATACAAAAAAAGTTGTTTCAAAAAAGCAGTAACACGGTAATAATAACTGACAAATAGATAACATTTGCAAACATAAAAATAAAACAAAAAATTCCAAAAATAAGTCATAATTTTAAAATGACCTTTATTTTTTGCTCACTAGTGTACTATATACAAGTGATTAATTAAAAAAAAAACTGATTTTCACTTGAGTGCATTTTTTTGAAGGTTGCTTAGGTTGGCATCAATAAAACAATTTCATCAAACTAAATGTTGTTTTCAATAAAGTTATGTTGTAAAACTAGATATAGTTTTTGTTGCGTAGAAATAAAGCAAAGAAAAAATTATTTTATTAATTCAACTGTCAGGTTATTTTACTTTGATTATTAAGTTTTGTTACAAAATAACCTTACAAGATATTTCTTGTAACGTTATTTAGCATCGTTGTTATATATTTCTTAGCGGTTAACAACAACTCTCTCTCTCTCAAAGCTATTACTTTTGCGTGTAGCTTATGAATGCTTTAAAACGATTGTTTATTCAATCATAAGATTGTTGCTATAAGAATTAATGTACATTTATAGTATTCTGCCGAGGCATCCTCGGCTAGCTTTGGTGAGCGATAAGCCATAGAACACTTTTGAGTATTCGATAAACAATTTATATATACATAATATTAATATAAATTAATTAATTATTTTGTTGGTATTTGTACTAATTTTTCTTTGACATCTGAATCTAATTAACATAATACGTACATTTTTGAAATACATTTAATCATGTAATAATTGATAAAACAATGGCTGATTAATTCGAATTTAAATTACTTTGCTAAAAAAAAGTATGATTAAACATTTTATTAATCAATGTAATTGTTTCATTTAATAATATCATATTTAATAAATCAGTAAAAAATCTAGTAATTTTCCATGCTTTTTTTGTAATTTTTATAAATGTTTATTACTCACAGTTAATTTAAACCATTTTTTATAATATTGTTTGGATTTTCTTTCCAGAAAATACATTACTTTTAATTACAATGTTGTATTATTAAAAATACGGTACATATTAAATTTAAAATGCTATGAAAACTTGATTTAATCTGTGTTCTTTTTTATTTTTTTAGTCTTAAAAAAAAAAATAGGTTCTACGTTTAAGAGATTAGTGATAAAAAATAATTAAAAAAAAACTGTTTAAAAAATTAAATTAAATATTTTAATAAAAGTAGTTAATTTTATTACACATAATTAATATAATAAAAGATATCTTACCTAGGTACTGTCATACTACTAGCGAGTCCTCCACTGTAGCTGGTGGTTATAATCAAGCAAAACATAAACATGCAACCAAATACATATTTTTTATATTGATCTTTGACAAGCGTGTCGTCAGTCAACACCAGTGATTGCAACAAAAATACTGCCGCAGTATGAAGAATTGCTTGTTGAAATAGTTTCATCTTCTTCTTTGATCGTTTATTTTTTCTTAAACTTAAAAATAATTTAAAATAAAAAATAATTTGTATATTAAGGAACGCTTTGAGTTTTCTTACTGTTTATACTGTATTGCAGTTTCTTTGTAAAAATCTAGACAAAACAAAGATGTTGCACAAATAACGAATGATAAACCAACTGCAATCCACATTTCATATGTAAATGAAAACAACGGTACTAACCAACCACTCGCTAATCTATAAGGAGTTTAAAACAATAATAGAGATTTGTTTAAGTTTAAGTATGTAATAAATATTATATTCTGTTATAAAGAAATAGATTTATAGTTACCTTGGAGCAGGTGCTAGACATGTAATTCCAGTTCTAACAACAGGTTTAGATAGATCCAAATAGGAATACTCATGAGACCATGTATAAAGAGCAGCTACAGAAAAACAATCAAACTTTTATTTGATAATACATTTGATAATACAGCATTTATTTCATTCATTTTTAAGTATTAAAAAACGCAAAACGCTGAAGAATTTTTATATTTATTTAACTTGTGGCAAAATGTATTTACACTATTTTCTTTAATTAAGTTCTGATTAATTTTTTATTGTTATGCACGTAATTGGTACAGAAAATTTATACAAAATACACATAAAAACTTATCAACTAAGTTTTGTTCTTAATTTTGCTGGAAGTTTGTTTTATTATAGATTTGTGAATAAGATAGTGCATATTCTACAAACTTGTATAAGGCTAAATGTGATTGCCAGTGACTTTGTGACAATATATTGTTTATATTTACTTAAAATGAGTAAATCAGAATAGTTTTTCTTGTGTTGTCAAATATTGTTAAACTAAATCATTTTTTTTGCAATATTAAATTTATTATCTCCTATTCTCAAAATATTTTTGTGTTGTTGCGATTATTGCCATAAACCGTTTTATCTAACAAAATTACTAAAACTTTCAACATGATTTAGCATAAAAATTGTTGCTATTTAATTTTTAGCAATTGAAAATAATAGTTACGGCTTTTTTCATAAAGACAGCAATATAGTATCATTACTAAATACAAAAAAAAACTATACATTGCAAATAAAAAATTGCTTTGAAAACCTTTTAAGATACTGAAGGAGTTTGACAATACTGCTTCTGCATTTATTGTCGCGAAAATGGGCCTCTGTTTTCCATTTTCGTAACATCTTTTGTCAGATATTGAGTACATTTAAATACATACAAGACTGTAAGAATTACATTATACAACAAAACTGAAACAGTTATTGTTTGTACTGCAGTTACTGAATGAGAAGTTTTGCTTTAAGCTCCGCCAATAATCCTAGCAAGCAAAAATTTTGGAGTAACTAAATTCAACTTGAAGCAGAATGTACTTAAGGACTTAAGGTGGTGTGCAGTTATACTCTTAATGACAAAAGAAGTACTACTTAGGACTCACACTTTATAACAAACTAACTATTCATACTCAACTGAATAATGTGATGTTTGATAGTTAGACAAACATAAAAACAAACATGGGAACTACCTCCAGATATAATCTAATTTCTATACATTGTAGAGATCAGATACATCATTACGTACGGAACGCTAGTATACAAGAGTTTGGCAACTAGGTAAAATATACAGATTAACATGTTTACTAATAATGAGTGCAATAAAAGCAACTACTACAGCAGCCATGGAAACATTGCTATCGCTACCTACTAACTACAGATAAATTCACACATTGCAAATATTGGGGCTTACAACCAGAAATAAAAAATATTGCATACAAAAGTCATTTATTGTAATATTATCATTGTGAGACAAATGGGATCAAAATGCTCGGGAGCAATTAAAGAAAACAGTTAGAATACAAATAAAGTTAAAAATTACAATAACACTAGATACTTGAACAAACATGCCTCATCCTTTTCAGCAGAAATAGCTGCAATTAAATGGCGCGCTAGAAACTTGATGATTGGCAGTAATAAAATCCAAACTGATAATAAACTGCATAATCAGTATGACGGCATTAGCTACAAACAACAAAGTACGCTTAATCAAGTTATCAAAAAATGTAGGTATAAAAAGTAAAATTAAGGCAGTCCAGCTTAAAACATTTATTAGAATTAAATCTGCTCTTGAGATTTAATACAAAACCAGTAAACAAACAAATTGTTGTAAACTTTACACAAAACATAGCAATTGGTAGAAAAACTCAGGGGATATAACACAAAGCTATTTTTAACAACTATTCCACCTTGTTCAAATTATGGAAATGCAGATGAGCAGAACTGCAAAATCTTACAATCTTAATACAGGACACAGTGACCTAAACAAATACATGCAAAAAATGGGAACCCAGATGGGCTTTGATGATGCAGATAAATAAACAATAAAACATTTTTGCTACATTTGCTAAGCATGTGCATGGTTTACATCATTCTTTGACAAACAGTTTCTAAACTTTATTAAACAATGGGAACTACCAGAAAAATAACAACCAGAGGTGCACAATAAAACCAAGTGCAGCAATGTCAGATGTTCTGTTTTATGAGAAAAATAATTGTTACTAAAATATCAGCAGCTATTTTATGTAAAAACTATAAAATTATTTACAAAAAAATCTAAAAACTGTTGAAAGACCAATTCGGATTAAAAAAATTAAAAAAATGGTTCTCAAAGCAATTTTTTATTTGCAATGTATAGTTCTTTTTGTACTTGGTATTGATACTAGGTATTTCCGTCTTTAGAAAAAAAGCCGTAACTATTATTTTCAATTGCTAATATTATTAAAGAAACAATAAAAGTAAAAAAAAACAATATTTATAAAAATTGTCGGTTTAGAAACAATCTTGATATTAAAAATTGGTTTAGGACTTAAATAAAATAATCTATAAAAAAAGCCTAATGTTTTTGGTAGTTTAAAATTGTCAGATTGATCAAAGAAAAATTAAATTTGACTTACACTACTGTTTTTCAGATAATAAATTGAAAAAGAAAAAAAATTGAATAATATCAAAAAAAAGGTGTTTTGGTTTTTTAGAATCAATCAAAAATTAATTCTATTCTTTGAAACGATTTATCACTAATGACAAGTATTGGGTGTTTGTATACAACCCAGAAACCAAACAGCGCCAGATTATAGAATGGCACACTTTAATTTCTCTAAGAAATTGTCCACAAAAAGTTTGTGCCTCAAAGCCAAACGGTCAATCAACACTTTTATATAATTGTTTGATTTGAGTCTTTCTCTTCCCTCACGTATCTGCATTTTTTTTTATTGGTAATCTTTTCACTGTTTTTAGTCGTTTTTATGTTTTTGCTGTAGGTGTATAGCATTTTATTTATCTTGAATTTATTACCAATTATAAAGCATCGTTCTATTAATCCATTATAATTTTTTCTATGTAAACTTTTTGATTCATTTCTAAAATATTATTTAAACTTTTGCCATATCCTTTTTTTACTGTTGGCGGACAATGGCATTAATATTCTTTTGTTATTTTTTAATTTTTTAATTTTTAATTTTTTAATTTTTCATCCACTTTTTAACCATTTCGATTACAACAAAACTTGTGTTTGCAGATCAGTCTATATTTTAAAATTAGATTTTGTTGGTTTTGTTCTTTCTAATAATATTATTTTGGGTATTTGTATGCCCTCAAAATACCCATTTTCAAAAAAATGCGTCTGATATATTTTCTAAACCTAAGCTACAATTAACATTAAAAAATTAAATTTATGAAAAAATATTGTAAACTAAAAAACATCCATAGACGCGTTTCGAGGTTTACCTCTCATCAGTATGGCTTTATTTATTTAAACTAATTGATTTTTAACTTACTTCGTCAACATTGTTCACAACTGTCTCATTTGAGGACATTGCGTCTCTTCTTTATATATTTTATTTAAGCTACAATTACTTTCCTAAAAAAATTGCTAACTCTTGATCTACATAATTACTACTATTTAATGTTTATGGTATTAACTTAATCACAAAAAATTGAAAAAAAACCTAAAATACAATTATTTTCTCAGAATTTTAAAATAATTCTTTCTTTCAATTACCGATAAAATTTTTTTTAGCTAACAAAAATTTTTTTTTAGACTTCAGACTTCGGGAGCGATGTAAAAAGTTGTAAATCGCACAATAAAAACAAAACAAATAATAAAAAAGACGTCAATTCCTACCAACTAATGAAAGTGGTGCAAAATGATTACAAACACAAATGTTAAATGCATTCTGTGTTAATATTGCAAAAAGCAACAAAATATAACACAAAGTTAAATCAGATTTTTTGCTTAGTGAAACCAGTGGCACACGCTATGGTTTCTCCAAAAAAAATCATATATTTAATTAAATAGCTTTTATAAACTTTTCCGAACGCAATCAAACGCGATTTGGTTTTTATTTTTGGTTTTAATTAAATTGTTGAAATTCAAAAGCATTTGACAGAAAACTCATACAGATATTAAAACGTAAAACATTGATAGTTAGTTACTAATATTATATTTTATTATATAAACCAAAGTTTATGTGTGTGTTTTTTGAGGTTTGTTTTTCGACCTGGCAACACTGTTTCTAGTGACAATCAGTTTGATAAATGACAACTGATTTCTGCTCAGTATGTTTTGCCATTTCATCATAAGTAGACGCCAGAACAACGCTTGCAAATTGTGCAAAATTATGTTAAAAGTAATGGTTTAGTTTTCAAAACTTACCGTGCACTACGTCTATTTTACGGTTGACATAACCGTCCAACCGAGTAAGTTACTTGGAAAACCATGGATTGTTTTTGTATTAGGCATAGTCTGATTAATAATGTGCATCTGCAGAGTCGTACAGTGCGCATCAAAGAAGTTGTTGCAGCTGTAGACCAGAATGAGTCAGTTTGCCATCGTGCATAACAATTGGAGATTTGTCTATTAACTTAATAAAAAAAATTGCAAAAAGATCTTGGTTTACAAGCTTGCAAGATACAGCTCGTGCAAGAGCTGAAACCGCGTGACCATTATATGCGTCGTACGTTTGGAGAATGGGCCGTAAACAAGATTGTTCTTAATTCTCATTTTCACCAAAAAAATTTGTTTAGCGGTAAGGTTTATTTTTTGTTCAATGACTACGAAAACAAACAAAATTGCCGGATTTAGTACAAACAGAAATCTAAAAACCATTATTGAGACGCCGTTACATCCACAAAATACACTATTGGGTGTGTTTTATAGACTGGTGAAATCATTGGCTCATATTTCTTTAAAGATACAACATGCCACACAGCAAGCAACACAATCAATTTATTGCAGGAAACATTTGCTGACCGCATAATCTTGCGTATCGTACCGTGAATTAGCCTCCACGGTCGTGTGATATCACACCTATAGACTACTTTCTGTGGGGATATGTATAGTAGCTAGTGTACGCCAATAAACCAATGACGTTTAATTAGCTGGAAGCTAACTTTCACTGCGTTATTGCCGATATACGGCCAAAGAAGCTAAAAAAATAGTCAAAAATTAGACTTCCAGTGCAATCTGGAAGTTTAACATTTGAACCAGCCGCGGCACATATGCCCCAAATCATATTTAAGCAGTAATGAGATAAAACTATCTTTCCAATATAGCCAATAACATGGCGTTAACATAATTTTTATGAGTTTCATTTTAGTTCAAAGTTTTATATCTAATAAAACCAATAGATTAATAAGAATAAGGCGCAATTCTGTACAAAGGGTAACATCATATAAATATCTTAGTAAAAAGGTAACAGAAAAATCGCAGCGCTTTTATCCAAATGAAGAAAGAGCTTTGCAAGCTCAACATAAATATTCAACTTAGAACTAGGATGTTAAAGAGTTACATATTCTCCGTCCAAGCCTGGACGCTAAAACAAAAGAACTTCAAAAACCTTAATGCGTTTAAAATGTGGTGCTGTAGAAAGATGATGAAAATACCATAGACCGATAAGGTATCAAATAATGAAGTGCTAAGCCGCGTGAAACAAGAGAAAAAGTTGTCAAAACAATAAAACAACGCCATTCTAAAACTTGCAATTTAAGATAAAATTAAAGGCAAAAAGAACAATCTGCAGAAAAAAAAATCTCTTGGTTCTGCAATCTGAGAGAGTGGTTTAAATGTACGTCGGTGGAAATCTTCAGACGAGCAATCGATAAGATCCTGATAGGGGCAATGATTTCCAGCCTCCGATAGAAGTAGAATAGTAAAAAAAAAATAATAAAAAAAATAACAATTAAATGTCAGGTGTGTTGTAACGTATATACATATTTGTAAATAAAAAAATATCATATTCATAAGATTTCTATACTGTCTATAAACTAGTAGTAACTTAATCAAGTTTTTAAAGTAACAAGTTGGTAATAAAATGCAATAAAATAGACATAGAACTTAAATAAAATACGCACACATATTTATTTATTAAGATTATGATTTTGGAAACTTGTGGTTTTCTGTATATTTTGTACAAAGACGCGTTATACGGATTATAAATAGATGTAAATACAGGGATGATTGTAGATTTTAGTTTATAAATCTGAGAATTTTAACAGCTCCCTGTGTATTTATTTATGAATTCTTTATTTATATAAAAACATCATTAGTCAGTATAACTTAAAAAGAACAATACACGCCTACCAAACTAGACATGCACGTCTGTTACGGTACAAAATGACTACACAATCAATTTTTACAATGTTTTCTCTACACAGATTGAATTAGATTAGATCAAAATTAAGTAAAGGCCGCTTTAAGGAATATTTATGAATACGTAGAATACTATTTTGAATAAAACAAATACTATACTATTGCGTGCATACATGTATCAAATTGATCACAAGAAATTGCTTACATATTTATAAAATTATTGGAAATATTTAGCACTTACCTAACCCAACATCACCATTATCATTTAAGACATTTCCTAATATTCCATAACCTGTCCAATTATCATAAATTTCTCCCCATTCACCTTCCTCGTCGATGACTAAGAATGGTGTTAAGTTATGCTTAGCTGTATAATACAACGCTAATTCTAATTCTGTCCCTTCATGTGTTGCTAAAATATTATCCATAATAATATAAACATATAAAAATATTTATGCAAGTCACACCAGGAACACTGTAAGGTTTATAACTAAATGTGGCTATTTTCCATATTCTTCCTTGACCATTTTTGATTTTATCAGGATATAAATTGTTTACATAAGTAAAACTGGAATTTATAGAGTGCCATTCGTCTAAATGAACAGCATCGTTATGACCTTCTTCCCCGACAAACCGATGTGTGTATAAATCAAAACTAACATTTATTTCATTAAGCATCCAAATATCTGTTTCATCATTTTTAATACGTGGATAAATTAAAACTATATCTGCCACATACTCAATCTCATGTGTCTCTAAAATTTCCATCATATCTTCCACCATATTCTCAGTAGGTAGAATAATATATCTTCGAAAATTAAAACGATCCATATGCAATCTTATCATATTTTCCAAGTAAACAAACATAGAAACTGAACGATCAGTGTATATAACAATTCCTTGACACCCAAAATGTTGACCGAATACAACATTCTCATCAAACGTTTTATTTTCAATTTTGATATTAACAATCGGCAAATTTCCGCTGTAATTAAAATTATTATTATCGCTGAAAATCAGTAAACAACGAGAATCTATAAAATAATCAGCCAGCACAAGGTTAGCAAGCACGTTTAAATGGAGCAGCATTGTTACTGCAAAAACCAAACTAGGTTCATACTTTTATATTACTCCACATCAATAGAAAAATTTGTTTGTTTAGTAATCTTTACATAAATAATAGCTTTGTGAGTTATCGCAATAATATGTTTGTATTTGTATTATCAAAAGCCAAATTGGTTTGTAAATATTATTATTTAAAGCAAAAGAGAATAAAAAATATATATATTGCTCATATATTTATTTATTAAGTACGTTAGAAAAAATGTAATTGAAATAAATTGGTGCGTTATTACCCAACCATTATTGCAGTAAATCAATCAAACGAGTTTTTATGTTGTCAAGATGCAATTACTTTATCTACGTGCATAATTTAACCGCAAAATTATATTATGATTAAATTAAGAACGCATAGAATCAGGTCTAAAAATGTTATTATTATAATTAAATTGTTTACCATGAATCAGCATTAAATGGAAATAACCCATATCAAATAAAAATTGACAGTAGGTCGATAATTTTTCGGGAGGAAATTATTTTTACTGAATAAAGCGACATTGTTTCATGCAATTTGAAAGATCAAATTAGATATGGTCCATACTGAATTATCACGCAATTTTGTATTTTTTCTTCTTTAGTTTCATTTGATTGCACAAATGATATATGTCCAGTGGGGGTACTGTTTGTACCAACGGACATGTCATGTCACACTTGTATGAACATATTTTAGTGGAAGGTCGCAATAATATTTTCCAGCAACGGCTATTTGCCGATTTCAGTATCAGCTTCGCGTTTGATAAAATATGATCAATTGCATGGACCAAATGTTAAGAATATATAGAAATATGTTAGTAAAATTGTGTTTGTTGATTCTATTGATTGGTAATTCTGAGGGTGAGTATATTAGTGAGTTTATTTACTATTGATTTACAATATATCATATCTTTATTTATTTTACATTAATGAAAATCAGATCGCTGAAAATATTTAACAGTCCTTGTTGTCCTTCATTGTTGTATTTTATATTATTTATTTGAATGATTTTATTGGTATAATTATGAATACAGGTACAACCAATTAATTTGTTAATTCCATTTTTTATAGTTATGGTGTGTTATTTATTGGAAATAATTATTATGATACTTTTTATTTCCTTCTGACATAATAATTATGTTAAAATAGGAAATTGTTAATATCATTCAATTAGTATACTCGTTAGTACATTTTATTTAGAAATAATACATAATTGAAACGAATTACGTATAATTCCATGTATTATATTGATTTTGGTTTTACTTTTAAATTAAACTTTTAATTATTATATCTATTACTGTGAAAATGTAGGTCATTTTTACATTACAATAGTTATTTTTTTGATTTTTCTGCAGTAAGTATTTAATTAGTATCATTTGAAATGATTATTTTTTTTAAAGAAAAAAATTATACCAAATCAATTATAACAATAACGGAATGCTTTTATTATCAAAGTAAAATACTTTTTATAATATCTACTAGAACAATAAAGATTTGCTGAGAAACAAACTCCAAACTTTGTCGCAAGGTCTTCATTGGAGGTTTTAAGGTCATGCTTTACATAAGCCGTTTTTATTTCCAAGTTTTTGAAATATTGTTGTTTTTCTGGAAAGCCAAAAAAACAGAATAGGCCGTATTTTTTGTGATACTGCTAGGTTTCTATCTGGACTGAAAAGAACAACAAAATCTAAAATGGAACTTCAAACCGCATTTAAACTTGCGTGCGCGCAAAACAAAATATTCCGGTAAATAAGCATTGCGCGAGTTATTTAGATTGTTATTATCTATGCAAATCTTGTTGTCCTTATATTAGATAAGGTAATAATAGAAAGATTGGGTGATATCATCAGCTTTTTTAACAACGCTTGCAGAAAAGAGAAACTTTTAATAACAAACATTTGAGTATTGAAAGTTTTTCTTGTTTGCAAGCGTTAAAAATCTTTATGCCAAAGGAGGTAATAATGATATCCAATTCCTTGATGACAGACACGTGAGCGGTGGGTAGGTTAATCTAGAACATGAGAACGGATCAATCGTTTGAACTGGAGTTCTCGATCACCTGCTCAAATAAAAATTATCAAAAAATTGAAAATTTCTCTTCTATGTAAGCGTTAAAAGTCTTAATGTCAAAGGAATTAATAGTGATATGCAATCTGGTCATAACAAACAACTGGGTGGATGGTCATTCTAAAACACGAGTAAGGACAGATACATTGAACTGGGGTTACCGCCCACCCATCCAAGAGTTAATTATCAAGTAATTATAATTTTTTTTTTTTGCAATTCTTAGTAATCTCTCCGGCAAAAGAGATGATGGTGACATTCAATTTGTTAATGTCGTACATTTGAGCGGTGTATTTTACTTCAAAACATTAGTAGGAACAGATGGTTTAAATTGGGATTTTTGTATTTAAATAAAATAAAATATTATCATAATAGAACAAAGGCAAAACTTAACTCAGTTAAATTAAATTCAATCAACTTAAATAATTAGTTATTAAATAGAAAAATTTAATAACTAATTATTTAATAGATTGACATTAAAATAAAAAGAGACATAACATATTAAAATAATGATAATAATAAATATAATGTTATTAAATATTTTAATATTAAACCTAACTTAAAATTTGTCTTATAGGCTACTGAGTTGATCACTATGTAATAATTTTTTTAATTATTTAGTCTTAAAGCAAATAATTGAGCAGTGAGGAAACATGCAGCATGATTATACGTTACTGCTATGTTATTTCAAAACAATCTCTTAAATAACTGTGTTCTATGTTTTGGTGTTGTGAGTGGCCACTTAAAGCTAATCATTAATGTTGTAAACACTAGTACAATACCTGATTTTGTTGAATAAACACATAAGAGTTTTAGTACTAATTAATTTGTGATTAATCATTGCTGTTTGGAATTGCCTGCTTCTATTTATAATAAGCCATCAGATGTCTAACAACTTGAAAGACATTTTTTATTTTTTTTATACCAAATATTAAGCGCAAACAAGAAATCTGCATTTTTTAAATTCTTCTTCTATCTTCAGAAACTAATCAAAAGCCACAGAGTATCACAATGAGTAAATTGTGACAGCACTGTTTTTTAAATTCAAAATGTGCCGATTATTATAAATTAAATTTAAATTTAAAAATGCTTTTCTAATGCACATAGTAACATGTGATTTAAAGCGCAATTTAATATGACAATAAAACCATTTTATGCTTTATTTTCAAGTGGTATTTTAATTGAGTGAGTATGTGTATATAAACAATATCTTTAAACATTGAGACTATTTTTAGAACCAAACATTATGACAACAACAAATGTTGCTACATTACTGAGATCGTAGTTTATGCTAGCAACTGCAAGATTTATTGTAAGTTGTCGGCATAAATATGTAGTTGATTATGTTCAAAAACTACAGGCATGTTTAATATATAACAAGAAAAAAGAAGTGGTTTGAGTATAAAACCCCGTGATCAAAAAAATGTAAAATTGCAATAAGTATTTTATGATTAATAGTGTCATACACATTAGTAATATCAAACATTGCCGGTAAACCTAAACTGCCTATATCAATTTCTTCTATTAAATTATTGACTAGACACGGTAATGATGTATTGAAAATGATAAGTGTAAAATGTAACACCGAAGCAGAAACAATCAAACATATAACTAATGGATGTACAATACTTGCTCCCACCCAATATACAGACAGACATAATGCCGCAGCTAAAATTCTACATCAAGAATAAGTAACTATAATTTAATTGCAAAAAGAGGAGCATATTACATATACACTCCACAATCAGTACTTGAAAATAAATTATGCATTTTATATTGGGACAGGACATTACTTACAAATAAAACAATTGCTCACAACTGCCCAGATATTACTATTAGAATAAAAGCTAACAGTACAACTTACCTGGTAGATATTGCAATGCCAGCAGATCACAATTTAGCAAAAAAAATACTGAAAAATTGGAAAAAATACTTACCTCTAGCTTATAAAATACAAAAGCTGTGGAAACAAAAACAAGTAAAATTAATTCCTATTATAATATTACCTACAGGAATAGTTCTATCAAAATTAAAAGATTACCTTATTACAAACATGCAGAAAGCAGTTATTCTTATGACACGTAATATTGTTCGGTCGTTTCTAGGCCAATAGAGCAAAAACATTCTATACTTGGTATGTACTTACCCGTATAACTATGTAAACCCAGAAAAATACTTTAAAAAAAATGTTTATTGATGCATTTACAAAAATTGTATTACATAGGTCTTAAATATACATATTATTTGAACAAATTTAAAAAGTTATAATTTACATATTCTTCAAATTTCAACAGTAACACTTTTACATTGATTAGAAAACGTTTGAATGACAGCATTTTTACATTTGGAGGATGGACATTAAATAGCTTTGGTCCATAGTAATTATTTAATGTGCTAGATTTAATCAATCGTAAAAAATTAGGTCTGATGTCTTGTTTTTTTTTGTATTATATCCATGAAAGCATTGATTACTATTGTATTTGTCTGTATCTGCTCTACGCTGAAGTTTAAACAGTCGTTGACTAGCCGAAGAATGACCCCATACTGTAATAACATATGTAAGTTTTTAAGATAAATATATTTTTACTGAGAAAGCTATGCTGTCAATATGACAACTTCACGTAAGCTCCGGATCTATTTGAACCCCGAGAAACTTTACTACCTCTACGTTTAATTCCTTGTCGACTGGTCGAAATATTGTATTGACAGTCTTTGAAGCATTTAGGCTTAAGAGAGAGAATTAAAAAATTAGCCAAAAACCATTCTAAGAGCATTAATTGTGTATCCACTAACTCGTTCAGTATGTGGTGTTTATTTATACTAGCAGTATCGTCCGCATAAAGTATTAACTTGGCTTTTGATATTGCATTTAGTAAATTATTAATATAGATTAAAAACAGGATAAAGCCCAGTACGGAACCTTGAGGCACATATTTGGTTACTAAAATATGACATAATGAACTTCACTGATTGTGGATTAAAATTAAAGTGCAATTTTTTTTTTTAGAACTTGGTGAGATACACAATTAAATGCTTTACTTACGTCACAAAAAATGACTCTTGTGTATTGTCGTTTTTCAAATGCATTTGCAATTGACTCAGTTAATTCACATACTGCCATTGCAGTAGAGTGGATGGTACAAAACCCAAACTGTCTAGAAGTATAATAGTAATGCACTTCCATATATTCTGCAATTTTATTATTCAACACAGCTTCAAAAATTTTACTAATGATAAGTATGATAGAGATTAGCCTATAGTTTGCTAAATTGTCTACATTACTTTTTTTTTAAATGGGAATTACTTTTGAAGTTTTTAAGACTTTTGGAAATATGCCAGCATTTATAATAATATTTATCAATTTAGCAGGAGGTATGATAATTAAATTTATTATAGCTTTAATATGTTTTGCACTTAATCATCCATACATATCTTTAATAGATTGGTTTTTAATTGACAGCGTTTCTGATTTTGCAATGTGATACGTCACCAAACTTTAATTCTGTCTTGTTATTTATTTGGACAGAAGACATATAGTCTGAAGGCGTTTTTGAGCTCTAAGAAATATTAGTCACTATATCTTGTGGAATGTTGTTAGTTACTTATTTATCGTTAAATTGTTTTTTTGTTTTTTTTGATTTTTGATCTGTAAGCTTTTGTGATTGTAAAAAGCTGTTTTATTTGCATGTTGGGATACTGTTTATAAATATCAAGCAGTAAGTTTACATTATTGCTAATCTGCTGTTAAACCAACCAGAAGCAAAACGCGAGGAATAGGTTTGATGTTTTTGAGGAAACGCTTTGGTATGTATGTACATATATTAAAATATTTGTAAAACTGTTCCATTTTTATTCCACATTAGCAACTACTTACAAAACTCCAGTCAATATTTAACTTGTATAAATTATATAAGCCTGGTTCAGTTATAGGTCTACTTAATACTTTTTACTGATTAATCATTATTTGTACTAATCTGGGCATTTATGATAAAAGCCTTATGATCTGAGAGTTTCGTGTCTAGTGCAAAAGAAGTATTGTGATCAAGATTGGTTAATATGTTGTCTAACAATTGTTAAGACGCGTATTACATTTTATAGTGACACATAAATTAAACATATTTAATAAGTCCATAAAACTGTCTGTTTGAGAATTTGTTTTTGTCCAAATAGAATGTTAAAATTGCCGTTGATTATAATATTTAGATGAGATGCTTCTGATAGCAAAAGAACATTATCAAATTATTTATAAACTCGGTAAAAATGCCGCTTGAGGTTCTATATATCGCTAACATAATAAAGTGCTGTAAGAACAACTTAGACTAATGAGAATTACAAAAGAAATGTTAGTAACAACTACAAATTTAGACTTTTCAAGTAAAAGCTTGATTATATTACATGTGTATACAAATATGTATATTTTGTTTGTAATTTAGTAGGACACACACAATATATTTTGAAATGCATAATAATAGATATACTAAATTATTACCATTGAACAAGTTTCATATTATTACCAAAATTCATAATACCGATATATATTTTGTATATTATTTATTTGAAATAAAATATCATTCAATTAAATTGCGCAATAGAAATGAACCACATATAATAATATTCTATTACTATTATCCATAAATCGCACATCACTATGACCTAGAGAGCATTCTTATCATAACAACTATCAAATTCAATTGACTAGCAAAAATAAAACTCATTTTTTGCGAAGTGATTATATCAAGGCCCACTCTATCGAACCGCAACATGCAACGATAAAATTTACGAAGAGATGATTATTAATGAATGAATATCAATAACAATAATTTAGAATAACCTTCATATTTTTTCTTATGAAAATTATTGCTTATTTCCTGCAGTAATATTTAATTAAAATAATTTCTATAAAAATATTATAATCGTTTTTTTTTTTAGGTACAAATGAACATATGCGATTTTCAAGAGCTCTTGGTACATCCAAATTCTGTCCATCAAATACATACTGCCTGCCATTATCACAGTGTCCAATCTTAAAAGATATAGTGAGCAATAATTGCGTATCAAATAATAGGTAAGTGGACTAGGTTATTTATATCCTAACAAGTTTATATAGTTAGTCATATATTTTCTAGTGAATCAATTATTTAGAGTGAAAATAATTAAGTATGTTTACAAAAGTATACTTTAATGTTTGAGATTGTTTCATGTGCGTGTTAAATTTTTTTTAAGCTTTGAATTATTAATAATGTATGTAATGCTAGTTCATTTATATTTTATTATTATTAACATAGAGGGTATTAATTAATAATAAATTTGATGTGAAATAAAAATGAAACAAATCCAAACTGAATATAAATATAGCTCAAGGAAATTTTAGTAATGATATACTTTTTAATCAATTTAATGTTAATATATGGTTAACAATGTCATCATCTTACGATGTTAAACTACAATAGATAATTACTACTGATTATAAATAAAAGTAACTTTATAAAACTTACTTGAAAAATATTTGATTTTATTATTGAAGCGGAAGTATGTTAAACTAATAATATTATTAAAACAAAATAATTTGATTACTTTGAATATCGAGGGCGTCAACGCAGGACCTCGCAACTAACATTTTTAATATTGAAACATGAGAGTTTTTTATGCAGTGTGATAGATTTAAAATCAGTTTATTTGCTCTCCTATAAAATTTTAGTTTTATCACTTACGAGGTCTTGCGTTGGCGCTATCGATATGTTAATTTGGAAATGGAATAAATATGTTTAAAGTATCGTATGCTAATGATTTATTGCAATTTTTTTTATAACTTTGTTGCTTAAAATTGTAGTTTTAGTAATAAATTATTAGCATAAAATAGTTTTTTAGTTTTTATCCTATTTTTATGCCATAGGTTTTAATTTTCAAACTTGCTGAATTAAAAAAAAACGATCTAGTTTTTTTACAATATATTATATTGTTTGTTTAGAATTGCATCACTTGGGTGTGGTTATCAAGGTTCCGGTTTAGTATGTTGCCCACAAGCATTAGAGCAAACATCTGTAAATCGTGATAAATTTGTTGATGGTCATACCTGCGGACAATCGGCGATTTTAGGAAATGATTATGATGGTATAGGTGCATATCCATGGGTTGCAAGAATAGGATTTAAAAGTATAAAAACATGTTTAAACTTAACATTTTTTTTTAAATTTATAATTATTTTTCTTTTTAGATACAAAATCCGGTGAGACAAAGTTTCCATGTGCTGGATCAATATTAAATAAGAGAATAATTTTAACCGCAGCACATTGCCCGCTAGCGAAAAAAGATAACTATAAATTGTAAGTGATTCATTACGTTCGATAAATTGTGACGGTAACTGTGTGAAATGTTTCAGATATAACGTACGAATTGGAGAATGGGCTTCAAACTCTGATATTGATTGCGGTGAAGAGTTTTGCGGACTTCCAGTGCAAGATATTGCAATAAGTCATGTTATTGTGCATCCAGGATATGAGCAACATACATACAAGAACAATATTGCTCTAATTGTAGTTCGTACTGCAATTAATTTCACAGGTCAGTTTTGAATTAATATTGTTAACCAACAATTTATAAAATAATTTATTATTATTTATTTATTAAAAAGAATTATTTTTACCATGATTATGTCAATTGGAGTCCGATATCCGTTTAACTATCCGGTCCTATCTGATTAAGCAACTAACTTTTATAAAGGTGTTTCAGTTTTATTTAATTTTAATTTTTAATTGTTAGGGATTTTTTAATTTAATTTGCTTTCAGTTTCTTTATTTTTGCATTAGTAAAAAAAAACTGTTATAAAATATATAGTATTCATATTGAAAAGTTTTTATTATGCCCAATTATTGGTTTTCCGCAGTAAAACAATACTTTCCTAAAATATAACAACAATTTTATACCTTTCATAAAACATCTGCGTCATTGTAAATCAATTACATTTTAATTGTTAATCATTAAAATTACATTTGTCAATTATAAATCTAGAGTGACTAACCAAACTTTAAACTATTTAGTCATTTTTTGGTCATTACTAACATTGACAAAAGTTAAATTTTACTGTCAGTTACTAAATTTAAAATATATGAATCACTAAATTTTCAAGATATTTGCTACTAAAAGTGAAACATTATATACCATTAAATTAAATATATGTACATTGTGTCCCCAGATAAAATGTCCCAATCTTATAAACTTTTTTATTTCTTATTTTTTAACAAAATGTTATTCTTTATACATTTTTGAAAAAGTTGCAATATGCAGCTTCAACAATTAAAACTGGGCAAAACATTTAACTGCATTGACGGTCTCATGAAGGCACCTCTTTTGGTTTTGATTGTTGTCGAGCGCACTATAACCTCATTAATTGTCTTTGTGGACTAGTACTAGATTTACAGCATGAAGATTAGAAAGTCAAGTCAAGTTAATAACACATTCTATTTCTACAAATAATGTGTATAATTTTCTAAACGTGAGCTGAACGTTTTTTATAATTTTACAAATATGACGCTTAAACGCTTTGATAGCTCCCATAAACTTCCTGTGTAGAGGTTTGGAATGTTAAAATTCCAGGCAGTTCACTGTTCTTTGAGATTAAGATTTGAATTTTGTCTTTTTTTTAAGAACTAGAAATTTTGCTTATTTTATTAGCAGCATTTACGATGTTTGTCTCGTGGATGCAAAAAATGTCATGAAGTAAACCTCTGCGTGGTATAAAACATTTGAATACCGCTATTAAGATCTTTGGCAAATTTACAATGCACCCTCTTTGTGAGCATGTATACAAACACGCATCTATAAGTTTTAGTCGTTTTGGAAATTTTCAAGAGCGACTGGAGTACATTTATTATTTTATGTTCACCTTCTTGGGGGTTGTGTTTGAAGAAAGTTACGCAGTTTTGGATAATTTTCCAAACAGCGTTTTGCTTTATAAGCCAGAAACGCAATCTAGTTGTAGCCAACGTACCTTGCATTCCGTTATGCAGGTTTTTAACGTAGACTTGTTTTATCAGTATGTTGCAAAATCGACCTTTTTGGTAAAATAACCGACAGATACAGTATCCGTCGGATTTTTGTATGTGGCTACATTGAGCTACAACTACAAGAATTTGAGTTTGCTTGAATTTGCTGGGTCCCTTTGAGTGTTATTAACTTTAAATAAGTTTCTGTCTTGTAATCTATGTGCAAAATTTTATTATTCAATTGATTGCAGGGTTGCACCAATATAATTTACAATATTTGATTTGATGTCTAATTCGCAAACAATTTATGCATACACGTTTTGCACGTACTCTTTTAATTTGCGCCTTTACATGTAACATTTAATTGCTTCTGGCATTGATTTGTAAAGTGGTTATTATCAACACAGAATTTGCAATCAAATACAGGTTTGCTAAAGTTAGTATGGAGCGCGACATATTTTGTGTTACATTTAGCTTGTATTTGCTATTCATTAAGGTTTGGCGCCTGTAAAGTATGACATTTTTGCACAAAAAAATCTATAATACTTTTTTAGCTTGGCATTTTGTTACTTGGTAACTTCTATTTTATTTTTATAATTATTAATTATTAATTATATTAATCTATATTATCTTTGTCGATGTTTTGGCTAATGGTCTTAAGCGGGTGAGTGTGCTGCGTTGCCGCTTTAAAGTGATTATTAACTATAACTTAAATTCTTCGATTTTAATTTCATAAAATCCATAGTTATTTGCTAATTACCATTTGTGATTCTCAAATGCTTGACTATGCAGCTTCCTTTAAATGTAGTTACTAAGTTTAGCATTTTCTTAATATTTGGTACTGATTTAATAAAGTTTATTAAAGCTACAATTTTGTGGAAAATCAGCCAATTTGTTAAACTGTCTAAAAATGTTTTCAATTTGCTTTAGGTAGTCTTTTAATATGAGATTGGGGGCTCATGGTAGAAGTCTAATATAGAGCATTAGTGTACAAAGTTAAAGGTCCTACAACACAGCAATTACATTGGTGTGATTTTTTCAGGCGTATACAGTACAGTACATATTGTTTTATACTATTAAGTTTTAAACTAAAGAGCAATTAGTCTAAAAGTATGTCGATGTTACGCAATTAAGTTTAGAAATAATAAAAAATGATACAACATCAGTTAGCTTGAGCGAAACTTAACAATATCTGTAATTTAATAAATATATCTGTGCAACTATTATTGCAATTATAGGGTTTTCCAATAAAAAGTTTTATTTTGAATAACAGGCTATTTAGGCAGCTGCCAATTTTGAAGCTATTATTTTTTGACATTTGACAAGTAAAAACTGCGTCATTATTAAAAATGGAACGATACACGTTTCAACAACGCATTCAAATAATTAAAATTCACATGAGAACACATGAGAATATTGCTAATGTAGCCAGTGCTGTTGAAGAAAACCCAGGTTTGTCGATTCCTAGTCGATCTTTGGAATTAGACATTCCACAAACAACATTACACAGTATTTTGCATAAAGACTTAAGTCTTAAGGTTTTTAAAGTTCAGTTAACACAAGAACTCAAGCCGGTCGATCACTATAAACGTCGTATCTTCGCTGATTGGGTCCTTTAAATGAATCAAAATGATCCGGAATTTTATCGAAAAATTATCTTCAGTGATGAGGCCCATTTTCATTTTTCATTTTAAGATCTATGCCAATGCTCCACAATCGATATAAGACCTTAAAGATGGAATTCGTGAAGTTATCGAGGACATACAGCCGCAAATGTGCAAATTGGTCATGGAAAATTTTATGAAAAAAATGTGGTACTGCAACCGTAACCGTGGCGGCCATTTGACTAATATCGTTTTCAAATGTTAATGTCAATAAACAATTATTGATTTTTCTTAAAAAATACCGGTTTTTTTAAATATCAAAATGATACCTCTTATTAGAAAACCCTATAGAACGTAACCAATAAGTATATTTTACAAAATTCTGGTAGTTTATAGAAAAATGATCTATTGCAGCAAGTGGCAGAATTGAACATACTGCAAAAATTCACCCAATTAAATAAGAGATGAAAGTTTTTGCACACTTAAAAAGGCATACGACAAAATACATTGGGCTCTGTTATAAAACAGTTTAGAACAAAACAAAGTGGATGTAAAAATGATTAAACGTTTATTTTAAATACTTCAAAGTGAAATTTTGACTACTACTAAATAAATAAATGCTTGAAAAAGTTATATGGTGCAGTGTAAAATTAGGTGAAAAAATATTTGGAAAGTTATTGTGACAAGAGGGTCTAAGACAAAGGTGTCCAGTATCCACTAAGACCACTATTTATTAATATAATATACACTGTTGGTCTAGAAAATGTTCCGAAATATAGACAAGTGTATGGGTTTGTGATGAAAAAACATAAGATATGATCACTAACTTACGCAGATGACGTGGTAGTTATTACAAAATAAAAAAATATGAAAAATTGGTTATTATTAAAAAAAAAAAAAAACGTTGTTTAGAATTGAAAGCGAGTTGAATTTGCTGGTTCAAATTGAAAGAATTCAGATAAAGCTCTCCAAAACAGATTAGAGCAAAAATGCAACAAATGCAAAATGTGAAGATAAAATAAGTACAATAAATAAATGTAGAATAGTGAAACAGTAAAAACGGTGTTAGAGTTAATAGAGAGAAGAAAAAAAGCAATAAGATATACCACTATTTCTTCCATCAAATATATTATAACATCTAAATATGTTAACATCGACGATGATCTAACCGTCGAAACCAGTTTGTATTAAATAAAACAAGATTAGCATATAAAAGTATAATTTAATATAAAAATATAACCTAACTTCTTGAATTTATATTATATATGCAATATAATAAACATAATTATCAATACGGATAAGATTGTAATTTACATCTATAGTATAAACTATGAAAAAAAGAGAATCTTAACGTTTATAGTGAGGAATGTTAGAAAATGTTCATCATTGAAAAATTAACCATCGGATTCAAAGAAGTTGAATTTCAATGGCGCCAATAAGAAATTAATGTCTATAAATGCAACACTTACTATAAACTAATTCAACTATTTGACCGATTGTCGGAATGTCTGCAAAAGTCGAAAAACGCAGTTCACTAGCAAAATTTTAATGTGGGAACAAAGTAAGGGGAAACATATTGGATGAATAATAAAAGTAAAATATATATAAAAGAAGATAAAAAAAGGATGCATTTCGTAACAGAATGTCAGGGAAATGTTGTGGAAAATTTTGAATAAAATTAAACAGTGAAAAGAGTTAAAATTTGGCATTTTAAGTATCGTAACATAAAAATCCTTTTATCAATTTATATTTTCTAATCTGTATTTTTTTTTCTTTTGCAAATACAGATATATTAAAAAACATGATATATTAGTTTTACCCACAAACATATTCTAAACAAATTAAAAAAAAATAGGATTCATATTTTAGCTACAACAAGCAAATTTGTATAGTAGGGGAACGTTGATAACACAATATACTTTCTTACATTAATAAAGCCAAGTACAGGACTTTAGTTAAACATTAATAAATACAAAATAATGACAAGGTAAACTTCAAAAATTAGAATGTCAGTTTTAAATTTATAGTACAAATTCATATCAGAATTCAATTCGTCTAAAGAATTGACTTAGATCTCAATTATATTTTCAATTTTGATCACGGGCACATTGTCAGCAATAAATGTAAAGTGTCTATTAGTTTTCCAATGGATTTTATCCTAACAACAATAATTTATAAATTAACTTCAATTTTCTTACACATATATTTGTATGTTTTTTTTTTAAATGTATTGACTAACTTTAAAAGGTTTTTGTTCATTATTAAGTTTTGGTTCAGATTTATATCATCATCGGCATAATTATCAACTGTCTCATTTTTAATTGCCACTGTAGCCGTAAAAATACTACCGACTTGACTCTCTAAATTTTTTTTTAGCAAAGTAGTTAGTGCACCCTGTTATAGAATTTGGTTCATTGTATTTTATGTGGCAATATTTTAAACACTTAATTCAACGAACAAATATGAATGTAATGTACCGTTAAAAATTGTGAACATTCGTATATTTTGTAATTTTTATTCTGAAAGTACAACGCGCTAAGCTCCATTTATTGGCCTGAAGAAGCCAACGTCTGGCGGCTGAGAGTTTGGAACAGATAAACTTTATATTATTTTTTGCACACATAATTTATCCAATTGCTTGCCGTTTGATGAATTATGATGTTCAAGTTGCAGCATAGTTTTTCACAACAGGGCAGACCTTATAGTACATTTTCCTTCCACAAATCGTAAAGGTGATGGATCTTAAACACAACGTAGCGAGATAACAATGTGCCGTCTGTTGAACTACATTTTATGACTGTTGAGCAGCTCTTTAAACCATTCATTACTTTTTCCGGATATTTGATCGTTGTAATTAAATATGTTGGTAGGTGTTATATTGTGTTTCCCAAGTTATCATAAAATGGTTCCTAGAATTTTTCTTGATACTGCTGTTCTTGCTTGTTTTATGTTGGTAACCAGTATTTGTCCAAACGGTTTTTTATTCCCATAAGATTTTATGGAAAACCTGAGGGAAAACCCCAATCCGAATACTTAGCTGCTGATTGAAGAATGGCTTCTAGTTCTTCATGTTTAGTAAAAACTATCGATCGGCCTGGTGCTTTTTCATGTTTTTCTTTATAAAGAACAACAACGATTTAATTGTTTTTGTATCAATAATATCTATGTTGTGGGGTAACAATAATGAAACAAGCAAAGTTACCCCAGGTCTTGATTAAAGTTACCCATTAAACTAAAATTATTTCCACAGAATTTGTTTATTATCATTTAAAGTTCATATTAACACTCTTAAATACATGTCTGACATAATACAAGTAGAACCATAATTTAAATTCAAAAACTTACTGCTGTAGACGTAAAGTTTTTAGTTCAAATAAATACAATAAAATTAATTTTTGAGAGATTATTTGTCTTGACAACTGAATATTGTGGATATCAATGCTATGATACAGTGTGAGTCTAGCCGTGATTGATAAATTCCAAAATCTTAGAAAAAAACAATGTCTTATGTTAAGTTTTTTGAGTTTGACGTATAGCATTGAGAAAGTTGTCTCTTTTTATATTTCAAATTGAGCCTGGTTTATTTATTTGTGATGGTTGACAAAAAATAGTAGAAATGTCACTTAACATATACATTACACAATATTCTTGCACTAAATTAAGACCTTGCAATGAGGCAAGTTGTAGATTAACTTGATTGACCATGTTTTTTAAAACATTGGTGCATTCAATCAGCTCCTTGGCGAAAATTAATAAATTTTTTGTTTTGTGCTTTAAAGGTTGTTAGTATTTTCTGTATTTGTAAAATTGTTGTATTTTAATAATCCAAAAAAAAAAGATTAATTGAATAAAATCAGTTTTTGTTTAGACTGCATTTGTAACAATATCAATTTCATTTATTTGTTTGTGCTAAGCTAGTTAAATGCTAGTAGTTTATTACAATTTTTTATAAAATGTTACATAAGTTATAAATATCAAGACAAACTATTGTAGCTTTATCTAAATCTTTTTATTATCATAAATGCTGTGTTCTTCTTTGGCCAACTTACTTTTTGATTTATGTTAATGAACTTCTTCAAATAACAAAAAATCCTATTTATAGTTTTACAGATGATAGCACCCTTTGTACTTCATATTTTTTAAAGCTTAAATTGACAAATATGGCAGAGCGTCTTGAAATTTATAAGTTAGAATCTGTTGCACTAACAAACAAAGACCTCAAAACAATATCTGAATGAGGTAGTCCGAACATGGTCATATTAACTCTAAAAAAAACTCAACTTCTTAATGTTTCAAAATCAAAATTCGAGGTACTATTAGTACCAAATGTTAAACTAAACAATAAATCTATTTCTAAATTTACTTTAATTTGTCTTCTAAGGGTTACAATCTTACATAATCTTTTTTAGAACGTTCATATTGTTGTCATTTTTTACTTCTGTTTAGCTTTTGGACATATATAAAATTTAAATTTGTCTTTGTATTGAATGGAATATTGTTCCCAAGTATAGGGAGGAGCATCTGAATCTAAATTTTTAACTCCTATTAAAAAACGAGCTATTCAGATCAGTGTCGACTCAAAATTGACAAATAACTAAAAAAATTATAAATTTACACAAACGACACCAACTCCAAATTCCAAATAACCCTTTATTTGACTTATTTGTTTACTTTTCATTCTATTATGTAAATTTTTCAATTGTGCTTAGAATGCGTTTGGTTATATATTTTATGCTATGTACCATAATTAATCATTAATTAACAATTGTTGTATTTAGCCATGTTAGCTCGATTACATTTTATATTTACAATATAATAATAATTTAAATAAAATACCAAACTTTCTTGAAACATTAATAATAGTTTCATATAACTTGCTTTCAAAATAGATTTGTTTTATAGATACTCAATGTTTCTGTTTCCTCATAATTATTAAGTCTCCAGATAAAACTCGAAATTGTTTTATCAATACACCTCAACTTTAATGTGTCAGGGCAATTTATGTACCTTAACAAACATGCTTTTGTATCTGGTCTTATCTGCTTCTCGTGCCGATTGCCGTGGGCAAAATTGCATTTGCGAGATTCTAATAAATTATCGGCAATATTCTATGCACTAGGAATTTAACATACAATTTTTTTTTTATTACACAATATTATTATATTGTACACATTTTAATTGTAATACTTTTTTGGCATATATTGAATAATATGTGAAAATGTAAAAGCATATATAAATAATAGACTGGTCAAACTGATGAGCGATTTCACACAAAATTCATATAATACTATATAAATTTCCGGTATAAAATTAATTTAATATTTATAATCAAATTGCATGTTGCAAACAAATGATCCTCTTGAAAGTGATTGAATTTCACTCTCGATTTTAAAATTATGCGTGCACGCACAATATTCAAAAAAGTGAAACCTTTCCCAAAATTACTCTCTAAATAACTGTTCTATGTTGTTCCTATTTAACACAACATGTTTTATATAGTGCAAAAGAATACCTTAGGTAATGTAATAATTCTCAATCACTAATTTCAGTTACGGCACAACCAATTTGTCTACCGGAAGCATGGTCTGTCACCAATAATAATGGACTTTTAGTTGGATGGGGCAAAGCGGCGGGCCAAAGAGGTGAGTTCTCACGTACATATACATATTATATCATAATTTGTTGCATAATTTGCATCCATTACATGTATATAATATAGACAATACTGTTGGCATAGATTTTTTTTATGATGCGCTAGATTTATGCGTGGAAATTATGCAAAAGTAATT
The DNA here is from genome assembly GCA_963932245.1 of Tachinus rufipes. Classification (NCBI taxonomy): domain Eukaryota; kingdom Metazoa; phylum Arthropoda; class Insecta; order Coleoptera; family Staphylinidae; genus Tachinus; species Tachinus rufipes. The sequence goes on from OZ010743.1 coordinate 85,044,840, forward strand.
ACCAATTGCAGTAATAACAGTACAAAATAATATGTTCATAAAAAGAAATTTATTTATAAATTAATAATATTTGATATTGAAATGGTTTGATAAATATAAGTGTTATATGTGAATACAATTTTCATACAAATAATAAATATGAATAAAATGTCCCAAAAATGTTAACTCACTTTTAATAGTACAATAGATAGATGTGATAAAATATAATATTGTTTATTTTTTATTAATGTTATTATTAATTATACAATATAAATTAAAAACATTATTATAAACTCAATCAAATTTTAGGTTTTAGATTAACATTTTTTGTTTTCTTCCAAATAATACGATTTCCCAATCTTTCAAGAAAGGCATTTATTGAATGGATGTTCTACTCAGCAAGGTGGAATTTTTATCAGTCGAGTTATTTTTTCAATTTTCGTTGCAACAAAAAATAGTCAGAAAAGTATGGTGGATGTAGAAGCAATTCAAAGCGTAGTGAATTGATTTGGCTCATGTTAAGTGCATATAAATTTTTGGCTGAATATGATCAAACTCGGTGATTTCAGCTATCTCACGGACTTTATTCAATATATATTCTTAATAGTGACCGGATTATATGCAATTGCATATTTTCATATGTAACTTATTATTAAAAATTTAAACAAATAGAGTTGGTTATATATTTTGTATTTTAATAAAAGGAACATGCTATTTTTATGCATATTTTGGACTATTTTATTGCATATTTTAGCGTTTAAGTTGCATATAATTTGGTGTTTAATTATTACACATGATTTTTGTTGTAGTGACCACATTTGAACGTCTTAAACGTTCATTTATGCTTGTAGAACACAAAAGAAATCTTTACTTCACTTGTGAATCATTTTAAGGTGTAATTTATTAATTTATTTAAATATGACAAAAAAAATCGTTTATTTAATTTACTTTGTATTTTGATTTGATTGATTGATTTAATTTATTCAAACAAATTATAGATAAAGGGTGAGGATGCAAAAAATGAGTATTTGTGTTTGGGATTGCATTCTATGCACTATTTTTTACAATCTATGAAGTTTTTTATATTTTTGTATAGTTTTTGTCCATAAAGTTTTGCTTTAAAACATTTTTACTTCTGGCGCTATGTAAAACAACGCAATGAAGAGCAATTATGAGTTACGAGCATAAAAATGAGCAAAATTTTGCTGCTTATAATTTAGTGGATTTACGGTTTACGTTTGTAAGTTAAAATAATGGCTTTTGTTTTTGTTTGTCTCTTTTTTTTTATTGCCAAACTCTTCAATTTTTAGTACTGTGGCATATATTATCTCAGGGCGGTTAATGGTAGGTTTCGGGCTCTGGAGTGCAAAGTTAAAAAAAAATAAACACTTTTTTATTCTTTTTATTTCCATATATTCGTAATTAAATTTTCGCATTTATAATTAAATGAATCTAAACATGTAATAAAAATCCTACAAATGGGAATACAAAATTAATTAAATTGCACAACCAAACATTTAATAACACTTACCAGCAGGTAATAATTATCAACTCTTTGAGACTCGATGATGCTACGCATTTAGAGGCACATATAGAAAAGACCCGGAATGGCTTAAGATGAATCTAAATGCGCGCAGGTAACACGTGATATACCTAAGTCATGCGCGGGAACCCAAGAATATACGCGACAACGACAACTGCTCTCGAATCATTTGACTACTGCTCTTTAAAAGCAGGAGTAGAATGATTTTTACTAACAAACGGTTTTATATGTGAAGCATGGAAAGTTCCACGCTCTTCGTGAGAATTAATATGCTCTAAAACAAAAGTGGCCAAGCTAACACGTTTTTTAATCTTAAAAGAACCTTCAAACAATAACATAAACTTGCAAGTTTGTGAGGCTTCAGCCGACGAAATAAGGTTTGTACGCAACAGCGCCGAGTCACCAATATTAAATTCAGGATAAGGACGACCTGGATGAAATATCATTCGACGCCTAGCTTTTCCTAGAAGCGTCTCCCTGGCCAAGTATATTTTAACATGCTCATCAGAATTAATTCACGCAGGTAAATTTAATAAAGGATTCAGTAAATACTCGGGGGGTCTGCCTAGTTGCAACTCGGTTGGAGATAAACCTGTGGACTCATGGATGACGTTATTGAGCAACTTAGCTAATTTTGGAACTTCAACTGCCCATCTAGTATGCTGGTGATGGCAATATACTCTAAAAAGTCGACCAAGCTTACGCATTAGCCTTTCGGATGGGTTGGCTTGGGCGTGACGAACCGAGCAGTGAACTACACGTGCACCTAAACGTTCAAGTAATTGTTTCCAACGGTCCGCCGTAAATTGTAAACCATGGTCAGCTAATATTCTACGCAGCACCCCAAAATTGGTAAAATAATCCTCTTTCCGCAACACAGCCTCGATAGTTGCTTTTTTCAAAGCATACAAACATACATATTTTGTAAAGACGTCTACTACAACACATAGGTATGTCACGCCACCCACAGAAGGTAGTCGAGGCCCATATAAATCCAATGCTAGCAAGTCATTTGGCCTTTTTGGAACAATAGATTGAAACGGAAGATCGGGCATTGGTCCGGTCCGTGTTTAGTACGTTGACACACACATGATTTTAAAATCAACTTTACATCTCGATGAAGATGTTTCCACCACACTTTGCGTCTTAACGCAGCCTATGTCTTATATATTCCAAAATATCCAGTTGCAGCATGAAATAGCTTAACTACATCTGCGATAAGTTGTTTTGGTATACACAAATAGGGGGCACCAAATTCACCACGATTTACATACAAAATGTCGTTTTTGACAACATACCGTTTGCCATATAGAGACTGTGGGTTTTCTACCGCTGATATAATGTTAGCTAGAAACGGATCTAAGCGCTGTTTTTCAGGCAATGAGTCAAAAACTGCAGACATCTGTTTTTTAACAACAGGATCGTACTGCAAAAATCGAAGCGTAAATATATTAAAAAACTTGTCGACAGGTGACGGTAAGCGGGAAGATGGAAACCTATAGAGTATATCGGGAATAACATTGTCTTTTCCTGAAATATAAGTCAGTCACTGTATAATCAAACTCTTGAAGTGACATAATCCAGCGTGTGATGCGAGCAGATAAGAGTCGGCACGTCTGCAGATAAGAAAGGAAACGATGGTCACTTAAGACAACAAATGGTTTACCCAATAAATAAAGACGCCAATTATTGAGTGCCCACACAACTGACAAGGCTTCCTTTTCAGGCATGCTGTAATTACGTTTTCTGTCTAAAAGTAGTCTGCTGGCATAGGCAATAACACGTTTTTCATTTTCTACTTTTTGCCAAAGCGTAGCTCCGATACTTATGTCGCATGCATCAGTTTAAACGTAATATTGTAAGTTGTGATCGAGGTGATGCAAAAGAGTTTGCTTTGCAATTAATTCTTTTAAGTCGTTAAAAGGTTTTTGCTGTAGTTCTCCCTATACCCATTTGTTTTTACTGCAAAGAAGTTGTACTAATGGTTCGTCAAGGCTAGCGAAATTAGGACAGAATTTTCGATCAAAATTACAGAAGCCAAGAAAAGCATGAACTTGTTTTATAGTCCTAGGAGTTGGAAAATCTAACACAGCAGGATTAGACTGTAAGCCATTTTGCCCTAGCATATACCCTAAAAATGTAACCTCATTACGGATAAATGAACATTTTTTTAATTTTAATAATGTAAAGCCAGCTTGTGAGAATGCATTAGTAAGTGTCGTCAACATATGCGGTTGTAAAGCTGCAAAACTCTGGACCAAGTATAGTGTCAATGCATCTAGTAAAAGAAGCAACGGCTGTTTTAAGACCAAACTGTAAAACCTTAAATTGGTAGCACCGGGTGCCCGCCATAAATCCTGTAAACCGTTTTACAGCTGGATTTAATGGTATTCGCCAATATGAATTTGTAAGGTCTAAAGTGGAGATGACCTTTACCGCTTCTAAATTATGTAAAAAGTTATCAATAGTTTTAGGCAATTCGGCATCTACTTTTATCACCGAATTTAAGCGGCGTGCATCAAGACAAACTCAAACACTACCATCGCGCTTTACTACTGTCAACAGAGGCAAACAAAATGGAGAATTACAACGTTCAATTATATCGTATTTTTCCATCATATTCAGCTCTTGTTCAACAGCTTTTCGGTGAGCGTACGGTATTGGGTATGGTTTTATCTGAAAAGGTGTACAATTGTTGAGTCGTATGTCGTGACTATATTTCGTTGTACGGCCGGGTATGTTTGAGAAGATGTTTGAGTGTTTTTTCAAAAGCGTTTGATAACAACATCAAGGTCTATGTTTGTGTTGAAAAGGTTAGGCGGTAAATTTACTATAAGTGCATTTCTATTAACAGCGCATAATTTTAGTTTAGGCAAGTCTATAGTTTTGAACTCATGCACTGGTCCAATTTCGGGTATTTCTATTCCTAAATTTGGTATGGCTAGACAAGATTTATCTACATTAATGCGAGCATTTTGAGATCAAAACCAGTCTATTCCAATAATGATTGGATATGCAAGTTTGGGAATAAGGAGAAACTCATGCGTAAAACTACAGTGTTTTAAACTAAATGTCAATTGCATTTGCTGAGATACTGTTCTCCACGCTCCTCGAAATTCTCCCGACACTCTAATTCCACTTACAGGAAATACAGGTATTGTTGTGTCGTATAATCTTATTTGATCCCACACAATAGTTGACAAACAGCAGACATTGCTACCAGTGCTAATCAGTGCAGGGAAATTATGGCCATATAATGATATGCAAATAACTGGGGCAAATATTTCCGATTTATGATTGAAATCACAAGGTTTTTGTAACAGTGTTGGTTTTGGATTGTTAACAGAAAAATATGATTCAGGTGCCCGTTTAGCAATAACCGCGGCTCGTGGACACTTTTGAGTCGCGGAATTTAGTTTCCCGAGTTTTCTTGAAAAGATACACGATGAGGGCTTCCATTTCTTTGTGTATAGTTATTGTTATTATTATTATTATTACCATAGCTTGGGCTTTGTGGAGGCGAATAATTGGGACTGGGCGGCCTAGACTGACGCATTGTCAATTGTCTGTTATTATTAGCATATGAATTTGCAGTTACATTTGCGTTAAACGGTAAGTTCTGAGATGTAGCCTGTATAAAATCGGCTTGGCAAAGTCGGTCCAGTGCTTTCTTTATCGTTGTTACTCCAATAAGGGATGAAGCAATATTAAATGAGTAACTCCTACTAATAATTGAAACCAAGACGCGCTCCGGGTAGAGCGGTTGCAAATACTTCGCTTTAATCAACGCATTTAGAAAAAAAATCAATATAAATTCCAGAGCGGTAGCGATTTATTTCTAAATCAAATCTCGCTTGTGAATGTTTTATAGGGTCCCAAAATTGATTCAAAAACGCGTTACTAAATTGATCAAAAGTATTAAATTCATTAATAAATGCATTTGACCACGCCTTAGCATTGTCAATTAATGTTTCCGTTAAATAACATTTAAATAAAGCGAATGGAATTTCCGATAATGATAATATTGAACGTATTTTTTCAATGTATTCAACTGGATGGCATGTGCTTTGGTTGTTAAATTTTGGCAAACATTTTATATAAAAGATAAATCCGGTGTTTTAAATTGATTGGTTGGCATTACATTTTGTTCATACATAGAATTGCGATTAAAAGATTTATTTAATTGATGATGGACATTATAATTATCTAAACATTTTTCAATTACTCGCGGTTGATTTGCATTTAAAAATAAACTATTTTGGTTTTTATTACAATCTAAATAAATAGGTGTATTGTATTTATTTTGCGGATAATCTTGTTGCTGTGTTGAAAGGTACGACCGATTGATAGTTGGGACAGATTGATTTATTGTTTGACATAAATTGATTAATTTAAGTGACAGCAAGAAAATTATTTGCGTTTGAATTTAAAGAATTATTATAATTATTTGGCACATAATCATATTTATTAAAAGGATTATTGCTTACTTCATATTGTGCGCATACATTACTTAAATTTTGTCCATGCGCCTTTGCTAGAAATTTGCATACAAAGGTTATTCTGCTGATAACGGCTGCGACATAGCTCGTTGGGAACGCCGCGGATTTTCCATCGTTGTAGGATCGTTCCATGCTGACGGGTTTTTAAGCGTGCTCGCCGTAAGTGAGGTGGCACCTTGCGTCTTCCGTGGAATAGCTTCCGTGCTGATATGATCGGCGGTATTCATTTGCTGACTCCGGCTCCTAGTTGTCATACCTTCACTTGCAGGTGGTTCGGTTGGGCTTCTGTTCACTAATTCCATACTGTTCTTTTTTATTTTATTGTTTAATTTATTTAAATAATTGCTAACTCCAGGCTACACGTTCGGGCGACAAATAGATGTGGCATGTATTATCTCAGGGCGGTTAATGGTAGGTTTCGGGCTCTGAAGTGCATAGTTAAATAAAATTAAACACTTTTTTATTCTTTTTATTTTTATTATTTTATATTTATTTTCATATATTTGTAATTAAATCTTCGCATTTATAATTAAATGAGTCTAAACATGTAACAATAATCCTACAAATAGGAATACAAAATTAATTAAATTTCACAACCAAACATTTAATAACACTTACCAGCAGGTAATAATTATCAACCCTTTGAGGCTCGATGATGCTACGCATTTAGAGAAACATATAGAAAAGACCCGGAATGGCTTAAGATGAATCTAAATGCGCGCAGGTAACACGTGATATACTTAAGTCATGCGCGGGAACCCGCGAATATACGCGACAGTACTGTTATTGTAAAGTTTCTTAACGCCCCCTTCCGTTATTTTTATATATTATGCATTTTTTAATAATTGTTGTTTTATCTATTTTGCTTCTCGCTGCCGTTTATGTTAGATTTTTGGCTATTTTTCCTGGATCTACCAATTTTTTTTTTGTAGCTTTGTCCAGTATTTGTTTTATCTTTTTGTTTTGAGTGTCACATCAAAATATTTAATTTTCTTTATTATGGTTATAATTTAATCTCATGTCTGTGTCCTGTTAGTCGATAGCCATGCCGCGTTTGTTTTTTGTGTTGCCAAACTTAAAACTTTCCTTTTTTTGTTATTGTTTTTAATTTGTAAGCTTTTTTTTTGGTAAATTAGTATTCTATTTCTTCTACCTTTTTCTTCCTGTTTTATTCTCCGCACAATATTTTTTTATTTTTGTAGCTAGTGTGTTGGTTAAGCATATTGGTCTGTATAAAGTTGATTTTCCTGTTTTTTTTGTTTCAATCAGTACTAGAGCAGCATCCTGAGAAAGTTTTTTTTTTTGGGCATCTGTTGATTATTTGAGTTATTTCTACATTGTTTCTGTCTAGAGCTCTTTTCACAATCACTATTGTTATTTTGTCCGGACCTAGTGTTTTGTTGTTGAGAAATTCGCTTATGATCTTTTTTACCTTTTTCACTATTGTCATAACTGTTTGTTTTTCATCTTTTTTCCTTGTTTTTGGTTTTGCTACCAATTTTTTTTTAAACAATTTTTCAATTATGACTTTTTCTTCTTTTCTTTTAAGTAGACTTCCTCTGTTCTTCTTCCCAATTTATTTATCACTAATTTGGATGTTTTTCTTCAGGGATCCCATCTATAGATTTTATTATTTCTTTCCATCATCTTTACATGCTATCCCTGGTTAACGTTTTCAAAAATTTCCTGTATTTTTTTTTATTTTTTTGTATTTCCTTTGTGTTTTTTCCTTTTTTTCTGTCTTTTGATTTTGTCATCTATTTGTATTGCCTTTTTTCTGCAATTTCTTTTTCATGCACCACCAGTATGGTACTTTTTGTCCTTCTTCCCTGTATTAGGGAATTGTTTCATCTGTCGCTGATCTCAGCTTAAAAATCTTTTGCATACTTCTTTATGTTTTTGTTTTTTGTTGTTTTTTCTGCTTTCATGGTTCTCTTTATCTTTTCTCTGTCCGTTCTTCTTACGTTCGATCTACCTTTGGTGTCCTGTTTTCGTATATTCTTTGCATTGTATTGTATGTGTTTGTGTAAGTTTGGTAATTTTTGTACTGTTGCGGTAAGTTTATTTATTATTCTTACAAACGTTAGTTTGTTTCCTTTGTTGCAAAATTGTTGTATTGTGTACTTTTTCCATATTTTTTGCTTAGTTTTCTTACTATTTTTTCTTTTTTCTTTTTTCTTTATATTTCATTTTTGCTTGTTTGTTAGAATACTTGATGTTCTGCTTATTTTGTTTTTGTTTATTATTACTGCTTTATTGACCTATTTTTTTGCTATTGTTTGTTGATATTTATTTTTGTTTTGTTCATTATTTATTTATATTATCTCTTAGTCCAAAATAAGATTGTTTTTGTGTTTTTTTTCTTATTATATTCTGTCTACTTTGTCTATGTCGACATTTTTACCCCAATTTTCTTTTTCATCTCTTCTTTTTCATCTCTTTTTTTTTGACATTTTTTAAACTCTACTCTTTTCATAGCTACTTCTAAGAGATTTGCTACCTTCTTTATTCTTATTGCTTACATACTCATTTGGTAATTCTTTTATGCCCTTAATCAATTATTTCTATTATTGTAGGGTTATTTGCTCTTTTTGCATTGTGATTAGCATGTTTCCTGCACTTAACACATATCTGAATATAAGATTCATTAATTTGGAACGTACCTTGAACTTGAATGTACGAGAAGTTAAGAAACTTTCTATAAACAATGCACTTCTTCAAATACTTCACGAATGTAGCATTTATGAAATATTGTACTTCTACACTATGTAATGGTTAACCGTTTATAGTTGACAATTTAACAATGGTGTATAACAGCTCATACAATAAAATATTATAAATCTTTAAAGATTTTCAACTATTACCACAATATTTCAAAAATTATTTTCAAACATAAATATTCTTTCAACAACCAGGATTCTCTTTTTTAAATTTTCTCAAAATGTTATCTGAATAATGTCAGGTAAAACCCTAATTTAATGGTATTTTAAGTTGTTAGGATATGTTATGAAAAAGCTATCGACCAAAGTTTTTCTGCCTTATAAAAAAAAACAAGATTTATTTATTAATTATAATCATTGTTATACAAAAAGAAACTAAATTTATGAAACAGATGGAACTGTAAGCAAATTGAAATAGAAAACTGAAAGATATGACAAAACATTACGTAAACAAATTCGCTTAATGAAAAACGTACTAAACTATAGAGAATAATTAAGTTTTTTTAAATAATTTGAGATAACAAACAAACAAATTTTTTTTATTGAAAGCGATGAAAAAAATAAAACAGTATGAATTACGTTATTAAATCAGGAAAAAATTTTGCAAATTTGTTGACTTCTACGAAAAATACAAAAGCTTCAAGTGACGGAATTTATAATAGGCAGCTGATGAAAAAATAAAACTTTTTAGCAAAGACATGAACTATTAGTACTTACAATAAAAGAGGAGTATTTGGCGACACATAAATTGTTGAAAATAATAAATAAAAAAAAAAAAAACTTTATGTGTTTGAAAACAAAAGAAAATTATATGAATGACGGTAGGCTGGCTTTGTGGTCTGTGTAAACAATGGATGAGTAATTATCAAAGTATCGGCAACATGCAAAAAAATATGAATTGATTAAGAATGAAAATTTGCATTTATAGAATTTTTCTAGTGGTGTGGCTGTCATTGTTAAAGATGAGAATGTAGAGATTACCGTAATCTGAAAAAAATGTTGAGTGCCAGTAAACCTGACAAATGAATTATTTTATTAAGAGATTTGAATAGTTAGGTAGATACCCAAAGAATTGAATTGTAAAGAGTTCTAGAAAAATATGGTGACAATAAAGTAAACAAAAATGGCAAAGAGTTAGTAAGTTTCTGCGTTAACAAAAAAATGATTTATATTAAACTTGGTTTAAGCACAAACTTATTTACTTATATGCATATAAGGGTAAGTCCAAAACTATAATTATTATCTTGTCACCTTAAAAGTGGACCTTAGTTATTTTATTAGAAAAGTGCTAAACAAAATTTAAACAGTTGAGAGTAATAGTAAAAAAAAAATCAAAATGATGACAGTATCAGAGAAAAATATAAAAGAACTATTTAAGAAAAAATTGTTTGACTAGAATTGAATGAGAACATTGAAAATGGGTGGAATACATTATAAATGACAATAGATGATTGTACAAAAATATATGAGTGTAGAGTGGTGGAAATATAAAGAAAAAAATACATGGTGGAAAAAACAGGTAAAACTAGCAGTAAATAAAAAAAAACTCATAAAAAGTGAATTGCAGAGAAAAATGAGGTAAAAAAAGTAAACGCAAAAAAAGTAGTAAATAAAAGAAAGAAACAAGTACAAAAAATCAACAAGAACGCAGAATAATTTTGAAAGAATAAAAAAAAAAACTGGAAGTGAGTGAAGAGAGCAAAACAATGGATACAACAAAAAGTTAGTATTAGTTTGTTGAGTATTCCAAAATAAATTTTTGAAAGAGTTTTGATTGAAATAGTGCAAGAAATAACAGCTGAAAAAAAATTGGAAAGTGCAGTATTTTTTCACTTCAACAAATGAAAAAAAATGTATGGCAATGCGTTTTCTGGTAGTGGTTGTTTAATTTATTTATGTAGAAATGATCAAAAAATGCCTGTAAAGGCGTTAACAACGTACGGATAAATATTGTAAAGATAATAGTGCTGTTAATGATGAATGATGATGATGCTATGTGTGAGAATAAAGTAGACCTATAGAATGCACCAAACCAACTGAATGTTTCAAATACTCTATAGACACTACTTGCTGCATACTTATAGTATATTATACTCAATTGTGGAAAAATGTCTTGTCGTAGAAAGATGGTTGCTGCCGCTGCTGTTCTTATTGCAAATTATAAAAATAATGTTATATTTTAATTAACAATAAAATATTCCCAACACCTTTAAATGTCACTACTACCTTAACCAATTATTTTTTTATTAATTTTGTACTTCTCCTGGTTGGCTTGGGTACAAAAGTTATGCAAGTTTTGTCGAATATCAACCTCGGTTGTGCTAATTTTGTTGGCTATAAATTTTAAAGCATTTTGTTTTTTAATGCCTGATTTACACAAGATAGAAAAATGCTATAACACTTCTTGAGATTAACTTGCACTAGCTTTTACATATAAGCAAATTGTAAAACGAATTTCTTTCGGAAAATGCTCTATAGACTACTACTACTTGCTGCATACTTAAAGAAAGTGATCGCTCGGTTTAGTATGATATTCTATTTTGGAAAAATGTTTTGCCGTAGAAAGAAAAAATTTACTACTACAGAACGAGAGTTTTCACTACTACTCAGTAACGGCTAAAGAAATCCGAAAAAAATTTTGTGACTAAATTGTTTTGGCCAAAGGAGAAGCTTTTGGCAGTATAAACATATGCAGAATTGTAATTTAACCCTTAACTGGTAAGGTGAAATATTAATACACTAACGGTAAAGTGCCGTCTGTGAGACTGCATTTTTCAGACCTTAGAAACTAGAAATTTTTGATAAGATATTTGATTTATTTTGTTGTCACCTTACAGGTTAATGGTTAAACTTACTGTAGTATGTATTGTTTATTTGTAAAAATAAAACATAACTTGCTTAAAAAAACTTTTTCACTTCTACTTCGGTCTCTGATGTTATATTTTGATCAATAAAAAAATGTAATGATTCAAAATACCTTGGAAGTATAATGTCATCAGTACCTTGACCACTTTTTTGTTTTAATTTTGTTCTACTTCTGAGTAGATTATGCAGTTTTTGTAAAATTTCAAGCTCGGTTGTACTAAATTTGTCGGCTATAAAGTTTAAAGTTTTTTTATTTTTTAACTCTATCTTCTTTTAAGCACAAACGTTTTTGTTCCATCATGTATGTAGTTTTTACACCATTCACTTGCACACAACTTTAAACAAAACTGAAATAAATTTTAACTTCTCTAGAGCGCTCTCTCAACTTATTTAGACGTGCAAGCAATGTATGTCGCAACCACTTGCCGCAAGTTGTGCTACTTGCGGAGAGAGAACTCTTGGACATTGTTTACATTGCGCAAATCATTTGCAAGTACTCTCAGATATAAATGCTATTGTTTTACTTGTCCGTGTAAATTGCATTTAACATGTTTGTAAAGTATAAATATCCTGTTTTACATTTTCATATTTAGACAGTTTTTTAAAGAATTTTTCTACATTTTTTAAAACATAAAAAAACACATTATGCGCACTTTTGGCACACACCATATATTAATAAACCCCAGAGTGCATTACCTGCAGTTTCTATTTCAAGTTAAATTGATGTAAAGCTTAAAAAATAAAGCCATAGTCATCTGCAAACAGAATGTTTTCAAACAATAGAATTGTTTTTTTATTTTACACCATTTATTTATTTCTATTCCAGAAATAGTTGCAGTTCCATATTTTTCATACTTTAGCTGTTTTAAATAAAATATAAATTTTGATATTTAAAGTTTTGGTCATTTTTTTTTTCTTATGACAACTAAAACAGCATTTGGTTTTTGAATGAATTCCATAATAAATTTCTTTAATAAACATCATACAAAGCAGATGGTATTTATTCGCAGCGAAATTTTGATTACTGACAATTATTATCTAAACACAATTTTTCCTCTGTCATTGCGTCTTGACGAAAGTAGTGTTTTATTTATGTATAAATTAATCAAAATAATGCCGTTGACTGTACTTTTTTAGTAAACATTGCCAACACTAATATACTACTAAAATTACCATTAAGTCATAAGTGTCAAAATGGAGACAAGTTATATTGTGACATTACTGGCAACAAAAATGTATATCTTTATCACATTAGTAACTCTTATTTTTTTTTAATTATCATTAACATTAACTATTTTTATTATAAATACTATGTATAATTTTCCTGTAATGGATTTTCTTCCATTGGACAATAAAGTTATTATTGTTCTTAATTTCATTATTTAAACTTTTACCTGGTTCTGTATTATGATTGTTATGGCCACGGTCTATAGTAAACAAGAACCTTCTGGTACTTTTTTTCTTAATAGTCCTAATGAGCATCGATATTCTACTTTGTGTTCATATAACGTAGTTTTTGAAGACAATTTTTTCCATATTTTTTTTAATGTCACATTTTATTTTTTTATTAAAATCTGGTTTAAATGTTGTTTATGTTTGGGCTTTGAGCAACATGCCATTATTTAATTGGTCAATAATAAAATATAAAACATAGTTTGCAACTTTCGATCTAAAAATATTTTTTATTTTAAAACTTAGAAACTTAGAAACAAATGACAAAAATACATTGTAACATAAAATAGTTGCAATTAACATTTAACGATTTACTTTATTGTTTAGTAAAGCTAATTGCAGTTGCAAAACCCGTGGTATAAACCTGGAATATTTTATGTTTAATATTTTTTTGAACAAACTATTTGAAACTATTTGTAACTTTTTTCTGCTAGTTAATCAAAATGTATTATTTTAATTTTCTTATTATTAACTAACTTTTGCATGTTAACATACACTGATAAAACCTGTTTTCTTAACATTTACATGTAAAAATTAGCTAATAAGTATAAAAAATAAAAGTAATTGTTCTATTTACCATCATTAGCTAGCCAAAACTAGTCACAAATAAATTAAAACGTTATCATTTAATTACCAATTTTATTATTTATTGTATTGAGCTGGTAAATCAAATATACAATTTATTACACAACTAAACAATTAAAAAAATACAAAGCTAAAGAATAATTGATTGTTATTTAAACATCAATATATAATTAGATTTTTTTACAGAATTAATAGATAGTTATAAAGATTCACAGTTACTAACTTACCGCTATTTATTCTAAATATTTGATGTTATACAATAAACGCTTGTGGAGAAGAAAGTGATTGGATACTGGACACATATTCAGTTTATTCATTCGGGTAATTTCGCCGATACACAAATATTCGTATCGTGAAATATATAATTCTGTCCCGGAATATACTTTCTTGTCGTGCCATGTATTATTCTGAAGTCTATTATTTGTTGTGTAATGTATTATTTTGTCGTCATAAAATTTGTTGATTGGGCATTGCATTTTTTTGTAGTTGCAACACTTTTGCTTTGTTGTTACTTAATAATATAAAAAAAAATCTGTCATTAGTTTAATACTATGTTGATTTTCCGTCGTGCAAACAACCTTTTTGGATGTGCCAATAATAATTTTTTATTTCCAAGTTTGTCGCAGATTTTCTAGTACTCTCCAATTGCGTTCTTTTTTTTAAATTAAGTATATTCCATTTTATAAGAACTGACAAAAAAACATTGTGGTAGAGATTTAATTTTTAATAAATTTTTATGTTTGTTTTGCCCCTCTTAAAAATTCCGTTTTTCTTTACCTATAGTTTTATTAATAATATTTTATTTTATTTTTAATCTATAACTGATTTAGAATATTATGTTTGTATTCATTTTTGTGTTTTTACAATAGAAGCTTCGCCAAGACAACAAGCACTCCGTTTACCGATAATAAATAATAGAAAATGCTCAACAGTTTACGGAAGAACGATTGAAATAACCGATGAACACGTCTGTGCTGGCGGTGAATTGGGTAAGGATGCTTGTTCAGGATTTGGGGGAGCCCCATTAATAGTTCAACACGGTGAATATTCTTATCAGGTGAATCCATTTTAAAATATTTATGTATGTAAATGATGACAACACGTGAATTTTAGGTAGGAATTTTATCATTCGGATCAGATCAATGCGGCGCCAAGGGAGTTCCCAGCGTTTACACAAACATAAAGAAATACGTGACATGGATTAAAGAAAATATGCCAATAATATACAATAATTAGTCATAATTTAATTTTTTTTTATATATTGTTACCAATTTGTAGTATTTAAGAAAGGTGTACAAAATAAAAGAGAATAAAACTATTAATCAAATTTATTTATTACATAACCTATTAATAAATTTGTTATCAATAAATCTAGTAAAAGACAATAGTATAACAACTATCAAAGGATGAATGAAGTTCCTATTTACACAAGGTTAGTTAACAAGGAGTTATAAACATGAAAGTTATCACATCAGAAAAATACGGCAATATATAACAATTATCTTTTACAACAAATGTATTGAATATTTTTCTGATACAATTATCACAAACTAGAACCACGATTATTTATAATTTCCAAAATTTAAATATTTTGGTTTTTATAAATAATGTATCATCTATGTATATTATTTAAATGGAAATATGAAAATAAGCTGTAGATTGTAAAAATAACATTAACTTTTCATTTTAGTATTATATATTATAGATTTGTTTATTAATTATTTAAATTGTGTAAATGATTTTATTCAATATGAATTAATAGTTTCGTTTTATTTATTGTGCACATATATTGATTAGATTTAAAATGAATGTACTTAAATCGAACCAATACATTACAGTGCCATAAAATATATAAGAATTACACAAATATCACAATTCTACTGGTGTTTAAGAAGATTAAAAAAGGTGTGCAAAAGCATAATCTATATATTTAAGTAAACCTTACAGCCATTGTGACGAGTTATTTCATTTTATATGATTATTTGGGATCAAATCAATGTAATTGGATGATTATTTTTGTTAGTGAGTTTTATTAAAGCAACTTATATAAAAGCAAGAAAGGAATTGGACCCCATTTATTTTATTAAACATTTTTTTTATTATTAGAAAACATAACAGATTCATGTAATATTATGCATAGTTAGCAATTTTAGAATGAAATATATTAGAGGTACTAATAATATCATAATAAGTATTTTTATTTATTAAGGTGAAAATATATTTATATACTACATGTGTACACTCTTGATTAATTTAATGTCTTCTGTTATCAGCTAAGCTAGTGATTCAAAAAATGGAATATGCCTACAATAAATATTTGACTAGAATGAAGTACCTTTTTGTTTTAATATTTGGTCAGTTACTTCTAATTATATTTAATTGCTAATATTCACATACTAATTAATATAACTTCATGAGCTAGAAGTTGCTAATTTAATCACCTAATTGATTACATGCAACAAGAGCTTTATTATTTTTTATTCAGATATGTTAAAATGTAGACTTATTGTAATACTGATTAATAAATAATAAGTTATTAAGGCTTTTATAAAGTGACGCCGCTACTGATGCAGTATCAAACAGCCTATATTAATGGTTAATACTGATAAAATCAATATTAACCATTTGATTGTTGAACTGTTTTTATTAATTCTTTTTTTTTTTTGGGTTTGCACCTGAGTACATTATACACATATATTATTGCAATGAATTTCTGGTTCTTGAACACGCTCAAATATTCTTTCGGTTTTAACAAACACTTATAATCGATTTGTTTGCACACGAAAAATTTGGCACTTACATCACTTGAACATCCGGCTTCGATGGATGTTCATGACATTCATGGTATTATTTTCATAGGTAATTGTTATAAAGCACTAGATATAAGTTGCTACGTGATAGACACTTTTGGGTATTTGTAGATTCACCTCAAAGTTTCATACAATTTAAGGATATTTACAACTATTTACATAAAAAATAATCTATACAGTGTATTTTAATTCTCTCATTGGAAGCTGACTTAAAATAAAATCATCTACAATATTTACATATATAATAAATAATTTTCTGCAAATTGTATAAAACTTTTTCTGGGATATATAAATAAACTTATACAAAAACAACAAAACTTCTTTGAAAATATTACATATAAATAATCACAATGCCCAGTTTACAAACCGAACCCCACAACTTTGCTACTCGCCCCCATTGAGTAGACCAGCTTTGGATTCAGGGGGAACTTGCTTCTTAAAACAATCATCAAAGAACTGTCCCATACTCCTGTAGAGATGCTTTTTAACACCTCCCAGTCCATGACTCTCGTCCGGGTAGACCTATAAAGTGCTCATAAACTCAGCCAAATTGCATTGTTGATAAGAAAAAAATAGCTTACCTGTTGTCTGAACAAAGTACCGGCTTCTGAAAGAGCTTTTACAAGCGCCATGGATTGTTGTAAGTGAACATTATCATCAGCTGAGCCATGCACCAAGTAAAACATTTTATCTTTTAATAAATGAGCCTTCTTGCTTACATCAGCTTCATCGTATCCTTTATAATTGTCTGTAACATTTGGGAGACCCATATATCTCTCTGTGTAAGCGGAATCTGGAATTAAATGAAACGTTTCTTATAAAACGGAGCAGCATTAATATTAATCAAAGCAGGATATATCGTTGTTTACACAAATGTAGTGTCTTATATGTTTAACTAAGCTACTAATAGACATTAATTTAGGCTTCAACTCAAATAAATTAAGCTCCTCTTTTACTGAAATGTTTTTATGTTCAATTTATTTATATAACGTTTATATCGTATTAGTGTAAGCGGAATCTGGAATTAAATGAAACGTTTCTTATAAAACGGAGCAGCATTAATATTAATCAAAGCAGGATATATCGTTGTTTACACAAATGTAGTGTCTTATATGTTTAACTAAGCTACTAATAGACATTAATTTAGGCTTCAACTCAAATAAATTAAGCTCCTCTTTTACTGAAATGTTTTTATGTTCAATTTATTTATATAACGTTTATATCGTATTAGTAAAGTGATATAATAAATGAACATTAATTCTGGTAAGATAAATTAATATTTCTGTTCATGTAATATATACACTTTTATTGTAGTATGTGTGCTTTTATACGGATATTATAAAGACTCGTCTAAGAATATTTGAATATTTTATTAACGTAACGTACTTTCTACCTATGCTTAAAGCATGCTATGTAAATTTAAATTCTGCATATTACATGTACATGATACATAATATTTTTTAAGCAATGTCATAAAATTAGAATTTTTGTTCTATTTTTTTGGCTGAAGGCTTGATATATTGGCGCGTATAATAAATGAACAAACATTATTATTGAAATCAGCCTATTATTAACAAAGTAATAAAAAGTAAGATAAGAATATTAATTCCGCAAGTATGTGAATTTTACACAATATTGACAAGAATTGTACAAAACTTTATTGTACACTCAGATGCCAAAAAAAAACCGGGCGTCATTGGGTAATTTTTTGCAAAAAACCCGGGTAGTATTTTTTTTTATAAAACATTTAGTGTTTTACAATCAAAGAGACCATCAGGATGTTGAACAAAAAACAACATTATGGTAGATATAGGTTTATTTAATGAAAATAAACAAGCAAAAACAATAATATACGTATACACGGAAAAAAAATGCATTTTTGCAAAATAATCTTAACAGAGATTAGTAATAAAAATTTCAATACTTTGTATTGCCTCCTTGAGCCCTAACTATTGCCTGCATACGGCGGTCCATGCCACAAATGAGCTCAAAAATATCATTTTGTGAAATATTCAGCCATTTTTCCTGAAGTGTCACACAAAGTTTGTTTATTGTGCAACTACACGTCCTCTAACACGCCTGTCCAGCATGTTTCAAACATGTTCTATAAGATTTCCATCTGGGGTACATGCAGGCCAGTTGAATTTTCTTAATCCTACTGCAACCAAATATTTTGTGATGCACCTTGCAGAATGCGGTCTTGCGTTATTTTGCTTCAGAGTAAAGCCATCGCCAATAAATGCAGCAAATGAGACTACATAATTTATTATTTAATGTACCGTTGTGCAGTCAGTAATCCTCCATCAATGACAATCAATTCGGTGAAGGCATCTATTGATATTCCTGCTCATACCATCAAGGAACTTCTACCATGGCAAAGCCGGGGCTCCGCTCCTCTTCCATTAGTCACCAATCTTTTCTATCTGGCAAATGTAAGCAGAATCTAGATTGTGCCAATGTCCAATTCAAATGTTCGCAAGAAATTCGAGTTTGAATACTCTATGATGTGGGAGTAATTTTAGTCTAGCTGCTGGTCTACATAATTTAAGCCAGCTTCTTGCAATTTTTGACAAACTGTCCACACACTCACAGCTATACCACAAACTTTACGAAGTTGGTTTCTGGTTTCCACTAAAGTCACATGCAATTTTGTTGAGTAGTACAAACAATAAATCGGTCATTTATAGCAGTCGTTTTTTGTTTCCTGCCAGATTACGGCTGCCGAGTATTTTTTCCGGTCTTTCTAAACCGGCCAAGTTCTCTTTGGACGGTAGAAAGACTGTTATAAAGAAACCTGGCCACATACTGCTGGTTTCTTCTATCTGCCATAAGAGTAACAGCTTTTGCACAATTTTTAGTACTTAAAACCATAATCAACCCACCAATCTGCCCTAAGAATGACAGTTAATAAAAAACAAACAATTAAACCCAGTAGCCACCTTGATCCTCTGTGCATAATGTCGAATGAGCAATAAGTAGTAAAGAACGCAAGTACCATATGGTCTCTTTGATTGTAAAACTCTAAAAATTTTATTAAATAAATTACCCGGGTTTATTGCAAAAAATTACCCAATAACCCGTTTTTTAAATCTGAGTGTATTATAAATTTTATTTATTTATTATATTCCATTATAAATGAACTAAAACCAGTACACAAGTTAGTTAGGTACTTATGGATAATAAATCTTAACCGTAATAACCAGTTTACTCACTGAAGAAATATTATTTGTCAACAAGTTTATTTATCAAAAGTTTTAATTAAGTGCAAGCATAAATAAAATAATGTCAGATTCATATATTCTACAACCCCTAACAACTTAAAGTTTGGACGATACTATTTTTTATTATATCGTACAAAATATTAAATAAAAATAAATTTTTCTGTCATTTAATGTTCTTATGTCTGCTTTTAAAACTACAGTTACTAATGTGATGAATGTCAAATTAATGGTTTAGTTCAGGGCCGTATCTAAAAGAAAATTTCGGTGGGTTTACAGATAAATATTTAGATATGGCCATGTATGAATCAAGAATTTTTTTTTCTTATATTAATCCTAAACGCGTGAATTTCTTCAGATTTTTTGTTTAGTCATTTTCAAGTAATAATCAATCAAAATTAAAAAAAAAAAACAATTTTTTTTTACTTATTTTCACATTTTGTTATCGTTTGTAACTTTTCATGGTTGCCTTTTTAGTGAAAATTTGTAAGAATTTTTTTTTGTTTAAAAAAAAAATATTTCACAGTCAAACATTATATGGATAGAAACGTGGGGTAAATTTTTAAATTTTGGTTCTAAAAATTACAATTTTTAATAAAATCCGTAACTTTAGTAATTTAGACTGCCAGACTCCAAAAAAAATGTTTAATATAAGCCAGTTTTAGATTTGGACGTTTGCTATCGATACAATCCAAAACCTTTTAAATATATGTAGTTTTGTCACTTTTGACCACCGGAAATGCGTCAAAATGTTTATCTTAAAATTGTAACCAGAAGCCAAAAATGGTCTAAAAATAAAACTGTGTCCATACCAACAAAAAGTTTTTTGTTTGCACTTTCTCTCTTGTCATTTTTCAGTAGTTCAACATTGAAGATTTAAATTGTGATTCAAGTTTTTTTTTTTTCTAAATTTGTAAACATTTTAAACCAGTGTTAAAACGCAATTTTTGCTAATAAAGCTTTCAATAATAGCTTCTCGATTTGGACACTTGCGCTTGATCTAGGTGGATAGATAAAGTGCAGACTTTTTACTCGTATGCACACCGCTGTTTTTTCTTGAAGTTAGTTTGGGTAGATAGATCTAGTGCAGATGTGAGATGCTAGTCGCTGTCTCTTTCTTTAGCTGTATGCACGCCACTGCTGACGTATAGCCTTTTCTCTGCTTGTTAATTAATTAGGTCGTAAGCAAAACTCAATTTTTGGCTGAAAATTGTTTTTCGGGGAAGGGGGGAGGAATTTGAGCCCCCCTTCCCCCCCAGATACAGCCTTGGTTTAGTTTATGTATGTAAAATATGTCGTGTTAAAAATTACTTTGTTAAACTAATGTGAAACAGTACTATAAAAAAAAAAAAACATAAAGACAATCGGTGATAATTTGTGATTAGCCAAGTGAACTGTGAGAGATATTATCCCGTGCTATGAGATAAGTGAAAGCTTAGGTACATACTAAATAAAATGTTAAATTACTTTTTTTAATTCACTTTATTTTATTCAGTCTAAATTGTCTTAGATAATGCAAGACTGGTCAAAAGTAGTATTTAGCAAATAATCCAAATTCGACGTGTACGTGATTACCAAAAAATAATAATTTGTGATAAAACAGAAACGTTTATACAAAAGCAAAAAATTATAGACCACTATACATTTGCAACACTATTTCTAAAATAATTGAACGAGTAGTTGCAAATTGTTAAACGGAGTTTTTTAAAGTTTGCAATTTATTAAATCAATTTCTTTACCGAGAAGGATAGATAAAGATGAAAAAAAAAACTTTGTTTTAGAGTATTTCTAGATTTTTCAAAGGCGTTTGGTCTTGTTGACTATAAACACCTGTTAACTAAACTTAAAACATACTGAATTAAATTGATTTTGTAGCTACATTAGCAACAGGTAAGGCAATATGTAAAATTTGAAAGTGTAAAATCAGATATGATGGTTAAAGAAGAATTGTATAGAAAACCTGTAAGTAATAAACATTGGAGGTTTTGATAATTTTGTTAGAGAAAATGTAAGTAGTCATTCATAAAAAAAAAATTATCAAAAGAAAAAGTTAAAAATCAATCAAAACTCGTATCAATTATGAAAACATGTTAACTTTTATTAATCTTTTGGATACGACATTCAGTGCATTAGAATAATCCTTTTAACTCAAAACTCTAATTACAGTACTTATATTAATAATAAAGCCGACAAAACAATAACAGTAACAAAATTTGAGAACACGTTATAAGCACTAGTAAAAACTGTAAAATCACACACTCAACATGTTTTAACAGATTTTTTGATTTTAATATCAATCAAGACTACATTTTCAAGTAATGAATGTAATATCACAAAAGCAGACAAATTTTAATTAATAATAATTTTCAAAAATAGTCAATAATAAAGTAAATACGTTTGTTACAACAGAAAATTTATTATTTTTAAAGAAAAACCCAACAACGTTATATCAATCAAAAATGAAAGAACTTTTATAAAAAAGTCATATTATTTTTTCAGAAACTAATAAATATCAAATCAAAACTATAAACCTTTAAGCTCCAAAACTTCAAAAGTTTCCCCTATTAGACTAATAGTTCCTTATAAAGGGTTTTCCAATAAGAAGTTTTATTTTGAATATGGCAGCTGTCAATTTTGAAGTTATTATCTTTTGACAATTGACAAGTAAAAATTACGTCATTATTAAAAATGGAACAATACACGCTTCAACAACGCATTGAAATTATTAAAATTCACTACAAAAATGTTGAACATTTTTCAGTCACAGTTTGCAAAACTAAAGCACTTTTTGGTCGTCGTAAAGCATCTTCTCGACTGGCAATAGTAAACCTGGTGAAAAAATTTGAGCTATTGGAACAAGTTGGTAACGTAAAAAATCAAAACCGTATGCATCGCTCAAGAACACATGAGAATATTGCTGATGTAGCCCGTTGTGTTGAAGAAAATCCAGGTTTGTCAATACCTCGTCGATATTTGGAATTCAACATTCTCAAGCCGGTCGATCACCATAAACGTCGTATTTTTGCTGATTAGGTCCTTCAAATGCATCAAAATTATCCGGAATATTATCAAAAAATCATCTTCAATGATAAGGCCCGTTTTGATCTCGAAGGCTACGTTAATAAACAGAATTGTTGCATTTGGGGCTCAAAAAATCCAAGATTGATTGGTGAAAAGTCTTTGCATCCTCAACGTCTCACTGTTCGGTGCGGTTTTTGGGCTGGCGGTGTGATTGACTCTACTTTTTTGAAAATGAGGCTGGTGCAACTGTTACGATGAATGGATGGCGTTACCGAGCTTTTTTTATGGTTGGAATTGGAATATATTAATGTGGACGACGTTTATTTTTAGCAAGACGACGCTATGTACCACACAAGCAACAAAACAATCGCAATTTTGCAAAAAAAAATTCTTAACCGTGTTATTTCTCAAAGAAGTGATTACAATTGGCCACCGAAATTTTGTGATTTAATACCTTTAGACGTTTTTTCTTTGGGGCCACGTGAAAGATAAAGTTTATGCTAATGCTCCACAATCGATTCAAGACTTTAAAGATGGAATTTGTAAAGTTATCGAGAACATACAGCCGCAAATGTGCAAAGTGGTCATAGAAAATTTTATGAAAAGAATGTGGTACTGCAATCGTAACCGTAGCGACTATTTGTATAATATTGTTTTCAAATGTTAATTTCATACTTTCCTCTTTACAATGAAATAAACATTTTTTGATTTCTCTTAATAAATATCCGTTTTTTTTATATATCAAAGTTTACTACTTTTATCTCAATATTTGAAATCAATAACCACTCTAAAGAACGCTAGAATTCTTTGACGTCAAGAGTATGTTTTAAATACTCAAACTGAAGAATGGCTTAACTTTATTCAGCATATAAAGGGTTTTCCAATACAAAATCCCATTTTAAATTTTGCGGAGTATTTGATCTGTTAAATAGCAAACCTCAAATTTTTAACATTTGTCAATAAAAACTATACAAATTAAGAAAATGGTACAATACAGGCCTCAACAACATATAGAAGTAATAAAAATTTATTAAACACTATACAAATATTGCCGATTCAGTTCGCAGATTTTGTGGTTCTTTTGTCAATATGAATCACCCTCCCGCAAAGCCTTTGTAAAACTAATCGTTAAATTTGAGCAGAATGATCACGTTAATGATGTAAAATTGCCAGTTTATAGTTGTCAAGTTAGCACAAAACATTGCCACTGTTGCTAACAGTGTCGCAAAAAAAACCAGGTTTGTCTATTCCAAGACGTTCAGAGCAGGCCAAAGTTTTATTTTGAGTGATGGAAATGCAAGCAGGAAATCTTGACCTTTTTAGAAAAACCATCTTTAATGATTAAGCCCATTTCTAACACAGTGGGTTTGTCAATAAACAGAACTACCGCGTCCAAAGTTCTAAAAATACTAGCGCAATAATTGAGAAATTTTTTTTAGCGTCATGTAATCATTTTTTTTTTTTTTTAAACTATGAAGATGCTGCAGTTTTAGTCAATTGCAACTGTAAAAAGTTAATTGATTTTTTTGGCCTATATTGAGCAGTTTGAGCGTAGTCAATTTTTATTTCCAGCATTATAGCGCTACAAGCCACACAAGCCATAAAACAACTGCAGTGCTGCACAAAAAAATTTCTAAAGGGATTATTTTGCAAAACTCGGATATAAACTGGCCACCTCAAATTGTGTAATTTAGTTCCGCTAGACCTTTTTGAGGCTATGTGAAGGAAAGAGTCTACGCTAATGACCTGAAACAAGTCCAGCTTTCAAAAACAATATTTGAGCTGTTATTCACCAAATATAGCTTCAGTTGAACAAAAATGTCTTCAATACTTCATTAAAAAATGATCCTTTTCAGACAGAGTCAAGGTGGGCGTTTACTACATATAATTTTCCACTAATAATCGTAGAGTGTGTACTACAAGGTAAATGTTTCTTTTATAATTAATATAAGACTTCTTATTGAAAACCTTATATTAAATCAGTTAAATACACTATTACTAATTCAGAACTTTTTAATTTAAAACTTATTTAGACCAAAATTATTTTCAATTTAACAGCAAACTACACTACAGGTTTAGCAAAAAGCTCTCCGTTAAGTCTTGTGCTAGCATATATTCATGTTAGTTATTAAAAATAAAATTTTCAATTTAAGCTTTACTAAAAAACATATATCATTCTGGTATCGATACATGGATTGATATAATTACGTGTTTTAGAGACACATTTCGTCAATTTTTAAATAAAATTAATAACATTCATACCATAATTTAATTTACACTTGAAAAAAAAAATTAATCAAGTATTTTTTTTTAGACTTAACCTTAACTCACACTAATAACAAAATTAAATTCAGTGTATTTAGAAAACCAATTAGCGTCAACTCTACAATTCTTATCAAATCAAATCATTACGGCGGCAGCGTGTGCTAGATGCTTAGATGCTTGCCTCTTTTACTGAGGGTCCTAAGTTCAAATCCCACTCTGCCGTACAATATTTGTTGAAATTGTTTACTGCTTTAACCGCATCGATATTTATGGTCTCAGCAACAAACATTAATCATCTTGCTTCATACTCGAAAGGAAATTCGGCCTGCTAGTACCAGGTTGCTAAGGTCGATAGAGTATAAAAACGCTAATTTCAAGTAGGAAATTATCAAATATATTATTTAATGCTAAAGATAAAAATTAATCCCTTAAGAAAATCTGGTGTTTATGAAATGTCATGTTTCGAATGCAATAGTGTATATGTTAGTCAAACTGGTTTTGATACGATGTATAGAACATTTTAAAGCGTTTAAAAACTAAATCACATTACAAGTTTATTTGGAAATCATTTTATAAACTATAATTATTCTTTTTCCAAAATTTAAAAAAATTTAAACATTACACAACTGTACAAAAGGCACTAAGCTTAATCTCTTAGAAGCTGTTAAAACTGACAAAAAAAAACAATGTATTTTTCTTGTTAGTTTGCTGAATGTGCAAAAGGACTTACCACTATCTAAATCAACATTTTGTAAATTCCTTTTGACAGACTATCAGTAACCCGATTAATATTTCCTCACTTCAATTTCTAAATTAATATTTCTGTATAAATGTAATTTTTTGTTAATTTGTTTTCACTTGACAATGGCGTAAATTTTTGTTTGCATTTATATAGGGGTGTAGTTTCAACAGGTACAATCTCCACTTTTTGAAATTATTGAATTAGTATTATAATATATAATTAGCCATCTTGTAGCAAATTACGCACTCTACAACGTGATACTAAAACATTTTGTCATACAATACAATAAAATTGAATTTTGTTTATATATTTTTTTAAATTTAGTTTTCACTTAAGAAAAGATTTTAGCAAGATTCATTTTAAAAGACATTATGCAACCTGTAATTTGATTTATTTTGATAAATTATTGATCAAACTAATTTAAATTTATAACAATGTTAACAAATGTTTTGTAAATAACTCAAAACGTACAGCAATCAGTTTTAAGAATTACTTTAGTTGTGACAGTTTTTTGAAGTTGAAGTCTGAAAAATTGAGTACGGTGGAGATTGTACCTGTTTGAAACTACACCCATATTCTTTAGTAATATATATTTATATCAATAAATTATTTGTAGTAACAACTTAATTATCCTTTTATTTCATCAATTAATACCAACAAAAATAAACAGATTGAGAAAAGATAGCTTGGTCTCACGATTAATTAAAATGCATAATTTTTAATAGTATTTGTTAGTAGTATTTGTTTAAGTATAAAATTTTTATTAAAATACCCTAACCTCAATAATTTTTAATGTTGTGTATTGACGCGCTACATGTGAAGACCAAAAACCAAAGAGAAATCTATATATGTATATGGAATATGAATTGCGGTTTTAAATTTGATGCGTGATGTAGGTTTGGTTGTATATCATAATATTTATTTTTCTATTTAAATAATTACATAACATAAACCACAATATAAGATTTTTTTTATCATACAGCTGCGGTAATGCGGTTAGATGAAATAATAATATAGCGTATTAAAATATTTGAATTGGTGCAGATTAAAAACAAGATTTTTATTAGAAGTTTCAGCCAACATAACATTTTTGAAAATATTATTTGCGCTTAGTCCCTTCACCTACTTTTAGTTTCAATCGTGTTTGCAGCTTTTGAATATATGTAGAAATAATCTAAATAAAACAGCTACAAATTAGTCAAATAGATCAAAACTTGATTTTAAAAATAATTTATTAAAAATATATTAATAGTTGCTCTTTAAGAGAATACAAATATAATTTTTTATATTCTCAAATTTAATTAAGAGCCGTACTTCAATATTCTGCTAACAACTTTATTAATAAACGAATTAGTTAATTAAAACTTTTATGAAGTTTTCACTTTAAGAGAAATGTTTGTGTGAAACTTTTTAAATATTAATAAATGCCGCAACTGTCTCCTTTTAATATCTAGTGACAATGCAAACTCGACAGTTTATAACATTCATTCACATTTACAATTTAAAAGTTCTTTGCTTATTTATTATGTATTAAGTTAAAATTGCCGATTAAAAGTTTTAAATCTAATAAATATAATAACATTAACAACCAGTAGGTGATATTTATTAAGTGATCAAGGTTAGATTAATTAGAGAGAGAATATCCATACTCTCTTTGATTAATGTTCGAAACACAAGGGAAATTGTATATGTACATGATTCTGAACTTTGAGCGAGGGAGTTGAAACACAGCAATACTAATTGATTGATTTGACGACGGCTTTAATTTGATAATAAAATAGTTCATAGCATGTAATTGTGTTAAATTTAGACAAACATGTTTTTATTAAATTATGCTTGATCTAAACATAATAAAAGCATATGTTTTTATTACAGTTCTACAATCAATAAGTAAAAAATTATACGACATGAATAATTCATACAAAAAAAGAAAACTTACCATACAGTTTCCAATTTGTAACTGGGGCAACTGCGATTGCACAATGGAAAACATCCTTCGGGTTTGCTAATGCTAATGAAGCGACGAATCCTCCATAACTCCAACCCCAGACGGCCACTCGCCTATTATCTACGTAGTGTAGATTATCCCGTAAGTATCTGTAATGAAAAGGCAATCAATTTAAAAGAGCACGCTTGTTGCATATTTACATACTCTGTAACTTCGAGCTGGTCTGACACTTCCACTGTTCCCAACTTGTAATAAACTTGATGCAACAGTTTATGCCCTTGACCGCCCGATCCTCGTCCATCGATCTGTGCCACTATGAAATCCTTATTGCCAGTGAGATATGTATTCCAATCAATCCTCCATCGTTCGGTCACTAACTGACTGCCTGGACCGCCGTAAACTTGCACGACAAGTGGATAGCGCGTTATCTCATCTTCTCTCAAGCCTGGCGGAAGGATAAGACGAACATGTGCTTCATGCTCATCAGAAATTTGTACAGGGAATGTTTTAATTTGTGGCATTGCCATTTTACTGACTCTCTCACGTAATATCGTATTATTTTGTAATACTAATAATAATTTAGGTTTTGGTATGCTGGCTCTATATAAACTACTAGTTGGGATTCCAGGCCCTAAACATTCCAAAACGTAATAATTAGCAGATCCTGGACTAAAAATAGCATTATGATACAAGCAAGGAGGTTCCATATTGACGTTCTTCTTTTTCTTATTTTTTTTTCTTCTAGGAGCTGGTGTAGTTACAATTACTTCCTCATCATTCCACTCATCTTCCCATGGTTTAGGTTTTGAAATAACCGGTATATCTTCGATGTAAAATGGCGGTGGGGTAGGGGTAGGTTCCGCAACACAAGTTATGCAAACTGGTGGTTGAAGGGCAGCACCGGGACGAGGTGGCACTGACGCCACTCTAAATAAATGTTGCTGGCCAGGTTTCCCTTGAGGAATGCCAAGAAAATAACTGAAATAAAGTCTCGATAAGAGTTTATACAAATGGATGTAAAGTTTTGACTCACATGACATCGTTCGAATGGTCCCAGGCGAGTATCCTAGTCACTTCATATCTGCCGTGCGTTAAAGATAAGACCCGTCGTTTTGGAATATTCACTTCTATTGCGTGCCTAAAATAGCCTGCACGTCCGTCTTTCACCGGGGCTACGGTTATGTATTTAGTACTATCCGGACTAAACAAGGGACTGTCACCCATATCTACCCAACCTTCCCCATCTCCAGAAACACGCTGAGTCTACAACAAAAATAAATTCAGTAAATCCTTTTAATAAAATTAGTTAAAATGTATACGTTTATCTTTAATAAATATAACAGTTATTGATGCTGTTTTAAAATATACGTATGATATATTAGTTGTAAATATTAATTCAATAAGCGTTCGCAAGTTAACAATTAATATTTTATTAATGTTAATTAAAATGTGGAAATTTCAATACATGATTACAAAAATATATTTAGTCTCTTATAAATTACAATATGCGTATTATTTTTGATTTATGTGATCTATATCTTTCACAAAATGGATAAATTAAAATAACATTTTCAAATCACATAATATATTGAATAGGTACACAAATCTAGTGAACCACTTAGTTATGAAAATATAATTTTTTTATGTCGATTAACTATGATTTATATTGGTTATACCCTTTATGTAATAAATTTACACTACACAAATACATTATACAAAAATAAACAAATAAATTTCCGTAAAATATAAAATTATAATTTTATCTTAAAAACCTGTGCTCACAAACTATTTTTTTTACATACCTTTAGATATAAATTTATAAAATAAATCATTTCTATTAATATAAAAAGGGTTCATTCTTTTTGCTGGAATTCAAAAAACCTAATTATTGTTATAGTCATTAAATGTAACGAATTAATAATTTATTCAAAATCAGTCAATCGAATCACAGCGGCCAAGGTCAAGCATAGACAATTGTTTCGGTTCTACAAACCTCGTCAGTATGCCTTGTACGACCACGGCATCGCATGATAGCGAAGACAATTTTGAATAAATATTTCTGTGCTTATGAACACAATTGATATTATAAATAATCAAACGAAAGACTGGTTTGCCATCTAGTTGCAATTTTTAATACTAAAATGTCCGCATTAATCGGTATCATTTTTGCATTTATGCAATTGGCAGTCATTTCGCGGCTATAACGATTTTGAATCGCCAATAAATTATGAAATGAATTAATAATTTATTCAAAATCAGTCAATGCAAAAATGATACCGATTAATGCGGACATTTTAGTATTAAAAATTGCAACTAGATGGCAAACCAGTCTTTCGTTTGATTATTTATAATATCAATTGTGTT
The DNA here is from genome assembly GCA_963932245.1 of Tachinus rufipes. Lineage (NCBI taxonomy): Eukaryota > Metazoa > Arthropoda > Insecta > Coleoptera > Staphylinidae > Tachinus > Tachinus rufipes. The sequence continues at coordinate 85,074,851 of OZ010743.1, forward strand.
CATAAGCACAGAAATATTTATTCAAAATTGTCTTCGCTATCATGCGATGCCGTGGTCGTACAAGGCATACTGACGAGGTTTGTAGAACCGAAACAATTGTCTATGCTTGACCCTTGGCCGCTGTGATTCGATTGACTGATTTTGAATAAATTATTAATTCATTTCATAATTTATTGGCGATTCAAAATCGTTATAGCCGCGAAATGACTGCCAATTGCATAAATGCAAAAATGATACCGATTAATGCGGACATTTTAGTATTAAAAATTGCAACTAGATGGCAAACCAGTCTTTCGTTTGATTATTTATTAAATGTAACAACATAACTATAAAATTCGATAAACTGTAAAAAGTAATTGTTTAAACTCAACAGAAAAACCTGTTTCTTGCGTTATTATATAATTTTAATTTCTCTTCAATGCTTACAATTTTTTTGTATCAAGTTGTAATATTATAAAAAATTTTGCTATATATACTATAATTATTCCACACCGAAAACTACCTCATGACACCAATAGTCATAATGTTAATTTTTCTTATATGATTTTGTAAAGTTTTTAAGCTGTAGAATTGAAATAATTCTTTCATTTGATTTACAAAATTTCCAAAACCTGGGAAATACCACAAATTTTTCTAAAACTTCCGGCCAACCAGTCTACTATGCACCTCAGACAAGGTTATTGAAAGAGTAATCCTAGATAAAATTCAAGAACACGCAAAAGTAGTTACTCTCTTCTTAGTGCCGATCAACCTGAATAAATACTCTGCTGTATATCAGATAAACCGCGTAACGAATCACATTGTCAAAAGTTTTAGACTAAAAAAAAATTTTCACTGTCAGAAAAGTCTTTGTTAAGATCTGGCATAAAGGTTTACTACTAAAACTGCACATACTAAAATACTCGCTACGTTTTAAAAGCTAATAGCTTCATATTTAAAACGTAGAATTTTAGCAGTAAAACTTTTAAATCATGTTTCTACCTCAGATTACGCTTGAGATAAATGATCAGAAACACAAAAACAGAAATTTAACCTTTTGAGCAATTATATAGTTGCTTGATTTTAATGTACTAATTTTATTACAAACTAATGCTTTTGATTATGGCATTGAGCAGCATCACAAACAAAATTTATCAACACAAAAAAATGCCTGGAATTACAAAAATAAGATCATACCTAAAAGATTTTTCATTTTGTTGTTAAATCCGACCATTAAATATTCTGACAAAATATAGATTAATCTTTTCTCAATGTACTGCTAATTAAATTAAATAAATTGGTTATCAAATTAATTGTAAAAATTAAAATCACGCCAAAGTAGCTGGAAATCAAAGTAGCGATTGGTACATTTGCTTATAATACCGCAGTCTCAAAATCCTTAATTTTAAACAAAAACTTCAGATTCCTACTTAAACCAAGCAAACCAACAAAATTGTAAATAGTATTGAATAAAAAAAACTGATTCCGGGCACTAGCAGAACTTGCAGAACTAACAAAATTAAACATTCAAAATGCATCAACCTAAGAACAGTACTATTCCAACCTACAAAGACAAAATTGGGTACTTAATATAATGGGTGATTCATTTAAAGGTACTTGTTTCAGTAGGGGCTTTATGTTAGATAAAACGTGCGCTGAGTCAAACTGTTATGGTATTTTTGTTCAATACTGATTGAAATTTTATTATAGAAAAAATTAGCCCTGCAAAGCGACTACAATTTATTCAGCTGTATTACAAAAATCAGCGCTTTATAAAGAAAGTGTTTTAGACGTTTAGAGCAACTTATGGTTTACATAATCGTCCTAACAAACGCACAATTTGATGTACTATTGAAAAATTTGAAACTCAATATTAATTATTAAATAATACGCGACCAAATAGACCACATCCAGCACGTAATGAATAAAATATTGCAGCGGTAACTGAGAGTGTACGCGATAACCGTGATAAATTGATTTGGGGCCATTCTCAACAGTTTGGCTTGTCGTATGGAACAACTTGACGTATTTTACGTAAGATTCTTGGTTTAAAAGCATACAAAATTTAACTCTGCAAGAATTGAAGCCAGCCAATTTTTCAAATTGTTACTGTTTTTGGCTTTGGGCTCTTGAAAAGTTTCAAGAAAATCTACTGTTTTTGACCAAAATTTGGTCAGCAATGAGGCCCATTTCTGACTTAATGGCTACGTCAATAGGCAAAATTGCCGTATTTGAGCTGAAAACAGAGACTCAAAAGCTGCTATTAGATTAATAGAAAACAACGGTTTTGTGTGATTTATGGGCTGGTGCAAATTTTTTTTTTAAATAAGGCCGGCCGGATCGTAAATCTGAATAGTGCCCGTTATCGCACAATGATAACAGACTATTTGCTGTTTAAAATTGAAACCGATAATCTTGACAACATTTGGTTCTAACAAAACAGCGCTACTTGCCACATAGCCCGTAAAACTATGGATTTATTGCGAGAATAATTCGATGAATAGTTAACTTCATGCTTCGGACCGGTGAATTGACCGCCTACACCCAATTTCTGACTGTATGTTTACTTTATTTCAAAAATAACTTTAATAAAAGTTTTTTTATATTTTTTAATTTATATTGTTATGTATTTTGATCTTCAATGCATGCCTTGTTTCGCGTAATATAACGTCATTGTCAGGTTTTTTAAATAAAACACTCATTATATTTTTTTATGTTTAGAATTAAAAAAATTCAATAATTATATTGATATAAAACATTATGGATCAATGACAGTTTTTGAAACATTTATTAAAATAATAGAATAAAATGTACTACGTTTTAAATAATTTATAGTAGTAATAATAATAATAATATTTAATTGTAGTTGACTTTTTGCTTCAAATTTTTTAAATTGTATTAAAAATAACAAAAAACAATGTGTTTTTACTTGTTGCTATGGTAATTGGAACATAGTCTACTACATTTTGTTTTATTATTTTAATAAATATTTCAAAAACTCAGAAAACCTTATAACATTATAATTGTTGAAAAATGGTCTTTAAAAATTAAAAAAAAAAACAAAATAGAAGGTGTTTAAAAAACTAATAAATCTCGTGAAACAGAGCTTGTATCAAAAATCAAAATACATCACTAAAAATTCTACAATAACTTTTATTAAAGTTAGTTTTTACATAAAAATGCAGCTAATAATCGGGTGTTCCTATACATTTACCCAACCCTGTATATAATTTATAACATCTTATACCGTTAGGTGTAGAGGTGCCGGACACACCGAACCACAGAGAAAAAACTGTGCCGGACACACCGAGCCACAGAGAAGATATGTGTATGTTTGAATGTTTATATGAGGTAACGGACCCATATTAGAAAGAATGAACGCTACGCTTTGTATCACTTTATTGGTTATTACATCCAATTTTTATAATAAATATAAAAACATCTTGATTTCTTTTTCGAAATATTGCTGATCACTGCAAAGTTGCTTTATGAAGCAAGAGTACTCAAAAATTTGATTAGTAAAATAATAATAATAATATTTATTGATGTCAATATGCAGTTCTGCGTTTACACACGTCAAAGAACAAAAATATAATGTATAGCAATATAAAATAGGAGATAAAATATAATATACATAATAACAAAACAATTAAGAAATAAAATTAAAATTTAAAAACTCATCTACAGAGTAAAAAGCATTGGCTAGTAACAAAGATTTGACATTAGTTATATACTCTTTTGGAGGCAACATTCTAATGCGATGAGGTAGCTTATTATAAAAAAGGATGGCGTAGTAGTTTTTACCGCATCTAGACTTATTTATTCGTTGAAAGTCTGGCAATATGTTTGATGCATGTCGTGTAGAGTATGTATGCACAGAGGAATGCAAAGTATAGTCAGCATCGTTGTTTTTTCAGACACTCTTTGATGTATTCAGATGGTAGTGTCAGGACTCCTAATTTAGTGAATTCAGTTCTACAAGGGTCTCTACAATTTAGGCCAGAAATAATTCGGATGCATCGTCGTTGCATTTTAAATACATTTTGCGCTGTTGCGGAATGTCCCCAATTAAATATACAATAAACCATATTAGAGTGTATGTGCGCAAAAAAAAGAGACAATAGTTATCTTGTTGGTGTTATTTTAAATAGTTTTCGTAAAAGAAATGTATATTTAGATATTTTATTTGAGATTGATGTAGTATGATTACTCCAGCAGAGTTTAGAATCAACACCAAGAAACTTAACATTATCTGTGAGATTTGGTGAATCTTTTTTTAAAGAAAACATAACATTATTTGTTTTGCTATCATTTAAGGTAAGAGAATTAGCCAGAAACCATTCATCGGCCATATAATGACTGATATCTATTTGATCACGCAATGTATGTAAGTCATTACTTGTTGTTATTATGGTCGTATCATCAGCAAACAATACAAAGTTTAACTCAATACTATCATTAGCAAAATTTATTATTTAAGTTTACTGATTAATATTGAATGAGACACACAATCAAATGCTCGCGTCAAGTCGCAGAACATTGCGTGTGTGTAATGTTTTTTGTCAAAACTTATTTGTATTACATCTGTAAGTTCTGGGATTGCCATAGATGTATTAAGATTACTCCTAAAACCATACTGAGATGTACTTAAAATATTGTAGTTTTCAAAAAATGTTTGCATTTGTAAAGCAAGACTTTTGTCAAAAATTTTAGCAAATATGGGTATAATAGAAATAGGTCTGTAATGGTTAAGTGTGTTTTCACCCTTTTTAAATACTGGAACTACTCTTGATATCTTTAAAGCGTTTGGAAATATTCGGTTGGTGATACACATGTTTATTAGATTTGTTAGTGGATATAATAACAGATTTACTAATAATTTTACAATTTTAACATTTAAAAAGTAATAGTCTTTACTATTACTGCTTTTAATATTGTGTATAATATCTCGAACTTCTATAAACGTTATTTCCCTAAACGAAAAAGACGCAGACATGTTTAAATTTAATATACACTGCTACTAGTTGTAGACCAAACACTATAATATCTATATCTTCACGTATTATAGCTAAGATAAGTTGGTTTTGTCATTTTTGTATTTAATAATAATTGCATATGACTAGATCATTATGTAGACGTGTAGTCATAACTATTATATATACAATAATAGTGATTTCAATATGGTTGCGTGCGCTGAAAATATTTCACTTTCAGGGCAGGATCGATCGGGACAACACTAATGTTATTAATAATTTTATAGTTTGTAGTATTAAAATCAATGTACTTAATATGAATAAAATATATATAACTTATAATAAATTTAATTACAAATTATATTTGACTACATATATGCATAAAAAATCTATTAAAACCACTATCTAAAAATTCTTTTGCAATTTATAAATTTAATAAAATTTCCAATTGATTGCAGATATAAAACTTTATTATTAGTTATAACAATTCCCATATTTCTAGTTCGATATATATTTTCAGCGAAGTAATATAAGAAAACACTAACTGCATTATTTTATAGCAAGGATAATAAACTAAATGTTAAATTTTAAACAATTTACCGCACAATAGATAAATGTCATGTAAACGATGTTCTATTTAATTGCTTTAAATGGGAAACCACCCTATAATAAACTAGATTACTATTAAAGGTGGGCGATAAAACATTTTCTAACGCTACTGCAACTCCATAAATTATTAATCTTATAAATAATTTACATTGCCCATTGTTACTGTTTAAAAAATATATGGTTGAGTTTGCTTTGAAAACCATTAAAATTAACAGCTTAGTTTTACTTTGTTAAAGTTTTGTTTAATTCTCCTTTGCTAATTGCTTGCTCTAATAGCGCCCGGAAGAATTGAAAACGTTCATTTCTCGCGGCGTTTCGTCGCAAAGTTCTTAATTAAAATTGTATTTAGTCGTTGGTCATTCGTGCTAAATCAATTTCTATTTGGTTTCAGGATGAGCGTGTATTAGTAGCTGGAATTAAATTGCATTCAATGGAGTGACCTATATTTGTTATGAAGTCTATTATAGAAAATTGGAAATTACTAATAAACTGATATCCTACGAGTATAAGAGACAAAGGATAATAAGGGTTTAGTAATCAATGAAATTGAATGACCAACAATAATAATTTTATTGCTTGAGTCATCTCTTAGGTTAATACAAATTCGAATGCCAATTTGTTATACAGATCACGTTTAAATTAAATTGTTTGTATAATATTTCATAGCTGCTTAATAAAATTTATGCAAAATATGCTTTCATGCAAAAGAAATATTTTTTATATCAAAACTTATTTTAATATTACATATTATACATAGTAAAAAATAAATAAAACACTTAACTAGATATAAATAAAATAAAAACTTCTTAAAGCTTTCTGTTTATATTGTCTTGAAAGTTTGGTCCAAGTTCAAGAACAACACGATTATCGCTAGCTATAATTTTATTTTATCTGATCCAATAACAATTTTTTTTTCTTATATATACTCACCTCCTGACAATGCCAAGTTGGGGTTTTGCACACCGATACGATAGATAAGTTCTGCGGCCTGTTGAGCCAAACGACTGATATTTCCGTCTGACTGATCCATGAAACGGCGGTGAAATAATATTCTCTGAAAAACATTTTTCATTCAGTAACAAAAAACAGTATTAGAACCAAGCATGATGTATAGATTACGCTCTGATATGATTGACAGTGTTAAATAGATTTATTTTAGTTTATATAATGGAAGCACAGAAAAAATTATAATTTTTTTATATGTTTTATGTGATTTCGTAATTTCGTTCCTGGTGTTAACTAAAATAAAGTATTGAAGCAAACAATTTTATAATTACAAAATAATACAATAACGCAAGTTATTTTGATGGTGTTTTTTTTTTATTATTATTATGCTAACAGTGCCATATGTATCTGTTTTAACAATGCGGTTAATCACTTTATAGTATATCAATCAATGATGATAGTATTTGTATTTTCTATATACCACACTAATCTAGAAATAGTTAGCATAATCTTAATATAAATTTTGTAATTAAAAATAAAATAACATCATCATTTTAGCCAGCGTAACTACAATTGATAACCACTCTCTTATTACTTTGGTTATTAAAACATTTGTTCTATTAGCATCAAACAAAAAAAAAAGAATCATATCGACGTTGATAATTATTACTTACTTAATGGTTATATTGTTATATTTTGATAATTCACATTTTACAGCAAATAAGTCTTCAAAAAAGTGTACCACTCTGTATTAATTAACTAAGACTTCAACTCAATTCAGACAATAAAACCATGCATGGTTGCAAAAATTTTAGAATAATAGTCGTGAAATATATAAAAATCCTCAACAAGTTACTATATACTATACAAGGATGGCACACAAGCCGTAAAGCAATTGCAGTACTGCACAAGATGTTTTCTGAACGCATTATTTTACAAAATATTGACATAAATTCTCATAATGCAGTTTTTGACAGATGAGATTGAACCTATTTTTGCAGTTGTTTACAAGCATCCGAGACCGTGTCTCACTATGCACTTTTTGATAGTTTAAACATAACAACTGATAAATTATTATAACTGTCAGAAAAACAAAACTGTCAAATGTAAGAAAAATAACAAAAAAACTGGACATGATGCATAGAGCATCAAATGCAAGAATCAACCAATGCAAACAATATAAGTAGTAGTATACTAAATGTTCAATCAAATCTAACAACAAGAGAAACAAAAATATTGATCAACAAATAAAAAACGGCAGCCGTAGTCACTCATATCAGCATTCATGATCATACCATTGATACATAAACACGCTAACTGACAAGAACTATTGCAAAAACTTAAACAAAAATTTGATTTATATGATAAAGATGCTATATTCTTAAGCATAATATTACTTGTGCAATGTTTCTGGAAACAAAAGCTAAACAAAAAGTGTCCTTTAAAAACTGATTTTCAATCCAGAACCCTTCTACCATCTTCAATCAAAACAATAGAAGAGGTTTACTAGTCTTGGCAAATCTAACCCTTCATTTAGGCAAAGCTAACCTTCCTAAGATATATAATGTACTAAATAATACTTTACATTTTACAGTACCATTCAAAAAACTAAATCTTTTTCTTAAAAAAACTTAATCCTTTTCATAAACTCAACCCAAGTTAAACTCGATTTTTGTTCCGACCATTTAGCTATACGTTTTTAATTAAATACCCAAACCGTGCTTAATCCTAGTCCCATAGAATATTTTTAACAATATAATTTTTGAGACATTGACAACGTTAAAGAAGACATGACAGAATATATTCAAGCACCCCATATCATTTTTAAAAATAATATACTTCAGTATCTTGCAAAGCTAAGTACTTCAATTAAAAATAATTCCCCTGTAATTTTTTTTTTATTAAGTTATCCACTTTTACTTTTTATATTTAGACTCAAAATTTAAAAAAAAAACAGGTATATAGAGACTTTAAGCAGACGGACAACTAATGGTAAACTTAATAACTTAAATAAATGCATTCATAAACTGCTCCTTGACTACAAACAAGATAAATGGTCAAAGGCATGCAACAAAATTAATGCACAGAAAGGACGTAACTATTGAACAGAAATTAAAAAAACAAATCGTTGTAGCAAAATACAGCCAATACCCAGATACAAACATTACATACAAAGATGATCAGACACGTTTTTCTTAACACTTTAATAAAACCTTCAGCTTTAGTGAAAACGACAACTACGATGACAATAACTGGACTGAAGTCAACAAGTGGTATGATCACTATTTTGAAACTGACTTTGTCAGACAATGCACTAATGACTGAAGATGACTATTTCCAGATCTTAAAATCCGGTAATAAAATCCCTTCTAGTGCAGACAAGATTTCTACAAAAATTCTTAAACGCCTACATAATAACATCCATATCTATATTATAAAACTCCTTTTGCTGATCCCATCAATGTATACATACTATGTTTAAGTGCCGATTTGTAATCTGTGTCCCTAAAAAGAACTCAAGTTTGGACTCCCCTCTAAACTATAGACCAATTACACTCCTTCCAGTAATACCTAAAATCTTTGAATCTTAAATTAAACACAAGCTATAAATCCACAATCCATCCTTTAAGTACACTTACTTCCAATAAACAAGCAACTCATCTGGAAGATGATCAAACGGCTGCCTTGTTTCTTATTACAAATAAGGCATTTGATTCCATTAGGCTAAAAAGTCCCCTATATAAACTCTCAATCCTTAAAATTCTACCTTACTTAATATAAAAATTATAAAAACCTTTTCCAATATAGAAAAGTACCGTTAAAGTAAAGAACTGCTTCTCCACAATTTTTTATCCTAACCAAAAAGTTTTGCAAAGATTTCTTCTTTCCCCTCTTCTTCACAATATTTACTGCTACAGCGTATGAAGGAAAAATCCTCAACAATTTAACCTAAAGTCATATATACTCCAATATGCTGACAATACCGTACTTGTGTCTCATTTTCAAATTTGCATTAGTAGTATTCAACTCCTACAAATTTTAACCAACAAAATACAAACCTGGTTTAATCTTTAGTTAGTTATATCCCAACAAATTCCAACTCTTAATCCCTTACCCCGTATATCGAAAATCTCACCTAATAATTACCTTAACAATGCAATAATTGCACCAAATTGTAAATAGCAAAATTTCTTTTAAACCTCATTTCCAAGCTATAAAATCTAAATGCATAACCCGAGCTAAACACTTCAGCTGCTTAACATACAGAGGAAAAGGTATAAACACAAAAACAGCTACCCATATCTATAAATAAATTTGTCGTTCTCTATTACATTATGCATACATTTTTTTCTCCGCATGCCATAAAAGGACTTTAAACAACTTCATAGTATCAGAACGATTGTCACATTGCAATATTACCAAAATACGTCATCCAAAAAACCCACTTTACAATATCCAAAACAAACTCTTATACCAATTGACTCAAATCCAACTACTAAACAATCGGCATTAAAAATTGAATAACAAAAATTGAAACAAAGCGGCCAATTCTAAGATAATAACTAAGCTCTGTATTCAAAAAAATCATAATGTAACAGCCAAGTATAAATTCCCATCTAGTTCTATCCTTAAACAAATCCAATTACTATCCAATAGGAGTGGGCCATGTTTTAATTAAATTTTGAATCACATGGTTCTACCGACGCTGTCAATTTTTTCGTCAGAATTACATAAGAAAAACGTGGTTAGATACCTCCGTAGACAGAAGATGCATCGTTTTACTTTGGAGCAACGTTTTAAAATACTAAAAATTTATTTTGAAAATGGGTCTCATTTGTTTGCAAAAGCGCAAAAATTGCGTACGTTGTTTGGCAGAAATAAAGCGTCATTGATAAAAAAAATACAAAAATTTATAAAAAAAGTGCGTAAAACTGGAATGCTGGTAGACAATGCGCGCATCAAGCATGCTTATCCAAAGCGTTCTGCCAAAATTGTTGCTTCTGTGGCTGTAGCGAAGTGTACGCAAGCACCCAGTAAAATCAACCCGGCGTAGAAGTCAGCAACTCGATATTCGGCAAACCATTTTAAAGCAAATTCTTCTCAAAAACCTCGGTATGTTTGCGTAAAAAGTGCAACTAATTTTTGCTTTGCTCAGTCAGCTTTGAACAAATGGAATGTTGACTACAATTTTAACTAAAAAAATGTTTTCGGACGAGGCCTGTTTTTATCTTGAAGGTTATGTATACAAAAAAAAAATCATTTGTCTGTTTATAATATAAAATAAACGTATTTACTACTACTAAAAATAAAAATTAACAAAAATTAAATGAAAATAATTTAAACATGACAAAAATTGGTAAAAATCAATAAATATTAAATATAGTTTAGTTTAGTTTAAGACTCGGCTAAAACTGATTTGAAAAAATTATTAATTTTACAACAAAAAACTAAAATGCAGTCAAAGTTTTTTACTGCAAAATTAATAATCTTTTAGCAATAAAAAAAGGATAATGTTCTCCAAACCGTCAACTACATGTAATGAATAATTAAAAGTGTAATTATCATTGACTTAATCATTGACTGTCGCCCAACCTTCAACATACCTGTTATTTTACTAATTTCATAGAAAATGTTGTTGCTCACAAACTTGATTTCAAATTATTTTAAATTATGTTTGGTTTATTTACAAAGCAATCTCATAGAAAACTTTGTTGTCTACAAATTTTATTTAAAACTATTTTCAAAACTTAAGAATTTTTTTTTGATTTACATATTTTGAAAAATCAAAAATTTAAAAAAAAACTCAAATATCTTGGTCATTTTACAAAATTTTGATAAATAGTTTAACAGTAATTTGATCAAATACCAGCCCACAAACTTTAATTAAACTATTTTTAAAAATTATGATTAATTTATTTAGTTTTTATTTTTTATTTTAAGAAAAACTTATAATTTTGTTAATTTCTGTTATCGTATTTTGATAAAAAAATTGTTGTCCACAAGTTTTACTTAAAGCCATTTTTAAAATTATCCAAGAATTTTAAAAATGGCTTTAAAAAATGTTTTAGATTTTTTTTAAAACCTAAAAACTGTTACTGTAAGTTTATAAAAAAAATGTTGCCCAATTTGTGAATTTGTAAATTTGTGACCATTTTAATTTTATTTAAAAAAAATTTATATAAGTTGTCTTTTAAAAAACTAAAGTTGGAAATATTGCAAGTATACTAAAAATTAAAACATAGCTACCTTTATGGTACTCAAAATACCAATGAAAATGAAGTTATTTAGCCGTATGTTTTTTGTCTAACACCCTGTATATATGAAGTTGTATACTTTAAGTTTATTAAAAACTTAAAAAAATAAAATTTGTTATATAGTTTTTTGATAAAATAATTAAACTATATTTGTTTATATTAGGTTGCATATTTTTTTTTATTTTGAATTTTTTTACTGTTAAATCATTAATTGTTAATTATGTATAAAAAATACAACAATACTCTTGATTAATTAAAGATTATGTAAAAAAAATACAACCAAAATCAAAAATTATTTTTTGTTTTCTTTTACAGTTAGTGATTATAGTCAGCATTAAGTCATTATAAAAATTTAGAATTAGTTAGATCATAATGTGTGCCAAAATAATAAAATATGTTTTTAATATTATTCAAAATTTTAAAAATATATTAAAATACATTTTTTTTAAGTTTACTAATACCGACATAATATTTTATAAGTTCAAATTTTCTAATTAACTCAAACGTTATCTTGGCAAAAAATTACAGACATCAACTTTTTTAAATTTAAATTAAAATTTTGGACCAATCTGAAAAAAAAATTAACATTATAAATAGAAACCCAATTCAAATTGGTCATTTAAAAAACTATATATAACTATAGTCATTGTTTATAAATTATTTTGCTTTTTAACTTTTTTAGTGTATATAAGTTTCAATGTTCTAAATGTGGCCTATGAAATGACAATGACCAACATAAAAATGAATACTGTTTATAGTTTAAAATATTCAGTGTTATTCAATTGCCATCGGCAATATTTAAATTGTTTAAATTTAGCAGTCTGTCTTCTAACAGAAAATGGGAAAGATTGAAATTGACTTTTAAATGAAATGGAACAAAAATATAATTTTATGTGCAAAAAATATCGTTTACTTTAAAACATTGCAATAATGTACGGGTTTATTTGGTTAGATTAATAATAGATTACGTACAGTTTTAAAAATATTAAATAAATCATAATGTTTTTTGTAATAAATGAGAAACATTTGCAAGGAATAACTCATCTAATTGATTTACACTTACACAATTTAAATTTATATTTTGCTTTCACAGACACACATTTTAACGAAAGCATAACAAATTTATTATTTTGAAATGTTTCAATATTTAATTGATCAATTTCGAATGTGCTCGGTTTTACTATTTTATTCCGTTTGACCCGTTATGCAGTTTTGTAATTGACATTTCTTTCTAATTATTTACCCAACAACAAACTCGTTCAAACACACAATGCATATTTCATTTGTATTGTAGTCTTCTAAAATATATTAAAAATGTACATCAATAAATTAGTTATTTAAAAATAATTAGCAATACTCTGTTTAATTGTATAATATCAAAATTTATATTTTTAATTGATAGCATATAAGTATTTTATTTGGTTATTTAATTTAATTAAGTAAAATATTGACCAACAATTGAAATATGCAAATCTTATCATTATTTTGCAATATACGTATGACTTATGTTTTAAATTACTCAAAAAAGTGTCTAAGGTATAAAAAGTCTTAAAAATACAGTTAAATTTTACGACACGCAAACAGAATAAATAGGCATAAATATCTACACCCAGTTTGCTCCGTCAAACAAATTTGAGCAGTGACAAATCTGTTTCAAAAACTGACAACAATCCAATAAGTAATAACAAACAGTTAGTCAGTTATCATAAATTGTTGACTTATCAAACGTCAACAAAAGACTGTGACTTCATTTACAGTGACCGATGCTAAGTCGCATAAGAATAACCTCTCTCTTGAGCTTTGGCCTGCATGGCAAACTCCACATTGTAATTACTCTAAAAAACAAATTGCAGTTTGTTAACTTAATAACGCAAGCTTTATCTGCTTTTTTTTCAGCAATAACTATGATCAACTTGACAAACTCATTAGCTTTTCCATTGCCACTAATACCTACGTGATTGTGAATCCAGATAAAGTAACTAGTGACTTTTATTTAAGTTCCGTTTGCGGGCAATCCTCCACTACCAAAATTATAGTCTGCTCCTCAGGTTCTGAGGAGAGCAAACTAATGACAAATGAGAAAGCTACAACAAAAACAATTGAGAACAGTTCGGAGAACCTAAGCTCAGTTAGCAAAAGCAGAGTCAAAACTGCAAAGCCTAGGCTTTTGGGGGCGGCAAAACGTAAGTTCCAAAGACAAAGAAATGCATAGGGGCTCAGGCAACTGAACAAACTAAGGCATCCGGTAATAAAACGAGGACACATTAGCAATACTCCACACTATCTGCACAAAACACCCCAAGAACATCAAGGACGCAAAAGCAAAACCTATCAAGTAGTAGCACGCCGGAATTGCAGAAAATACCGGCATAAAAACAGCAAAGACAAAAAGACCTCAAGGAAGACTTTTAAGGACATTCTTACGGGCAACGCACTAGCAATAATTCCTAGGGAGTTCCTTAAATGTTAATTCAACGTAGAGAAGGCAGAAGCAGTAAAATTGACTATTTTGGGCAGGATAGACAAAATAGAAAACGAACAGGTATCACCTGGTTTTCAAAAATGCTCCTTCAAAAAAAGATTTCTAAATATGTATAAACAAGCCAACTAAACAATAGCTTCTTAGCACATTGGCAAAAGACACCTTATTGGAGAGTAAATAACTTCAAATCTTAGATCTGAAAAACATACCGGAACAAAGAAGAGTGATGACATAGGTACCAGACCACAATTGGAATCAGCTACTTTTCTAAAAAGGTTAGCTGTGCAGAATACCTTAAATACCAAGACCTGGCAAATAGTCAATTTCAAACCAAATTAAAAAAAAAACAAACAAAATATTCTACTTATGGATAAAGGAGCTTGGGCAAAGGTGGTAAACCTAGGAATGAAACTCTTCCTAAATTTTTCCAAAATTTCACGTTGTGTTCTGGTTTACTTTACCACCGCCAATTGCCAAGGAACACTAACGCTAAGTACAAAATTAAACATTATACAAGTCAATATACATCACTGCACAGCAGCTGCTGCGGCCCTCAGTGTGTATATTGTTAAACAAGATATTGAGTTGACATCGCTTTTATCCAAGAACTTTGATCTAAAAGGAAGAGATAAATTTTAAGTAATTTAATGCCATTATAAGACTTATGTTTCAAAAACCTAGTGACAAGTGACAAGGTGATAGTAGTAAAAAAGGGATCCAAGAAAAAGATAATTTTTGGTCCCACGCTTTCAAAGAGTAAAAATTGAACTAGGAACATTGGTTCTTTGTAAACAAAAAAAAACGGAAAACACACAGAGTCGGTCAAAATCATTTTACAAAAGTTGCTGCAGACACATTTTCCAGGATTTGTGCTGACGGAATTCTCAAACCAAGAGAACCTAGAATTGCCAAACAAAGAAATAGACAAAAAAAACTGAATAAAAGATAAGACCATAATCAATCAGGGCAACTTAAAATAGGGAATCAACACATTCAAACCAAAGGTACGAAGTGTTAAAAGAACCTCTATGCAAGATTCTCAAAACAAGCTTAACACTTTCACAAATACCAAATAGCTCAATAGCGATAAAGATACCACCTTTATTGCTCTTGAGCCAATATCATTCTTATACCAAAACCAGGAAGACCCACTTATTCTTTAGCTAAGTCCTACAGACCAATCAACTTAACATTTTTTATGCAAAAACTATTAGAAAAAATAGTCGATAGGCACATAAAGAACAAGGTACTAAAAGCCCGACCACTGCATCAGCATCAGTACGTCTACCAAACCGGTAGATCTTGCAAACTAGCTAAACACCAGTTAGTCAACAAATACAAAAACACTATACAATCCAAAGAAATTGCTTTGGGTGCTTTTCTGGATGTTGAGGGGCTTTTGACAATACTACTTTCAAATCCGTAGCAAATCAAATAAAAAAACTAGTATTAGATTCTCTCGTCCAACAATGGGTCAACTCCATGCTCAAAAACCGGACTGTAACTGTAACACCTCTACTGTGGTTCCTAGTTATGAATGACTTATTACAAATACTCAACAACATATATATTTTTGTCTTAAGCTACACAGACAATCTTACTATCCTTGCATACGGAAAGTTTAAAGCAACCATGTCTAACATGATACAGAGTGTACTAAATATTGTAGAAAAGTGATGCAGAAAAAAAAGTTATCAGTAAACCTAAGCAAAGCAACAATTGTACCGTTTACAAGACAGCAAAAGACCACAAACCTAAAAAGCCTGAGAATGTATGGATCCACGCTTCCCATGTCAAAAGAGGTAAAACGTCTAAGACTAACACTTGACACTATACTAAACTTCAACCCACATCCAACAAATATAACAGCAAAAACCATTCGGGTGCTGTTTGCAAGCAAAATGATGGTCGGACGTACATGGGAATTAACATCTAATATGACCAGATGATTATACACGGTGGTGATAAGACCCATTATAACATACGGAGCGATTGTATGAAGCGTAAAAACCACTTTTAAATGTATAGTCAATAAACTAGACAAAGTTCAAAAGCTAACATATCTGCTGATAACGGGAGCAATGAGAACGACGCCCACAGCAGATATGGAGGTACTACTATCGTTACCGGCACTTCACCTGATAGTAATGGCAAAAGCTAAACAAGCAGCATACAGGCTGCAGATACACAAACACAATGTAAACCTTAAAACCCACATACCTACCATAACAAAGTTGTATGAAGCAAAAACTCTAATAATAAGGTCGGACGTTATAAAGGGCCGGATATTGCATTAGTAAGAAATTTGATATAACAATACCACATCAAGAAAAATGGACAAAAAATAGATATCTGAGAACAGTCAAAAGAACTATTTGGTACATAGATGGGTCTAAAGACCAAATGGGTGCCGGGGTTCAGCCCTACAAAGTAAACATCAAAAAAAGTAAATTTCGCTACTTTTAGGCAATAATGCCTTAATTTTTCAAGAAGAGGTGACTGCCATTAAGTGGTGCGCCAGGGATATGAATAAAAAAAGATTTAAAGCAAACAGACTGATAACTACCATGTCAAACAACAGTCAAGCGGCATTGCAGGCTCTGCAATCGCCATTAATAAAATCTAAACTGGTTATAATTTGCATATATACAGGCCACAACCTGCAAAGTTTGCCTGGTATGGATACCAAATGACCAGGAAACAAAAGAAAACCTCATGGCAAATCAGCTTACCAAACAAAGAGCAAAGAAGACATTCACTGAACCAAAGCCTGTTTTTGAAATCCTATACAAGACCGGTAATGATAAAACCTGCAGCAAACTTGAGGCGGAACACAGCAACCTGTAGAAAAGCTGTAAGAGATTGACATATTCAAAAATATTTCTAACAGGACCATCGCATCAACGGTGGTAAATCGTATCAGACTGCAAAAACTCACAGGACTGATAACCGAACACTGTAGACTCAACAAACACTTGCATAAAATAAAAATAGGAAAGAATCCCCTATAAAGCGGATGTATGGAACAAGACAAGACTCCAAGACATTTACTAATAAAATGCAAAGCTTCCAAACAGCAATGCGTAACCATCTTTAGCAAACACAACCCAACCGCAGATATGTTACAAACAACCCTTTGGCTAAAGATACTAGATTTTATTAAAAAGACAAAGCTGCTAAAAGAGTAGAACCACCTCAAGGTAAGGAAAAATAAGATGGGTTTTTTTGTCAGTAAAAATCAAACACTTCTGGACAGTACGGGCTACCTAGTGTCTTTTGAAAATGTTTTCTTTTCCTACGCAAAAAAAAGTGTCGTTTAAAATCCAGATTTACCTATTTAAAAATGATTGTAGCACAAAACGACGCTAAAATTACTTATTATTAGTATACAAAAGGTTTGATTGCATTTTTACAATCTTCAACTAACTCGGAATTGCAATCGGCTAACTATGGATTGATTAATCAATCACAATCCTAATCTGTATAACCACATTAGAGTAGAAAATGTAAATTTGTACATCATTTCTTCAATAGCATTAATCAGGACAATAGCTACCTGAAGCTTTATTTTTTGCAACAAAACAACTGTTTATTCAGTTTTCCCTGCTGTGTACAGATAATTTTTTTATAAACATAAAAACTGAACATGTCAAAGCAACAAATCGGCTAAAAGTTAAGTAACAACTAATATTATTATCAAAAACTAGTAACTGTTTCACTATAAATATCTCAATATTATTTTCATAAACACCCTTAAATTTAAATATTTGATTCGCAATACAATTCAAAAGTATATTAGCTAAATTTAATTAAACATAACTGGTTTTGTGTAATTATACACAAAATATATTCATAGTTTTTATAAATTACATACAATTATATATGCAAAATAACACGCAAAACAAACTACCAAAATGTATTTAGTTCTTCAATATGCAGCGGAACATGTAACAATCCTTGAAATATATGCAATTATTCCAACCGTAATTTAAAACCATTTATCACAAAACTAATTCATCATAAACTTTGCGAAATAAACTGCATCCAGGTTCTAGACTAAAATTTGCATTAAATAATTTATTATTGCAAAGTTGAAAGCTGCACATGCAATTTGATCATCAATAACAAATATATGAAATAAAATAGAAAAAAAAAGTATTTTGTGTTTTGCGAAAAATTGTGAAGGGTCGCTTATTATAAACACATAAATCCTCATTCAAATGAAATTAATCTGAAATAAAAATATTTATCATCCATGATCGTAAGGCAACTTTACATATCCGATATGATTATTGTACAATTGAAATATCTTTATTCTAACAAAAACAAATTAATGAAACTGCGCATGTTAATATCATATAGAATATGATTTTCCTTTATACATAAAATTTAATTTTATTGCAGCAGTAAAGCTAAGATTTTAACGCCCCGTTATCTATTACAGCAGAGACATTAAAGCATATCTCACTAATACAGAGGCCGGCAACATTTTGTGAGTGAAAAGCCATTTTATAAAAAAAATTAATATTAAAAAAAAAAAAAATTTGATTAATAAAAAACATTTTATTTTCCAAAATCAAAAAAAAAATGTCGTTCTTGTTACATATCTTGCTTTATTATAAATTACTACCTAGCAATATCCATAGAGAGTTAGACAAAATAGCCTATAGATTAAATTATCAGATTATAAATATATGTTATATATGCATTATACATACATATTCCTTATTAAAATTAATAATTATATTTATTGCATACGTAAATAATAATGTTAAATTAAGTAATGGTTATACTTCCAAATCAAAAACTACGACTTAATCTACTGGAACTGTAAATCTTCTGGCATTGAATTGTTCTATATACTGTGAGAACTTCAAAATAATTTTATATGTACTTTAATTTTTTTTTTCAACAGTATATTGATTTTTTCCGTTATTAAAAGGTAGAAAGATGTTGATGTAGAACCCAAATTTATATCTAAGTAAAGGATTTGAAAAAAAACGTAATGAATGGATGCTTGCTATTTTTGTATTAGCCAGAAGGTGTGTTATGGGCTTCTGTACGCCAAGGATCAAGAACGCCTGGCAAACGTGAAAAATAGTTCCACAGTTTGCGGGGGTTAGTGCAACTTGGTTAAGAACAAACCTGCGGTCAAAAGAATGCACTTCCCAATAATTAGCTGAGTGGTGATTGTGTTTTTGGTGTTGTCGCATTGGGTCAACGCGTTTACTTCGTTGTAGTTGGTGCTAAAACAGTCCCCAAGATTTGGGATGTGGCTCATGGCGGTGTGTGCAATGCCAAGGGTCAGCTGCGGGCTTAGGACAAATGTTCCCCGTATGGTGGGAAGGAATCTACGGTAATGCGTCAAACCGCCTACCTTGTGCAGTCCAGGAGATACAAATGAGGTTTCTAAAACCGTGGTCAAGTTCCGTGGGCATGGCTGTGGTCGAGTAGGTAAAGTGGTAGTAGTTATGCGGTCGCTTAGTGACTTTGATAAGCAGTGTATTTCTAGTCGTTCCGGAGTTAACGTTGCTTGTATAATATTGACCTTTGGCGCAATTGTTCTCTTATTATACCTTTGGCCCAATCTCCCATTGGTTGTTGATGCCCTGCTTCTAAGGCGGCATCAATTTCTTCTCACTTACTAAACTGCAACCATTAAAGTTAGAATTGGCGTTGCTGGTGTTAGAGCAGTTTGCAGTTTGTCAATATGCAGCTTTAGTAGTGGTCTGTAAAAGCTGATTTCTACCCAATAGCAATAGGTTTCTGCTGAAGTTATAATGCGGTTTGAGCCCAGTTATTTGTTGTTTAACTCTTTTGCCCTTCCACGTACTAGTTCTTCTGCTTAGTCTTCCCTCAAGTTTGCTAGCCTTAGGTACCGCCGTTCCGTGTCGGCCGCTTGCCTTTGTCGGGCTTATTGCAAACTGTGGTCTTTGTTTTTAGGTTATTTTTGCTCCAGTAACAACTTGTTTAAAGTTTTCTCCATTGCAGCATTAGTTTTTTGGTTACACTGGTATACAGCCAGAATCAGCATTTCATTCTACTGTTTGTTAGGTTGTTCATCTCGTAAAGCTCAAATGTTTTTTTTTTATTTTCGCGTTTCTCCGTTTGACCGGGTTGGCCTGCGGATAGTACGTTGCGGTAGTGTGGTGTTTAAACTTCCACTGATTTACCACGCCTTAAAAATGCTGACTGGTAAATTTAATCTCATTGTCTGATGCAAAACTTTAGAAAAGCCTCACCAAATGGTTTTCTAATATTCTGGTCGTTGCTTCGTTGGTAGCTGCAGACACGGGTACTGCTTCGATTCACCGGGTACAAAAACTTATCATAGTTGCAAGTATTGGTTCCCCGTTCTTTATCGGGGTTACGTATATAGTCGATTGTTACCCGTTCCTATGGTTTGCGAGGCAAGTGTGGGTGCAATAGAGCCTTTAGTTGCAATAGTTTCTATTGATCTTTAGACATGTCAAACACTCTGGTATAAAGGTCCTCACGACCTTTTGGATATTTAGCCAGTGATATGCTCGGAGAATCGCTGCTAACGTTTCATTTTTTCTCGTGTTGTTTGATCACCTCTTGTTGCATGTCCGGCAAGATTACTAGTTGTTTGAAACCTGCGCTAGTTCGTATGAGTTTGCCGTTTTCTTCAATCTTATACCCCAAGTCAACTTCTTCAAGGTACTCAAGATCACTGGCTCGTGTTTGATACCTTTCAATAATAGTCTGTGCTTGTGGACTTGCTTGTTGTGCGCGTCGGACAGTCTCAGCCAGAGTCTCTTCTTCAAAGAGGCACAGTTTGGCCCTGTGTAGATTCTGAACTCGGCCAAGAAATTGGTAAAGTTAGCCCATGCTGGCGGTCCAATTTTCGGCCGGATTTTTTGACGGTAGCAACCTTTCTGAGTCGTCCACCAACTCGGCAATCAAGTTATCGCTGAGGTATCAACTTAAGGCATCCGGCAGTAGGTTGGTGGTACCCCGTGTATGTTCGATTTTGAAGTCCAATTTTTGCAAAACCAGTAAACATCGGGTCAACTTGGCTTTAGCATCAGATGAGTTTTCCAACTATACTAAAGCTCAATTATCAGTCCGTAAAGTAAAAAGCTCATTTTCCAGATACGCTCTATACTTTTTTATTGCTCAGAGAATAGCGTAGCTAATTTGTTGGTGTAGTATCAAGTTTGACAGGGAGTAAGTTTGACATTATTGTACAAAATAATATGACGTTTCAGTCCTTCTTCCTGGTATAGAACTGCCCCTACGCCAATGTTGCAGGCATCCGTTTAGTAGCACAAACGACAGTCCTGGTCTTGATCGTGTAATCATTAAAAGTTTATCCAAAACAACTTTAATATCATTGAAGAAGATGACCTTTACTTCGGTTCATACAAATGGCTTCTTGGAGCTTTGTAAGGCCATAAAGAGAAGCGGTTATCTTTGAGTAACCAAAAACGTATTCCCTCAGCTTTACCTAAGAAACTGCGCAGCTGCTTTTTATTTTAAGCTCCTTTATCAGCTTGAGGTGGTGCGTCAGCGGCTAATTTTCCTCGGCACTAATTAAATGACTTAAATATTTTACGGAGTCTTTACCAAACTCATACTTTTTTTTTCCAGGACTAGGCAGAGATGCACCAGACGTTTATTGCAGTCTTTGGAATATACTATGATGTCGACCAAATACACCAGTACAATGTTGCTTAGCAAGCCCGCCAGCACTTGCGACATCAGTTTTTAAAAAGTGAATGGTGCATTCTTCATTTACCAATAGCTTGTCTTCAGATCGATCTTACTGAAAACCTTTGCGTTGCCTAAATCTTTTAAAGTTTCCTGTATTTTTGGCAAAGGAGCTGCTTCTTTTTAAGTAATTTTTTACCTCGCCGACCAAACTGGTTGGTGTTGTCAAGAAAATGAGATCCTCTCAAAAAACCAATAAAAATTTGGATACTAATAGTTCAAACTCCGCCGGTTCCAAAAAAGCGTGTTGTAGAAGCTTTACCGGTTTGTGAGGGGCTGTTGTTTAGATTTTTGTTGGTACCCAATAGATTGTCAAGCGTCAAGCCCTGCCATAGTGGATACATTGGCAAAGGTAATCCATAATGTCTTGATAAAATTGGCGATGAATACCACTATAACAATTACTATTAAATATTATTTTAAGCAAACTAGATAGCAAACCTTTAAGAATAATTGCAAGTCAAGCTATCAATTTTAAAAATACAATGTTTAAAACTTTGCAAAAAATGTACAAAAATCCTAGATTGGAAATTACAGTCAGTCGTAATAAAATTAGTTATTATACAAATTAGTATTCACCTTAAAAAGTTAAAAAAAGTTTTCTTTGGCTTTTTTGAAGTGATTCTATTTGATAATGAGACTCATGTTCCCATACCGTTATGCCCTAGGTGGTGCTAGAATTGTCATATTTTTTAAACATTAAAATTTTGCTGCTTATTGATTTTACAAATAAGACAATTCTAGCACCACCTAGGGCATAACATGAGTCTCATTATCTAATAGAATCACTTCAAAAGAGCCAAAGAAAAATACTTAACAACATAGATCCCAATGATATAAAATCCTTGCAAGTGGAAACTCTCTGTAAATATAAACTAACACTCAAATATTATTTTAATGTAAATATCTTAAACACAGAACGACATAGATATGATACTAGAGGACAAAGAAGCAACTTCATAGATGTTATAATGGGCACCAATAAGTACGGAAATAAATAATAAGCCAGGGCTCTTCCTAGCCTGTTTAACAAGATGCCAGAACAGTGCAAAAACGCCACAACAATGAATACCGCAAAAGCAACTCTAAAAAATTTCTTTTTTAACCAAGACCATAATAAGATGTAAAACTTTTAAACCTTAAGGGGGAAGAATAGTTGCGCTATTATAAGGGTGTACAGCATCCAACTCAGCAAGAAAACGCCTGAATATAATTGAATAAAATTTTTACACATTTTAGAAGAAAGTCCAATCTGTGTCCTCAAACTTGTAGAAATTTGATGCAATAAGTCGTTTCTTCGCAATTAATTTTTAAAAAGTGACGTTTTTAATCAGTTCTTTATTAATTTTTTACTCTTTAAATGTAACTTTAAATCTTTAACCAAAAACATGAAGACATAGAATATTGTATGTAGTTCAACTTATAAAAAGAGTGATGACTAAAATCTTATTGTTTGGAAATTGAGTTGGTTGGCGTTTTGTCGTATAAGAACCAATTTTAATTTAAAAACGGCGCTGTACGTGTCAATATTTTTTTAAAGAGAAATGTTTACCGATATTCTCGTAAATGTGATAGGATTTAATATTTTTTCAGAACAATAATACTAGTGGCAAAACAACAGTACGGGGCGACTAAACCCGGCAATTCTCTAGCGTTAATTAATATCACTCAATCATCAAAATTATAGCAAGATATTAAGAACAAACGAACAAGCAAAATAAAATAATAATATACGCCACTGACAAGCCTCCAGGCTTAATGGCAAAACTAACAATAAGTTTGCAATCTCAGACTTTTTATCACTACACTACTAATATTTTTACAAAGCTTCAAGCTATCTGGGGAGGGGGGGGGGCGGTTTTGTGGGTAGAGCACCTTTTGAAGATTATGTAATAATCAAATAAATAGACTACAGATGATGCTATCTAATCTTAAGTAAAAAATCAATCCGAATTGCTAAGGTATATTAAGAAATATGTCCAATTTACAAAAATAAACCAAACACATTGAATTCAAAAACTAATTAAAGTATCTTTACTACTTCCGCAACACAAAGGTGTACTTTACTATCAACGTCAACCTTGACATCATTTTAATTACTCCAACTATAACCAGTTTTAACCACAAATTCAAAATAATTTTTATCAACCAAATAATGCTAACCGTTTTCAACCACACCCATAATTTACAAGTAATTATAGAAAAATCTATACAATAAAAATTTTCTACAAAGCTTTTTTATCCAACACCTATGGATTCTTTACCATCAAGCAATTCCGTACTACCAAAATGCACTGATGAGAATTTGTGAAACAAGAAACAATTGTCTGTATTTGGTTATCCGCTTTGGAGTTGGATTGGGTTTGAGTTAATTAATTTAAAACTAATTCAAAATAAAATTATTAATAAAAATAATAATAAAAAAGTAAAAAAGAATACAGCTACAATAGACAGATGTTTGAATTATTTAAGTATATATTTGTTTTTTATTAAACTATATTTGATTGTCTACCTCTATAGACATTACAATTTGGTTGCCAGTTGTTATGTTGAAGTTTAAACAATCATATTTAGTTTCTTTGGTTGAAGCAACATAATGGAGCTACAACTACTTTGCACCACCAGTAATTGTATTTTGTAAGTACAAACAATTTAATTTGCCATCTCTAACGCCCAAAATTTCTATAAACCAGACAGTAAATAAAAATCGTGTTGGCACGACAAGTAAAAAAAATATAAAAACCAGTATTCAAAGACAACATAAACCCCTTATGCTATTAAAATTTTACAAATGCAGAGTAAGAAGATAATATGATAATTCTTTATTAGAAACATTCCAATCAGAAAAATGTTTAGTAGAAGACCTTTTAAATGTAAGACTTGAAAAAAACAAATCAACATATAATTTCGGTATGCGTTGTAAAAATGTTAGAAATCTACTCATGACAAAAATTAAAATGAATGATAGGGAGGCTACTTAAAAAATAATAAAAATTTATAATGATGCAACACTTATAGTATGGTTTTAATAAAAAAAAATTGGACACCAAGCATGATTAAAAAGTCCAGGTAATATCAATGAGATTTGTCACAGAAGAAAAAAAATTCAATCATTTTTTTAAGTACCCAATAGTGTTTACAAAAATAGTGAATTTAAGCCCAAAAACACGCTAAACAAAATATAATAAATTAAGGGGACTCCACAGTAGAATCAACTACGCTCTTAACCAAAAATATTTGCAGCAAACTAATACCACAGTCCCACAGAATACTAATACCACAGACCCACAGAATACTAATACCACAAACCACAATAGCAACAACATCATTTTTTTAATAAAAACCACAATCGTTTTGATTTGTTAAATTGAACATCTGAAAAACTATGAATTAGAGAATCCACAAAAACAACGAATATTTTGAAAAACAATCAATAATAAAAATAAAAATTACAAAAAACAAACAAAAACCAAAATTTTATTGTCACTACTTCAACAACTGGAGAAACGTAAAAAAAACAACTATCCATTACTATCACTACATACTGATGACAACTTCATAAACTACCAAAACATGAAAATATTAAATATATAAATTAACACAGGTTTTGCTACAAAATTACTACATATCTATACTCCAGAAATTTCTGGTTGATATTGCAGCAAAATCAATGATAACCCATAAAAGGCATACAACTATTTTTCTGAGTTTTTAACATAATAACCCTTCACAATTCAAATAGCACAAGCCATTACTAAACTTAATTGCGTAATTGAAATTCCATTCTTAAAAACTTTTTTCAGACACAAATAATATTCAAATTTAGTAGCAAGTATTAACAAAAAATAGAAAATTAAGAACAAAATTCATTGATATTAACATCAATATGAAAAGTTCCAAAGAGTGTTATAAAAATACCAGTAAAAAAAATTTACCAAATATAATAATCAATCAAATGATAGCTCCAGGATTAATACTTCCAGATGCTATTAAAAAATATTTTGAAGCGTTAAACAGAGCTATAAATTTTAACAACTATCTTATGGATTTCTACATCAAAAATCCAATAATCCAAGTAATACCCGTATAGAACATATACAAACAGAAAATGTGATTAATATATACAGTGTGTCCGTGAATGGACTTAACTAAACGTGTAAACGTTTTTATTGAACTATAAAAAAAAAAAATATTTTTTAACATTTTCTTTCTTTCTTGATATAAATACGATTCACGTTGAAAAACTCTAATTTTGTTGTACAGAGTGTCCAAAAAATATATAAATTAAATTAAACAAAAAAAAATAATTAAATACTATAATAAAATTAAAAAAGTTTTTTTTCAATTCAACATAAAACCTTCTTACTTCAACACATTTTCCATCCTCTTTAGAAATTCATTATAAATATTGTGAATAACTTTTAGTGTCACTGTAAAAATAGCATCAATAATTCTGTTTTTCAAAATCTCAGTATTATCTGGCATGCCCTTGGCATACACTATAAGCTTAAGATAACCCCACAGAAAATAATTCATTGCAGTTAGGTCTGGATAATTTAAAAAATGTTTATTAACCAATTTGTAACAGGCAGTTATCCTGCTGGAATATTATATTTTTTCTAAAATCCAAATTTTCTTTATTCAATTGATGCCAAAAGTATTCACTAAAAATTTCCAAATATTAATTTGCGTTTAGTCTTTCTTCCAAGATAAATTTACCAATTACTTTATTGTAAAAAGACACACCATACGTTAACTTTTTTATATTTCTGACTGTTTGTGCAAATACTAAAGTATAGATTTTCTTTAGCCCAAAGCGACATATTTAACTAAAAGGTATCTCATTTGTTGTGAACGTAGATTTGTCACTAAATATTATATGATGGTAAAAATTTTGGCGTTCAAGTATGCGTTCACCCATTAATAAAAAAAATACTAGTCGGTATAAACTGTCGCCTCCTTGAAGTTTATGAATAAAAATTGGTTTGAATACGTAAAATTTATTTGTGAACATTACATACGTGACATTTAGATATACCACCCAACTGATTTGCTCTTGCTTCCAAAAGAAGTCGGTGATTATAACTTATTATAATACTAAAACTGTTGTAGCATTATTTTCATTATAAGTTTTCATCAAATTTATGATCTAAATTTCTTAAAGCATTTACAGATACGTGCAAACCAGGAAATTTCCGGTGGAAAACTTTAATTGTGTATTTATAGGACACTTCTCCTAACATTTGATTAAGTAAATGCGCTGTAGTAAGGTCAGCATCTTTCTGGAGAGATTAGTTCAAATATTAACAAAGAATTGTAGTAATGTTACTTAAGCATTACATGTCTGCAACAATCATGATTTCCAATTGCAAAATGGGTTCTATCTTTAATATCAAATGTAACTTCCATAAAAAAAATAGTTAGCGTATCGATATCTTAACCTTTTTTACAATATAATAATAAATTTTAGTTTCTCAATATTATTTTTTTATATTTTTTAATAAACATAGAAAATATTAGAAATAAAAATAATAGTCGACACAAAGAATTTAATACTTTATTAAATTCGGATATGTCTCTTTCAGCCGTTTTCGTCCACTGCAGGACATAAGCCTCTTCTCTGCTTGTATGCTGGCAACTTACATTACAAGGGACCTACAGTTTTAAGTGGATTCCGAACCACTGGAGAGAATTATCACTCCTCAGAGAAGGTATTTAGCCGTGAAACCCCACGCTGGCAAATGCGGGTTGGGGAGTGGGAGAGCGTATAGAACGTGAAAAGTATATCACGGTATATGGGAATCGAACCCACAATCTTCGGTACAGCGGCCGGATGCCTAGCCCACTGCGCCACGCTCTCCTCGGATATGTATGGTAAAAATAATTATAACCAAGATAATATCAATTATTGTTATAAAGATAATTTTAGTAAAAATAAAAGTAATAGAAATAAAAATAATAGTCAACACAACAAATTTAATACTTATAATCAAGATAATATCAATGTTAGAAATAATGTACCAATTAATTGTAACGCTACCAGTAATGCCCCAATGTATAACGATAATTTTTTATCATATGCAACAATTGCTAACTCAAATAAGATTTGTAAATTCTTGCCGGTTTTTAATGGAAAAAATTTACACCCGACTATTTTTTGGCAAAAACTTGAATTGGCCTTTAACGTTTATAACATTGAATTTACACACTTTACTCTGTGGGAGCACCCACTTTTTACGGGAGAAGCAAATTCTTGGTTTCATTATAACATTGATACATGTGGAACATTCAAAAAGTTTAAAGATTTATTTAACGAAAGATTTTGGGGACCCGCCCGACAACGCAAAATTCAAAATATGATCATATCAGGCTACCATCGTCCTTCAGACAAATCGTTCTCTGCTAATTTTATTAAAATAATGACAGATGCTAAATACCTTAACCTACCTTATGAAGAGCGGTATTTAGTAATGACTCTCTCATCTCATTTTCCTGGCCATATAGCTACCGGATTGGCGGAAGCACAGACACTACGTCATGCATCAGAGAAATTGAAAGTGTTAGAACAGATTCAGTCTCGGAATAGACCAATCAACAATTTTTAGAATGTACGCCCGCATCCACCGCGCACCATACCTCAACAAAATCATTTGCGCCCATTTAATTCGCGGACAAATAATAACACAATTGCAACCTGGTTTTGGAAAACTGCAACATTCCCAAAAATTATTCGGAAAACGAGGATCATACCACTTAGTAGACCCGAAAAAGAATGTAATTTCTAGGGTCGACACGTACACTAACCAGAATCCAAAGTATGACCTACTCGATGATGCGTATGATTTTGTACACAATACCGTTAATGCACCGCGATCCCTAATTATCGCCTTTAAAACCGTTAACATAAAATTCCCGGCATTAATCGACACCGGAAGCAAGATAACGTGTATTTCAACGGAAGCTTTCCGGCAAATTGAAGCAATCAATCCGAACTTACCGGTCTTTCCAGTGCAAGGAATCCGAGTTACAGGTGCATTTGAATCAAGGTCATCACGCGTCACTCATCAAATATTACTGCCTATTTGACTAAACAATTTTCAGTTTAAATTTGAATTCTTAGTAGTACCAAATTTATGTTATCCCGTAATAATGGAAATAGATGTGTTAAAGGCCCTGGCAGCAAATATAATATTTCGAGGAGAAACGGCTGCTATAGAAATTCAAAAAGAAAATGGTTTGATTTCTATCCCGGAGATGCGCGCCGTGCATAACTATATACCACCGGTGAATTGTTTGCTACGCGTATGTGCGGTAAATCATTCACGTCCAAGCGCTCCGGTGCTAAGTACGGAAAAAAAAACCGATTTTGATGAAGTAGTTTGGAGTTTATCGCTAAACGCTACGGAACAGAAGATGCTTATTGATCTGTTGCATAAACACCAAAGTGTTTTTTCGGACAAACCCGGTCTGACGCATGAGTACCAACACAAAATTACATTAACGGACACTAAACCTTTTGCGGTTAAGCAATACCCCATCCCCATCGCACACCAAAATGCTGTCCAAGCCAAAATCGAACAAATGGAGCGATGAGGTATAATATCCAGATCGGATACGCCTTATTCGAGTCCATTGATGACCACCGTAAAGCGCGACGGGAGTGTGCGTCTTAGCTTAGACGCTAGGAAACTTAATTCGATTACCAAAGGTGACATCAATCTACTTAGACCTATAGTAGACCTGCTTCTTGACTTTTCAAACGTTTGCTATATATCTTCATTAGACTTAACGTCATCGTATTGGCAGATTTCTATCAAACAAGAACACCGACCTTTTACTGGGTTCAGAGTAGAAACTTGGTCTTTGAAATTTAACGTGTTGCCATTTGGTCTTAAAACGGCAGTCAGTTCTTTCACTAGGTGTATGGACCAGATACTGGGGCTATCTTATGAAAGTTTTGTAGACGCCTATGTTGACGACTTATTGATTACGTCATCGTCCTTTGCGGAACACATTGATCATTTAAATTCAGTATTAACTCGTCTTGATAGTGGTGGATTTACGTTAAGATTTAACAAATGTAGATACTTTAGTCAAAGTTTGAAGTTTTTAGAATACCAACTTGACACTCTAGGTTTGAAACCGGATCCAGATCGGATTCAAGCAATTAACAATTTTCCCGTACCGATTAATATTCGCCAACTCCAAGCGTTTTTGGGGTTAGTGAATTTTGACCGGAGTTTTGTGGAACAATTTTTGACAATGACGGAACCACTTTCCCGGTTACTTCAAAAAGTAGATATTTGGTGTTGGCGTTAGCCACAAATTGATGAGTTTGCTGCTGTGAAAGCCGCATTTTCTTGTGAAATCCTATTACGTCATTCGCAAATGGAACACCCTTTCACAGTGCAATGTGACGCGAATGTATTATTCCAAATAGTAAACGGAGAAAAACGTGTAATTGCTTACTCAAGCAAACTCTTATTTGCTCGCGAGCGACGGTACTCCACCCCTGAAAAGTAGCTTCTCAGTGTAGTATGTGCGCTCCAAAAATGGCGCGTTTTTTTTTTATTGGTAAGCCAGCTTTAATATTAACAAACCACCGTTCATTAATGTATCTTAATACTTGTCGTCTTCTATCGCCACGTATCACTCGTTGGGTACTGCCCTTACAGGACTATGATTTTTGTATCCAGTACGTTCTGGTACGCAGAATTTTGTAGCTGATGAATTGTCGCGTAACCCCCCGCATAATTGCTGTTTCAAGTTGAACGCACTACAAGATGATCCTACTATGAAATAAACTATACAATTAATACCTCAGGCACAAGTAACCGCTAGTATGCTAGAAAAAATAATCAAAAATCTGCAGGACTCTGCAAATGACCGTCTTGTGTTTCTAAATGGTACACTATGTATGGTATTTCTAGTGACTTAACTCGGGATGTTATTCAGGCGTACCATGAATATTTTAGCCATTTTGGCGTCTACAAAATACGGTGCGTTTTACAACAAGATGTTTGGTAGAGTAGTATGTTCCGCTCAATAAAGCGTGTTATTAAAGCTTGCCTATTGTGTCAAAAGGTAAAAAAGTCTAGGCTACCTAAGCCTGCCATCAAGCCAATTATACCCGCAGGACCTAATGATCTTGTGGCCGTCGACTTCTATTGTCCTTTACCCCGATCTGTAGGTGGTGTGTGCTACATCTTTGTTGCCATTAACGTGTTTACAAAATTAGTAACCCTCTATCCCGTGAGACAAGCAACCACCACTTCTATTATCAATCGGATATCCAAACATTATTTTGCGGAGATCGGCCAGCCAAAGCGTATCCTTTGTGATTACGGTACGCAAATTACCACCCGACGATGGGGGGCATTTTTAAAGGAAAGCGGAGTACAAATGATTTTTTTCGTCGGTAAGGCATCTACAGGGAAACCCGTCAGAACGGGTAATGATGGAGTTAGAACGTCTTTGCCGTATCTACTGCCATCAGAAACATACCGCTTGGGCTCGGGAAGTCCCAAAGTTTATTAAGATTTTGAATAGTGTCACCCATAAAGCAACCGGTTTTGCGCCCATGGTGCTACATTTTGGTGTTACGCCTCCGTCCCCATTGCGTGATTTTGTTGACCTACCACCGGGTACTACCGATACCTTGCAGGTTAAACTATTCCTTGCGGCGCGGAACTTATTGCAAAATGCCGAGCGGCGTGCGTCCAAGTACCCGCAAGGTCCATTTAAGCAGTTTTTGGTGGGTGACCTAGTGTTGCTTTGAGCCAATCCGGTATCTTCTTCAGCACTTCATGAAACTAAGAAGTTTTTGCCTTTATTTGAAGGTCCGTATAAGATAAAAAAACAAATTGCCACAAAAACATTTGTGTTAGTTATTCTAGATACCGACATTGAACGTGGGGTTTTCCATGCCTGTCACATAAAATTTTATATTAATAATGATTCTTCAACATAGTTATTTGTCTGTTTCGAATGGGGGCAGGTGAGACATAATTTTAGGGTGTAAATGTATGCAACCCTATTTACATATATTCTGCGCATGAATTACTTAAGCCTTCCGCGGATTTGAAGAACTTTCTGCGTACGGCTTAAACAACTGCGTGTCGCCGGAAAAAAATATCATTGGTCCTTGTAAATTGTGTGTGCTCCGGGATTAACCCGATAATTACTTCAATTATCGTGCGTCCTGCCATAGGTGTGTACCCCTAATAATTAGTAATAAAAAAACAGTGTGTTAATCAAGTGTTTGCTTAATAGAATTTATTCAGCACGTGGTGTGAAAATACTTCTGGGTTTTGCTGGTGGCGCGTCTACTATCCTGTGCTACTTATATTATCAAATTAACATCTATACAGAATCGGACATTTTCATCTTTACCCCGTACCCTCCTAATGAACCTGCTTTGTTACAGCAAGGTGCTTAACAACAAAGTTGGAGTTTCTCAACGTAGTTTGTATTATTATGAGAAGCAGGAGACATTATAAAGAATAACTTTTTTCAAAAAATGTTCAATAAAAATGTTTACACTATAGTTAAGTCCATCCGAGGACACAATGTATATTAATCTTATATTCATCCTTGTATTGAATATTGTATCCAAGTTTGAGGAGAAGTATTGGAAACTAGTAAAACTACACTTTATTTTCTAAACTCTATTCAAAAACAAGCTGTTTCATTGGCGATCCAAACTTGATAAATAACTTAATACTGCAGATCTTTGCATTTTTTAGACATAGTTTAAACAAAATACAAGATATATTGCCATCTAAACAAATATTTACTTAAAGTAGAAGGCTTGTTAGGAATTCACTGACAGTTCACAGATTAACTTTTAAAAAAGATTTTTTTAACCATACTATCGACACAGAATAAAAATTTAAATTTAGTATTTTCTGAACTTATAAGCCGCATATTTAAAGTCAATGTTAATAGACTGCTTGAATCTAGTTTTCAATGTGATAGTTCCAGAATGTGTAGTTTTGTTGAAATTTAAGGTATTTTTATATTGTTCTGACATATTAAGAAATTCTTAAATATAATATTTTAAAATTAAAAAAATAATAATAAAAATATAAAGAGATAGTAAAATTGTAAATGCGGTGTTGTTTAACTTGTTTATCTTCTGTTGTGAAAATTTTCAAATTACAACACTCACATATGCACCAACTAAGTAATAGGTATAGTCCTCAACAGTTAGTTTAATTGATTCAACAAGTCTTTTCGTTTCTATCAAGGCCGGCACAACATTTGCGGGCCCAGTAATCAAGAAAGAGCAAAAGAGAACAAAAAAAAACACCTAATTAATTATATATGTAATGATTTAATAATAAAACATTTTCTGGAGGTCAAAGTCTATCATGACAATAAAGCATTTCACTCAATTAAGTAATAATAAACCACCGTTCAAGTCTTTAGTGACAAAAACTTTTCACTAAATTATTTTTAATAAAATAATAAAAACCTTAGATAGTTTTTAATCATAAACATTATAAATAGTAAATATTTTATTTTAATATGTTATTTATTTTTAAAAGCAAACATATTTCAATTAATCATAAGTTTTTAATCACGTTATCAAAATGTACAACATTTTATACTGCGGTTACGTATAAAGAGCGAAGACGGATTCTATACCCGTTTTCTAATACAAAGTTCTACACACTTGAGTGACAAGAGTATAAACAATAACTTACTGAACGCAATCAGCTAAATTGTCCACATGTCAACTTTAGCCTTTGGTCGTAAAAGTATTCATATATCTGTATTTATCTTGACATTAAATTACCCATTAAGTGGGGACTTCGTAAAATTGTTAGTAGGTACAATATCAGTTCATAAGATATTTTATAATTATATGTAGTAGAAGTAAATTAAAACTAATTCTTATAAAAAAATAATAAAAAGTATTGATTCTTAAATCAATACTTTTTATTATTATATATAGCGTGGCCACTCTATTTATTAGGCTGCCTGTGTGCATCGTATACAATGCACTGTAAATTTCAATTTTGATTCAACCGATTTTAGTAAAAAACACCGTTACAAAATTAAAAAGCAAAATTATAAATTTTAATGATGTATAAATCTAATTTATTCGATATCAGGTTTGTTTACATTTATACTAAAATATAATTTATGTTAAAACTTGTAATGCTTTCAAAGTTGTAGCAGTGTATTAAATTTATAATTACTCTAAACACTTTTAAATTCCACTTACTTGTTATGTAGTTGGACTGGTGGTTTTACTTCCCTCATCTTAATGTTATTCGGGTCTGCTAGATCTGCTACTGTAAGTGTAACCTGTGGATTCCGAGTCCCCGGCTTCGGATACCGTAGAGATCTAATATCGGGATAAAGACGTTCCTCGGTTCCTGAACCGTACCAGGGGAATCGCAATTCTTCCACTAGACTATCGTTGAAAGACGCAAACACTAACATATGTCCATCACGCGACATCCAGAGAGCACTGTTTGTACCTAAAATCTCTTCTGCAATAAAAGAAAAAAAAATGTATTAACATTTAATATTGTTTTGATTGTTCTATTCATTATTTCAATTTGTGACATCAGCACAATTTCGGTTTTGGTGAGTGAATGGTTGCAATAGATAATAATCGAAGCCAAAAACAAGAATCATTATTAAAGCTTATTCAGTATAGTATGGTCGATTGGCCTGCAATTGGAAATCCATTTACTGAAGCCACAATGTTCAAACGAAGCATTCACGAAATTTATTTATGGAATATCAATGATCCCTAATGATAGCTTTGATTTTTACATTTATAACTGAATATAAATTTATACAGAAATAATGCATACAGCTGGAAAAGTAATTCCTTCCATGAATTTTAATTAATAATAAATTTACATAATTATTGTTTTGTTTTTATGTACAATCAAATTTTAATTGACGAGGTGAATTAAAGAATGCTGACGTAGATTTTGTAATAATATTTATTTATACTACGCCCGCCAGTACATAAAACGAACAATTTCACTGCTAATTATACAATAATATTATATTGAATTTTAACCATGCAGTGACATTCATATGAAATAATATTAAATATTAATTTACGATTTTATTACACGTGTGTGCGGAAATTGGGTTAATTGGAAAACTGTGGTTTGCAATCCTCAATTATAATTGTTCATTCATGAATTGTACGTACAGATACTAATTTAATGAAAAAATATTGCAATAGAATGATCATAGTGAAGGATTATAAATTAATAATATATTTATTAAAAAAATTAAGTCTGTGGAATCTAGTTATTATTAATAACATACAGATATATTTATTTTAGTCAAGTGTTCAGTATGTACATTTTTTATTCAAATCGTTTGTTATTAAAACATGTAAACATTATTTTACAAATAAAATAAAATATACGTTTTAATGTTTGATGTATAATATAATTAAAATATATTGTCGGCAACAGACTCTACTAATCTGATTGGCTCTAATTTATTCATGTTTCGTTCGGCACGGTGCCGGGATATAGTCTTTATAAAGGTCAGATCTACTTTTGCTTTTATTTTGGTTTCATATATTATTAATACAATAATGGTCCACATCCATCGTGGCTTATTTATGGAATTATAAAAATTATTAAATACTCTTTGCTTTTTAACTATTACTTTTAAAAATGTTTTTACTATTTTTGTAACTTTAGTGATTGTTACAAGTTTGCGCATACTGACAATAAATAATCGTGTCTGTTCTTTAACACAAAGAGGTATTAATGTACAGAATTGAGCAAATGTATGAGAATACTTAATTATTACCCATTGCTCTCCCTCAATCACTGAGTACACTGATCTAGAATATGTTGAACGGTGTGTCAACTTTCTCAAATCAAAGAAATGATTTCAAAACTAACAGCTCAATCTTTTCCAGGCCTTAACAAAATTTCAAACAAAGTACTCAAATCTTTCTCGCATAAAGCAATAATAGCCCTTACCAATATTGCTAATGCATTTCTTTGCACAGGGTACTTCCCAAAACCTTAGAAAAGTTCTTACGTCATAAACATTCTAAAAGTTTTCTCAAAACTACCGGCCAATCACCTTAAGTAAAGTTATAAAAAGGATGGTAATTCAAGACAACACGTAATTTAACAATTTTCTTTCCTTCCACTAATTTATGTTTTAAAAAAACTACTCTGTAATCCACAAAACAAACCGAGTGACTGACTGACCACATGTCAATAGTTTTAAACTGAAAAAAATAAAACTACAAAAAGTGTATTGTTAAACGTTAAAAAAAACTGTTAGCAAAGTCAGA
The DNA here is from genome assembly GCA_963932245.1 of Tachinus rufipes. Classification (NCBI taxonomy): domain Eukaryota; kingdom Metazoa; phylum Arthropoda; class Insecta; order Coleoptera; family Staphylinidae; genus Tachinus; species Tachinus rufipes. Next base: position 85,111,130 of record OZ010743.1, read on the forward strand.
CATAAAAGTCTACTTTTAAAACTGAACAAACTAAAATTTCCATTGCGTCTGGTAATTAAATTTTTGATTGACGTTTTTATTCCATGGTCCAATGCTGCCAAGTATCTGGGTATCATCTAGGATAAAGAACTTACGTACTCGTTGCACGTACAATCCATTCTAGACAAAACCAAATTGGAAAAAAAAACTTCCTAATTCCAATTTTTTTGACGGAACAGTGGCATGTTGCTACCATCATCAGACCACAAATTGCGTAATTAGTCTAGGAAACAGCTGCAAACACGAATCTTATTAGTTTCAAAAATTGTACAAAAAAGTGAGAATCTCGGTATACTCCCCGCTGTGCCAACACATCAAAACTTTGACCAAAAAGTACTTTGATAACATTGCGTTTTACCACAACCCGGATCTAGCCAGGCTTGCTAAATTGCACATCAATTACTGTCATCACTTCCTAAAGTGGCTTACCTTACAAAACCACCATAAAATCTATGTTTTTCCTAAAATACAATCTTTAAACAAACGGTATATATGCCTTGCAATCTTGAATCTCATCCATAACCACAAAAAAAAAATTGCAGTCGTAGCATCAACCAAAATGCCACATTCTAAATTAAAAAAACATAGTAGTTTCCAGATAATATCCGAGTTAAAAAAAGTCTGGGTCTGGGTAGCCATTTTATCTGCCAGCGTGCCAACACAACTAATCAATAACTGTCATACAGCAAAGTAAAATCAAGTTGTACTTGTGGAAACATTACACAAAAATGCCCAACTATCCTCTAGCGCATACAAATGGATCCAGGAACATGGCTTAGTGCAGGTAGCAAAAACTAAATAACAGACAAATGACTATTCATTCACAATCACAAAAACAGCTTTGCAGAAAAAATCTAAACAAAGTTTATACCAAATCCGCAACCCAGTATTAAACTATCTATCTGCACACAAACGCACGCCCTACTCTTACTCCAACTGGTTTATTAACACTGTCTTTAAAGTTGTAAAAAACCAACTAACTTCTAGTTCTTGTTGCAAAATAATTACGGACAATTAACTGAGTTTAACTACTTAACTAATTATTTAGCCAATAATTCAATTGAAATAAATAATCAAGAAATAAATTACACATTTCAAATTTTTTTACGCTTAAATAAAAACAAACAAAAATCATAAAAAAGCGTACATCCTGCCTCTATTTTTACCTCTATTTCACCAAAGAAACCTAGAAAAAAAAATGGCCATAAACCAGCAAGCCAGCAAAGTCTCCGGATTAAGTCTCTCTCAAGAAACCTATCGCCACGAGCAATCCCGCATTTTCAAAAAAATAAAAAATGAAAACCTACTAGAGTTTTTATAAAAAAAGTCAAAATATCAAGGAAGAAAACTGCTAAGTCCTCTTCAATTTGATGGTCGATAGTATCCGCATGTAGATTTGTGTGTAGTGATTGCTCAATAAAAAGAAAACAATGTCTTTCACTACATTTTTCAAGTAGGGGTTAAAAATACCCTAGTATGTAAGTATGTAATTTAAAATGTACCCGACTGCACCAAGGCTGATATAGTGCAAACAGAGTTCATTGCTCTGTAGTACAAACCAACTTCTATAACACGCAAGGAAATAGACAGACATGTTCAGCGTCCGCAATAAACTAAAAGCATGAGATTCTGTGTTACTGTCAAGTACAAACAAAAGTCAGCTAAAATTGCACAAAGCTACCTTTGCCAACGCTACGGCTACACAACAGCAGTCAGGCCCACAGTAAGGCACCTGTTTCTCAACAGCAGACTTCTGCTTCAACCAAGACATTGCCAACGCTTGCAAAGAACAATCTTAAGCTTAAGTAATAAGTTTGGCACAAAAGCACCACTTTCAGCTAAAAACAAGCGGTTACTTTGCTTGTCCCAAACGAGTGACAACAATTTTATAAAGATATTCCTATCTTCAGCTAGTCTATTATCCAACTAGATAGTCAATATGTTCAGATAAATGTCCAAGTCTAAAACCCTAACATAGACGTGGTACATGTTTTTCACAAAACTTTATTAGTGCATCAAATAAAACTACATGCAATTAGCATTCTTTAGACAAAAAGGCAATATCACAGTAGTGGCCATGCGGTTTAGTAGGCGCTCGTAAAAGTTTGTAATTTTTTAGAAAGATTCTAGTTCAGTACTCGTGAAAGTAAATCCGACATAACATTATGCAAATAGAAAAATTGAAGTATCTAGCAAAAGTATTGTTCAACAAACTGTATTACCAAGGATTTTCTTTAACAGATAAAAAAAAATCATGTATCTACGCGGGTCTTACATCACTTTGCAGTTGCAGGAAAAATATGAACTTTTGTTTTAAACTACTAAATGGTATTATTAGATCGGAGCAATTGCAGAGTATGTTTGACATTAACGTACTTTCTAGATCACTACGATCATATAATTTTCTACATCAAAACCTCCATAGAACAACGTACGGTATAGTTTCATCTCTTGCATTTCTAAAAACGTTAAGAAAGTTGCACCATTAATTGATTTTACCAGAGTGTCATATATAACATTCAAAACTCAATGCCGAAGTGAGCTTAAATCTACACTTATATATATTTTTGTTGTTTTAATTTTAATTTAATTGTATTTTTATTAATAGATTGTTATTTTAATTTTTTTTAAATATAATTTTTTTTTAATCTGTATACTATATTGTTTCTTGTAAATACTGAAGCATTAATAAGTATTATTATTAGTATTATTATTATTATTATTATAAAATAGCTTAAAGAAGTTAAGAGTAAGTGTATTTACTAAAAATTTAATATTAACGGTTGCAACAAAATGGTTTCCCAAAAGCTTAAAGCAAGCAAAAGTAGAGTTGTTTAATTTTCTAAGTCGTATTGTTACAATAGATTAAACTTGAGTACATTTCTATAATCATAAAACAATACAGCAATCTATAAAAAAACTGGAAGCATTCTGGTTATGCAAGACCAAAAAAGTTTTGCCTTCAAAAATCTGTTGGACAAGTTTTTAACTTAGCTTTTTGAGATTATTGTAAAATAATTATAATTAATTACCTTGATAAGAGAACAACTATAATTTAATTACCAAAAATTGTCTGGTTTTTGCAAGACAATGCGACAGCATATAAATCGCTCATTATAGTAATTTCTTTTAAAATGAGCGAGTTCTTGATTTAGAGTTATAATTGAATTAAATTGTTTAAATTAGCCAAATTGGGATTGGTCAGACTGTCATCTCTTCCCTAAAATAAAAAAAGTTTAAAAACTCGTAAATTTGTTTTTAGCAAAAAAGTAATAAACCTTGTAGAAAACTAGTTTGCAGAGCAAAATATATTATAATTTTTTTTTAATTTAAAGTTTGATGCAATATATGTATTTGACTAAACAAAAATGTTATATTGTAATCTAACTACATAATAATACTCGCAAAATTTTGTACCAACTTTTAAGCCGAAACCATAGAACAACGTACGGTATAGTTTCATCTCTTGCATTTCTAAAAACGTTAAGAACAATTAATTGATTTTACCGGAGTGTCATATATTACATTCAAAACTCAATGCCGAAGTGAGCTTTAATCTACACTTATATATATATATTTGTTGTTTTAATTTTAATTTAATTGTATTTTTATTAATAGATTGTTATTTTAATTTTTTTTATATATATATTTTTCTTTAATCTGTATACTATATTGTTTCTTGTAAATACTGAGGCATTAATAAGTATTATTATTATTATTATTATAATTATAAAATACCTTAAAGAAGTTAAGAGTAAGTGTATTTACTGAAAATTTAATATCAACGGTTGCAACAAAATGGTTTCCTAAAAGCTTAAAGCAAGCAAAAGTAGAATTGTTTAATTTTCTAAGTTGTATTGTTACAATAGATTAAACTTGAGTACATTTCTATAATCATAAAACAATACAGCAATCTATAAAAAAACTGGAAGCATTCTGGTTCTGCAAGACCAAAAAAGTTTTGCTTTCAAAAATCTGTTGGAAAAGTTTTTACCTTAGCTTTTTAAGATTATTGTAAAATAATTAAAATTAATTACCTTGATAAGAGAACAACTATAATTTAATTACAAAAATTGTCTGGTTTTTGCAAGACAATGCGACAGCATATAAATCGCTCATTATAGTAGTTTCTATTAAAATGAGCGAGTTCTTGATTTAGAGTTATAATTGAATTAAATTGTTTAAATTAGCCAAATTTGGTTTGGTCAGACTGTCATCTCTTCTCTAAAATAAAAAAAATTTAAAAACTCGTAAATTTGTTTTTAGGAAAAAAGTAATAAACTTTGTAGAAAACTAGTTTGCAGAGCAAAATATATTATAATTTTTTTAAAATTTAAAGTTTGCTGCAATATATGTATTTGACTAAACAAAAATGTTATATTGTAATCTAACTACATATTAATACTCGCGTAATTTCGTACCTTTAAGCAGAGACCAGAGTGTTGTGGTTGGTGCCAGACAAAAAAATTAAGAAAAATGGTGTTTAAATTAAAGAAAAATTAATTGAAAAAGTAATGTGAAGCAACATATGTTTCACAAATTATTTACAAAGTAAAAAACATAAGACCGTTAAAAGTATAATTTTTGAAGTAGCTTACATAAAAAATGCATTTAATAGTACATTACAATTAAATGCATTTTTTCAGTAAATTGCCTGTTCTATCTAATCAATTGTTTATTTGTGTATTTTTTTTTAGATAAACCCACAAAAAATAACCCAAGATAGCAAAACACACAAATGACGCGCCTAAAAATTCAATTTATGAGAACGTCGAGGTATTGAAAATCTATGGTTCTCACCTATATTTGACAGCAATATTAAATTTACTTTGTTTTCTTCATTTTATGTCTTATTGGCTATTATAACTATTTTTAAATCAAATCTGTTTTTAACAGTGTAGACAAACAATTGTTTCAATTATAAACTCACGTATTTCACAATAAGCTTGAACTAATAAACTCGAGTTTTCCAAATTTTTATTATTGGTAAACTTTGTTTCAATGTACAGCATCCCATGATTGAGATTTATGTTTTACTAATCAGATCAGCATGATACATCTGTAAAATGTCTTAATAACATCAGTGCAATTGTACTTTATAATACATACCACAAGGTCTTATTTATAAATCTGCAAGTTTTATCAATAGTTTTCTTGACAATAGAAAAAATATAGTAAAAATTGATGATTTTAATGGTCGGGTGGTTTTGGAGTAATAGATACATATATATATATATATATATATATATATATATATATATATATATATATAGATGTAAAACAACTAATACTCCTCCAAAATATATACACGCTGATAGTACTGGCCTCCAGAACGGAGGCAGGTACGAAAAACTGGAGGCAAATACGTTTTGGTGTGTATATCAATTTATTTCAACATAATACTTTACTAGAAGTCATTCTACAAAATTTTGTTCGGTGACCATTTGGACTCATACACATATACAGTTATACATTGTAGTACATTAAAGTCAACACTACGTGGCGCTATGCTTTTATACTGATATACATATTTTGTTGCGGGCCAGTAGAATAGGCCTCCTCATAAGTTAACGTTCTAATACGCCTCTTACAATTGGCAACATAGCAAATACAATTTATAAAAATAGTTATATACTTTTAATATATCTAAACGGTTCACGTTGTTTATTAGTTTTGTATAGAAAATATGTAAAAATAAAACAGAAAATATTACTCAACTTTACGTCCAATGAAACAAATAAATAACATTTTTTTATAATATATTATAAATATTTTTTAAATAATTCTATCTAGGTATTGTGCTATGTAGAATAGATTTTAAAAATATTATAAAATCGCAGATATAATACTATTTAATATTTCTTTAATAATAAATTTTTAAAATGTGCAAACATAAAAAAATAATTATTTTTAGATATATTTTTTTTAATAAATTAAATAACAATAATATTGATTATATTAGTTTTAAAATTTATAAAAAATTCTAATTTCAGTCTTGTTTAGTAAACTTGACATCATTTGCATGTTAAATTAAAATTAATTCTTTTCAGTTTAACGCTAGAGAATTGCCAGGTTTAGTCGCACTGTCTTGTGGGGGTGCTACTAGTAGTATTGTTATGGAAAAATATTAAATCCTATCACATCTACAAAAATATCGGCAAACCTTTTTCTCTAGAAAAATATTGACACGTACAGCGCCGTTTTTGAATTAAAATTAGTTCTTATGGGACAAAACGCCAACCAACTCAATATCCAAACGATAAGATTTTAATTATCACTCTATTATATGTTGAACTACAGACAATATTCTATGTTTTCATGTTTTTGTTTAAAGATTTGAAGTTATAATTAACGAGTAAAAAATTAATAAAGAACTAATTAAAAACGCCACATTAAAAAAATTAATTGCGGAGAAACGACTTATAGCATCAAATTTTTACAAATTTAATGACACAGAGTAGACTTTCTTCTACAATGTGTGAAAATTTTATTCAATTATATTCATGCCTTTTCTTGCTGAGTTTGATTCTGTGAAGCCTTATAATAGCACAACTATTCTCTCCCCTTAATTAAAGTTATCATTATTTTTTTATCAATTTGAATAAATTGTTAGATCATTAATTACGGAGATAAATATAACTATCCCATATTTACATAATTAAAATTATGGTACAAAAGAGGTTTTTTATGTTATCTAACTAGCTATAACAATAATATACTATTGCAAAAAAAATATAGTGTCAACTTCAAGTTTAGTTTCAACTGATTAACACTTGAACACAAAAAACGCAGTAATTTTTTTTTTACAAAAGACTGTAAAGTTTTTTTAATATAAACCTAATAGCGTGCGGTTGAAGATCTACATTAAGGTTCTAACTAATTTAATTAGGTAACTCATTGATTGCTAGTAGTGACATGTTAAAGAAGGTACGTCTTGGTATGAAGTTCAAACCAAGATAAGTATTTGCTACTAGCGTTCTTGAAGTCTTGTAGCACATTAGAGATGTTCAGATTTTTGTATAGAGACTTATTGGTGATAAATCTTGAACTGTTTGTAATTGATATATCTGCAGCTTCAGAATGTTAGAAACTTACTGTCCCATAGTTAAGAACAGTTGGCCCATACAGGTTTTAAAATTTATTTCAAGGTACTTTGCATTGGTAGATTGTAATAATTGTTTGCCGGAGAGTGACGGCGACATGCTGAAATTTACTTTGATTTGCCCTTTTTTTAAGCTATTTTTGGATGTTTTTAAAAAAAGTCTGAAGTTTCTCAGAGACAAAACTTGGAATTTTACTAACTGTTAAAATGACAAACGTAACTCTTGAAGGTTTTCTGTAAAAAGTAGATATAGCACCGGTGCAAGAATACCTTCCTGTGGTACCGCTGATTTGATGAGGTGTAAATTAATTACTTTATCTTGATGTTTAACCATAAAAATGTTTTGATTAGGTATGATTATAATACATGAAATGTGTAATGGGCAATTGCGTTTTCAATTTGCTTAAAAATCTCCGGTGTCAGACTTTTATCAAAGGCTTGGGTGTTGTCAAGAAAAGCAGCAAAACAATATTTCTTTTTTTTTTAAGTGTTGTTAGTTTGCTTTATTACTCTGTAAACCTGCTCTGTATTTGTGTGTTAATTTAAAAAAAACAAATTGGTGATTTGGAATTAGATGAAATGCTTTTAATTTCAGTCTTTTCAGAAACATATCTTTAAAGATACATTTTAAATAAACTTATAAAGCAATAGAAAAATGATTCTGTCACAGGTTTATCAGAATGATTTGTGTGAGTGCTTTTGGCACATTTTTTGAAAACTAATTCTAATTGCTGTAACTTTTTTCATAGAAATTAAATAATAATAGTTTATTAACGGCATATCGCCTGTAAATACAGATTTAGTATAAAAATTAATTATATAATATTAAATAGTGTATATCACATATAAATTTATAAGAAAAAACAAAACAATTTATAAATAGAAACTTAATAATACCATAAACTAACAATTAAAATTAAAGTACTGTTTTAGGTTAATGTTTTTACAATTACTTTTAAAACATTGATGCGATAATTGAAATAGATTAAAATTAGAATCCATCTGAATAATATTTGATTCTCGCATTATACGAGATATAGGATTATAATATGCGTAGTTAGTTGAGTGTTGGTCACAGCGGAAAATGTAAGTGTTCCTATTGTATCGCTTTTGCCTAAAATTAAAATTCAACTTGTTTATTAATGCTTCACAATCTAAATTACCGCTAACCAGTTTTTGAATAAAATTTAAATCAGTTATAAGTCTACGTTCTTCTAACGATTTATGACTATATGTGCTAGCAATAGATTGTAAATTGATGTCTTCTTTTCTAATTCCTAATTTATAAACAAACAAATTTATAAATTTACGTTGGATTCTATCAATCTGCGCTATATTTCCACTTTGGTGTGGCGACCAGATTAACGTACAATATTCAAGTGTAGATCTTACAACTGCTTTGTATAAAGATAAAGATGCCTCGCTTGTTAACTCGTAAGAAGTTCTGCTTACAAATCCCATTAATTTCCTTGCATTTGAACAGATTGAATTAATATGTTCGTTGAAATATAACTTGGTATCAAAAATAACACCGAGATCCGATAATTTGTTCACAGATTTTAATGGAACTTTATTAATATTGTAAACGTACCGTATTGTGTTTGTCACTCTGCTAAATGTTATAGAGTTGCATTTATCAAGATTTAGATATAAACTGTTTGTTTCACACCAATTACTGATACTATCTAAATGACGCTGAACACAAATACAATCATTTACTGAACTGATATTATAAAAAATCTTTAAATCATCTTCATACAAAAAAAAGTTACAATTAACAATAACATCACTCAAATCATTAATAATTAACAAAAATAAAATAGGACCACAGTGTGATCCTTGAGGAACACCAGAAGTTACATTAACTACCCTTGAAATGTGGTTATTGATCTTAACACATTGTGATCGACCAGTTAAAAAACTTTGTAACCAAGCTACTATTTCTGGATTAAAATCCATTGCTAAAAGTATAGCAATCAGCGGCTCGTATCGAACGCCATCAAAAGCTTTTGCAAAATCGGTATAAATAGCATCTACTTGTATTTTATTTTCAAAAACTTCAATAATTTTAGATTAAAAAATCATGAGGTTTGTAGCTGTTGACCGTCCTTTCATAAAACCATGTTGATTGTCAGTAATAACATTTTAACATAACCATTTAAGTTGATCCGCAATTAACGAATCTAATAATTTAGGAATAGCCGATTGTTTGCAAATTCCTCTGTAGTTACTGACATCACTTCTGTTTCCAGACTTAAAAATAGGGGTAATATAACTTCTTTTCCAATAATCTGGAAACTTGTTATTGTTAATAGATAACATAAACAACTTGTATAAAGGCTGTGTTAAAGTACATACACAATTTTTTAAAAATAAATTAGGAACGCCGTCTGGCCCAACTATCACAGATTCTTCAAGTTTTAAAATACCATCAAAAATATCACTCGGGTTTATCACAAATTTAGAAAAACTTACATTACAACTAGTATTATATAAAGGGACAGAACAAACATCATTAACATACACTGTTGAAAATAAGTCAGCAAACAAGTCCACACAACCTTGTTCATTATCACAGATTTTATCACGATGTTTCATAGTCTTAGGAAATCCATCTGTCTTCCTTTTCTCATTGATGTAAGTCCAAAAGAATTTTGAGTTTTTAACATATTTTTTGACTAGCATTTTGAGTATATTCCATATAAAGCTTTTTTCCAAGAATTTTACATTTGTTTCTTAAAACACTAAAGCGATCATAATCAGCTTGTTGACTAGAAACTTTATAAAGAGCATGCGCTATTTTCTTATCTTTGATGAGATTAATTAAATCACCATTAAACCATCTTGGATAAGTACTACGTTTAAAACACTTCACAGGAACAAAGAGTTGAACAGCTTCATATATGACATCATAAAATTTTTGAATTGTATTGTTTATATCACAGATTGAACTATTTCCATTAAATAATAGATCCCAGCTTGTAGCAGCTAAGAAATTATTTATTTCTTGATAATTTGCATTTTTGAAATCTGGAATTACATCCATAAATTCCATCTGTTCTTCTTTGTTGCACTTTTTTACTATTATCTGATAAGCGTCGTGGTGTATGCTGTTTCAAAAAAAAATGCTTCCTCTGCAGCTGCGATTGAGATAGATTTGTCTCGAGTAAAAACCAAATCCAGAAAGGTGCCGCGAGAATTTGGCATGTTATTAATTTGATTAAAATTCAAAATTTCAAAACACTCACTTATTATTTGCGCTTTGTAGCTTGCTGCTGTAGCCAAATTTGCTCCCATTTCATCGTTTACCCATACAGCATCTGGCAAGTTATAATCTCCGCAGAATAAATACTGAGCATTGACATATTGTTCAGTAATTGATTCAATAGTTTCACAATGAGTTAAATAATTGGAACTGTCAGATCCTGGAGAAATATTTAAACCACCAATAATAAATTTTTCTCCATTGAAGTTAAGGGACACAAACAATTGTTCTACGCTTGGGTGTACATCCTGAATTATTTCAGCATGTATTCTGTTATGTACTGCATTTAACACACCGCCCCCTCCAAACTTGACACTTGACCTAGCAGATCTGTCTGTTCTAAATACAGAATAATTTTTCAGATTCAATTCTTCATTGCTTATATCGTCTGAAAGCCATGTTTCAATTATAACAACTACATCATAATTACTAACTGATAAATTAATTTGAAAATCTTGTAACTTAGTTTTAATTACCCCCAGCGTTATGATAATATATTTTTATTTCTTTAATTTTTTTGACACAGTCGGTTTCCCGCATACTATAATTGGACGATTGTTTTTATACTTGATAAAAATGTTCTTCTCCCCTTAATTCTTACGTTCATCTAACTCGTTACGCATTGTTTTAAATAGAAGTTGCTGGAGATCATAGCCATGTTTTAATCACGTGTTTAACTCACATGGTATGATGGCGTTAATAAACAATGTCATTGATAAAGGTATTCCAAAACTGATGACTGCTTTTTGTCTGCTTGTAGTAGTGGTAGTTTTTTTAGAATTTTTTTGATTTTTTAGTTTTTTCTCCAAGAGTAGGCTTTTAGCGGGTTGTATTTAGTTTTGTTTTGTGGATTTCTAGTTGACTTCCATATTCTTCTATTTATTAGTAGTGCTTTTTTAGTTACTTTTAAATCATTTTGTAGCTTGTTTGTAGTGTTTGTGGGTTTCAAAACTGCTTAATGCTTAAATGTTGTTTTAAGCAAGACATTTGGGTGTATTTCTTTTTCTAATATGTTTTAAAACTGGTTCAAGTTATTTTATTGGTTAAAAAATCTGGTTTTTGTTTATGGTGTATGTGTGAGCTTAAGTAGATTAGGACAGGGAAATAGTCTGAAAAGATATTTATTTTTTTTTACTTGCAGATAATTTAAGGGATAACTTTTGTATGCAAAAAAATCGAAGACATTTGTTTTTTATGTCACATGGCCAGTGTGTAGTTGCTTTGGGCTGGCCAAGGAAATTATGTTTGCTGCACTTTCTTGTAGACTCTGATCATAAATGCAGTAATTTTTGGTACTTCCCAGTTGAAGGCATGTAGCACATTGAGGCATGACTTTTGTTTTTTACATAAAAACTGCGTTATTGGTTTAAATAAAAGGTGTAGTATTGCACATCACGATTTTTTGGTTCTTGAACAGCTGCTTGATATTTAAGCACATCTGTTGTTGACAATTTGGTTATTATTTATTTTAAGATTAAATTTTTGTTTGCTACTGCTGGGATGTATATTGGTGGAGGTTATATGTAATTAAGTAGTTCTTTTGGTGGTGTACTCTTGTTTTTGAGTTTATTACATGTTTGTAATAATCTATTAATAGCCGTTGTTTAACATTCCATGGTTTGGTTTCTGAAGAATTTTACGTTTAAACGTATATTAATTAATAAATAATAACAAAATAAATTAAATAGATTAAAATAAAATAAATATCAGTATAACTGAGGCAGGGAATCCATTCATAAACCGGTAACAAACAGTACAGTGTAGTATTTATTATTAGTGGTTAATTGTTTTGCAATATATTTTTTTAATAATGAGAGTTAAAATACCACAGCAGTAAGTCACCGCTTTTAAAACGCTATAATGTAGAAACAATTAATCACCGGTAGCATACTATAGTTGTTGTAATGTACACCCCATAAAAAAATAAAATCAAAACAACTTCAAATAACTGTTCGTACCTACATTCGATAATTTTTGAAAATAACTATTTATTATAGACTGTGTTACGGTTCCAATATTTTTATAATCTTATACACACAAAAAACAACTATACTAAACCACCTCTCTTGAATAAAACAAATATATGCCTACTAATAATAGAAATTTACAAAATACGATATATTGATAGTGGCAACATTGGCAGAGGCGTATTCGACGTTTTCACATATATATTTTATACAACTGGAGCCTAAAACGATGCTTTGGCATTTGGAGTTCTATTGGTATTATTAATATACCAATTTTTTTGTATATAATTAATGTTATATTTCTTTACCCCTCTTTGTGCATCCTAATAAAGAATATTTTAAATAACTAAATGCAAAAAAATACACAGTTAAAACTATTAGATTTAGGGTGGAGGCTAGGTCGCCTTATGTGTGTACGGAGGCGAGTAAGATAGCTATGCATATATATATATATATATATATAATATGGGATAGTTATATTTATCTCCGTAATTAATGATCTATTTATTCAAATTGATAAAAAAATAATGATAACTTTAATTAAGGGGGGAGAATAGTTGTGCTGTTATAAGGCTTCACAGAATTAAACTCAGCAAGAAAACGCATTAATATAATTGAATAAAATTTTCACACATTGTAGAAAAAAGTCTACTCTGTGTCATTAAATTTGTAAAAATTTGATGCAATAAGTCGTTTCTCCACAATCAATTTTTTTAATGTGGCGTTTTTAATTAGTCCTTTATTAATTTTTTACTCGTTAATTATAACTTCAAATCTTTAAACAAAAACATGAAAACATAGAATATTGTCTGTAGTTCAACATATAAAAGAGAGATAATTAAAATCTTATCGTTTGGATATTGAGTTGGTTTGCGTTTTGTCCCATAAGAACTAATTTTAATTCAAAAACGGCGCTGTACGTGTCAATATTTTTCTAGAGAAAAAGGTTTGCCGATATTTTTGTAGATGTGATAGGATTCAATATTTTTCATAACAATACTACTAGTAGCACCCCCACAGGACAGTGCGACTAAACCTAGCAATTCTCTAGCGTTAAACTAAAAAGAATTAATTTTAATTTAACATGCAAATGATGTTAAGTTTACTAAACAAGACTAAAATTAGATTTTTTTATAAATTTTAAAACTAATATAAACAATATTATTGTTATTTAATTTATTTAAAAAAATATATCTAAAAATAATTATTTTTTTGTTTTTATTATTAAAGAAATATTAAATAGTATTATATTTGCGATTTTATAATATTTTTAAAATCTATTCTACATAGCACAATACCTAGATAGAATTATTTAAAAAATATTTATAATATATTATAAAAAAGTGTTATTTATTTGTTTCATTGGACGTAAAGTTGAGTAATATTTTCTGTTTTATTTTTACATATTTTCTATACAAAACAAATAAACAACGTGAACCGTTTAGATATATTAAAAGTATATAATTATTTTTATAAATTGTATTTGCTATGTTGCCAATTGTAAGAGGCGTATTAGAACGTTAACTTATGAGGAGGCCTATTCTACTGGCCCGCAACAAAATATGTATATCAGTATAAAAGCATAGCGCCACGTAGTGTTGACTTTAATGTACTACAATGTATAACTGTATATGTGTATGAGTCGAAATGGCCACCGAACAAAATTTTGTAGAATGACTTCTAGTAAAGTATTATGTTGAAATAAATTGATATACACACCAAAACGTATTTGCCTCCAGTTTTTCGTACGTGCCTCCGTTCTGGAGGCCAGTACTATCAGCGTGTATATATTTTGGAGGAGTATTAGTTGTTTTACATCTATATATATATATATATATCAATATTTGCGTTTTTAATAGTTTCTTGCAGTTTTAGCAAAAACTATGCATTTTGGCTTAAAAATATCTTTACTAAAAACAAAAAATTTCTAATCGAAAGGCGCGGAAAATAAAGTATGTATTTTATTTTTTTGCACTTAAAGCCGAAACTATGCATTTTGGTAAAAAAATAGAAAAAAATAAAATTGTAGAGCAAACAATTTCCGATTGAAATTGTTTATTTGGATTTCCCGATAGTGAGAACATTTTTTGTTGATGTTGAAAAATGTCGCAAACTGTGACCTTTTGCTGATTTTTTGGATTTTCTACCAAAACTATGCACTTTCTAGAAAAATTACAAGAGACCAAAGTTTAGAACAAAAAAATTTCGATTAATATAAGTCTTTTGATTTTTCCAATATTGCGTGCATTTCCCGCCAGAGCGTGCAAAATAGTGACTTTATTTTCCGCGTCTTCTACCGGAAAAACGGAAAATTATAAAAAAATTCAAATAACCTATATCAATTAGAAATTTGTTGCTCTACAACTATTAATAGAAGTAATGTTTGCTCAAAACGCATAATTTTTGCTAAAAATGCAAAAAAACTATTCAAAAACGCAAAAATTTATATAAATATGTGTATTACTCCAAAACCAAATTTCTTCATGCGTGCGCTAGGTGAAAATAGTCTTTAGACAGTCCAATTACACCTAAGTTTACAGGTCGCTAAGCTGTGGGTAAAATTTATCTAAAACGTCAATTTTTTGTCTAATTTAAAAGGACTAATATATAAAACTTATTTTTGTCTTTGTATTGAATATTGTTTTCAAGTATGAGTAGGAGCATTCAAAACTACTGTATTTCTTCTAACTTCTATTTAAAAAGAAGCTATTTGGACCATTGTCAATACAAAATTGACTAATAATTTAGATACATTTTACTACGTAAAGACGTTATGTTACAGATCTTTACATTTTCTATAAATTTTTTCATAATCATTGTTCAAACATACTATAAGTCATATTGTTAGATAATCAAATATTTACTAGTAGTACAAAGTTTGCTAAGAACTCTAACAAATATTCCAAAAACAAAACCAAAACTATTAAGACATTTTTTAAACCGTACTAAAGACAAATGAAATAAACTTTTAAATTCAATATTTCTTGAAACTCATATATAAACCGCAAATATTCAAAAATAATATTCAAAGACTTTTTAAATCTAATCTTTAATGTGATAGTTGAAATTCAGCAAATTTAGTTTCAATCGTTTAAATTTAAATTTAAAGGTATTTTGATGTTGTAACATATTATGTAGTTTCTTAAAATGTGTTAAATTTTTTTGTTATAAACAATGCTAATAGTTAACATTATTATCAAATATAATAAGATTAAAAAAAAAAAAACATCAATAGTTATGTTTTTTATTGCTATCTCAATCATTTATAATAAAACTTTATAGTTTAAAAAAAAAACTAACTAAAAACCAAGCAAATACAAGATATGTTAATGTCTAAGTCAACTTATGACTTCATATATGCAGGATAATTAAATTTAACTTACAAGGTCTGGTGATCTTGCTGATCTTGCACATATAAACTTTTGCTAAGAATCTACTATAGACTTCTTCTTATCCTTTCAAAAACTTATTCTACTTAACTATTACTAACATCAAAACTACTAACCTCGACTTTGCGGCAGATATAAAACGCACAAATATTATAATAGTTTGATTTGAATTGATTTATTACGGACGTAAAAAAATCTCATTTAGATGTAAGCCTAAAAAAAATCATTAAAAAAACAATCGCTAAACTAAACCTAATATAGACACAATTCAATCCTTCTCGTAAGCAGGGAAGCCAGTGGCACTAATTCCAACTCGGTAAACCGCTCACATTGCTTATGATATAAAGTAATTAGCAAAACATGGCCGGTTCTACAAAAAATTAATATAACCAAATATGGACCTAATTAAAAAAAAAAAAACTAATTTGCTATTATTTCATCAACATCTTCAACATAAGAAACGTATATATTACAAAGCAATCTTAAAAAGCTAGAATTATTTTGTTAGGAGATCATTTATCTGCTACAACACTATTCGTCCAACAAACTATAAATATTGCTGCTTTTCATAATCTTATTTATTTGTCAACCCATCCATTTCTTTGTATTACACTTCTTAGAAAACCAAAGTTGTTAAATCTTCATATTTTAACTATACTATAGCAGAAAACCACTACTTAAATGTGTTCATTAAAAAATTCCGATCACATCTTTTGGTAAAAAAAATCTTATCTTATTACTAGTAAACCAAAAACGCAATTTATCTATAAATATTTTAAGATGAATATTTCAAAAATCAAACCATTTTTAAATTGTATTACATCTGTATTTAGCTCTAGTCGAACCAAAACTATTAATGTATTTGAAAGAAATTAAAAGTCAATTTTAACGATGAATATTCCAGTTTTTTTTTTATTGAAACAACTTATTTAATGTTATACTAGAACAACTAAAACTGTGCGCAAGTATCCAAGAGAAATAAAATTATCTTTTATAAAAAAAATTGCAAAAAGATCATGGTTTACGAGTTTACAAGATTCAACTTGTACAGGAATTGAAGCCACACGGTCAAAGTTTGCGCCGTACATTTGGTAAATAGACCGAGGAAAACATTGCTATTTATATACAATTTTATTTAAAACTTTTGTTCAGTGATGAAGCATACCTTTAGTTAAATGGCCACGTCAACAAACAAAATTGTCGCATTAGAGCTATAATAATCCACAAGCCATTGTCGAAACACCATTGCATCCAGAAAAAATTACCGTTTGGTGCGCTTCATGGGCCGGTGGAATCATTGGTCTATATGTCTTCAAAAATTATAATGGTCAGACCGTTACAGTCAACGGTGAGCGGTATAGAGACATGATTGCCAACTTTTTCGTACCTCAATTAGACAGCATTAATATTGCAGACATGTGGTTTAAGCAGGACGGCGCTACATGCTACATAGCGCGCAATACAATTAATATACTGAAAGAAACATTTCACAAACAATTAATTTCACAAAATAGACTTGTTAACTGGCCACCTCGTTTGTGCAAATGAACACCAATAGATTATTTTCTTTGAAGATATGTAAAGTCTCATGTCTACACCGATAAATCAGAAACAATTGAGCACTTAGAAATCAACATTTGACGCATTATTGCCGAAACACAGCCTGAATTACTGCAAACAGTGTGTGAAAATTGAACCTCTAGATTAAGCCATGTACGCTCCAGCCGCAGCGGTCACATGCCCGAAATCATATTCAAACATTAATGCCATAAAATGATCTGTTAAATAAAACCAATTTCATGGATATTAAAAACATTTTTTTGTGTTTTATTTCTCCATTTGATTATCCTCTAAAAACACCCTTTATAATATTTATTTATAAATTTAGTAAGTAAAGTTTTCAATTTTCATCTGACAAATAAATAAAAATGTTAGTAATAAAATAAGGAAATATCAAATATAAATATCATTGTTTGATTTTAAACTGCAAAATAACTTTGATACAGTTTGAATATCTATTTTTTATCGATTTGCAAAGTTCAATTTTAAGTTTTTTATATATTATTATTTGTATTGTTGCACTAAGTGTTTTTTGTGGTTATATTTTCCTTTTACAATTACTTTTTTGCAACATTACAGTCTTAAATACTTGTTTTATCTTTTCTATTGTCATAAAAATCAATAATAGTCTGGTAGAATCAATTGTTTTTATCAACATATATTTCTATAAGTAACGTAAAAAATATTTTATAACTCAACGTTATGATTATAAATTTAAGTATAAAATTACACTAAAACAACCACTCAAAAAAATAATTTGCTAGTTTAATCTGTAAACTGTCATTTTGGCAGACATTATTATGTACATAATAAGTTTTATGTGTTGTTATTTTCATTATAACTTTTAATGAAACCTAACTGCTATTGTGTAATAAATTTATTTTAAAGCAGCTAATGTTAAATCAAATGTCCGTCAAATCTATTCTTATACGCATTAACTTATGCTAAAATAAACTAAAGTGCAACCGTTTACTTATTCCAAATTAGAACCAGCAAGTCGACGATATTTGTCTGCTATGATTCCCTTTGTTTTCAGAAGAAACAATAAACTCGCTGTAAAAATATATCATCCAGTCCTTGGCGCAACCACTTTGATCTTTACTACTACTTTCTAGAAGTTTGTTTTCATTTCTGAACGTAAGTGTGCCCGTTGAAACAGAAGATTAAAAATCAATACCGACGGATATTTCAATATATAACTGCACTCCGCCAGCGGATTTATAGATTAAATTTTATTGCTGAGTTTATATTTTAATGCTCTGGATTTTCTACACATATTCATTTTAGTATCCGATTCTAACTAAAAACACAATAAATTAAACGATTATAATCGTAAAGGTAAATACCTTCGTATAGCCAATCCGGAACGCCATTACTGATAACTCCCGGGATTGCGTCTCTTGTGATGCGATATCCAGTGTGCGATATTGGGGATGGCCTGTAATATATGTCATAGTCCTGCACAATCACTAGACCATGACCCCTTGGTGCCCATTCAGCTAATAGTAAGAATGGATGATCTTCAACTTCCGGCATTGGTCTCACGGGAAACTCATTTCTGAAATATGGGATCGTATATAATGTTGATATTGTCAGTTTGTAAGTGTGTAATTAAATATGAATTATATGACACAATTTATCAGCAAATGAAATATATCCATACCTTGTATCTATGTCGTAGATAACGTATTTTGCTAAATAAGAATGTCGAAATAACTTCTGTACGTTTTGCGCCAATAGTAAATATCTCTGGTCGGGAGAAAGTTGAAATCTGGCAGGATTGAGACGTTGCTGAAAAGAAAAAAAAAAGAATTGAATTTATATGTTCCTTTGCATTTCAAAAATTCAATTGCAATATATTATTACTATTCAATATTTTTGATATTATGGTAAGTATCATTTTAGACCATCAATAATCTTATTAATTTTGCTTATCATTATATAACTACATTATTAAATTCAATTAAAAATTAAGACAAACTTAAGGAAATAATTATTATTAATTTATTGATAATATTACCATTTCGGTTTTATTCTCTATAGAAAGTTATATTTGCATTTAACTAACATTAACAATGTTTGAAAATATTTATTTAAAAAAAAATAAGATGAAACAAAATAAAGCTAGTTTTAACTGAACGATGAAAAACTTAATATAGGATAAAATATACAAATACAAAATATAAAAAAGACATATACCTAGATAAAAGTTAAGTAAAGTTAGTTTTGAAAAACTCGGTAAAAAAACAGTTTATCCGAGACAGGTAAATGTTATTCATATTATGCTTCAACTTAACAAAAGATTCAATGTAATACAATTTGACCAATCAACTGGATAATTTGATCTCAAAAGTAAAAAAAAAAACAAATTGTGCTACGGTTTAAGACTATCCACTAGATGAAAGTATACGTAAAAATCTCATTGGAGTTTTTATACATTAATTCATTGATTTGTTTTTGTTCTAAAAAAAACAATTTTTAATCTATAAAAGCTGCGCTTTGCCACGCGTCATTAAGTGATCGTTAAGGTAGGTTAAGAAGCATATTGTTGAATTCCCGGATCTCCACAGAAGTTCTGCGACTTGTTTAAAGAAAATTGATAGAACCAACTTATTAGATGACCAAATCACAAATTAATCAACGGCAGATAGATGCAGAAAGCAACAAAAAAATACTGCATTAGGTAAAGATCCAAACGAATTTCTCCAAAAAAATTATAATAATTTTAAATAAGTTTTTCTATTCTTACATGTTACAATAATGTATAAATATTTGCATACAACTAATTTCAGTCCATTTGTCATAAATCCGGCCTTGCCAGATAACCCGTTTAAAATTATCGTGAAATAATGTTATAATTACGGAGGCATGCGGTAGATCGTAGTTTAAACAGTTTTTTTATTTTAAAAATATTAGTTGAATTAGCCTTACCTTACCTCACTAATATAGTTTTTTAAATTAAAATTATTTGTTGTTATTGATTACAATTTTATTATTATTAAAAATACTATAATTTACTTCAAATTTTTTTTTTTGCAAATTATTTAGTTTGTTGTAAATTTTATGTTATTATTGTAGTATAATTATTTTAATTCTTCTCCTTTTTCTTTGTCCGGCTCTACAACTATTTTTGGGTTTTAGAATTATTCACATTTTTTTACCATTCTTCTCTATCTTCTGCTACTCTCCTCCAATTTCTAACTCCTATTGTTCTTATGTTTTCATCCAGGCTTTCATTCCATCATTTAGATGCTAGTTTGCAGTACATTATGATGTATACATAATAATACTTTTAAATTTCAAAGAGAAATACTAAAATTTACTTCAAACTTAATATTTTTTTGCAAATTATTTAGTTTGTTGTAAATTTTATGTTAATATTGTAGTATATTTATTTTAATTCTTCTCCTTCTTCTTCCTCCACAATTTTTTACCATTCTTCTCTATCTTCTGCTATTCTCCTCCAGTTCCTAACTTAAATTGTTCTTATGTTTTTTCATATGCCTTCGGCCTGCTGATGGTGGGATTTCATTCTGTAATAAGCCTAGTGTTTCTATTTTTTGTATGTGACCCAGCCATCTTAGTCTCTGTGCTTTTATGTGTTTTACTATCTTGTTGTTATCTAAGAAAAACTCAAGTTTATGTTTAATTCTTATCCTGAATGTTTCAATCTGTTTTCTTACCGGGCCATAGATTTTTTAAATATTTTTTGTTTGAATCTCTGTAATTCTTCTGTACTTTTTATAAGAAGAGTCCGTGTCTCACAACCGTAGGTAGCCACCGGTCGCATTAGGCACTTTTATATTGTCGTTTAGTTGAGATTCTAGATACGTGATCTTTTTAACTTTTTCAACACTGTAGTTGTCTACTATGTATCTGTCTTTATTTTGTGTTGCTTTTCTGATCATCAACATATAGTTTTTCTTGATTTACTGTTAGGCCTGTCTCTTTGTTAAGGTCTTTAAAAGTGTCATTTATGTCACTCGCGTCTTGTGATAACAATGTCGTCTGCGTAGGTTCCAACTTGCTTACTTTTTTATGATAAATTTTCTGTTACACTTAGTTTTTCTATAGCCGCATGTAGTGTTAAGTTGAAAAGTAAGACTGATAGCGCGTCCCCTTGTCTGACTTCAAATTTAATTGCAAATGTATCCGTTTTATTGCTTTGTACTACTACTGCTACTTTTGATTTATTTAATGTTAGTTTTACTAGGTTGACTATCTTCCTTGATATGTCCATTATTATTAAGTCCGGTATAACTTACTTCTATTGACTGAGTCAAAGGCCTGCCAAAAATCAATAAACAGGCAATGAATGTCCGAGTTGTATTCGTATCCTTTCTCGAACAGTTGTCGCATTTGGTGGATTTTGTCGGACTTTGACCGGTTAGGGCAAAATCAACACTGATAGTCATCTAGGATATCCTTTATTCAATATATAATAATTAAAAACCATTGTAATAAAAAGAAACAAAGACTAAATTAAACATGAACATAATATATGTTTATAAATATAATTAGATCTATATAGACCTAACAAAATTTATAAATATTCAAAGTTTTATGTCTCAAAAGTGACGTTACAACAACGTAAAAGTTGTAGGTCAAAATTAAAAATATTTAATATCCCACATCAAATGTTTAATGACAACCTTTGTTGATATGACCGTCTAATGATTGTATGATTGTTTTCTTCTCTTCATTCATGCAGAATATGAGTATTGATGATGCTACCTCTGTAACAGTAAATTTATCACTTCACATATAACTTTCAATAAAATGTAGATTATTGTTAGCACTATTCAATAACCATCGGCAAAATTTGACTTGTGGCGGCATATCGCAGTCATCTAAAGCTTGTAACGGGTGTTTTTTTAGAAGCGGCAAACTTTGTCACACTCTTATCTGTGACAGCTGATTTGACAGTTTCCGGTTGTTATGAGGTTAGTTTAGTTTGGAAATTTATTATGAATAAAATCACGCCGGAGCAACGTTTGCAAAATGTTCAATTTTTTTTTGAAAAACATGGTTCAGTTCGAGAAACTCATAGGGCATTTCGTGCATTGTATAGTGTTCATAATCGTCCATAAGAGCGATTAATTCAAAAAACTTTGCACCGTTTTTGCAATACGTTTAATCTAAACGATAATAAGCATCCAGTACAACGTCGTACAGCGCGCACACAAAAAGCAACTGATAATGTGCAGCGTAGTGTTAATGATGTTTCAAATGTGTCAATTCGTCATCGTGTTCAACAATTAAACTTGTGTCTATCCATTTTATAGAAAATTTTGCAAAAAAATCTTGGTTTACGAGCTTACAAGATTCAACTTGTACAGAAGTTAAAGCCACACAATCATCGTTCGCACCAAACATTTGATAAAAAGACCAAGAAAAATATTGGTATTGATCCACAATACAATCAACAAACAAAATTGTCGCATTTGGAAATTAAAGGGTATTTTAAAACAATATAGCTAATTAACATGACTGATAGTACTACCAACTCAATAGCTTTTATTATATATCGGATTTTGTTTCTTACTTACATGTCTTTGTTTTATTTAATAAAATTATTTGCTAATTAACTTAACCCCAAAAATAACAATTATTTAAAAAAATTATTGAAATTTTAGGTCTATAAATATTTAATTAGATTTATGACAATATTTATATGTGCATACAAATATGTCATTGATTATTTATTGATATCAGAATCCATTTATTATAATTTTGTTATAATTTATTAACTGTTATAATTGATAACTGACATATTAATAAATAATCTAATATTGATTTTAATTAGTCCCAGAGTCAATTGAATCCAGGATAATATTGATAGTTGCACACTTTTAGCTCGATTTAAATTGCAATTACGATTGCCGTAGATTGACTCAAAACAAATTTAAATGTAAAATCGATTCTATAATTATTAATACGGTCTTAAAAATATAAACTATAAATAAATAGAACTCATATAACTTATTACATCTGTAGAAGGCTCTAGTAAAGCAGAAACTAGTATTTGTGATTAAAGACATAGTAAAATGTTTTATTATTTTATAAAAATAAATTATAAATTTATGTGAGAGCTTGAAGCCAATAGAATACAAATCAGCAGTAGAAACATTATTTTTTTAAATCAAAGAAAATAAAAAATCATTTTTTTTTATTACATTTTTTACAGTGCAATAAATTTGTCAAAACGTCAATTTCCGATATGCAAATAAACTGTTTTCCAGAGTGGATAAAGCAAAAAAACCATATTTACTTAAGTTCAATATTTTTTTACTAATTAAGGCCAAAAACAAATGGCTTCAGTAAAAACAAACAAAACAGATTTTAAAATGCAGGGTCACAAATTTAGATGCAATCTTAGAAATTTAATATTTAAAAAATAGAAAAGGATTGTAAAAAACAAAAATCTTAATTCCAAAACGCTGAGAGACTTTTCGTTTGCAAGGTCCTCAAAGTTTCAATTTTGTCAATACAAATATTGTTTTAATTGCGAATTTTATGTTCCAATTAGCTTTCTTTTTTAGTATTATAAAAATAAAAAATATTAAAAAATGTGCAAATTACTTTCGAAAAATAAATCAAATTTAAATTAAAAATTATATCGTAGGCAAAGCAATAAATGTAAGTTGATATTTCTATTTTATTATGGCTGTTACTTTGAATAAATATGCAGATTTGTATATGGCATAAGGTTATTGCAATGACAATGTAAAAAGATAAATATCAAAGCAGATTCCCTGATCGTCGTCAACCTTCAACAAATATAATTTGTTGTCTTCATCAAAGACTGCGCAAGACTTGTCAGTTAATTCATAAAATGCAAATGCAGGTAGACCACACCGACTGCAACAGCAACTGTAGAAATTACCTATGCATAAGCACAAAAGAACTTGCATGGCAATTAAATATTCCAAATAACAAAACTGTACATTAAGTACTTAAAAAGAAAGGCATTCATCTTTTTAATTTCACCAAAATTCAG
This sequence comes from Tachinus rufipes, assembly GCA_963932245.1. Classification (NCBI taxonomy): domain Eukaryota; kingdom Metazoa; phylum Arthropoda; class Insecta; order Coleoptera; family Staphylinidae; genus Tachinus; species Tachinus rufipes. Next base: position 85,135,452 of record OZ010743.1, read on the forward strand.
CCGTTGAATAGCATTCAACAAATTTTAGGATTAATTTTTGCAATTGGTTCCTTAAAAAAATTCAAATAAATCTACAATTCCATCACAATATTATGTGGACAGATAGTGTGATAAATTTGAACAACTTGCATTATTACATTTATGAAAATTCTCATGTTTTGAGAGAATATGAACATCAAACTTGCTTCTCGACAAATGTGTGGGTTGGTATCGTTTAACACCAAATAATTGGACCAATTATTTTATCTGATTGGCTAAATAACCAAAAGTATTTAGAATTTATAAATAAAATGTATGAGAATTTGCCTTTAAATATCATACAAAATTTAGCTTTTATGCAATATTCACCCAAAGTAAATGCCGCGGGATCATAGAAAATACTTCTAATCACTTAAATCTTTACTTTTTAAATATTCAAGGTGTGCGTAAGAAGATAATCGAACTGGAAGCGTTTCTTTTAATACAAAATAACATATTTGATGTAATCTGTCTCGGTGAACATTGGCTGAAAAAACTAAAAATTCCATATTTTAAAGTAAGAAATCACATTGTGGCATCGTGTTTTACACGTAATGTATACGAGCGTGGAGTGGTGATGCAGCTAATAAAAAATCATATGCAATTTAAAAATTTAATTAATCTTAATAACTTCTCGGTCGAGAAACACTGTGAAATATCTGTCTCACTATTGCCAATGCATCATATTTTTATTATCTGTATTTATAGAACACCTGATAGTGATTTTAATATTTTTTTAAACGTTTTAGGTAAACTAATGGATAATGTTGACATTAAGAAGCATATTATCATTGGAGGAGATTTTAATGTGAAGTTTAATACCAACGATTCTAGAGCTAGAAGTGCATGTGATCTGTTTGCAACGTATGGCCTTACAAACTTGGTAAATTTTAGTACACGTAAGAAAAATTGTTTAGATAATGTTTTTTTCAAATTTGCAAGATATATCAGTACAGTCATGTGATTCAGGGTTTTCCGATCATATTGGCATACATGTTAGTGTTAAAATCAACCCTATAAAGAAAGAATTTGTAAAACAAATTATAAGACCCATTACACAACAAGGTAGATTTCTATTTTATACAATATTAGAACAAATAGACTGGTCTTTTATTAACAATAGCTATTCTCCTGAAGTTAAACTTGATTTGTTTGTAGATATTTTGGAAGATTCATATCTTAAAAGTTTTCCAGAAAAAATATTTGATGTACAAAATAATAAACGCATTAAATGGTTTAATAACGATTTGCGGGAAATGCGAGAAACGCTTTTGCTATTTAAAGAGGCTAGTTATCGCAACCCTGAACTAAATGCTCATTATAAAAACTACAAATGCAAATACAGTGCAGCTCTAAAAACTGCAAAACTATCCGCAAATGCAGACTTTATTAAAAGATCTAAAAATAATGCCAAAGCGATGTGGTCAATAGTAAATTCTAGTCAAAAACCCAAACTAAGTGATACAATCAGTGATATTAACCCTAATACGTTCAATGTTTTTTTTACCAGCGTTGCTGAAAATTTAGTTGATAGTTTACCTGTTTGTAGTGTCAGTCCTATAGATTTTATGTTTAATATTAATAGTAACTGTGCAAATTATTTTAAATTTAAGCAAACCACTTTCATTAAAATCAGAGACATATTAGTTAACTTAAAAAACTCTACATGTAGAGATATTTATGGTTTAACCTCTGATCTACTTAAGGGTGTAATTAGCATTATTGTAATACCCTTAACAAAATTAATAAATCTTTGTATTGCAAATGGCAAGTTTCCTAGCTCATTAAAAAGAGCTCTCGTAATACCTGTGTTAAAAAAAGGAAATAGTGATGATGTTAACAATTATAGGCCAATATCTATTTTGCCAGTAGTATCAAAAGTGTATGAGAAAGTGTTGTTTAAGCAAATGACAGACTTTCTAGAAAACAAAAATATTTTATTATCTACCCAATATGGTTTTCGCAGGGGAAGATTTACGACGGATGCGGTTGTTGCCCTTACTGAGGAAATTATTCAGGGGTTTGAAACAGGCGTGCATACTGTGTCATCCTTCTTGGACCTAAGTAAGGCATTTGACTGTATCTGTCATGATCTTCTTATACAAAAATTTAATTTTTACAATTTCCATCCCAGTAGCACTCGGCTGATTAGTTCATATTTACACGAAAGACAGCAATTAGTCCGAATAAAAAATAAGCAATCTAACAACATATATATAAACTGTGGTGTACCTCAAGGGTCTATTCTTGGGCCGTTATTATTTTTATTATATATAAACAACCTTCCGTTAATATCTACAGAAACAAAGTTTTTTCTTTTTGCCGATGACACCACGTTTATAAATAAATCCGAAGATCTTGCAACAGCGCTAGATGTAAATAGAAATTGCCAATCTAGTGCCAATAAGTGGTTTGCAGCTAATAAATTAACACTAAATGCAAACAAAACGGTCAATCTAACATTCTCATTAAAGTTAGTCAATGATAATGTACTTAACACTACCTTCTTGGGAATATGCTTAGATACTAAATTAAAATGGCAGGAACATGGAGACATTCTTAAACTAAAAATATGTCGTTCTATATTTCTATTACGACAACTTAGAAATAACCTTCCTCAAAATAATTTACGTACTGTATATTTTGCAGTATGTCAATCACATTTGACATACGGTATACTTGCATGGGGACATTCTGCTATAATGAATCCACTTTTTGGACTTCAACGACGGGCATTAAGAGTGTTATCAAATTTAGATTATAGAGAAGATTGTAAAACGGAGTTTATAAGACAGAATATTTTAACCTTGCCTTCACTGTATGTATTGGAATGCTTGCTGCATGTTCGAAAGAATATTTCTACGTACGTTGTACATAACAATATTCACAATCACAATACTAGACGAAACACTAACATCTGCCTACCCTCTTTACGTCTAGTTAAAGCGCAAAATGGAGTTAATTATTACGGTCCTCAAATTTTTAATTTACTGCCAGAATCCATAAAACATTTAGACATTAAACATTTTAAAACATCTGTTAAAAATTATCTTCTTAATAAAGCATTTTATAACCTATCAGAATGTTTGTCTGATAGTTATCTGGTTTTGTAAGAGTGTTAGACGTCGGTATTAAACTTCACAATATTGTCCAACATTGTTAATTAATCATTTTATTGTTAAAATATGATGTTTTACTTTTTAACTGTCTTGTCTATGCTTGTCACCCAAACTTACTTTTGTAAATAAATTTTAATGTGTTTTTATATTTTTGTAAACTATTTATAAGGTGCTATATTATTCACAAATTAATTTTTGTAATATATTAATTTTAGTTATTGTGTATTGACATGTGTAAAGTATTCTGCTAACACTAATAAACATTATTATTATTATTATTATTATTATGGAGCGTTTGCACATTCAGGCCGTGCTGTGACGGAATGGTTAAATATTAATTTCAACATCAACTGGATTGGCAGATTTGGACCACAATCAAAGCCACCAAAGTCTCCGGACCTAAATTCAATAGACTTTTGTATAGGGATTTGTAAAAGATTTAGTATACAAAACACCAGTGCTAAATTATGAAGAATTAATTGAAAAAATAATACAACTGAACGCCATAAATTAGATACCGATACAGTGTTTAGAAGTAAACAATGGCCTATTTAAACATGGTATTTTATAATAGAAAATAACATTTGATGTGTATATAAAATTGCTTATCTTATGTGTGTATCAAGTTTTTAAAAATAAAAAAAAAATTTACGTTGCCAAGCATAACAAAACTTTGAGGCCAAACAAAAACTTTTTCCTCATTTTGGAGTTAAGATTTTTGTAATCTTTTTATCTTTTTCTTTATAAGGCCGCCTGATTTTGCAGTATACATACTAATTTGTTATATTTAATTAAAAATAAGAAATATTTACGTAAACTTTTTGGGTGGCCCGTTTTCTCTGACGCGCAGTGTATATTAATGTAAACAAAATATTGCTTTGTTTGCCTGAGAGCTGAATCAAATTTAACAGTTAGATTGGTAGAGCTACTTTTCCAATAGAAGCATAGTAGATAAAAACAATAAAGAATAGAAAATAACTAGTGCTGTAGACCATCGTTTATGATAATACATTAGACATTCAAAAAGATGTAAGAATAGAACTGACACCTTATGCAAACAATCTAGCTGTAATAGATAAAACCAAAAAAATCTTTATAAAACGAACAAATGCAATTTTGCAAAAGACTAGCATATGGTTAAAGCAATCCTAAAGAAAATATTAAACACGTAAGCTTCATACCAGAAAGGAATAAAATCAAATCACAAACATTGTTTAAATACCTAAGCATAACATCCAAAACATGTAAAACCAATTGCATTTAAAGCCAAAACAATTAGTACCGCATCGCTGAAAATTATTCCAAGACGGTGCTGAAAAAAAAAATTATGCAGCATAGATGGAGAAAAATCTTTAGAAACGCTTTAAACGTCCAAAAATACAAAACTTACTAAAAAAAAACTCCAAGAACATAAACTATTAAAATATGCACTGGATACAAAACAATTTCTACAGAGAGCTGTATGGTCGTCAACAGAACAATACCAATATCACTCTTAGCAATCAAAAGAAAAAAAAAACTCAGAAAAAAAAGCAAAAGATAGCTAAACAACAAAAACAAAAATCAACGAACAAAACAACCAATCCCGGACAACTCAAACTAGGTTAAACAGAAACACGGACAAACAAACTACCACATGACTTAATCTTTAATTGGACATTGGCGTTTCCAAAACTACACAAAACAAACTAAAAAAACAAAAAAATGACAAATGCATGTTTTGTGGCAGATAGTGCCCTGCACACATTGGTTGCGTTCAGAACGACTCATCAGTTGCCAGCGCTAACTTATCAATCAATCAATAAGCGCTGACCCTGTCTGAACAGTATATTTTAGATTGTTTCCAACCGTGTAAATTTTTATCAACAACATAAACATAAAGTTCATAATTTTTGAATTTAAATAAATGATATAATTAGTATATAAAGCCACAACTTAATGAAATATAATATATTCTCAATATGTAATGTCATATAATCCCACTTTGTAAAGGTTTGATTATTTTTATCATTTTTTATATATTCATTCCTTTACCCAAGTACAACGTTGTAATCCCATATATTTATTAATTACCTACAGCTATATTGCATTCTTTCTCGATTTTTTAAAATAATATTTAAACTTATATGCGCCGATTAACTGCTTAGTTGATTTGTTAGCAAGCAAGCAAACCTAAATGTATGATGAGTAAAATGACAAGTGCTGCCAGCAAACGATGACTCAGCGGTACTCATCAAGCGCGTTCAGTTAGCATGATAAGTCGTTCTGAACGCAGCCAATGTTTCACTGTAACAAATGTGCAACCCTTAATGGAAAAACTAATCGGAACCGAGATAAAACTAGATAATATATATAATGTAATGCTAGAAAAGAAAGAAAATTGGAATGTCATAAATAAAATTATATCAAAGATAAAAAAAATAAGAAAATAAAAAAAAAAAAACACAATGACAACGCAAATTATGTGACGCACACCATGTGTGATAAAAAAATGCTTTGGTAGTACCGTCTCTCAAAGAAAGGACAATAGAGTGAATTATAGCCAGTAAAACTTGACACTATTTGTAAACAGGGGTCTGCAAATGTTTTGGTTAGGATTTTCTACTCTTACAAAAAAAAAAGAATTGACTTGATTTAAAAATAATTTGAAATTAAATTATAAATAAAGTTTTTAAATTGAGTTGTTCAGTTTACAAAGTTAAATCAACACAAATAAAAACATTAACAATTTAGAAAAAAAAAAAATTGAACCTTAAAAATGATATTTTAAATGTATCTAATTATATGTTTGATGACGACAAACATTGTGCCAGTTATATTTGTCACATAAAAGTACCGGTTAAAAAAAAACTAACTCTATTCTTAATAAATTAGTTGGTGAAAAAGGTATTAATTATATTTTGAAAGTCTGTTATCAACCAAGATGTTTTACTGCATTTTTTACATAATTTTAATAAATATTGCACTAGTAAGTCTCTAAAAAATTAAGCAAACAAACAACATTAAAAAAACTGAACGCATTATTTGTAAAAAATAAAAATCAAAAACTGCTTTTAATAATAAACACTACGGCACAATTTTATGATATGCTTGACATACACGCAAAAAGCTTTAAAATATTTAACAAAATGTTTTTATTTCTCTAATATAATGACATGGAACGGCGTTTATTTAGATTATATTAGAACAAAAAACTAAAGCAAATGCTTTGAATGCTAAAAAGAAAAAAGCAAATTGTTGCAGTTAATTTTGGTATAGTTTGCTAGAGAAAATTTTGTAAATACAAGTTGCGTTAATCTTGTAGACACACCAATTTATAAAAATAAGTTGCTAGCAATTTCAGAATTGTTTATGTCCCTACTTACTCCAGATAGTTTGATAGAAGATGATAGCGTTGTAAAATTAAAAATTTAGCCAGGTTAACGACAAAATACTTCAAAAAAACTATTTTGGAAACATTACAGAATTAAAGAAATAAAAAAAAATTAAACATGAACAACAATTATCATAAATATAAAATAAAATACAATCAAAAGTCAAATAAGAAGCATTTCCAACAGGTATTAGTTTCTATTTTTGTATTTGTGTAATAAATAATTTTAAAATAAGTTTTTTTTTAATATAAATATAAAAAAAACTAATATTTAAAAAATCAATTTTTTTTACTATTAAAAAAAAATACCACTATCAATTAATATATTGATTTACAAGTTCTTAAAAATTTTAATAAATTAATTTTAATTTTTTTATATTATTTTTTAAATTTATAAAATTTGTTCAAATTGTATTACGAGTTGTTGTTTCTAGTAACTCTTAAATGCATGTTTTTATTAACTTAAAAATAAGATAACGTATTTAATACTACTTTTAATCAATTAATTTTGATTTAGTTTTGTTCTTTAATTTTTTTTTTTCATTTATCTATCTTATTAGTTGGCCTATAAAATAGTTTTTTGTAACTTTTATAGTTTAGGCCGTAGGTTATTTATAGTTTGCCAAAATTTCCTATTATTTATACAATTATTAAATGCCGGCTTTATAAATAAAGTACTTTTACAACAAGCAAAAACTATAGATCCTTCTGTGTTTAAATGCTAGAAACAGTGGTTAAAATGTTATTAAAAAAATGATTTTTGTTCTAATACAATTACTAATAGTGATAAATCAACTGTAATAATTATTTTAATAAAATTAATTGTGTTATATTATTTTAACGCATTTCTGCATTGTAAGTATTTATTTCTACTTACTTTAAATCCATTTGTTTCACAAGGATATATATATATATATACATATATATATATATATATATATATATATGTATATTAATCCGTCAAGTCGGGCTCTTTCTGGGTATGAATCCGGCAAGTCGGGCTCTTTTTGGCAAGTCGGGCTCGTGTGTCACGTTGCCGTTCACTTTCGGGAACTAATCCGGCAAGTCGGGCTCCACGGCACCTTCACCAAAAATATTTTTATATTTTTAAATTTATTTTATTATTTTGCGCAGTTTACCTTTAACAACCCCTAATTATAAAATTCATTATTTTTAATTAAATTTGGTTGACCAACGGCTTTTGATGTAAGCGGATTACAATGGTAGTGTTAGATTATATGTATTAGAAATAACAATGTCAAAAAGTTACAAATTAAGTTAAATACTTTAGAATTTTGCAAAATTCAACAAATATGCATTATTTTAAGTTTTTAAAAATTTTAATGATGATTGAATTAGATTATGAGTTATCACAGTAGTAATGCCAACATTTTGACATTAATTATTAAAATAATACATTTTATACCAAATTCACTATTTTGTGTAGAAATGTTGACATTTATGTATGTTCAATATTTTTAGATTTTACCAAAATTTTGCATACAAAGGATTTACAGTTGAAGGATTACAATGATAGTGTTAAGTTATAAGTATTTTAAATAGTTGTGTCAAACTTTTGGCATTAAAGTTAAATCTACAATTTAGCTATAAATCAGCTTTCCATCAGGTGCAAAAAGACTATCCACTGCAAACAAAATTTTTTGGGACTTTTCTTAGACATTTAAGGAGCATTTGACAATACATCATTTTCAATATACTGCTACGGGAATGGAAAACAGAAGCGCTTTACTTCTTGTTAGATATTGGGTAAACTTCATGCTCAAAAATCAAACTAAAACAATTACATTATAGGAAAAGAGCTAAAATTGCTAGAGGATGTCTCCCCCCCCCTCCCCCCCCCCCCTCCCTCCCAGGCTACAAGTCAACGCAATTAAATAAAGAAAGCAACGAGAACAACTCTCACAGCAGCTAAGGAAACACTACTTTTGCTACCACTACTTCACTTATTTGTGATGATGAAGGGGAAATAAGCAACGTATCAAATATAGATAAACAAACACACTGTAAATCTTGAGGTTCCTAGACCAACAAACGTGTTACATGAGAAAGAAATACTGAAAATAATATCAGACTTTATAAAAAGTTTTTGCATGAAAAAATCTTTTCATTTAATACTACCGTCGAAAAGCAAAAGAATTTATATGATATACTGATGGATCTTCTTTATTTCGCGTTGTACAGCTATTTTACATCGCCCCAGAAGTCTCACGACTTGTTTGAAGGGGGTTGATGGGACCAACGGCTTATTAGGTGACTTCCGAATCACTTCGGTGGATAAAGTTTAAACATTACAATAGCATCAGAACCGGAATTATCCCTGGGCAAACATGCTCTTTCAAGTAAAATTGGCTATTATTAAATGTAGTTCTAAAAACATCAAATCAAGACAATACTTTAACTGACCAATAACTATCATGTCACAGAGCTAATCGGTTTTATAGACTATACGGTTGTCAGTAATTAAATGCAAACTAGTGATAAACTTCATAAACAATCTACCACAAACAACAGAGTCCGCTTCATCTGCATACCAAAAACTTATAATCTAAATAGGCTTAAAATACACAACGTAGAGCCTTTTTTGGCAAGCAGAAGCTAACCAAAGAAAAGCTTAAAACAGTCTATCTCTTAGCAAAACATTCTGAAGAAAACTGAATTTACTAAAAAAATAACAAGGTACACAAAAAATTGTAGTCGCTAGACCACCACAAAAACCAAAAGTTTTCAAAATTCTATCAATTATAATTAGAATTTTTGGATTCTATTGAATTTTAGCAACCATGCAGTAATAATAATAAACAATCATTGTAAACTGCACTTGATCTATAAATAACTATTTTGTATAGTTGAATAAATATACATGTATATAAAAAACATGGCAATTTTAATTGAATCAAAAAACGTAATTAATTTAAATTTATATTGTTCTTTTTAATCATTGTTTACTTCTGTATCAAATAAAATAATTTAAGGTAAAATCAAATTATATATTATATATTATGATTATTACATATTTGAATGACAACATTGCCGCTTTACGAGCAAATGTTTCCAAGTATTTGACCCTAAATTCTTTACATTTATTTATGATCTTTTTTGTAATCAGCCTTCACCACAAACCAACCTCTCTCGAGATTTAAAATCTACCAACATATGTGTATATTGAGTCGTGTTCCGACGGCAAGAAATTTTGTATATTCTTATTTTAAATGTTTATTCTAATTGTTTTATATGCATTGAACTGGAACATTTTATAGCCCAGATGTGCAGTTTCATTTGTAAAAGTCTTTCATATTCTGTCATTTTCATGTCATTACTAAGCCACAAGTTTTACCATTGGCTAATTATCTATTGCAATCATTTATCCTTATCTTTTAAAAACAATTTGTATTAATTTATATATTTAAGTATAACTTTTCAAATGTTATTTATGTAATAACAAAATATAATAATAATAGTATAACAAAATTAATTAAAATCTTAATATACTTAAACATAAATATAACAAAACTAACTATTTTCACCAACGTTTGTTTTCATTTTTCCAACGCGGCTTTATTATAATACACGTCATTAATTGCCTCTGCAATTAAATAGCAATAAGTAAAACAAAAACAAAAAACTGTTTTAAATATTTATTATTATTCAATTAGATATATATTATAAATGTAAGAATATTAACATTGCATTATAATACGATTCTGTGTCGGACATGAGAAGTTATCACTTTAATTTATGACACTACCTGCTGCTAGAGACCCAATTGCGGCTTATAGAAATATTTTAAACATAAATATAATAGAATTATATTACATAATATAATGTCGTGTTGTTTTTGCAATAGCTACACAATTAAAAATATGTTCAACTTTTAGATAATGTGTATCTTACATTGATTGCATTTTCTTCTGATGGGATAGATTAATTTCTATCAAAACAGGTTATTGTGCTATTTATTACAAATGCTCAAAAGTCAGCAGCATTCTGTTTTAGTTTTTGATTTTGTTGAAATATTGATATTGCATACTTATATAAAAATATCTACAGAGAGTTCATTATTTTATTGCATGATGTTAACATATAATGTATGGTTAATTGAGTCTTGAGTATGTTTTATTATCCGCATAATAAAACATACTACTAAATATCTTTATTTTTCTACCGATTACATCTATGTTTATAATTTTAGTATTCTTCAAACTTTCATAACAAAATGTTGTTGACCCACAATATATATATTTCAAAAACGAGAAAGATGTTAACGCGTTAGTTTAATTAACATCTCTTAAAGAACAACTGATTATTAATCTAGAACATTAGCAATTTTTGATTCTTAGAAAATTATGAAATTAAAAACCAAATAGTTGTCTTGATAGTCCAGTTAAAAAAAATTCTTTGTAAAAGTTTTAGTCTTACATATCTAAATATAGTATGTAAGTGTTAAAATGCTTTGCTATGTACTAAGACTTTGTTTAAACATCATTGTTTTGAATGTTTTTGAACATAAATCATATTTATAACAATTGCAAATAATTGTGTGTATTTAATGCGCTAATCCACCATCACTGCTAAATTTAAGCTAGTTTAATTAATTTTTAAAATAAATTTTGATAACATTACTTTAAATAATATTAGTTTGGTATTATTATTATAATCCGCATACGGTAAAAGCACGGCCATGTGTATCAAAACATCAAACTGATTCTTTGGATGCTTATTATTACTTTTATATACTGCATAATTTAAAACCAGTATTCTCTAAATATTTTGAAATTGGAATTTTTATTTTTCATTTATTTGATATTACGCTGTTTGCTAAACTTTAGTTAAATCCATACTTTTTAACATACATTTTGACATTTTGACTTCATCATTATTAGTGTTCTGCTTTTTGCAGGTCCTAAGTGTATCTTCTTCAGTTTTCTTGGTTCTTTATCTTTTGCTTTGTTCACTGTACCTTTCCCTATTCCTTAAAACATCAGTTATCTTGCATATTTTTCTTTATCTTTTTCTTTACGGATTTGCACTTACTATTCTTTTGATCAGGTTCTTTAATAAACAATCTCTTCTCATTGCATTCCCCTGACATTCTTAATACTCCTTTATTCCGGATCTAGTCTGACCACGTAATGTCCAAGCTTTACACTTTATGCTTAACATTTTACAATTGTTATTTGCAAATTTATACATAACTTGCTACTCAAAATCTTTCTTTTCTTTCTAAAAGCTTTTTCATTATTCTTATGCTAACTATTATTTATCTTTGTTTTTCTAATTCTTTGTTATTTTAGTAGCAGTATTTTCTCACTTGCTCCAATTTATCTCTTTTAACGTACGTTTTTTTTTCATAACCTTTGTTTTGTTTTTGTTTATACTCAGTCCATACATTGATTTTATTTTTTTCTTTCTTTAACTATGATCTTTAGTGCTTTTGTGCTCTCTGCAAACACGATCATATCATATCATATCATATCATTGGCAAATTAAATAGATTATATTCTTCTTTCTCCTGTGCAACAAATGAGTGATGTTTCCCTTTTCAGCACTTTGCTACCATCTTTTTGGCATGCATATAGAACAACGTTGATGATAAACAACAACCCTGTCTCACTCTTTTTTTAACTATAATCCACTTAGTACTTTGGCCAATTAACCTCAATGCTACTTAGTGTCTCATAAATACTTTCAAAATTTTAAACAAATATTTTCACAAAACACAGTCAATTGCTTTTACTGATTTAATTTAGTCAGACTTCTTTCAATTTGTCATTTTTATTGTAATCCGCAAACCATAAAACTTATGATTTCTAAATTTTAGTTAAATTTAAGAATTGCATATGACCACACATATTGGACCTGCAACTTTGAAAGCTTATAATTCAACTTTACTTTTAACCGCTTGCTTTGAAACTTCAGTATCAAACCTTTTTGTTGAAAATGTCAGCTAAATCTAATCCAAGATACTGCACAGGCATATCAAAACTTTGACCTTGTTACTTTGAATGCTTTTAACTTCACCACATTATTGTAATTTGCATACTTTAAACCGCAACTTTTAGCTAAACCAATATATGTTGTTATTTTGTCCTACTTTTAATACTCCTAATTTTACAAATTTTCTAAATTTTTGTAAAATTTATTAATCCTTAAATTAATATCAAAGTTTTGTCTGCTCATAATTTAACTATTTGTCAAGTTAGTAGAATTTATTGTATTTGAACAAAAATATGATTCAAATTATTCACTTAAATATTGATAATTTGATTAACTTAGACATTACTTTGAAGGCTCTTAATTTCACAACAAACAAACATAAAATCATAAGATGATAGCCATGTAATGAATCACATGACTTAAGATTAAAAACTTAAGTCTCAGTTTTCAAAATTACAAAGATGGTGATTCTACAATTAACAATATGTATAAAAATTAATTTTAAAATTTTCAACCTATTTGTTTGTCGCAAATGCAAGTGAAAAACAAATATTTTCCTTTTGCATTATTACTAATTTATATAACTTTTAATAAATATTAAAATTTATTTAACTTTTAATAAATATTAAAATTTATGTAAATAACTTGTTACTATTGCCGCTTGTTATTTTTTGCAACTATCCAGATGTAAGGAAATTCTGAATAAATATCAGGACAATAAAGAAGTCGTAAACTAAAAAAAACATGCATGAATAGGCTGACCTTAAAATAGTTTTACTGCTTTTAAAATAATTCAAATAAATTCATTGATAATAATAAAAATTAAAGATGTAATACTTTCAATATTGTTTATACTTGTTAATCAATAATATAGTAGTTTCAAATACATGCAACTATTTTGTTGTAGTCTATATCATTAAAATATTTGACAATTAAATATGCAAAGAATATAATAAGTAATATTAAAACAAATCAAAATATAAATTGTCGATGTTATGCATAAACATTCAACAAAACTTACTTAATTTATATTTTTTTCATCGTAACTGTGTAAGTAAACTTTTAGAAACAATTTAAACTTTTAGAAACAATTTAAATTATTATAGATTATAAATATTTCTGTAAAACAATTTCTTATAACTTTTACGGTAACAGCCCAAGTTGTCGAGTTTATAAACAAACATTCAAATAAACATTTATAACTTTTTTATCACAAATGTATAAGAAACATTTAGAAACAACTTAAATGATAATAGTTTATAAATATTTCTATAAAACCATATATTAACTTGGACTTATACGATAAATTCTAATAAGAGCCCACGTTGCCGAGTTTATACACGAATATTCAAATAAACATAGGTTATTTATCATTTTTTTTTTCATAAAAGTGTTAGCAACGTTTACAAGCTATGAAAATAACAATAAATTAAAAATATATTTTAAAAATATTATATCCACTTTGAGTTACAATAAGTAGCAAAGAGCCCGACTTGCCGGATTTATACCATTGTGGCTATAACTTTTTTATTTGAAGTAATAGACAAGGGTTTGTTTGTCCCTAGGAGGTTAGTTTGACAAAATACATTAGAATATGACATAATATAAATATATATTTTACGAGCCCGACTTGCCGGGTTAACATATATATATATATATATATATATATATATATATATATATATATATATATAATTTTGTAAATTTCTGAAATTATTTTATTTTATTTTATTTATTTCCTTTGTTATCATTTCAATATCCATCCGTTGGCTTTTTACCAAATACTCTGTGATCGTTAGACCGTTGGTGTGAAGTGTCTGTCCTTCTTTTTTTTTTTATTTTACTAATAATTTTATTAATTTTGTTTATTTTATTAATTAAATCAATATATATTTCTTCTTAAATAATGGGTGATAAAAACAACCCTGATACATCGTGCGTCTGCGGTAAACCAGTTGCCAATTTAACTAAATGCAAATGTGGCATTTATCTTCACCCAAGCTGTAAAAGTAGGCATAATAACTGTCCTAATAATGAAACAGATTTATCTCAACTTACATTGGTAATTAATGAATTAAAAAAATCTGTTGATATTCTGACAACTCGTGCAGATGAACAACATGCGGAGTATCTCGAAATAAAGAAAATAGTTTCAAATATTACTAAACTTCAAAATAAAAAGAAATCTTTGCATAATAAAATTGATATATTATCTGCTAAAATCAATTACTTAGAAAATCAAAATAATCAGGTAACACCAGACACTATCCTGAATGAGGTGTGCGAAAGACAAAAACGCGAGTAAAATATTATCGTATTTAACATTCCAGAAAGAGATAATAATAATAGTCAACATTATGAAATTAATGTTAAAAAGGAAATAAATAAAGTTAATACTAACATCAAATTCAAAAACTAATTCGATTAGGCAGAAAAGGCAACAGACCACGTTCGTTAAAAGTAATTTTAGATTCTTCTGATAATGCGATTACTATTTTAAAAAACAAACATAAAGTTAACACCATCTTAGTTATCAAATCTGATAGGACACTAATGGAAAAGGAATATTTAAAACGTACTATTGATATTTTTAACACAAAAGTAGCTTCGGTGAGAAGAATATCAAAATTAAATATATAAATAATATACCAACAATTCTTAAGATTAACAATAACGTTTCATCCCAATCGGAAAACTATTAGTTTCCCAACAGCCTGATACCAATTTAATTAAGCATAAATACAATCTAAATATATATTATCAAAATGTAAAAGGTTTAAATTCAAAAGTAGATGATGTGTCATGTGAAATAAATACGCATTTGGCTGACATTATAGCGCTAACTGAGACATGGCTTAAAACTGGAGTTTACAGCAATGAATTGTTCCCGGACAACTATCTCGTAGTGCGGGCAGATAGAAATCAATTTAAGGCTGGAGGAGCACTAGTTGCAGTGCATAGGCGGATCAAAACACAAAAAAATACAGTTTTGTCTCTTAGTAATATTGACATAACTGCTGTTAAATTATTTATTGATAATCTCACTATATATGTTATATCTCTCTATTTACCACCTTCCACTTCTGATGAAGATTATATAATGCTGTTTGACTAAATTGAAACTGTAGTTAAAAACCATAAAGTTATATTGTGCGGAGATTTTAATGTACTACTGTACAAACAGCATATAGATACTAATGATCACAATAACGACGTTGCTCCATTAATAAATTTGATCAAATATCATCAATTAAAGCAATATAATTTTATTTTAAATAGTATGGCCCGCCTGTTAGATCTTGTACTTGTTTCAAATGATATAAATTGTGATGTTAGTGCAGCTGCTGAGTTACTGACACCTGAAGATCGTTACCATACAGCATTAGATATTGAAATCACTTTTTTTGCAAAACACAAAAGCAGTATATTTGAACGGTGCAATGATTTAAAATCGTATACCTTTAAAAAAGCCAATTTCCTTGAATTATATTCTAATATATCAAACACTACTGGAACAAATTATATAAACTAAAGTCAGCTGATAAAGCTTGCAACTTTTTTTATGCAACATTGTACTCCTTTTTAAATAAATATGTTCTAAAGAAATCAAATTCACATAACAACAGATGCTATTCTCTATGGTTCACCGACAAAATTATTAAATTGAACAAACATAAAGAAAGACTCAGAAATATATACAAACAGTCTGCAACCCATCATAACAAAAAACAATTTGCAGATGCTCGAAACTTGTTAAAATCAAAAATTAAATCTGCTCGTTTTGCATTTTTGAGAACATCTAAAAACAAAATAAATGTAGATCCTAAACAATTTTAGACATTTGTAAATAAAAAAAGGCACTACCCGATTACCTGGGGTAATTAACGTAGCATCAAATGTCTTCAACACACCAGAAGACAACAAATAACTTTGCTAACTATTTCCAAAGTACTTACCACCAACCCGATACAGCATTTGGAAATCATCTAGATACACCTACAGCAAAAAAAAATATTGTGGGAGATTTTTGCATTTCTATCGATCTTACTGCTTGTCATCTAAAGAAACTTGCATCCATAAACACTATGGGATTAGATATTATTCCAGAATTTTTTGTTAAAAATGTTGGTAGTGTTATTGTTGAACCACTTACATACATATATAACTTAATTTTATATACACAAACAAGTCATCATCATCAATTACACCGGTATTAAAAAAAGGCACAAAATCTGATATAAGCAATTATAGACCCATCGCAATCTTAAGTTGTTTCTCAAAAATATTTGAATGCATTTTAACTGAAATCATCTACAACTGCGTGTATTCAGAAATCACACTACACCAACATGGATTTATAAAGAAACGATCTACTATGACCAATCTACTCAACATCACTCAATTTATTTCTTCAAATATGGATAATAATGTTCAATCTAATGTTATATATACGGACCTATCAAAAGCATTAGATTGCATTTCACATAAGTTCTTAATTGAATGTTTTCGTAAATACAATATATGTGATAATATAATCTCAGTTATACAATCATACTTATGTGATAGAAAACAATATGTTGTGTGTGAAAATACTAAGTCATTTAGATATTTAGCTTCCAGCGGGGTCCCTCAAGGATCTAATTTAGGACATCTTCTTTTTATTTTGCTTATAAATAATATGTGTCATATGTTAGATTGCAAATTCCTTATTTACGCTGATAATGTAAAATTATTTAAAACTATTCAAAATGTTACTGTTTGCGTTAACTTGCAGACTAATTTAGATAAATTTGCCGAGTGGTGTCATTATAATGGACTTGAACTTAAAATGTCAAATTGTATCATATACTCGAAAACTCCACCCAATTAAGTTTGACTATATGCTTCATGACTCTCACCTTACATTTAATGATCATACTATATATGTAACGCAAAAGTGCTATAAAATAATAGGTTTTATTTTACGTACTTGTAAAAGTTTCAAATCGATGTTAACATTAACAACTTTGTATTGATCATACATTTTAAGTAAATTGGACTACTGTTCTGTAATATGGTCACCTGTGCATGTTAAATATCTAAACATAATGAAAGGAGTCCAAAGACAATTTTTAAATTATTTATTTTATCGAAAACATGGTACATTTCCAATCAGAGGCTACAGTTATAATGCACTATTAAAAGAATTTGTTACAGAACCTCTAAAAACGCGACACCAAATGCTCCATTTAAAAACATAAAATTATTCATTCCGAGTATGATAATTCAGAGTTTTTAGGTAATATTTATTTTCATGTACCACATGTAGCATTACAGAATCCTAAAACGTTGCCTACAAGTCACCCAGAGCAACGCACCATTCAAATTGTCCCTTGAACATTATGTACAAGCATTATCACGAAGTGCAGTATAACTGTGATATATTTAATAACAATTTATCACGATTGTTAAAATGTTACTGTGAATGTATATAAATAATTTTACTTTACTTATTTCGTTTCTTTTCTGATTTATTTATTTAATTTGTTTTAGTACTATCTTCTTTGATACAATGCTTTATGTATATATAATATTTGTATGTAATTTATTATTTTATTTTTACTGTTAGATGTATTTTACTATTTTTATGTATTTGTGATGTTTCTCTGTTATTGGGCACAAGCCTGTTGAGAAATAAATATATTATTATTATTATTATTATTATTATTATCTCAAATCTTTATCAGAGTACTTTGGTGTTATGCCATTGTATAATGGTAAAACACAATTTCCAATAACTTAGTACACAAAGTAATTAATACGTAGTCATCTTGATTGCAATAATAACTCATACTATCGGTAAATGTTTGTCGGTTGTTATTTCAACGTTTACAAACAGATACAATCACAATGCACTACTATGTATTTTGTATATTATTCTTAAAAATATGTTATTAAATTATCAACCCCTATATAAAAGCAAGCATGCATTAAACATATCGCTAACATTCATTTAAAATCAAATGGCAACATTCCAAAGTTAATAGCCTTTTTAGATTAATAAATCTCAGCTATATTTTCCTTCAATCAATAATAAATGTATAATAATGTAATAAACTAAATATTTAAAATTTTATATTCTGTTTTTTGCAACAATGGCTATATTCGAAGGCGTCTATTCGGTATAAGTCCGACAATTTTATGGTCCATGATTCTGTGCCGTATGAGAATATGTAGAAGACTAAAGTTCTGACGAAAGTCATTTTAGTACTGTTGGTGATTTATCTGTCTCTCCAGATTTTTGCTAAATTTGTCTCCTAATTTTAGGGTCGCATCCTCCCTGATTAGTAATTAGCAACCCTAGGTATGTGAAGTTCGTGACAGTTTTAATTTGAATTCGATTTGTAAGTTGTAGTGTGTTAGCTTTGTTCACTGCCATTAGTTTGGTTTTGTCTAGATTGATTTCTAGCCCCACCTCACGACTCTCATGTGTGACAAATACTATATTAATATAAATATTTATTACTGAAGATTAAAGAATATATATCAGTATAAAGAAAAGTTTACGACTTCAGTTTCGACTTTTGTCCCATTGTCAAGTGAGAACAAACTAACAAAAAATTACATTTATACAGAAAAATTAATATATACCTTCAAGTTAAAGAAAAAAATAATGCATAACTAATCATTTAAAGGAATTTAAACAGTGGTGATTTATATTGTGGTAAGTCCTTTTGCTCATTTAGCAGATTAACAAAATTACATAATGTTTGTAAATTTTGGCGGCTTCTAACAGATTATGCTTAGTGCTTTTTGTACAGTTGTGTAACATTTTAATATTATTATTAATTTTGGAAAAGGTATAATTACAATTTATAATATGATTTGCAAATGAACCATTGTAATTTAGTTCTGTATATTGCGTTTCAAAACCTTGCCCATTCTGACCAACATATACGCTGTTGCATTTAGAACATGAAATTACATAAACACCAAATTTCCTTAAACGATTATTTTTGTCTTTGGCATTTATTAATTTATTTGATGTTTTGCTACTTGGTCTAAAAGCAATTAGTTTTGTTTTTGAAAAATGTGCGCTATGTTTTTGTGGTATTTCTAAAATATTAAAATTTAAAACTTTTGGATAATTGTAAGAAATTGTGTTTTGATTAATTTACTATTAATTAAATTTTGAATAAAACCATTCATATTTTGTATAGATATAATTTTATTTAGTTCTAAATTAATTTGATAATAAAATTGAAACTGCTTATGTAACATTTTGTAGAATTGGTTTGTTTTCTAAACATATTGAATTAAATTTTGTTATTGTTATGAATTAAAGTTGAATCTAAGAAATTTATTTAATTATTTTGTTTTGTTACAAGTGTAAATATAATTTTGGGATTTTATTAATTTTATTTAAGAATTGATCAATTTAATGTAATGTGCCGCTGAAGTACTGATAACAGAATGATATTTATTTTTTGATAAAGTCTAAATTGAATTTTTTATCTTCGTTAAATAATTGACTTGAATAATAAATTAAGAATATTATTGGCTAAACAAGTTTTAGTTATCGTTTTATTTCATCATTATTACAGAAGGTTTCAACCATTCTTTATATTATAATTATTAGTTTTATCAGTGCATTTCACTTCATGCATTCATCTAACTTTCCTACTTGTATAAAATCTAAGAAATTGATAATAAAGTAAGACAATAAGATAAGGTTTAAATAAAAGTTATCTTATCTTATATAACTTGTTCCTTAATACTGTTTGCATTAAGAGTCACTGAGTTGTTGAAAGGAAATAAAATCTTTTGTATTACTTCTAAAATGGCGCTTGAAAGTTTTAGTAGGCACTTAGTGAATGTGCTCTTCGAAGGTAATATTTTATGTATCTATTAAATTCATGTCTGGTGACCGCTAGGAATAATAAAAAACAAAATTTAATAATGTCATGTAATGACAGTTTTTATTGAATGATAAAACAATAATTGTGTTAGTTTATTAATACAAGTAACAAAGAAGAACTGCTCAGTTATTATATTAAATATAAATATACGTTGATTTTTTTCTTTTTTATTGCATTTCAACGAGTAAAACCATACTTGTGAAAACCATTACATTAAATTTATTGTTTTATGTTGTGTGCATCTAAACTTAGTTAAATGTGTCAAAGTTATCTCACTTTGTTTAATTAACACCGGTTGTAAAAATCTACTTATTTTTATCAAGTAATGCGGGTTTGCAAATTTGTTTAAATATGCAAACCTACTAGTTTAGAGTTGAGAGCAAAGGTATTCGTGTGCCCGCTAAATGCTTAATTGCAGTGAGAACTTGAATTATTTAGAATCAATTTTACTAAAAGTATTTCCAATTGTGATATTAATTTGATTGCAACTATGTATTAAGTTAAACAATACGATCCAACTTAAAATAAATCATTTCATGAGCCTGAGTTATTGATATTCATATATGCTAATTTGAGCTTTTATTTATCAAAGCATTATCAAACCATATTAGTATGACATTTATTGCAGTTTGTATATTATGGCTTGGCTATTAATATATCGTATAATTTGCTATATAATCTGAACTAAATATACCTTTGGTTAGTTACTGCTTTATTATTCTATATTAATACGTGAGTACATTCGGAATTAATTATGAAATATGGGTTCATCTAAATGTATATGTTTCAAATTAATGAATTAAAAAATAAAAATTGTTCTAGCCTTTAGAGTAAATTAAATATTGCTACCTAAAATGATAAATAAAATATAATTAATTACATCTACATTTTATAAAAATAAAAATTTTAATAATTTATATTTAAAAATATATGAATTTTGGTTTTTTTAATAATGATGGTATGAGAAAGCGATGCATGGACGTACTTGTCTAGAACCCGTAAAGTAGCGCACAACCTTTTTTTAAAAAAATTCAAAATATATGTTATAAATCTTTTAAGGAGATTTGAAAATACCTCATTACTATCCATTCTAAACGCTTAGAGGCTGAATCTACTTTCAAGAACTGGTAACCTTGCGTACCCAAACTCCCTTCAACAAGACCATAATACTTTGTTCTTTATGAAACTTTACTAATAATAACTACTAATACCGTTTTAAATTATTTAATTCAATCAACAAAATCAAAAAGACTACTAACGCCATTAAGGTTTTATCAGATGTTTTGCTTGAGTCTAATAAGTAAGAAGTTCAGATACTGTAGCTTGTTGAACAAATAACACTAATCTACTGAGCAAACCACCCACGCAAAGTCAAACAAAGCTTACAATACGCGTAACAAGACCTAGTCTATTTCATAAACAAATTCAATCATTAACTAAGTATGTTTCTAAATTAAATTTGTCTAATATTAATAGTCATAAAAAAATCTGTTTATCAGCATTACATAAAAAAACCTCAAAACATCTTTTTGATTAAAACCAAGATAAACAATAAAATCTAAATTGTTTTAGATTATTATGTTTGACAATTATTTGATGACTAACAAAGTGTTTGTACCTATATTAACAAACTACAAGCATAATTTTACAAAATCCAGAGCATTAGTTATAAAAGCATATTTTTTAAACTAAATCTACACAATAAGACAATTTTTTCAATAAGCATACGCTGTCCGAGTAAAGCAACACTATTTTAGTGACCTTTATAAAAGTTTTAACATTATAAAAAAGCAAAAATTATTTTGTTAAATTTTTTTATACTAAGCAGCAAGGATATGAAAAGAATAATATAACACAATTATTCCAAAATTTAACGTTCCAGTGGTAACGCCCGGTGTGTGACACCGCCAATTGTTATTTAAATTTCTCTCTTTACCTAGAAGAAGTTGATTCTTGATATTTTAAGAGTTTGCACTTATAATGTGTTTGCAAATATGTAGTTTAAATTTTATTGCAAAATTTTAATCGTTGCGTCTAGTAGAAGTTATTGCGGTGTCAGACGCCGTCGTTACAACTCCCTTTCAAGTTGAGTGTGCCTGATTTTTTTTTTTTTTTTAATTTTTAATTTAAATAATAATTACATTCAGCCGAAAAGTATTTTTCTATGGATTTACCTTTCGTTAAAATTTAATTACATTATTCTCAGAATACGACCCACCGAATGTTATTGGAAAGTAATTAGTGGTAAGATTCATTGTAATCTTTTAATTTTATGTTTATATTATTAGTTTATTCCTAATCTCTCTATTCCTGGTAAACTTTTTTTAAGAATTTTTGAATACTTAAATTAAGTCTTTCAGCTACTTTGCTTGTTATACAGTTATATCTTATAATTTTACTTTTGCTTTGTCAAGTTTCGTATTTTGTTTTAAAATACAGTAGCGTAATTGTAAGAAGGAACACTTTTATTACAATTAAAGTTTTTTGTACGTTATGGAGTCCTATGAGGCGGAACAGACCCGCTTCCAAAAAAATAACGGACAAAATTTTAACAAATGATAAAGTTGATGGAACAGAAAATGATGTGTCTGATGATTCAGAAATCGATGAAGAGGAACGTGTGCTACATGAAAGCGATTCTGAACAAGAAATTTCTGATGTTAATGAAAATGACATAATAAACAGTTATAGTTTGTCTTTTATTGGAAAAAAACTCCAGAAATGTATATCCAACTAATTATATTGAACTTTGTGCTTTTTTGAACTATTGTATATGGCAGCAGTTTGTAAAAGCAATTATCAAAATCTTGAAAACTTGTGGAGAATTGACGGCAACGGCAACGGCATTAAAATATTTAATCTTACCATGTTGCTTCTAAAGTTTTGATTCTTATTAAGATGTATTCGTTTTGATGACATTGAAACTCAAAGTGAAAGAAGAAAAATAGACAAACTTGATCTGAATCACAAAAAAATTAATATTTTCAATATAAATTGCCAGAATGGCTTCCACATTTTGGAATTTGTACTAATAGATAAAATGTTAGCACCATTTAGAGGAAGATGCAGCTTTTGAGTATATATACCATCATTGGCATTATCAGAAAAAATAAAAGAAGACTGCCTTTAGAATTTTTAAAACCTTTCCCTCGACTAGCTTGTACCAGCATGTTTTGGTATTCCAATGACTGTACTTTGGTATATAAAAAAGAATGATGAAAATTTTGCAAAACATTGGTTTAAACAAGAACGTAAAACCATAGAGGAGCCAGACAACACTGCATACTATCGCCTATCCAACTTATACTCTAAAACAATAATTAAGAAAGCCTAGAAAAAATTCAACACGTAATAAAAATCATAAGAATTCAAAAACCTAGGTTAAGGTATGCTAATGATACTATTATAACAGCAAACACAGATGTAGAGTTATATAAAAATATCTAGATCTCAGAACGTATCGATACCTATTACATCCAATAGAGTAATACTAGAACAAGTCAACAAAATAAAATGTTTCAGGTGCTGGATGTGTTTATAAAACTCAAAAAACTGTTCTGCAATCCTACCTCAACTTAAACATTAGAAACATTAAAAATGTAAACGCACTAAAAAGTCTTTCAAACCCCATAGACCAATCAATACAACAGTACTTTAAAAACTCGCATAACATCATACTTGGGACACATACTAAGAAACAAAAAAACTTTCTACCCCAACCTAATTATAAAAAAAAAAGTAAAAGAAAAAACAAACAAATACAACAACGGACAGGCTTAAATCATAAAAACATAATAAAAGTGGTTAAAAATAAAACAAATTCACAATTGTAATTATTAACTTTTATTAATTAAAGAAGCATTAGATGAAAAAGAGAATAACACGCAAAACATCATACTTGAAACGCATACTAAAAAACAACAAATGCCCCAACTAGTCATAAAAAAATGTAATACTGAATAGTTAAGTCAATCATCTTCTACAACACACAAGATATGATTGTTGATGCTTTTCATAATCTTACTCAATATATTCAGCAACGCACTTACTTTTTTCTTAATGGTTATTTTGGTAAAACAAGATTATTAGATCTGTATTATTTAACTATTTTATAATTTTTTTTAACTATTTTAAAATAAAAAAATCATTTTAACTAATGCTTTTTGATTGTAAACTATTAAATATTTGCCAATAAGCAAAACTAATAAAATGTATATAGACACTAAAAATGTGTTATACATTTCAAAGTACGCATACGGATAGCACTGTGTATTATTATTACTTTCTTGCACAATGTAGCATTTTTGGTGGTGAGAAGTGTTACGGCGTCGAGCTGACAAAAATAGCTAAGTTGTTATCGTTATAATTCTGCTTGTTTCTTCTGGGAACCGTATAAAATCAAATGTCAAACTCAACAAAAATATTTTCATCCTTTCTACGGGCTAACCGTTTGCAGTCGTCAATACCTTCAAGGCAATTATTTATTATTATTTAAAATCTTCTATAATAAACTTTTACAAAACGTTACATGAACAAATTGCGGGCGACCGAGCAATATCTCCTAACTCGAATTTTTGGTCAAAATGAGATTTTTATGTATTATAAACGCTCATATTTCACAAAAATTTATAACTCTGTCTAAATAGCTGTATCAATTTCTCCCACCACAAGTTGTGTTATATGCGAACCGCAATATCTCCTATTTAGCCAGTTTGACACAGTGAGTGACACGTGTTTTGGTGCTCCTCAATTGTATAATAAAATGTGATATATTCTGTAAGTATTATACTATTAATTAATGTTTAAAGCGATTAATAAACTCATAAATCTTATATTGAGCTATAAAATATTGGATGGCCTCCTTATTAATACTGTTTTTCATTAATTTTCAGATAGGAGATATTGAAGCCAGTATTTTTTCAACATAGGAGAGATTGCATCATGCTTTCAAGAGGCAAAAAGATTGTTGCAATGGCCAAAAAAACTTATAATGAAACTATTTTTGATAAACATAAACAAGAAAGCTTAGAAATATGTAACGTAAACAATGTACCTGCTCTTTGTGAAAATGTTGCCATTTCAGCAGCTGTTGTTAATGATAACCTCGATAATGATAATGTTTACGATAACACGTCATACTTAGAAACGTGCGACATAAATAGTTTACCTATTTTGTTTGAGGATGATAATATCTTGTTAAATAATCTAGTAAGACCAAATGAATTTTACATGTCAGATGACGTTTTAGTGAATATAAATGAAGACTGTACCACTAAGTTCCTAAATAATATAGAAGATGAGAATCAAGACTGCCGTAGTACATGCTCAGTACCTGACGATGATTCCCCGAATTCTCGGGATGAAGACGACACTTATGAACCGAATAGTGAAGTCTCTGATAGTGAGAATGAACAGACTGAGATTGGAAAATCTACTAATAAAAATCAAGATACTGAAGATGAAATTCACGAATTGATAAACATGCAAGAATCTAGAAAAAAGCAAATATTGGCTAATAAAGATAACTGGAATAGGGATAAGAACAAAAAACTTCGAATGCAAGGAAAGCAATATTTAGGTTTTACTAAGAAATCTGGAGAGAATATGAAACAGGATCATTCCCGAGAAGGACGGTCGATGAAAGGTGCATGTAAGTCATTACTTTGTAAAAATTCGAAGATAAAAAGAAATTGCTGGAAAGTTCCAGAAGAAAGTAGGCAAAAAATGTTCAATACTTTTTGGAAAGATATGAATTGGAAACAACGCAAAGTCTTCGTTGCTTCTAACGTGTTGAAGATTCCTACAAAAACGCGTAGCGTGGAGGATTCCCGACAACAAGGAACTTTTGAATATTTTTTAAATAATGGTAATCAAAAGTTGCAGGTCTGTCGGACAATGTTTGTCAACACTTTAGATATTGGCTATAAGACCGTCCAGGACTGGGTAAATAAGAGCTCTTTTGGAATGGCTTTAGAGAATGCCAGTAACGTGTCCATGAGCGAATCAGTTTCATCCAGATATAGTGCCGCATATAGCCATTTGAATGATTTCTTTGACAAGTTGCCAAAACTTCCTGCTCACTACTGTCGCCGTGTCTCAATGAAAATGTACCTAGAAAATTCATTTACGACAATGATAGAATTATACAAAGTTTACAAATCAACTTGTCACGATGAGAATACCGATCCTCTCAGCAGAAACATCTTTAAAAAAACTTTCACTACAAAAAATTTAAGCCTATACCAACAAAAAAAAGACCAATGCAATACCTGCTTTTCATTTAAGTATGGAAACGTTTCCGAAGAAGAGTATAATTCTCATTTAGAACGAAAAGACAAAGCATGGAAACACAAGGCAAAAGACAAACAAAAGGCAGTAAATAACGAATGCTTTGTTTTAACAATGGATCTCCAAGCAGTAAAGTTATTCCCTTTTATTCCTGCCAATAAAGTTTACTTTAAAACAAAGCTTTGTTGTCACAATTTCACTGTGTATAATCTAACCTCAAAAGATGCTACGTGTTATTGGTTCTCTGAAGACCAAAATAACGAACTGAAAGCCTCGACGTTTATTAGTTGCATCGTTCATTATATTACAGAAAATTGTTTGAACAAGAAAATACCTATAATTATCTATTCCGATGGATGTGGGTACCAGAATAGGAATCAGGTTCTATCCAACGCGTTGCTCAATTTGTCTATGCAACACGGAATTACAATTTACCAGAAGTATTTGGAGCCGGGTCATACCCAAATGGAGTGTGACTCGGTTCACAGTTTAATTGAACGAAAACTGAAAAATAGGGAAATTCACTTACCCAGTGATTATGCAACTATTACAAAAGAAGCGCGGGTAAATCCCCGGCCCTATAATGTAAAAATTTTGGATTTTTCCTTTTTTAAAGATTTCTCTCAGTCTCGGCATTTGAGATACGCTACCATTCGCCCTGGTAAAATGGCATTCAATCCTGTCATAAATGACATCAAATGCATACAATACTTACAAGATGGTAAAATTAAGGTAAAACTTGATTATGATCAAGAATTTATGGACCTTCCAGTACGACCTAAAATAATGGACGTCATTTTGGAGTATCCATCTCTTTTGAATGCGCCTTCTAAAATCAAGAAGGAAAAGTGGCAGCACCTTCAAGAATTGAAGACAGTATTGCCTAAAAATACCCATCAGTTTTACGACAACTTAGCACATACCTAAATCATCTAATAATTGTATTACTCAAATTTTTTTGGAATCATTTTTGTTTCTCGTTACTGTATTATTATTTTGTTTTATACCATAAATAGACTTCGAAATATAAATTGTGAGTTTCTTTATTTATCCTAAAGTCAAAATTACTATTCGGGTTTTCTCCTATGTCAATAAATTGAAATTGCAATAATTCCTATCTCAAATTTTCCAACAACAAATTATTATTTTTTAAATTTTACTATTGTTTTTTGAAAATGACATGTAAGTGAATTATATGTCACAAAAAAATATCAGAATGTTGCTACTCATTTAAAATAAAACAGTTTTATGTTGTTCCTGTAAAGTTTGTCTAAACACAGTTAGGAGATATTGCTCGGTCGCCCGCGAAATAATAAATTTGTTCCGGTCATTTGATTCAAATAAAACGCGTCAAAATGTTGTTTCCTACCCGTGTAAAAATTTAACTGTCTGTATGGGCTCTATACAGACAGTTAAATTCTTATACACACACACACACACACACAATTTAACGTTTCTCCTAATAAGAGACCATACGGCAAACACTCAGGTATCATCATTGTTGGTGTTCTGGTGTTCTTCTCATAGCCAATGTGATTTTCCTCCGGTTTTTTAAATCTTCCGTTCTTTTTGTCATTTTAATGTACCTTTTTCAATTGCGTCCTTTAATAGACAATACCTTTTTAATGCCCTTACTTTCTTTTTATGTTTGTATCTGCTAGCGCTTTTTCTTCTCTTCTTGTGTGGTGGTCATTGAAAACCAGGTTCGTAAGTTTTTAAGCCAAGATATGCGCCGCCATCTTCCTGCGCTTCTTTTCCTTTGCACCTTTTCTTTCTAGTATGTTTTATAATAAATGGTATCTGCTTTCGTTCCTCATGATGTACCCAAGGTATTTGAGTTTGAAACTATAACTTCTTTTTCTTTATTTATTTTTTGTACATCCTTCAATATATATATAATATATATATCTCAAATGTTTCAAGCTTTTTGCTTGTTGTTTCGTTGAGTATTTTTGACTCTGTCAGGATTGAAAATATGTAGCAGCGCATAAGTCTTACTTTTGTGTCTAGTGTGAGATTGTGATTCTTGAATATGGTGCTCATTTCGTTGAATGTAGTTCTGATCTGGGGGTATCAATAAGTATAGCGGATATGGCCACACGTATAATTCACAAACTGCACTAACCCAAGAGCCAAGCAGTGGTTCGAATAATGGTTTTATTTTATTTTTGTCAAGGTCGAACAGCTGTTTATTTAAGGATGGCCTCAAAGGCTTTAAAATGTCACCACCAGGTATTTGCAAATATAAATGAAAAGTGTCATTTTGTAATAATATATGTATATTATAGTTGTATACCTAATAGCAGTTATAGAACTATAATATGTATTATTATTTATTTTTACAGAATTTATATTTTGTTTTTTTTTTAATTATTATTTATTTTAATAATTTTTTTATTTATTTGCAAATTCTGTGTGGATTTACCATTTTTAACTCTGCCGTTGTTAGTTCCCAGCCCAAAAATAAAAAGGGAAAATTGCTTATCTTCTATTGTATGATCTGTGGTTCTGGTCTTCTCAATGCGTGCTTTTATTTTCTGTGAGTAATCCCATTAGTCGTTACTGTTAGTGCCAAGGTATGTGTATTTGCTCACTAGTTCAACAGACTGCTGGTTGTTTTGGATGTGGAGATTCGGTGTGTTAGATTTGCTTATAATCATAAACGTGGTTTTGTCGTGTTGATGTTGAGACCGTATTTTTTGCCATTTTTTGTTATTCTATCTACGAGTCTTTGTAATCCTTCTATAGTGTCGGAAATATTATCGTATCGTCTGCGTATTGAATGTTGTTTGGATTTTCTCTATTTATCAGGATTCCCGCTTTGATGTTTTCTAGGGTTTTTTGAAAAATTGTTTAAAGTATAGGTTACAAAATAAAGAAAATAGTACGCACCTTTGCCTAACGCTTCGTAAGATTTTGATATTGTCTGAATTTCTGTTTGTAGTGTTAAATTTTGTCAAACGCTTTTTGGTAATTAATAAAACAAGAGTATATGTCAACGTTTATGTCACTAAATTTCTGAAAGAATACCTGTACGCTGAATAAAGTTTCCTTTGTGCCAATTGCGTTTCTAAACTCAAATTGAGTTAGTGATACAAGTTCATCGCATAGGTAATATATTTTTCTGTGAATAATTTTTAAGAACATTTATAGTAGGTAGTCCATTAAGCTTATTGTTTTGTGTTGTTAGCAAGTTTTTGTGCCAAGTTTTTTGGTATCATTATGAATTATGCCGTAAACCATTGTGGAGGTAGTTCTTCGGAGTCGTTAATTTGATTTAGTACTGATGTTAACCATTTTATGCTGTTTTTGTCAAGGAATTTAAAAATTTTTAAGCAAGTGCTTTCTCCAATTTCATTGTTGTTATTGCAATGCGTACTTCTTCTTCAAGGATACTTGGCCCTCTTGTGCCCCAGGTATCTTTGATCTCTTCTTTGTTGATAACTACTTTTTCGTCTTCTCCTAATCTGTAATTTTTTTTTGTTTACTTTTTTGTTATTTCTCTTAATCTTCAATAGACATTAAAGTTATTGTGTTTTTGTTGTAGAATTTCTATGCCTGTGCATTTTTCTCTTATTTTGATATTTGCTTCCTTAATTCTGTTTCTTATTATTTTTTGGATTGACTTATATTTGGTTTGGTTGTTTTTGCAAGTCTTCAATCTTCCATAAGTTTTATTCTGTTATCCATGATTTTTTCTTAGTTGTGTCAGGTTTCAATAGGTTATTTTTTATCTTTTCCACTATGTTGCTGATGGGTTGGTGATTCGGTAAATGCCGGGTGGTGTTCTTAGACTTTTGTTAATCTTATTGTTGTGAGAGTATGAAAAATGCGTTCATAATTACTAGGTCTTGTTCGTTTTTTTATCACTTTTTTATTTTGGATATTTTCTAACGACTTAATTTTTTCCAGAACTACATTTCAAATGCTTTTATAAGTTTTTTATTTTTTTTTTCGTCCAAGTTTTGCAATCATATTCTCGTCAATTTGAATAAACTCTTTTCTTTTTCCTCCTATCCTCACTTCCTTGTCCTCTTTTCGGCATTCTTGTACCATCTTTTTTGCATTAATATTAAACAAAGTTGATGATAAACAACACCTTTGTGTCACACTTTTTCCAAATTTCAAACCACACAGTTTTTTTGTCATTCAACCTACTAGTTCTCTCATATTCAAATTTTTACTTTCAAAACTTTTATTAGTTTATTCTCTCAAACGCAGTCAAATGTTTTCGTTAACTCTATAAACACACACTTCAACTTCTGTATTTCTCTAAACATCTTTCTCCAATTTTCCTCACTATACCAATCGCATCCATTCATATTTTTTATAGCTAAAATCATGACCTCTATCATAATGCTTTTACCTTTATTGTCTTTACTTACGAACTCTTTTCTTGCCATATCCAATTTTTTAATTTTTTATACGCAACATTTTGTAAAACCCGATAAGGTTTTACAAAATGTTACTCAAATATTAGTCAAAACTCACAAATAAATTGATTTTTCCCAAACAAACTGTAGGTTTTATTTTTTAATTGCCTAAACTATTCTTTTCCGTAAGGCTTGCGGAAAAATTAACATAACCTATCTAACCATGCAATAGTACTTTAAGTATCAAGGGCAGGAAAACACTGTTTGCAGCACGCCGCTGTTTGTTCGCCCGAGTAAGCAAGGGCGGCAGGCAGCAAAGTGCTGCAAACGTTTTCTTGCCCGTGGTGCTTAAGACCTGCCTTTGTAAGAAAACAATAACATATTACAACTTTGTTAATATTATAAAAAAAAATATTTGTTTAATACTTCAAGTGTCAATGTTTTTTTTTTAAAGGTTAATGTTTAAATTGTCAAATATTGTTATGACGTAACCAAGAAGTCTTGTAATACACTCTACACTAGATGTCAATAGTTCTGTCTATTATAATTACTAAACAAAAAAAAATTAAAAAAAGATGCTGCAAAACAATACTTTGTTAAAAATACTTTGCAACTACGATAACTAAATAGTAATTCACCTTCCGTACAAAAGTTCAAACCTAACTTAGTTAGTACATAGTTGCGTAGGTGATTTCTTGTATCAGTGTACTAAACATTTTATTTTGTACAATAAAACGTTTAGAAGAAATATATGATTTGATATAAAAACTTACGTACGTTGAGGTTGTAAAAAAATTATTAACTTACCGCCACTGATGCAACCCAAATGATGCCAAGAGCTACCAATAGTTTTTTAACTTGTTGCTTTAGAAAACTGTTGTAGATAATGATCAACGACCAATTGTTGTATTTTAAATTTAAAAAATCGTTAAAAATTACATATGGTAGTAATGCTATTCAATACTATAGAACGTATACGAAAAATGTAAATTCAGATCTATTTTTGAGTACAAGCCCAATATTGACGGATATTTTAAACGTTCGTTTTTTGCATAACAGGTTGGGGTTTATAAAATTTTGTTCTGGTTTTTGCTCAGAGTTGAAATGGCTTCATCAAGCCATACTCTGAGCACTTTACAAGTTTTTCAGGGTATGTACCCATCATCAGTGTGCATAGCATCTCACTGGTCGGAGAGACAATTTACTTAAAATCACAGTTACTATTAAACAGTTTATGTTTACCTCTGACAAATATTATTATGATTACAAAAAATTACAAATCATAACTAAAATTTAACAAAAATATATTTTTTAGTTGCATATGAAAGAAATAAAATATACCCCACATAATATTACAAAAGTTAAAAGAAATTATCATTATTTAATTGTCATGATGAATTACTATACTTACACAAAAATAACTATTCGCGTTGCATTATTGTTAATCAGTAAAACACTTCAATATTAAATTATAATCCAACAATTGCTATCACACTATTATAAATATACACAAAAAGTATATCAAATTTAAACAATGTAGGAAATTGCAAAGTGTCATAACATTTAAAAAAAAATTCTGATTTTCGTTATTTATAAATAATAGAAAAATTATTCGATAATCAGATCGCTAAAGTAATTCAAAACCCAATAGGATAAAACAAATATTTGACATTGAATGATATAACCAATTTAATTATAAATTACATCATAAAAAAGGCAATTCTCCAGATCTAAAATATTTTTTTTCTATAAGCTGAACGACAAAGACATATTTTAAATTTATAAAATTATTAATAATACTACGGTCGTTTCCTTTGAGAGCTGAGCTTATTTTATGATGTATAAAAAGAACAATATTTTTCCTTATTTTTATATCTTCAAAAAGAATGAATGTAACTGGAATTAATGGACCTCATAAATTATAGAGGTCTAGATTTAATTAAATTCAAGCTTGGTTAATTCTTGAATTTATCATACAAACAACCTTTCATATTGGTTGCTTAGGCGTGGGTTATTTAAAAGACAATTAATCAGTGTAAAGTTATTTGTAAAAAATAATATATATTTTTATTTAAAACATAAATTATTCAAAACATATCTATAATAAGTTTTGAAAATTAATAACATTATTACATCAATCATACTAATATTCTTTTAATATTATTTATTTAAATAATAATATTAAATAATAATAAGCATTCTTCATTTAGATGATATCACAGAAAAATGTAATGTAGTTTCTGTTTAAACTTTTCATAATACTGTATATAGATAAATTATTATAATGAACTTAGAGCTAAGAACTTGAAAATTGGTATATATTGTTTTGTTGAATAAATATTTTAATAACATTATTAGGACAATATTAAATGCAATTTATGAGTATGCTAGTGCATAATAGATACTTAGCAAAGTTTCCTAATTAAATGACATCTTTAACTGCAGTATTGCAATATTTGATTTATAAACAAACTATTACACGCAAGTAAAATACTTAGCTGATACTATAAATATTTTATATTGATATGCAACATTTTATATATTGATATATTCTACTGGTAAATTACATTTGTCACGTATCTTACATTACTCACTACTAGGTTTATTTTTAATGCAGTTATCTAATTTGCCGCCATTAAACCTTCTCTATCAATCAAATGACTAAGTAATGCAATGGCTTAAACTACAATTTTTAAAAATCAGAATTTTATTATAATGAATTACATGAAAAACAATCAATCAGCATAGCATCTTAAAAATCCCTAAACACAAAACAAAACGTAAACAGTAGATAATATTAGTCCGTTATATACAGGGTGTTAGGTAAACATGCGGCAAAAATTGAAGGGGTTATTTCTTGGC
Source organism: Tachinus rufipes (assembly GCA_963932245.1). Taxonomy (NCBI): domain Eukaryota; kingdom Metazoa; phylum Arthropoda; class Insecta; order Coleoptera; family Staphylinidae; genus Tachinus; species Tachinus rufipes. The sequence goes on from OZ010743.1 coordinate 85,169,338, forward strand.
TTATTGTAAGAATAAATTGTTCTATGATGATTTCTAAAATCCCTTCTGTTTCAAAGATATAGGGTAAACAAATGACTTTAGATAGCCTCATAAGAAATAATCCAAGGGGTTTAAGTCTGGGAATCAAGCAGGCCATGCGTGTGGCCCACCTCAATCAATCCAGCAATCTCCGTATGTTGCTGTTAAATAATTACAAGCAACTAAACTGAAATGTGGTGGTGTACCATCGTGCATAAGCCACATTGCAGTTCTTGTTGCTAATGGTACATCATCCAGAAACTAAGGTAGCATGTGTTCAGAAATACTGGTCCAATTTGACAATCACTCACAAATCCAAACCAAACATTCAAGAAGAACTGATATTGAAAACGATCTTCACATACCTGATGCAGATTTTCATCTGCCCACACATGGTTGTTATAAAAATTCCTTATTGAATTTCTTAAAAAAACTGGCTTCATCCATGAAAAGAATATGTGTTATGAATTGAGGGATTAGAACTAATGTTTGCAAAAGCCATTGACATAACGCAATACGTAAAGGAAAATTAGCAGGTAGCTGAATGTGGTATGGGCACAACAAATTAAGAATTTTCCAAACTGTCCAATGAGTTACATTTAAAGTATTGGCATTTTTTTGCCTCAAACTACTTAGATCTTTCTCTATCATGTCTAGCCCATTATGTCCCAGTTGTACCGATTTTAATGTCATTGATCTTCCTGGCTTTCAGAAAAAAGTCGATAAATATTTTGAAAATGTTTCGGCCAGAAAACCGTTCAATGTACAATCGTCTAGCTGGTAATGTATTGCCATCAGCAAATCCATACATAAAAAGTATGTCAGTCATCTTGGCGTTTGTATTGTGATTCATGGTAAAAAAATTCATTATCTAAACAACTGCAACCAATAAATGTGATGATCAATGACGAGTCGTATTCAAATAAAATTCATTTGTATATTCGTAGATAAAATAGCTGTTTCAAGTTTTTGTTAACAATTTTTTGTACTTGATAACCTCATTAACTTTTTGTACTTGATATACTCATTGGCGTACGCCATACTTTTATTTACATTAATGATTTTAACAATATTGAAATCATTATAGGTCAAAATATTCTTAGAATAGGCCAAGAAATAACTTCTTAAATTTTTGCCGCATGTTTACCTAACACCCTGTATATATACAGGCTGTTTCCTAAAAAACGCCAGAAACTATAATTTTCTTATTTTAAATTTTACACCAAACAAACAAAATATATATTCTTATAGCAAGAATTTTTTGACGTTTTCAGTTTGTAAGTATAATTTACCTGTTTTGAGTAACGATATCCATCATCGTTATTTTAAAAAGAAAACCTTGTATATTTTTACATATTTTGATTCAGGGTAAAATTCTGCATACAGCAGTGTATTTTATTTATTTATTTGTAGACGAAAATATTAAAAAAAAAATTATGAAATATGCAAGAAAAACAATTGTAAATACTGAAATATTTTATTGAATCGGTTAAAAAATAACGGAGTTATTCAGCCGTACGTTTTTTGTCTTTTTCTTCAATCTAACTTGCGTCTTTAATATGTTCAATCAGTTTTGACTACCAATTTTCTTAGAAGTTTTTATGTGTTTTAAGTCTGACGTTTGGTAATTTATACCAGTTTTTCTTTTTATTTTTTGTAAAAGGTTTTTTCTTATTTTGATGTTTTCTTTCGGCTGTAAGTTATACTTTTTAAGTCTAAAGTAAGTTACAGCTAATTTTTGCTTTGTAGTTCTAGTGAGGTTTTAGTTTGTTTTAATAGAGTGTAAATTTGTATTTAGAATTGTATTTGATTGATTTAGTTGTTGATCCATCTTAGTTGTCCAATTTATACTTATTTTATTTTTTGTTTTTATTTTTAAGCACTAAGTTTATCAGTAATAAAATCTAAACTGGTTATGGTTTGCATAAACTGTTTAGAAGCATTGCTTGGCAAAAATTAATAGACACTTGATCTGGATATTAAAAGAAAGAACAGAAACTTAATCCAGTTTTTAAGATCTCATACAAAACAAAACAAAAAAAATTACTTGAAGCAAACTTTAGTAAAAGTGAGTGAATGCTTTCTTAGCACAAGTTAAAAACCAAAAAGCCAAAATAAATTTTTTGATAAAAATTCTGGAATTTCATTTAAAAAACAAAGCCGATAAGCCAAAAAGACAACCGCAGCTTAAGATAAAATACTGTAGTAAACAAAACTGTATTGATATTCTGGCAGGTATTGTTACGTTCAATAATTTATCGTAATCTATAGAACATACCACTAATAATAAAAAATATAATTGTTAAAATAATATAAATGCATCATATAAATGCTTTCTAGAATCTTTAAGCATTTATTTATTTTATTATTTTATTTAATCACTTGCTATTTTACCTTTTGGTGTAAAGCGTACATTTTATTAGTTTGTGTAATAATACTCGCGCCATTTCTTCCTATCCTTGGCGATCTCTTTTATTTCTTTCCAAGTTTTTCCTTTTCCTCTATTGCGCTTATTTTTTCTATATGTTTTTCTGTCATTGACCATGTTTTGCTACTATATTTTATTGTTGGTCTTATTACTTTTTAACTGTTTCAGTTTTTGTAGTTTTTAATATTTCTTTTCCTATTTTGACATCTATTTTTTTATCTAATTTTCCGTTGCTTTGTATTATTATATCCAGGTATCTGTATTGTTCAACCTGTTCTATTATTTTTCCATTTATTTTTATTTTGTAATTTAGTTTTTCTCTCGCAATTATCATGGTCTTTGTTTTTTCATAGTTTATTTTCATGTTTGTTTTTTAGTTGCTCTTCTATTATTTCCATGTTGTGTTGAACCTTTTCTTCTGTCTCTGCAATCACTGCCATATCGTCTGCAAATAGCAGTTCTGCTATTTTTGTTATTTCCGTCTTCCAATATTCTATGTTTAGCATTTTTTTTTCTTGTTTTATTGTCTTTCTAGCACAATTGAGAAAAACAATGCGCTTAGCACACATCCTTGCTTAACCTCTTTTTTGTTTGAAATTCTTTCAATTCCTTGTTGTTCATTCTCACTATGTTTCTGTTTTCTGTGTACATTGTTTTTAATTACGTTTATTATTTCCTTCTCAATTCCTCTCTCTTCTTTCCATGTATCATCTTTCTTGATCCTATCACATGCATTTTTAAAGTTAACGAAGCATACGTGCATTACTCGATTCTTTTTTACCATTTTCTCACTAAGTTGTCTTATTATAAATATTAAGCCCTGTGTGCTTCTTCCTCTTCTAAATTTACATTGGATAACCTCTATTGTCAATTTTAATTTGTCCTTGCTCGGTATGCTTGTCAGCGTAATTCTTCAATTCAAGTTTCACATTTCCTTTTATCTCCCTTTATATGTATTAGTAGGATTATTCCTTTATTCTATTCCCTTGGCGTTTTCTCATTTCTTATTATGTCGTTTACTTCGTCTTTTTTATTTCTTTCATGTTTTTCGTTTTATTGTGCTTAAGCACTCCTTCATCTTCTCTTGTTTTGTTTTTTTTAATTTCTTGTACTGTTAGTTCTTGAAAGTATTGCCTTTATCTTTTCATTCTCTTGTTTTCATCCTTTATTATTTTACATTTTTATCTTTTATGTTCATCATTTTGTGTTCTTTCTTTTGTTTTAAATGTTTTAATGTTCCGTAAAATAGTTTTTTGTTTCGATTGAAGTTTTCATTCATTTCATTTCCAAATTTTGTCCATAATTTTATTTTTGTCTTCTATTTTTTTTTGTAGGTATGTGTTCTATTTTTTTTGTCACTTATCTCCTTCTTGACTTCCTCTGACCACCAATTGGTTTTATTTATACCTTTGTTTACAATTTTGGATGTTCCATAGCTCTCTTTTGCAGCTTTTAGAAAAATTTGTTTGCAAGTTTTCTATTTTCCTTCAATACACGTTCTTTTTTCTATCTCTTTATTTTTTATCTTCATTTTAACTTTTTTCCTTATTTTGTCTGGTTTAACTTTTGTTTTCCATTTTATGTCCGTTTGTAGTAAATGATGGTTACTTCTTATTTTGTCCTGTTTTGTTACTCTTACATTTTTTATCTTGTTCCAGTTGTTTCTGTTTACTAGGTAGTAGTCAATGATTGATTTCTCGTTTCTAGTTGGTTGTGTTCTTGTGTATTTGTGAATTTTCTTGTGTTTGAATTTGGTGTTTGTGATTACGAGATTGTTTTCGATGCATAGTTAAATAATTCTTTTTCCGTTGATGTTTTTTTTTTCTATTTTTTCTTTTCCCATTGCTTCTTCTATTCCGTCGTTTTGGTTTCCAACTTTCCCATTTAGTTCTCCTAGTATCATTATGTTTTCTGATCCATCGTTTATTTATTGTTGTGCTTTGCTATAGAAACTTTCTTTCTCTTCTTTCCTTGCATCCTTATTTGGCCATTTCTCCGATGATTAATTGTAAAAGTTTTTTTGCAGAATGTTAAATGTCCACTATAGCTTGATAGAAGGACTAACCCAGATTATTCTTGTAATAAAAAACTTTTTACAGCTTACTAAATTAACCAAACTTTTTATTAATTTTCAAAGTTTTTACAAAAATTTATAGAAAGAAATGCAGTTTTGGTCGCTAGTTTTTCAAAAGCCAGTAAACAAAAGTTTGTTGTGCAAAATTACCTGGTTTAAGTAAGTCAAATAAATTGTACAAAAACCTTTTTTTGTCTGTTTGTCAAAATAGTCACTTGCAATTACTAAGACATTATTTTTAATAGACTTTCTTGATTAAACACAGCTTGATAATTTGTTGTTCACAATAAAATACAAAATTTAAATTAGTCTTTTAACAAATAAATTGATAAATTTTGTAAACCAAAAATTGCCCGCATTTTGCAAACTGTTTCCACTAAACTTTTACCATACTTTATATAAGTTTTTATTATTAAAATCTTCTATTCGTTTGTGTAACATTCTCTAGCTGACAACCACAAGGCATCTACATAACAGTTCTTAACGTTTTAGTAATATTACAAAACATAAACTAAATACAAAAAAAAAACAAAAAAAAAACAAGCAATTATTTTATAAAAATAACATTGTCCACCTAAATTGACATGCTGCAATTTATACGACTACAATAAATTGAAGAAAAATTTACAATTTATGGAAACTTTGTAACAGATGTATACTTCGTTTTTATGACTAAAAATTTTATAGTGTATATAAAAAGAATTTAATTATTTATTATATGTTATATTATGACATTTGACGTGTTAACTATTATTTTTTGATGACCGTAATGTTCAAAAAAAGTAATAGTAAAAACATAATTTGTACCACATAACTTGTAAAATCAATTCTAATTTAAATTGGAAGGTTAAACAATTTCTAATGCACGTAAGCCACATTAAGCCCTTTGTGTCTCCTACAGTGGTTACTTTACATTGTTGCCCCCGCACACAGCCAGTTTGTTATGTTATGTTATTGTATGCTAGAAAGCAACATAGTACATGATAAGTCAGTAAGTTATATAGAATTTGAACGTTTTTACCAAATATTTGTTAGGTTACTATTTTTATTATTATGGCTATCTCGGTTTGAAGGATGATACATCTAGGAGCAAGCATAGCAAAATGTCTTGAGAATAGACTCCTGCGTAGAAAAACAAAAAGTTTTTGATCCATTAGTAAAAATCTAAAAAAAAAATGCTAATCTATTGTTGTTAATGTGTGTGTAGACTGTAAAATTTCTTAAATGCAAAATAGGATGGGATAATGTCTGTTTGCACTCTTAGCAGAAGAGTTTTTATTACAACCTCCTCTAGAAAGCAACAGTGTTTGCCGGCCCATTCCGTAGTGTGCCAGAGTCCGGTTGACAGGCACAGAACTGCTGATGTTGCTATTTCTTTGACATAATCGTCTTAAAGTGGCAGACACATTATTGCTTCAATGGCGGCAGTTGATTTCGTTTACATACCGCCTTTTATGCCAATTGTTGCAACTGGTTTAGTTTGTTTGCGGACGTTGTTAGCTTAGTTCTTGGCCACCAAACCAGTGCCCAATAGGTGAGCATAAGCTGTGTATAGCCATAGTAAAGGGTTTTTCAGTTGGCACGGGTAGATTTTGACTGCAGATGGCGGCCATTTTGTTTTGGTAACATCTATCAAATCTTTTATTTATTATTCAGTTACTTATGCCAAATCACCATGGACTGTTACACAATTGAACAGCATGTTCAAATGATAAAACTGTATTATCTAAACGAGTGTTCGTTAGTGCAAAGGTTGCGCGCATTACGATTTTTTTACGGTAGACGTGGTGGCCCTTTACAGTCGACTCTTCAACGTTTGGTGACCAAATTTAAAACAACAAGTTTTGTAAATAATCAGCCAACACCTAGCGGAGAACATCACCGCGAACCGTGAAAGTGTACAACAGAACCCGAGGCAGTCGATTCCTTGCCGTGCAAGGCGCGCATTTTTGGTTATATGGTTACGTTATGGGACAATACCAACCCACACAAGGTATACCAAGTGATAATGCATTCTCAAAAAGTTACCGTTTGATGTAAATTTTGGGCCAGCGGCGTCATTGGTCCGTACTTTTTCAAAAACGACGTTGGTGAGGCGGTCACCGTCAACGGCAAACGCTACAGAACGATAATAACCATTTTCTTATTTCCCAAATTAAACCATATAGACCTAGACATCATATGGTTCCAGCAAGACAGCCATATGGCACACAGCGGATGCCACAATTGACTGCATGAACGTTTTGAGGGTAAAGTTATGCGATTTCACCTCGCTCGACTTTTTTTTGTGTGGTTTTTTAAAGTCGCAAGTCTAACACAGACCATCGCTCAAATTCGGCCGGATCTATGCGGAAGAGTAATTGAAATTTGGACCGCTCGAATCCGTGCCACCATGAGAAGTCAAGGCGGACATTTGAACAATGTTATATTCCACACTTAATAGCATACACAGCTTGTTTTATTTCAACATCTACCCGCCCTTATTGAAAAACCCTTTACAATATTTGAGAACAGTCACAATGTCTTGCTTTAGCAAAATGGCATAAATATATTTTTAGATCTTATGTTTAATTGTGGCCTCCATGTGAGCTTGTTGTTAATGCTCACTCCTAGATATTTAACCTTGGCTGACAGGGTTAGTAGGATATTTAAGTTATTTAGTAGATTGAGTTTTTCAATTATCCTTTGTAAAATCAAAGATACAATTAAAAACGTTTTAGATTTAACATGCCAAATTTAATCATAAATAACAAACATAAACTTTTGTATCCAGTAAATGAATGACATCCAAAGAAATAAAATATCAACTCCATAATAATATTAATTACATGTAGTAGTCAGTACATCAGTTAGTACTCCGGGATTAATATAGTAAATGTTAAAAAAAAACAAATCTTACTGTAATGTTGTACAAATTATCACGTTTACAATGATTACGTTATGCTAAATGAAGAAACGTGGCAAAAGATAGACACATTTAAGGTTGGAGAAAGAGTAGAGTCGGACCATCAACGGATAAAAAAAAACTAAAAAAAAAAAAAGAAATAGTAACAAAAATAGTATGAACACATGATGCCGTAGAAATGTACAGGCAAAATTTATATAAAAGACATTTTAAAGAAAAAAGCGTGGACCAAAAAATGGCAGAACTAGAGAACATAATTGCAGACGCAACAATAAAGAAAACGTTTTTACAAACAGAAGAATCATTTGCAAAAGCAAATGTTGGAGCACAGAATGCACACAGAAAAAAAAAAAGAAATTACTCCAAAATTGAAAAAATAGCAAAGAAACTAAACAAGAATATCAGAGTGCTCAAAAAGTATACAAAAATAAATGCAAAATAGTTAAGGCAATATATTAAAAAAAAAAAAGAAATAGAGATTAAAAAAATACGTTCGGAAGAAGAAGCATGGAAATACATAAACAAAGAGGAAAAAAGCAAAAAACAAACGAACAAAATTTGATGGAAGACTAGAGGATAGACTTCTTAAAACTGTATGAAGGATCGGACAAAAAAACCAATAAATAGCCAATGACAACACAACAACTGAAACAAGATGTAGATAAAATAACAAAAGAAATGATACGAAAGCTAATAAAAAACTAAAACAAAAAACAAAATACGCCAAGTGTGAATGGATCACAAAATAAAGCATAGATGTATGGTATGAAAGATCTGATTGAGAAACTGAGTGAGATGAAAGGGAAAAAGGTTTCCTAGTCAGTAGAGAATAGGTTTTGTATGTCCGACACAAAAAAAAAAAAGCAGAAAATTACAAAAGAACAACGTTACTAAGTACAGCATACAAGATCTACGCCGTGGTAAAAGGAAATAGCAGAAAAGAGAGGAAAGTTGTATGCGTTATTCATGGACTTAATTCTCACACTGTCAAATGCCGCTTATTTGACAGTATGAGTAGAGAGAAATTGTAGATGTATTTGAGAAAAAGAGAAATAAATGAGCACCTAGTAAAAAGAATAAAAGAAGTATACGTGGAAACAGTTTAGCAGAGTCTGTATGAATAGCAAAATAAGTAAAGAATTTTGGACTACAAAAGGTGTGAGATATACATACATTGCAGATGTTGAAAAAATGCTATGTAAGGCGCAGACGGGTGAGGTGGTAGTGGGCAGAAAGATAGTGTGGTCGCTGGCTTATGCAGACGACATAGTAATTGTAGCAAAACAAGCGAATGAAATGAACAAAATGATGCCTAGATAAGTATTTTATAAAAAAAAGTTAGAAAGTGAATGTAAATAAAACAAAAATTATGACTTTTAGAAAAAGGAGAAAAAACGTAGAATAGAAAATTGGAAATGGAATGGACTGAAATTAAAGAAGTAAAAACATTTAAATACCAAGGATATGTTTTTTATACAACCAATAGTAATAATAATAATAATAATAATAGGTATTTATTTAGCATAATTGCTACACATACACATTCATATTAAAATACACAAAAGTAATTACATATACTAATATTAATCAAAGAAGTAAAAATAAAATAAATACAAAACTATCTAAATCTAACAATATAAAAAATAACATTACATTTCTTCTAAATTAGCAGTAGTTTCAACAGTCAAAAATTGCAAATACTTTCGCTTAAAAATTCCTACAGATTTAGAATTTTTTATGTTTTCGGGAATCTTGTTAAACATCTTAAGTCCATCTACAAATATGGATTTTTGATTTGCGACTTTAAATACAAAATTAGGCCTAAAGAAGTTATTTGTCCGAGTCGGGTAATTGTAAAATTTACTATTCAATGACCAGTTAAAGTAATCTGGAAAAAGTCCCTTTTTTATTTTAAAAATAAATATACATGTTTGTAGGTTTATATGATCATTTATTGATATCCACTTTAGGGTTGACAACATTACTTTAATCGGTGTGTATTTATTACATTTTAAGATTGACCTCATAGCTTTATTTTGTAAAATTTGTAATCTGTTTTTTTGCTGTTCATTTAGCATATACAATATTGTGCAACAATATTGGAAATGCGGCCTAACTACAGTATTATAAACGTTTATTCTGCTGTACATAGATAGTGAATTAGATAGTCTTCTAATAAAACCTATCTTTTTACTAGTTTTAGCAACCAAAGTTTTAAAATGTTTATTAAAACTCAGATTTTCGTCAATTTCAACTCCTAGATATTTAATTTCCGTAACCCATTCTAATACTTGATTGTTAGTTTTAATTTTTAAACTATTTTTATCGATTCGTTTCATTTTGCTTTTTGTATTAATAATCATTGCTTTTGTTTTTGTAACATTTAGTGATAATTTATTGCTACTAAGCCATGGTAATAATGAGTCCATTTCTATATTTTACGTTCTTATTAATTCTTCAATATGTTGACTTGAAGCATATATAAGGGTATCATCGGCAAACAGTTTCAGATGTGTTTTTGTAATAACAGATCCAATGTCATTAATATAAATTATAAAAAGAAGAGGTCCTAAGACACTACCCTGTGGAACACCGTGAACACTATCAATTGGCTGTGAAATTTTATTGTCATATTTTACTACTTGAGACCTATTATTAAGATAGCACTCAAACCATTTTAAAACTATACCTCTTATTCCGTAATAATAAAGTATTTTTAATAAAATTTCTCTACTGACCGTTTCAAACGCTCTTTTAAAATCGATAAATAAAGCTGCAATATATTGGTTGCTATCTAATATTGTTTTCCATTCAGTAATAATTAGTTGCAAGGCCGTTTCACACGAATGGTGTTTTCTAAACCCAGATTGCCTTTTATAAAATAAGTTATTTTTTTCAAAATACTCAGAAACTTGGCTATATACAGCTATTTCAAGTATTTTTTTCAATTTCGGGTAACATATTTACACCTCTATACTCTTCTGGTTTGATTGTACTATTCACTTTAGGAATTGGAATTATCGTACTAACTTTTAAAGTATCGGGAACACATCCGGTATTTAATGATGTGTTTATTAAATTTAAAAGAGGAGTACCAATTACGTTGAATAATTTTTTAATAAGAAAGGCATTTATGTCATTCACTCCAGCTTTAATACTTAAATTATTTACAATCATTTTAAGTTCGGAATATGTTACATCTTTAAAACTTTGCATTGATGTTGAAATATATGGTAATGAATTTATACTATATTTAATGTCACTTGTGATATTATTTACTATGTGACTAACGCTGTCACTAAAATATTTATTAAAATTATCTGAATTATTTACTGAATTATAAATATTTGTATTAAAGATTACTTTTGATACAGATGGCTTTGTATTTATTAGTGTTTTTAATGTTTTCCACATATTTTTAGGGTTATTCTTATTTTTGTCAATTTTTTGCTTTTCTTTTCTAATTACCGCTACTACTTTGTTTCTTTTTTGTTTATACTGATCCCAATCTTAATGTAATCCTGATATTTTAAATAGTTTATAAGAATAATCTCTGTCTTTACGTGCGGCGATAACTGTTTTATTAAGCCAAGGGCAGTTTTGATTTTTAATGCGGGTTTTCTTTTTGGGACAAATCAGGTCTAATTCTGCTGTAATAATACTTTAAAATCTATCATACAATATATTAACGCAGGTTGCATTAGGATACCAGACAATTTCCGTAAGATTAAGAATAATGACATCTAAATTGTGTTCAGATAATTCACGCTTGATAATGTAAAGAGGTGAGCTTGATTTATTAATATTTACTTTATGAACAAAATCAATACTTGTATTCATAACAATATTTTTGAGTTTTGTTGTATACGTATTAGAATTATTGGACCAATTTATGTTATAGTCGCCTAGAATTATAAGTTCACTTTCGTATTCATTATCACAAATATTGTGCAAATACTGTAAAAATTCTATATGATTTCCATTTGGTGAGTGATATACTGTTATAATAATATATTTCTTATTAAATAAATTTACCTTACAAGTTAGTGACCAAAAATTATTTTTAACTGACGTTATGTCTATAATTTCAAAAAATACACTATTTTTAATATACACTAGTACACCGCCAGTGTGTCTACTTTCCGAATCGCACCTAATACATATATAATTATTTATACTTAACTCTACATCAAAAATATCTGGAGTCACCCTAGTTTCTGATAGACACATTATTAGTGGTTTTTTATCATCTAACAATTTAGAAATTTCGCATTTATGAGGAAGAAAACTTTGAGAATTTAAACACATGATTACATTTTTTATCATGTGGTTATACTGTTTATTTATGTTAGTTTCAGATTCGCAGTTTGTGTCACTAAAAAAGCACAGTTATCTGAACTTATATTTTCTACTGTTTTTATATAAATCAGATTACTGTCTCTAGAAATATTATTTAGACAATTACTTGTTTGATCGGCAGTTGCTTTATATTTAATAATTTGCACTACTCTTTCTATTATCAATTCTTTTCTATGTTTATGAGATATGCAATTTTTAAACCTACTATTATTTACGTCAATACTGCCATAGTTTTGATTATAATTTTTTATAATATTGTGAAGTTTTAAATTAACGTTATAAATGAAGTTATTAAGAATTATGCGCTTATTAGTATACATTGTTGTTAAAAAAATTATATTGGTATGCTTAGTAGCTTCTATTACATTATTTATTGCTTCTTCCGATACGTGTTTTCCTGCAATCGCATTTGAAAATCCCGCACAAATAACTATAAAATCACTTTTGCAATACGTTTTCGTTAATGTTTTAATATCTTCTACTACAGCTTCAAATTGTGCGTTTGGTTTAAAAATAACTTCACAGCAATATTCTTGAGATAATATTTTTTTCATAATTGAATGTAGTCCTCTTCCAAATTCATCCGACAAAATTAAGCATTTCTTAGTTTTTGTTGGCATCTGTTCAGCAGCCGATGTTTTTTTTACCATATTTTTTTTATTTATTTTTGTTTTGTGCATTTTGTTTGACTTGTCAGGGTTTTAATATTTATGGTAGTTGTATTTAATACATTAGAAGATTTTTTTAAAATACCTGCTTCCATGGTTTTAACTGTATTTGTTAACTTTACAATTGTGTTATCTTTTTGTTCAATTTCATTTCGTAGAATTAATATTTCATTATTCAATTTATTAATTTCTATATTTAATTTATTGTTCTCTTCATTTGTATTAGCAAACGTTGTTTCTAATTCAGATGCTAAATCGTTATAATCAATTTCAGAATCTGTGTCACTTATATCACCATGATTGATAGTACAGTTTAAAATATCGTCATTTAAAATTGTTGACTTTAATTTTTGTCGAGTTATAGGAGGCATTATATTTTAATTTTAACAACAAAAATTTAAAAAAAATATTCAAATATAAAAAGATTAATTAATTACTTATAACATATACATATAACAACTCAGGACACACGCTTCACACCAACCGGTCATTATTGGTGACTAACAGTTTAACAAATACATAGGTAGACCACGGAAAGGTGTGTTAGTGGTAGCAGGTTATTAATAACACAAAAATGTTAATATAAAACTAATTAATAAATAACATTGAAAAAATATAAATAAAAACATTAAAAAAAAAAAAAAATTTGGTTTGGAGGATTTGAACTCCCGACCTTCTGAGTGAAAGCCAGGTCTACTGTTTACTGGACTAGTACTGTTGAGCAATATGTAAAGATTGTTAGAATCAAGTAATAAAATAATAAAATAAACTTAATATAATGTAGTACGTCACACAATGGAAATTTTTTAACTAATATAAACTAGTAAAGGTTTTAAATACCTTAAAACATATTAAAATTGAATAAATATTACACAAAGTGCACACACACACAAGTTTTTACTGAGCACACTACAATTAACAATTTAAAACGCTGAAACAGCCACACACATTGTAATTCTTCACAGAGTTATTAGGATAACGACAACTCTCGACACCCGCTGCCGGGTTATATATAGTAAAAATGATAACATAAAAAATATGACAAGAAAAACAAATAAAGTAGTAGGACAAGTATGGGGAACTGGTGAAAGAAAATTTGAATGTATGAGAATAAAAGGAATGGTGTTTGGTAGTTTAGTAAAAAGTATGTTATTGTACGGAACGGAAATTTGGGGATAAAAAGTGCAAGAAAGGTTAAAAACTTTTCAAACAAAATACTGGAAATGGGTATTAAGAGTAAACAAGATCCCAGCATACATTGTAATAGAAGAAGTTAAAACAAATAAATTAAGAGTAGAAGCAGGAAAGCGTGCAATGAAGTATGAAGTAAAAATAAAAGAAAGAAATAAATGTAAAATATTACAAAAATGCTTGAAGAAAAAAATTGAAAAAACGCAGAAAAATAAAAACATAATTTTTTTTTTTTAACAAGAATGGATATGCTAGTAAGGAAGTAGAAAGATTGAAAATAGATAAAAGTATGTGGAAGGAAATTATGATGAGAGATAGAGATATACAAGTGAATCTAGGTACAATTCAAATTATGAACACATTATAACCGATGCACTACCAAAATACCTAGAAAATGTAAATTATAAAAAAATAGAAAAACGAATAATTGCAAGATTTAGATGTGGAAATGAAGAGAAAGTGTGCAAATTTTGGATAAAAGAAAAAAAGAAAATGTGTAGAATGTGTGGAGAAGTTAGGAAAAGCATAGAACACATGCCAAAATGCAATGAGATGAGAGAAAAGCAAATGGAAAGAAATGAGGTACTAAAAGAAAAAAAAACAAAAAGAAAAAAATAAATCAAAACAAAATTAATAAATAATTAATTAAAAACAGAGTTTAAGATTATTAAGATTATATATTATATTAGTAGTAAATTAAGTTATATGGTAAATGTTATGTTATGTTAAGTTATAATTTTCAAGGCCAAAAGGCAAAAAATAAACATAAAAATAGTTGAGTTGATCTTGTACATATATTTTATTATATAGGTTATGTAGAAATTAATTAAAATACTTTTATATGCTGTGAGTTTTATATAGTACAGACCGGTTTCGGCTGTTAGCCCATCGCCGGTGTAATATTGTGAATTACATATATTATTTGATATTATAAATATAAAAAATTTTCATACAATTTTTCATTTTTATATTTATAACATCAAATAATATATGTAATTCACAATATTACACCGACGATGGCCTAACAGCCAAAACCGGTCTGTACTATATAAAACTCACAGCATATAATGACATGACATTCACTCAACAAATTTAGAACTCACAGAGCTCCGTCAGATGTACAACAGAAAAAAAAGCTTTACTGTAAAAAAATATGTACATACAGAAAACTTGAAAAATGTCTTTACATTTTTCAACTGCTTTCAATTGCAAAACAATGGATAATTTTGAGTGAGTGCATAGAAACTTGTTCAGAAATATTTGTTTAATAACAATTAATATTAAAACTAATAAAACTTTCATAATAAAAGTTAATCATATCAAAAAATGTTTAATGATTCCATTGTCTATTTTGCTTATCAAAACTTATAAGGATGATAAATTGTAGAAAAAAAAATTATTAGGTAAAATGTTGGTAGTAAGGTTTGGTTGCTTATATTTCCTCTTGCTCTTGCTTGTTGAACTGCAATTACCACACATTAAAACCTACATGTTAACATCTAGAATTTAAATGTTTCAATAACAATAAAAAAATTCTCAATAACTATTTTATCATAAAACTCATTAATATGCCATATTTATTTATTGCAATACGTTTTAAATTATGAATATTTCATTGCAGATGTAAGATATAAATATTTAATACAAATCTTAAATTCCAAAATATATCTACAATCAAATATCGATATAAAATACTCCACTCAAGGTTGATTTCACTCTCCAGTTCACGTAAAACTTCTATAATTAGATTTTAACTTCACGAGATTTTTGAAGAATCAAATACTCATCACCTGCAGCTTTTCAAGAAATAAATTAACCCATTCTATAAGATAAATTTACATTATAATCCACCAAATCTTGCCTTAATATATAATATAATTTTATATCAACTTTACATGAAAGATTTCTTTTTCCACCGAGATACATTTTAATTTCCTTAAAACGTGCTATCCTTTCAAAATACGCAAATGTGAAAGACGCACGAATCCAAAGCGACCACTTTCATCATCCCGACGAAAGCTGGCAACGTTTCGTATAATTAAAGGCACCATCATAATTTTGATTTATGCACGAAATCAACTTTGTTATTATTAGTTGCTATCAACCCTATTTAGATCAGAGCAGATAATTAGGAAGGCGAGAATTTCGGAGAGAACCGTAGCGGTTATAATTGCAGCTGGAATTTTCAGGGAGAACCTTTAATTTAATAGGAAATTTAAGCATGTTTCCAAATTATTCTAATTGTAGCCATTTGAGATGTAATTCAATAGCTTTGTGGATGAGCAAAAATACTAAAATATTAAATAGTATAATGAGATTGAATAATTTAGTAATAAAACATGTTTCTGTTAACAGGATTATAATAATATTTTTTAAATGTAAAAAACAATCAGAAAAATAACAATATAATATAAATTATTTTATTATTCAAAAAGTAATGTATTTCTACATAAGTAAGATTGGTTTGAAATACATAACTAATATGTGCAAGACATATTTCATGCATTGAATACCAAGTCAACTATAAATAATACTCACATAAGTTTGGTTGGACATGAGAGATCTAACGGATAAATTTGATGCATGCATCAAGCTTATTCCTCCGTACTCATCTTTGTATATCAATTCTTCAGCTGAAACAAATACGATATATTTAGTATATTCGGATAAAATGACGTACAATTTAAATGTGGCATTGCGTTTGATATAGAAATGGAATTTCAAGTAGAACAATGTCGGGAACAAATATAATAAACATGGTAACATATATGTAGTAGAGTAGAAGAGAATCTGTTAAATATATGCATACTATTTTCTTACAAATGTAGATGACAGCGCACATTGCAAGTTTGATAACGCCTGCAAATGATTGCTTATTCAAAAGCATTGCATTATAGTTGGTATTTAATACATACGTAATCAACAAATGACTTATTTATTGTTTACAATATACATAATTATAGTGCATAAAAGTGCTAGCAACTAATATTTTCTGCTCATATATTTTCAAACACTTACATAGATTTTTTATAAAATAATATTAGTAATTTATAACAATTGAAATTTGTTTTAAAACAAAAAGTGAACAAAATAAAGAAGTTAAATTGAAGTTTACTTAAGATCTCTTCGCTGTTTATACAACTATTAATGACTTTATGCATAAAGCATAAGTCAGAAGTTAATCTTTTATTTAAAGGTTTTAAATTATACAAACATGCTTGTTTACTGTGTTGTGTTATTGCAGTTTTATATTGCAAATATTGAAAAAAATCTGTTTTAGACAGATTGCAATGTTCTAGATTGCCCTTTCTTCCATTTAAAACTAGTTGAGGTAGAAGGTTTTGTTGTTCCTTAGTACGTGTCCCAGGTATGATGTTTGCGTGTTTTTATTGTGTTTCCCTTTATTTAACTTTTAAAGTATTTTTGTATTTGTGTTGTCATCGGTTAATAGAATTTTAAAACTTATTTGGTACGTCCACATTTTGAATACTATTCATAGCTGATGTCGTAACCGTTCAAGACTCTGCTCCATACAATAGAACTGACCGGACATAGCTAAATTAAAGTGGGGGTTGCAGAGCGGTTTTTTTGAGTTTTATAAACACCATTTTTCCCTGTTCCGTTTCAACATTTTATTTTATAGTCTGGATTGAGTTTGTTGTTGATTTAGCACACAACGTATTTTATTTTAGTATTTTTAACCGCTTTTAAATCTTTAGTAAGCCGTGGTATATATTCTGTCCATGTTGTTTTTTTTTCTCGATGTTTGTTTTAAACTTGCCTATTTTTTTTAAACAAATTTTATGTGTTGTTATTTCTTAGATTACGTCTTTGTAGTTTGTCTAGTTTTTGTTTATTATATTCCCCCTGTGCTCAGTTTTAAATAAAGCATTGTTCGTCATCCAGTTCTGTTTTACTTTCTTTATTGTGCTTCGGACTCTATTTTTTGTTATTTTGCTTATTATGTCCTTTATGTTTTGCTAAGAGTCTGCTACGTGGTTTGTGTTAAGGCGTTTTCTGTTTATTAATGACAGTTTGTTGTTTAACTCCTCAGTTATAACTTCTTTTATTATTGAGTCTTGTAGGCTTCTAATATCTAGTTTAAGATTATATTTTATTAATATTGGGACCTTCAGCTTTGGATGCATTCTAGCAATTACCGGGTTGTAGTAAGAGTTGATAGCTGCACTTGGGTAAAGCTTTCTAATTGTTATTGTTCTTTTGCGGTGTTAAACATCTTTTTGAAGGTAACTTAAAAAATGTGTTTGCAATGACTAGTTTGAGCAAACTCAATCAATCGTTCCCTCCGTTTGTTCCGGTTTTCAAACCCTAAATTTTCAACAATCTTTTCTACTCTGCTTTTGCATTAAAGTTGACCACTATAAAATAATTTTCTTTTTTCTTTTTAATTTAGTTAGTTTTACTAGGTTTTTGTACTATTCTTCTAAATCCTGAGTTAGTTTGTCTGCTGTTAGAGCATATAATTGTATACATATTAATATTATATAGTACTTCAAAAAATTGTAATAAGAACAACCAATGAGACAAGGTTACAAAATTTATGAGTGATTTAATTAGGTCTCTTCCCAAGTTTGGCTATCCTATTTTGTTTATGCTAAGCGCTCAATGTTGAGTATGTCTATTTCACATTTAAATTGTTTAAGTCATGCATGCAAAATTTCAAAATTCTAAAACCGTCTATAGTGGATACGCTATAGCTGTCAGTTTTTATTTAATAATAATAACAATAGCATCTTTATTTCTAATATAATTTATACAGAAAAAGACAAAGTTCAGTTTTAGCACTGGTCTTTTATTTCCACTGTTTTCTCCAATTAACCAGGAAGACATTCCTAATTTCCACAAGAGGCAGCCATAGAGAAACTGACAAACCCCAAATCAATTGTTTAAAGGAATTTAACTATTTATACGTTATTAAATTTTGCTTTTATTGTTATATAAAATAAAAACTATTGTTCTACTATCTAATCAGAATTTACAATAGTTATAGAGTGTTAGTTATTCTAATTTATTATAATATTGAATTAAAAAAAATAAATTTTATAAGTTGGTAAAATGTAATAATAAACTTATTACATTTTACCAACTTAATATTCATGTTGTTGTGCAACATTCGTAGGTTTTTTGAACATTTTAAAGTAAAAGACAACAAACGTCTGTAATAACCTATAAAGTAGTATTGTAATAAAACTGTTAGACGTACGTAGAAATAGTTGTCATAAAGAATCCAAATGCATAAAACAACATTTCAAAAGAGTAAGTAATTGTTGAACATATATGTTTCTGCTGTCATGCTAGACAAAAAAAGTCAGATAGTGCGATTTTTGACAAAGTGTTTAGACCGTGCAGACTAGATTTTCAAAACAGTTTAATTACACATAATTTAAGAGGATGTTGTTACAGTTGTCTAAACAACAAGTTCGTTTATCCCAAAACCAGCAAACTGTTTTGTAATCTTAAATTTTATAGTAAAACAAAAAACTAAAGATAATACTTTTTTAAATAAGAAAAGATGATGATGATTCAGCTGTAGTAGATGACATTAAAGTCAGTGGTAAGAAGATTTTTTATAAAGAATAAACCGAGCCATGTTTGTCATTAAATTGAACTATAAAAAACTTTTATGATCTAGAAATAACTAACAAACGTCCGGAAAAAGTTGATTCCAAAGACTTTATAACATGGTCATTTCGAATAAAAACATGTGCACAATTTGTTAAATCAGGATTTACAAAAAAAATTGTTTAGTAAATTTTGTCTGATAAGGTAGCAGTACATTTATAGTTTGTTTGAGTTTTGTCATAAATAACGGTGAATTTGGATCTATTGGTGTAACATGATCATTAAACTTTAAATAAAGAAGTTCCATAAACAAATTCTGATAGTGTGGCGTTTAAAGAATTTTTAATAATTGATCTAAGACTTAAAAGAATTAGAGGTGAAGAATAAACCCAATTAGGTGATCATTTTGACATTTTAATAGATAATTTAATTTGCTTATTAACCCTTTCAGTTAATTTGTTACATTATGGATAATATAAAGTAGTAGATTTGTGATCAAAACTAATTAGTTTTCTAAATTTGTTCCAAAAGTTTAAATAAAATTGTTTTCCACGATCTCTTATTACAGTTTTTGGTACTCCAAAACGAAAAACTTAAATATTCAAAAATGCTTTAGCAGCACTGTTAACAGTAATATAATGGAATGGCTTCAGGACATCTGGTAAAGCAATCAATACAAACCATAAGGTAACGATATCCGTTAGAATTAGTTAAAGGTCCTATGAAATCAATATAAACAATTTCAAAACAAAGCTTTTGTGTTGTTTTAATTTCTAGATGTGATAGAGAATAGAATTTGTTAATAATTGTGTTGCGTAATGATTTTGGAATAAAAAAAAAGGACCATTTTATGAAAAACATTGCAAATAATTGAGTAGGTTAAGTATGTTTTGTAACTTTTCATCAATGAGCTGTAAGTCGCTTAATTGATTCAAAGAATCTACTATTTCATTTATCTCAACTCTTGATAAAGCATCTGCAACTTTACTCGAGGATCCTTTAATATATCGGATGTCTGAAATGAATTGAGAAATAAAAGCTAAATTTCTCAGTTCTCGTAATAAGTAATAAGTAGAATATTATTTGAAAACTGAGATCAATGGTTTATAATTTGTTAAAATAAAACATTCTCGTTCTTCAAAAGTACTATATTTTTTTTTTGTTTTAGAAAAAGTTTTTGAAAAATATTATATTGGTTGTTGAGTACCATCAAAATCTAAAAAATCGACTATGATATTAATCTCAGATTTATTGTCAAGAAAAACTAAAATTAAACGCTTGCTTAAAACTTGTTTAATCTTAACAAACGCATCAGTGGTTGATTAAGTGGTGTAAGAATATTAGCACCTGATTTTAAAAAACAATAGTAAAAATTGACCATTCCAAGAAAACGTAACAAGGAACAATGTGTTGTTGGTTGAAGATAGTTTAAAATTGCCTTAATTTTTTTTTGTGCAAGAGTAATACCTAATGATAAAATTGTATGGCCTAAAAAAGTAATCTCTTTAACACCAAATTTGCATTTATCAGGATTAATTTTAACACCATTGATATTTAATCGTTTAAAAATTTGTTTTAAATGTGTGAAGTGTTCTCCCTGATTTTTGCTAAAGATTAAAATATCATCTTACGCAAAACAAAAATTTAGACCTCTAAGAGTGTTATCAATAAATCTTTAAAATGTTTGAGCAGCATTTCTCAAACCAAAACCCATTCTTAGATATTCAAATAAACTAAAAAGTGTCGTAATTGCTGTTTGGAAATATCTTTCAGATCTATTGGGATTTGATGATAAGCTTTAATAAGATCAATTTTAGAAAAAAAAATGCAATTGTAACAATTGTTTGTAAATTCATGAATATGTGGAATTGGATAGCGATCGGGTTTAGTAATTTCATTCAAAACTTGATAATCTTCACAAGGACGCCAAGAACCATTTGATTTCGGCAACATATGTGAAGATGAAGACCATTTACTATTAGATGGTCTGACAAAACTAAAGTCTAATAATTTTTGAAATTCCAATTTTGCTATTTCAATTTTTTCTTGTGAAAAGCGTCTGGGTCTAAAAAATATAAGTGATCCTTTAGTTGTGATGCAGTGAGTTATATTGTATTCAACTTTAATATTTAATTGCAATGGCAAAGTTAAATTTGGGAAAAGTCTTAATAGTTTATTATAAAAATCTAAATTTCTATTAAGTAAAATTGGAGACAATTTAAAAATATTTGATGATACATATAAGCGACTAGGTAAAATCTCCAATGAATTACGGGTTTTTTGATTTAAAGGAACATGGTTCTTCACATTTTTTCGCTTTGTTATGGAAATTGTAATGATACCAACACATGTCCAAATTTTGATTGTTGTGTTTGTTTAACATTGATTTAGAAAATAATCTTGTTCTCAAAGAAAAACGAGATCTAAGAGTCGTTGAAACATTTTTTGATAATTTACTAACTTGTTGTTCTAATCTCGAAATTTGTATCTGCAATGAATTTTGTTCGGTCTCTTTTGAAATTGTATTTATAGAATTAATTGTTGAAATTTCAACAATTTTATTCGCTAAATTTGCTAAACCAGCAAGAGAAAAATTGTCAAATGTAATTAGAACTTTTTTTACATCAGTTGGTAACCTTTGTAAAAAAAATTCTTTAAAAATGTTATCGTCTAGTCTTTTGGTACCGAGAAGTTGCATTAATTTACAAAAAAACTGTGATGGTGTTTTATCACCAATTTCTTCGTCAGTCAAAAGTTGTTTTAATGTTTTCTGTTCAAAAATTGAAGTTCGCAAAATTTAACTCGGTTTTAAGTTTTTCAAAAGGAGACTCAAATGGAGGTTTAATAATTATATCGCAAATTTCAGTAGCAACTTTTGGAGCCAAAGATAAAACTACTAATACAAATTTTGTCTTTTCGGACTGAACTCGATGCCAAGAGAAAATAGTTTCAAGTTGCGCAAACCACAATTCTGAGTCAGCAACCCAAAATTGTGGAATTTTAAAATTAATTGTTTGAATGTCTAAAATTTTTTTTATGCGTTGTGTGTGTCCAGTGTATCATTAACCATTGTGTTAAATTAAAAAAAAATTGGTTAATGATTAATAAAATTGAGCAACGAATAAATAGTAAGGCGTGGTAACAAAAATAATGTATAATTAAAATTTAATCAAATAACATATGTCATTGATTTATAATTAATCAAATAAAATAATAATAATACTCATCAATTACGATAAGTATTTATAAACATTTTATTGAGTCCTAATAATCCTTATCTGGCAAAATTTCTGCAATTTTTGGTCGTTATTCCGTCCTATATACGTCGGGCTCCGCAAATCCTTCTTTTCCTTCTCTTCGAGCGCTTTGGCAATTAGCTGATGCTGTTCTAGCTGCTGCTGCCTATTATCGCGTTCACGTTCCTCCTCTTGTTGCTTAAGTTTCTCTGCGATCTGCTCATCCAAGGCTTGATGATTCACAGATATGCGAGTTTTTGAATTGAAAATCCTCTTCTCTTAATGACGTGTAAATCTTCTTCTTTTTATCACGTAAAAATTTTCTTATTTTTTTTTGTTGGGGTCATTAATGTAAAGCAATATTTAGTAACAATTTTACTTTAATAAAATACTTTAATTAAATAATAAATTATTTAATATTTAATAATATTATTATCTTTTCTGACAAACAACATTAAAAATTAAATATTCACATTTTTTGTTATCTTAATTACCAAATCAAATAACCACGCTTGCTTATCAAATAAATACAAAAATAATATATTGGAACAAAGTTCTAAATCAACTTATATAGCAACTGTCAACAAACAATTATTCATTAGCTACTAAAGTAAAACAATAAAGCATATGATGCTACCAGCTATTAACCAATCTCTCTATTGCTGCTTTAGAAAAATGTTTCTGGCTTAAATTTTAAAAACTTTGAAACTAATGGCAAAGTATTAAGTAAAATTTGAAAAGCACTACAATACTAACCAGATAACCTTTTTTTGTTTAAATTATTTTATTAAAAGCGCATTTAATTTAATCTAAGACGTAAGATATAACAAGATTACTTTATAATCTGCACGAGTCTGTTATCTGTTGTTCTTTTTTGTAGAGTCAGACATAATAAACAGCAAATTTATAATTATGGTAAAAAATACTACTTCAGGGGTATTGTCTAGAAAACAATGTTTGGCAACCTGCAACAAATAGTTCTATTTTAGTTTTGCAGTTGCTGCTTAACAATACTTATTATACATTTGTTGTCGAAGTGGTCTACCTGACGGGAAATAACATCCCAAATCACTATAAACAAGGTAAACTTAGACTCTAAGTTGGAGAGTTACGTATTATAATAAAACATTTGTTGCTTGTATTTTTGCCACTTCAAGCATGATTACTTTTAAAACGGAGTGGCAACACATGCAAGAGAAATTCTATCAATCTTTTCTTTAAATACTACAGTTTTTCACTTTATGTTCAATTTTATTTTAAACCATTATAAACATTATAAACATTTTTAACATTGTTTATATTTTTGATAACGCATTCATATTGCAAATATTCTCATATAGTTTTAGGTAGACAAACTTAACTTGTTATACAATGTTTGTTAATTTTAATTTTAATTTTAATATCTTTATTATTATTACTTCTTAAGTTTTTGATATTGAGTAGACATTTATGAAAAATTTATTATTAGCCTTAAATATTTTTTAATTTATATATTTTTAAGTCACAAGTAGCTTGAAAACAAATTTATTCAAAAATATTTAAAAAATTAATAAAAATGATTTCTAACTACATTGAACTAGAACTGCATATTATAAAAACAAAATATAATCTTTTCTAGAAAATAACAATACAAAATAAATTCAAAATTGATTTAACTAGATACTGAGCTTGCACGCTGTGTTGAATTAATTAAACATTTCATGAATAAAAAATTATTAAAAGTTTGTATAACTTATATTAAAAATTTAACCATTATTAAAGTGTGTTACATTTTTATCACTTATGTCCCAGTTTTCAGTTTAAAAAAAAGCAGCATTATAGACGTGTCGAATGCTGCAACAGTCTGTTGCCATAAATATATTCGATCGTATACCGTGACTAATCTATAGTTTAAAATTGGGCTAGACGTTTTGTATTTAATAATAACGTTCTAAAATTATACTCGTGTGTTTTTTTAAATTTATATAAACTATTAATTTTGTTTTATATCATTCAAAGCCATTTTATTACACAATTTATCATTTTTCTGTGTAAACTCATCAAATAACAATCCCTCCGTTTATATTCAACATATTCCACCGTGTTTGTAAAGTCGTTGCTTATTTCAGTCACCTAATCTACTTAAGTTATATTAGATTTCAAATTGAATTTAAATGTCATTTTATATATACGCTGCAAATATATAGGATTCTATTTTATGGTACATGAATATGTAAGAGTTTCTTCGGTAATTGAATATGAAAATTGAATGTCTGTTAAAATAAATTTAGTTAGGCACCATAATATCGTTATATTTTATTTATAAATATATATATATATATATATTTTTAGTGAATAATGAATTTAGTAGACGTATTATATATAATATAAGCGCGTGAAAAAAGCAAAACTCAATTTAGTTAAGTTACCAAAATATGTTTTATCTGTTTTTTTCCTCAAATTAAGTTGTCTATATTTTATAACTTTAAAACCATGCATTATTTTATTTTACTATCATTTGTTTATTAAAATTTCACCAAAATTAATGCAATAAGTGTTATTATAGTTATTATTGTCAAAGCAAGACGCAAAAACTAGGAGGCTTAATTCTATGTGCTGATTCACGATGATAATAATGTTGAAAATAACATGTTGTTCATTATTTAGCTGATCATGAGTCTCATATAACTCCATTTTCTTAGATTATAATTCTGCGGTTTGGCACAATCTGCTATATCTGAATTAAGTTTTGCTTTTTTTTAAGTTTTTAAATTTTTAATCCATAGATTTTTAGTATAATTAAAAATATAATATATAATAATAAAAATGATTATAACATAAATAATAATAAATATTGTCCAGACACTTGTGGCATTGTGAACGTTTTTTGTTTTGTCAAAATTAATAGAGTTTCGTTTCTATAGTTAAGTTTAAATATTGAATTGACATAATACTCTTAATTTGATATAAAAAAGTTTTCTTTTTTTATTACAAGCGCTCGCTGTCTAGATTTCTAAGCGCACGTTGTTTTGTACATTACCTTGATAAGCTACTTTATTCTGCAGCTGGTATATTTACAGTGTTCAATATCAAAATCACAAATTTTTTTGCATCTTTACAGCTCATAACAAAAGTGTAAGATGTTTTGTTTTTATGCAAATGCAAATCTTGATTCAAACAATCTATTTGACGTTGATTAGCACAACTTAAGTTTAATAAACATTTTAGTTTATTTCAGGTCTCAATTCTATTCTTAAACCAACTAAATTTACAGCTCTACCCGTTGGTTTGGCAATATTTGCTCGTAATATAAATTTTTTTAATTGCAAGTTGTTTGGATTGGAAGTCGTGTTTATTAAGATTTTACAATTATCTATAAAAGTACAAGGGTTTCCTTCATATTAAAAAATAATGTCAATATGCAATCAATAGTTGGTAGTTGACTGGTACAGCCACTTCTTTTTAAATTTTAATAATTGGTTTGAAATGCTTTTTGTTTAAATTGTCAATATAAATTACAGTATTGATTGCTGTTAACTTTTTAAATAAAATATTTTTGGTTGGTTGGAATATAAAAGTAATAAAATAATTGTATTCATTATTTTTTGTTTGTTTTCCATATTATTTAATAATATAACGTCAAATGTTACATTTGAATAATCCATAACTATAACTCTTAAAACATCGCCCAATAGCATATTAAGAAATGCTCCAAAATTAAATTAGTTTATTACATGATTTAGTAATAACAATTTTAATATTGGCTTGATTTGATAATATTATATACAAAAAACAAAACTATTGACATCTAGTGTACAGTGATTATATTACAAGACTTCTTCTTGGTTACGTCATAGCAAAATTTGACAATTTAAACATTAACCTTTAAAAAAAATAATTGACACTTAAAGTTTTAAACAATTTTTTTGTAACTATATTAATGAAGTTGTAACATGTTATTGTTTTCTTACAGGGGCAGGCAAAAAGCACCACGGGCAAGAAATTGTTTGCAGCATTTTGCTGTGGACAAACAGCGGCGTGCTGCAAACAGTGCTTTCCTGATCTTGATACTTAATGTACTATATGTTCACCCAATGTTTGATGCACCCCTATAAATTAAAATAATATGCAACTTCTATTGATAAAAGGAACTGCATAATAATTTTTTTTGTATCAATCCCCTTCAATAAATTTTAATGCATTTTTAAATGTATTAGCTGAAGCATATAAATCAATCAATTTTAATAAAAATGTTTTTGTTACTGGAGATTTTAACGTAAAAATCAATCAAGTATCGAATTTGCCAACTAAAAAAAAAATTTGTCTAAACAATGTATTTTCTAATTAAAGTTACAACATTGACTTGAACTTAGTTATTACAGACATTTTTGATCATCTTAGTATCTAATTTATGAATTTCAAATTCTATAAAGAAAAAAGTCAAAATTGTAAGACTTGTAACTGAAGTTAGTAAATTTAATTTTCACCAGTACTTGTCTAATGTGAACTGGATATTTAAGCAAGACAATACAATGTCTGTAAACATCAAAGTAGAAATTGTTTTGAATATATTAGCTAATGCTATAATATTTTACATTTCTTACAAAAATTTTAACAAATGTGGAAGCATCAATTGAAATTAATTGGTTCAATAACGATCTAAGAATTATGCGTGATTACTTTTAAGTTTATTGAATAAAGTTTGTTTGAGATTTACTGATCCTTAATATAAAGTTAGTTAGAACTAATATTAATTAAATCACCAAAATGCTATCTTAAAAAATCTCGGCAAATAATTCATTTATTAAAAGCAAACAATTATAAATACTAAACATACCTCTAAACAACGTGATATTTCCTGTAATATTTCTGTAAATGGTTTTAATCATTTTTTGGATACAATTCCTGATAAGATTATCAACTCGTTGCCAGCATCTGAAATCAATCCGTTGCTTTTAATGTGTAACGCTTGTAATGTCTCCAATTATTTTATATTTCGTGTTCGTATAATCGATAGTTTGAAATTAAGCAAATGTTCTGATATTTACGGTTTAACTACAGAACTTATTAAAATTTAAAAAAAAAACTGTCTAATTGAACCGCTAACTAATCTTCTTAATTTATGTATTAAAAGTAAGATTTTTCCAGATGCTTTCTAAATAGCTACCGTACTCCCAATTTAAAAAAAATAAACTTAATAGTTATAGACCAATTAGTCTTCTTCCAATTCTTTCATAAGTATTGGAAAAAATATTAAGAAAGTAATTATTAGCATTTTTTGTAAATAAAAATTTATTTACAAACCAGTAACATAGTTTTAGAAAAAATCGTTCAATTGTAAAACTGAGTTAAGTCAAAAATATTATATATATCTTTTGAGGGATGAGCAAACAACAGCCAACTTTTTAGACCTTAGTAAAGCGTATGATTGTGTTGATCACAGTCTTTTATTTATAATAAAACACAAATTGTGTGAAGGTTCAAAAAACATTGAACCTTCAAGCAATTTGTGTTTTATTATAAATGTCAATAGAATTCAATCATCTATCAGCCTCAACCATTCAACACAGTATTTTAATTAGAAAATATAATATTTTATCAAAAAGCTGCAGACTAACTCAACAAAGCAGCAAACAACAAATAAAAGTCAATAATAATGTATCTAAATTTTGTAGTATTACTTATAGTGTACCAAAAACACAGTCAACTGCTGAACGTCATGCTTTACTAGTAACTTCTATTTTAAAATGGTTTTACAATAGCCGGTTTAGTTTAAATTTTAATTCACAAGCTATTAACAATACTAATAAGTAGTGTTTTTTTCTTAAGTTTGCAAATAGATTTTGCTCTAAGATAGAATGTTCATAGTGAAGTCACACATAAGAAACTATGTTTCAATATATTTGTTTTGCGTAACTTTAAAAGGTCAATTGACAAACAAATTTTAAAAACCACTTCATGCAATATTTCAATATAAATTAACCTATGGTATTATTGTATAGGGCATTCAGCTGCTCGTCATAAACCTTTTTCTCTGCAACGCCAAGCAGTTAGAGTTATGATTAGTTTAAGATTTAGAGAAGACTGTAAACAACAACTTAAAACTTTACAAGTAATGACTCTTGCAAGTTTGTATATTTATAAATGTTTTAAATATATTAAAACGCTTTTTGAATTATATGACATCAAAGCTGCAGATTACAAGCACAATACAAAAAACCAAAATAAATTTTGTCCAAAGTCTTAGGCTTGCAAGAAGCAGAGATTCCGTAAATTTTTAGTAGCACAATAAAAAAACTACAAAGTTTAATTTTCAATGAAATATAACTCTTAAAGTTTAAGCAAATATTTCAACAACAAAATTACAAATTAATTTCAAAATTTAATAAACAATTGAAGATTTTAAATTTTTATATATTTTATTCTCTACACGTTGCAAAAAACCGATTTTAAAAAAAAGTTAAATTACGCAAACTCTGCTCGTAGTTTTATGACACTCATCAAACTGCCCCCTTAAAAGCAATTTGTTGTATCCATACATGGTGATTTTTTTTCACGTATTGTGTTATGTCAATGGCTTTTGCAAACATTAGTTCTAATTCCTAAAATGCTGACGCATATTCTTTTCACCGATGAAGCCAGTTTCTCAAGAAACGCAATAAAAAATTTCATAACAACCATGTGTGGGCAGATAAAAATCCGCATCAGGTATGTGAAGATTGTTTTCAACATCAGTTTTTATTGAACGATTGGATTGGAATTGTGAGGGACTGTCAAGTTAGATCAGTATTTCTACCAGGAAAAATTACCGGTGAGGTGTATCGCAACTTTTTGGAACACATGCTACCTCAGTTCCTGGATAATGTACTATTGGCAACAAAAATTGCAATGCAACTACTACATTTCACTTTGATTGCTTGTGATTATTTAACAGCAACATACGGAGATCGCTGGATTAGTCAAAGTAGACCACACGCATGGATCCCTTGATTTAAACACCTAGATTATTTCTTATAAAGCTATCTAAAGTTATAAGTTTACGCTACTCTAGTAAGAAATTGGAAGACTTGCAAAATTGGATAATTGCTAGGTATAACTCAATTAGAAAAAAACATAGTGTGTTTAAAAGAGTTTGGCTCTCAATAACGAAAAGATTGAATGCTTGTATCCAGGCTGGAGGAAGTTATTTCAAACATTTATTGTAAATTTAGCAACTTTGCATGTATTTTTTGAGAATAAAATGTTGTAACTGTTGCAAACTTTGTTCACCCTGTATCTTCAAAACAAAAAGGTTTTTTTAGAAATCATCATAGGATAATATATTCTTAGAATAGACCAAGAAATAACCTCTTGAATTTTTGCCTCATGATTACATAACATCTTGTATATATAACATTTCACTATTGAACAAGTATAATACATAGAATAAAAAAATAAAATACCCTGAACTAATGAAGGAAAAAAGAGAAGATGAAACGCCATATATAGAAATAGTTAAAACTATAAACGGAAAAAATGTGGGAAAGGTACACATTATTAAGCAGAAAATTAATACCGCAGGGAATAAAGAGATATTAACAGCTATCAAAAAAATGCTTATCAAATTAAAAACATTAAGTATTGACAAAATAAAAATACCAATACCAACGGGAATTACGGAAAAAGATGCAAAAAAAATTATGGAAATGGCAACATGAAGAACTAACACAAAAATAAGACTGTGCGTGCCTACAATGAAATAAATGCTGGAAAAAAGGACATGAAGAAGGAAAGACAGGTCTTTGCTATGTATAAAATGCGGAAAAGACCAGGTTGCCAAATGCAGAAACAAAGAATACTTTATTGAATGCAAAGTATAAGGACACAGAACGGGAGAGAAAAGATGTCCAGCTACAAAAAAAAATGAAATGAGGAAAACAAAGAAGAATAAGGAGGACAACAACTCAGATAACTGGAGAGAACACAAAGAAAAAATAGTATCACATAATAGGGAGGGAAAAAGAGGCTCACAATTTACTAATAGCAGCAGCAAAAAGAGAGGAAATAAGCCTAGTGCTAGTAAGTGAACCTAATAAAAACAAACTAAATAGTAAGTGGATAAGAGACAAAGGAACAGATGAAGCAATTTTAGCTAGGGAGAATTGTAGGGACAAGGGAAACACCAAAAAAAGGAATAGTGTGGGCAAAAGTACAAAACATGATAGTATACAGCTGTTATATCAGCCAAAACTGCAATCTAAAATACTATCGAAAGTAGATAGAAAAATTAGAAAGAAGTTTAAAAAAAACAGATAAACAAATAAAATACTGTAGGAGGAGACTTCAACGCAAAATCACCGAGATGGGGAGGCTACAAGAACGATTTAAGAAGAAAAATCTTAAAGGAGATGATAGCAGAGTTAAATCTTACAATTTTTAACAAAGGAGACAAACCAACGATTGTAAGAAGAGGCTCAAAATTACATATTGACATTATCATAGCAACGTGGGAAATGGCAAAAATAATAAATGAATGGACCGTGACTGAAAAAGAATCACTGAGTCTACACAAACATATACAATACAATACAATACAATACAATACAATACAATACAATACAATACAATACAATACAATACAATACAATACAATACAATACAATACAATACAATACAATACAATACAATACAATACAATACAATACAATACAATACAATACAATACAATACAATACAATACAATACAATACAATACAATACAATACAATACAATACAAAAAAGAAAAAAAAAACAAGAGCTCACAAGAAAAGGTAAATGGAACGTAAGAAGAAATAGATATAACTCAAGTAACACAGGCCAACAAATTTTGGTTTATTAAAAATTAATTTTAATCTGACATCTGATATTGTATAATTTTGATATGCTGAATTTAAATCAGAGTGTCGTTTTGCTCTATCACGTAAGGTTTGGTTAAAATAAACACTAAAGCCTCCAATCATCAAGATTGTATGTGCCCCCAAGTTTGTTTATTAAACTGGAAATAAATTAGACAATTATTTTTGTCAAAATAGCCTGAATACTCGGACTTGCGTTTCCTTAAATACGAGATTTTAACGTCTTCTGCCAATAAATTTAATTTTAAAGTCTGGATGCTAAAATTTTGGAAAGATTCTTTGGAAGACTTAAGTCTCTAACTAAGTCGTTAAGTTTGGTCTTGAAAAATAGCTGCGGTTGCTTAGAAACGCTCAATATTTTACTGGCATCGCTAAAGTTGTTTTCATCAACTTCAGGTTCAGAACTGCTTATAACATTTTCTTAACTTGTTGGTTTCTCAGGTATTGGCAGTTCTAGACCATGTGGCACCGGCCTAATTGCAGGCTTGAGGTTTGGATAAAAAATGTTTTTTTTTTTAAATTTTGTGTGTTATATCCACGTACGTTGCACATACAGAAATAACAGCACATACATACATTATAGTAATTTGTTGGCTCTCGCCAAATCATTGGTATTCCAAAGGGTAGCGATTTTCTTGTTCCATTACTCCAATGTCTTAAACCCTCTTCAGATGCTTTACATACAACATGTGGTGCCCAATGCTTGTCTTGATCACTAATCTTTACTTTAAAATACGCACCAATCTTTACTTTAAAATACGCAATACCAAACAAAATTGCAAAGATAAAAAGAAGAAGAAAAAAATATTTAAGAAAAGCAGAATAACAGAAATAACAAAACAAATACCAAATGGTAGATATGCTATCTCAAAGTTGACTGAGAACGCAACCTTTCAGATAGTCGGAATATACCTGGCAACAAGAGGACATGAAGAAGTAATTCCTAATGGAGATACAAGGATATCACTGAAGGTGAAACTTACAAATCTAAGACTGCCAAAAGAAATACAACTAATGGAACTGCATAAACCATTCATGGAATATAGGGGATACAATAAAGAAGAAGTGAACAAAGACCTAAGTAAGCTAAGAGCACATCTGAGTAAAACGTTAAATATAATTCAAAAACTTAAAAAAAATACATGATTTTTTTAGTTTAGATCATCAGTGTCAACACTTCTTATTTTTTCTGGTTTATTTGTTTTTTAATGTTATTTCCAGTTTTTAAATCGTAGAATTATTGGTGTTTTATATAACAACATGTTATTAATTAATGATGCAAAGTATTTTTTTTTGTTAAACTATTTATTGATTTTACTAGCGTGCATGTACAGTTAGTAAACATTATGAAAATTTGTTTTGCGATAGTTAAAAAATGGTTTATTTTGTTTTCAATTTTACATTATACATGGTTCTCAGGTGAGGTTTGTACATATACATTAAATTAATAACAATTGTTATTTTAATTCAATTCACATAAATCGTTGAAAAATAATATTTAAAGTTGATGTAATAGATTTAATATTCAATATTATTTTACGTATGCATTTTTCTTGATAAATAAACTTATGGTGGATGCGCCGGTGTTGAATTTAATTTAATAATATATACGAATTACATTTTATTATAAATATTAATTAATTTACTTCTTAAAAATTTTTGCTAAACAATATTTTACTACTCATTTATTTTCATCACAATATTTTTGAAAAGTTTATTTTAAAACTAGTAAAATACATAATACAATACATACATACATTTTTATTATTAAATTACTAAAAGTTAATCATAACATTATAGAAACAATTGTTCAAGCAATTTACGGTTTGGAAACTTGCGTGAATATGCTGCAGTTGAATTTCTAGAGCAACCAAACAACCAAGAGTTAAAATGCAGGTATTATTTGCGGGTAAATTCTAAAATAAAAACTGATTTCTCTATTTGCAAAAAATAAGATAGATCTTGAAATAGCTTTGTCAAAGACACAAACAAACATTAACATAGTAGTATCAAAGATATAATTAACAAATATAAATTAAAAATGTATTTTTTTTTTTAAATAAATTAAACATTTCTAATATCTGTATTGCATATTTAAACTTTGTGTATTTTTCGTTCTAACGATAATAGTAATGCTAGAAAATGCAAAAATATAGTATTATTTATAAATTTAAAATAAACTTTGATGTACTTAAAGCGCTCAACTTGTAGCAAATTTATAAATGTTGTTGACAATTACTTGATTATTTAATTGTATATTTTTATAGTTTATTATTACAAATTCAAAACAAAAAATTTAAAAAACTTTTTAATATAATAATTAACAAAATATTTAAACATCCTAAAGTATAGTATGCCCATAGATTTAGTGTCTTTACAACATGGCCTTAAATTATCTCAGCGGATTACTTCATTACTAATCGCTTTGAGGAGACAATTATGTTTGTTGTTGGTTGCTAAAAAAATAATCCTTTGAGATAAATTTAGCCCATGTTGTAAAGACACTATATCTATGGACATACTATAGATGTATAGAATATATTATTAATATTAAAAAAATCAAAACTAACTGGAAGCAATAAATTTAATATCAAATTCATCTCAATATGTGGTCCTCATACTTTACCATTTTTTACTAATATAATTAATTATAAAAAGTGTTTCATCAAGAGGTAAACATTTTTATATAAAAATAATAGCAAATAGCTTGAATTTTTTATTCCGATCTAAACTAAAAACAAGTTTGTTTTTGTTAAAATAATTGATCACTAAAATAACAGCTTTGACTATTTTTGTAAATTGCAACCCTTATATTAACCTTTTGTATGACGTTTTTACAAACATGCAGCGTAAATTGTCCTTAGTTTATTTGTATAGACTTTTGTTTTTAAGAAACTTAGACTATAATAATAAGATTGCTTTACTACTTGTAACGGCATGTTGTAACATCTTGCTATATCTACTATATTCTCTATCTTAGACCACTAAACGTTATCAAAATGAGTCAATAATTTTTTTCAATAACTTTCAAATAGATACTTAGCACACTATTACATTTTCAAACTATATAGTATTGTATTAGTAGTAAAACCTTAAGATTCATAAAAAAATTTAAGGATTTTAAGTTCTGCATAACGCACCATGATGAATTCAAAGGTTATAGATAACAACCGTCTAATAAAAACTTTAAAAAGTTATCCATGCAAAAAATGAAAATAAAATAAAATTATATCTATTATTTATATTATAGCTGTACCATAGCACATACAAACGTATTTCATAATGTATTAAAATAGCTAGTAAGATATTACACTGACAGTTTCTGGGGCTTTAAATTTTACTAAAGCTTTTAATTCTATAAATTTTAAACTACTATTTCTTTTAATGATTTTAATTAATTTTTCATAAACTTAATAGGTAGTTACTTAAATTCGTTCTTTAAGCATGAATATTAGGTCTTATGGTTTATAATATTTATACAGCGTTTTTATATAAATTCTGAATACACTTAATCTGTCATCTATATGCAAACAATAGCAATGTCTTTTATTAATTTTTATATTGCTGCTGCTAATAACTACGCTTTTATAGATAATTTTTTTTAACAAAATTAATAGTATTTTGTCTTAATCATAAAAAAAACAAACTACAACAATACTAAAAAGCTAAAAAGCTGCATCAAATGTTTGGTAGTTCTAATAGCCAAATACCATAATATAAAGCTTTAAGAACAAATTACTAAAAAATCAAAAGATGCAAAACAGTTCTTTTAACAAACAATTAAGTATGATAATTGTAAATAAACATAGTATGCAACTCGCACTTTTTTTGACATGTATGAATTTTACCAGTAAACAAGGCTCGTATGCAAACTTCATACTTGTGAAAATACAATATACTATTATGTAGCTACAGTTTGATAAACTTTTACTCTAAATAACATTTTCAATCATTCAATAGGAATAATAATTTATCGTAAAACTTATTAACTGTGAAAGAAATCCAGTTTATCGCCTTCTTCTTTGAGTAATTAAAAAAGAATGTAAATTACTATATACTATTAATAAAACTAATGTATTATAAAACATATTGAACAATATACAACATTGCAAATAATCTTATCGCACAATTTATAACTAAAATAATAAATTTTATATTATTATTATTTATTAATTATGTATTAGAAATTTAATAATTACTTAATGTTGTAACTAATGCATAACTATTATAAAGCATCCTAAATTATAGATATAAATCATACTAAATTTATTGTCTACACTAACAAAGAACATTAGTTTAATTTATGATTAGAGTAGAGGTAGCCATAATTATATTTCATTTGAAGGAGTAGGTGGAGTAGACCGTACAGTTAGGATTAGTAGTATTTCCATTATAAACCATTGAATTAGGTTAGTATTTTTTTGTTATAAGTTACATTTTAACAATATTTGACGACTTGTATTAATTAAACAATTACATGCACAGTTAATTAGTTATACCTTTATAATTTATTTTCAATAAAAGAATTTATAACATTTATAAAGACATAAATACAGTATCTCAACAGAAAACTTGTCTAGAGCTATATATTATTTTTTTGGTTAAAATAATAGACAAGTTTGTACAAATGACGTATTTGTCATTTCATTCCAAAACGTATATTTAGTATAATAGACATATTATTTCATTTTTTTTAATGAGCCAAAACGTCTATTATCAGTTAGCATTTTTTTCTTTATTTACGGATATTTAAATCCTTTGTATTTAGAAAACTTTATAGATTGATAAACAAATGTTGATGTGTTATATTTTGCCAAACACAAGACTTTTATGCATAGACGTACATGATAAATTAATAAAGTTAATAACGTGCGGTTGCAAAACGTATTAAGTGGCAATTTTAATTTTTAAGTTAATTTATTATTTGAATTTTATTCAAAAACATTTTACAATTATATTGATTTTATTCACTAGTTGTATATTTCAATAAACAATATCATTCAACCATTTATAATAACAAACTTGTTTGAATAAATTCTAAATTATTGTTTCACATTTTAGTAAACTTAATTTCTTTTGTGTTTTGCAAATAATTGCATTTCGAATTACTGGGAGAGATTATTAATCTACTTCAGACCAGAAAAAAATCTTAGTCTTAAAATCCCACGTTGACAGGACGTACTTAAATATCTAAAAGATAAATTTCGGGGCAAGTAACTAGGAAATAAGCCTAACAACTCAACCCTCATTGTTAACTATACAAATGAATTAATTTTAAAATATGTTATACCGCTGACAAAATAAAAATTTAGTTATTATTAAGTATACATTTTTTATTTCAGAATTTTATAAGCATTTTTATATAGATAATTATAACAAAAGTTCTAAAAAATATCTCAAATAAGTGTTTTATAGTTATAGAAAAAACAATTGTTAAAATAACGTAAAATTAAATAAACAAAAATTTATAATACTACATAATAAAAATCCCACTTAAAAACATTGCAATTCATAAACAATGCGATAACGGTTGAAGCTCAGCTCGCAAATTTCCTAACATTCAAAACAAAGTTGAATGCTGCCGTATTTCAAACGTTCCCTTTCATAAAATATTATTTATGCATTCTACAAAATCTAAAACTAATTTAAACACAATGTTCTCGAAACCGAAATAAATTCCATAAATTATTATACGACCTATGTTTATATATCAAATTACCAATATACCAAATCGATTATATAATCATGTTTATTATAATTGAACCAATTGTTAATTAACATCAAACTACCGCAGGATAAGTTTCAGTGGAAATTCAATTTAATTAACTGTTTCAAAAGAAAACACCCGAGAAACATAATATTTACAATTACGAGTGTTTATCTTCCGTGAATAATGAAGTGAAAAACAAACAACGTTTAATTTAAATTCTGTAGAAATAAAAGTAATTTCCTATCAATACAAAATATTAATTATTCAAAACATTAAAAATGATACTAATAATAAATTATTATTTGTACAAACCAATAAATACCACTTGTTGTCGTTATTAAAATAATACAAACTCATTTCACAATTTTATTTATTGTGTTGAAATATTTTTGGATTATAAGTTATACATATTATTTTTATAAATTTTCAAATCCATAAATACAGGGTGGTTCTTTAATATTGTGAAAAAATTAAATTACAGATTCTTTGGTTAAAATTAAACAAAAAAATCGTATAAACGAGTGCCCGGATACGTTGCTTAATTTTTTTATTGAGTAACTTTAAATAATACGAATTTTACCAACTGATTTTAATATTCATTTAAATAATTTTGAATATAAACTGTCAAAATCAGTTAAGTATCTTGGAACATATTTTGATGCTGATCTTTCGTGGTCGGGGCATATTGATTATGTTTGCAAAAAAATGAATGTGGCATATTTTTCTATTCTTCAGTTAAAAAACGTTTTAAATATCGATGCTGTATTAAATATATATTACGCATTAGCATATTCGCACCTTTCGTTAAATGTACTTTTATGGGGAACTGCTCCTGATATTTATAGAGTTTTTATTTTGCAAAAAAAAATTATTAGGTTAATTTTTAATCTTCAAATTCAACAATCTTGCAAGCCTATCTTTAAACAAAATAAAATTTTAACATTTCCATGTGTGTATATTTTGAAAACATTGTGCTACATCAAAATAAACTTACATAGCTTCAAGACTTTATCTCAAAACCACAATTATTCCACTAGAAATGGTCATCTTCTATCCAATGAATTACATAAAACTAATACTTTTCACAACACCTATTTTTGTATAGGTATAAAAATTTGGAATAAATTGAGTTCTGAATGTAAAAGTCTCAACATGAATAGCTTTAAGAATAAAGTAAAAAATATGTTATTTGTTAAAGCATATTATAATATTAACGAAATTTTAAGTGACTCACTATTAGTGTAATTTTAAAACAATTTTTAATTTGTATTGTGTGATTGCGATTTGTTATGATTTCTATTCAACTGTTTTATGTACTTTTATTTGACGTTCACATCCATGTTATATATTTATTTGTATTTGTGTTGGCTTAAGTGAATAAAAATCTATTCTATTCTATTCTAATTAATTAATACTTCAAAAATCTTTCATTTGATTAAATTTATAATTGGCAGGTTGAATGCTAGTAATATAAGCTATTTTTTGTGGCATTACATTTTGCTTATTTAATCTAAGAGCGTCTCTAAGTGCATTTTATTTATGTATATTAATAAGAAAAAAATAGAATACGTCACTTTTTAAGTCCGCTAATTGTATTTTGATAGATGAACAAATATACCATTTTTTTGTCCGTCAAACATTTTACTGTACTTGCTACGATTTACAAATAAAAATAGCGTTTGCTATTTGACATTAAAGTCAAAAAAGTTATAAGTTTTCAAACCAAAAACGAAAACATCAAAAATAGCTAGATACTGTCCTGAGTTTTAGAAATACTACCTCCAAAACTGTATCATTTTTGGACCGCCTCAGATAATATTGCTGCTACCAAGAAGGCTGTCCCCAAACTTGTCAAACGCTTATTCAAAGAATACTTTTATTTCATGACAAACAAAAAAACCTTAAGCACCAAAAATAAAGTTCTCAAAGTTTTTAAAAAACTTCATCAGTTATGTGCTATAATTCGGAAATGTCAAGCAAGAAGTTTTAAGAAAGTAAGTTATGTGCTAAATATTTTAATTAATGCAAAAATAACTATGATTATGGTCATTTTAATTGTCCGCAAAGCAACATAAACCGTAATTGTTATTAAATAACCGGATTAGAGGAAAACCAAAAAAAAATTAAATAAACGTGCAGTACACTGGATAATAAATTTGAGTAGAGTATATGCGTAATCATTTCCTGTACGTAAAGATTCGGAAGACAGACAATAATTAACAAGTAAACTTGTAGTCAAAACTCCAAAAAAGCCAAACCTGCGTAGTTGTCAAACCTTAATATATATAATATATATTAAAAATTGCTTAAATTATCTTGCAATGCAAATTGATATGAACTAAACAAAATATTTAATCAGCCAACCCATGTACACCAAGAAGATGGTGAGCAACATAGAACCCCATTTGATTAATGAACCGGGCCGTTAAACAAATTTATTCTCTATAATAAAACAATTGGTACTCTACTGTATCTGGCAACAATTTCTTGTCCAGACATTAGTTTTACAGTAAACTACTTGAGCCGTTTCAGCAGTAAATTAATAAAAAAATTATTATAAAATAATTAAACAATTCTTTTTTTATTTAAATCAAACAACAAAATTCGGAATTGTTTTTAATGGAGAAGATCAACTTCATATCCATACCAAATCGGACAATAGAGGAAATAACCAGTCATTCTATCAATTGAGTACTAATTATTTTTGGTAAACCCATTTTACAATAACAAAAAACTTATATATTTTTTTTTTAAATTGAGCTTATGTATTATATAGCCGCCTACATTCTATGCAATCGTGTTGCCCGATACACTGTTACGTCATCTTGTATTAGAGCAACCTGCACAATGTACATTGAAATTAGCCAATCAACAAAGTGGAAGCTCACCCAATAACTATGAACACTGAACTGGAGCACTTTAAAAAAAACACCAAAAAGTCAATGACTTCTAAAAAGACACTGACAACGACACACCGTTACATACGTCATGTAATGGTTTTTGTATCCACTTTCTCAAATCAGAGAAATTATTTCAAAACTAAAAACTCAGTCTGCTCATAACCCCGACAAAATTTTAAACAAAGCACTTAAATGTTTTTACAAAACAATAATGGCTCTCACCAATATTGCTAATGCAATTCTTGTATAAGCTATTACGTCATAAACATTCCAACTCCTGTCAAAGACCAAGTTATCTCAAAATTACCAGCTAATTACCTTAAGTACGGTTATAGAAAAGGTGATAATCCAAGACCACACAGAATTTAACAATCTTCTCTATGTACATAAACATAGGTTTTAACAAAACTACTCTGTAGTTCACCAAATAAATCAAATGACTGACCACATTGTTATTTGTCAAAATCTGGCATAAATATATTTTAAAATAGCAGAAGTTAACAGTTTCATATCTAAACCTCTGAACTTTATTAGTTAAACTTTTAAAAAACGTTCTTATTCCATGGTACAATGTTGCTCAGTATTTGGATATCACTTTTGATAAAGGTATTAGGTACAAATTGCACGTACAATTTATCCAAGACAAAACCAAATTGGTAAAAAAAAAACCTGCAAATTACTTTTGCGTCACTAGTCTAAGAAACAACTGCAAACAAAGCCTTATAAAGTCTTACTTTATAATGCCTCGTCTAAACTACATGGTTGTTTGAAACAAAACAAAACTGGTCCCCCCCCCCCCAGGCAGTACTTTAATCACCTCGCGGTTCACTTCAACACGGATCTGGCCAGACTTGCTAAACCGAATAAAAATGAATACGTCTGTAGAAAACCGATTACTATTATCACTAAAGTGGCTTACCACACAATACTACCATACAGCATAATCTCTTATTAAGTGTGAAAATAATTTAAAAAAAGTTTTTATTGAGAACACAAAACAGTAAATTTCAAAGCTCGCTATTTTTGCCTACCTTAAAATTTTCCTTAAAATCTTTGATATTATAACTTTGTTATTATTTGTTAAACTATCTGAAGCATAGATCAACAGATTAACGCTCAACATTGTAATTCTAATGTATAATAATAAATTAACTTTATTGTTTTATTGAATATATTAGCATGATTATTTATATAATATAGTTTTTAAACCATGTGAAAGGCATAACTAGGACATATAGTTGTTAATTCCCACAACAACGCGTTGTTGGCATTGACAACTATATCACAACGCTTTCTGCGTAAATAGCAAATTCTAGAACGCGTTGTGGGTCTAAATTTTATGCGAATTTTGCAAATAAGTACTACATATACACTGTTGTTACAACTCA
This sequence comes from Tachinus rufipes, assembly GCA_963932245.1. Lineage (NCBI taxonomy): Eukaryota > Metazoa > Arthropoda > Insecta > Coleoptera > Staphylinidae > Tachinus > Tachinus rufipes. The sequence continues at coordinate 85,210,651 of OZ010743.1, forward strand.
TAACAATATAACATTTTGGCATGCTTTGAATTAATCAGACATAATGCGGACAAAACTATGTAACAAGTATTGCTTTTATTATCTATTGTTATTTATCTGTATTATATATTAAGTGGTAATTCTAATCCGGGTAATTAAACTACTATTATTTGTATTTATATTTTTCAGATAAATCGATTGAAACTCCAATGGTTAAATATAAATAAAACGACCTAATGAAAATAGACAGGTGAAATAAATCCGAATCGAGTCAACGTGGACTATAAATGCGTGCGCATCCGATCATGTGTCGAATTAATTCGTGTGCCGATATCGTGCTTTTTTAACGTATGAAACTTTTTGCACCCAATGTATCTATAATGGAAAAGTTTTCGCGAATAGTTAGTGATTGATTATGAGATATACTGCCACGTAGATTTGGGATGTAGATAAGTGAGCGAGGCGTGAGAATCGGAAACTTGGGACAGATTTTGAATTTCTCATGATGATTCAATATATGCTAATAAATTTTATTGGAAAGTTTTGTATTGCAGAGAGTGCTATCTATTCAAGTAACCTATTATTATAATATAAAAATTATTTTAAACATTATTGTTATTTGTATTAAAAATTAAGTTTACCTACATCTAATAGGTTGGTGGAATATGAAATTGAAAATTGAAACAATAATCATAGTCTTTTATTAATAAGTATATTATCGTTATCATGTATTGATTATAAAACATATTAATATATATGGATAGTTGCAACTTGCTGCGCACATACATAAATTCACATATATTAATAAATTATTTAATGAATAAATTTAGTTATAATACAATTGTTAAAATCATAAATAATGTATGCAAATCCAATCTCACTTATCGCATTTACATGAAATGATCAAACCTAATAATATAGTACAATTGGATGTAAAATTATTATAATTTTTATTTTTTTACATATGAGGGTACACGTAGTTGATAATAAATGATTTAGTTATCAGTAGGTTTATATATTACAAATTATAAAATGTGTAGAAATAATTCACCCAAAATACAAACAAAAATGTTTAAGTATACAATTAGCAAAATTAATATTATATTGGTATACATAGTCTTTGCGTATCAGTACTTGTTTAGGCACAATTACAGTACTCGTTATAGGCACAATTAGCTTTTCTGTTGGCTGGCTACAAGCGGTTTGAAGGTGCATTAACTGAAGCACTCTTTAGTCGCTGAAATAATGTTTGACATCTTTGATTTAGTAGTTAATAGCTCAACAATGTTTGGAAATCTAAGATACAATAAGAAAAAAAAATTTAAATTTAGTTTTGCAATTTTACAATAATAACTATTTTATTGTTAATAATTTGACTACGAATTATCGCTTTAAAAAAATTGGGTAAAAAATTACATTCATCACAAGAATCAAAATGTTAATTTTGTAGTAATTTGTTCCTGTTTACTTTTAGTAATATTTTATTGAATTTTAGTTAAAACACGTGACTATTTGTCCAATCTAAAATTATTTGAAAAAATCTTTGTTAGATCTTTATTCTCCGTTTTATGTAGAACATTATATAACTTTATTATTAAGCAAATTATTTCTTAAAAACAAACTTTTCTATAATAATAATTAAGTACATTATAATTTATTTTTAAAGATTTTAGTAAAAAGTTACCAATTCGTGATATGAACCAATATAATTTGATAGATTAGAGTTCCTCAAATACAAACATTATTAACTAACTTAGTTATCCATCATTTGTTTAAGAGCTTGTGTTATAAACGTTATTTAATCATCAATTAACTGATTGACAAGTAAATATAACTTAGTATTATATTACAAAATTTTCTTGTAATTATTTATTAAAGATTAATAATGCTTCACATTAAATTTAATTGTGTGTACATGACTTGTTTCATGTACCCAGGCACCAGACAACTAGATTAAAATTATTTCATACTTTTGTTGTAGACAATATCAATTCTATATAATCACTACACTTAATGGCACCGCCTATTTAGATACATGCGCTAATGCCTGAGTCGCATCCAAAAGCCGGATCAACAAGTCTTTATGACAAATGTAACGGTATCATTTTATAAGAAATATATACCAACCACTTTTATTGTCTCACCAAATCGCACGCTGCTAGGTGTCGATTTTATTCAAGATGCTGGCATTATCATAAATTTACCTAAAAAAACTTTTGGAGTTTTGTAAAAACAGTTTTAACATATTACTTCAAACCATTATCCACTTCATTGCCGTTTAAATTTCTTGGAGTCTAAAACCATGATCTTCCAAAAATACTAAACAAAACGTCACTAGATGTAATAAAAAAAATGTTTTACCAAACATTTGGCCACTACGCAAATAGAAAGTGCATAAAAATCAGCAGATCCATTAGATTATAACCCATCCTTATATGATATATACATAGACAAACTATTTGCAAAATACACCTCAGATAGATATGTAACTGTAGAAACTCGCAAATTATATAAACTGAAAACTCAGTCAAGTCTCAGCCTTACTGTAGAACTTTATCATACCAAAGCTGAAAAATTAAATTAAAAAAAAACTAAACAAATTATTAAATGAAATTTTTTTTAAGGTCTTTGAACGGCTACTCGTTTAACTGAGCACTGTCATCGTTCTATTGCAGGACCTCCAGCCATATTAAATTTCACCAAAAAATAGAGCTGAACTTAAAGCAGAATTAACTTCAATGCTAGAAGAACAAATTAAGTCAATCACCATATGCTGTACCTGTTGTATTAATCCCAAAATAAGATAGTTTGACTTATTTATGCATTGATTATCGTAAAATTAATGACATAACTAAAATAACTTTCTATCTGCTCCCAAGTATAGATAACATTTTTAATTTATTTCAGCTCTTCAATTACTTATCAACTATAGACGTACGCCATAGATATTGGCAAATTCAAATGTTTTGTAACATCATTTAAAACCTAAATTTACATACACCGATTTAAGAATGGAACTCCGACCGTTAGAATGAAATACGTTTAAGGAATATATTTTAAACTTAGCAACAGCATTTACAACCCACAATCTGAGAGAAAAAAATTATCAATTTGTTGCAAATGAGTTTGATTCCTTGGTCACATAACCTTGTCAAAAAGGATAGAAACCAATCCTGAAAAACTAAACGCAATAGTAAATATGCAAAACCAACTTATTTAAAACGTTCACTTTTATTCTTACAAACATATGCCAAACTCTCGCGTCTTATTAGCCAGCTTACCAAAAAAGACAATTCTTGAAAGTGAGTCTTAAACAACAAGAAGCGTTTGAAAAATTGAAAAAGTTTATTAAAACAACTCCTATTCTTAAACTCGTTGACTATGCAATTAGTGCCGTATTAGTACAAGGTAAAATAGATAATAAACATCCAATTAAGTATGCGAGTAGACTTCTTACCAGTGCCAAAGAAAACTACTCCACAACAGAACGCAAAGAGTTTGCTATAGTATGATCAATCCATAAATTTAGATAGATAGATATATTTAAGAAGGTAAATACTTGGTAAAGATAAAAGTACACATAAAGTTCAACTTAAAATGGTCAATAAATTTAAAATCTCCAAGTAATTTAAAAATTTGTATTCACCGAGAAAAACAAATCATATCGCAAATAGATTACCAAGACCCTCAAACACTTTAAAATAATTAAGGATCCACATCTACAAGACTTTATCAAATGTTTTAAAAAGTAAATTGCTTACAAAAACATACATTATTAAGCATTTGTCATATCACTATGACCACCCACCGCTAAACGTAGAGAAAACACTGTCGGATTTTTGCACGATATTATTGGAACAAAATGAAAAAGAGCATAGTCAAGTATGTTCAAAATTGTACTAAATGTCAAAAGTATAAACCCACTAATTTAAAACCTGCAGGATTACTTCAAACAACAGCACCAAACTAGCAATTTGAAATACTTGCTTTTGATTTATTTAGACCACTACCAACTTTAAGTAGTAGAAAAATAACAATATTTATTGTAGAAGATGTGACTTCCCAATGGGTTAAGTTAATTCTATTAGAAAGAACCAAAACCTGTTACAAGTTCTTGTAAATGATATTTTTCTACGCTATAAATTATCACAAAGAGTATTAAGCAACAATAGTACACAATTTGTCAGCTTTGTAATTGCAAAGAATTATGTATTGCCTAAACATGGACTACTTATTTACAATTTTTTATTCTCCTACATTCAATCCAGTTAGGAGAAAAAACCTTAAAGCTACAACATGCTATTTTGGTTGGCGACAATCACACTGCATGGTCCAAAAAACATCCAGCAATTTAATTCATGTTAAACTACTGGTTAGACGCCGGCCTACTTAACATTTGGAAAAGAAATACAAAGCTTAGACTACGTACCCGGGGATTTAACAGCAACTACCCAATAAAAAAACTTTGTAAAAAAAATCATCCAACATCTACTCAGATTTGCTGTTATTCTACAAGATTCTTAAAAATCACAAGATGCTCCCAAAAAGATTACTGATAGCCATTGTCAACCAGACTGATCAACTTATCAACCTGGTAACCATGTTATTAGTTACCACACATGTACTTAGCAATTTAACTAAAGGTTTTAATGCAAATTTAGACCTAAAAAAAGATAGAACTTAAATTCTCATAAGGAAACATACATCAACATTGTAAGAAATAGCTTCTAAAGAAGAACCAGACAAGTTTTTAGGTATATCACACTTCTATGCTAAGTACCTATCATAGTCCTACTACGCCTGACGATAGACTAGTAATACCTATAAAAAAAAAGGACAACCAAACAAGAATCTTGTTTACCTAATTGGTTGTTCACTCCAAAATCAGACAAGGAGATTGAGGAGTGCAAGAATTCCCACAGCAGTGCGAGAGCGTTCCCGCGGCTAGAGCTACTAGTAGTGGACATTATTTAAGCGGTTAATATAATAATATAATTAGGTTTGATTGTATATTAATAATAACTGTTTGCAGTGCCTTGTGGCAACCATAAAAATTATATCTTTGCGCAGTGACAATTTTCTGCGGCCTTATTGCGCTGAGTAATTGCTCATTGCTAAATTACAAACCAATTAAATATAATTTGCTAAAATGATCAACTTAATAATAACATATTCATTGTCAAAACATGTTGCTATATAAATAATCTTAAGACCACAAACTGCATACTAGAGTATATCATTTATAACCAACTCACTTATAACTGCTAAAGTTTTATCTAACGCTAATATAACTAATATAATAATTACTATATTTTAACTAATATTTAATTAAATCCAATAATAAACAAAAAAATCATTTTTTAAGTACATCAAATGTTCTTTTAATTGAATTCAGTGTTTTCATATCATTTCTTGTTAAAAACGCCGTTGCCTATCCGTAAACGATTTAACTGTATTACAGCTATCTTTCAGACACAAAGAATTCAACGTGATTCCTAATAGAAGACATTGCGTTACTACCTTCAACACATTTCTACACATAAACTGTTTAATAATTACTGTGATTTAATGTAAATTGTCTTTTTGACCAGTGAGATGCTAGACACACTGATGATGGGAGCATACCCTGAATAAGTGTATGTGTCTTGATGGGAGCATACCCTGAATTAGTGTATGTGTCTTTTACTAGATGAAAATGCAGTTTACATAGAATCCATTATATATTAATTTTAAAAAAATAGTAAAAGGTTGAGAAAGTCAAGGTAGATCCAACTAACCTAATACTAACGACGATGTTGAAAAAGTGGCGATACGTTGGTATCTAGGTGAATAATGCAAGTAACTCGTCTAAAAAAGTAATTACTCACATAAAAATGTCCAAAAACATTTTTAGAACAATACTAAGCAACCATAATCTTAGTAAAAAATAAGACTTTAAACTTTCTGCTGCTACATTATGTTTGATGTTACTCTACAAGTGCAGAACCTGAACCTACACAATACCACTATTAAATAAACTGTAAGCATTCAAAATGTGGTGCTATTGCAAAATGTTGAAAACTTCAATAAAAATAGTTATTTTGGTCTCATCTTACATGAACCAAGATACCATATGCTCCGTCTAATAATGCAAGGCAAAATTAAAAGAAGGGATAAATAAAAAAAAAAAACTATCATGGATTAAGAACATACAGAAATGGACCAATCTACTTATGAAAAAAATATTCAAAACTTTAAGAGACCAAAGCGCATACCAATAGTTATTAGAAATGTTAACGGCCAACGTCTAAAAACAGATATGGCACTAGAAGACAAAAAAGTCTGTGATTGTATGTACAATGTTGCGTAAAAGTTGACAAAAGATTTTGACATTGACAAAGTTTATAGACTGTAAACCCGCGGATTTATGATTTCCATATAAAAGTATAGAAATCATGCTAATTTGTACACAATGTTTGAATTTGAGCTATGATTTCTTCTTATTGTTGAAATCTGCACTGAATTCAGCTTAATTTCTACACGAGTTTTCAAAAATTGTTATGTTTTTGTACGATGCACATAACCTCATATAGTCAATAAAAAGCTGAAAAGGTTATTCAAACCAAAATCAAAATTAAGTACATATTTTGTAAACGATATTACCATATATACACAGATTTGTATCAAAATACTGACAATCGCTTTGGAATGCTTGAAACAACAGCCTGAAACGCTATGTTTTGCAACCGAACTAAAAGCATGACGTAACGCACTAAAACTATCATTTTAATTTTAATAAATAAAAATTCAAAAAATGCATTGTGTGTATTAGCATTCTCTACAAGTTTAAAATACAACTTTTTTTTATATAAATCACAAGAAAATAAAAAACAGCAAAATACCGGTTTCAATCTCTTCATTTTTTACTTTCTTGTTCAATATCTTGCCAAATGTGATACACAATATAAAAAAAATTAGACCTTTAATTCATTTGCATTTATTTGCTTATTTTTCAAACATATTGACTGGACTATTTAAAAATCCACCAATTTTATTCATTATCCCTTACATGTTTTATTGCGTTCGTCATTTGAATCTGCCATTTTGATCTATGTACGAGTACTCGTATCTCTCAAACACTGTAATAAGTAACACAGTAAATTATTTAATCAAATGTAGTTTTTGTCAAATTAAAATAGTATCGATAACAATTTGAAATAATTTTGTAGCCAAAAACCACAACTAATAACTGATTCATTTTTAGATTGATTTCTTAGTGTCGACGGTTTAAAGTTTTCTTGAATTTGTTCTAACAAATTTATAACAGATTGTTTAACTAATCAAAATCTCATTTTATAATTCATCATATATTTCAAACGAAATAGTTTTATCACAAAACACTCGGTAATTTCTGTAGTAGATTTTTAAACTCTTGTATCAACAGAAGATATATCAAACGCAGATGTAACAGATAAAAAAGATGACAAAGCAGACAAATCAGACATTTTTAGAATTTAAATGATATTTTTATGAAACAGACATAACCTTTAAATATAATGCATATAATCGTTAATTAAAATATTTAAAAACATGATTTTTGTCAGTCAATTTACTAAGTTGATGTTTGATTCGGAAGTCACCTAATAAGCCGTTGGTCCCATCAACTCTTTTCAAACAAGTTGTAAGACTTCTGGGGCGATTTAAAATAGCTGTAAAACGCAAAATAATAATAATAATAAAAAAAAATTACTTTTTAACACCAAAATCTTCAGTTAAATTAGTTTAGTTGCTAAGTAATTATAATAAGATTAGGTTTAATATAAAGTAATTATTAAATAAACAATAAAACTTCTATATTTACTTTACTGCAGTAATCTGATGGTTTTTATGCTTTCGTATTGATCAAACTCTAAGTTGTTTTGATTTTCTCACTTGAATAGTCTTTACGTGTATTTTTGTGCATTAGAATACTTTGTGTTTACTATTTTTATTGTTTGGTGTGAAATAGCTTTATTTATATGTCTGAATAAATTTGTATTTTAGTATAGTAGTAATAATTTGATCTTGAAGTGCCTATATAAAAACATACAATATTTAATTAATAATTTTTTTTCTTCTTTAGAAATGTGTAATTCTTAAATGAAGTCTACAATTAGTATAGGATAGAATGTTTTGCTTCGCATAATATATCAGCTAGAACTACTCCTAATACCCAGCTACAAAATAAATCAAACCCATATACGTAGATAACGCTATCTACAATGGATTTTTAGTAAATATATAAAAATAAATAGCCACGAAATATTTTGGGAGCATAAAAGTTATTCGAACGCCCACCCTATGTATTGTGCGAATGAATAAAACCCGAGCACGCGAACGCCGTATAAATTTCCAACTGAGGCTTTATCGTGGAGATCTTTACAGTCAGAGTAGGTGAACAGACCACTGAAAGCTCGAAAAACAAACCGTTTCCAACAGACGAAATTTTTATGACAGGATGATTTATTAGGAATTGCGAAAATCACGTGACTGCTAGCAGCCGCACAAACGCACTGCTAAAATATTTTACGGCGCCGTTTAATTTACTTATAAATTATTTATTATTTTTTTTAGGTTTTGTATATAAATTGCTGGAGATTATATATAATTGAAACAAATAAAAATGTTTAGTATTTGTTTGTGACCTTCTATGAATAAATTACAGTTTTAGCATATTCATAATATTCTATATATATATTTTTTTTTCTAATAACAAAACAAAAAAAAAGAAAGAAAAGATGGATTTGTTAAAACACATTTTTATACCAAAATATGTAAAATAAAATCGTTATTTATCTCAAAGCAAGCCCAACGTCTAAATGCCTGGCTTGTATTCAAAACGCCATCTGTGCAGGTTAAATGTTGGAAATATAGTTAGCTCGAACATTTCTATTGTTAAGTACATAAATTTTAAGACACATTTTTTATAGGTAACTTCTTTAAATCATTTAAAAACATGTAACAGTCATAAGAGTTGATTTCCTTAATTCCAGTTTGGAGAAAAATATTGATAGATACAGGTTAATTATTATCAAAAGTATAAATGTCTTAATGAATTTTAACAACATTAAAATGTATAAAATAATAATATTTACCCACGATTGTATGCTGTTGACAATCAGCAGTTTATGATATTGTTTCAGATGTAACAATTGAATTCATTGTTGTTTATTGTAGTAACTACAATTATTTATAACTATAAACTCAATTATTTTATTTTATACATAAAACATGAAAAAAAAATCTTATATTAAACCTTTGAATGTAAATATAAAAATAATGATGAAAATAAAAATGCTATTGATACAACTTTTTTAGCTCAATAATATGATTATTGTAATAATAATAAAACAGTGCAAATTTTTTTTTTTAGTATTATTAGTGTTTACCAAGAGCAGTCTAAAAATATGGAATATATAATATTAGGAAAGCAATTAAGTTTGTTTTATCTACTCTAAATAGCTTATAATACCTCGGTATTCAACGGCAAAAATATTATATAAATATACAATATTTTCACCTTTAAATGTTGTAAAGACACTATATCTATGGACATACTATACAAGAGCTATTCAGTTGGTTTGGTTTTTTTTTTTTTTTATTTAACATCAAACTTATTTCTTATTTTAAAGATATGTTAATAATTTTGTCAAAAATATTTAAACTAAATTAAATAAACTTAAATTAATAATTTGTATATTTACTTTTATAAAGCTTTAATAAAAATATTTTTTTATTTTTCAAACAATTTTTTTTAATGTGTATTGATGTCTTAAAAGTTAAAAAAAAATAAAGCCAAGCAAAGAACCAATTACTTTAATGGAGTAAGAAAGTAGTCTTTTCACTCTACTAGATAAAATAATTGCAAACAATTGTCAAGCGTTACCGGCTTTTATAAAATATTTGAAATCTAATTTTAACTTATAGTCCAATCAAATATGCTCAAATATTGATCTCACTTCTAAAAAATTCCAAAAGTTTTAAAACTTTGTACACTAATTTATAGGTACTTAATGAAGAATATACTAATAACCTTTACATATGACACGAGCTTGACCGGTAATTACCAAAAACAGGGCACTTTTTTTGGTTTTTTGTTAATATCTCAAGAACTGTAGATAGGAGATAAATGTAGTCAACATTATACTATATAATAAAAGGTGATAAATTGCATAAATTTGCAATAAAAATAATCATATACATTTTTTTGTATTCACAGCGGTTACTGAGATATAGGGCGCTAAAAAATAGAAAAAAAAGTTTTTTGTATTGTTACAAGCCAAGAAGCCGGTCTCTTTTGTTTGGTCCTCAAATTGAAGTGTTAGTAGACCCCACCTTTTTTGTTCATGGAGAAAGGTGGTAATCAACCCTCTAACAATAATTTCAAAAATAACTATTAATAAGCAGAGTAATAAAGACTAAACAACTACATATAACATAAGCTTGCTCTTTACCCTTTATCTTTATTTGAGAAAACTGGAATGCTGAAAGCAAACAAATCCGCCTTATAGGATGCTTTTTCCGTACTACAAAAAAAACAATCTTTTCAATTTTGACATTGTTTTGGATAGAAGATTACTGTTACACTCAAAATCTTCAATTTCAACAGTTTGTCAATGTTATGTCGCCTATGTTCTCAAGCGTTATGCCGGCACGAGCTGCACCGTTGCGTTTGATGGCTATTAAACGGCACCATCCAGTACGTAGACAGCTAAATAAAACTAAAGTAAAAGCTAAAAAGGTCAATTGACATCAACTTTGAACACAAAACACAAATCTCAGTCAAAAAGAATAGTTTTCTTTCTAATAAACACAATAAATCCAGACTTATTTTATTCTTCTTAACTGCTCTTCACGACCATGGAATTAAAACAAAACAAAAATCTAGTAACGCTGGTAAATTGATCATCCGCACAGAAGTCATAAAATCGTAAACTAGTGACAAAGTAGCAATAGTTGGCAAAGATGTTGATCTTATTGTCTTTTTTATAGTTTTAACCCCATCTGAAAAACAGATATTATTTGTTAAACCAAGCCACGGCAGAGTAGAAAGGAAGCAATTGCAAACTATGAGAATAAAAAACTGCATACTTTATGTAAATGCATTCAGCGGATGTGATACGACTTTCGCTGCATATTGAAAATGGAAACTTGTCTGTTTCAATTTGTTGAAGCGAGCTACACAGCAAAGTATTACTAATGTAATAAAGCTAAAGCTAGAAACAAAATATTTCTGGCATGGTACAATGCACCTCACAAGCAAACTTCTCTTAACATGCATTGTTACAAAGCTTTTACCAAATCAGTTTTGAATGCTAAACTAGACTTCTCTGCGCTGTCGCCTACAGAAAAAGCAGCAATGCAGCATGCTTTTTATGTATACCACCAAATCCAAGTTGGGTTAGGAAATAAGTTTCCTTCAGAACAGTGGGGTTAGAAGTTTAAGCCAGTCGGTTGATCTCAGTAACTACAAAAGACGCAGCAGAACCTAAGGCAGTTCTCTGTCTCATTTCTTGCAAATGTATAATCCCCCTGCCACAATATTCCAACGTATCCAAAAGTGTAGGCAAAACATAGTCAAATATTGATTTACAAGTATCTAACAAATGTTTTAAAGAAAAAACGCAATCAAATAACTCTGTAACCGCTAAAAATACTAAAAAAATGTATATGATCATTTTTATTGTAAATTTTATCAACTTTCATTGTGTATATAGTTAACTTTTATATCCGACTTCCGAGTTCTTGAGATATTAACAAAAAACCAAAAAAAATGCCCTGTTTTTCGTGATTGCCGCTAGAGCTTGTATCATATTTGTCAGGACTTTTAGTATATCCTTCACTAGGTACCTATAAATTAGTGTACAAAGTTTTAAAACTATTGGAATTTTTTAGAAGTAAAAAGCTACTTTAACTGGACTATTAGTAAATAAAATATAGTTCAGACGCCCAAAAACATCAACGCAGCTGCGCGTTTAATTTTGCAGACTCTTAAATAGCTTGTTGATCGTTCTGTTTAAAGAATTCTGCATAAAAATCATTTCCACCTTACAAAATGAACGTCATGTAAGAATTGTCAGATTGTAATTGGCGTAATCGACTAGTGACACAAAACATAATACATAAAATTTATAAACCATCGTCCCAAAAACCTTAAAAACCAAGACTTAAAAAAAGTAATTTGTTGTATTCCTTAAAAAATGCTTAAACGAGTTGTAAAAAGCTGTAGAGCTAACGCCGCAACAGTGTTAATACAATTGAACTATATAAGATATTACGTTTTGTGCTGTAGTTTTTAGAAATAAATAAAAAAAATTATTGATAATAGTTTTTTTTATTTACTTTTAATACTTAGTTACAAATTTCATCGCATTTTATTTATTCTATAACAAAATAATAAAATAGAACAAAAATTCATTTTTGCTTCTTTACTCCTCTGATAGTACAGCAAATTTAGTAATTATTAGGTATATTTTACCTTACATTGCAGTACGTGCTTACAAACATATTTTATCAAACTCTTCTTAGTGATTTTTACATTTTAAGAACTTTCTAAACAGTGTGTACTTCTTTCAATAGTAACTTTACTTTGCCGCCATAACACACAGTCAACATATGGTTGGTTAGTGCAGTACTTGGAAAGATTTCTTTTATGCTGACCAACTTTATTGCGTCAAAAAAGCCAAGCATGTTGAACTGTTTTTAGTGCTTCTAAAATTGACAATGCCTTGTCAAGATTTCTGTTATAGTTTGCAATTTTTTTCTAAAGAGTTGTTGGTAATACTAGGCTATTTAAGGGTTTTGGACATTTTTTTTTTTTTTACCTTTTCAACAGTCTGGAATATTAAACCGTTGTTGAAGCTGAGAAATTATGCAGTCCAAGGTTTAAGTCCACACAATTTAGTGGTTGACACTTTGCGCGCCAGCACATCTATCTATAAATTGCCTACTGTGTCTTTTTATTTAACACATCTTAATGTTACTCCACGTACTGCTAATATAAAAATAGGTTGATATCTGATATTAGTTTAAATGTTAACTAAGATTGCCAGTTTGAATTCCATTAAGATTTGTACGTTTTTACCAGATATTTTTTGGGTTACTACTACCATCACCTTCAGAAATAATCTTAATCATTGTAGATAAAAAACATGATTATTTATTATCTAATAAAACCCCTTTTTTTAATAAAAACAAAAGACAAAATGCAAAGGTCATAAAAAACAAAATCAAAGCCAACTCAGTACTTAGTCAACCAATTAGTTTTTGGTAATTAAGTTTAATATCAAACCATTTAACCTTTAACCGGAAAAGTGTCGTTTGTGAGACTGATTTGTTTCTAAATTTGTTGATACTCACAAAACAATCCCAACCTGCAACTTAAAACTCCACCTAATCAATTATCAACATTACCACTTTTTGCAACCCTATTTTTATCTTTTTAGTATATCGCGTAAATAAATAAATAGCCGATGTTTGTTGCACTTTTCTGTTTACGGTTGTTTTTCTATAACTTATTAGTATGACAGAACCTCCAAAACGTCTACACTTTAACAAAACATTTTTTTGTTATACAATAATTTAATATAAATGAACATAACGTAAGTAATGTAGATGGTGTTTAGAAAAATAAATTTGATATTAATAAAATTCAAGGAAATAGTAGTAAAAAACCACAACAAACAAAAAAGTCTTAATAAACATGGGTTGTCATAGCAACCTTTTCGGAAATATGGAACATTGTTTATTTTTATTATTCTTATTTCTTTAATTTTTTATTTTGCAAAAATGTGCATTTTCTTATCATAATTAGCTGATGTTTTGTAAAATAAACAATTAGTATTTGACAGTTGTTGTTAGTGCACAAGTTTTTATTGCTATAGCTGATTACTCTAATGCAGAATTAGCCATCATGGCATGTATGGTCGTGCTAATGGGATTGACACCAAAGCGCAATGTCTTTATGTAGAAGCTTATCCAAACCGCCAGACTCCTTCACATCGTATGTTTGAAAGAATTCACCAAAGATTGAGAGATACCGGTTCACTTCAAAAACAGTGCTATCTTTCCGACAGACCAAGGTCTGTATCAACTTCTAAAGCAGAACAAAAAATTTTAGCACAAATAGAACATAATCCAGAGACGAGTGTGCGGAGAATATCAGCTGAGGTAGGAATTGGTGCTATTCTTGTTTAGAGAACTCTCTAGTACAGCTGCTCTATCCATACCATGTACAACGAGTACAGACCTTGAATTTAATTGATCATCATGCAAGTTTAGTTTTTTGTCGCTGGTTTCTACGCAAGGATGCAAAAGACCCACAGTTTCTTGCCAAAATTCTTATTACAGATGAAGCCGGGTTCACACAAAATGGAATTGTTAATTTTCATAATGCACATTATTGGTCCGACAAAAATCTTTATGCTGTAATTAAATGTGAAAATCGGACACGTTTTTCATTAAACATTTAGATGAGTATTGTAGGCAACAGGTTTCTAGGTCTTATTGTTTTACCAAATTGATTAACAAGCTTACCTCAACTTTCTGCAGAACACAATCTTTTGGATGACATTCCATTGGCCCACTGGCAACAAATGTGGTTTCAGCATGATGGTGCTCCAGCTCAGTTTTATATTGCCGTTAAAGAACATTTAGACCAAAATTTTTACATAGGTGGATAGGAAGAGGCGGACCAGTTTTATTGCCAGCAAGATCGCTTAATTTAAACCTTCTGTACTTTTTTCTTTAAGGATATTTAAAATCATTAGTGTATGCTACTTCTGTAAATAGCCTCGAAGAGCTTCAGTTAAAAATTAATAAAAAGTGCCATAAAATTGGAGCCAATGAAGGGGTTTTAGAAAGAGTACAATTGTCCTTCAGACAAAGATGTCTTGCCTGATTGGAATAAAAAGGAAGGCACTTCGAACATATTCTATAACTCTGTTCTTTGTAAAAATATATAAAAATAAATAATGTTCCATGTCACCGAACCGTTGTTATGACAACCCATGTTTATTAAGACTTTTTTGTTTGTTGTGGTTTGTACTACCACCACCTTAAACATTTTACATTTTTTTTTTTACACACTTTGTATGTGAACATGATAGTGATTAGTGAAAAAATGCATAATAGTTTACAAAGTTTAGGAGCTGCTGTGATAATTGTTAAAATTATTAGTTAAGAGTTAAGAAAATTAGTAAAAAAACTAACAAAATATTAACCAAGATATGAATAACCAACAACATAAACAATGCAAAGAAACTGCAGTACAACATAATTATAGCAAACACAAGCAAATCTACAAAACATACTATATGGACTATAGAAACCAAGAACAGGACAAAAAAAGATAAGATTAAAATGTGTTTTCTTACTTTTTGGCATAAACACGTGTTTTAATTTATAGTTTTAGAAAAAATAACTATATTAAAAACAAAGCACAAAAACATAATAACAATATAATACAAACTCTACCTAAGCTAATATAAAAGATGTGATGATGTAAGACGCCAAAGTAAATACAAAAATAGTTGGTTGTGCTTTAAGAAAACAAAATAAAAAAGCAAAATATATATTTTTATTTTCCAAAAATAGATAAAGTAACATTCTTAAGATATTAAAAGAAAACAATTTAAATTTTGCAATAGTAGAAAACCCAAAAAGATTTCTTTGCAATTAATATCATAGTAAAAATGTTTGTAACATAAATACTAACCTGCACTTTATTTGTTTACATAGACTACAAAAAAGTCTAGTTTATCCAGTAAAGTAACAATTCAGGAGTTGATTTTACTGAGCACAATTCTTTAAATTTTGTGGTAGAAAGCAATAAAATACTTACTTATGTGGGCTTTAAAGTTAAAAAAAAAGTTTTGGTCAGAACTAAATTGGAATTAGAAAAAGATATACGTTGTTGTTCATGTCAACAGAGTTGCTACAAAACGTAAGACAACGTCAAGTAACTTACAACAAAAAGAAACTTTAAATTATAATATGACTGTTAATAGTAAATATCTAATTTGCAGAAAAATGTATTTATATGCTGTTAGAATAGGTTTCTTTGCAATGCAAAGTTGAACAAAAAAATATGCTATGCTTATAAATAAAACCCTCAAAAGTCGTGTAAAAAACTTCCCATATAAGAAAGACATTAATTATTTAAAGATTTATTTAACAGCGATTAACTTTCATTAAACAAAACAAATTTGTCTAAACTTTATTTGGGGCCAATTTTTAAGTCATTAAAACAACTGTATGACTTATACTTAGAATAATATAACATTGCAAGCAAACCAAATCTTTGAAATAAAACGTTTAACAACTAATTTATTGACAGCAAGTAAAAAAAAAATTGATAAATGTTCAGCGCAAAGAGAAAATGTAATTTTACAGAATGTAATTGTTATTTGGTTGCTTTATCATGTACAGTCAAAAAATTGCCTTCTATTCCGCTGGGTGGAACCTTATTATCACCCACTTAATAAATCAAAAATACCTATAAAAAAAATCAAAATTTAAGCATCTGAAAAAACTTAAAAACGTTATTTCATTACTTTTATGATAATTTCCCATATATAAATGAATCATAAAACATTGATAAATAAATGGTTGAAAAAAATAAAACTGAAATAAATAACAATGTTTTCATTAAGAATAAATAGTTTAAAATAAAAACTATTTTATTACATTAATACACATACATACAATTGGAGATTTTACAAATAAGTATTGGTATTAAACATTGGGTGTAAATAAATTAAAGTTGTAAAGCAGTCCAATGTCAAAATCTAAAATAAACTTAAACTGATGACATCAAAGTTCTAAGTAAACTTTGATGTATAAACTTTAAATAAGTTACTAACAAAATATCACAGATAAATAGCAATAAAGTTATAAAAGAGTCCACTGATTAATAAAAACAAATTAACATTAAAAAACAATTTGAACCTGAGTAAGACCTTTTTAAAATGTTTGGAGTCTTGTATAAATTTAAAGCACGTTTTCATAACTACATTTATTTGACTTAAGAAACTCTAGTTACAATAAAAAAAAAAAAAATTTAACATTTCTTCAATATTTAAATTACCTATTTCAATCACTTTAAGGTCAAAAAACCTTACAAATACTCTAACACTTATTACTCCAGATTACAAAACTGCACATTCGTACATTGGGAGCAAGTTTCTTGTTTATTCTAGAATACCAAAACTAAAAAATTTTTTTAGATAAACAACATTGAAATTCTTTTTCAATTTTTGATCTCTAACGTTAAATATTAGTCAGTTGGTCGGCAAAAAAAATCAATCTATTTGATGTACGTAGTTTTGAATAAGGGATGTAAGAGGCAAAGGCTTTTTGGTCAAACGCCAGCCCAATTGTCAACCTCACTTGCACGAGAGATGAAATTAATTCGATGCACCCTGCTAGATAACAAACAAGCCAACAGCCTACCCGCAAAGCCAGCGTGGCAAATTAAGGCGAAATTTCTTCTAAACATGAACATGAACATGGAAATGTCAAATTTCAAAGAGAAAAAAAAAAACACTACTCTTAAATCAAGACACGTTCTATATCAAAACAACTTAGACATAAATTATAGAAACATAAGCGTAGCTTTTATGATAAACAATAATATCATAAAGAGTCATATACCTCATTAAAAGCCTAAACAAGATGTGCAATTTACAACTTATGCAACAACAAGTGCATTGGATGATGAAGTAGCAGAACAGCTATACGAGGACATTGCACGCGCTAAAACCATGGAAAAAGCCACACTATTATTACAAGAGAATTTAACGCTAAAATCAAAGGAAAACGGAAACAAGATAGCCCAAAGTCCTCATATATGCGGTATATAAGGACTTCGGGCTGGGAGAGAAAGACAATTGAGAAGACATGCTAGCCAACTTCCTCAATCAAGAAAAACTGTTTTGCTTTTAAATACATTTTACAAGATGGAAATGTTATAAACAAACTTAACACGGAAAGTGAGCACAGGGTGGTTTGCGCCAATATAAGAACAAAAAAAAACGAATAACTAAAAGGTACTTTCCAACTAACGAGGTACTGAGTTTACCTACAGAACAATATCAAACAGAACTGAAAGAAAAACTAATACTAATTATAGAATCGCAACAAACAGATATAGGTATAGAAGAAATATTTAGCAAAACAACAAAAGATATACATACAGTGAGAGAGAAAGATCTGCAGCAAGATAAAAAAAACCAAAAAAAACCAAACTAACACCAAAAACAAAGCAATTAATGCAGAAAAGAAGGCAATTAAGCAAGGAGATCAGAAATATGGGCAACATATTAAATTAAATTATAATAACAAATGGGAAGCAAAATGCATTAGAAATGTGGTCAGAGAATATTCCAGAAATATCTTTAGCAGAAATTAGATCAGCACTACAAAAGATGAAAAATAGAAAGGCCGCTAGTGAAGACCGCATAACAACAAAAATGATTAAAACGGGGAGTAACACTCTTGAAAAAGCAATAAAACTTCTATTAAACAAATGCGCAATAAAAAAAAATGTACCAAAACCGTAGAAAAATGTGAAGGTACTTATACTGCACAAAAAGTGTGACACAACAAACATTGAAAATTACAGACCGATCAGTCTCTTATTGCACTTATACAAGCTGCTAATGCAAAGTTTTACAAGTAGACTAACACCAAAACTTAACTTGTATCAATTTATAGATCAGGCAGGTTTCATAAACCGGTTCTCTACTTCGGACTATTTACAAATCATCAAAACAGACATTAAGGAAATCATTGAATACAACGTGCCGCTACATCTAGATTTTATAAACTATTGAAAAGTTTCAAAAACATAGAAAACTGGGCTTTTTTTGGGGCATTAGAGGATGCTAAAGTAGACTCCCAATATTCAACCTTGAAACAAATCATATATAAAAAGGCCAACTTAATACCTAAACTTTAATTTTTTTTTTTAATAAGCTCAAATAGGAAGACAAAGACTTAAACATAGATGGTCTATACTTAAGTCTTTTAAGATTTGCTGATGACATGGTCTTGATAAGCACTGATATGCAACAACTTAAAAGTATTATAAAAAAATTACACAAAAAATATAAGAAAGTGGGCTTTTATACAACCCTAGACAAAACTAAAATACTGAGCAATAGCCAAGTTAACATCAGCATAGATAGCAAATCTTTAGAAAACACAGATCAATATGTTAATATATTTAAACCACAATATCAAAGCAGGAAAAGAGAACCAGAGTGCGGACCTTAAGTTTAGCTACATACTTAATGACAAAAACGTACAATTATATCTAAAAACATAAAATATACGACAGCAGTGCTCTGCTAATAGCCACAAACGGCCTAGAAACTATGACCCTGACTAAGACCATAGCGGAAAAACTTAGAACCAACCAAAAAACTATGGAGCGAGCCGTGCTGGGGATTACACTAAGAGATAAGGTGCAAAACAACAAAGTCCAAAGTAAAACTAGATAACGGTTATCATGAGGAGAATCGCAAGTTTCAAATGGCAATAGGCGGGTCACGTTTCAAGAACGCTGGATGATAAGAAGACACAGAAGATAGCAGCCTGAAAACCAAGGGAAAGCAAAAGAAGAACAGGAAAACCACAATAGCGTTGGAGAGACAATATCACTTGTATTTCCGGAAGAAACTAAATGAAGACTGCCAGAGATCGGATAACATAATTAGACTTTGAAGAGGCTTATATCCAACATTGAATAATACATGGCTAAAAATAGAATTCTAAATAAACAAAAATTACTGACAACGACTGTAAAAACGAGACTTTTGATAAATACCAACTAGATAAAATATTGTAAATAAACTAAATAATCAACAATAAAATGGTTTTGTCTGATACTTCCTTGATGTATAATTATATGACCAGAAGTTTCCAACACGCAATAATAAATTGTAAATATTTTTTTACAAAACTTTACTAATGCACAAAGTAAGAAAATATTATCCATATCTGTTAAAACTTTTTTTGGCTTGCAGCTAAAACCTTTTTTTAACTCATCTAAAAAAAAAACTATAGATAAAGATTTTGAAAAAAAAATTGTTCTTCTTTTTGAAAATTGTTTGTTGAAACTTTAAGACATAAGCAATTTTTTCGTTGATATGGCGCTTAAAAGAAATACAACTTTCCGATAATCTTTACTTACTGCTTACCGCTTTCAAAAAATTTAAAAAAATCAAGATTTGTCATAATTTGTCATTGCATTTATTAACCTAACCCCGCATTGTGCCGTTGTACTGTTTATTTATTTATTTATTTATTTATTCTTATTTTTACCTTTTGGTGTAAGGCGTACTGTTTATAATTTCTTATTAATTATTAAAACTTTTATGTATTTATATTTTAATTATGTTTGTTAGCTATAATTTTACAAAATATAATAATGGCTAAACAATAAATTTTATTTTTTACAATTCTATAAATTTAATATTATATCCACTTGATTAAAGTTTAACACATTAATTAAATTTTATTAGAAATTTATGTTATATGTATAATACAAAATTAATTAAATTAGAACATTAATCTGCGGGTAAGGATTTAATTAATTATGTGTACAATTTTGCACAAGTGATACTGAAATGAATTTTGATACAACAGCTACACGAATGTATTATTCGCAGCACGATTACTTCCCGCAAACTACAAGCATCTTGAGAACGTGATTCTATTCCATGCGTAGCCTTTCAAACAATCTGATAAACTGTAAGAAGTAACATTGATTTGAAACAAGCTACTTAAATTTAATTCGATGAAATTGGTTGAGCAACAGATACAGCAAACTTAATTAAATAATGATTTTTATCATAATGGAAATCCAAATTCATTTTACTTTGTATTGTTTCTGAATATAAAATATTTATCTATTATTTTCTGTAATTGGAAATCCACGTTGAAAGAGTAGCACTTTACATTTTAAATTGAATTCTTAATGGTTAATTAAATATTTAATTTGAAATTCGAATGATTACTTACTAATTAAAATAAAGAAATGCTTAATGGGTTCAGAATTTCTATTTGCAACCTCTCGAACAAAGCGTTTTGAATCATTAAGATAATTGGATTCTTTTTAATAGTATAAATTTCATTGTCAAAAATTTTAAATTCTATTTAGATCTTTATATTCAATATTGTATTCATATCGCTCCAAAAGCAATAAGATGAACATCTTGCTTTTAATATATATTTTTTTTCATGTCATCTTCTAGAATTTGCGCTATCCACAAAGGTAATATTATTGTCTTGTAGCACCCGATTATTAAAAATCTGTCTCATGTAATAAATTTATATTAACTCTCGAGCTATATAAATCATTTTATATTGTAGTGGCGATAACAAAATTCATTTCTAATATTAATAATAACTCGAGTGGAATAAAATTGCAAAGTCAATTGGAATGCTGTGTTCAATACTCAGTTTTCAATATTTTATATTTTTACACATCTGTCCCTCAATATCCTTTTTGATATACATGCTTTTACTATAGTGGATAAAATTGGATATGTTCTGCATACAACAAACTGACAACCGGAAAAATTACTTCACACGAACGTAGTATATTTATACATTCAAGCATACATAAACAGAGCAAAATATGGAAATTGCATTAGAAAACTCTATGTTTAATATTAAACCTTGGTTATTAAAATAGCTCGAAATGATGTTATTTATTAATTTAAATGTAAAACTTTTTTTACATAATATTTTATTTTTATTTAAAATTATATATCATTTTCAATTGTTTATTTAACCAACATTTCCCGTAATTAATTAGTTTTTAAAAGCCTTTAAATGAGTTGTAATATTTATACCAAAATAACTAATTAACACTCGTATTAAATGTTGAAATATTTATAATAAACTCAATAATGAATTCATTCAAGCTTCTTCTAGTTTAATACTCTGTTCTACTCTAGGAAGTAGTGAATTTTGGCGAACATGGACAGAATTGTTGAGCTAATGCAATAAACAAATCAGAAGGGGAATACAAATGAGTGTTCACTTTTTTTATGTTTGGCAAGTGAAGAACTAAAAAATATTAATAAAAGAATCATCATATCATATTTACATTGTCTACTTTACATACTGAAATTAAGATAGAACCAATAACATGTGCCATCTGATTATTTGATCAAAAATTTATTAAATATGCTGTATTTCGTTTTCTTCAAATTCTTTTTTTGGATGGCTAAACTAAACTAAAAGTTAAGAGAGTTTTAAACTTTTCCAGCAAATTTTTTGTTTGTTTATAGAATTTATATAAATTTTATTTCTTTTTCAAATCAATCCTTATCTGCAGCAGACTCGGCAATGTAATTCTGACGTACCCAATTAACAATCAAACCACTCGCAGCTTCTCAGTTTCAGATATTATATTTATTATTTAAATCTGTTCCAAAGAAATTGAGATTATTTCATTAATTCTATCAATAAAATTTTAAAGCTAATAAGTACTTATTTTATCCAATTTAACTTCAAATTTGCTGTTATATTTTGACATCGTTTTAATTTGGCTTTTTCTAAAACATGTGGGATTATTATTGAACAAATACTGTAGCTTTTGCACCAGTCTTAATAAGCTGAAATTAAGTTTTATCTATTAATAACTACGATTAATTTGTTAGCAGCGACAGCCAGTTGACTTCATTTTAGAGCAAACAATTATTGTATGCTCTAAAATTAAGTCAACTGGGTGCTTGGAGCCGAGTTCTCAGTTTTTTTACATTAAACGGTCTTTTTTCAAATTGTTCTCTTAATCCAGGATGAGTTTCATCAATTTGTAATAAATTATCATAATTAGTTTTTCAAAATTAGAAATTAAATAAATTGAAATCAGCTGTTCAAATACTATTGTTTAGAAGTAAATAGTAATTAGTAATAATAATATAGGTCATGTTTACCAGCCATTGTTGTGTATATTTCTAGTGTTTTTTTAACAATTTGTTCAACTTGTCGTCGGTGATGTCAAGGCATAATAAACGTATTGTTTTATACTCTTGCATTATTTTTTTTCTTCATCTTTTCTAATTTTAAAGTGATTTTAATTTAATTGGCTTTATAAAATTTTTGAAAATGCTTGAAAATTTAACTGTGTTACAGTCTCCTTCACACACAAACAGTTCAACGTTTTTCCTAATAAGGGGCATTGCAACACCTTCGGAACTTTTTATTGTTAATCAAGCTTTTCTTTGCCATTCCCAGAGTGATGTGCTTTGATGGTTTTATTTGAAACGGCGTAAATAGAATCGTACGTCCACTCAATAAGGTTTTATAAAAACTATGCAGTGCTTTCGTAGCCGTTCTTTCTCCTTCAATAAAGTTTATAACCGTAACATCTTACGGACTGTTATTTTGTTTGATACTTAAAATTGTGAGCCTTAATATAAGGGCAATTTTACCAGACTTGTTTTTAATTATATTTTATGATAATGTCAATTTGTAAAATAAATTTCAAACATGTAAAAATAAAGGTAACGTATTCCAAAAATCGATCTGATTTTCCAATTAGCGGATTTATTGAAACAGTCCAGCCAGACTTACTTTCCTTCACCGGAGATAAGCCAGATAGCCTTTTCTTTGTAAGTTTTATAATTTAGTATAATAAACCAAAATACTAGAACTATAAAATTATATGTAGAAATAGGAATGACAAAATTTTTT
Source organism: Tachinus rufipes (assembly GCA_963932245.1). Taxonomy (NCBI): domain Eukaryota; kingdom Metazoa; phylum Arthropoda; class Insecta; order Coleoptera; family Staphylinidae; genus Tachinus; species Tachinus rufipes. Next base: position 85,234,357 of record OZ010743.1, read on the forward strand.
GGTACAATATTAGAAATCAAAGAAGCGGTCGGAATGCTCTTAAGGGTCTTCCAAACGCACAGATATTGCACAACATTTTTATGACAAACACTTCAATATTTTTGTGCAATATACTGTTGACTTAAAAAAAAATATTAAAGAATCAAAACAACTGCGTAAATTCAAAATACTTACTTAAAACAAAGTAAGTTGCACATGAGGTTTGCACAAATTAATGTTAAGCACAACAAGAAATTACTAAATTTATTTCACAAATCATCAAGGAAAAATATTTTACTAAAGAAACAATTTAACAATCACCCAATAATGTTTGTAAAAGTAAAACCAAAACTCAAAAATTTTAAGCAAGTTTAATCTTCATTTAATACATGCACAATAAGATAAAATACTCACAAAACACAATAATTATTCAATATTGGATATTGTGCAATAATATTAACCCTTACGCTAGGAGGAGCGTATGTATACGTATTATTTTATTGTGCTTCTTGTGCAAAAAGCGTATATTTTCAAAAGCCTGTAAATCGCAAGCGAAGAGCACACAAATGATTTTTGTTCTTTTACATATTTGCTTTTTTCTCAGAATTTATAACTCATTATTATATTTTTAAATAAAAATAAAATAATTTGCTTTATAAGTTTTCAGTAAAATATATACCTTTTTAATTTCGAAAAACTTTACAAATTTGTCAAAGTAAAAAACGATTACGCCGCTTGCGGTGCGAAATACGTATGGATACGTATAGTATTATCGGGCCCCGTACACATAGCACCCATATGAAATTCGCATCTCGTAGCAAAAGGATTAAGAGTGTAAGAAAGCCTTCAATCTCATTTCTACGGTAGCCATACAGAATTATTAAAATCTCATAAGAGACAAAACATCTCAATATTTTGTTGGCAATAAAAGACGTAAGATTTAATCTAAAAAAAATATATAATTACAGTTAACATAAAATATAAAAAAAATATTCTCTTATTCCTAAAGTTAAAAAAAATGTAACAGGTATAACAACATTGTTACTGCGTATTTAAATTTTTTTCAACAAGTATTAAAACTAAAAAGTAAAAAAAAAACATTTCTCACTAAGCACATCTTAATCAAACCTATCAACAGAAGTAGATTGTGAACTAAGTGGAATATACGTACAAAATATAGACTGTATATTAATCGCTCTATAGAGGTCACATAGCAGAAACATTGACAATTTTTTAAACATATTATTTGACTTGTTGGATAAATTGCATAGTTTTTTTTTACCTTGAGCATTACACTCATTTAGTCAGAACCATGTAATTAATGTGAATTACAAATTCTTGTAACAAAACAAATATTCATGCTTTACCCGGGATTTGAACCCAGGACTTCCAGTATCAATTTTCCAATTTAAAAACGGGCAGCCTTTGGTAGCTCAGCCTGTGTTTGGGATTTATCTCTGATGATCGTTGGTCAGTGATTATCCTTGTTAGTCGGTTGTGTCTCAGTTGATTTATATAGAATTTTTGTGACTGCGCGTTAACGTAGTCACTGATTCGGGGTATGTTGGATTAGTCGTGAAGGTCATCAATTCTTGTGTAAGTATATTTTGGTAAACTTGAAGCTTCTTAATGTGTGTCTTTGCTTCACCACACCAGATTGGAGCAGCATATGTCATGATGGGTCTTATAAGTCCCATGTAAATAAATCGCTTGTTAGTCTGATTAAGTTTACTGGACTTGCTCTCAGTGCGCCATAACACTTCTGTATAGTGCCATTTATGTGTGTCTTGTAAGTCAGTCTTTTGTCCATCATTATGCCTAGATATTTTACGCTAGCCGACTCAACCACAGACCTGCCATAAAGTTTAAGTGGCACAAACACTAATAAACAAGTGAATTTCCGAGAGAATGTGATAGCTTCCGCTTTGGCAGCGTTTAGCTTGATCAGCCATCTTCCAAAATATTTCACTAATACATCATCATGTATTTGTACTTGCTTGCTACAACTGCACTGTGCAAGTGAGCATACATATACGCGGCGTAAAGAACTGTCTTCGTTTTAAATTTTGTTGGTATGTCATTAATGAAGATGTTAAACAGCTTGGGTCCCAGAATTGAACCCTGGAGTACCCCCGCTGCAATGATCTGTGATTCTAATAAGCAGCATTGTTGTCACATTATTATTGTTGAAACTAGTAAGAATATCATGTGCAATTTGTATTACTTGTTGGGTAGTATTGTGTTTGACTTTAAATCCAAATTGATGATCGATGATTATCTTGTGCTTTCGGTCATACTAGTCCATCCGTTCCAGTAAAACTTTTTTGGCCAATTTACCCTAGACATTTAATAGGCCTGTAACTAATTGGTAAAGTTATATCCTTACCAGGATTTAATATGGGGATGATAGTTGCTGATTTCCATACTTTGAGAAAGCATGAAAGCTTCAGCATGTTGTTAATGATGTGTGTCAGCTGTATTAAAGCATTTTTTGTAAGGTTTTTTAGTACAGCATTGGTGTAAGTGTCCGGTCCAAATGCTTTACGTGAATTTTGTCTGTTAATTATCGTCCGTATATCCCTAGGCGTAGTGAGCTGTTTATGGCAGTTTGTGGGTAAGACGTTAACAGTTGCCAGGTATTCCTAAACTGTTTTTATTATGTGTCTATGTTTGTCGTTGTTAGTCAAATCTAGTTTGTAAGCGTCTTTAAAAACTTTGGTCATTACTTGCGTCTTGCCTTTGTCAGCCATGAAAGTTGTGCCTCCGTGTTTGAGCGCGGGTATCGGGTCAAACTTTGTTTTCTTTGACTTTGTCAGTTTCCATAAAGAATTGTCTCGTGTTGTCAGGTTTCCTAGTTTTTGAATCCATCTGTCATTATTTAGTCTGTTAATAGTCACCTTAATGAGTTTGTTAAGCTCTTTTAGGTTTTGTTTGTCAGTCAAGTTTTTTGTCCTTTGCCATTTCTTTCTGGGTTGGTTTCTTTCTCTAATGAGATCTGAAACTTTACTAGAAATAATGACTTTGTACGGAAAATTCTTTTTCCGTACTGTTCGGTCTCTAGCACTTTTAATTATTTCTGTCAGCTTAACTATTTTAACGTCTAGTTCGTCTGTCGATTGAATGTGATTGTTAATTAAAATGTTTGTGTCTAAAATAGTCCGAAAAGATGTTCAGTCGGCGTTTTTGTAGTCATATACTGTTCTCGTCGTATCGTTTTTAATGTGCTTTATTTAAGAGTATGGGGTCGTGGTCTGGAGTCCAGCTCTTGCACAGTCCGCGCCTGTGAGCAGTTAACATTTTTATTTAATGTCATTGACCTTGTTGTCGGTGTTGTGCCATTAGACGGAAAATGAGTAGGGTCGTCAGGATGATTGATAATACAATGATATTGATTTGTGAAACAAAATAATGTGTTGCCGTTGGTGTTGTTACAGTGAAATTTCCACGAGTTGTATCTGGCGTTAAAATTTACAATAACTTTCTGTCCTATGTCAAGTAAGTTGCGTACGTCTGAAAATTTGTTTAACGGTCGATTGTACACTGATATAATAAATGTGTCGTCGGCAAGTTGAATTGCAATGTATTCTATTGTCGTATCAATAATTTTATTTATATGTATATGTGGTACAGAATTTTTAACAAGAATGGCCCCACCTCCTGCACCGTCCGCTCTGTCATTTCTGTAAATTGTGTAGCCACGTATTTTAAAGTAATGCGTGGTTTTTAGTTTTGTTTCACATATGGTTATAAAGTCTATGTCCATTCGTGTTAAAAACTCTGCAAAAATGGCTGTTTTAGTCATTATGCCGTTTGCATTCCATCCACAAACAAGTAAATTATCCATGGCTTCTTTCTAGATTTGCATAAAATTCCGCCATGGCGTGAAACTTGTTTTAAGTACAAAATTATAATTATCTTTTTGATTACTTGTAGTAAAGCCATATTCTTTTGTTGTTTCTATAAGTGGTTTATTTGGAAATTTTGTTAAATCGTTAATTGATGTGTTGTCATTAATAATTGTAGGGTTAATTAAATTGTTTGTATTAATTAAGTCTTGTGTGTGTGTGTGTGTATTGTTAGATGTACTTGCGCCTTCATTTAAATTATCTGTGATAAATTTTGTATTTATTTTAAGTTTATTTTTTTCAAACGTTTGGAATCTTTTTAAATTTTGGTCGCTTTTATTTATTTTTTCCTTTTTAACCTGAGATTGTGCTGCGCGAGATTTCTTTGTTGTTGATTGTCTTGTTTGTCGCCGGGTTTTATTTCTACATGTATTCATCTCCGAGTATATCGCGCACTCTCTCTCGCTCTCCGTAGAATATTCTCTCTTTGTTGATTTTCTATTTTTGTGTTATCTTCCAAAACAACTTTAACACTTTTTAACATATTATTAAAATTGACTTTTGCAAATAATATCTTAATTTAATTGCTCTTTTTTTTTTATATTTAAATAAACGGTTTTATATATCCGATATATAGAATACGTCCGCGCTCTTTCAATATAATCTTCCAGTACCGTAACTAGTCTCCCAACCGTTGCGCCACCGAGGTCGGCAAATTGCATAGTAAAAATAACAATATTATTATAGCTAGAAATTTTAATGTGCAATTCGGTGCAAATGATAAGAACTCACAAACACTTTGCAATTTATTTGGTAAATATGGATTGAAAAAATTGGTAACATTTTCAACTAGATATGAAAACTGCACTCCACACTTCCACTTCAGTAACTACCTCGCCAACTTTCTAACTGTAAATCAAGTTAAACCACCCTTTTCAGATCACAACGGAATAAGTATTAGTGTACCAATTAAATGTAAAACAATACTTAAAGCAAAACCAAAAACAATAAAACCCATAACCACAAAAGATAAAATAAAGTTTTATGAGTCAATAGAACATACTGATTAAGGTCTAATACATGATCTATCTTGGAACTGTGAGCAGAATACAAATTATTTATTAAACATTATAATAAATAATTTTAAAGTAGTGTTCATTGGTATAATAAAAATCTGCGTAATATACGTAATATTATTACTACGGTACATAATGCATTCATTAAATACCAAACTGAAAATCTTGAATCTATGCAAAATAAGTTTAGAATTGGATGTGGAACCTAATAATTAATAAACAAAACGACTTTTACAATAATAAAATGCCTACTGCAATAAGTGCAAGTGTTGTTAATATACATTTTGCAAACGTGGCAAAAAATATAGTAAAACCATTAAGCGCAATCCAAGACGACTTTATTATGTTGATGTTGCATCAGAAAATAAGTTAGAGACATAAAAAGTCACTCAAAATAAGTCATCAATGGACATTTACAGGCTTAGCACAATTGTGCTTAAATCTATTAAAGACGTAATAATATCTCCGTTAACAAAATTAATTAATATTTGTATACGTGATAGTACATTTCCGGACTGCCTTAAAACAGCAAAGTGTATACTATTATTTAAGAAAAGCAACAACAACAACTTAGGTAATTATTGACTAATATCTGTAACACCAGAAATTTCAAAAAAATTTGAAATAGTAATGTTAAAACAAATTTTGGTTATTTTTTTTTTAAATAATAATTTATTCTCATCTGCATAGTATAGATTTTGTTCTAGCCAATCTACTATTTGTTTATAATATACATAATTCTATTAAAAAAAATGCTATTCAATTTCTAATTTTATTATTAAGGATTTGTGTGTACTACAAAAATTATATTGTTACAACTTTATGCCCAGTAGATGTAAAATTACCTCTGCAGCAGAAAACAAGTAGTTGCGTTGAAAAAAGAAACGTCTGGTAAAATTACCATTGATTGCGGTGTACCTTAAGAATCTCATCTAGGTCCAATTATTTTCCTAATATACATTAATAATTTTCCTTCTTTGCTTCAAAACGCAAATGTAGTATTATTTGCAAATGACATGACTATATCAAACACATCTAACTATTTGCAAAAGTTATTATTGTTTAAAGAAAATATATTAATAGATGCTAAAACATGGTTTGATAGTAACCAACTATGTTTAAATCAAGAAAAAGCCGTCAAAATGTTATTTACAATTAAAAAAAAACAACTTGAGTTAGAATTAGCTACTTCTACAAAATGTCTTGGTCTTAACATTGATTGTCAACTCAATTAGAATATGCACGGTAAAATTTTGTCTAGCTAAATTAAAAAAAAAAAACGTTTATCTTCTTAGAAATTTAATGCGTTATCTGTCAGCACATTTACCATGTAAAGTGCAGGTATAATATTTAAATGTACAATAAAAAATCTCATAAAATTTATAGCACTAATAAATTTGAACATGTTTGTAACTACAATATTTATATCACTTACTGATTTTTTGTTATTAATTTATAATAGTTGATTTTATAACTGTTTTTTAGTTTTATTAGTCTATGCATATTTTTTTAATATGTTTTAATGTTTATTTGCATTTTATTACCGTATATTTATTTTAAATGTAATTTTTTAATTGTGACAATTGTAAACCTTGTAGGTCTTAACAAGAAATAATTATGATTATGATTATGATTATGATTAATAAAAACAACAAAAACAATATAAAACTACAATTATTTTGTAACAAATAGTGTTATTTATTTTGTGTTTTAAAGCTCGTAATTAAATTATTCACATTTATCTCCCATTATCAATAGATGCCGTACCATCAAGATACGTGAATGCAAATTTAAGAAAACCAATTTCAAATATTAGCAAAACAGATGTACTAAAAAGAATGTTTTGTAAACCAATAATAATTTTATTTTTTTTTTATTTAAAGAAAGAGATAAAAGTCAAAGAGAGCCATATCCGACAAATTAAATCACAAACTGTTCCCATTTCAATGCACAATTTGTCTTGCAAAAATAAAACACCATTGGTCAATAGTCCGCATATTTTCTCTTCTTTTTTTATCGTAAAGTGGTTAATAAAATCAAATAATATAGACCAGTTATAGTTTTTTGCATTTTATTAAGGAAATTAATTATAAGTAATTAAGAACAATCTCAAAATACTAAAAAAAGAGAGAACAAAATGTTAAAAGTTTCTATGGATTGTTACTTTGAATCCGAGTTGTAGAAATGTACCAAAGTTTTATCCATAATAACAATAATAATAAACTGTTTAAGAACTCAGAATCCTGTTAAAAAAGCACATTTAGAGAACCACAAATTTCAGCCTCAATTTAAGTCAATATTTTTTTTTAAGATTTGCTGCAGTTTTTTTCATGCAAGTACTTTTTATAATTTGCACATTTTTTTCGATGAAGAAGATGGTTTCATCGAGGTTGAAAAGAAAAAGAAGAAGAAGGCTGCAAAACGGAGCAGGTACACGGGTAAGCCTTTTTCTTCTTTAATAAGGCCTACAGCCACTCCCCAGCAGCCATCAGCCACTGGTAATGAGCCAACAGCGGCTTCTTTCGCTTGTCCTTTAAACCATAAAGCAAAAGGGCTTTCTGCCCCCAAGAGCGCCGCCTCCGCCCAAAAGGAAATCCCCCTCTTTGAGGTGAAGTTCCGGCCTGTAGCCGCAAACCTCAACCAAGACGGAAAAGGCCTTATGACAAAATCCATCCCCCCGCTGACACCCCCGCGATCAATAACTCATCGTCTCGTCCGCCTGCTTTTGTGTTGACTGACAAAAGCAAACACCCGGCTACTTCTAAATAGTTTAAGGATAACCGAGTAGTTATCCTTTCATCACGCAATACTCAAGAGGGTATTCGTATGGCGCCAGCCACATCTGACGATTACAGAAAAGCAACTGCCTATCTCAAATTGGCGAGTGTCGCTAAATGTTACACAGAGCAAGACGTGGGTCAGGCTCTTGTCAATTTTGGGATTTCCCCTTCTAACGTGCATCGTATGAGAAACGAGCACTTAAAGCTTAGCTTGGTTTCGGTGAAGCTTTCTAAAAGCACCAAATCTTTTGAAATTATGGGGTGTAAAGAACTCCTAGGTCTCAAGGTCTTTGTTGAACCTAAAAAACGTGATAGTGGCATTCCTTAATGCCACAAATGCCAACGTTTAGGCTACACGGCTAAACGTTGTTTTTCAAAAAAACCAGTCTGTCGCATCTGTTCCGGGCCCCATCAATTGATGGTCTTCTCCAAATACACACCTCCAATGCGTGCTCTTTGCGCGGATTCGCACCCCGTCAATTTTAAAAGATGTTTCTTTTATCTGAAAACGTTCCCCCCATGGCAAGGCAAATAAATCAACCTCTTCGACTCGACTTTGATCTTTGCAAAAAGATCATTGGACCACTCCAAGGACAACACCCTCAAGCTAGTCTCTCTAGAATCAAATGCGATATTGGTCAATGTGTCCGGCTTAGGGACATTAAAAATCGCATCTGGCTACCTCAGTCCAAGTAACTAAATCAAAACGGCGGATTTTAAATTAATCTTATCTAACCCTCTCCCCACAATCATTGCTGGGATCTTCAACTGTAAACAATAGTTTACATACAAACATCAAAGATTAGACGTTGCTCGATTTTGTAGAGCAAAAAGGGTTACAAGTAGTGGGTCCAGAGAAACCCACTTTCTATCATACTGCAGGGCACCAAGGGGACGTTCTTGATATGCCTGTATTCAAAAACGTCAACCTTGATAACACCATTCGAGTAGTCAACGATATGAGTTCCGACCACCTCCCGGTCTTGCTAGAGCTCTTCGAAAGGGAGTCCGTCATCCGTACGGATTGGCCCTTCTTTTCACGATCCCAAGAAGAAAGTATCGGACGCATGACTCCGGTAAGAACGGCCGCAAACATTAGTAGAGCCGCCAAACTTTTTAAGCGCCAAATCCAGCAGGCTTTGGATTAAGCCTCTAAAACTCATCAGATTCGCGTTGATAATCTTCTTGGACTATCTCGGGACGTGAAAGATTTAATCCGTAGACAAAATTCCGCCAGGCATCTTTAAAAGCGGCACCGCGACCCGTTAGATCGCTTGACATTAAACTCTCTTCATAGTGAGGTGAGAAAAGCGATAAAATTACACAATGAATTGTGATGGAGAAATACCTTGGAATCCTTCACAAAAAACAATCATCTAATGTGGAGGGTCTCTAAGTCCTTAAGAACAGGCCGGTCTCCATTCCAGTCATTCATGGCAAAAATGAGGTACAATTCTCGCTTGAGGGAAAGGCTGAAGCATTGCTGACAACCTGGAACTCCAATGCTCCCCAAACAATTGTTTGGACTCAGAGCACGTCAAATGTGTTGCAAGGGTGGTTAGGAGAGCCCTGAATGCCGTTGACAACTGCAAAGCGTGAGACCGTCTCAAATACGAGAGATTATACAAAAACGCAAAATCCGGTCTGCTCCAGGCTCTGACGGAATTCCTAATAGAACGCTAAAATGGTTTTTGCACAAAGCGATAATGGTTCTCACTAATATTGCTAATGCGATCTTTTGCACTAAGCATTTTCCTACGATTTGGAAAAGCTCAATTGTCATTAACATCCCAAAACCTGTGAAAAACCGGCGGTTTCCTCAAAACTACCGGCCTATCAGTTTACTATGCACCTTGACTAAGGTCATGGAAAAAGCTATCTTAAATATTATTCAGGATCACGTTGATTCGAATAATTTTCTTTCTTTGCATCAGCACGGATTTCGTTGGAAACATTCTTTTGTCCACCAGTTAAATCGGGTGACCGAATTCATTGTGAAAAGTTTTTAGGTTGAAAAAGGCCACAGGAATGGTCCTATTCGACGTGTAAAAAGCTTTTGACAAAGTCTGGCATAAGGGTCTTCTCTAGAAACTTTACAGTCAAAAATTTTCTCTACGTCTTATAAGGCTGATAGCCTCATATTTAAACAGTAGAACTTTGGCTGTTAGACACGTTTCAACCACGCAAAATATCACGGCAGGGGCCTTTAAGGCTCCATTCTCTCTCCGGTTCTTTTTAATCTCTTTGTTGCAAACATGCCTTTAGGATCGAAGCACGGGGTTAAAATGGAACAATACGCGGTCGATACTGCGCTCTTGTACTCGTCAAAGTCACCTCTGGTAATCATCTCTAGGCTACAAAAAGCCACCGACAATCTGAAACGCTGGTTAGATGACTGGCTAGTAAAGGTCAATCCGGAGAAAAGCAAAGCCATGTTCTTCACTCGGCAACGGAACGCACCTTATGATAACGACTGTCTCGACGACCGTACCGTGGTCCGATTCTGTTAAGTATCTGGGGATTACCTTTGACAAGGGGCTCAGGTACAAGTTGCACGTGCAGTCAATTCTCGATAAAACCAAATTTGCTAAAAAAATTCTGGTTCCGATGCTGCGGCGGAACAGAGGTCTCTCTCTCCGGAATAAAGTTTGGTTATACACGTCTACCATCAGACCCATGATGACGTACACGTGTCCCGTTTAAGGAACCGCCGCTAATACGCATCTAGATAGGTTAGAATTGTCCCAAGGCACAACCTTGCGGTGGCTCACTGGAATTCCATGGTTTGTTTAAAATTGCAATATTCAAAGCGATCTCGAGATTCCACCACTACGCAGACATATCAAAGTACTTTGACAATCTTGCGGTTTATTCCAATCCTAATCTGGCCCGACTTGTCAAGCCAGATAAGGAAGTTTTGAGACACAAGCGCCCAGTTAATCAATCGATTAACTTTTCCTAAAACTCCCTTCCTCTTCCCTCAACCTATAAAGCGCATATGCCCCCTCTTTTTAACACTGTTTTGTCTAATAATTATCAACGGAAGGTTTATGAGCTTAAGGTTTCGAACTTCTAGGCATATCACCGGAGGGGAGTTTAGTCGATAGGCGCCTGCTTTTTGTAAGTAAATCCGACATTTTCAGTCTTTAGAAAATTCTCCTCGCAAACCAAAAAAAAAAAAAATTGCACATTTATGTCCAACATGATTTTTCTTAAATTTTATTGCACAACTGTTTTTTTTACGTAAAAGTTCAGAAAAATACCTTCTAAAGTTCATACAAAACCTCGGTACACCAAAATAATATAAACAAACAGCGAGATCAGCACGTGAACATGCAAATCTGCATGCTATTCGTCGTTAGCAAAAGACTCGCCTGCTCATCAATTCAGACCCCATTAAAGTGAGATTTTATACATAGTAAAATATTTGCGGTTGTTAAGAAAATGTTTATAATTATGAATGTAATATCTGTACTTTCCTAATATTTATTAATATACCTGAACCTATACTCCATAAATATCTTTTTAGTTAGCCTTTTTCCTATCTTTATAAATCCCCTTTTATTGCTTTGCGACCCTGTCTCTCGAGCTGTGCAAGTGAACAACGAGTGTATTTGTTTATTCCGAGTCCAGCCTGGATTTGCGTTGATTATAATAAGTTGTTGTTTATTGCTATGCAAGCGCGATTTGCTATTTTTTAACAAAAAAGTTACCTAAGCTAACTATTTATTAATACCTCTTTGTGTATGGTATCTAAATAAAAAGTTTAATTAAATTTAAAATATTTTCATAAAACGAATACAATTAAAATGCTTACGTCAGTGTAGTGACAACATATAGAAGCATTATCAGGTTGAACTTTTGCATATTACAGTAAAAACCCAAAGTAAAATTCTAAAATTTTAAAATTTTCATGTTTAACTTTAAATATACCAAGTAGTAGTAATAAATTTCAAAATTTATTTATAAGTTAATTGAAATATAAGCAATTGCAACAGTGATCATATAACAATAAATGTTAATTTTGTGATTATTCATGGATAATCTTTATAATGTTTATACTGTTATTTTTGATGACGGTATGAAATTATTTTAAAACTCTCATATTCAATAAAAATAAATTTGTTTTAAATATGTTGCACTTAAGTTAATAATTTTAATGTCACTATTTTAAAATTATTTTTAACATAGTTTTAATTTTAATAGATTTTAAAGACAATATTTGATAAAATTACTTCCCGCCAAAAGTAAAAGAACACTAAGAACTCGTAGCTTAATGTAAATTAATCACACTAAAAGTTGATTAAAAACCCGACAAAAAATCATGTTCAGTTTTTGATCAATTTACCTTAAAATATAAAAATTAAAAAATATTTATTGCTATTTTTCTAGATTTACTTTGTAGTAACATTTCAATTTTATCATGCAAATCAGTTTTGAACTCGGTAGAGTAATCTGGCTTAGAAATAGACGTTTGTTAATTTGTGATATTGCTTTACAAATTAGCAAGTGTCAGTATAATAGCTCGATGTTAGCGCATATAAATTAAATAACAGGAACAACAATTAGATTATGACCTGGATGCCCTAGAAACACTTCAGCATAAAAAAATCGGGTTCTTTGACTCATCGTTTTTTGAAACTAATTTTCATTGAAGATATCTGGAAAGACTTAACTAACTTTGTTCAATCAGTTTACCAAAAAAATCAATAAATTGAGCTCAAGTCATACCGCCCAATCCTGTGTTGGCACTTAACTTCTTACCATAAGAGACTACAATCAATGACTTGATCAATAGAAGCAAGTTATCTTCTATCTAGCAGCAAACTAAAATTGTAAGGCTGTGATTGAGAATTTAATTTTTAGCATTTCTAGGCAAGCTTCTGAGTGTTCCAAAAACTGTGTAAGAGCAACTAATTATTTAAATAAGAGAAAACTCTATCATATTTTTTTCTGCAACTAATCACAACAATTTTTTTGTTTACTAAAAAAAACTACTTTACTATTGATATTTGTTTCAGGTGACAAACTTTATTTGTTTACAATGTTAATAACTCTGTTACTGTAAATGGAGCTTGTTATCATTTTATCGCGCCTATTCTGTAGGTAAGTTTTAACCTCAATGTTAGTTAAAATTGCTGTTAAAATTAATTAGCCAATCAGTTACCAAGTTTTCTAAATATTGCCTAGCAACGTTCTAAAAATATCGCTGTTAAAAAATATATACAGAATACGGCCAAATGATAGCTATTTTTTATTGGCTCAAAATGGATGTTTTGGATTTGCACTGCACAACATGTGGTTTCAGCAAAACATTGCCACTTGTTAGACTGCAAACCAAACAATTCAATTACTCAAAAAAAAAGAAATTTGGTGAATCAATTTTTTTTTGTAAATAACCCAGCCAGTTATTCTCCTCGCTAGTGCAATTTAACACGTTAGACTTGTAGTTTGTAGAGTTGCTTTGTCTAGAGTTTACAACAACAACATAGCGTGTAATACGTTTTGTAGGCCAAGGTTCATCATCATGGAAAAGTAGATTTAAAAGATTCAATTTTGCCAGCGCTTTCATAAAAAAAATCATTTAAATAATGTTGTATTCGATCAATAACAGTATTAACTGTACTTCCTGCTGAACTATGAATGATTAAAATTCTTACACAATAAAATACTTTCCACGTGTATGAACATTGCACATAAGCCTTGGCTATGCTTTTAATCCACTTTTAAATTATACAAAAATGCGTGCGTAGCAAAACTAATAAAATAACACGTTTTTGAACAACACATTAGAAGTAAAAAATAGTATAAGGTGCAACAAGCATGATTTTAATGCAAATTTTTCAAAAATATCGACGTTGCACACGTCTGGCAAGTAAAGCATTCTTACAAGTGAAAAATGAGCACATTGTGCTAGTTGCATACTATGCTTTTCTCTAGGACAAAACTTACAATAATAAAGATATTTAATAAACGTCATTATTTAAATGTCATGTTACATTTGGTTCAGTTACTCCTTCAAAATTAAATTTTTATGATTAAAGTTATATAGAAAAGAACTCTAATAAAGTTTTAATGAGCGCACAGCTTTGTTTAATGGCATGGAATGTAGCAATTAAACAAAGTATAAAAGTTGTAATGAAAAAGTCTTACGCAATCAAACATACTAATAGAATAAAAGCGTACTTTCTCAATAGATCTGCGTTTAGTAATAATGGATTTCTTGAGTCAATATATTCTAATTTAAAATCTTCCTCAAAATTAATAATTAGTAGCAAACTACCCTTTTGTCTAGATTTCTTGTTTGAAACGATGTTAATTAAATCTCGCAGAGGTTACAAATCTTGATCACACAAGACTTACAATAAACCTTGCAATTTCATCTCATCTGAAATGCTTAGTTCAATAGAGAAAACAGATTCGTTGCGAGTGAGTTTCTTTCTCCAGTGATGAATAAAGGATGAGATAAATGTTGAACTCTATTCAAAAGGAAATACTATCACAAAGATACATATTTATAAAGTAAAACCATTTTACTTTATAAATATTAATTAACGTTTAGATTTATTAAATAATAGTTATAAACGTTTAAGAGTAAAACTTAAAAGTTTTTCTTATTAGCAAATTTTATTTTAAATAAAATAATCTTATAAGTATTTGCTGTTTAAAATATGTCTAGCAAAGTAAAATTTAAATATAAATGAGAAAAGAACTTTTTATACTTGTTTGTTTTTAATTAACAATTCCATTTCAGTAAACGCGTTAGGCATATAAACTTTGTTTAACTAATACGCCCCTTAATTTTCTACAACTAAAAGAGGACTTTAAATTAATGTATGTAAGATTTAACTGACCTGAAACCCATGAGCCATTAAACCGCAAGGGTTGAAAATCGTGTCCCAGTATGTCTTGAAGTCTGAAACGGCTTCCTTTAATTCTTGGCCCTTCATCTGGAGGTGTAAGTAGAACCACTGAAGTCACTATCAGGGCCAACACAATCACAATTACCATCAGCGCTATCATTATTCCCTTCCAATTTCGCTGGTTTGGGTTGCTCGACACCAACTCCTGAAAAAAATATTGCACTCAAGATACTGATACTCATTACAAGTTAATTAGAAAAAAATAAGTTGTTTTAATATACATTTAAGTTTAAATAAAGTCATTATAAATGTTTATTATAAAGTGTATTTGGTGTTATAAATTATTTAATTTTTAATTAACATTATAAGTGTAGCTACAATGTAAAGCTCTGATTAAACTAACAAAGTTAGCAAAACGTCAACAATAAATAATTAACACACAATTCTCAGGTTAATTAAAAAAATATTATAATAATTTTTAATCAATTTTGATATACAATTACATAAAATATGTTCAGTGTTAAGTAAGTAGTTTCATATAATAACAATAAAATATATGCCTCAATCTATATCTCCATCAAGATAGAATAATAATATAATATAATAATAATAAAGTTTATTGATTGATAATTATACAGTTAAATAAAATACACAAAATACACAATACTATACACAAAAATAACATATCAATAAACTATATAATGTCACGAAGTTATAAACTTGTGTGTGACAAAGAAAAATATAAAATTAATAATAATAATATATAAATGTACATAATAAGATTAAACAAAAATAATAATACAATAATGTACAAAGTAACAACTTAAAAACAAAACAGAAATATATAAAATATAACTAATAATTATAAACATAATATAAAATATAACTAATAACATATGTAATTTATATAAATTTAAATTTGGTTCACTAAAATTTTAAGTTCCATTTATGAGGTTGTCTATATGTGATCTAGGAGTAGAAAAAATATATTTTTTAGGACGTTTCTTAAAAATTATGATAAAGTTTGCTGTTTTTATTTCTTTTGGGATGCTATTAAAAAGTTTTGGGCCTAAATATATATATGATCTTTGTCCAACTGTTTTATGCATTAACGGTGTAACATATTGTTGTTGTCTTGTGTTATGATCATGCTCATGCTGTTTTAATGTTGAATAACATACGTACTGAGTTTTGCAAACTGTGGTGTAAAACAGTTGCCTTATATCGAGTATATTAGTTTCAGCAAACAGTGTATCAGATGGATATGTAGTTTCTTTATTATATATTAGTTTAATAATTTTCTAGTAATAAGTAATAAGTTTATGAAATATACTTTTATAATTTAATTTAGATTTACTCATAATTCATTTTAATGGTATTATTTTGACCTTTTATATGCTGATGAATACTTAATATAATCTAATTTCAGTTTAATCATTAAGAAGCAAAGCTACTGAATATTATATGTTGTACATCTATCATTATTAATATAATATGTACTTGTGTACATTAGAGTGACAATCAAAAGTAAGATAAATCAACAATATATAACTCAGTTTTGTTATATTATTTATTATTGCTACAATTCTTATATTACTACTTTATAAACTGAATAATAAAATTATTTGGTTATAACAATGTCACCGTTTATAACTAACTACACTTGCTAAACTTTTAACATTAAAAACAAGAATTAAGTCATTTATGACATTAAATATCTGCTTTTTCTTTTGGATTGGTAACTAGATTGCTTTAATCATTTTAAAGTAATTGAAGATTTTTTACTACCTAGCAATGAGTTTATTATTTTATATTTTTTTTTATTGTTTATGGAAAGCTCAAAATTTTGATTAGCATTGTTTCTGTCAATCTTATCTTTTGCAGACTGTATTAGATTGTCACAATGTTTACGAGCTTTCTTATAATCTTGTTTACTTTGTTCGAAACGATAACTGATGTTTATGATAATTGTTTGTTGCTTCTTAACAACAAAGATAAGAACAATTTTTTTGTATTTCTGCTGCAATATGTAAATCGTTAGAATATAAGCAATGAGCATCAAAATTAAAATTATTTTTACTATGTTTATCTTAAAATAATGTTAGATGAGGCGCGGTTTAAGTTTGATAGTAACAAGAAGAAAATATTTAACATAAGTTGGGTAATATTTTGAGAAGCAGCCAAAAGTTTGTTGTGTGGATCGTCTTGTAGAACATAAGTGATTTAACCATTCAGTACGTCCACAGTTTAAAATATGCTTGTTTGCAGATGTAAGCACAAACACCCTGTTAGTTAGCAAATAAATGTTCAAAATAATAATCAAAATTTACTAAATTAAAAAAATCTGTATCTTTATTATTTACTATAAATTCAGTAAAAAATAAGGTTTTCCATGTTTAAGATGCTAATTTTTTTTTAGACCACAATTATTAGAAAAATTAATTTTTAAGCCACAAAATAAATTGTTGTTTCGTTGATTGAAATTAGTTAGTAGACCAGATTAAGCCTTGTTTCAACAATTTAATTGTATCGTAAGCCATGTTTAACCTTTAGTACCGTTTGTTTTGTAGATTAGTGCCATTTGCTCCACAATTTACAGTATTCAGTGTTTCGTACTTATTAGACTCCAAGCATCTAATAACATTCTTGCGATAGTAGTCTTTTTGATAAAGCGTTACTCTGCTCACATATTCAAATAACAAGCTATCTAACGTGCAAAATAATTAAGTTTAGAACAAGACTAGAAAAGAATAATTTATTTTAGACCTAGGCCACAAGAGTTTGAGTACGCATAAACACTAGTCTTCAAAAACTGGATCTGTCTATTCTAAGCCAAAAACTCTGCTTTAAATGTCAGAATTCTGGCTCCGAATGACAAGTCCAGTTCCTCTGTCTTTTCTATAGTCAGTTAAAACTTGTTTAGCTTGATTAGTAAGGTTTAATTTAAAGTTTTTATTTGGTAAATGTAAGTGCGCTTTCATTAAATAAAAAAAATTAATAAACTAATTTATATTGCCATTGCTGTATTTGTAACTGCATAAGTTTTTTTGTAAAAATGACAACTTAAACTAGTGATAATTTTATATTTTTTTTTATAAATATTAATTGAGTATTATGTTTCAGGAGTATCAAATTCAATTTCAAGTCTCCAGGTGTAGCAAAATCAAAAATACCAAATTTTCAATAAAATAGCAAATTTCAAATTTTCCGCGAGAAATTTTTGAAAACTAAACGCAAGATCTTGTTCTACAAAAAAATCTATAAGATATACTTTTTTGAATATGATTTTTAACTATTTTTGTTATTTACAGCACAAAAGAAGACTGAAAAAAGACAAAATATTTCTAAAAAAACTAAAATAGCCGCCATTTACACTGTATTGCACCTAGAGATCTAAAATTTTAGGAATCGTTATATTTTGGTTTTCCAAACATGTAAACAATTTGAGCAAAATTGGAGATGTCACTGTGGTTGTTTGATCTATCGTCGAATTACTCTATAATAAATTAACTTTTACATTATTTTTAACACATTGACGGACAGTAGGAACAAGTAAAGTTTAAACATTAACATTATATGTTTTTGTAAATTTTAGAATATTAGAAGTATAGTTTTACTCTTTCTGCTTAAATAAACTTAATTTTGATTAATTCATCACTTTTAATTAGGGTATAACCGTCATGGCGCCAACGGACTCTAGATACTAAGTAATAGGACGATGGCGGCTATAACAGCAAAAATTTAAAGACGTAAATGACAGATTTAATAACTCAAATAAGCAATTTTTTGTGTGCAATAAAGTATTTTTGGGAGTTTTACACAAAATAATTAGTTCATAATCAAAAAAAAATAAATAAATGACAAAAAAATTTATTGTAATTATATAATTATTACACATTATTTTTGGTAAGCCGTGTTTCAAAGCATAGTGCAGGACACAGTGCAGATTTTAACATGCAATTCTTGCAGCAATATGATGTTTTTCTTTTTATTCCCTGTATATAACATTGTTTACAACGCTGAAAATAAGTTTTTCGCTAATAATTTTTAGGAGAAAATGGTTTGAATTCGTGCACGTTTAAATTGCACCAAAGACCTTCCATCCTGCTTATAATCTATACCATTAAAGATTGTATGATTGCTTCCTTGTATTCTATAAACTTTATTTGAAAATCTCTCTTTTGTTAAAGATGTAGTAAGTACTCCACACTTCTACATCCAGTAGATAAAAAATTACCATGTAATTGTTTTTTGTGGACAGGAATAATAAGACATCATCTGATCTGCTCTGTCAACTTTAGACATATTCTGATTATAATTTACTAATTCAAAATTTTTTTTTTTCTGTTGTCACCGGTTAGCTGTGTTTATCATACTTGGGTGGTAAGCTGTTGTTAAACTGTTCCGTATGTAGTTATTAATTAAGTTTCTAAATTTTGTTGTTTAAATCATGTTTTAATTAATTAAGGTTCGGGTATTTTGATGCGCCGTAAATGGAAAAGATACATAGTAACCTTTTTCACATTTACAAGCAAACTACACAACCGATAATATCGTGCTATGCATACTTTAAAAGGTTGAACATTTGCGCAAGTTTTAATTAAGTTTTCAATTTTTTAAGTTTACTACAGATTTTTATATTAATTATTATAAACTATTGTACTTATTTTTGACTAAATAACGCCGTTAATACATTTCTTGGTTGATTTATGATAAGTAAACTAATATAAGACCCGATGTCAGTGACATATCTTTCATTTAAAACCAGTTTTACAAAAATATAACTTGTATTTTTTAAATAAACCTGAAAACAAATTTTCAATCATTTTTATTATAAAATAATTGTATTTTTAGGCTACTTCTTATGCAAACGACAACCGGCAGTTTGGGCTCTTGGTCATAGAGGGCAAGTTGTCTGATGTGTTTGTTAGATTGATATTTACCTTTATGACAAACTCCCCCCGGACCGTTCTTACCAATAATTTCAATGCATCGCTAACGAAAGACACGGTTCGGGCACATTCGGCCACATACTTGATGACAATTGATAACAATATACAAAGACGTATAAATAAAAGTAGTTTAATTTTAAATTGATATTTTATTAAAAATAAATACGAACAATTAGTTTAAAAATATTAAACCAGTAAATACAATTTTATTTTGATAAATATTATTGTATTTTACCATATATTTCCATATATTTACCATATATTTACCATATATTTATTTATAAATTGAATTGAAAATATAGAAAGTATATTAATGTATTGTTAATTATAATAAATATACAGGAACATTTATTTATATTGCTGTATATTTATTATAATTAACAATACAATATACAGGATGTTAAACATAAACTTATGGATGAATAACTTTGTTTTAAACCGATGTGTATGATTCAAAAACCATAAGACCAAAACTGTTTTTTTTTTTATAATCACTAATAATAATTAAACAAACATGTCAAATTCTGTAAATTTTTGATTTACACTTTTATGCTAATTTGTTGCAAGATACGTTAAGCATACAAAACTTAAACCATTCATGTGGTGTAATTGGATTTTTGATTACATAGATTCTTTGTACGCCAGTGGCGTTGGACTGAATATTTATTCCGCAGAAAAATGTTTTTTTTTATATAAACCAGGAGTATTTTGGTTCCAATGATTATTTTTTCTGTTTGGTGTCTTTGTTGATATAAATTTTATTAAGGGTATTTTAGTGGCACTAAGCAAGGCCAACATTAACTTAAAACTTATTGATACTGCGATTCTACGTACGAAATATGATAATCTTACTAGTGGGCCTCGTTGAAGGGGTACCTATCCAAACTCTAAACTTACAATTTAGTAAACAAAATTTTAGAACAAAACTGGTTGTTTGAGTCACCTCTGATATGTAAAATACCATTTAAGACATCTTCTTGCTATACTTTTGAGTATAGTAAAATATGACAAAACAGTATCTCACTCTCAACACTGAAAATATTACAGCCCAAAAACAGTTTCAAGACGTGGGTATTAGAAACATCTAATTGCTTTCTTTTAATCTTTTCTAAAGATGTATGTTGTGGAACGTTTTAAAAAAGTATACGGAAAACGGATGTTTAGTAAAGCCATGTTTGCTAGAAAACAAAATGTAACGACTGCTTTGTTCACAATTACAAATGACACTTTTATCCATATTATTATTTTTTAAATCTATTTTATGATCTTTCAGAAAAGAATTTTATAACTAGTTTTTGTCTATATATATACATGTGCAATGTTGGATTGTATTAAATTAAATTATTTTAACGCAAATGTAAAAATAAATCAACAATTTACATACGGAGGCCCAGATCTCCGTAAGCTTTAGTAACATATTTTTATGTTACCAAAGCATACTTGAGTAAGGTATGACGTCATCAGTAAGATTGCCAAAATACGAGTAAAGTGTAACTAAAAAACTAACCAAAGCTTACTTTTTTTTTCCAAAAAAATTTAGTTACTTTACAAAACTATAATAAAACTGAATTTAATGGAAATTTAAAATTTTTGTTGTGTAACGGTGTTTTATTACATTAAAAATTAATAATATAATTAACATGCATTTATAAACTAATTGGGTTTTTACATTTTTGCGGCATGTAATATAATAAAATAAGGCCTTTCACCTTTAAATAGATGTAATAAAATTCAAATATGGTCTTCTTGTTTACTCCGTCTTCGTGCTATCTCAAGTTTGTGCATGTAGAGTAAACTTCGTATACTCTACTCTATCATATCCGAACGCCTAAAATTTCCGAACGCGTAAAGAACAATTAAAGTTAAAGAACCAAATAAAAAAAAAATATACAAACGGTAGATAAAACTTTAAAAGTTTCTGAAATACAGACAAAATCACAAGTATTATTGTAGATTGAAATTTAAAAACATGTTTAAGTTTTTCTTTATAAACGACGCAAAAAAATTACGCATTAACAGTTCCAACAAAATAGTTGGGTTATATTATAAATGCTACTTCTCACATTTTTATTTGTAAAGAAAAATTAAAAATGTACTTAACATTTTAATCTACAATAAAACTGATAATTATTTGTGCATTTTAAAAACTTATAAGCCGGGAATACATATGCCAGCTACTTGCACAATTTCATACCAGCTCCTTGTACATGCCAGCTCATGTGTATTCTATCAAAAGGCATGCTTCTCGATGGCACCAAATCAAAAAGATTTGATTTTTTGAATGGCAAAGGCATTCCATAAAGCATGTATAAACACACACAACAAGTACTGGCATGCTAGTAAACAGTAAAAAAATTCTGGAAGCATTCTTAAATGGTTTCTATAACTAAACAACTGTTCGTTCCAAAATTGTTTCTTCTTTAAATACGTTTTCTTTTTTTTTGTTCGGTCAAATTATGTTACGAACGTAATCTGTTGCAAGTAACAATATAACACTATTTATTTCAATTCAAATTCTTCCTATGTTTTTGCCAGTTGTGAAAACTTGTAACACTTTTAAAATATGCTTATGTAACTAAAAAAAAATTTACAAATAAATGGCATATGTGTTGTCTTTTTACTGCTGTTTGTCTTAGCAGTACATGTATCCTCACTGTGGCATTAATTGGCATTGGCATTATTTATAGTTTTAACTATAGTTATATATGGCCATGTATGAGTCAAGTGTACGGAATAAAAACGTGCTTTTATATGTGCAAAGATACCCTGCAAATTTCAGTGACTGCCGTGTACTACGCTCCGAGACATCTTACAATGTATCCACAGAACTACTTAAAAATTGCAAAAAAGGGTTAAATTTTAAGTATTTAAAAAAAAACTGTTCTTTAAAGTTCTAGTAAATTTTCAAATACCAAAAACATTTTTGGCTGTGAAAAATTATTCTTTGAACACAAACAGTTCCTTACAATTTTTTCCTAAAAATGCATTCTTACTGAGTTACAATCGATCAAAAAATGTAAAAACGCGCAAAAAACAATATTTTTCAAATTTTGATTGCTTATTACTTAGAAATGGTTCACTGAAAATGAAAAAATCTGATAAAATTCACATAATCAGGATTTATGTAAAGAAGGCATTTTCAGTAGTTGGGACAAGAAAAATTTTATTTTGTACACTTGACTCATACATGACCATACGTATATATGTAATTCAAGATGTGATTTTTGTCAGTAACATATTGGCATTACATATAATATACATAATTTGCGTTATCTTAAGCCGAGAATATACATGCCTGTTAGTTGCACAATTTCATACCAGCTACTAGCTCGTGAATTCTGTCAAATGGCATGCTTTTTGCTGGCATGCAAGTCGATTGCACCAAATCAAAAAAAAATTGATTTTTTTTAAATAAGTAAAAACCAAATGTAATGCGCAATAGACGTTTGCGTCGATTATAGATGGGAAAATAGAACATGTTCTAGCTTTTCAAGATATAATTGTGACCTTGATCATTTGTGTGTTTTACACACGTGAATGGTCTGATCTATAACTATACAGGTGAGTCGGAAGGAACAGCCAAACTTTAAGAGTGTATTGTACACGTGAAAATAATATTAAAAAACTCAAACGTTGTTATCCGATTTTCATTTGTTTTTAAGTTATGGCGTAACTAAAAATGTTGTTCTAGTATGCCACAAAAGCTTTCCAGAGAGTTAAATTGGTTGCGGTGGTCTTATTAGATGTCTCCAGACCTCTTAGCACTAAATTATTGTTTATGGGGGCGGGTTTAGAGATGAAGTGTTCAAAGTAAAAGCAGCCCGAGTGTCTGCACTAATAGAACACATTAAAAATGTTGCAGCCGATCTTAAACAAAGACATAACTCAATCAGGAGTGCAACAGACGCCATTTGTAGATAAAACAGAAAATGTTTAGAGGTAAATGACGGTGTTTTTGAACATTTATTATAAAAAGGCAATGATTACCAAAACTTAAAAACAAATAAAAATCGCATAACAACATTTAAGTTTTTTTATAATATTTTCATGTATACAATACACTCCTGAAGTTTGGTCCGTTCCTCCCGACTCACCCTGTATATATAATTCAAGACAATTATGAACAGTGTCATACGGGTTTAAGTTGATTTTATTTACATAGCAGGGTATAGTTTAATAGTCTATAAAATAGATTAAAAAGTTCATAAAATATTATATTATTAATTTACTATGCGGTTTATATGATTAAATCTAAAGTTACACTAATGCTCTACACAAGTATTAAAAAAAAAATTAGTTTTGTTCAATACTTTGATAATGTAGTGATCGAAAATAACTGATAAATGTAAAAATTCAATTTTCGGAACTGCTGTTTAATTACAAACATCATACATAAATTAATAAAAGTTATTTTAATTATGTATTTGTAAATATACTAAATTAATTATTATAAAATATAAAATCAATAATAAAAATTCAATCGTAATATATATTTTAAGCGCGCCCCTGATGCAAATCTATATAAAATCGTAAATACATAATATAATTTTGTAAAAGTACGAATTGTTTTCGTACCATAGAGGGGTGCGGAAATATAGTCTATAAATAAATATCTAACCGGCTATGATGCGCACTAGGTTGAGTAAGTTATGTTATTCTGCACGAGTTAGCGCACAATCTTAGTTCAACTAGTTAGCACCTGGAGCCTGCACATGTCGGACAAATTTTAATTTGTTTGATTTCGCGCGTTGACGCTGCCCTTAAGCAAATTTATAATGTTGTATGGTCTCATAAAAAACCTTTTTAGCGCTGAGGAAGGGGATAGTGTTATCTCCATAACGTTTGCTGATAGTTAATATAGACTAATGTAGTTAACACAAATAAATAGAGAAACAGGTTTTATTTGCCATTCCAAGGGTGTTTTATTTTAAATCCAGTAGATAAATCTGAGTAAGAAGTAACTTGTTAGATAATGGTAATAGTTATACATGAACAAATGATGGCCCTTGTTTAAATATGACTGCATCAATCGCATCACAAGACTTTCAATAGTTGTCATGTTTTAATCGTTTTTCAATAGCCTTTGTATATTTCTATGTTCAAAACATAACCTTGGGCTAAACAAAATTTATACAATTTAGTTCTGTATTTTGCCTTTTTTTCTTTCATGTACGTGTGAAAAGAAAGTCTTCCTCAAAATAATAACAAAGATTCATCTAATGACAATGCTTCATTTGGTGCATATGCATTCGCAAATTTTTTCTATGATCAAATTAAGAAATATTTTCATTTTATAATCATTTTTATTACTTGGTCAT
Source organism: Tachinus rufipes (assembly GCA_963932245.1). Taxonomy (NCBI): domain Eukaryota; kingdom Metazoa; phylum Arthropoda; class Insecta; order Coleoptera; family Staphylinidae; genus Tachinus; species Tachinus rufipes. The sequence continues at coordinate 85,259,170 of OZ010743.1, forward strand.
CCCTTATATTTTCAAAAACCTGAATTGGAGAAATATTTTCGTCTATATCCAAAAGAATCCCAGCGGCATCTGCATCAAATGAAAAGTTTCTTATAAGTGTTGTATTAGTATGCCATGTCTCATCATTTTCTAGTTATTCTGGTGCTTCATATTCCTCACCTGTAGTTGATTCATTATCTTCACAACCCAAACTGTTATTTTCAGCACTAACAGCATCAGATTCAGATTCACTGTTGCTTGACCCACTACTCCTTTCTTCAAAAAGCTTCAGCAGCTTAGCCTGTTCTTTTTCCTAACTCGCCATTTTTAGTAAATATTGAATAATACACTCAAATTTGATTAGACAAACGTTTATGAAAATTGACGTTTATTCTGGTGATTTTTAAGATTATTTTGTTTAGAGGAAACGGGTTAAGAAACTAGTAACCACTAAAATCTTTAATAAAATTCCCAGAACTATTTGATAAACCACATTCTTTGTTGTTTAACTTCTTTATGATTTGGGTGTGTATGCTAAATTTTATTAAAAAAAAACTGTTTACATCTGCTCGAATATATAAGTTTTGTAAAAACTTTTAAAGCTATATCAATAACTCAGTCGGTATACCGCAACCAATAATCTTTTCAATTATTTCATTATTAACAGATCGTCATATTTTTATAAACACTGGTATAAACTTCTTTATTTTAAATAGACCACTAAGTGTTAAAATTTACTTTTTTTTCAATCTCAACATTTTATAATTATTATTAGTACAGGGAGTTTATAAATGAATGGGATTATGTAATCATTTTAAATATGCCGCCTTTTTAAAATAGTTTACTATACTACATATGTTTTCATATGTTTGCTTGACAGCTGTCAAAGTTGATCTGTCAAAACAAATAATATAGTGGACAATTTAAAAAAAGCGGCACATTTAAAGTGATTACATAATCCCATTCATTTATAAACTCCCTGTATTACTTATGTGTTACAATAGTAAAGAAACTTTTTAAATTTAACAAATAAAACTACATTCATTAAAACTATAACATTGAAAGCAATACTTAGACAGTCTTTGAACGTTGACATTGAATAATTGCGGATTAAAAGTTTTAGAAAATAATTAACTTAGAAGCTTATTTTATTTGTCGATAGATAGTACACTTAAAAAAATCTCTCTTAAAAGTTTCAGTTCTACATCTCTGAACTGTCAGTAAATATTTGATTAAATGCCAAGGTCTTTTATTTCTTTTTCACAATTTCCAATATAGTTAGTGTATAATATAAAGTAAAAATTTATAAATGATTAGTAAATAAATAATAATATAATCTGCATTTTAAGTAAAAATGTATATTGTACCGTGTAAAAAAACGTAAAATTTCTTGTAGAAAAGAGTAAACAATCCCATAAAAAATAGAGCATTTTTACTGCACTCAACCCGTTTGCTTGATGTTCTCATACATTAAAAAGTTTAAAAAATTATAAAGTTTAATATTTATTTAGTTATAATTTCTAGTTAAGGTTTAGTTCAAAATAATTGAAGAAGTAGTTTTTAATGTTTTTTTATATTTTTTGTTATGTTGTATTTAAACTAGAGATTGTGTAATATTTCATTCTATTTAATTCTGTTTAATTTTTTCATTCTACTCTTTTAAACATTTTTGCATCAACATTTCTCATTCACATGTATTGCTACTATTTTATCTGCTTCTACTTTTAGTTTGTCTATTTTTACTTATTCCATTGCATTTTGTGATGTAGTTTATACCTTAATCTATCTCTAATATATTGCTAGTGTAGCTTCTTTTTTATTCTACCTTGTGTGTTGTAAGTTTATGTTTCTAACTCATCATCATTCAGTCATTCTAGTCCACTAATGAACATAGACTTTATTCAACGTTTTCCATTTGGTTTTTTCTTGCGCTTTTTGAATCTAGTTAGTTGACACACATTTTATTCATTGTAAAAGTAGACGCTTCCTATTTCTGTCTGTATCTCGTAAAGATCTCTATTTATTGATATTTCAACTAGTCCATCTTTCATCATTCATGTGAACTACTTTCTCTTTGTTATCCGTTTTATTACATTAGTAAGTTTGGCTGATTGTACTGTCCAATTTGTGTTTTGTGTCCTAAACATTTATAAATTGATACTTGGCTGATGCGCGCATTTCGTATTCTAAGATTGTTGCTAGTGATAAAACTGATCATCTATTTGTTGCAAACCATAGTTGAGTCTTTTCAGCATTTCTTGTGGATCTTTCAAAAATCTGCAGTAAGCACTGTACGGTCAGCAAAGTGTAAATATCTTGCCGTCAATATTTAAAGCAATGTTGTCATAAAACAATGCAAATATTAAAATAGAGAGAAGCTCTAATTCAGATGAAAGCGCAATAATAATAATAATAATAATAATATTGATTTATACCACCGCAACACACAACAACACCTGTGAAAAGAAAAGAAAAAACTGATAATGGCCTAACCGCCGAAACCGGTCTTAATATATAAAAATAAAATCAGCACAATAAAGTATAAAATTTTTATTAAAATACCCTAACCTCAATTATTTTAAACTGTGCAATAATTAGAAACAAATACTACTAATAATAATAATACTTTATCCACAGGAAATATACAAAACCATTTACATCTACATCATTATATACATAATTAACGATGAATTACAAGCAATATTACAATTACACAAAAATATATAAAAGAATATTGAATAATAAAAGCATGGGAAAAAAGTATACATAAATATATTGACACTTAAAACTACATTTTGAAACACAAAATAAATCAATATTATTAGAGAAACTATTTGCAATTCTCACATTTTACCAATTGGATTATTAAATCTATAATTGGTGGAATTTATAGATTCTCTAAATAATGGAGACTGTCTGGTTCGGCGATTATTGTTGGGGACTTGAAATGGAAGAGTTACTAGAAGCTCTTGGCAATCAATCTCAGACATCATTAGTCTACGTAAAAATGATAAATCGGCTCTTTTGCGCCGAATTTTCAGCGGCGGAAGATTATATTGCAATGCAATGAGGTTAAAATCGTAATTTTCGGATAAAATGCTTAATTTGTACAATAATGAACAAATAATTTGTTTTAAATACGTTCTATATTGCATATATGAACGCTGAAGAATGGACACCAAACTGACGAAGCGTACTCTAAATGAGAACGTACTAAAGCGCAATAAAGTAATTTGAGTGTGCTAGGAGATAGGTCAGTAGACATTCTGTAAACAAATCCTAACATTTTCATAGCACGGTTGCACATATAGTTTATATGCTCATCAAAAGTTAGTTTTGAATCAAAAATTATGTCCAAATTTTTTATTTGTGTAACATGTTCCAAAACATTATTATCGATAGTATAGTCATACGATACTTTTGCTTAAAATTCTGTTGAAGCTTATCGAAAAACATTTATTTGTATTAAACAACAAGTTATTAATAAGACACCATAAATGAACAGAATCTAAATCATTTTGCAAACTAATGCAGTCTTCGATAGATGATATTCTTTTATAAATTTTATGATTGTCAGCAAATAAAAGATAAGACAAAGAATTAATAGAATAAACAAGATTATTAATAAAGAGTAAAAACAGAATCGGTCCACAATGAGATCCTTGAAGAACCCCAGAAGGAACAACAATTGGTTGTGATAAAAAGTTATTAATTTTCACACACTGTGTACGATTTTCCAAAAAACAATCACGCAACAACAGATTCATAAAAACCCAAAGCCCAAAGCTTAGCAATCAAAATACTATGATTAACGCAATCAAAAGCTTTTGAAAAATTTGTGTAAATAGAATCTACTTAAACTCTTGATTGAAAAGCATTCAATAGATTATTTTCGTAACAAAGAAGATTTGTAAAAGTAGAACGACCCTCGCGAAACCCATGTTGCTGTTCCACTAAAATGCTTTTGCACATCTATTGTATTTGACCAGTTACAATTTGATCAAACAACTTAGGAATAGCAGACTGGATGCATATACCTCTATAATTAGTAATATCCTCCTTAGCTCCAAATTTATGTAAAGGCGTAATGTAACTTTGTTTCCAAACTAAAGGAAACTTGGCTTCATTAAGAGAAGCCTCAAAAAGTAAATGCAATGGCGTAGAAATTGAATAAATACATTGTTTTAACAGCATAGATCGAACACCGTCCGGTCCAGTGCTAAAGTTACATTTAAGGTTCTCAATCCCTTTAAATATATCGAACAAACTAATTGAAAATGCTCGATGTAATACTATTAACATAGTCATCTCTATTACTGCAAGTTTTTTGTTTATGATACATTGTAGCTGAAAAATTATTAGTTTTTCTAAAGTCGCTAACAAATTTCCAAAAGTGTTTAGGGTTACTTTGAATGTTGATTTCTGTTCGAGTAATATATTGCTTGTATAGACATGTACTGAAATTTTTACACGAAGTACAAATTGATTGAAACTCGTTATAATCAGACAATTGTCTTGAAGATTTATAAAGTTTATGAACTGTCGTTTTGAGTCTAGTAAGTGAAATCAATTCTTCATTAAACCAAACTGGAAAATTTTCTTGCCATAGTTTTTTGGGAACAAAATAGTCAATAGCAAAATGCAACACAGATTAAAATAAATTAACGCAATTATCAACATCACAAATATAAAAAAGGGCGGACCAATCAACATTTAACAAAAAAATAATGATTGCGTTAAAGTCGGCATATTTAAAATCATTAAAAACATAATTACACATTAAAATATCACGGCTAGTATCACATTGTACATCAATCACTTAAGAAATATGATGCTGGTTAAGTTTTAACACAGAAATATCACAGATGTTAGAAAAACATAAATCTAAGAACTTACCACTATCATTAGGTATAGAAATACATTGAGCGCAGTTTAAAAATCTATAACAGTTAGAAACAAAATGAGCAGAGTACCTATCATTACAAATAACACTTATGCCTAACTCATCATTTATCCATACCGCTGCGTGTAGATTATAATTGCCTAGTAAAATTAGTTTACTGTCTGGTTAATTGTCAGCGATAGATTCAACGGAATAACAATGATATAAATATTTATCACATGCCGAGTTAGGTTAGGTTAATTTTTTGGGAACAAAATAGTCAATAGCAAAATGCAACACAGAATAAGATAAATTAACGCAATCACAATTATAAAAAAGGGCGGACCAATCAACATTCAGCAAAAATTTATTGATTGCGTTAAAGTCGGCTAAACTTAACAATTACAAACAAATGTTCAACACTTAAAAATGTAGGTTGTAATAAAATACAATTAAAACAAGTTTTAGTAGCAATTAAAACACCTCCTCCGTCAAGCTTAGGGCTTGTTAATAAAGAGCAATCACATCTAAACAAACTGTAACCAATTAATTGTAGCTTCGCATCGCTGATATCCTGATTTAGCCAGGTTTTGGTCAGTACAATTATATCGTAGTTAGATACAGCTACAGCCAGCATAAGTTCTTTGAGTTTCGTTTTTATACCCCCTACATTCTGGGAATAGATGGAGATACCGCTAGTGTTTCTGGTGACGGATTTAGATTGTTAGCTGGATCCAGATTTCAAAAATCCACCGAAGATGAAGCAGGAACATTATTAACTCGCCAATAATATATAAATTTTTTGACCGCTATATTTGCAGGCCAAAAATCTTGATAGGTTGATACAAGGACACAATTCACACCGGTGCGGTCGATCACTGGTGACTGACTAAAAACAAATACAAGTAGGCCACGGTACGGTTACACAAGAGACAGCAGGATTATAAAAATTAATAATAAAATTATACGTTAAAAAATGGAAGTTACGCCACTGGTACGAATAGTTAAAAACACCGCCACGAGAAGCGCGACAAAACAGTAAGCGGGAAACTATAGTTCTAGTTTAAATACGTTTACAATAATAAAAATAATTAAACCAGTAATTTTTTTTTAAATTGTAAAGATGTATGGTTGCTAATATAATTACCAGCCGGAATGACACAAACTTTAGAATTAAAGGCACAAAATTCCACACAGTTTTGTTACACAAGTTAAAATCAATAACATTAAGCACACACAGTGACGATGAAGATGGAACGTTTCTACAAAGTGCAACTAGAGTTGTTAAATGGATTAACTGGTATGATTCTCTAATAATACCAGTTTAAATAATAAATCAAAATATTTTGCGTTTAGTAAAAAAGCAACTTTATACTCCCTAAGAAGAACGTTGTTTTTTGTCATTGATGCATACAACAGCTCTGTAGAAATGGTTCTAGAACGTCGAATAATAGATCCCACTGTTGTAATCATTAGAAATTAAGCTTGCAATGGTTCTAGTAGTATTCTAGTAGCTGTAAAATGTTATATTTATTAACAAGTTAACACGAATAGCATTTAATTCTTGTGCAAAACCGGTTTGCAATAAGCACTGCACCGTCACTTCCGTATGTAAAAAAATAGACGTTAATTTCTCAGTAAAGAAGAAAAACAATAAAAATAATATAATACGGTACATTAAGGATAGTTAAGAGATGTCACTGAATCTTAAAAAATTTAAATTTTAAACACCAAAAATGTCAGTCACATAAAGGTTAAACATGTATTCCAAGAGTGTTATGAATAATTGAGATAGTGTCTTCTTGGTGCACTCTTTTTATTTTAAAGACGTATTTTTATCAAGATGTAGCATCATAAATATAACAGAAGAAAACGAGTGTATTTGTAGTCTATTCTACAATTTTTAATAATTCTTAGTAGTCAATAATGTCAAACGCTTTCTTGTAGTCGACAAAAATCTTGGAACTAACGGTTTATTTATTATATCTTATATATTTCTCAATTAAATTATATTGAGTTTTACTACTTCAAACTCTTGTTTGTGTCATTTTCATTTTTCTTTTCTTCTTCTTCTCTAAAAAATATATAATTTTGTTTGGTTTACTTATTCTTAACCACTTTTACAAAAAAATGTTTTTCTAGGCATCTAATCATATGTATTATTTGTTATGCCCACCATGTTATTTTCATATACAAACAACTTGGTATAATCTTAGTTTGGTAACAGTCTGGACTTAACCTTTTTTAAAGTTTGATTTATTAGGTTGATAATCATAATTTAATTAAGCTTATTTGAAAAACCATTTTAAACACAAGTTAGTTAGGTTATCAATTATATTTTTTAACATTAAACTAAGAAACAACAAAAAAAACAACTAGCAAAAAAACTATGTTGTCAACATACTTCTAAGACAGTAAAATAATTAAAAAAAACACCACCGTTAAACACCAGTGATGATTGGTGGCATTTAGTTTAGTGCAGCCTTATTCTTTTTAAACCTTCAAAATAAGATAACTCGGATAATGCAAAAATTAAAAAAAAGTACAACTTTAAATAAAATAATTAGATTGCATAGTATAAGAAAAAAAAAACAGTTTACGTGTTCCGTTCGGCAAGACACTGATGAGAGTTTATAGAACCCAACACACTTTTTTTTTAATAAATTATATGTAAACTAAAATAGTAATTTAATTCATCTAGTAAATTGATATTCAGCATATGATAAATGTCTGCGTCAGTTTAACCGAAAATCAATGAATCCGTAAAGAAACACAATGTAACGAGATATCTACGAACTTACGTATCCATCATAAATCGCTTTATGTATTTTTCTGTCTGAATATATTTTTTTGCACATCCTTTTCCTCGCCCTATTATATTCACATAAATTGACTTCGATTAAATGTTACGACTAAATTGACTTTCATTGTAGACATATTTTTGTGCTTTTAATGACGCAGCAATGCCGGTTTGTTGCAATTTAGCTTTCAACTATAAATAGTCGCGCCTCAAATTGATTACAACATTTGATTAAAAATTCCGAACGGTAAATAAACTTGTCAATCAAATTCTACATTCAAACAAATTGCAAAAGCGAATATATAAAACCGATGCATATGAATGAAATTGTTTTATTTACAAATGTTATTTATATATACGCAAAAACAAGTTAATTATTGATGGTTTTACATAGTTTGATTTGTATAAAGTACGTCCATGTATAGTAGTATTATGTGATTGTATTATTATTTTTACAGTTTAACGGTTTTTTTTACAAATAAAAATAAACTGAAAATTGAAATTTCAGCTTTGAAATAAGTTGAATTGTAGTATTATAATTTAATAATTTATTTTCATTATAAATAAAATACGAAATTGCTTCCACTAAACTGAAAATAGTATTGACATCCCAGTGAATGTAAGAACGCTACTTGAATTGCGTACTGAGATTATTTTGAATGGAATACAATTTTTGCATGAATAGACTGTAAAAAGTTGGTTACAATAAATTCTATTAAAATTTTCAAGAATAATTCAAGAAAAGCAGTAAAAATTTGATTTTCTGAAATACGTTTATAACGTCAAGTGTACTAATGCAGTAGGTAGACATAAAAGTCCATACAGTTTGTAGTCCGTTGAAGCGTATCCAAAAGTATTCCGGGACTCCTTTGTAGTCAGGTAGATTGAATTTAAAAATCATTGAATTTGATTATTCCGCTATTCTTAGGCCATTCGTTCTCAAAGTATATTGTATATCGTTTACATTTTGGCTGCCTGCCATATTCACCAGCTAATTTACAACTTTAATCAACATATGTTGAACAGGTTATTACATGTCACTCATTATAACCATCACATTATATGTTATAATTTGATACATTTATGCACTGCATATTTATTTTACATGACATTTGTTTAAAAAATTGTCTGTAATAAATTGTAAGTATGTTAAACATTTGAAGCGCTGCTGAAAATATTCATAGCCATATTCATATATCGATTAGACTAGACCTACACGCATATATGAAATAGTTAATGGGGACACTGAATTTCATATCGATTGGGAATTAATTAGAATGCCGCTATAAATACCTGAAATGTATTGAATTACCATTCAATTAATTAATTATCGATTTTGTATTTAAATTTTATATTCACCATAATATGATATAATTTACTAGTAATTTAGTCAATCTCGTTAGTCATTTAATTTATTCATTTTTTTAATTAATTACAAAAAATATTGTCAATATTTCAACTAACTACAAATAATTAATTGCAAATAAATATTGTTTAAATTATTAATAAAATTATAGTACATATTGTTAATTAAATTAAAATTATCATCAGCAGTAATAATACTGTAGCAACACAACAAATACGCATAATACTTGTAAAGTTGGTATCTGAAACTAAGACGCAGCTTGAAACAAGGATGTTCTAATGAATCCTGGGAGTCTAGTTTGTTTGCATCCAAGGACATATTTGCTTTGATTTAGCTGAAGTGCCTTTCATTATCATGTCACAAAGCAGCGTAATTATGCATCAAATTGATAAAAGTTTCAACCTCCAGCCAAAAATATTCATTACAAAAAATATGTTAATTAATCATTTCTAAAATTTAATAAAATTAAAATACATTCATCTCTCTATACAAAATGGGGCGCTTCAATGCATATCTATAGATATGCACACAATGGCTAATGTGAATACAAATCATCTATTTGAGTAGTGGGAATTGATTAAGTTGCAATTATAGCTGTGGGATCAGATGGACGCATTAATTCGTCCAAGCGGTGAAAATCTATTCGAATTGAATGGAGTTTAGGGAGTTAAAGCAGGACGCGGTGATCTATAAGAGTTCTATTCCGTTTTGAATCTCAAATACATGATTTGAGTCTGTGAAAACCGTCTTTTCAAATATGTTTTAGCATGACAAGTAGTGCCGATAGATATTGGATTTTTCAAAGAGGATTAACTCAACTTCTTTTTTTACATATGAATACGCCATTTACATAAAATTTGTACATTATTAGTGTTTATAATATATTTATTATTATAGAAATATTATTGAGACCATATTGTTATACGTGTAAGTTGTTTTTACATTTTATCACTAAAAAATATTTACCATTTTAACATAATAAATCATCGTAATTTATTCATTATGATATAAAACATTTAATCATATTTATTTTAATAAATCAGAAATACAAAATAAAAAAAAACAGTTTTAAGATTTTTATATTAAATTGATTTAATACATTATTTGCAATAAAGATAGCGACTGTACTTTGAAAATAAATATTTCCAATTTCTTCAAGTTCAAGTAAACTTATATTATGTTTAGATAATAATGAGTTTGCTACAAAAACAAATAAACTTACACCATGAAGTCGGTTAAGCTGTTTTCTGAATAAAATAAAAATATAATCTGTTGTGCTTTTTGGTTAGTGCTATACAATAGTTAATGATGAATTATACACATTGTTATTTACGAGGAAGTAGGCATTGGGGGTGTACCAAGTTACACTGACATTGACACTATTGAGGTGCAACAATTGTCTGAGGTATTCACACATAAAGCAAAAAGTCTTAAAGATGTGAAAAAAAAAGTAAATTGGCATTGAGGATATCAGTTGTATTTAACAGCTGTAGCATGCTAAGTACGATGCTCAAGTTGGGCTCTAAAATATTATTTATAAAATGGCAATTGAAACATTAGGCGTTTGTGTTACCCTTAGCTACTGGACATGGGTTGTATTGACCCAATTGTTACAAAAATTTAATTAATAGTGTTCTTTATTCTTTTTTGTTTGAGATTTTAAGTAAAGAGTTAAACAAAACATATGTTCTTGAATGCCAAATACTTTTAAATCAAAATATGTATTTATTATTGCAATACAACACTAAATTAAAATTAAAGTAGTATAAAAGAAGCATAATTGAAATTGCAAAAAAGGGCAATGTAAAAAAATCTGCACTAGGTAAACATTAATATACTTTTTTTACAAATATGGGCAGTACATTTGGAGCAAAGCATCTAAGGAATAAATTTGATGTTTTCCTGTCTTAACTGCTAAGGCACAATGTGCATCTTACTTTTTTTGCCAATTTTGCTTCTGGATTTGAAACTTCTGCTTTCTGAATATCAATAACTTCTTCTATAAGTTATTTCAAGTGTTTTTGTATTTTAGGATTATTATAACAAAATCTAATAAGTGGTTCTACAGGGTGAGCGAGAATGACCAAGGATTGCAATATAGGCAACCAAATATACACTTATTGTAAATATTAAAAAAAACATATCCCTAGACTGCCCTTGACCGTTACCATAGACGTAACACAAATTTTGTTCTTGTGGTAATTAATGTTACTATAAACAATTAAAATATATACAAAGTATATAATAAACAATGATGAATTATTTTAAAAGTTTAAATAAATTTCAATGATTAAAAATAATATTTGATTAATTAAATACACTTAAAATAAAACGTTTCTATTTATTAATTGGCAATTTAACCATTATGATAAATTACAAATGTATAGGGTTAATTATTATTGAAAAATTAATACTCAGTATAAACATAATAAGAATAATAACATCAGGTAATTGTACTAGATTATGAATTAAATTATTAAATTATATGTACAATGGTGCTACGCAAGAACAAAAATTTTATTTTTGACAACGCTAACAATTAAAATAAATACATAATGCACAACGATGAACTATTTTAAAGCTTTATTAAAAAAAACAACAATTTCAATTATTATACATATAATATACAAATAAATAATAAAATGTTTCTATGTTTTAAATAACAAAATTACCATTATGAAAAGTAGCAAACGTTTGAACAATCAATAAATATGGCACAAGTAATACTCTCTTCAATCGTACCTGAATCAATTTAATAAAGTTTTATAAAAAAAAATATAAGTTTATTTATTCTTTACCTTAAAATTAAAACCCAAATACCAATTGAGTGTAAAGTTGTTTCGTGTAACTAATAGGGATTGAAAACAACCACAAAGCTTCATCGGTAAAAAAAATCTTATTCAATATTTCATAATTATTTATATTGTAAACAACCTTTTCAATTACAATGAACAGCCTGTCAGGTGGTTTCTTCTAACAGGTGCATAAATTTTAATTTCTAATTGCCATCCTTATTGATAGTTCCACTGCGACTATAACATAACTCTATTCTTGTATAAACATTAATGTACATATAACTTAAATATCCAATTCATAGTATGCATAACACAGAATTAACATTCTTTTAAATTTACACTGCACTTTCAATTATTAAATTGATTTGAACATATTTTTAATAAACATTTACGTTAAACAATGATTATTATATAATTTAAATATTAAATTAACACTTCTGTTCAATCACAGTTTGTGCATAACACACTTCACACTATTTAAAATTCATTCGATACTTCACAATTCACATTTTATTATAATAAATTAACCTTTACATTATTTTTAATAAATATAAAAAGTGACGAACGTCTATGAAAATTGACGTTTATTTTGGTAACTTTTAGGATTATTTTGTTCAAGGGCAACAGATTGACAAACTGGTACACACTAAAATCACAAAAAAAATTCCCAAGAATATTTGAAAATCCTCGGTCGTTCTCGCCCACCCTGTACTAGGTTGTTGTAAGAGTATTATTAGTATCAGATGTATTTTTATAAAAGTGATATAATAAGTATATATGCATTAGTAGAAGCAATATCTACGATGGTGTAAAAAATTTCTATAGGCGATTTGTTGGTTTGGCAACTTGATGAACATTTATGGTCCAGGGCATCTATTCCTCTTCCTACACTAAGAAGTGTTGTTATAATGTATTATTATTTCAGGCTTCTTGATGATATTGTCGTTGACAGGATTATGGTGCATAGAAGACATTAATGAAGCTGCTTTGCCGTTTTTAGACAAAAAATGACATCAATATATTTTTTTTATTAAAACCGTATGTATAAACTTAAATTAATTATTATTTTTATATTGGGTAAAAGTTTATTTGAATTTTTTTTTTTATATTTGCGCAGTGTTTCTATATATGTAAGCTATTGCTTTCTTAGTTCTGTGACTAGCTCAATAAATAAAAACAAATGATCTCCAGTCACGTTTCTAATAGTGTATTGCACAAGTGTTAGTTTTATTACGGCTTGTAAAAAACTAGATAATATTTTTTCTTTTTGAAAAAGTGTCATCCCTTTACTTCCTTTTCTTCTATATATATAACCATTGTAAAAGTAACTATTTCTAAAATCTGTTAAGCACATTATTTTTATACCATATTTGTTAGGCTTATTTAACCAGCCACAAAAATATTTTAGACCATGACAACTGTCTGACTTCTTCTTGATTATTTGTGTATTTATTACAGAAAAGCATTGAAAGCAATCAGATAAATTGATCAAGTTATTGAAAATTTTAAAAGCAAAACCCGTATAGCTTTGTTGCAACGTTAGTATTATATTTTGACACTGCTGTTTGTATTTTACTTCATAACTTTGCGTTGTACAGACTCAAGCTTATTTACAAAACCTTCAAAGTGTGGTGACCATATCACACAGCAGTACTCCAAAATTGAGCAAACTAATGAAATAAATAACAGGATTAGACTCTCAATGTTTGTAAAATCCTTTGTGATACGTTTAATAAAACCAAGCATTTTATTTGCTATAAAAATAACAATTTCTAAATGGTAAGAAAAAGACAACGTTTTGTCAAAATAAACGCCAAGATTTCGAACAGTGTCTACATAGGCTAGTTTGATATTGGCTAAATCATAATCAAATCTGTAGTTATCAAGTTTTTACTGAACAGCATTACATGACACTTATCAACATTAAAAATCGTATCATTATTAATGCATTAACTGTTAATTGTATAGAGATCTGATTATAGAAATTTGGAATCATTGAGCGACAAAATTTTTCTAAATAATTAACGTCGTTTGCAAATAATAGTATTGTGGACCTCAAACCAATATAAATATTGTTTATAAATATGTTAAAAAGAAGTGGTCCTAAATGAAATCCCTGAAGGACACTAGATGATACGTAATATATTTCTAAAAAAATCTGTCTATGCGAACTTGTTGCGTGCAATTTTTAAATAAGATGTTATCCATTTTAAAAGTAACCCGCAAACACTATAACATTCAAGTTTTGAACTCAATAGTTTAATATTAACCTTATCAAAAGCCGTACTAGTCCATATACACCGAGTAAACATCAGCGCCCGCATCAAATGATTTAATAATATAATTTATGTATAAGAAAAAAAATTGTATTAGTAGATCGTCCACTCATAAATCCATGCTGTTGGGGTGTAATAACATGTTTAAATGAGTTTCTCATATAAGTTGCAATAAGTGATTTAAAAACTTTAGGAATCAAAGATAGAATACAAATTAGTCTATAGTTTTTAACGTCGTTTTTGTTTTCTGATTTAAAAATAGGTTGTACATAAGACAATTTCCATAATAATGGAAATTTACCTTGAGCAAATGGTAAAGAAAATAAAATATGCAATGGAATATATAACGTAAAGCTACACAAATTAAGTACTAGAGGTGGTATTCAGTCAGGCCTTGCTCCACCTTTTACGTCTATGTTTAGCAGTGCTGTCTGGACCTCTGTTGGAGTAATATTTAATTGAGATAGACAAACATTTAAATCAACTTTTAGATTGCAAAGAAAATTCTGTTGGCTATTGTAAACTGAAGAAAAGTATGTTGCAAATGCATTAGCAATTACGCTACCGCCATTAAATTGAACATTATCTAAAAACATAGACAGTTTGTGTTATATAAATATCATAAAAAAACTTGGTAAGATTCCGACAACGTTTCTTAAAGTCAGCAAATATTAAGTAATCAAAGTGCTGGTTTGATAATTTATGTTTATTATGAGCATGCTGTTTTTGGGTAACCAGTGTTCAAAGCTCTGTATTAAACCAGACAGAAAACTTGGGTTCATGTATTATTTTTGTTTAGCACAAATTTTTGAAAACAGTCAATCAATATCAGTACTATCTGAACATAACTCTAACCAATTTATTGAAATCAAGTAATTATTTATTAAAACAAAAGGCGCATGCTTAAAATCAAATACCACAGATAAGTCGGATTTAAAGTGCTCATCATCTGTGCATAAACATTCAACTTCTAAAGATGGGCGATACGCATCACAAGGTATTAAGGAGTCACATTTTACAACATTTATTCCCATATACGACGCAAAACACAAGTCCAGTACAACACCATAATAATTAACAATATTATTAAATTGTGACAAACCATAAGATGCATAACAGTCACAAACTAAACTTTCAATTGCATTTTTTATACTAGAATTATTTTTAACGTTAACTGGATAAAGCCTTACATAGTTATCCATATCAATCCAAGAAAAATCCGGCATTTTGAAGTAACTCATCACTATAATTTTGGACTTACTATGTTGAGCACAAATTGCAGACATTGATTCTAAATGAGATTCATATATCTCTATTGAAGATTTTGACGGTATGTAAACTCACCCAAAAACATAGAATTTATTATAAATAAATAGTTTTACACACGTTTCCTCTGTACTGTTGTTAGAAGGAATGGCATATGATTTCAATATATTAATGACAGCTATGAGGGCTCCGCCACCCTGAAGTTTTAAACTATTTGCAGCAGAACAATCCATGCAATACACTGGATATCTATTATCAAACAATTTAGCGTCTACAATTCCTGGCTCAAGTCATGTCTCGGTAAGAAATATAATGGGATATTCTTCAGAGATCACAGAACAATAAAAATCTTTTAAGTTTGTTTGTAGGCCCCTAACGTTTTGATAGTAAACAACAAAACTGTTTACTTCTTTTAAATTGATACGTTTGGTTTAGAAAAATTTCCAGATAAAGTTTAGGCCCACGACAAAGAAAAAAAAAACAAAGTCTTAAATACTTTTGACAATGGTTTATTAGCTCCTAATTTATAAGAACAAATATCTTCGTTCCTCATAAGTTCAAAACATTTTACATTGTTTATATTTAGAACATTTTGAACATAGTCCATAACTGATTCAGCTGATGAATCAGGACTACATCTTCCAATGTAAATCCACTATTTGTTTGTATCTACTCCTGCCTCAACATTGCGATTTCCTATGATAAATTTGTTCTGTTCTTGAATAACTTTTTTATTAATAATTTTTTTAACCGGACCGGAATTTATTATAATTTTATTAGTAACTCTAACGCTAAAATTTGATGACAATTTATTGTTCATATAATAGGGGTTTTAGCATCACAACTAATTAGTTCTATGGTAGAGGATGTCCATAATTATCAATTACAATGTAAATAGTAATTTTGTGCAGATTCAATTAATGGGAAAAAGTAGCAGCAACAAGCTGATGCAAGAAAACAAAATATACCAAATCAACTCAAAACAAAAAGCAGTTTAAAAGTTGAAACG
The DNA here is from genome assembly GCA_963932245.1 of Tachinus rufipes. Lineage (NCBI taxonomy): Eukaryota > Metazoa > Arthropoda > Insecta > Coleoptera > Staphylinidae > Tachinus > Tachinus rufipes. The sequence goes on from OZ010743.1 coordinate 85,275,543, forward strand.
GCCCATTAAAAAGAGAAAACAGTTTTTCTTCTGCAGTAAAATAATGCGATCGGTTAGAAAAAAATTGACAGTAAGCAGTATTAGCCTTTAGAGTAAAAACATATTTAACATATAAATTCAACGTTCGGTGTAGAGGTTAGGCTGTAAGCTTTTACTGCATCAGTGTTTGTTCCATATTTATTTAATTTTAGGTTTATAAAAAAAAAACTTTTATTTTATTAAAATCTTCACGGCAATTCTTTATTTGCCGTTTGAAGCAGAAATAATAAAAGGCAATTTTTTTACAATGTACGTTAGGGTAGGGTTTAATTTTTTTTGTTAAGGTAAGCGCCGAGCAGAACTATATTTGGATCAATGTTTTCTTTATTTACTCTATGAAACTCTTTTATATTTATTGTTATACTGTTTTATATGTTTTTATTATTTATTAATTAATATATTATAAAAACATATGAAACAACATGAGTATATCAATAAATATATTTGGATCGCCCAAAATCGGTTCAAGGGGCAAAAACGAACATAGTACCGCACAAAAGTTAATTAATTAAATACGAGCGTATCATAGTTAATAAAAATAGAAATTAAAAAAAATTTAACAACTTAATTTTGTAATTTATAAGTCTTAGCCATCTCGGTAGCACTTATTTTGTTGCAATTTTAGTACAAATTATATCAAGTAATTACAAATTGATTGATTTTTTTTCACTTAAAAAAATCACTTTCCAGTTGGTGATGTTTGATTTGAAAATATAAAATCTAATAAAAAAAGCTTATTTTAAAAGTTTAACAAAAAAATCTTTTGTCGTTTAAACCAATTTCGGGCAATTTTATTCTTTGTTGCACCATTCTGTGCGCGCAAAAATTTAAATGTATTATTATTTTTGGCATTCAACAAAAATCCAACTCAGAGTTCATAAAAATTTGACAAAAAGGTTAAGGCTAAAGCAAAGCAAATTTAAAATAATATATTAATTTGAACAACAATCAAACTCTTATTACAAGTAAACTTCTTTTAATTTTCCTCAACAATTCCAGATAATTGTTATACACACAATGCTTATATTTAAACAGTGGGCTAAAAACCACAAATCTAGTTAAAAAAAAATGCATAACAATAGCGTGTTTTGCCGGACTGTAAGTTTTCACCGTTTCCAAGAAATGAACGTTTTATTTTGTTTTATAATCAAGAAAACGCAAACCTTTCTTATCGCAGGCGCGTTTTTTAGGGTGTTTTAATGTTAATTGTGCAATCAAAATTTGATATTCTCAAAACAATCAGTATTTTTTTTGTCTCCAATTGACTAATGTTAATTCAAAGTGAGCCCCATAATCAAAAGTAAAAATTACCGTCCATTTTTGCAATAACGAATCAAAAAGGATTAATAGTCAATATCCGCGTGCAAAATTTTTATACTTTTATATTTTTTTTACAAAATCCGACACAAAAAACGAAAATTTGTAGACAGTTAGACAAAGTAAAATTAAAAATTAAAGTTTTCTTATGGTTTTTAAAAATTGATTCACCAACCTCCATTGTTCTGGAATTACTGTAAATTAAATCATGAACGCATATGTAAACATAAATCGCGCGCACATCTTACTTTTCAGTTTTGGCAATTCTTACACAGTCAACTTTGGTAACATTTTTTTTATGTTACAAAAGCATACTTGAGTAAGATATAACGTCATCAGTAAGGATGTCAAAAAACAAATAAAGTGTAACTGCAACTAACTGAAGTTTACTTTTTCTCGCCAAAAAACGACTTCAAAAATAAAACTTTCTGGACAAATGGTTGCAGTTGGCAATGTTTGCATGCCACTTGTTTTATTTAGGCATGCCATTCCTAGCAATAAACATAGTTTTATGATGGCTGTCCCAACCACTTAATAAACGATAAATTGTGGCTCAAATTTGATCAAAGTGCAAAAAAAAATCTTATGTTTAAATTATTAAATTATCAAAAATATTATGTTATTGACGAATAAACCGTTGTTTTTGTTTTTTACTATTCTATGTAACATAACAGTTAGTCAATGGTAACAACATTTTTTTAAACAAACTGATAAAACCTCTGATGCAACTTGCCATAAATTATAATTTAAGAAAACAAACAGATTGTATTGTATATTGTATTTTACAAAGAAAAAATATTAGCATCTATTGAGACACTAACCCCAACACCAACTAGAAGCTATACCATCCCATCATCAACACCAACAATTTTTATTATTCATAAAACATTAGAAGCTTCATCAATAAATCTGCAGATTTTGAAGTATATTTAAAACATACAAACCAGAAGTTGTCTTAATTTCGGAACACTGGATGTGATCAGAACAATTAACTCACTTGCAATTGATAGCTATGCAAAAAGCATTTACGAAACACATCAGTAGTTGTTCCAAACAGGCTAAATAAGGTTATAAGAAAGCTCGTAAACATTGTGACAATTTTATACAATCTGACAAAAAAATAGGATTGACAGAAACAAAGCTAATCGAATTTCTTAGCTTTCCATAAACAACAAAAATGTATTGCAAGGTAATAAAAAATCTTCAATATCCTTTTTTCAAAAAAATGAAAACAATCTGAACACTAATCCAAAACACAAACAGATATTTTTGCAAACCAATTTGCATCTAACTCTACTATTATAAATCCTTCTATTGCTGTACCTACAATGCCGGCTAGTAGTAATATAATGGCTCAAATTCATTTTAGACAACGGGTTATCAAAACATATCTTCTTAAATTAAATACTAGAAAAGCACCTGATGCCTGATAGACAATATTCCACTTATTATTCTTAAAACATTTTCTAATAAATAACCTAACCTAACCATACAAAAAAAAACATTTTTAAAATAGAACAAAAAAACTTCATCTCAGATACTCAATATGGATTTCGATCAAAACGTTTGACAACAGATCTTCTGACTTATGTTAGTCACAAATAAAATTTTACTTTAGATAAACATGAAGAAAATCTTGCAGTATCCTTAGACAGTTCCATAGCATAATATAGCATCCTAATCTTATCAACAAGCTCCATTGTATAGGTCTTGATAACAAATCTGCAAATCTTATTAATAGTTTTCTTGACTATAGAAAAATTATAGTTAGAATTGATGGTTTTCGGATTTGTTTAAAATAATAAATGCAAAAATAAAAGTCTCTCTTATTAACTGGAAAATTACTAGAATCAATTAACATACAAATTTAAAGTTATATAGAAACCAATATCAATATTCTCCAGATGCAACTAAACGTACATTGCTGTGGCTCCTAAATTAATTTGCCATTTTGTCGTGTACCGACGATGTTCCTACCAAAACTGAATTGAACCCGACACGTATTCAAAGCGTTATTTCCGATGCTGTGTAATATATGATGAAGGGCGGCACTTATACTATATTCTGCACAATGCAGTTAACACAATGTACTTGAATTATTGCCAAACACAATAATGAATTTACAGTAGCTTACACACGAGTGCGGCATGTCAAAATCACATTATAATTTAATTGTGAAGAATAAAAAAGATTGTAAACACTTCCGTCGTTTCCCTGCACGACATGTAAAATGTCATGCGTGCAATAAAATTACGTTTCATTAACAAATTACAACGATGTTTTTAAAACTTGATGTGATGTGCTTTTCTGCTAATGGAGTAAGTGAAGTCGCATATTTGGACTGAATAACTGAATCAAGGCGGATATTATGATTGCTCGCCGGAGACACATTATGAATAAATTATATTCGAATTAGGGTAATTGGACTTGGCATATGTGAAATGTAGTAATTATTGCATTTGAGATTAATTAAATTTTAGATAGATTTGAAGCAGTCAACATATATAAAATATAATACTCAGATTAATAATGCTAAAATTAAATTGCTTTAATACAGATTTATTCATAACATTTTATATAATCCATTAATGCATTTGTATTTTTACAATTAATAATACACTAATGGAATTATAAGTCTAATTTATTTATAACTTAGTTTACAATCTGTATTAATTAGGTTATTAAACAAAAACTGCATCAAGGTTTATAAAATTTCATTTAATTTAAAAACGCCTTTTTGATGTTATAAAACATTTTTGATTACATTAAAAGACAATTGTCTTGCCATCATAATGCAATTGACTGACTGTCTAAATTTAAATTTTCAAGCTCCAATTGCTACACACAAACAAATTCGTACAATTTAACCTGTTCAAGCCAAGTTGTACATTGTACATTGTAGCAGGCATGCTTCTATTAATGATTGTATATAAAATGCTATTGATAAAAGTTAGTATTTTATATTTGATTGTTTTTATATCACTGTTTCTATATTACATTTTAAGAGGTCGCTTATGAGTACAGTATACGCAATAACGTAATAAATACAATTGGGTCCTGCCAAGCTAATTTTTATTCAAGTAATTATTGCATAATATTATATTGAGCAATATAATTAAACGTCTAGGAAACCAATTACTATTGCGTACTGATGTTAAAAACTATTAAATTCTGTTAAAAATGTTTATCTAAATTGTAAACAACTATATCCACATAATATTAATTTTAGAAATTGTAAAATTAATTATATAAAAATTGCGCAATGTGTATAAATTTTATATATTAAAAAATAATTAAATAAATCTGACAATTTTATTAGTTTACATTACCTGTATAAATATTTACATTTTATACATAAATCCAATAAATATATCAAGCAAGAAGTTATTAAGAATCTTATTGGACCCAAACGAGCACTTTCTGTTTGAAACTGCAGTGGCACAAGTGTGCTACAAGAAACAGTGACAGTTTAATTTCCGGTTTAATACCACAGAAATTGCATTAATGCTATTAAAATTCCTGAACAACCACGATCTTATTAGCAGTAACGTATTCAGTTTCATTGAAGAATCAAGCTATGTAAAGTACTTTAAATTAATGCTTGTGTACATAAAGGAAGTAAACAATTAAATTCTATTAACCAGATTTAAGGTGTAATTTTCACGGTTGTATTTTGTTTCTTAAGATTTAAATAGCTAATGTTATTTATAGATATGATATATAATCTAGAAATAAATTAGTTTAAATTCTTATACTCTGTACTCATATACATTAGTTTTTATTTAAAGTTTTTATATCGGACATTATTGAAACATGTTTATGCTTTCTGTTTTTTGTAAAAGTTAAAAACAGATATATACTTTATCGATTCCACTAATGGGTATTTTTATATTCTTGCATTTTAAAAATTATTAATCAAATTACTAACAGTTCTTTCCGAGGTCTATCTATGTCTCATTTATGTTAGTCAACACAATTTACCCTGTGTTGTAAAGAATAGAATTCTTGTCTATTATTTGTTTATGTTGCATTTTATTCATTTTATATTAATTTAATTTATATTGCACCATCCATAACCGGTTAAAATATTACGTGTTAGTCGCAAGTCGATAAAATCCCAAATAACGAGACTGCAATCGCAGAAAGCGTGACAGAGGAGGGGAGGGGGGAAGCAAACGCAGCGTCGGATGGATAGCTGAAAGTGTCTACTATTCCAGTACAAAAACAGGTTTATTTCGTTGTAGTAGTATTTTTCTATAGAGGTTAGAAACAAACGTGTTTTTTCTCGTGCCGATAACATTGTGTGATAAAAAACACGAGCGACGGATCAATGTGAAACTTCTTGTTAAATAAAAAAAAAACTCCGACTGAGTGCTATAGGTTGTTAAATGAGGCCTATGGTAAGAATTTTCTATCTTGTAAGCGTGTTTTCAATGGTATAAACGGTTTTCTGAAGGTCGAGAGACCACCAAAGATGACCAATTTGCACATATGAACATTCGGATGAATGCTGAGACTGTAAACGCCTGAAACTGTCTAAAAAATTTTACATGACAAATTAAACATAAAAAAGTCTGTGCCCAAAAAACGCTCGGTCTGTGAAGTGTGTTTCGAAAGATTAAGTGTGCTTTAAGTCGATAGAAGAGGTGAAGCAAAAATCGGCGGAGCTCCTAAATGCTCTTACAAAAAAAGACTTCTAACATTGCTTTGACCAATAGAAAAAACAAATAAAACGGTGTGTGACAAGGGTAAAGAAGTACATTGAAAAGGAGCTTTCGATTATAAAATAGTTTTTAAAATAAAACTTTTTTTCATAAACGCTCACGTTGTTTAATAGCCAAACTTCGTATACACGCTGAGTTGGGAAGAACGGTGGTAAAATATTGAAAACGTAAAATTAAAAATACCATGGCAGTAACCTCAAAAACATTTGATAACTTTGTTGTTCTGATAATATGTCAGTGTGTTTTTAAATTTGAACTATTTAAGTGTTTCAAAATGCCTCACACTTATTTAAATTTAGAATATGCAAATATGTGTTTGTGTATAGTTTTTGTAATAAGAATGCTAAAACTGATCTTAAAAAATATTGTCAACAATTTTCACATTAGAAACATCAAGTTTAAAACAAACTGTTCAAGCCCGGTAAGAATCCCAAAAAATTTAAAAACTTAGAAAAAGTAGAATATATTCTGAATGTAAAAGTAGAAACCAGCTTAATTAAGCATTCTATAAACAAGAATAATAAAACACTCTCAAAGCAAGGTTTACATCCATACCAAAAATAGAGAGTACAGGACCTAAAACAACAAGTATTGTATTGCGCATTAATTTTCAGATAAAACAACAGTATACTCTTAAAGTTTGGTCTGTTCCTTGCAACTCACCCAGTATATTTTCAAAATGCGTAGGTATTAAATCTAAATTTATTAATAATTTGTGAGATACTATTGAAAACTGGAAACATTTGACAAAATTGATTTAACAATTTACCATAATTAAATCTGCAAATAATTGCTTATTATTACAAAATAATTTAAATCATATTAGTGTGTGGTGTAAACGGAATTATTTAAACCTTAATTTGTTCAAATGAAAATTTATAACGTTTTCTTGTTTAAAAAATCTTTAACTACATTATTGATAATGATCCATTGACATATTTAAATAAAATTAAGATTGTGTGGTAAAGCCAAAAAAAATTGTTTATTAGAATGTCAAACAATATAACTTTCATTGCGTACCTAACGCTTTATAGATTTCTAGTCAGATCTATTATGAAGTACGGCAGTGTAATTTGGTTTCCACATCAATACAAGGAAAAAAATAGTATTGAAAAAATACACACAAAAATCTAAGAACATTTTATATGTATATAATTTGCATTGTACTTAAATTCATTGGTTTAAAATATCACGCCATTCTATCCTGTTCTGGGCTGATGTTTTTATTTCTTAATAGTTGTTGCTTTCTACATCTTCTGTTATCTGTTTTATGTAGTCCAATGTCGGTCTGCCTCTGCATGTATTTCTATATGCCATGTCTTCTATAACCTGCTGCATACATTCATGTATGTGTGTTTTCTTTTTTCCACTTGCATATACTTATATATACATTCCATCCATTCTTACTCTTCCTACTTCCTTACTAACATCTCCATTCCTGTTCAAATATTTTTCTTGCATGTTCCCAATTTTATACTTTTTCCATTCATTTTTATACATTTATTTTGTATCGCATTATTTGATTTTCTTGTTATATTTTTAAGTGTTAATTTTCATTATTGTTTAATATTTAAACGTTTGTATTTCTTCAATTTTGTCTCTTTCTATTTCGAATTTTGTATTCAACTCTTTCTTCTCCCTTTCTAAACGTCATCATTTTTGTTTTATTTAGGTTTACTTTAAACCTTTGTTTATAAATATATTTTTAAACACCTAATTATTTTCTTTAAGTAAATGAAGATTTGTTACTGTTACTATGTCGTCTGCATAAGCTAGCGTTCACGCATTTTCTCACCGTTCGTAGTTTAAAACTTAGTTTCCGTACCATTCATCCATGCTTCATTTTGTATTCCATCCTTCTTAGCACTCTCTGTTTTTCTAGTCTTTTTAATTCCATACAAAAATTGTAATGGCAAAAATTAGAATTTATAAAATTGCCTAAAAAAAGAAAGAACAAAAAAATGCAAGAAACATTGAACCATCAGTCTGATGAGTCACCTTCTCAAATTATTCCTCAAAATAATACACTAAAGTTTTCCAAAAAATTACCAAAAGCAAAGAGATCATGGACACTATAAATACCTACAAGCTCCAGTACCTGAAAATAAGTACGCACTAATGCAAAATATGCAGACTCTGTAAAGAACAAATCTCAGCAATACAATTTGGTATTGTTAATGCATTGCGCACCAGGAAAACCTTGTTTTCTACTCAAGTTTTCTTTTAAAGATGAAGAAATGTCAACTGCAATTTGTATATGTGTTCAACACCACTAAATGGTGGAAACATTAAAACAAGTAGTAGGTATTGATGACAGAGACTTCAAAATCATAAACCTATATTGATACCAGATAGCAGCAGGATGAAGAGATCAAAATAACACAAAGAGTAAGACAAAGCTGCATACTATCCCCTATAGTGTTCAATATATACTTGGTGCAAATTTTCAGAAAAACCCTAGACAAGATAAATGAATAACATAAGATATGCAGACAATACAATGTTGTTTGCCGATATTCTACAAAAACTGCAGGCGCTAATAAACATAATTATAATATCCGGTAAAACATATAAGCTAAACATAAATAGCAGTAAAACTAAATTCATGGTCATTAGTAAAGATAACATCACTAACGTTAACCTATATATCCATAATCAGCAAATAAAACTAGTGGCACAAGCGACATAGTTAAGCACCATTGTAAATGAGTACTAAAACAACACTAAAAAAGCTGCGTTCAAGAAAATTAATAATATATTTAAAACCTCAAAACCAAAACTCTCATGCAGAAATGCTACACCTTTTCCATACTGCTCTATAAAGTCCAGGTCACTCAACAAAAAAATCACAAAAAAATCAAAGCCATTGAAATGTGGTTATACCAAAAAATATTGCAAATATCTTGAAACAGCAAATATATCAAAGACTCAATCTAGACCCGCAAGTACCTAGAACACAGAATAAAGAATGAAAATAAGTACAAACAACTGCAAAATGTTATACAAGACAAGATAACGGTAAAAATTATTTAAAAAAAATGTCATATCATTATTGAAAAACATTTTCTATAAGTTTTCATAAAATTCTTTATTGTTTATAGTTAAATTTCTGAAAATATATAATTTTATAGAGATTTTTGCAGTTAAATTTTGCAAAAATGCGACAGGTGGACGGTATGAAAATGTTTCTACCATTAGAGATGCTAAAGTGGGCGATAGGTATAAAAAGGTTGAGTACCCCTGGTTTAAAAATACACACAACTTTGCTGAATGGAGAAATATTAAATAATACTCGATAGGCCGACAACACAAATACGATACACCATAGAACTTCTTCAGCTACTAATGATCAAAATTCACAAAAACAGTAAAAATAAAACAATTTTGAAATGAATTGCAGTAAAACCAAAATTATAATCATTAGCAAAAACAATATTCCAAACTGCCACCCACATTAAAATGTCTATTGAGAAGGACAGATCAGTATTCAATAACATAAGTAAGATTTTCAAAATTTTCACATTTGACTAAAATAAGACTCCTGCGTTGCTTCTTGTTTCCAGTTTAATTTTATGGCATAAAGTCATAGACACTGATCGAAACTACAAGTAAAAGATTAGATGCTTTTGAAATGTAGCCCTATTGATAGTGTTGTAGACACCACAAATGAGTTAATTCTTTAAAAACTAAAAATAAAGCAAAGAAACTACAAGACAAAGAAGGCGACTATGGTGTGATCGTAAGCATGTTCGGGATTACTTCCTAAACACGGAGTGAAGCAAAAGAGATATCATGATCAAACGGGCCATACATTTTATGAACGAGTTCGGGTGAGTTTAGGGTAGAGTAGGCTGTCAAACAGATATAAAACAATACTAGCAGAAACTGAATGTCAAAACAAAAATAATAATAATATTTGTAATCAATTATAAAATTTATTATTTAATATAACATATAAAAACAATAAAAGAAGTACTAGCTACAAATTGCCACTATTCAAAACATTTACTTGTTTAATACTGACATACGCATGTCTAGCATGAATATAGCTGCTTTTTCTTATAAAAAAAATTAGAATTATTTTAAAATATAATTCTAAAAAAAATTCTTAAAGTACCTTACTACGTTTATAACACCCAGCTGAGTACTGATTTTACCCAATCAAAGCTCACATGTTAGTTTTAGCATAAAACTTGTTTGATAAACTTGCTTATCACTCAGATCTTAAGTTATCTCGTCTTGCTGTACAAAATAAACAGACTTTCAAATACAACCTAATATACAGGGTGTCCGGAAAATACGTGTACAACGTTTGACAACAGACTCCTGACGTCAAAATAGGTCGATCTAAGCCGACTTAGTTACATCCAAAATTGTCTCGTTTAGCCGGTAGAGGGCGTCAAAAAAAAACAAAAGTATAACAAAGTTAAAAGTATCTATTGTAAGAAACTAAGTAAAACAAAAACATTACTTAAGCAAATGTGTAAAATGACCGCCATCTTGCTGAATACACTTATTAACACTCTTTAAAAAATGATATTGGACCCTATCTAATGTCTCGGGATTATTAAAATGGTTGCCTGCATTTAAAATCCGCTGCAATAAATCATCGCGTGTGTTTACCGGAGTCTTGTAAACTTCTGTTTTAATAGCGCCCCACAAAAAGAAGTCACACATATTTAACTCAGGAGAACGTGGTGGCCATTTTACTGGTGCATCATTGCCTCTTCCAATCCATCGGTTGGGATATTGATGATGTAAGTATTGCCGAACGGCAACGAAAAAATGAGACGGGGCACCATCATGCATATACCACATTTCTCTCCGAAGTAAAAGGGGCAAATTCTCCAGAAAAATTGGTAATGTGTTTTGCAAAAAATTTAAATAAATATTTCCATCTAACCTGTCTGGAATAACAATGGGACCAATAAGGTAGTGATCAATAATACCTGCCCAAATATTAATTTTAAATTGATGCTGATGATGTGCAACTTTAATGGCATGTGGATTTTTATCGGAATAAATATGTTTGTTGTGCAGATTGTTTACCCCAGATCTTGTAAAGCATGCCTCGTCAGTAAACATAATTTTTCTACAAAAATTTGGAACAAGGATTCTTTTGTTTCTAATAAATTGACAAAATGTAAGCCGCATGGGGGGATCAGTCGGTAAAAGTTCCTGGACTTTTTGTATGTGGTAAGGATGTAACAACTGTTCTCTTAAAACCTCATTGACAATCGTTTTAGGAACATTTAACTCACGTTCTAAGAGACGGGTACTGGTACTTGGTTCTTCTTCAACTCTTTCCAGAATCATTTCTTCTGTTTCCACAGTTCGAGTTGTTCGCATACGATCCCTGCCTTCAAACTTTTTCTCAAAACTGCCCGTTTCCCGAAGATGACGCTCAATATTGGCAAATGTTTGGTGGTTTGGTATTCGACGGTTAGGAAACCTCTCCATGTAAACCCTAACACTCTGACGCCCATTTCCTTGACAAAACCCGTATACCAGGAGCATGTCAACTTTCTGAGAGTTTGTATAATTTTTCATTTTTAATGGTAAAATGAACTTGTAATTCAAGAATGTTGATCGTATACTTGAGTAAATTTCATAGACTGGTGACAATTTGTCAATAATTGTCAAATTATTAAACGCCATAGCAACAAGGTCACTTAAAAAATTATTGTTACAGGTAATTTCTTTTTAATATTCACAAATTTTTGACGTCCTCTACCGGCTAAACGAGACAATTTTGGATATAACTAAGTCGGCTTAGATCGACCTATTTTGACGTCAGGAGTCTGTCGTCAAACGTTGTACACGTATTTTCCGGACACCCTATATATCTCACTAAATCAACGCTTATAAAGCTGACGCAAAATGCGCACTTTTGATGACCTCTCAAAAACATCAACTGTAAAGCATAATCAGATAGAAAGATTTTAACAAAAATGTGTAAAATTTCTTGGTGTGCGTTTACATCACATAGAAAACTAAATCGGTCGGCGCTTCCATTATATTAGATAGTAATTCAACACATTATTTTTATTTTAAGAGTTCCCTCCCCAGCCAACAAAACAAAATTATTAAGTCTCGCATTGGCTGATTAGTCGGCTACAATCAATCTTCAGCGCATGACTGTTCACTCGTGTTTTGCTTAGTTTTCTCTTCCTGCAACTTGAGGACCGATTGGTCCAAAAAGAATTTTGCAGTTGCATTTTGCAAATATAATACAATAATTTATATGCTAAAAAAATACTTTTGGCAAATTAAGAATAAATTTAGTTTTGTGTTGTGATAGTTAATTTATTAATCATCAGAAAAAAAACATTACAATTTTCTTTTGAAATTTTTCTTGTTATTTTGGTATTATTCTTTCTGATGCTCTGCCGATTTTGTTTTATATTAATAGCTACCTGGCATTCCTATCTCAAATCTTTAGACTTAGATCAAATATTCTTATGTATTTCCAAAAATCTTCATCTTTATTATTTACGTTTGCTACATTCCTACAAAGTTTTAGAAAATTAAGTGTCAAAGATTATGTTGACCCTTGCACTGCTAGCACTCTTCTAACTAAAAACGGAAATTAGCCGTCACCCGTCAACATATCTCTCTAGAAACGGCAGCCATTTTGGTAAAAATGTTGTGCTTCAGTTGCACTAGAGGTTGTGGTTTGTTTTTATAAACTTTTTCTTTAAGGTACCCTTATAATAAATAATCAAGAAGTGTAAGATTGGAGCTCATAAAAGAAAAGTTGATTGACAACTTCTAGTGATTGGTTTGAGGTAAGGCAAGTGACCCCACCTTGTTGATACTATGTTTCCACATTAAAACCTTCAAGCACCTGCAGTTTTGGAGCCAAAAAGTTTCTTAACATGTCGCATTACCGTTCACTGTTAACCGTAAGTGTCTGTCCTTGCCGGTCTTAAAAAAAAATAAAACCCAATGATGCATTCACCAGACATGGTAGCCCATACAATAACTTTTAGACTATGTAGTGGTTCTTCAAGGTTTCAGTCTTAGATTTTTGTTGGCCCAATAGCGGCTGCTGTATTTGTTTACGTGACCATTTAAGTAAAAATTTAATTGGTCACTACACAGGATGTTTTTAAACATTGGGAAACTTAAAGCATTTCATTTGCAAAATTTAGTAGGAGAAGATAATCGGCAACGTTCAGTTTTTAAACAATCTGAGTTTTTTATGCTATAAGATATAAATCTTGCCCAGAATCTTGTGCAACAAGAATTTTTTAATGTTTAGTTCTTGACTGAATTTGCAAACTGATTGAGACGGATTTTCACGCACTGAAACTCACACTTCTTCAATCGTTTGTTAGCTTCAAATAGAGAGATCAAACCACTATTACAATAATAGGCGCGTACGCAAAAAGCTACACTTCTATGGCTAATAAATCCCCAAAGAGTAGTGCAACAATCAGCCCCTCCCACCCGATCGTTAGCGTAAGCTCTTATTTTTTTTTAAATAAATGATTACTATTAATTATTGTTAATTAAAAACAAGGTTAGCAAAATTCTCTAAGAAGGCTAACTACATCTTCAAATTCATCAATTGCAATTCATATTCATTGTTGTTGACTTTCTCAAATGGACTAACGTGTGGGGCATTTGGATTTAAAGCGGCTTCCACCTAACAACCCACCTGCACAATATTAAAAAAAAAAACTGGGACAGATAATATATTCCTTAAGTTATAATAATTTTCAGTTTATTTTTATCCACAGATTTCAAATACATAATATGTTATATCAAAGTGCAATCAGAATTTAGAATATTTTAGATTATATACAAAAATTAAAATGATATCTATAAACTTTTTTATTTTACTGTATATAAATGATATATTTTTAAATCTTTTGTTTGCCTTATAAATTGACCTGTTTTACACATTACTTTATATTAATCGTTCCTATATAAGAACTCACAACACTAATAAATATTAATTTATTAAAAACAATGCAGACATTTCCTGTTCTTATAAAATAAGAATTCATTGTTACAATTACTATTTGTAATAATTGTCTATTACTTATACTAAATATAAATTCAATTGCGTTACAAACTCAAACTTTGTTCAACTAAAGTTAATAATACATATTCAACATTTTTATTGTTTTAAACGGTTATATCGCTGTTATGAATAATGGAGCATTTCATGTTTAACACATATCAATTTCAACAAAATATTTACATTTCCCCTCCATATCATCATCATTGTGTGTGTGTACATTGAATATGAAATATCTATGCTGTCTTGTTGCAATCTGTAAAGCAATTTAAATCGCCGATGGTTTGTCATTCTGTATTTACTAAGCTTAATGTTCTGTAAAACATTTTTCATTACATGATTCGAACAGAATCATTCACAGTAAATATCATCAGTTATGTTTCGTTTCAAATATACCCATCATAAATTCTTTACAAATGCTTTAATATCCAGTATTGTATGTATAGGAATTACTTGCGTGAGTAGAAATAAATTTGCAACAAATAAACTTCATCAAATACATTTAATGAAGCAATTTTATTATATCTATTCAAAAACATAGTCAACTTTTTAATAGCTTTTATAAATAAACTTAAAACAATTAATTTTGCATCTAATTACTTGTAAAAGCGTTAATTAATGTTGATTTAAATAAGTTTTAATATGTTTTCAAACTGTGATGAAATGAGCCCATGTAATTAAAAAGTAACAAATTAAAAAAAAACTTGTTTAAGTTGCTTGGTAGATTATGTTCCAAAGCGCAACAAACTAAGTAATGCTTCTTAAAACGTCAAGGTAATGAATATATCAACAAAACAGTTCCAATAAAACTGCACAAATCTAATTTAATGCTCCGATAGACAGTACAAAATTGATAGATGCTCAAAAACCTATAAATTTTTTTCTATATAAACATTACAACTGTATTAAATTTACAGTACTTTTGTAAGTGTAACCAATCTCACTGAGAAACATATTATTGCTTTTGAAGATTAGGATGAGAAGAGATATATTTTAGTAAAAATACAAAATAATTTTAACGTCAATTTGTTAAAACTAGAGTCGGCAAAATAAATTTAATGGTGAAAATACTCAGATTCAGATCTGATTTGTTGCAAGTGCGAAGATCTTCGAAATGAAACCGTACGTTTCTGAACACCATTGCTAAACATAAGTATGCGAACATTACGAACGCATAGTGCGTGCAAAGAATGTTTGTTATACACAGAACCATAAATTGTAGCTCTCGCCAAAAGCGCGTATAAATTATAATCAGTTAAGTAAAAATAAAATTCAAACAAAGTAAACAATAAATTACAGTCAGGTAAGTAGTTAAGTAATTAATAAGCTACTAAAAAACCTATAAACATAAAATGTATTACTATAATAAAATATTTTGTTGATTCATATAGTAAACGCCGGTTTACTGAAGTGCATTTTTATAACCGGATGCAAATTCCTTCAGAAATATCAATGCCAGTAATTCTCGCTATACTCCAATTCGTTCGTTCTATATAGTCTTTTTTATAGCCTAGAGCAATTCCTATTTTTATTCAGAATGCTTTGCGGTACAGTATGGTACCGAGTTTATTTTGCACGTTTAATAAATCACCTTTTATATAAAATGGCACGAAACTATTAAGATATACGTTTCAATCTCATCAGTGTTATATATAGTAATTTCTTCAAATAATTATCACATTTTGTAAATAAAATTACATCAGCATTTTCATAAGAATCAATAATTAAAGAATTACGTTTTATACCATCATTTATTGGAATATAATACTCGAATAAATAGTAATCGGATCTGATAGGATAAATAATTGTCAATGAGGACCGTGATTGATAAAGGTTGAAGGCGCCTGATCTAATGTTAAAGGATATTGTAGATCGTAAAATATAATTTATCAATATAAATAATGATGGAAGTCCAGAGAACATCGATCGTTACTGTCGGTTGCTGTCAGAAAACATTAACCATTAAGGTTTAGCAGACACAGTTTTTGTATGGTTTACAATTCAGTCAATTGAAGCAATATAATGAGATTGCCTATAATACAATTTGAATAAAATATTTGCACATTATATATTATTCCTTACATTAACAATGGTGTATCCAATCGGGGAATATTATACTATTTGCATTATTAAATAAATTAATTCGAAGACTATGTACTATTGGAATATTCAATCTATCATATAATATTTGTTAATTATTTGAAATTCTATTCATTTATCCTTTACAAACACAAATTAATTATGTCTGAATTACAATTGCATTATTATTTATATTCTTGCGTTTAGATAGTTAAGGTTTATGATAGTTTGATCTCAAGTTTATTTTCTTAAAAGAAGTTTTTTGTAAGCTTTTATGTATGTGGGAGATTATTTGGGAGATAATCTTAATTTATTGATTAAATTGATATTAAATCATTTTATAAATTTTCATAAACTTTGTTTATTGTTTACTTTTAATTACTTTTAATTATTTAATAAAATTTACTTTTAATAACAATTTGCAATTTCAAATTATATATGTGTCTGCACACTGTTATAGACGTTGCAGGTCAGTGTATTTTAATTTAAACTAGCGGTTCCGAGTTCGTTTCCTAACAAATAAATAAATAAATAAATTTTTCAAGTTATAATATTTAATTCCCAAAATAATATCCTCTGCAAGGTCTTCCTTTGTTTGTTATTATTAGTCACCACAATAGACGCTGTGGTGAAGCCAAGTGTTCTTTCTCTTTTATATGTATTTCATTAAATATTTTTAATCAGCATAATGAGCGATATTTTATTGTTACTCCTCTTACATTACGAGTCCTTCCGTAACTCGCCAACAACACAAATCGACAGTACTGAATATCGAATCTTGATTTCTTAAACAAAAGTTTTGATAACGGTAATACAATTGATACAAGCAATACGGATACGGAAGAAGTAGAGTATGATAATTTATTATCAAAATTGGTGAAAACGTTTGCCAACAGAGAAGACAAAAGTAACAAATTACATACATAACAGAATTTTAATTTTAAATTAAAGTAGATTCGCTACGAAATTAACTTAAAAACATAAAATAAAATAATTGATCTTTTAACATTAAACGCAAAAAAGAATGAAAAAAAGGAATTAATAACACTTCTACACAACCTCAGACAGATACCTGTGGTAAGCAATTTCTGCATTCAGCTACTCAAACTAAGAGTGTTTCAACTAGTCCCATTAAAATTCAAATCTTGGCAACTAACACCAATATGATATTTAAACTAAATATGATCAATTAAATGTAACCAACTCAACTAAAACGTTGTTCTTGAAAAATATGATAACAACAAACATAACACCAAAGAAACCACAAGTGTTAATTCTAGGTGATAGTCATTACAAAAATTTATCAAATTTGTTGCAAAATACTGTAAGTGGTAATATCCAAGTTCAAACAATTATAAAACCAAATGCTTAGTTTGCAGGTATTGTTAGTGAGTATAATAATTTAACCAAAAATTCTAAAAAAAAATACTTTTTTATAGTATATATAAACAGTACTATTGTATGTAATTTACTTGAGTTTCCTAAAAAAACAAATATGATTTTTTTGTTTGCTCTTTTTAACGCCAACAAACCCAGTTTTAATAAATTTGCAGTTGCTTTAAATGACAAGTTTAACAATCATTCTGAAATTTTAAATACGGTTCAAAGTTTATTGATATAAATTCTATAGTATCCAAACACAGTATGACATCAGATTGGTTTCCAATAAAAATTTTGGTTTTTTGAAAATTAATAATATTGAAAGTAAAATATTATTAACTAAATTACTAGTTTATAGCATCGATATTTAATAACTAACGCATCGGCAGCGTTGCCTCCTTCCTCCGAGCTAAAAACAAATATTACATTGTATAAAACAGTAAAAATAAATATAAAACTGTAATGATAATGTCAAGGACATTACTAATAAACAAATATTAAAAATATATACTAGACTAGAGCAAAGGGAAGGGTGCATCAAGAAACTTGCTGCAGTATTTTCTTTCCGTTTTTATAACTTATTAGTCATCAAAAGACGATCGGTTAGTTTTTTGTCGTTTTTTAACTTTATACGCGTAAAACCCAAAAAACCAATACTTTGGTCCCAGTGGTTTACCGCCAAAGTTGACGCATTTTGATGTAAATTAGTTAGACAATACAAGTTTGTTTGGTGTATTTGGGTTTTAAGGGTCTAAAACTCAAAAAAAATCTGCAAAAATAGGCTTATTTTTAACATAAACTCTTACAAATACATATTTGTTTAGAGGAACTATACACCAAATATTATTAAAAATATCGAGCATAGAAAAGTCAATATAGAAAAAAAAAAAAATAATAAAAAGAAAATTCTCTGTTGACCAAATTAACAGAATTTT
Source organism: Tachinus rufipes (assembly GCA_963932245.1). Lineage (NCBI taxonomy): Eukaryota > Metazoa > Arthropoda > Insecta > Coleoptera > Staphylinidae > Tachinus > Tachinus rufipes. Next base: position 85,294,046 of record OZ010743.1, read on the forward strand.
TAATTCTTTTAAGTATTGAAGTTTCTTTGTACACTCTGCTGCTGCAATAAATTCTTCTTCTGTGCTTGATAACGCCACAATAGGTTGCAATCTTAAACACTAGCTGATCGGAGCAATTCCCAGAAATATTACGTAGCCAGTTGTGCATCATCTTGTACTTATATTACCTGCATAGTCCGAGTCAAAGTATGCATTTAGGTTATTTATGTCATTTTCTATCTTGTACTTAATGCCACTGTTTATTGTTCCTTTTAAACATTGTAGGCATCTTTTTAGGTCAGTTACGTTTGATAAAGTTGGGTTTTTTACAAAACGACTGCAAAAACTTACAGCGTAAGTCAAATCTGGTCTGGTTTTAGTAGAAAGATATAAGAGACTTCCTATTGCTTCTCTATTCGGAAATGCACATTTTTGTATTTCCATCTCTTGTTCGGGACGTTTTGCTTCTATGGGGGTTGTTACTGTTTTAGCTTAGGTCATTTAAAACTTTTCTAGCATTTTTTTAAAAATTCAGTTTGTTTTAGTTTGAGTTCATCCGCACATTTTCCTATCTCTATCCCTATAAAGGTTTTAAATTCAGTATACACTGTTACTTTAAATTCTTGTTTATTAGTAGTTTATCAATTTTGTTTTGATCACTTCCAATTATGATTCCATCATCCACATATGTAGCCAATATTATTTCATCGTTTTTGCTTTTATAGACACACTGTTCGCATGAGATCTGTTGTAATCCGTTGCGTTTTAAAAAATTGTTGAAAGTTTTATTCCATAGCATTGGAGCTTGTTTAAGTTCATATAGTGATTTTTCCAACTTACATGTTTTGTTCTGATAATCAAATCCTTTTGGCATTTGCATGTAGGTTACGTCATGTAATATCTCAGTAGAAGAATGGTGCCTTTATATCAAATTCTAAGATTTTATTATTTTTAGCTGCAGCTAATGCAAATAGTATTTTCAGTAAAATACTATTTACCACGAGACTAAATATCTCGTTGTAATCAATTCCATGTTCCTGTTCGCATCCTCTAACTAGCAGTTTTGCCTTGAATCTTCCATAATTTTTTTAAGATCGATAGTGAGTATTTTCTTGCTTTCTGCTTCATTTTGGTCAACTTCTATCCAAACTTTGTTTTCTCAAAGTGATTCTTTTTCCTTTTCAATAGCTTTAATCCATTCATTTCTTTCGGAACCTTTGATTGCTTCTTCAAAATTAAAAAAAAAGAAGTCGCCATATTTCTTGGTTTATCTTTTCTGTTTATATTTTCTCTACTGTTTCTTTTTTTTCTTTTGTTTTTTTGTCAAAATTTCTTCTTCGGTTTTATTTTGTTTTTGGGCTTTTCTAACCTTTCTAATTCTTCTATTACAGTGTGTCCATTTTACTCAAATGTTCTCATTAAATGTTACATCTCTATAGTTGTTATTTTGTTTTTGTCCATATTCCACAAGCGATATCCATTTAAGCTATATCCAACCATTACTAATTTCTTACTTCAATCATCCAGTTTCATTAATGTACCTACTTTGGCAAAAGCGTCACTTCCAAATACTCTTACTCTAGAATTATCAGGTATCTTATTTGGCCATTTTTCATGTGGAGTTGTATCAACAGTTGACAAAGGACTTTTATTTGTCAGATAGGCTGCTGTTTTTACAGCTTCTCCCCACATTTCTTTGTGTTGGTTTCTATCCAAAATTAATGTTCTAGCTTTTTTAACAAGGTTCTGTTCAATTGTTCTGCCTTACCATTGAGGTGAGGGGTATGTGGAACTGTGTAGTCCAAAATCATTCGTCATTGTTTGGACCATGCCTTGATTTATTTGGAGATGTATTTGCCACCATTGTCACATCTGAGTTTGTGCACTTTCAGATTCTATTTTACTTCAAACATATTTATGTATTCTTTAATTGCATCTTCGACTTGATTACGGCTTTCTAACAGGAATGCCATGCAGTGATGAGTGAAATCGTCAATAAAGGTGATGAAATATTTGTTTCCATCCCACGTTATAGGATTTATTGGGCCACACACGTCTGAGTGTATTATTTCTATTGGTCTAGTTGCTCTTGTTTGCTCTGTTTTAAACGGAAGTCGTGTCTGTTTTGCTCGTACACATAGCATATCTCATCCAAAAAATTAATTTGTCTTTTGTTTAAAGTTAAACTAGTGGAGAAGTTTCTTAATTTCAATAGATTTTCTTTGTTTAAATGACCCATCCTTTGATGCCACAGTATTTCTGATTTTTCCAATGTTGTTGTTAAAGCTGTTTCTTGTTTTTTACTGTTGAGATTTAAGCTGTAAAAGCCATTTTTTTTTTCTTCTAACATTTTTATGTTATTTTTGTATATCTCAATGTTTTCTTTGGTGAATTTAATTTTACCTTTATTTTTGGTTATTGCACTTACTGATAGAAGATTCTTACTTAATTTTGGAACATACATCACATTTTTCAGGTTACATTGCCTTGTCACCACTCTTCTTATTGTTTCTGTGCACATTGTGTTTTTTTTTGCTAATTTTCTTGTAGAACTGTAGCTTTGAGTTTCACACAGAAATTTTAAATCGTTGGTGAAGTGTGACGTAGATCCGGAGTCCACTATCCAATCATTTTTATTTGTTTTGACCAAAAATGACACCTTATTTTTGTTTGCTAACTTGTTTTTATTTTTCTTACGGTAAAAACAATCTTTTTCTGCGTGATTGTTCTTTTTACAGATGTTGCATCTGTAACGCGCCCTTTCCCCTAAGGTCTCAATTAGGGGTAGCCTGGCCAGCTCTGTGGAGACGGGCCGGGTCCAAGATAACACAACACCAATATCAGCAAACACAATCAAAGACACACAAAACAAACTCATCAGTAACAAATCTCGTGTTGGGCTCCAATTGGTTAATATAACATCCACTCCTTTACTTTCCGACTTGGCACTAATCTGTAAACGTTCCAAGGTTCGACGGTAACCAATAACCTGCTGGGATAATTAACAGGGAGAGGATGGCACTAAATCACACAAAGTATTACCGCAATTAATATAATTCAAAGACACAGAAAAAAAAAAACAGGAGGATCCATCAACTCAGGTTGATATGAGGAACAAAAGAAAACATAATATATAAATCAATATGTGTAAAGTAATTAAAATAAATATTATACTAGTTAAATTTCAAGTTCTGTTTGTTTGTTTCATTCATCCAGTCACACCATACTTAAACCAAAGAACTCCCAGAGAGATAAAAAAAAATCACAAATTAACCGCTATATAATGAGAAAAAAAAAACAACTTAATACGTTTAAATTCGACGGCAATCTCTTCTTAAGTAAAGATCCAAATGCTAACGTGCAGGAAGATTTGTCGATGATTACGGATTATGTTGGGTGGTACCACGTGCCAATTTACAGCAAAGTAGTAATTTCTTCTCTCCCCCGCACGTGGACTGACTGCTTTGTGATAGTTAAAGGTTTGGTTTGTTTAATTAATAAAACCCCATGACTCTACCCGACAATTGCATTGTAGCATAACTGAAGGGAGCAAAATAGCAAGTTCAAAAGGGGGAAAACCTACAAAACAAACCGGGATAAATCAAGGAGCCACTTAATACTTAAAAATTACTTACTTTAGTTGACGTGTTTGAATGATTAGTAATATAAACCACCTTGCTTTTATAATTTAATAAAATTGACAGCACTTTTACTGTATATCCGACCATGCGAATTTTAAGAACGCAGAAGTGACCTATTTAGATCAGCTTAAGCGAGGTGCACTCTGCGAAAGCAAGGGTGAAAAGAGGCCGTTTTGACCATGCTCATGCTGGGACTAATAACAAATGTTCCCCTGCGCATGTCAATCTCAAAAGTAATTTTTAAGAATAAGTGAAGAAAAAATTAATAAAATAATACGGAAATAGAAACAAGATAAAACATGACATCAACTAAACTGAAGCGCATAACCATTAATTAAGTAATTAAAAATTTAAATTAACATAAACGTACACCCGGCAACCGCGCGCTTCGACGAATTTTCGTCGTTACATCGAAAACGCCGCGCAACAAAATATAGTATATCTAAAAGTGACAAGTTGCCGCAAGTGACATTATGTGAAATGGAATTGGATAATAAATGAAATTTAAGGAATATATCAACGCAATCATTATCACACAGTGAGTAATCAATTGATTTATGCAGTTTATGCTCTTGTTACAAAACAAGAAAACAAAAGATAACATCATGTTTACACTTTCAGGTTAGGTAAATATAAACACAAAATCAGTCCACTAAAAGGTTTATCTTGAAGAGAAACAAAAGGAAATAAACAGGAAGGAAACAAATAGCCAAGAATGTATTGATGGGGAGGAATGACAAATGGCAATTATAAATAAAAATATTATCAATTAGCTTTGAACCTTTTTTTTGGGTGAGTACTACGAATTATAAACAAAAATAACCATTATTTGATTCCAATTCAATTAACACTAGTCCAACTTTGTTACTAACGCATTTTAATTCATAACTCTAACCACATCTACTGACACCACTATGGTTTACCTGTAGAACCGGTCAATTGAGCTCATCACATCGGCAACCCAACAAACATAGCGACCAACGGAAAACACAACACACATAAGATAAGTAGACACAATTAATACAACATTTTAAACTAAAATATTTTTCTGTTTTTAGCATGGTGGAAAATTGAACCGTAACACATCTTGGTGGAAAATTTTTAGTTCTGCATTTTCCTGCTAAATGTCCTTTTTTTTGCATTTAAAACATTTTTGCTGTTCTGTAACATTGAACGCCACTGTTTCATCGCCTTTTTCTTTATCTTTTGTTCTAAATTTTTTCCTGAGCAGTCTGGTAATTAGATTTTCCAATGTATTATTATATTGAAGTGTTGACTCCCATGCAACAAAATGTTTAAATTGATCGGACGAGCTTGACAGAATTTTCGACATAATTATTTCAGAATTTATTGCTGCGTTTAATCCTTGGAAGTATAGCTTGTTGCAGAATTTAATATATGTGTCAAACATGTCTTTGAGATAGTCGATACTATAATGTATTTGCGTCTTTATTATTCCATTATTTACGTACGTTTGTTGCAGTGTCAGGTGTAATTTCAGACTCACTGTTTGCTACTTGGAGTAAGCCATGAGCTTTCAGAATAATATCTATTTCAAATTTCTATAATTTGTAGCTGTCACAATCCTTTAATTTTGCAACTTGATTTTTAATTGATTACTCATTGCTGACATTTTGTCCAGATTTATGTAATGTTAGACTTTTTTATTGTAACTCACGTACTTCATTTATTTTATTCAGTTTTTACTTCGCGGCACACGCGTCCGGTTCGTATAACTTTACTCTTAGGTTATCTTAATTTATTACGCATCTACTAATTTAATTGATTCCACTGGGCCCATAACCTGTTGACTGGGATTAAATAAAACACCGTATTTGTAGTATTTTATATAATCAAGTGGAAATATAAATATCAGTAAATTAAGTAGACACACATTTTTTATTAGAAATGTCACGACGTGTTTCTACCGTGTTTTACACCGACTACTTTAACTTTAAAATTTTAAACATTTGCTCGGACAATCTAAGTTTCTAAGTGCTAGAAAGAAGTCATCGTTATCCTAATAGTTAAAATTTGTAATTCATTAACAATTAATAAAGTCAAACTAACTTGAAAAAGTGTTACAAATGCAACTTCGTGAACATCTTGAACAATATAGTATCTTGCAAAATGTATAATCAGGATTTACGCAAAGTTACAGTTGATCCACAGAATTTTCTTACTACTTAAATAGTAGATGACAACATTCTTAAAGCGACTGGTGATAGAAAAGTAACAATATTGGTGCTAATGGATTACAGTGTTCGATAGAATTTGTCACACGATTCTAATATCAATAATTCTCAATTTTTTTGATTTGAATTCTGCTGCGCGTGATTTTATTTTTTTGTATCTAAGTAATTGTAAAGAACAGTGCATATACAAAACAGAAATTCTTCTTGAGTTAATGTTAAATTAGGTGTACCGCAAGATTCTATTTTTGTTTTTTTGCTGTACACTATATATAGTAATGAATTATACAATGATATTTGAGAATTATACATTTAACATTCCTTTCATTACAAATTAATGCATATAAGTCAACAACTGTAGTTTTTGAATCAATCAAATCAAGAAACTTAAGTTCAATCAATTAATATAAATCAAAATAGTTATTGATAATGAGTTAAATTTTACAGATTGCTCCAAAAACTTTAATGAATAGTGATCTTCGTTTTAAGAAAAACACTTTACTTTTAACACAAAAAAATTATTTACCACTAAAATCTGTTTTTATGAATTGCCACTTTATGAATAGAATGGTTAGTACCGTACTATGCAAATCACTTGTTTTGTCTAATTTAAATTTTTGTATAATTATGTATGATGCCGTTATTAATCAATGTGATGTTTATAGAATCCAAAAAATGCAAAGTTTTTGTTTGAGATTGATACTTGGTATGAGAAGGAAAAAAACAATCTCACCTAAACTAAAAGAAATCAAATGATTGTTTATGTATAGTCGTCGTTTTAAAAGCAAACAACAAACATTATTTGATGAAACTGTCACTTGGTGCAAAATGAGTTGTGGTGTTTTGCAGGAATCTGTGCATGCTTTATTGTTTTTAATCTATGTACACACATAGTGGGGGCAAATTTTTTTATGCTGATAACACGTCAATTATCAGTTGGCACAATGATTTTTAATGACAAATATACAAAAAATTGCATGACTCGTTTACAGAAAATAAGCTTCACTTAAATATCACCAAAACACTACAAATGTATTATTTTACGTTGAAACATAAGAAACACATGTCTAAAACCCTGTCGCAAATTGTGCAGCAAAGCGTTGTAATAATCACATATTACTAAATGTTTCAATCTATAAGGTCATACGCAATACAAAAAAAAAGAAGAGCAGTTCATGGTTTCGTTCAAGGTTTACTTTATAAAATTATTATTTATTTACGGGACAACTTTTACATTAATTCACTACATTTAATTCTAAAATATAACAATTTTTGCACTTGCTTTAAAACAATTACAGTTAACATTAAAAAAATACAAGTTATCACAATATTTATTAAAACTTCTTACAGATTGGTTTAAAGGATTATTATAAACATAACAGGTTGAATGGTATTTAATCTTCAACAGTGTTTGCAGTCTTGTATGATACTTAGGACATATTAAAGAAAACTTTGACAAAATTGGAGGACATTTTAAATAACCATTTACAAATTTGTAAGAAAATGTAGTGTAAAAAAAAGTAATCTTTTCTTTTTAAAAGTGGATGTAATCCAAAGTGAGATAATAACAACTTATAATACTGGTTTGAAAATACAATATCACATTTATAACAAAGATATTTAATAAACCTTTTTTGGACATTTTAGACGCATAATAGCGTTTTGAAATTGCGGTGACCAAATAATAATAGTCTAATATTGATCTCACATAACTATGATATATAACTTTTATTGGTGTAATGTTTCTAAAGTTTTTAGTTATTTTTTTTAACAAATCCAAGTATTTTGTGAGATATCTGAATAATAATATCTATGTGTGATATGAAATTTGCAATCAAAATTAACACCTAAATTCTTAATACTTTAAACCAGTTCTAAAATAGAAGTACCAATCATATAATCAAACTGAAAATTGTTGTTTTTGCAAAAAACGGATACTTTTACTTTTATTAATATTAAGTTCCATGTCGTTTTTTAGACACCAGTTATATATTGTATGGATATAATTTTGTAAAGACACACAGTCATTCTCATTTACCATCCTTGTAAATAGTTTTACATCATCAGCAAGAAGAAGACACTGATATTCTAAATCGACAGTAATATCATTTATAAATAGATTAAAAAGAAGAGGTCCTAGGTGTAAGCCTTGAGAAACAACAAAAGTAATATAAATCAGATCTGATTTAAAGTTAGAAATGACAACGTGTTGTATTCGGTTATTTAAATATGATTTGATTCATTGCAAAACAGTTCCACCAATTCACAGTAACTTTAACTTTTTAATAAGAACTTTATGATTGACTCTATCAAAAGCTTTTGAGAAGTCAGTATAGATAGAGTCAACCATTGTTTTTGATTCTAAACTTTTAGATATAAAAGTAGTATATAAGAATTGGTTAGTGGTAGTAGATCTTTTAAAACAAAAACCATGTTGTTGATCAATGATAACATTAAAAAACAATAAGTTTAATTTTTTAAAACTACTTTGTCAAGCATTTTATGTAGTTAAGATTGTGTACTGATTGGACAATAATTAGTACAACATAATTTAATTTTCAGTGTTCTGGAAAGTAACTTTCGGATAAGATTTATTAAACAAAATAGAAATTGTTTTTTTTTTTAAATATAAGTCATAGACCATCTGGACCGGCACCTTGGTTTAAATCAAGTTGCATTATTGAGTCAACAACTTTTATTTTACAGAAAGAAAGAACATTTACATCAACATGAGAGGTTGCATAATTATTATTATCAAAATTATTGTTCATAGAAAAAGGTTTATAAGTTAAAGCAAAGGGAACAGCAAAGATGTTAAAAATTTCTTCTTTATTCATTGAATGTCTATTAACTAAAATCACAGTGTTGGAAATTTCATTAGAGTTTTTTGTATAATTCCAAAAATATTTGGAATTATTAATAATACTGTTTTCTACTTCATTAATATAATCAAGATATGCCTCATCAATTAGACTTTTACAAAGTTAACGTAAGTGTGATTTGATCATGATTATTTTCATAAGTCGATTTAAAAAGTTTATGAGCTAGTTTATTTTCTATTATTAATTGTATAATCGGGGCTATTCTCTATGCACATAGCTAGAAGTAAGCAAGATAAATATTGTTAACTAACGATATGAACTTTATTTTAACAAATCTTGCTTGCTAGCAATTTGAACTGTCATTTTAATAAATCTTGATTTCTAACAATAGGAACTGGCACTTTAACAAAATATATTTTTATATATTTTATTATTATTTTATCTAGATAATTGTCAGATTTGCCACGCTTTCTGATGTAATATTCGTTTATATAGTTAACAAACAAGATTTGTTAAAATGACAGCTTATATTGTTAGCAAGCAAGAATTGATAATTTGATAGTTCATATTGTTAGTTAGCAATATGTATCTTGCTTACTTCTAGCAATGTTCATAGAGAATAGCCCCGAATGTCCTGTATAATCATAAGTAGTGGCTTCACAAGTTGACATGGAATTTAATATGTCCCAGTTAAAAGATGCCAAATACTTATTTATTAAATTATAAAGTGCTTTTTTGAAATTTGATTTCACCGATTGAATATCATTATTGTTGCAAGCAGTAACATCAATACTTGCAAGAAGTGGTAGATGGTGACCATCTACCAATCTAACACTGATTGATTGGTTTAAAAATACTAAATCCAAAATTTTATTATTTTTATTGACTACACCATTGTACTGGCTAATACTATTAAATATAAAATTATGTTAAATACTGGAGGGATTGTCTTTGCAAACGTTGAAAGGTAGTAAACCAGGTATATTATCCTAACAAATATCAGGAATATTATAATCACCAATCAGCACACATGTAGCATTAGGATAATCATTAACAAATGAAAATACTCGAGTTCTATTCTTTATATCTATACGCTTCCCATTAAGCACTGTTCCTTCAAGATGTTTTGAAAAAAAAACTTTAAAGCTTTTATAATCACCTGATTTGAGAGTTAATTCTTCACAAGTATGCACAACATCTGGCAATTTTTCATTAATATACTTAATAATATCGGTCTTCTCAGTTTAAATGTTAAGTTTGTAGACATGGATTATACAAGGCGGTGTAATGATTAAAGTCCAGTATCAACGTTGTTGCCATGCATTACAGTCTCTTACGGTAGTTGTTAATCCGTGTATTACTGTTAGAATTATGAACGCTGACGTCGTTAGTTTCAACTACAGCTGCATTATTTGCGCCTGATGATAATGACGATGCAGGATTAGGATGCAGATTATTAGAATTAAGTTTATGTTTATGTAATAGCTGTTTTAAATAATAAAGATTTTTTTTAGCAACTTAATATATAATTCAGGATCTTCAATATCTAAGGTAACGTTGCAGCATTTTTTATATTTTTCAGCGCAGTTAGGATGAAAGACTGCACCGCAAGCAAAGCATACTAGTCCTACTTGTGCTAGCTTCTTACATTTACAAGTTTTAACATCAAACATACTTAAAACAAATAGAACTAAAAGGTGTTATAAAATAGAATATAAGAAAAAACTGATGAATGAAACATAAAAACATATACATTTTTTATGTGTTATCTTAAATGTATCTATAACATCTAAAACCAATAAATATTTAACTATCTATCTATCTATCTATCTATCTATCTATGAAACAGGATCATATACGTGATGTAAATAACGTTAAAAAAAATATTTTTCTAACTAAATTCAAACTGCTGAAAATCAGTGTAAAACAACTTGGAAACTAATTAAAATAAACTTGGTAAAGACAAAAAGGCAGTTGACATTAAATTAAAAATTGACAAAGTTTTAGTTACTAACAGTAGCAAATTATTAAACTATTTTGCCAATATTGCTCAAAACTTTTTGATACATCATTTTCAATATAATTTATCTAATTAGTGCACTACATTATCAGATTTAGTTTTTAGAGTGATAGTATTTTATTTGTTAGATTCTTATAAATTAAACTCTAGCCGTTTAAAAGTCATTCTTACGAAGTAAATTTATAATATTACTACAATTTTGAAGTAAGTACTAAGAATAGCCATTTGTCAAATACTAATTTTAATAATTAATTGAACCAGTAGTACTTTATATAAACATAAATAAAATAATATTGTTTGAACTTAGTGATTGATTTAATAATAAAATTTTGTAGTTCCTATTTGAAAACCTTATATATTGTATCTTATAATATTAAATTTGAGTGAGAAAAATAGTAAATATCTAATCAAGTAAAAAGTAAATATTATAATAATATTGACACAACAAGTAGTGCTACAAACTGCTTTTAAATTTATTTAGCAATAAAAAAGTCATTATAAATACATTAAACTACGAGTCATTGCTGAGGACTGATAATGTAATTATTTCCGCCGTAGTAGTAGCACGAAACGCTATAAATTTCGACCAGAATATACTGGAACAAAGAAGAATTGTGTATGTGCCAATATATTACAGCTGCATGATATTTTACTAGCAAATATTAATAAATCTTACATTTTATTTAATATATTTTGTAAATAAAATACTAAGTATGTGGCTTGGTAAATAATTTCTGTAAAGCTTGTTATTGGGTTTACATTAATAGTCAGAATTATTGAATCAACGTTGACGTCTTTAAAAGCGATAAACGTTACTGCAAATGTTGCAGAATAACCGCCGTTCAATTAAATTAGTATACGTGCATAATTTTAACATTAATAATAACATAAATAATTAAGTTTTAATTATAAATAAATTTAGTTATTATTTTATAAATTACCTATCTTTACAAAACAATATTTGTTGTTTGTCACAAGACAGTTTTATTGGTTCCTAATTAAATTAATAAATGCATAAGCATTGATCTATCATGACTATCTAAACAAATATTACACCGTTTTATTCTAAACAAAGTTTCTTTGCATGTACTACAGCATTGCTTTATGATGAAGGGTAAATTTGCATAAATAATTGATGCTCTAAAACACATTAAATGAATAATTAATTTGAAATTCATCCTTTCTCTATGCAGCCTAAGCAAAGTACGATACAATACATACACTTGGGATTACCTTCTATTATGTAATGACCAATTTTAAATAAATTATTTAATTATTAAGCTTGGCAATATTGCATTAATAATGCTATTTGTACAAACTTATTTTAGATTTGTTACGGTTATTACTTAATATAATTTAAACAAAAAACTGTAAGCACTTTCTTATTTATAAAAATTCATTTGATTTAGATTTTTTATTTGTATTTAAAATCTACTTATCAAATTTAAAAATAGATTTCTATGTCATAATTGTGTAGTAAAGAACGAGTGTATGGTCTTAAAAAGTTAAGGCTTTGTTTTTAAACTTGGACGCATGCATAAAAATGTGTGTTATAAATAGAGTGCGGATAAAAAGGCAAGAAGCAATTGATAGTGTGCAGCGTAGAGTTAATAATGATACACATGTATTAATTCGTTATCGTGCTCAACAGTTAAACTTTTTTTTGCAAAAAGATCTTGGTTTACAAGCTTACAAGATTTAACTTGTACAGGAATTGATGCCACACGATTATCGTTGCATCTACAATTCCATTTGAAAATTTTGTTCAGAGATGAAGCACACTTTTGGTTAAAAGGCTATGTCAACTAACAAATTTGATTTGTCAAATATTGACTCAAAGTACTTACAGCATATGCAATGGCCATACATCAATTGTTGCAACTGAATACATCAAACCACCAATCATTTCTCGATATGTTAATTTTAATGTTAAAAGATTTTCTGCTTCAGCCTGACTTGAAGCTGTAATTAATCCATCGTCTACATAATTTGCTAATACAAGAATATTTTCTCCATCCCTTTTATAATATACACAACTATCTGATGTGCTTTCTTTTATGTTATAGTTCATCAAAATCATTTTAAGTCTTATATTCAAGTTCCTTGGAGCTTGTTTGAGGCCATAATGACTTCTCTGAAGTTTACACACTTTTGTTTTGTTATGTTCAAATTCTTTGGGCTATTCCATATATATCTCCTTATCTAAATATCCATACAAATATGCTGTTTTAACATCAAATTAAAAAGAAACTTAACTGTTTTTGAGCAACAATTGATAAAATCATTTTTATTGAATCAAATTTTATCACTGGGCTAAACGTTTCTTGATAATCTGTATCATATTCTTGAGCATATCCCTTGATTACTACTCTTTTTTGCATTAGTCTTTATTCTAAAGACCCACTTATTAGGTAAAACCTTCCTGTTTTTTGGAATATCTATTAAGATTCAAGTATTATTTTCCTTAAATAAATCAATTTCTTCTTTCATAGTTTTATGCCATTTTGTAACTTTTTTGATTTAATATCTTCTTCATAGCTTATTGGCTCTTGGTTATCTGATATTAGTGCATACATACCTGATTCTGATTGTGCTAAATCTGCAAAACTGTCAGGTTTCCTTAATATACTTCTTGGTTTGGTTCTTCAATTTATTTTTGACACTAACATCTGGCATCTTTGTCACATCTGGCATATTTGTTTCAATATCAGCTGTTTCATTTATGACATGATTATCAGATGTATTGAAGTCAGATTATCAGCATTAGCTGTTTTATTCCGATCATAAGCTTCTAACACATGGATTGTCACACTATTAACTGATTTATTTCTTGGACAAACATCTATCGCCTTATTGACATTCCTGTCACAAACATCTGCTTCTGAATAAAAAATTACATCTGTTTCTACTTTGATCTTATTTTTACATTTATACTAGATATTGTACCTTTTATGGCACTCTCTATATCCTACAAATATTCCTAGTTTACTCTTTTTATCCCCGTTTGTTCGTAACTGTTTCGGAATTTATACATACACCTTTTCACCAAACACTCTCAAATAATTTATCGGAGGAACCCTTTTGAACCATAATTTAAAGAGAGATTGATTTTTAACAGACAAAATCCCTGTTCTGTTGAGAACATAAATTGTTACAACAACCCACAATTTCACGTTAAGTTCTATTGTAAAGGGTTTTCCAATAAAAAGTTTTATTTTGAATAGCAGGCTATTTAGGCAGCTGTCAATTTTAAAGCTATTATCTTTTGACATTTGACAAATAAAAACTACGCCATTATTAAAAATTTTACTACAAAAATGGTAAACATTTTTCAGTCACAGTTCGCAAAACTAAAGCACTTTTTGGTCGTCGTATAGCACCTTTTCGGCCGGCAATATTAAACCTGGTGAAAAAATTTGAGCTGTTGGGACTAATTTGTGATGTAAAGAATCAAAACCGTGTGCATTGCTCAAGAACACAAGAATATTGCTGATGTAGCCCGTAGTGTTGAAGAAAACTCAGGTTCGTTGATTCACTGTCAATCTTTGGAATTAGACATTCCACAAACGACATTACACCGTGTTTTGCATAAAGACTTAAGTCTTAGGAATTTTAAAGTTCAGTTACCACATAAACTCTAGCCGGTCGATCTACATAAACGTAGTATCTTTGCTGATTCGGTCCTTCAAATGCATCAAAATTATCCGAAAATTTATCAAAAAATCATTTTCCTTCAGAGGCTTTGTTAATAAGCAGAATTGTCGCCTTTGGGGCAAATCCAAGAATACTTGTTAAAAAGTTTTTGCATTTTCAACGTGTCACTGTTTGGTGCAGTTTTTGAGCGGTGTGATTATTTTTTTGAAAATAAGGCTGGTGCAACTGCTACGGTGGCGCTACCGAGCTATGATTAATAATTTTTTGTGACCGGAATTGAAAGATATTGATGTGGACAACGTTTAATTTCAGCAAGACGGCGCTACGTGCCACACAAGCAACAAAACAATCGCAATTTTGCAAGGAAAGTTTCCTGACCGTGTTATTTCTTGAAGAGATGATCACAATTAACCACCGAGAACTTGTGATTTAACACTTTTAGACATTTTTTTTTAGGACTACGTAAAAGATAAAGTCAATGCCAATGCTCCACAATTGATTCAAGACCTTAAAGATGGAATTCGTAAAGTTATCGAAGACATACAGCAGCAAATGTGCAAATTGGTCATGGAAAATTTCATGAAAAGAATGTGGTACTGCAACCGTAACCGTGGCCATTTGACTGATATTGTTTTGAAATGTTAATGTAACCAATAATTAAGGTTTTTTTTTTAATATCAAAATGAAACTTTTTATTAAAAACCCTATATGAATTAATGTCTTGACAGCTTCAACAATTGTTCTCATGTCTCGTTCTGCACTTTCCATTTGCTCCGGATTATATGGAATACTTGTTTCATGCCAAATATTATTGTCTGCCAAAATCTTTTTCACACTTTCATTAATGTACTCAGTACCATTGTCTGATCTTAGTACTTTTATCTTAAAATCGCTTTATTTTGCAACAAAATTTAAATACTCTTGTAACTTCTTATGAACTTGATTCTTGTTTTTCAAAAAATAACCAGTTCTGAAGTGTAAATATCCATCCTTAAATAGCAAAAAATACTTAGAACCACCAATAGAAATATTATGCATTGTGCCACATAAATCAGTGTGAATAACTTGACCTGAATTCAATGTTCTACTATCACTTAGTTTAAAATGCATTCTGTAATGCTTGCCAAGCATGCAACCATCACAAAAAAATGTACCTTAACTTTTGTTTACAAAAATGCCTCTCTCTTTCAAAACTTTTAACACATGATTTACATTTTATGTCCCAAGCGTTCATGCTATAGCCTCAAGCTATCTATAGTATAACATTCCGCATTTTCTTGGCAATTACGTTTAAAATCCATTTTGTAAAGTTTTTGGTACATAGCTTATTATTACAATTTAACTTGTATCCTTTATCTAAAGCTGATCCAGCAGAAAAAAGATTTAACTTCAAATGTGGCACATATAAAACATCTTTCAAAACTTTTGATTTCCTTTTTTCTTTGTCATATGCTAAAATAGACACTTGACCTATTCCAAGAGCTGAAATTCCAGCATATTCCTTATAGTTTTTAAACTAATCTAATGTTTTATACATGTGATCACTAGCTCCTAAATCTAAGTACCAATTATCATCTGATATTTCAGTTATTTAAGCTTCACTAACAAAGGCTTCTCTTTTTTATTTATTTGCAACATTTGCTTTCTTGTCCTCAAGTGATTTTTTAAATAATCTACAATTATTTTTCCAATGACCTTGTATCTTGCAGATATAACATTTACCAAACTTCTTTTCATTACCAGGTAATTTAAACCTTTTTAATCTTGCTGCCAACGCACCACTTGTATCCGAATGCTCTGGCTTGTTTGCAATTTGTACTTGTAAACTTGATTCCTCAATAAGTAATCTACTTGTTAAGTTTGACTAAGTTCTCTTGTCTTCTGCTACCAATTCCCATGCACTATGAAAATGATTATACATATCTGGCAAAATCATTAGAGTTTTTGTTAAAATTATGCTATGCTTTTACGCTTTTTACGGCTATTTTACATCGCCACAGTAAGTCTACGACTTGTTTAAAGTGGTTTGATGGGACCAACAGCTTAATACGTGACTTCCGAACCACGCTGGTGGATAAAGAGCAAGTTATCATTTCAGCCATATTTCGGGGATCGAACCCGGGACTGCTCGCATGATATGCAAGTGCTCTACCATTGAGCTATCACACCATTATTGATTTCAAAACTGGTTCTCCAAGCTGCTTCAACCGCTGATTAATTTTTTCTAACTTAAACATATGAGACGCAATGTCATTGTTAGAATCTATTGTGAACTTGTAGAAACTCTGTAGTTGCAATTATTCTTTGTGTTTTAGCATTAGCTTTTAATCATTTCAAGTTCTCAACTTAATAATAAAAATAGCTGTAAAAAGCGAAATAAGAAAGAACTTCAATGTTAGAACTATATAAAAATTCTTTGTATTCTCCTGCCAATTTACCAATTGCTCTATATATATATATATATATATATATATATATATATTTACATCAACCTAACTATAGAGCGTCCATACATTGTCCTTTTACGCACTTTGAAGCGTCCGAGAAGAATAGAGCGTCCGTATACGGACGCCAAAAGGAAACCTTTATAAATTGATTCTGCGCATCAAGGCGAGTCGATAGATACATATAAAAAAAATTCAGTCTAAGACGCTCTATATGGCGATTTGTGTAAAAATGTATATTTTCGAGCATATTTTTAGTTCACACCATTTGCCGCAAGGAGGCGGTAAAGAGCTTGGCGTATATTTACAAGTATATTTTTCTGTACAAAAAATGCATTACTAAGCGTCCGCGTAATATGGCAACACCGCATTTAAAATATCGATCGCAAGTTAAAATTAGAATTACTTTTCTATTTATAGGCACGTCGGCATATATTATCTAACGGACGCCAAATTGTATATTTACATTTTATTTTTACAATTTTTTTATAAGAAGAATTACTAAAGAATTGAAAACTCCCGCTTACAATAATAATATAAGATTTTGAATATTTAAAGTAGCGTTGTAAAAATTTCATTAATTAAAACACAGGTGGTTTTGGATTTTAAAGATTTATTTGAAAATCAAAATTATTTGTTTGTTGTTTGCCCGGTGCTGTGTTGGGCCGGGTTTTGAGTAATCTCCCGGAAAAAGTTTCCCGGTGAGAAGTTACCCTAGGGCGTCTGTGTGGGGTTATCGGCGTCGAGGGCAGTGACGCCGGGAAGGCCTCGGTTTAATATACCGTGGCTTGGATTGTCTGGTTGAGCTCCCCGTTGGTTGGAAACATCCATATGTGGGTGCAACCAGGAGTTCCGAAGTCGAGCGGCGTTGAAACGGCATAATGTCCTTGTAAGTGGCCGTTCATAAACACAACTGCGGAGGCTGAGTTAGCAATATAATTAGTTTCTTATCATGATAGATGATTAGTTCTTATGTAAAACCGGCGGGCGGAAGCCTGTGCTGCTCGATCTAGTTACAGACTAACCGATTTTTATGCCTAAAAGCCTAGCGGGTTAAAGACGGTAAATCCCTGCAAGTTGCAAGATAAATTTGACGGGCAAAATTTGCTTGGCTTGGTTGCTAGTTAATGCCGGGCGAGCAAAGTCATGTCTTGTATAACTATGGATTTAAATAAAATTTAGTGAACTAAGTTTGCCAACTGTAATGGTATTATCAAAAATTATTAATGAGGTACCTAACTCAACGGTGTTAAAAAATTACATTTTTTTTTTTATTTATTTATGCTTTTTACGGCTATTTTACATCGCCACAGTAAGTCTACGACTTGTTTAAAGTGGTTTAAAACATAATTGCAAAAGTGCAAAATTTTAACATTTATCACAAATATTTCGGTTTAAATAATAATGTAATAAACAACAGTCTAATTTTGGCATCAAAAAAAGAATCGTGAAAATTGCATCGCTCTGGGACGTTCAAAAAATATTCTGATTTGTTCAGTAAGTTCTAACTTTTTTGTCCAAAATTGTAATGCAATTTTGAGGGCAGAAATAAATTTGCAAGGCATGAATAAGCCAGAATATTCACGACACTAAAAATCAGAAGTGATCCAACCGAGCTGTGACGGTCAAAACGCATCCGTTCAATTCAAATGCGTCGCGCTTAAAACTCCAAAAAGTGACCCGTCTGATATGGATAGACGTAGTTTGGTAACGGTTGCAGCTAGATACTTTGTTTGTTGAAAATCTAATAAACTCGGCAATCTTCATTTTTTTTTTTTAATAAACTGCCCAAATTTTGTCTAAATTTCGTTCCAAACTTGACCCAAAAAAGTCATCATTTGCACTTCGGACCATAAATCTTAAAACAAAAATTTAAAAAAATTCTTAAACAAGATGGTTTTCAAAAATTGAAAAAACTTCCACAAAATTTTTGTTCATGTCATGTTTTCCCGTTTCAATTTGCCCAGCCAAGCCCTGACCCCGTTGCAATGCCAGAGTTAATTTAAATATATCTGACACTAAAAATCAGAAGTTATCCAACCAAGCAGTAACGGTCAAAGCACCTCTGTGCAATTCAAATGCGTCGCGCTCAAAACGACCCCAAAAGGCGACCCGACTTGGATCGACGTAGCTAAGTAACGATTGCAGCTAGAAAGTTTGTTCTAATCGGAACCGTCGGATTTTTGGCCATGTCTTCTCGCCTCAATGCTCAGTCAAGTCCAATCGGGGTGAAGCTCTAATATTTTACCGCCTTGTGCGTATAGACATAATTTTCATGTCTTAGGTTGCAGAGCAAACCCGAGAACATTATTGAATTTGGAAGACAAGTTAGCAAAAATATTTCTGATACTAAACATTGAAAGTGTTCCGACCAAGCTGTGTCAAAGCGCTTCAGTGCAATTCAAATGCGTCCCGCTCAAAGTAACCCCAAAAGCGTGATTTGCGTGGTTTGAGCTAAGTTCTTTTTTTTGTCGAATAGCTAATGAACGCAGCATCTTTATGATTTTTTTTTAAATAAGTTGCCCAAATTTTGTTTAAAATGTTGCTCCAAATTTTACCCAAAAAAGTTTCTTTTTGCACTTTTGACCAAAAATCTGGGCTAAAAATTTAATTTCAAAAAAATTCTTTGACAGAATGGTTTTTAAAGATTTACAATATTAAAAAAAAAATGTTTTGATTGGAGCCGTCAGATTTTTAGTCTTGGGCACTACCGTATAGACGTAACTTTCTTGTTCAACGTCGCGAAGCAAGTCAGAGTGTCCTAAATGAAAAAAAAAAAAAAAAATAACGCTGGAACTCATCATTACAGGGTAGCTTTGGTAGATTACAAAATGCAAAATAATAAAATTGTATTTGCTCTTTCTTGGAAACAGTACCGCCCAAAAGTTTAGAATTTATAAAATTTATCAAAAAATTGGTTCCAAATCGAAATAATGCAAAAATTAAAATGACGTCACTAAATCTTTTCTCTAATGATTAGAGTAGCATGCAAAGATCAAAAAATACTGAATACAAATATTGTATTTGCTCCTTCTTGAAGCACAATGGTGCCCAAAAGTTTATAAAATTGAATTTTCACAATTTGTCTGACTTGAGTTAGCATAAATAAAAAATTCAACAACAATACGATTATTGTTCTAAGTAGGCTGATACGATACAAATTAAAAAATTAAGTTTGTTTTTATGAGGATTTTGTTGTATTATTTTAGTTTTACTTGATTCCATAAGCAGTCAATTGTACTTTCTGATTTGAAGGATTTGGCTGATGTGAATAGTTTTAAATATTAACAATTTTTTTAAATTAAATATTTATGATCAAAAAAATATTTTACTGAGTATATTGTCAAAGTGTTGATTGATTTGTGATAAAGAATTTGTGAAAATGGTTTTTCATACTAATACTACTAATAATAGTCAGTTTTAATTGTATGTATTGTGGAATTTTTTTTTGCGCACAAAATAGGATTTTTTTTCCACGTTAATAAAAACACAGCTGAATTAATAAGACATTCAAATCCTAAATTTAATACTCAAGATTTACATTTTCCAAAAATTATATGTACCACTTGTTGTTTAGCACTAAAAGATAAAAAGAATGATAATCCTAAAAGAAACATTTCTACAATACCGAATTTTGAAAAAAATGTTTTTCTTAAAAGAACTCGAATTAAAATTGATTGTAATTGCTATATAAGTATAACTGCAAAAAAGAACTTTAGATCTGCAGTAATAAAAGGAAGAGAACATATAAAAGTATATAAACAAATTAAGTTTGGTACGATAGCATCAGTAAATTATGAAAAATCAGTTCAGAAAATGAAAAAAAAAATCCTAAACCCAACACTGCAACAATTGTTTGCACAAAATGTTTTTCAACCATAGAAAAGAATCAATCTAATATATGTTCTTCAAAATAAACAACCAGTAACATAACAAACAATATGGTTGCGGAACTGTCTGATCAATAAAAAATTGCATCATACAGCAGCTCTAAAAAAAGAATGAAGGTTTCCCAAACAAATTCAAAGGATTCAGATCAGTTTGGAGAAATTATTAAATTATAAATCTATCATGAATGTGTCTGCGTTATATATACAAAAAACGAACTAACTTTTTTCGGTCACCAACTGGTCAACGCAAATGTATTCCTGCTCATTTTTCTGAAGATATGAAGAATAGGAAATTAGACTTTGATTCCATTATAAAAATTGATTTCCTAGGTTTGATGTTGGTAATGGAAATTCAACCAAAACAATTAAAAAACCAATAGTGTGGGGTAACGTTTCTGAAATATTTGATATGGTAATTAATAAACCTGAGCTAGAAAATAACACAAATGAAAGGTTGTTGAGATCTACATATAAATGCAGTGCGGACTTAAAAAATTTGGTAAAGCTACAAATGTAAAAAAAGATTATTTTGTTATGTATTGTTCCCGATGTGAAGGAAAGTTATAGAAATTTAAATTTAATGAAAATTGTTTTGAATGATTTCTCATTCAAATTCATCGGCGATTTAAAAATAAATTTCATTGTAAACGGTCAACAAATTGCATCTGCAAAGTATCCTTGCCTATACCGCTATGTATATTTGCAAGAAAAGGTAAGCAACTGCTCTGAACATTATAATGAATTATTAGTTGGTATTAAAAATGACGACGAGGAAGAAAATAATAACATTAATAAGTTTTTATTGCAGTTTAATTAAATTTAATTTTATATTTCTTAAATTAATTGTTTGAATTTGCAAATTTGAAAATAGAAAACAAATGCTTCAGGCTGAAGCCGTTCGGAAATTTAAGAAATTTCTTTAAAATATTTCAATCTAATGGAAGTAATAAGAAATTTGCTATGTTAAGCATTTGCTTAACATAGCAAATTTGTAGTGAATCTTCTACTCTTCAATGAATACGATGATATATGTAACTGTTATTCAAAAATTTTCATAGTTTGAAGCAAATTAATAAAAAATTTAGATCGTAAACAAGCTCATCTTTGGCCAAAACAGTTAAAAATAATATCAAAAAATTACAATGGCAAAGTTTTTGCGGGGAATGCTTGGCGAACAATGTTGAAAAACTGATATTTTTGTTAGTGACAATATAGTAGGAAATATCAGCTCATTGATAATTATTCCATACGTATTATGTTTCAAATCAATGGATAAAATTGTAAATCTATGTTTTTCTACATCAAAACCGGATAAAAAAATCTTAAATTTAGAAACTTGAGAAAATATTTTGAAGCAACGGACTTTATCGAAACAAAACTTCATATTATTTTATACCAATTACCTCATGCGTTATATTACTTGAGTTTAGGTTTGGGTAGATGGTAGGAACATGCTGGTGAAACTATTCATAATGAATTTAAAACTGTATAGTCTCGTTATAATATCAAAATAATTAATGATCCACGTTATGTGGAAAGATTAAAAAACGCAATTGTCGACTTTAATACATACCACATTTAATTTTGAAAACTTAATAACATTCTATTGTAAAGGGTTTTCCAATAAGAAGTTTCATTTTGAATAGCAGGCTATTTGGGCAGCTGTCAATTTTGAAGCTATTATCTTTTGACATTTGACAAGTAAAAACTACGCCGTTATTAAAAATGGAACGATACACACTTCAACAACGCATTAAAATTATTAAAATTTACTACAAAAATAGTGAAAAATTTTCAGTCACAGTTTGCAAAACTAAAACACTTTTTGGTTGTCGTAAAGCACCTTCTCGGCCGGCAATAGTCAACTTAGTGGAATAATTTTAGCTGTTGGAACAAGTTTGTGATGTAAAGAATTAAAAGCGTGTGCATCGCTTAAGAACACATGAGAATATTGCTGATGTAGCGCGTAGTGTTAAAAAAAACCCAGGTTTGTTGATTCCTTGTTGATCTTTGCAATTAGACATTTTACAAACGACATTAAATTGTATTTTGCACTTTTGACTTAAGTCTTAAGGCTTTTAAAATTCAGTTACCACAAGAACTCAAATTGGTCGATCACCACGTCGTTTCTTTGCAGATTGGGTCCTTCAAATGCATCAAAATGATTTGGAATTTCATCAAAAAATCATCTTCAGTGATGAGGCCCATTTTTACCTCGGAAGCTACGTTAATAAGCAGAATTGTCGCATTTGTAGCTCAGAAAATCCAAGAATGGTAGTTGAAAAGTCTTTGCACCCTCAACGTGTCACTGTTTGGTGCGGTTTTTAAGCTGGCGGTGTGATTGGACCCTACTTTTTTTTAAATATGAGGCTGGTGCAACTATTACGGTGAATGGATGGCGCTACCAAGCTATGATTATTGATTTTTTATGGCCGGAATTGAAAGATATTGCTGTGGACGACGTTTATTTTCAGCAAAACGGCGCCTCGTGCCACACAAGCAACAAAACAATCGCAATTTTGCAAGAAAAATTTCCTGGTCGTGTTTTTCTCAAAGAGGTGATCACAATTGACCACTGAGATCTTGTGATTCAACATCTTTAGACTTTTTTCTTTGTGGTCACGTAAAAAACAAGGTTTATGCCAATGCTCTACAATCGATTCAAAACCTTATAAATGAAATTTGTGAAGTTATCAAGGACATACAGCCTCAAATGTGCGAATTGGTCATGAAAAATTTCATAAAAAGAATGTGTTACTGCAACCGTAACCGTAGCGGCTATTTGACCGATATTGTTTTCAAATGTTAATGGCATACCTTTCTCTTTACAATGAAATAAACATTTATTGCGTTTCTTAAAAATTTTCCCGTTTTTTTTTAATATCAAATAAAATGAAATGAAATGAAACCTCTTATTGGAAAACCCTATATTTCAAATACATGTTAATAAATTAAAAACACAAATTATTTTGAGTAATACACTTAGACATAAACTGTATTTATTTAAAAACTTTTCAATTTTTTAAATTTTTAGTGTTTACAAACTTTTGGGCACTACTGTTTTCAAGAAGGAACTAATACAATATTTGTATTCAATATTTTTTTATCTTTGCATGCTACTCTAAACATTAGCAAAAAGATTTAGTGTCGTCATTTTAATTTTTGCATTATTTTGATTTAAGACCAAATTTTTTTATAAATTTTAATATTTCAAAATTGTTAGACGGTACTGTTTCCAAGAAAAAGCAGATACAATTTTAATATTCTGCATTTCAATTAAAGACACCTGTTAGAGGGCATCGATAGATTTGCAAAGCCTGAGCTATCCAAAATGTTTCCGACACTAAAAATGCAGTAAATTTTATATTATTTTCTACTTAAATCTAAAAACCAAAAGAATTATTCAATCAATACTAAGTGGGTATATTATTGTTTATTTTTTTATGGACGCCGTATAGTTAA
The DNA here is from genome assembly GCA_963932245.1 of Tachinus rufipes. Classification (NCBI taxonomy): domain Eukaryota; kingdom Metazoa; phylum Arthropoda; class Insecta; order Coleoptera; family Staphylinidae; genus Tachinus; species Tachinus rufipes. The sequence continues at coordinate 85,318,150 of OZ010743.1, forward strand.
TTTACCACAGATATTCTATAAATAGACTGGTCAAACTGGTTTGGACGCTTTATAGTATGCACGATCCGTGTCAAATATGTATATCTACAATAGAAAACATGTTGCAACACTGCCGGACGCTTTAAGGTAGCAAACAGGACGCTCTATAACACATATTCATGTTTTTTGTGTATATGTAAGACGCTCAAAAACAGAAAAATGTACGGACGCTAAAAAGTAGTTTTATGTACAATAGAAAAATGTTTTAGTTTGTATTTAATAAGAAAACCGCGTTAATCTTTTTGAGCTCGAGTATATTCACCTGCGAGCACTAGAAGTACGTTTTTTTTTAAGGGACGCCCTATGACAGTTTCTCATAGCGGACGCTTTATAGATACCGAGATGTAAATATATATATATATGTATTGTTCCATTTATATTTGTTTTAATTACTTATTACAAAGATATATCTTTATCAAAAACTTCGGGGATCTAGTTGTATCATGCAATTTATCAACTTTAAGTTCACCTTCCATGGTAAATGTAAATTTATAGTTGCAGATACTCTTTCCTTCTGTAATCGTTACTCTAGGCTCATAACCTGTTGTTATATATTGCAGCAGTAGGTTTATGAAGAAATAGTTGCAATTGGGAGATTGAAGTTTTTGTGAACAGCTTTATTTACTATTATTTTTATATATATCTCCATAACTACATTATTTGATACTAACTAGATCATACAAACATTACATATTTCAATAGAAACACTATTACATCCAGAAAAAAAATTACAGTTTGGTGCGCTTTATGGGACGGTGGTATCATTGGTCCATATGTCTTCAAAAATGGTAATGGTTAAAAGGTTACAACGGTAAGCAGTGCAGAGACATGATTGCCAACTTTTTTGTGGACAGCAATAATGTTGCAGATATGCGGTTTCAGCAGGACGGCGCGCGATTCAATTAATTTAATGAAAGAAACATTTCACAAACGATTCATTTCACGAAATAGACCTGTTAACAGTTGGCCACCTCGTCCCATGTCTACACCTATAAACCAGAAATAATTGAGCACTTGGAAACCAAGATTCGACGCATTATAGCCAAAATACAGCCTGAATTATTGCAAACAGTGTGTGAAAATTAGACCTCCAAATTACGCTATGTACACTCCAGCCGCGGCGGTCACATGCCCAAAATCATATTCAAACATTAATGCTATAAAATTATCTGTCAAATAAATTTCATGGATGTTAAAAACATTTTTCTGTGTTTTATTTCAATTTAAAGTTCTCCGCCTCTAAGAAAACAGATAAACAGTGAATTTTAAAATACAATACACTTCATTAATTTCACGTTCAACAAGTACAAGCCCTGCAACAAAAAAAAAACTGCTTTTTAAGTTAAATAACTTCAAACAGTAGCTATAACTAATACAATGCATATTCAATCAATTGTTTTCTGTAAAAAAAAAGATTTCTCAGTTTGAATTTTTATTTTACACTTTACAGAATTAATTAAAAAGTACTTGCCTTTACCAATCATTTTTCAACTTTTTGCGTCTGGATCAAGAAATGTATAGTATATTTAAACAAAAACTTTGCTGATTCAATACATAATATAAGCTGTTGAAATGCCATTTTATTTGTATATTTGTATCATAATTGTAAATTTTGTACCAGTATTATATTAAAAAGATTTTATTCCATAGTAAATATGTAGACTACTCAAAGCATTAGACGTCTGTAATTACAATGTAGTAAAGTTTTCACTTAGTCATTATCTTAACACAAACGTTATAAGACGTGTAGCACTTACTTTAAGTTGATAAAATACAAAATATCAAAACTTTCATCAATTTAGCTCTTCATCAACATTATATTAAATGAATAAAAAATCATTGTAATTTAATGCATGCCCTTGAAAGTCTGTTGTTAATTTTATAATAAATCGTTAAGTATGCTAAATTTATACCAACTGAAAATTTAATTTGCATAAGATTGAAATAATTTATTTGATTTAAACATACACTAACATTGATAAAGCAAAAGCCTAGCACAGGTATGTAAGGATTTAGAACAAACAATTGTTCATAATACAGAATACTCAAACTAAATAATAGTTCCTAGTGTACACACACAGTTGCCAATTTCTAAAAGCACAGCTCTAGTTAGCCCTACAGCCGGTCTGTTTGCTATTTCATTTGCTTTCAAATGAACTCATTCTAGTCCGTCTGAATTATTTTATTCAATTTTATTAAATTGACTTGGCTTACATTTTTTATATACTAATATGGTTTATTAAACTGTTTTAAAAACTTTATATTTATTTTTTTCCTGCACGTAGAGCTCAAAACATATGAGCAAATCAAGACGTTTGTAGCAGTTGCATGTATAGGCAATAAGGCGCCACACATGCAGCTACTTTAAGACGCTTCAGCCAAAACTAGTGTCAGTTTTCAAAATGTAATACATTTGATTTACTTAATATGCCACAACAACATAAAAATGCTTCTGAATTTCAACGAGTGAGACCACACTCGCTGAAACTACCACATCGAAGACTATATTTAAGCAGTATGTAAATATTGACCTTGAATATTTGTGGCTAAAGTCTCGGAAAATACTGAGTTTGGAAGTTTATTTTAAGTGTCAATAGTACGGTAACTATTTGTTAAAATTCTTAGCAAGCAAGCAAGCTATCGTAAAACAGTACCACCAACTTTTATTACTAATAAATTAACATAAAACCAATTAACTTCTTTGAAACGCATCTCTGCTAAGACGCTTATTGATACAAACAAAGAGTACATTTTGTACAAGCACTACTTTTATAATTTTTTGTATACCTGCATGTTTCATTTTTATAACTACTATGGTTAGGATACATAAATAAAAGTAGAAAATTACTAAATTTGAAAAACTCTTTACGCAAAGGCCTGCTAGGCCCGTGTTCTGTTATTTGTAATCCTCATTGTTGCTTGTGATTTATTGTCATTGTAGCTTAGAAATCAATATGTATAAAAGTATAAAAACTTAAATTATTTAATTTTCTTTAAAACAATATAAAACATCTTTCTAGAATACTCAATTCTGCACTTAATATTATGAAATCTCGAGTTTGCTAACTGCTGGCAAAACCTAAAACGAATAAAAAAAAATTAACAAAAGGACTAAAACTAATTTAAATTTTGTTCATCAGTCATAACATAAGTATCATATAATGCTATTGATTGACAACAATGAGATTAAAAGAATATTACATCAAATATTTCACAAAATATAAAAGTTTACAAACAAAATAAACATGCAACATCTAGGCTGACGTCTTGCACTATTAAGGTATTTTTTCAAAAGACAGGTTAAATTAACGCTGCAAATATTTATTCAGTAAAGTAATAACTAAATCAAATATGTCAAATTTTTAAGTATAATAATATTAGACAGAATATAGATAAATTGTATCACTAACTCGGGGTTTGATTTAATATTGCAGGGGGTAGAAAAGGAAAAAAAGATTCGGCCGACCTCAGTACGTCCGCACCGAATTAGGGTAAGTAAACAAAAAACCGATGAATAAACTGTTCCACGCTTATGTACTAAACACTAATAAAAAAATAATAAACCAAAACTTTTCATAGACCTTTGCCATATATAATGGGAGATAAAATTGAAAAAAAGTGAAAACAATTAGAGCAGCCGGAAATAATTACAATTATAAAAAAAAAGTTTTAATAAAACTTTGTAGTCATTTCAAAGTAACACTAAGTTCATCAATTGAAATCTCTAAAGGTCAACTATTAAAGATTTGATTATTTAACAATTTTCACGCATAAGAGACTTTTAAAATACAATATAATGTAGGTTGCGCGCCAGCAAAGTTTTAAATAATATTGAAACAATATTGCAGACTATTGATGGATGTTGTGTGTGTGTGTGTGGAAGCAATTTTTTATCAAGAATAAATAAAATATAATCTTGTTAAATATAGGTTTGAAATTAGCAATAGAGAAAAGTTTTTTTACGAAAAAAAATATTAGTCACATTAATGATGCAGAAGTATGCAAGTTTATCTAGATAAGGTAAAAGCAATTAATAAAGCACCTATCGCTTAAAACATTAAAATCATATTTGCAAATAGTAAATTATTATTGCAAAATACCAAAAACAATCAAAAACATTGCATCTCTAAAATCTATTAAGGAAACATACTTTTTTAAAATCAGAATAAGAATTCAAATATCAAAGTCCTAAATACATTATCAATCCAAATTACCTACTTGTATAATAACAGATTACTAGTAATTATAGTATACAAACTGAAATTACAATTAATATGCCTGATAATAGACAGATACCTAAAACTTATGTCTCTGGGATATTGAATTCCGTGGAAATCGCAGTTTTTATTTAAAAATCGCAATTTTAACTCAAAATAAAAAAAAAACTAGTGAAACCAATCAGAATTTTTTTTCCGTAAAATCCAAATCTGGCGCCAATTCAAGTCTATACGCTGTTTATATATCCGCAAAAGCCTTAAAACCATGTTTTTGTTTTTAGTGAACTGGGCAAAAAAAAAACATTTTAAATTTTCTTTTGAACCGTTAAAGTTTTTTTTTTATTTTGATGTAAATTAATTGGAAAATATATATTTGTTTTGTGTATTTGGGTTTTAGGGGTCTAAAACTCAAAAAAAATGCAAAAATAAGCCTATTTTTCAACATAAACTCTTACAAATACACATTTCGCAGTTTTTAGAGAAATTATACACCAAATATTAAAAAAAAAATAAGTTTTGCAAACAATTTTCCATGAAAATTAGTCAGTGTTGTAGAAAAGCCCATTTGATTTTTACAACATTTTTTTTTACTTAAAAAATATTTTTTTAAATTTTGTTTCAAAGATTATTTGGCTTATATTTTTTTAAGTTCATTTCAGAAGTTAACAAAAACATCTTTTGTTGCTTTAACCAATTTTGGGACATTTTACTGATTGTTTGATAGTTTTTGCGCTTGCGGCACAAATTTAGACTCGATGTATCGGCGCCAAAATTTGTGTATATTATTATTTTTGGCATTCAAACATAAATCCGCCCGGCGCTTATTAAAATTTAATAAAAAAAGTTTTAAATTACACCCTATTGTGTTTATATTATTTTTTGTAAATAAATATGAAAAAAAAAATTAACGCATTTTTTGCCTAAAAATGTTGTAAACATTTTTTTCTAGATGGACCTTTTTACGGCCGATGAGTACAACACTGACTATTTTCCATGAAAAATTTTCACCAAAATTAAATTTTTTAATAATATTTGGTGTATTGTTCCTCTGAGCGCGGCTAAAAGTGTACTTGTAAGAGTTTATGTTAAAGAACAGGCCTACTTTGCAGATTTTTCAAATTTTAAAATCCAAATTTATATTTTCCTATTGATTTACATTAAAATACATCAACTTTAGCGATTAAAAATAATTTAAAAATGCTTCTTTTTGCACAGCCCAGTAAGAACAAAAACATGGTTTTGTGGCTTTTTCAGCTTACAGATAGGGTATAGACTTGAAATGGAGTCAAATTTAGGTTTTATAAAATTATTTTAAAAGTTAAAAATCAACAAAAAACTAAAAAATATCTCAAAAATTTCAAAAAAAAGGTTCAAACAAAAAAATGTATGTTTCAAACTAACTATAACACCTTGTATTTTTACACATTTTGATTTTCAGTATTTTTTGTAAAAGTTTTTTTTTTATAAAATGCATAATTTTGGTGTTATAAGCAAACTGTGAAAACTGAAGTTACAACTGTACTAATAATAACATTTTCCAACAAACATACCGCTGTGCATTTTAGCGCCAGAGCAGAATTTATTGAGTACAGCAGAAATCACAGTTTTAATCACCAGAAGTATGGAAAAATTAGTGGCAAAAAAAAATTGTATGGATCAATGCATTTAGTGACGACAAAGTTCAATTTTAATATAAATCTACCAGTTAAGACAATTCTGATAAAATGATACCGCAAATAAAACAATTACTAATTTAGTACCTTTGTTTTGTCAAAAACTCGGTAAAACAGATATTAATATAGAGCTCCAACCTGTAAGACCAAACATTGTTTGTAACCAAGTTCAAAATTAAAACTTATTGTTTGACGGGTATGCCATTTCTTAAATTAAGATTAGCTTATAGTTTTACCTAAAAACCTAAACGCTATAATTCAATTACTCACTGGTTCAGCTCTGTTATGGTTTTGCAACAACTCATTGTCTAGTGACCATCTTAATCTAACAATTTTAGGTTAGATTGAAATTGTTGGATAGTAAAATTATTGCACAAACTCGAGAAACTCAAAAATTAAAGAAAAAGTTTTATCATTGCAATTCAAACGTTTAATGCAGTTAAATTAAACAGCTTAAATAACATTAACTTGGTAAAGCGGAATCAAGTTTAAACCTACCCACCAAGATAGACATTCTTGGCCACTAATCAGATCTGACTGGTTACCTCAACACCACTTAAACAACGTTATTGGCCAAGGAACCCTAAAACATGTAAGATTATAAATGAAAAGTTAAATTAAATGCTGGCAAATCACATAATTAAACCGTTAAAAGAACCCATAGAGCTTGCCAGTTACTGTAGTCCACACAAAAAATAATAACCGCCAATTTTCTTAAGATCTTCGTCAACAACGTATCAATTAAAAATGTTTATTTACTACACATCAATTCTATTTTAAGTAACTTGCAAGAAGCCAACTTTGGGTATCAAAAATGAATATTGGCAAATATTGTTAGACAAAAAAAACAAAATGTTAAGGTTTTCACCGTTCCGGTACAAAGCCTTTTCCAATTTACAGTTATACTTTTTGGGTTGCACTCAGCATCAGCAACGTTTCAACGCCTACTAGATAGAATTGTTGACCCAAAGAAAAAGCCCTGAAATTTTAGCCATTTCGACTCAAACTAAAAAACCTAAAAATTTTTCTAAAAATAAAGTCTTAGTATCGCTAAGTTTGTACCATCCTTTGCTGAGGTGTAAGCCAGCTAACATTATTAACTTGCAAAACAGAATGGTATATATGAACTAAAATGCAGGAAACAGCTACTAACAGCGGCTTCAAAACTATCTTGTCCGGATTTTAGCAAACATTTTATCTTAAAAACCGATGCTTCCAATTATGGTTTAGAAACAGCACTTATAAAGCAAATTAACGTTAATAATAAAATTATTGCCTACTCCAGCCGTTTACGTAATAGTGCCGAGAAAAACTATTCAGTGACTAAAAAATTGAGCTTGGCAATTGTATAAAACATAAGAAACTTTTGTACGTAACTGAAAGGTTATTATTTTACAGTTGAGATTGAAATAAATCATCAAAACTTGAAGTGGTTTCACTTGCTTAATAATCCTAGTGGTTGTATGGCCTGTTGAATCATGAATTTACGATACAATTTTGTTCTAAAAAAAATCACTCAATCTGATGTATTATCCAAAAATTCAGTCGTCTGGCACCATACTATACCGGACACGGTCAATCCCAACGATTATCCTCATTTCTAAGTTAGAACGATAAGTTGTATGTACACGTCTGTTCATCTTTAAAAGTTTTGTCAGATGTCAAATATAACTGTATATGCCAAAAACACTAAAAAGCCAAGTATTATTTTACAGCCATAATAACCCTAAGGCTGGCCACTTAAAAGTTGTTAAAACTATCTTTTGACGTTGCCACAGGCAAAGATAAGTTTTCTACACTTAAAAAAATATTGGAAATAATTAAGTCAAACTTGGAAACTGCCAATGACCGCTAAGCTAATTACTATATTTTACGCCAAAAAAAACAGATACCGTCAAGAAAAAGAGGTTAATCTTTCCTGTGCAACTGATCACTTTACGGTTAAGTTAGCTCCAAGATTTTCTAGATACAAAAATAAAAATGTCAATTCTAGTATCCGTTATGACATCATCAACAATCAGACTAAAACAACATAAAATTACTATATTAAGAGAAGGAAGAAATAGTAATAAAACTGTTTGTCACATGTAGTCTTACTGTTAGCTTCATGTATCTCTACCACTTTCCCCATTCATTACCCCTTCGTTTATAATATTTTTAAACGTATCTAGTTGGTAAAAAACCGCTGTTTTTAAGGTAATAAAAGTGTTGTAAAAAATATTACCAAAATATATAATAAAAAAATAAAAATATTAATTTCTGTAAAAAAACTAGAATTGTATCAATTCTGGCCTGACCGATGTGTTACTCCACATACATAACAAACATATTTAAATCAATGTTATATTACTTATTACAGACAAATTGTTTTAGAAGGTATCATTTCAATTAATAAGGTAAGTAAATCATACATACGTGTAAGATCGTTGATAGTCAAATATGCATCTTCAAAATCTCACGTATATTGTTGTCAAATTGTTAATGATATTAATTGAAAGTTATTACCAGTATGATAAATAATAAATTTACGTAAAAACATTATGAGAGAAAACGTTACAGAACATTTTATTGGAATACGTATTAGACATAACAACAATAAAATTGTTTTGAAAATAATAAGCCATTGAAACAAATACATACATCATTTTTATAACCTCAATTACCTGACCATAGTAAGCACGCACACAAAATTTTAACATTATGGTCCTACATTGCCTGGAAATAGCAATACACGTTCCCAGAATAAGATCGTTATCTGTTATTGACTTTTTATTGCTTGGCAATGCAATCCGATCTAGATAATAGAACGTCGCAATAAGTAAAACAAGAAAACATGTAGGAACCGAGTAACAATCTAACTTTGAAAAATATAGTGTTTAAGCTCCAATTCACAAATAACAGTAAATTCAGTTGTTATCCTATACACTAGTTACATTGCGGTTTTGTTTAAAATAGATACAAAAAAATCGAATGTAACCGCATATCATTCCAATTTTAAAGGATTACTACAATCTAGCTGTAATTGGGCATACTTATTTGTTTAAATTTATCCATATACTAAATACATTTTTATCATAAAAAATCATGTATACATATATTATGTATAAAATAATATTTATAATATTGTTATAATATCAACAAATGTCAATTCAATTTGAATTAATTGAAATTTTAGATTCCAGCAATAACAATATTTAATTTAATTATAAATATCAATACCTATTTAAACGAACAAAAATGGAAAATATTATTATTCGTTTTTCTTGCAATAATTAAGTCTTTCACGAAAACGATTTCGCGATGAAATTCTACCTCACTATTTATTGAAGCGGGGAAGCTTCATCGATCATCTGTCACTTTTACTTCCATCAACTTTTACTACAATTGAATCTATTAAAACATGATATTGATGTTGTCCAGATTTATATCTTGGGTCAGCGCGCTGTCGGTATTGATTTATTTATTTATTTATCTTCTACGGTGCGTATAAATATCTACCTCGACATTTAAAGTAAACGTTACAAAAATAAAACCATGTCACACACGCATAGACGTGAGAAGCAGAAACCACATCAAACATTTTTTTATTCCACAGAAGCCAATACTTTCATTAAGTTTTAATAATAAATAAGTAAAGATTATTATTATTAATACATATAAATACAATAATTTTTATGATTTTTTTCTAATTTGTCAATCATTACAAAACGCAAAGTTTTTTTCTATGTTCATATTAAGCAAATTTAGGAAATCAATATTAAAATAATTGTTGTGTGCCTTATCGGAAATGATTTTTTTGTTACTTGTAATTTTTTGTAAGATCTTAGAAATATAATTAAAAAACAACTTTTTTAAATAAACTTGTTGCAGCTTGAAGAAAAAAACTCCTCATTTGGTATCGTCAGAGAGGTTTTAATAGGATTTCATTATTAAAAAAGAAATCAATTAATATCACATATTAATTTGTAATTTGTTTTTTCAAATGAGTTTTGACTTCATTATTTGATATAACAAACATGTTTCTATTTAAATTTTAATAAATAGAAAAACTGTTCAATAACACTTGTTTATTAATTCTATGATTAATATGTATCTATCAATATTAAAGTACGGTTTGAAGTAATTACTATTTATTTGTTTATTAATTTACTATCCAAAACTTAAAAATCAGTTAAAATATAATATGAATATGAAAGTAATCTAATCTTGATAACCTTTAAATATTAATATTGTATACCTCATTATATGTGGCTATAATAATAATCAATATTTATATAATATTGATAGAGTAACCTTGAACACATGTCGCTTTGTTTCTAAAATTAGAATGATCAGTATTGTGATTAGGCAATAAATTTCGAACAATACAGTAACTACATAATAAGTTTATAATAAACTAAAAATATATGGTTTGTTAAAATAATTATCATTATATTATTAAATAACACTTACAAATCTTACAAATTGTAAATATATTTATTTTTGAAAAAAAAATGTAAGTGATTACAATTAAGTGTGAAAAATAATGTTTACATAATGACCGCAACAGATTCTTTGACACAAATCCGGATTTAAAAAAAAAATTAAGTGGCATCTGTGCATAATTTATGATAAGTTCAATCTTAAGTTTTTAATGTGTAAATATATTATCATTTTGTAAGTATACCAAAATAAAATTGTTGACATTAACTCGTATAGTCTTAACCAATAGTTTCTTGAAAAAAATGTCTAGTTTGTACAAACTCAATGACGTTATTGTTTATATTGGTAGAATTGACTGATGTAAATTTAGGTGTTAGGCAATATGTAGATCCTTTAACGCTAAAGAATTGCCGGATTTAGTCGCCTAGTCCTGTTGTGGTGCAACTAGTAGTATTGTTATGAAAAAATATTAAATCCTATCACATCTACAAGAATATCGGTGAACATTTCTTTCTAGAGAAATATTGACACGTACAGCGCCGTTTTTAAATTAAAATTGTTTCTTATAAGGCAAAACGCCAACCAACTCAATATCCAAATGATAAGATTTTAGTCATCACTCTTTTTATATGTTGAACTACATACAATAGTCTATGTCTTCATGTTTTTGGTTAAAAATTTGAAGTTACATTTAACGAATAAAAAATTAATAAAAAACTGATCAAAAACGTCACTTTTTAAAAATTTATTGCAAAGAAACCACTAATTGCATCAAATTTTTACAAGTTTGAGGACACAGATTAGACTTTTTTCTACAATGTGTGAAAATTTTATTCAATTATATTCAGGCGTTTTCTTGCTGAGTTGGATGCTGTGAACCCTTATAATAGCGCAACTATTCTCCCCCCTTAATAATTTACCAGAAAAATTTGTAGCAAATTGCCAAATTAATCCTCAAATAAATACAGATGCTATTAAAAATTTAAGAAAAAAATCTTGTGGCTTGCATTTCTTAAAAAAATAAATTGTCAACACTGGTTTTTGTTAGTGATATTTATAACAGATAATGTATTGTATGATAGAGCGTCTTGAAATTTCTAAGATAGAATCTGTAACATCTATAAACAAAGACCTTGAAACAATATCTAAATACGGTACTCGCACTACAAAATCCGAAGTATCATTAGTACCAAATATTAAACTAAACATTGAATCTGTTTCTAAAACTTCTTTAATTTGTTTTATAAGGATAACAATCTTTTCTGGAAAGACGGCATAGCTTTAAAATTATCTAGAAAACTAAGATTTTTTATAGATGGATACTGCAAAACTTTATATTTGTAAAAAATAACAGATTTAGTTTTAAGTTTAACTTAAAACTATTATTTACAGTATACAAAATAAAGTATCTATTAGATAATTTATACCCCTTTTGAAAGTTCAATGATTATTATTCATCTTACGATGAAATAATCGAGGATGCAAACTTCTCTAAAATTATTACTTCGTAGAAAAAACAAGGTGAGCTAAACTTGATGGAGTTCTGTATCTAGTATCATACTCATGATCTACTAGACATTGATATAAAATCCAAACTTTTCCTAGCCGTTTATTGTAAATTTGGATCAAGTTCAAGTAGTATTTTTCAATAACATTAATTCTAGTATGGATTTGCAAAGTAAATCCCCATTCAATTTACTATAATTCAATACAGTCTATTTGCATAAAACAAAATAAGTTCGGACAATTTGGTGGTTTTTCTTATCCTAAATATATAAAATTTATTTGGCGTCAATTAAGGTGTCAAAAAAGTGCCAATTCTAAATTATTTTTTTTCTAAATTACAAAATTTGAATTATTTAGATTATTTTAATCTTCCTTGGTGGGCACGGTTTGACATTATTTATTCTAAAAGTTCGACGTTTTAATTCTCACCTGGCTTGGCTAAAAAATTTAATTAGTCTTGTAAAACATTTCAAAATTTTGCCAATTATTTATAATTGACTACTTTTAATTATAATTTTGTTAGCCGCGTTCTAATTAACTACGTTTATTTTAATGTATTTTATTTTGAATCTGAATTTTTCCTTTCTGTTGCTATGGGTAAACCGATTGCATCCGAGACGAGAAAATCCTTTCCGTTTTTTTTTTCGGTAAAGTAATATCATGTTTTAAGATAAAAGTAAAAGACCTAAATCCTGACTTTGTCAGTACAAAGGTTCTAGATCATTTTTATGCTATAGGGGTTCTCACGACAATTTCTCGGTGGATACTGCTAAATTAGCTTTTGATTTCATTATAGAGTAAAAGTTATATGAAGTAATCTCAATTAAAAAAAAAACATATTGTATAATCATTCCACAGAAATTAAAATTGTTGACCCAAAATCAAAATTGCTAAATTCAATGATAAATCTAATCCATCATGCTGATTTAACCAAGATTGAACAATTTTTCTATTTGTTTAATTATTTGGAAAGTAATGTTTTACGAATAATCAAGATTGTTTTAAATAATTATGGTTAGCATTTGAATAATTGGTGAAACGTTATATCAATAAACAGATAATTTTTTCAATCATTATCTTTTAAACATTTTTTGTTTGTACTTTACTTTTTAAATATTTTGCAAACAAATTCAAATTCTATGAAGTCATTAAATTTAAATGATTTATCAAATTTTATTTTCATAAAGTTAGGTCTAAAGTTGTTGAATCTTCAACTACAAAATTAATTTAAGGCTCAGCTTTTATAGTCAGAATCAGTTGTTCTAGAGTTGATTGCAAAAACTTCAATTTCTTTTCCGAGTTCCAATATTCAACATCCCAATGTCAATAAACATTTACAGAAAGTTTACATAGAAATCAATAGAACTGATTCAAAACTTTTTATTCCAAATTGTGCTGTATGCAAAACTGAACATGGCTGATGCATTGTTCTGTATTTTTGACAGAAAGTTTAAATTTTTGATTTATAATTGCCAAAGCTAATAAATGATTTTTCATATTTAGGTTATAATAGGTTAATTTTTTTTAAATATACTTGCAAATATGCTGTTTAATAATGTAGCCCAAATTTGGTTCTAATCGAAAACATGCTTTAAGGAATTTTGTTTAACTTATAAATTGTTTCAAACAAGATTGTTTTTAAAGATTTCTATGCAAAAAATATTAAAGATTATAATATTGAAGACATTTAAAATATCCAGTCCCATAAATATTAACTCATTAAAAAGTAAAAAAAAAAAAGATTCGAAAACAACTGTAAGAGTGATACTTTCTTATATGGAGCAAGATGACAATAACAATTTGATATTGGTCAAATCCTCACTTGTTTTAGTTTTCATGAAATAGTCGTTATTTGTGATATTTGCCAATTATTTCAAGAAATCGGTCTTCATAAAGACAATCGTGTTTTACAACATATTTTTGGGGCGTTTTTATTTAGATATATCTATTGTTGAATTAAAACATACAAGAGTAATTTTTGAAGTTTCTTGGAGTTCATTTTTGTCTCTTTGATGATGAAAAAAGTCATTTTTTATTAGCAGAAGAGGCTTTCAGAATTAGAATTTATGTATATGATACTTTTGTATGATACACCCCATTAGACAAATGTACAGCTTTAGATTAAAAAAAATTATTAAATTGGACTTCTGCAGTTAAAAAGATTTAAATTGGTTAAATGGACCAGTTCACATTGTTCAGTTTTAGATTATGATAATAAATTAACTTATAAATCCACCAATTTGTCAGATACTGTTAAATTGTTCGAAATTACTTGGGATTCTGCTTTAGATGTTTTCCATTACATAATTAAAAAAACATTTTGAGGTTCCTTAAAACATGTGGATCGGATTTTTAGTGTTAATGGTTATCTTAGCATTTTTATGTTTTCATTAAAATGTTTATTGCAAAAATTGTGGTTAGTTAATTGAAATAAAAATTTGCTTTCAAATATTTTGAATAGATAAGATCAAATTAGCTCATTTTATTATTCACATTCGTTGAAAAATTTATTATTTATTGGTACTTCATCCGTTAATTGTTTATGAAAATATCAAACTTAAACTTTACGGTTTTGCTGACGCTAGTGCGTAGATACGTGCATGTATTTGCAGGAAATAACCGTAAAAAAAAAACAATAAAGTATAGGCTTGTTTGCTGTAAATTGCGGACTGCGCTGGTTTAAACACAATCCATACTACGTCTCAAATTGTGTGCAGCATAGTTGCTCACCGATTTAATCCGTAAAGTAGTAAACTCCACCAAAGAAAACGCAAAATATTATATAACAAATGTTAACAACTTTTCTGACTTAACTTTAGGCTTACCGTCGCATATAAATTTTTGCCCTAGTTTATGAAAATTGTTATAGCAACGCGGTTATCAAAAATTTAAGCAAACTTAAACTCTGAGTCGTGATTCCATGTAGCCTTTGGTCAAACGGCCCTATTTTTTTACCTAAATCTTTTAGATTAAACCCTGAAGGAGTTGTACCAAAATTGTTTTGATCGTTCAAAATCACAAAGTTGACAAGTCAGAAGAATTTGCAAACAAGTTCATAGTCAAATAATCGGACTTTTTAAAATTAATTTGAATTGTCGTTGTTTTAGCGTACGCTGCAAACATTTAAATTAGAAACAGTCAAAAAATTTAACAGCAAAAGAGTTATATCATGCAGAAATTGCTATGTTTAATCACATTTACGTTAAAAACTTGCATAGCAAAATACAAAAAATTGTCCAAAACTGCGTTACTTGCATCGATAGCAATAGCAAATAGCAGATCTACCCGCCATGCGCTTGTAAATAACTCGACCTTTCTTAAAAAATAAAGCTTTAAGAAAAGGCGCAAAACAACTAAAGCTCATACATGCGTGTTTGCTCACAAAAATTTTGACCACAAAAATTTTTGAACTGCACTCAAACGTTTTATATCACGCAGGGGTTTGCCTCATGACATCTTTTGCAACAACGAAACAATCTTTGTTTATTAAGATGCACAAAACTTCTAATTTATCAAACAAAAACAAAACTCAAAAATCAATCTCAAAGGAGATGACTGAACGGAAAAATTTCTAAAATATTCTAAGAGTTGGTCATCAGGGCATTTATCGGTAGAAAATTGCCAGGTTTAGTTGCCACCTTGTGATAGAATGCCGCTAGTATTAATGTTCTAGAAAAATATTATTAGCAAACATTACTTACTAAAATCACATCTACAAAAATATTGATAAACCTTTTCCACTAGAAATTTTCAAATATACAGCGTTGTTTTTAAATTAAAATTGGTTCTTATGAGCCAAACGCCAACCGACTCAATATCTAAACAATAAAATTTCGGTCATCAGTTATTTTATATGTTAAACTACATATTTTATCTTCATTTTTTGGGTTAAATATTTGCAGTTATATTTAACGAAAAAAAAATGTATGAAAAACTAAATAAAAACTCTACGTTTTAAAAATGAATAACGGAAATAACGACTTATGAGATCGTTATTTTTTCAGTTTAAAAGCACTGATTGGATTCTCTTTTATAAAAAAAAAATATTTTAATTATATTTAGGCGTTTTCTTGCTGAGTTTAATTCTGAGAACTTTTGTAATAGCGCAACTATATATTTTTTTATAACAATCAGAAACGCTTAACTCAGTTTGGCCATTTATTTTTTTTTACTAAGTAAAGGCGTTGTCTAAAATAGATCTAAAAGAAAATAAATTAATTGTTACAGTAGCAATATATTAAAAAGCTTCAATTAGAGTTCTGGCAAAAGTAGAGCAAGGATTAAATACAACAACTTTGGAAAGCTCTAGTCTTTATGTTGGAGATCTAGTGCTGGTTCACTACAAAAACGTTTTTTTCTTAATGTTAGAAACTGGGAAAAAAATACTGAAGTGTTTACAGCCTTAGACGGTATAGTGCGCTCGGCAACAATCAAAACTGAAAACGATACCAACAAGAGACTGCCGGTGCGGATAAGTGTTTTGACCAATGAGATTTTATAATTACTGCTTTTTATGTGCGACAGCAAGTAGATGTAATATACACTAAATGGTTAGCATTTTATACCCTAAATAATAAAACTATGTATTATCACTTATGTAGATAAAATAACAAATTTTAATATTAAAAATATTTATTTTATTAATTAATGCTAGTTATATAGATATAGATGATGTTAAATACAATAACAATTTTTGCATCTATTACAAGTATATAACTCTACAAACAATTGCAATTTGTTGTGACTTCCAACTTTAAAATAAACAGCACATAGTGATTTTCCTCAGAGATCTTGAGAGTATTAATATTTATTATACTCATTAATAATATTTATTAAACAAACAAATCACTCATCAATAATTATAAAATTTAAATTTCACGTACGCCGTGTAAAAACTAAACTAAATTATAAAATGTCAAAATGCATGGAGTATACTTCAACAAGAAGATAAACACTTTTTTGATTATACCATTGAGTATCAACCATTATAATAATATGTACAATTACGTCTTGCAAAGAGCACAGTTTTCTGATGATCAATTGTCTGTCTCAATAATAAAACTTGAAGCACATTATGCAAAACATGCATTATCGATTGCTACGGCTATAGATTAACTACTTAAGATAAGAGTACCGAAATCTGGCAAGACAACCGCCTGAATAGAGAACAAACTAACGATGGGAGGGGTTCTAGAGTAGACGAGTAGACAGAGGTGGTCGCATCGGCATGTTTCAATGTTGCATTTAGATGCGTGTTTTGTAGTGTTCGTTCCGTTTCTGTTACTACTACTTAATTTAACATTATTATTTACGTATGCAATAAAAATAATTATTAATTCAATTTGAATAAGAAATAAGTATGTATAATGCGTATAATACATATAATTATAATCTGATAATTTAATTTATTAGTTATTCTGTCCAATTCTCTATAGATATTGCAAGATAGTAATCTTGTTATCAAGCAAAATATGTAACAAGAACGTCAAATTCTTTATTTTAATTTTTTTTAATCAATAAAAATATAAACTCTTTTTTTTTATTTTTAAAATTCTGACAACTTTAAAAATTTAAAAAAAAAATATTTTGAACAACGCTTTGCCCATGCAAACACAAAAACGCGCCCCGGATATATTCACACGTGGCCAAAATATAGATATAAAGAAGTATTAGTGTCATTTGTTTATTATATCTCATAAATTTATAATTTGTTATCAACGTATACAGATAATATAATAAATAAGATACATGTTGAATTTCAAAACTGAATTAAAAATTAAAACACAAATGGATTTGAGTGCAAATTTTTTTTTGAAAAATTGCGACATGTATCCTCACAATCAGAATTTTTCAATTATTTTTTAAGTTATACAACTTGCAAATCTATTAAATAAATACATGCAATTTTTATACTAGATAATAATTTAATATATTATAAACAAAGCAAAAACTGCAATTCTGAAAAGTAAAACAACACATGCATTTCAATACAATGGTATAAATTGTGAAGTGAACAGCTTCGCTCTAAAATTTTATCGACTTAACCAAGTTTCCTCTATCAGTTAAAAAAAAATGTAATATATATAATAGCATATTTAATAATAATAAAAATTAATTACTGTCTAGTACTACGTACATGATTCATAATTAAATAATTAATACATTATACTCAATTTTATAGTAATATGAATTTGTTAATTGATTCTAATAATTAAACAATAATAGTTTTTTATTTATTTATTTATTTATTTATGCTTTATACGGCTATTTTACATCGCCACAGTAAGTCTACGACTTGTTTAAAGTGGTTTGATGGGACCAACAGCTTAAAACGTGACTTCCGAACCACTAAAATTACAATAAGATTTTATTCTCCATAAACGTTATGTGTGTAATAATAATTTTCAATGTAAAGTAACTTCTAAATAATTCAGTGTGCAGAAAGTAGGTCATAGTTTCATCCCCCGGAGCGATCCTACATTAGTTGAAATCCTTATTTTCAGCAGCTTTTTCCCCCCACTGATTTTAATGAATCATAAAGAAAGTGCCCCATCCAGGCTGGTCGTTATCTCCACCGATCAAAATATTATTTCAATGGATTTCCACTCGGAAACCTGTAAAACACGTTATGCAAATCACGGCGATTCTCTCAGCGGCAACATGGAAAAATAACTGTTCCATATTGAATACTAATATGATGAGACAAAAATGATGTGGATGCGGGTTATCTGGGAAGCACAGACACGTTTCTATGGGTTGTGATAAATGTAAGCATCCTTTTATAACAAATGTAAGTTCCGGTATATGTCGCGTTTTGGTAATACGTTTGTTTTACTCTGACATTTGTGTATTTGATATAATGCTTTCTTTGTTCTCAACGCGATGTAGACGCTGTTACATAGATATGGGATGCTGGCTTTATTAGTTTATCCAGGCATGTAAGCAAGACTTACTCTCGGATATGAAATTGCGTATTTACTCTGCTGAATAATTGCATGTTGGAAATATTTTAATGCTTTAATAGAATTTGCTTGGCTATTTTCTTTTTGTTCAGTTCAACAAGAAAACATTAATCAACTTAATGTACATTTTCAGAATGCCAAATCCTATTAATGAAATGGTCTATTTGTGCTCTTTAAACCAGAAGCTTACTCGACCTGTGCTAAAGGAGGTAGGAATATTAATGTATATACATTTGTCAAATTAATAACATTAAAATAACTTACGTCGTTTACTTATATAATATATACATTCACAAGAAATTTTCTGTTTTATTAAATGCCATAACAGAATAAATATATATTTTCAAATAATTTAGTTAGTTTGTACAGGTACATTTATTTAAATAATTTAAGTAAGTTAATTGATTAACTTCAAAACAAATTACCGTATTTACAAAAGATTTTTCAGAAATAAACAGGTTTTAAAAGTAGCAATTACTTTGTAATATTGTGAAACATATTAAAAAAAAATTGACCAACAATAGAAAGATAGCATAAGAAATCTATCAAAAAACAAAAATCAACCAAAAAATCAAACAATTTGGGCTTAAATCAAATTGACAACTTCTTTGTTTCAAATTCCGCTCACTCAGTTTACACTAAAGCAAGACAATTTGTTTTTAGCAAATACTCAAAACTTTATTTATATTTCATATAAAGATAATAAAATAAAAAAAAAGTTTAAAATTCATTTATTTCTAAAACAACAAACAAATCACATTAAACCTAAACATATGAAAAAAAAAATCGTTTATCAAATTGTTTGTAGAAGCAGCGATGAAAGGGTAGTTGCCGTTTTTGACGAAATACTACAAATCAAGGTAGCGGTCGGTATGGTCTTAAATTAATTTTATACCGCTCCAAACTTTGTACTGTGATTCCTTATATAATAATTAAAAAAAATAGTAAATTAAATTGAAAAAGAGATTATAAAGGGTTGGTCAAAATTACCGAAACTTCTAAATAATTCTCCAACCGTAATTTAGTAACTTTACTATTTTTTAAATAAAATTGTTTTTATATTATTTCAATTTTTACATAAAAATCTAAGATCTATTTTTAAAAAAGTAGCTTATTAAAGTTTCACATCAAAATAAACACCTTGTAAAGGGTTTTCCAATAAGAAATTTCATTTTGGATAGCAGGCTATTAGAGCAGCCGTCAATTTTGAAGCTAATATCTTTTGACATTTGACAAGTAAAAACTACGCCATTATTAAAAATTGAACGATACACGCTTCAACTTCGCATTGAAATTATTAAAATTCAGTACAAAAATGGTGAAAATTTTTGGTCTTCTCGGCCGGCAATAGTAATCCTAGTAAAAAAATTTAGGCTGTTCAGACAAGTTTGTGATGTGAAGAATCAAAACCGTGTGCATCGCTCAAGAACACATGAGAATATTGCTGATGTAGCCCGTAGTGTTTAAGAAAACCCAGGTTTAATTAGACATTCCACAAACGACATTACACCATATTTTGCATAAAGACTTAAGCCTTAAGGCTTTTAATGTTTAGTTAACACAAGAACTCAAGCCAGTCGATCACCATAAACGTTGTATTTTCGCTGATTGGGTCCCTCAAATGCATCCGGAGTTTCATCGAAAAATCATCTTCAGTAATGAGGCCCATTTTTACCTCGGAGGCTACGTTAATAAGCAGAATTGTCGCATTTGGGGCTCAGAAAATCTTACTTTTTTA
The DNA here is from genome assembly GCA_963932245.1 of Tachinus rufipes. Classification (NCBI taxonomy): domain Eukaryota; kingdom Metazoa; phylum Arthropoda; class Insecta; order Coleoptera; family Staphylinidae; genus Tachinus; species Tachinus rufipes. Next base: position 85,338,707 of record OZ010743.1, read on the forward strand.
AAAATAAGGTTGGTGCAACTGTTGGATCGCGCTACCGAGCTATGGCCGGAATTGGAAGATTTTGATGTGGACGACGTTTATTATACACAAGCAACAAAACAATTGCAATTTTGCAAAAATTGTTTCTTGACCGTGTTATTTCTTGAAGAGGTGATCACAATTGGCCACCGAGATTTTGTGATTTAACACCTTTAGATTTTTTTTTGGGCCTTGTGAAACATAAAATTTTTGCCAATGCTCCACAATCAATTCAAGACTTTAAAGATAGAATTCGTGAAGTTATCAAGGACATACAGCCGCAAATGTGCAAATTAATCATAAAAAAATTTATGAAAAGAATGTGGTACTGCAACCGTAACCGTGGCGGCCATTTGACTGATATCGTTTTTAACTGTTAATGGCATACCTTCCTCTTTACAATGAAATAAACATTTATTGTATTCTTTTAAAAAATACCCGTTTTTTTTTTTAAATATCAAAATAAAACCTCTTAATGGAAAACCCTATATATTAAAATTATATTTAAACGATAGCTTATTTAAAACTAATAAACTTAATTAAAAAAAAAAATATTTTTTTTATAGTTTGAAGATTTATTTATGTGTTTTGTATATTTGACTAACACTGTATGCCAGTCACTAGCTTAAACCTGTACACATTTTTAGTAGAATGTCAGGCAATGTTTTAAAAGCATCCTTAATTTCTTGGATAATGAAGAAAAGCAACTTTTAGGTACATTCAGATACATTTTAAAGCTATTTGCATATATAATTTAACTAAATGATCACAATTTTCCATTTATAATTATAAAAATTATAGTCGGGTAAGCTAAGTTACTAGACGCTTATTGTGTAACTGACATATAATCCCTCTTTCACAATACGGCTGACAATATTTAATACAAAAAAAAAATTCTAACAGTAATCAAACAAATTTATTCGCTGACGACACATAATTGTAACTTTCTTTTGATGCAAAATATTTGCGGAGCGCTCAAGTTATAATCAATGACGATATACAAAAATTAATAAAACATTCACTTATTACAAATCAATGCATCTAAATCAAAGGCAATAGTTTTTAGATCTAATCAATTTAAAACCCTGGTTAAAGCACATATTAAAATTAAAATAGGTAATGCATTGTAAGAGTTTACAGATTGCGCAAGAAACCTTGGTATTTTAATTGATAGTGATCTCCGGTAAAAAAAAGCTTGTAATAAAAATATTGCGCACTAAAACCTATTTTTACAAAAAGTTTTTTTATGAACAAGATCGTTAAAACAATTTTATGTTAACCACTTGTTTTTTCTAGTTTTAATAATTATTGTAATATTGTCTATGATGTCGACATTGATAGAAATAAAAATTTCAATTACTTAACAGTTTGTTTATTGTATTTTTCTAGGAAAATTGATGGTTTATATTTATAATATGGTTCCCATTTGCTAATTAATTTGTATTTTGTTGCTAAATCTTGATCAATTATTTTAATTACCAAATTGTGCCGTTCTGTATTCTGTATAGGAGCTAATATTTTTTAGCTATTTGTAATATTTTAAAAATTTGTAACCTGACTTGTTGTGTATATTATGTATATTTGTTAGACCTCTGCCGCCGTCCGATGTTGGTAAATTTATTTTTTCTATGCAAGCATTTGCCTGGTGCAATTTTTGTTTAGTTAAAAAAGTTCTTGTATTTCTATTTAGTGCATCAAGATCTGTAGTTGACCACCTAATTATAGCAAATGAGAAGATGAGGATTGGTTGTAGCTACGTGTCAAGGTTTACGGGCACCAGGAAGATGTGGGCTTGCTTTGTTTTACAGTGAGTGGGTCGGGACGACGTTGGCGATCCAGGCATCAGATTTAGGGCGCCACTTTACTTTTTCATACCATGAAGAAGAAGTAAAGAAAACCCAGATAGTTAGCACTATTGTTTATTAATTTAAACTAAACACTATTACTTATAATTGTACTTATTAACTTTAAAATCCGCTACGCGGTTTTATCCAGCTTAGACTGAAAGCCCTAAGTAAATTTGATTTTTATTTTATAAGTGTCACATAGTTTACAAAATTTTGCACTTATAAACTGTCGTCCATTGTCAGAAATGATTAGTTCGGGCACTCCATACTGAAGGAGGATACGGTTTTTGATAATTTCTACAACGGGTTTATCTACTGCATCTTTAAAGGGAATAAAAACACGTTTTTTGTAAACACCTCACATATCACAACATAAATCGGTTTCTCTTTGTCGACAAAGGCTCATTAAGTCAACGAACAAATCTTGGAAAAGGCGGTCTATGACATGTGAGCTCATTTGGCCTCTTGGTTTATTTTGGTCTGCTTTGTGAGCTAAACTTACGTCACATTGGCGTTAATACCGAGCTATGTCATCATACATGCATGGTCAGTAATATCTCTTAAATATTCCTAAGTGTTTTCTACATTGTAGTTTTCATTCAACAACTCTAGTCTGCGTGATTTTGGAAAATCATATTTTCACTCGTCCTGGTTTTGGTTAATTTATAGAAAATGTTCTCATCGTCTACTCGGAAATGTAGGAAAAGCATAGATATTTTCTTTTACTTTTTTACACATGTTTTTATACGAACAATCGGCATCATTTGTAATTAGTTTGATCGCTAGTACCTACAAAGTGTTGTCCGTGGATTTGAAAGCCCTTGAAAACGCGTCCGGAGCTTGATGTTTTGTGTCGGCTTAATGTATAACATTAAAGTTATACTGTTGGAGCTTTATAACCCATTGGCAAAGCCGTTCAGGAAGGTCTTTCAGCCCCCACAACCATTTCAAAAAATAATGATCAGTTTCTACTACAAAATTGGTAGCTTCAATGTACCTTCAAATACAACATTCCGAGGCATTCTAATTCAGTTGCGTGTAAGTTTTGCTTGCACAAAGTAGTAGTTCTGCTTGCATATGCAATCACACTGGTGTCTTCAGTTTATTTCTGTGTCAGTATGCAACCTAACAAGCCGGTACAGCTAGGACCGGTGCTTTAACTAGACAATCCTTTAACTCTTAAAAAGCACTATCTTGTTTATTTGTCCATTTCTATCTAATGGTTTTGCGCAACAATTTCGATCCGATACCAACCGATTAAACCCAAGAAACGTCTAATTTTGTGCTGGCATTTTGGCATCAAAAAATTTAAGATAGCAGATACTTTTTTGGGATCTACTAAAAGACCTAATTCATTGACCACATAACCCAGGTAGCGTAATTTAGGTCTATCAAACTGACATTAAACCGGTCTAGTTCAGAGTTAACCCAGCTTTATGTAAGCAAAGTAATACCTTGTTTATGACTTCAAGGTGTTTATCAAAGTCTTTTGATATAATAATAATAATATCGTCAAGGTATTTGAAAACGTGAAGTTTTAATTCTAGATCGAGCACTGTGTCTATCAACCTCTGAAATTTGCTTGGGCTGTTATGTAAGCCAAATAGTAGCCGATTAAATTGAAATAAGCCTCTGCCGAAAACTGGGAACGCAGTAATTTCTTTACTTGCATTGGTAAGTTTAACCTGCCAGTAAGCGCTTTCAATGTCTAGAAAACGTAACCTATCCAGAATCGCCAAAACGTAACGTAAGCATCGCTTTTTATTACGTCATTAACGCGACGATAATTAACGCAAAAGCGTAATCGCCTGTCTTTTTACGTATCACCACGATCTGTAAAGACCAAGGCGTTTTACTTGCCTTAATAACTCCCTTTTCTAACTTTTTTATTAACGTAATTGATTAATTTTAATATGGTTGGCAAGAGAGTAGTCTCGTTGCTTAATTAGAGTGGAGTCTCTTACGTCAATATGGTGTTTTATAATATCTGTGCACCATAGTTTATTACCCATCAGGTCAAAGTATCAAGTGATTATACTATGCATTTTAATTTATTACCTAAACTATTTAATCTTAATCCTAATTTCCGTAACTGATTATATAACAAGTTGGTCATACAGGTGCACGAACAACCGCTGTCCGGAAGCGCTTTAATTTTTAATTCAAAAACTGATATATTAACAAATGGGCGTGAATCTCCCGGTACATTAGCAAAGATATATGCTTGATTTTCATGTATGTTTGTAGAAACTTTGTTTCTAGATACGCTAGGCTGTGTACGGCTACTCATCGCCTCGACGGCGCGTTTCCGGCTTTACGAGAACAAAATTGACATCGTGTTGTAGCTACTCTCAACTGGCCACATCCTGTACCAAAGGTGGTACAAACAATTTTGCAATCTTGGTGCCGATGATCTACGTTATTGCAGTTCCAGCACTTTAAGGACCAATTACGTTAAAGCGTGTTTGTCTGATAAGGTACTTGTGGCCGTAAGGATTTTGATGCCGCTAAACCTGGTTTCAATCTATATGAGGTATGTTAGTTTGAGTGACAAAATGATCGTTCTATAAGAGCACGATTTGCAGCGGTTGCAAAGTTCTTCGGTAGTGTAAACATTTGAAAATCCTAACCTCCTAATCTATATAATAAGGATGCAAATTTTGTTTGATAGTATTTAATTTTTTATCATCACTAACCGCATTTAATAACCTATTCTACAAAGTTAGCATACATAATATGAAGGCGTCGACAAGTTCTGTATATGTTTGTTTGCGCATTATGATTTGTCGCTTTAGTACGGTCTTTAAATTGATTCCAATTAAATTAAGTTGGATTTGTGACGCGACGTAAGAACCTTGCCCTCTAGTAACTGAGGAATGGATAGAAATAGTTTTTCATTTGTGATTCGATGAATTGCTTGTAGTTCTTCGATCCGTTCAATATATGCTTTAAGACTCATTGCACTGACATCACCCGAGAATCATATATTCCAATCTTTAAAAACGTTTGATCCCATAGGACTACGCTGACTATTTGCTTGGGTATTAATTTTAGGTTCGATTAGACTACTGTTAGCGGAAGTACTAATGTTTTCCGCTTTGATACATTTAAACTCTACTGCGTTCTCCATGTCAACCTCCCCAGATATTGTCTTAAAATATCCCCATATTCATCGAGTGTATCAGGAACTCAAGATAGTCTGCCAGTAAGGTGTATAATCTTTGTTTCAATTGGCTTTGTTTGAGTTCTTAATACCATAGTAAACATCTGCCAATGCGGTCAACTGTTCTAACTTTTGAGGTATTATTGAAAATTGTAATTGTAATTTGCTTCCTATATAGAAAGGAATTCATTGTATTGTTCGACTTCAAGCAGAAGACGTAATTTACTTCGTAATTGATTTAAGCTAAGCTTTCCTAATTTCATGTTATCTCAAACTAGCAGTTCATAACAGCATTTGTCTTTAGGAAGCCTAAGTACATCCATGTACATGTTACAGCTTTGCAAATGACTAGTAGTCTTTTTTTCTCAAAGATCTTTATTTCTTTGTGCAAACCATTTTTCTAACAGATTCTTATAACTAGTAGTCCAAAAACAAATCACCCTTTTGTTTATCGATAATTATTATGTCATGTCCGAATTTTTTTATAAATGTTGTATACGGTTTTAACATCAAGAACAAATTTTTTTTTTAAATTTGTTATATTAATTTTCATATGCATAGAGAAATACGCGGAAAAAAGTAATATGTGTCAAACAAAAAAAAGCAAAAGTTTAATGATAAAATTTAAAAAAAACATATAATAGAAAAAATAGCAGATTTTGGTTACTAACAAATTAGAATTACAAAGTAAAACGGAAGAATCTTCAATAATCAAGGTAGAAAACGAAATGATAATGAGATATAATATTGACGTATAATATAGCAATGCTTTTCCCATTTTATTAATTTTGCTTATAGTTAAAAGTAACTTATTTGACTGTAAAGTACTAAAGTATGTTGCATCTTTACTACATATATGTAAGCTTGGCGACTTATATCTTACAACACTTTTGTTTGCACTTGTTTTTCTGTCAGATCTGTTTTTATACAGACTGCCTGGAGCTCATTGTATTCTAGACTAGCCCAAATTCTGTTCGACAAAATCAATAAAATAGAATATTGTTTCGGCTCTACTAGAGCCTTTTACAGCTGTGATGAGTTGTATAAGTTATATAAGTGATAAAAAACAGTAAATTGAGTTCAATCAAACGCAATATTTTCTGTAGGATTAATAACAAGTTTCAAAATTTACATTTTTCAAGTTCTGACTGTTTTGACATTTTATTTGGATTTAATAGTTTACTATTTATAATGATAACAAAGATTTAACTTAACCTAATATATTTATAAAAATACCTACAGCTAATTATAACAAGACCCGGTTAAATGGATCAGTTTTATGGAATATAAACTAGAAAAAAAAAACAATCAAACAAATGTACGTGTATAATAATATTATCCTTCCGTTTTAATAAGTTTTCCAGAAAATATGAATAAGATATTCAGATAAGGATTCTTCCAAGTTAATCATGTTGAATAAACAATATGGCCTTATTGGTGTCTGCAATCTTAAAGATGAAATACTCACGTTATGAGAAGAAGCTATCAAAATAAAAACTTATTTATATAACAATATAGTTCATCAAATTTAATAATAAAGTTGTTAGTATAGCGCTTGATACATATATACTAACAGTCTATAATGTATTGGCTATTGTTAAAATTTCTATAATTTAACAAAAACTAAATAATGTAAATGTCAACAACAGTCTTTCTTTGTGTCATTAATTTAACTATGATGGTAGAGTTTAATATAATCACAATTATATTTTAATATTTTACCAAAGTTTGCTTATTAAGATTCTCTTACTAATGATTTCATAAAGTTGAATATCTCAGAACTTTAATTTCCGCTAATAATAAATTCAAACAAGTTTAATATTTTATGGTTTTTAAGTTTATATATTCAAAAATTGCAATTGGGAAGTGTTAAAGTTATTTTACATAACAAAACTTTTTCATTTACCCAGACTGCAATTAAAGTTTTATCACTGTAAAACTTCAAAGCGCACAGATAAAGAAAGAAAGTTTGTTACAAGAAGTTCAATATTTATAATATGTGAAAACTTTACTCTTTAACGAGCTTCCAAATCAAAGTAATTTCTAATATCTGTCATTACAAAAAGTTTCTACACTAAAATTATTTATTATATTTTATAAAACAATTTTACTTTGTTTATGATTGATGTATGAAGTTTTCTTAGTTCTTCCAGATTAGTTATTTGTTCTCAATAACAACTGAAAAGTATTTTTATACTTACTTATATAGAAAAACATTATATACAAACAAAGTTAATTAAAATCAAAACAGAGCAACACTGCATGGTGTGCAATTACAATCCCAGGCATTTATTACATAATGCATGTAAACATATTAGCAGCTATAATTGTGTAGCATACAAACACACATATTATAAAAAGCAGTAAAAGAAGTCATTTCACGCAAACACACAAAAAATCATGAAGCTCGTCGCCAGAGGGTATAAATCCTGGAATAATTATTTTAAATTGCGCATACAGAAAAAAAAACATAAAACCCACACACAACACTGATAACTTATCTTATTCATTAGGAAAGATCTACGCACCTAGAACATTAAAAATAAAACATTAATATAAAACATACTTAATAAATAAAAGTTTTATAGCGCTGCCACACGGATACTATGAGCATTAAAGCAACAAAACCTAAAAGTTTTGAATTGTTGAAATTATTTTCTTAAAACTTGTTTAAAAAGTTTGGACTATGATTATAGTTAGGGAAATTTAAAAAAGTTTTAAAATGTGCTATTGCATTAGATACATTAAGTAGAATTTATTATGATAAATGGACTTATGACAAAATATAAATTTCAATAAAATGATAAACGTGAAATTCAATTAATGATAAAATCATTTAATATTCTTATCAATTGCAGCTCGTTTACAGGCGCATTTTTATATTTTCATTTATTAAGGAACTTTTACAAAAGCTATAAATATTCAGTTCTATTGTCCTATTAAGACTACCACTATCAAATTCAGAGCACCATAAATCTGTAATTCTATGCAAGATTATTTAAATTATATCTGACATTATAAAAAAGTTTTTATAAACTGAAGTAAGTTTTGTTTGTGTTTATTTGTATACATCAGTTAACATTGATTCACCAACTAAAGCGAAATATAAATATATTCGTCACACGCAAGGACAAAATAGACGTGTGTTTTGATAGGCCGTCATAAAACAACACCCATTTCCTGGTTTGCCGCGGATATGAGAACTGCCGTGATGTTGGATTTTGTTCCAGACCTTTAATATTTCTACCTCCGATTTCTGCTGATTCCTCTATAAATCCGATCCTCCCTTACAAATTATATCTATAAATGCTGCATAATGTAGTTTTTTATGAGTGATTTTTTATGTTTATCGTCGCGTCGGGGTATTGTTGGAGCTATATTATATCTTTTATATTTGGTACTTTAATCATCTTATTATTTTTATAAATTTTACAATTACAAAACAAGAAAAATCAAAGTTTATTATTAAGTTTTTAATATAATGCTTTAATTAAAGTTAAAAAAACAAACTTTTTAAATGTTAATGACTAACAAACAACAGGAGGGATAGATTCGGCATTTCTATTTAATTCATGTGGCTTGATGTGTAACTTTTTTTAAATTCATAAAAATAAAGTAAAACTATATTTCCTTTTCAAATGTTTAATATTTTAGGTACAATTAAATTTAAATCACATCAAAGCTACATAATATACACCATTTTGTAAGAATTTACAACATTGTCTTTTAGAACTGTTTAATTTATCTATTATCATAATAAAAAACTAGGTCTCCAGTAGTTTACAACATAATTCTTATAAAATATTTCTCACAAAGCCATCTTAGTTGCTTATAGTAGATATTAAAATTCTTTTTTGTCTGTCCTTTTTGAAAAACAGTTTTTCCGCTCGTATTTTGGGGCGGGAAGCGATGTTCTTAACGGGAGTTAAGGGTTGCGCTTTTAAAATACAGATGACGCTAATTAAAAAATTAATATTTTTATTAAATATAATTTTTAATTTTAGTTATACTAAATTATCAGTAATTATTATTTATTAAAAATTAAAATTAAATTAACTTAATACATGATTTAGTAAAAATATTTTTTAATATTTGCTTGATTTGATAATATTATATACAAAAAACAGAACTATTAACATCTAGTGTAAAGTGATTGTATTAAAAGACTTCTTGGTTACGTCATAACAACATTTGACAATTTAAACGTTAACCTTTAAAAAAAAACTGATACTTTAACTTTTAAACAAATATTTTTTTAAATTATATTAATAAGGTTGTAACGTGTTATTGTTTTCTTACAGTGGCAGGCAAAAACAGTCGTAAGCACCACGGGCAAGAAAGCGTTTGCAGCACTTTGCTGCCTGCCTCCCTATCTTACTCGGGCGGACAATCAGCGGTGTGCTGCAAACAGTGCTTTCCTGCCGTTGATACTTAATGCACTATATGACACTGTCAAAATCCTATTGGGTTTCTGAGTTTTTTAAGCTGTTTAAAACATCTTTAAGTCTTCAAAGTTTTTTAATCGTTTTTGTAAGAAGAGCATCTTAAAATTATCTTAGTATATAAAAGCTTTCAAATCCTTTAAAAACACTAAAGCTATGGTATTGAAAGTTTCTAGTAGCCTAATGTAGCTCAAATTTGTGCCGCATGTTCCCTGTTTTTACTAATTTTATACGGTGGCGCTCTCCGTAAGAATTATTACATTTCTGTAACAGGCTCCGCACTAGTCTAGCACATCATAAAATATCACCTAAAATATTAATCGATAAGAATGCCAGTAAAGCAATAAAACAGAAACTAGGTACTTAATAGTAAAAAAGTTTATCAGCCTTTAGAAGAAGCAGAAAATCTGTAGTCAAATTTGCATCTCAGTTTCGTAATGCGTAAGTACATATTTCATGATTGTTTTAAATAGGGGAGCATACAGAATGTACCACACTATACAAATTTGTAACGCCTATGTAGTATTTTCTATATATTGTCTAACAAACAGAAATTAAAAGATCTCTTTATATTTAGAAGTTAAAATATACTCAGCAGCATTCAGGAAAACGAAGGTAGAGAAAGCGCTTTCAAGTGCATAAATGTTATACATAAACACGTTGAGAGTACGACAGAATGCAGTAGTATTTAAGAAAATCAAGCTGTTGAAACTCCAGCTGAGTGTAGTAGCAATCAAAAAGTAAAAATCTTCATTGTTCACAATAATAGTGACAAAAATAAAGAAATATTGAATGATAATAGAGCAATTAATGCTGGCAAAAGAATAGTTGATATACGTTTCTTCCTGGAGCAAATTTTAGGGAGCGGTAATCATAATCCATTTGATTGCTCAATAATAGATATGAAGTTGATCCGGGAAACTTGACGTAAAATAGTTTCTACATTTTAGTTTTAAAATGTAAAATGTGCAATGTAGAAAAACAAATGAGCACATATAGAGATGCTGACAAATTAAATAATTTAGTAGCTTTGGGAGCACTCTCTATAGGAATTGGGTTTGCTCAGATGGAAGATTTAATGACTGTTAACAATATTTCATTTATGGCCTCACTTACATATCAAAAAGCCCAAAAAGACATGTCATCTACAAGTCACGAATCCACTTGGAAAAGCGTGTCACAGGCAGCGGAAGAAGAAAAAACACTTAATATTGCTTCTCGTGATGTGACAATTGACGGTGTGCCATATATAACAATTATTTGTGACGGAGCATAATCTAAGAGATCGTACAGGACAAATTATAATGCTGCACCTGGCGTGGTAAGTTTAGTAGTAGTATAGATATCTTATATTGTTATAAAAATATCTTGTTAAGTTGATTGTTTTCTATAACAAAAATGATATTTTAAGCTTGTATTATTGGTGCTCAAACAAAAAAGATGATATATTTAGGCATACGCAACAAATATTGTTCCGTTTGTACAAAAGCAGCATTTAATAAAATAAACTCAGTGGAACATATTTGCTTTAAAAACTGGAATGGTGCTTCAACAGCAATGAAAGCAAATATTGTTTTTGAATTCTTTAAAAACAGCATTAGTTTGCATGGTTTAATATATAACAAATTGGTAGGAGATGGAGTCAGTAGCGTTCATAGACGTCTTCTTTTAGAAAAACCGTATAAAATACGAGCTTACAAATAGTTGAATGTAGAAATCATCTGCCTAAAAACATGTGTACTCGCCTGAAAGATGCTGCTGATGCACGGATGGTAACACATCCTTTAAAATTGATAATCTACAAACGGATATTATAAACTCAATTTTTCATGGCTTTGACAAACATGAAAAATTTAAAGAAATCGGATATTTCTGTTCTGGAATCGCCAAGGACAACAAAATTAATATGATTCCAGAAATGAAAATATGTGGATTATATATGGATGTTATGTAGTGTCTCCAGAGAGTTATTAATAACTGTACAAGTTTAATTTATAATAGTTACAACAATGCTGCTGAAAGCTATAATGCTGTGTTATACAAGTTATTGGGTGGGAAAAAAACAAACTATTTCCTAAAAAATTCATATGCGGTTAGGGCAGAAGCAGCTGCATTATCATATAACGCTCGCAGTGCGTAGTATATATTTTTTGAACTTGCTACAAAATTGCATATCCACACAAAAAGATATAGCAACAAAATAGTAAAAAGTAAGTTGGTGAGAAAACAAAGATAAGAATTTCTTCAACATTAAGGAATCTTTTAAAAGCGGTTTAAAGAAGTAGTGATCAATACTATAGATCAAATGTAAACTCAACAACACATATACAAATAAAAATATTTAGGAACCCATTTAAGAACCGATTTAAAAAATTAAAAAAAATCGTTTTTGAATTCCATAAAAAAATAAACAGAAGATTTTGCTGTTAGAAGAAGAAACTAGAGGACAAGAAAATAGCCCCCGTTGGTATTATGAACGTTCTCAACGTTTAACTGCTTCCTGGTTTGGCGAAGTTTGCAGAATGAATGCAAACACATCTCGCAAAAATAAAGTAAAGTCTATATTATACTCCACTTTTACAGGCAATAAACATACAAAGTATGAACAAGAAAATGAAGCAATAGCCATAAAAGAATTTGAGAGTGCTCTTAATTGCAATATTAAAAAAATTGTTTTTTTTGTGGATGAAGACTACAGTTATTGGGGAGCAAGTGATGACGTCAGTCTACGATGATGTATGGTTACTCTTTCATAAATGTAATGTTGTTAAGAGTTAACACAATTCGTGATTTAGGCATTACGTTTGATTCAAGCCTTTCATTTGCACTTCATATCAATACTGTTGTGGCTAAAGCTTATCAACTTTTAAAATTTCTCAAGCGTAACTCTAAGGAGTTTTGTGACCATTGTACTCTATTTATCCTTTACAACGCTCTAGTACGCCCCAATCTTGAGTATTGTTCAAATGTGTGGTCAACATACACCGCCGTCAGTAAAGAAAATATTGAACAAATTCAAAAAAAGTTTGTTCGTTTTTTGGCGTATAAATGCAACATTGCAGGCAGCTACACGGAACTGCTCTCTACATTTAATATAACCAGTCTTGAAAAAAGACGTTTTAATTTTGACGTGACACTAGTTTTTAAAGTTCTTCGTGGGATTATTGACTCTCCTGACTTGCTCAGCTCTATAGGTATTCATGTCCCTGCTTGAGTTTTACGCAATGACTATTTATTTTATATACCGTTCATACTGATTATGCGGTGCACTCTGCATCTACACGTATTTTGCGGCACGCCAACAAAGTTAAAGTGGATATTTTTAAAGATTCTTTGAAAACCCTGCGACGTGCACTTGTCACCCATACGTGACCTTTTTTATATTTTTAATTATTTAAGTTTTATTCTTATTTTTAATATTAGTTGTTTTATGTTTAATTTATGTTTTTAAAATTTTAAATATATACTTATTTTGTAATGGCTGTTGACTAGTAAATAAATAAATAAATAAATAAATAGATAGCGATGGTTTATTAGAAATTAAATGTCCTTCGTTATCAAAAAAATGCATACAGTGGATTGCATACGTGATAAAAAAATTGTCTTTGCAACGGTAGATGAAAATATTGCGCTTCATCTTAAGCGAACGCATAAATATTATTATCAAGTGCAAGGACAACTTCAGATTGCAAAACGAAATTATTGCTATTTTTCTATTTGGTCACCGCTATGAATTTGTATATGAAAAGGTACGATTAATACAAAATCAATAAATGCAAATGTCACATAAAATATTATCATGTTTTAGATTGAACGTGATCCAACTTTTTGGATAAACATGCTTCAAGGAATTTTATAAAAATTATTTGTTGACGGAGCTGGTCGACCCCAAACTTAATTCGGCAAAATAATATTTATGTGCAGGCAGAACCAACAATATCAAAGAATGTTGAATGTTTTGTGAATTTTTGTAAAACGTTTGTGAAATGTTAAAAATGTCAAAAAAATAATCTAAAATGTATAAATACCAGAAATTGTTGTGTGTTGCCAATAAATTTACTAAAATATTAATTAATTATATTAATTGTCTTCGGAGACGTTGATAATGTCATATATAGACTTCATTGAAAAAATTTTAATTAGTTAATATGTAGTAACATATGATTAATTAAAATAAAATATTGTATTTTATTAAAAGCTTATTAAAGTTTTTAAAATTTCAATGATATATTTATTGTAAACAAGTTTTTTGTAATTTTAAATATAAATAATATTTACTCCTGCTTGCCGGATTATACTATCAAATACGGCAATAATTTAAACGTAGTTAATATATCTATGATCGTGTTAGAACAGGCGTATTTGTCTTTTTCTTTTAACTAAAAATCAAAAACAGTAACCTCACATCGCTCTTCTCTTTCTGCCGATCAGATCGTGCTCTCTCCAAAAAAAGTTCTGTTGAGACTGCATTAAGATTAAGATTAAGATTAAGATTAAGAAAATTTCATAATTTTTATAATCTTTAAAAAACTTTAGATTTTTTAAAGTTTAAGCTGATTTCTTAAAATGCTCCAAGAGTCTGCACCTGTCAATCTGTCAAAAAAAAAATCAGTGCAAGTTTCCAAATATTCCACAGAGTACTCTTAATGCTTCCGTATCGTAAAGAACAAACAAACACATTCAAGATAATATACAGGGTGTTTCAAAACATGTGTCGAAAAATAAATAGTGGGAAAAAAGTTCCTATTAACATGGTTTTGCAAACACAGCGTTTTCGAGATACAGGGTGTAATTTTTTTTTTTTTTAATTATTTGACAATATTTCAGGAACGGAAAGAAAAAGTAACAACATAATCACAAAACCTTTATTTTTCAATACTAAGCAATAAATTGTTGAAAATGACCTCCTCCTACGGCTTCCAACCTAAGTCTTAGTGACTGACGTACCCGCTCAAAAATGCCTGAAGTGTTTCGTATTGTATTGGATGCAATAATGCAATTTCTTAGTTCATCATCAGTATTAACTGATGAAGTGTAAACTAAAATTTTAAAGTGACCCCACAAAAAAAAATCCTGAACATTTAGATCTGGAGACCAAGAAGACTAAGCCTGTGGGCCTCCTCGACCTATCCAACGGTTTCTATTTCTTATACTGTTCATTTAAAAATTGACGCGCAACTAAACAAAAGTGTGCAGGAGCACCATCGTGCATAAACTACATTTCGTTTCTTAATCGAACCGGAACATCCTCTAACAGTCTTGGCAGCTCTTCTTTAAGAAAATAACAATATGATTGACCATTTAGCCTAAACGGCAAAAAATATGGACTTATTAAATGGTCTCCTACAACACCTGCCTAAACATTAACGGAAAATGTTTTCTGATGATAACCTTTTATTATGGCATGTAGATTTTTGTCGGCCCATACATGATTATAATGAAAGTTCATAATTGCATCGCGAGAAAAATATGCTTCGTCCGTAAAAAAAAACTTGTTCTAAAACTCGAGGATTTTGCGCAATTCTTTCTTGAAACCAACGACACATAGCCAATCTTTGCGGAAAATCCGTTGGTAATAGAGTTTGTACTCGCTGTATGTGATAAGGATATAACATCAGGCTTTTTATTATCCTCCACGCTGTAACGTGACTAAGGTTTAGGTTTAAACCTATTCTTTTAGTGCTAGTTGATGGATCGTCTTTGATTTCTTAAAGAACATCTTCTTCAATTTGCGGAGGTAGCAAGCGAGGTCTCCAATTTCCTTCAGTTTTTTTTATGTACACTTCCAGTTTGATGTAGACGTTCCTGAATACGAATGATTGTTCTTTCAATTGGTACCTGTCAGTTAAAAACTTTTCTTGATCAATTCGACGAGCTTTTGCTGCATTTTCATCGGCAACGCCATAAACAAAATGCATAAACCACATCTTGCTATCACTGTTATTCATTTTGCTATCATCACGCAAGCAAAATACTAAGAAGAGCAAATTAATTGGGTAATAAAGATAATAAGTTCCTGCGATATTGACTCCTTTTAAAAAAAGGTTATTTAACTAAACGACAATTGTAAATAACTAAAATGCATAAAACAAATGCATAAACGCTGACGACTACATCAAAAGCAAATGTTTTTATCAACAACAAAACATGTTGGTACATTTTTTCATGTTTTCCATCATAAAATGCTGTATTTTTCTTAAAAAGTTTACGTTAGAGCTTTTGACTAAAAGTACCTTTTTTTGTTTAGAAAATATTGATGGTTCACAAAGTGCTTTCAGAATGCCAATTTCGCAAGTGTCATAGAAATTAGAGCCATAAAAACCTCACGCAACACTGCACATAAAAAAAATTTAATAAAAGCTTAAAAAGTAGCTAATATTAATGCTAAGATGTGTACAAAAGCTGAATTTTGTATCTCAAACAGTTCCTAAGATAACGTCAAAAAAATTGAAATTTTTTTTTTTTACACACTGCATCTTAAAAACGGTGCGTTTGCAAAACTATGTTAAAAGGAACTTTTTTTTTATAATTAGCCAACCAATCCCAGCCTTTATTTTTCGACACATGTTTTGAAACACTTTGTATAAAAGAACAACAATGATAAAAAATCAACAACCTATGCATAATTACAGAAAACAAAAACTGTTTTCGTACAACAGGCAATTAGAAGAGATATGAAAATGTTGCTTCAGTAGACTTCAAGTTTCTGTTAAAGCAGAGCATTTTAAAAACTCTTTAATTTATTAATTTAGGACATTAATCTTATACATAACTAGTGTCTATGTAACCATAATTACATTTAATATGAAAATGTGGGTAGACTAGATACTAGGCTCGTCAATATCTATAGCGCTTCCATTCTCTCAATTAACGGGCTCGGTAGTATAAATTATGTAATTAATTTACATGTCTATGTTTAAAAGCAGTATTAAGGTAGTTACACAAACGTAAGCCCCATAAATTTCGGACCTTGTACTAAAAAACCAAAAACAAAAATTACATTAGTAAGTTTATAAAATAAAACAATGACAAAAATGGTAAATTTTTGTATTTGTTTAATAATAAAAAAATTGTAAGGAATTGAAAAACGCACAATTTTTTTTAGGTTATAGCAGCATATGTTAAATTTGTTGTATATCGTTCAGTAGTTTATGCCAACCACCCTGGAAGGTTATAGCGTTAAACAACGTGTGCAAATCATCAAATTTATTTATCAAATTCAGTGTTCTTCTTTCAAAACACGTTCCACGCATTACGTAATTTTTATCCAAAACCGTCGGACGCCAACTATTCAATGTACAGTGGCCAAATTTGAATTATCCAATTTGATTAATTAGTAGCCAATACTTGTACGTCACTAAAACGCAAAGGCTGCTGAAAACATTGCTGATATGCGTTAGAATCTACGGGAAAACCCCAAGCAATCAATTTCTCGTCGTTGGCAATCTTTTGGCCTTTCTGCGACTTTAGACTTCAGCAAATTTTGCGGCGGGTCTTGGATCTGTACTTGTATAAAATTCAACTCCAACTGTCTTAGAAACTTTAGATAAACAACAATAGGCAAAGCCATATGTTTGCTGATTAGGTTTTAGAACAATTAGAAGTTGACCCAAATTTTGCAAACAAAAATCATCATCATATTTGAACAATCAAAATTGTCAGATTTGAAGCAAAACCAATTTACACAAGATACAGCAGCAGAAAATGCATGCCAAGACAGTCACTGTTTTGCTACAAATTGATGATAAGCAACGTTTTGTACACAGCTCATGCCAAGATGAACATTTTAAACTAGCAATTTGAAGGCATAGTTATCTCCCACGGCGGCAATGTAAACTAGCAACCAACAAGATTGTGTAATTTAACCGTAAACAATTGTGTCCTCAAAGTTAACATAACAAACGCCATTCAGCCAGATTTATGCGACAAAGTAATCAAAAATTAAACCTTCCAAATACGTGCTACGAAACAAACAACAATATATTCCATACTTAATGCTATAAAATAATCTTTAAGTAAAAAAAAAACTATGCCAAAAAAAGGACAAAAATGCAATTTGTTCAGAATTGTGTTGTTTATCATTTTCATTACTAGTTTTCCAATTTTGAACTTTATAATAGACAAACATTTATACGTTGTCAGATAAAAATCATTATCATCTCTTGCAAAAAAAAAAGTAAAATAACTAAACATAAGCCCATACAAATAAAACAATAAAAAAAAAATGAAGTGATTTTTGTAAAAAAGATGACAAAAAGATTGAACTGTATTATAATCTTCTTACACATATGTACAGTTTAACGTATTTGTAATAGAAAGCGTTGCGTTGTCACCTAAAACTGTACTAGAAAGCAAACCTTAGGAAGTATAGAAAATGGAAAGTGTAATAATATCGTTAAACATACAAAAAACGTTTAACAGAGTGCGATAAAAACCACAAAAGAAACGAAATGAAAACAAAACATAAATAAGAAAAAAAACTAAAAAGAAAGAAACAAGGAAAGACAAAACAATTACCGCAGAGAAAAAGAGAAAAGAAATGTTAAAAAAAAACTGAATAACAAAAATAACAAGGCAAATACCAAATGGCAGACACGCCATTTTAATGACGGATAAGGCAACTCTTGCTCAGAATATACTTAGCAACAAGAAGACCCAAAAGAATAATTTCAGATATAAATACAAAGATATCATTGGAGATAAAACTTACAAAGACTGCCAAAAAGAATACATTTAATAAAACTACATTAATAAACTTAAAAAGACTAAAAACTCATCTAATGACAAACCAAATAATTAAAATAGCATACAAATTGAAAAAAAAAAATGCAGAAGTGAATGTCAGTATAGATAAAAGAATATAATTGACAAAAAACAGACTATATAACCAGCTCACCTCAAACTAGTGCCAAATTTAAACTAGACAAGGACATTATAACAACAAAACTTAAGCAGAGAAAAATACCGGAAAGTATTCCCATGCGTCATTCTCAAAGGCCAGACAATACACCAACGTAGAGATCATTTAAACAATCTTTAGTGATTTTTGCAATGTGTGGACAAAGATTATCTTGCATTAAAAAAATTATTAACAACAAGTTGAAAGAACATGTAATGCATTTTATTATATAATCCTTTAATTATTGTCGTACATATCAATCGGAAATTATTTTGCCTCCACAGACTCTCAAAAATGTAGGAGCATTTAAAGAAAGGCCTGCCTACTTTATTGCACCACCTTCACAAAATTCAATGTTTGGGACAATAATTCATCAATAAGAACCACAAATAACCAATTTACAATTATACATCTTTACTTAACCCAAGTAAACCTTTTAATACTTGAATATATTTGTCATTATCATATTCTACAATTATGTCTCTTTTAGCTTCCATTAAGTAAAAACCACAGATGACCAATTTTTTATACCTCTACCTTAAACAATGTCGCCGATAATCTGCAATTAAAAAACCCGTTGTAGGTTTTCTTGATACTGCTTATGTTAAAATTGCAATTCTATCGACATTGTTCAGCTTTTCAACAAGAGCAGATGCAGTCATAGTGCAAATAAAACGGTCTTCAAAGGCTTGTGTCAACCTTCTCGTATACTTTCCTGTTTTTCAAAATATTATCAAACAAGTTCTGATGGTAGGAAGGATTCCTAAAGTATTTTCAATGTAACACACACCAATACTCACAGAAATGCAGTTTTATTTCAGATACAATTTTGCGTACTTATATATTGCTAAAATTAAATCTTCATGCAAATTTTAATCAAAACATATTTAAGAAATAAAAACACATTAAAGCCAATTAATAATTATAATTATTTTATTAATTTTTCACATTAGTGAATGTTTTAAGATTTTACTGACAACCAAGTTGACAAGTGATGTTGCAAAATCATTAGGTGTTTGAATGTGTCCAGATATGAAACAAATCTTGTATCAAATATTGAATCAAAGTTTGTTGAAACCAAAATAAAGTTTACTATTAAGTATTGCATCAAAAAATTTAAAAGTAACAGAGAATTAAAGATCAAAAATAAGATAAGAAAAAAAATCGCAAAAATCAAGACAAGGGTAAAGATACACAACATAAAACATGTTAAGCCATATCAACATTTTATCGCTAGCAAGTCATTAATATTTAGTTTTTTTTTTAGGTTAATATGCTAAAAATCTAAACTAACTAACTAATAAAGTAATCTTGAATTTTAAATTTGGCCGTTTTTATTTGCAAACAACAGCACCGTCTACAGAAACAACATATGAATGAAAAAATCAGCTTGTAGCTTTGCTGTTTACAATATTCACAACAACTTAGCAATCTTCTAATTGCCATAAAAATACAACAAATACATAACAAAGACTACAAAATTAAGATTCAAAATTGAATAAAAAGCGTTTACTCATGTATTTCCTATAATTCATTTGAAAATTGTCTGTACTGTGAGCGATCAACATTATGCAAAATATTTATTATATTAAAAGACAAAAGTAAAATTAGTAAACTTTCGTGTAATACACAATCTTTACATAACCCAAGTAAACCTTTTAATACTTGAATATATTATCATACTCTCCAATTATGTTTCTTTTAGCTACCGTTAAATAAGTCTATCCACCACGCTTTTAACCAAAAGTTAAATAAGAAGTTTCATGTACTTTGAACAAACAATACTATTTTTGGTACAAGTAGTTTTGAATATTAGAATAAGGCATAGATTGATTGAATATAAATATTATACGCTGAAATTATAACAAAAAGCTTATAGTATAGAATTTTATTAATTTAGATTAATATTGTACACAATAAACATTCTCTTTTATAAAACTTATACAAAGAATAAAAATGTTACAAACTCATAATGAATGTGTGCGAAATGAACTTATTATAAGATGCAAACCTATATTTTAAATACGCTGTAAGTAGAAATGATTCAGTGCTTTTTAGACAATATACTTTATAATAAAATCATAGATATTACTAATAAAAATAATAGTTTATTCATTACATGTTACAAATTAATAATAAAATAAATGATATAATAATACGTGTTAATATAGTGACTTATAAACTTAGAATTTACTAACATAACATTATATGTTCACTTAAACCAAATTTGTGCCTGTTGTAATCATAATCATTATATTATGCTCGATGTAAATTCATAGTTGTTATCTCTCCGGGTAATTAAGGGTGTAATGTTGAATCGATTACAGCGTTCACATAGTGCAAACTATGAAATCAAGTAATAATGATTACAATTATAATAAGTTAGTTGGGTTAAAATAATATTATCTTTCCTTGGTATTCCTCCTTGACTTTAATATTTTGCCTTGAAAACCTAAGAGGGCTTATAAATGTCAGTATGCTTATACTTGTAGCGGCACACCGTGAATACAGACACTTTACAACCTCATAACGATTTATGTACTTTGTACATTCAGTTCGAAACGTTCGTGATTCACTTTGTATTCCAGTACACGTACATGGAAAATAAATAATATTGGTCTAGAATTCTTCAATATAAATTTATATAATATATGCTTTCAGATTCCTTTTAGAGATATGCAAGCCCAATGATTTTTTTCAGGAATGATAAAAATACTTTTTTGATAAACAATTTATAAAAATGAATATAAAATGAAAGAGTTTCTTATTGTGTTGTAATAACTTTGATTGCTCATAGGTAAATAAAATTGATTTTAGTAGAACTGAACATTTGTTTTCCTAGTTGATTATTTCGATTTGTATATTATGCATTCAAACGTAAAATAGCTTTATATGTTATTTTGCAATATTAACTACTAATAGATAATATTGTTTTGATTAAATTTATACACTCCTGTGATTCTTGTTTGCGTTCGTAAATCATTTGTGCAGAATTAAATCGACTAATGCTTCATACTTCTAGTTGTAAATCCTCTGTCTATATATACTATTATTTCGTTATTCAATAAAATTAATAATGATAGTAATAAAAAACACCAACTTCTCCTTTTTGTATTTTACCTCTAAAAATTAAATATTTATTATTGAGAAATAAAACAAAATATATAATTTCAGAATTTCATATCTTAGCAAAGGAACCAGAGGAAAATAAAACGTCATGACACTAAGAGAAAATAAATTATAGCTGTATTTTACGTCACTGGCTCGAATATATCGTTTAATCGCAAACAGTATATTTATATAGTGTTATGAAAAGAACTCATAAAGATTGGTAAAGCAACTTTCAACACATGGCCGACGGATATTGTCTAGCTTTGTAGGAATTATTAGAGTGCGTAATTTCATTGATGTAGGTTTTATTAGTGTGTGTACAATATTGATTGATATTTTTATAGTTCATCAGTGTGTACATAGCAAAACCAAAGGGATTGATGGTAATATCAATGTAATCTGGCCAATCTGTCATAACACAATTTGAAAAATTGACCGTTTTACAGTAATCGCTTAGTCCTTCACAATTGACTTGATATTGGTATTCTGGTTTATTTTCTTATTTGCTCTTATGCCATAGGTATAATACTGGCTTATGTGATAAAAGTCGGCCTGTTTATTGATTAGTTTTTTGTATGAATGCGCAGCTAGTACACATTTATTTAATAATGGAAAGATCAATGTATATGTATTTTTTTATTCATTGCAGTAAGTAAAATTAAAAATGTTTTCGTCTATTTTTATTTTTAATTAAATGTTCTACAATACACCAATTATATTAATTTTATATATTTCTCAGCCCTATTGGTTTATATTTTATAAATATAAAGTAATTGATCTGTATCTCTTAACAACATAGTAATAGTCTTTCTCAAATATCAATTTCGGATTTCTTCAACAGTTAACGCAAAAATTGAATTATTACATTCATACGTGTCATGTTTATAATTTTTCACACGTTGCAATTTCCAAGCATCTAATTGTAGTGTGTCCAACATATGTCATTATAAACATCTGGGAATTTATGCAACTTGAACTGTGTCTGATATAATATCTCGGTAATAAAGGGTGTCCCAAAATTAACGCAAGATTTGAATTTGATTTGTTGGTAACCCTGAGAAAAAAACATTTTTAAAGCTGAGAGTTTAGGGTTAGTAAAAATAGAGCCTTACACAAAGCCACATGCCATACAGCCCATGAAGCAATTCAATTACTGCATGAGACATTTCGATAATCAGAACGAGCCCCCTAGATCGTGTGTTTTAACACCATTGGATTTATTTTTATAGGGTTATTTGAAGTCGAAGGACTATGTCAACAAGACCACAACCACCCGTGCATTATACAAAAATTAAACTCTGCATCAACTAAATTTAGCCACATTTATGCAGAACGATCATGGAAAATGTTGACAAAACAGTTCGTAGCAAAGCCGTGGAAGCCGTTTGCCTGATGTGTTATATCATATGTACTTTATGATTCAATAAAAAATAACAATCTAAGTACTAAAAAATGTGTTTTTGACACCCTTTATGTACTTGCAATGCTTAATTAACGTTTTATCAACCTGTTGGCAAGTCATCAACATAGAAACGTTGTGTATAACTTCCTTAGTCGTTGAATAAGTTTTTTTGTGCCAATTATATGTTTAAGTATTGAGTTAATACTGTTGTAAGGGAATAGGGCCATTCACATAGACACTCCAAACAACACGCAGTGTTTAAAACGATTACTGTTATATCTATAGTTTGGTTTCTGTTCCAAAAGCTTTGGTCTATACAGGCGGCTGGACCGATAAAACGGTAATCCGATAAAGCGGAATCGACTGTATACAATACTTACCCTTAAATACAAGTTAGACCAAGTTGTAAATTATCAAACATTTTTTTTAATCCTAAAGATAAAGTTGACTCTTTAAAAAAGTCTGGTGTATATAAAATGTCATGTTCTGAATCTAAAAGCCTATACTATATTCAAACGGGCCGTAGTTTTGAAAAAAAGATACGCTAAACATTATCGCGCGTTTCGTTTAAATAAAAATTCTAGTTCATTTTCAAATCATATTTTAGATTTTAATCATTCATTCCCAAACATTAATCAGTTAAAAAAATTTACATATTAGTACAAAAAGTACTAAGCTTAATCTTTTAGAAGCCGCCGAAGTTTATAAACATTCCCATAATCCGCTCGTTAACCTTTTGAACGAGCAAAACGATTTAATTCAGTATAATCCACCACTTTTTAATATTCTGTAAAATTCCTTGTATTCTCCTGCCAATTCACCTATTGCTCTATATATATATATATATGTATTGTTTCATTCATTTGTTTCTCACTTGATAATGACCGTAAAACGTTGAAACTTAAGTCGTGAAATGTATTTTGTAAAATTGTATATGCCTTATATAAAATTTTATAACAATAAATTAGTAGTAGTTGTTTTATTTACTTACTAAATATGGAGTACCACATAGTAACCGTCGCAACCATCTTGATGCTTAAATACAAGATCTCTATAAATAAATGGGATTATGTAATCACTTTAAATATGCCGCTTTTTTAAATTGTCTACTATACTGTTTGTTTTGACAGTTCAACTTTGACAGCTGTCAAGCAAGCAAAGTTATAAGAATTTATACAAATAAAAAGAATATTTTCATTATTGAATTCTACTTTAAGAATTACTGGCTGTACGGTGTCCCCATGACAATTCAAATGTTATTAATCATTTTAGAGTATATATGGTTTTTTTCAAAACCACAAAACACAATCCGATACAAATGATACTAAAAACAATCGGTTCAGTTTTAATTAAGATTTATCATTAGTTAGTAATAGCATTATTTAATTGATTATTTTTATTGTTTTATTTGCTTTTTCAAATTCAATAATTTAGTAGCACCAAACTATTATTTTGTTTACAACTGATAATTATAAACATGTAAACAATGCAAACATATGAAAATATTTTTATTATTGAATCCTAAGATAGACGACTTTATTTACGCATTTTATTAGAGCGGCACAAACGTACATTAGATAGTTACATAATACCAAACATTTATAATCATCCTATACTACTTCGGGTTCCAGGTATATAATACAATCATAATTGGTTGGTAATAAAATAATCCGTTAAGATAATTTAACTCCATGTCATAAAGACACTACACCTATGGGCATACTATATTCGTGTAAACAGCCCTAATGACTATGCCATAGTAATATTTTTTATGATGAATTTTTATTAAAAATATTATAGAATACGCATCTTTTGTATGTGATTCTGCCTCAAATACGATGCGTAATTTACTTGTCTTTTTAAAACACAAAAAAGCCTAATTTTAGACAGTTACTTGTAATTTCTATGCATTTTAATATATGTTTAAGATTCTTTCCAAAGAAAGTTTATGTAAAATATATTTTACATTCCTTTTATTTCTTCAAATACTCTTTAGTTACATTTGTTTCTAGTACTACTATTAATTAAGTTTTTTCTATCAAAATTTTGTTACACAGTACTTAAAAATGTCAACTGTTATAGTTTCATTAAAAAATAAATATGTTAATTACAAATTAAAAAGCGGTTTAATACTAAAAATAGTATTGCTAATAAGGGTGTTCAAACCTGTTTGTACTTATGCAGAAAAATTGTAAAATTTGGAATCATATTTACTCTATTGTTAGTGTCTTAATATTGTTAATGTCGTTCTTCTACTGATTTCTTAAAACTAAATCTAACTGTGTACATATCAAATAATTGTATAGCAATTTATTGTTTTGTGGGCTAATCTAGAGCTTTAAGAGAACGTGAATGTTTTTGTACTTGAGTTTTTCTTCTTCTTGTTGTTGAACCACTCCTATCAAAAATTAGAAATTATCAATGTAATCTTAACTCTGTTTATTGAAATAGTTCTGTTGTACTGCATCCGTACCATTTGCGCAAATTTCTAAGCCATAAAGCTTTGCAAGATGCATCTTTTGATTCCCTTTTATTATCCCATCTACTTCTTCCTTTTAGTCCCATAGCTACATGTCCAAAGTATCTTAATTTCTTAGTCTTGATACTAAAAGTACTTCGCATTCCTTCTTCATCCTCCGTTGACTCGTGATCAGACCAGGATATCCTCTATATTTGTCTGTAGCACCAAATTTTAAAATCCTGTATCTTATTCATGTAAGTTTGTTTTAGTGTCCAACTTTCCAAACCGTATACTAAAATCAAAAAGACATAGCAACAAAACATCTTTACTCTGAGATTTATGTAGAGATTTTTGTAATTAAAGAATTCGTGTATTTCTTGCTATGTCTATGTATGTTTTTTCTTCTAAGAAACTTAAATAATTTTTGATGACGGACTTTATTTAAAGCTTCTTCAATATCTATAATGCATATGTATAAGTCAACACATTTACCCCGTATAAGGCTTCTCTTGTTCCAAATCCATTTCTAACCCAAACTGAGTGTTCCCTATACCCCCTTCTAGTCTTTTATAGATTCTGTTGTGAATAATTTGTAGTAAAATTTTAAGCATATGGTTCATCAAGCTAATTGTCTTATACTCAGAGTAGTCTGTAACATAGTCTTTTTTGTATAGTTATAAAAGTTGAAAGAAGCCATTCTCGGAGTATGAATCCAATGGTGTAAATACAGTGTTGAAAAGTTGTAATAAAGTATTAATCGCATCTTCATTTAAAAGTTTAAGTAGTTTTATAGCCAAGAACTGACAAATCAAAACGTGCAAATTTTTAGTTAAGAAGAAAATTTTAAATATTGATTGTATACAATTATGCGTTTACTATCCAATCGTTCCCCTTTAAAACTTTCATGCGTGATTACTTTTAAATTTCTCTGATGCGCTAATAAGCTGTTTTATTATGTTAAACTTATTGTAAAATTGCACCCATTCTTTATTAACCCGATAAAATTATTAAAAGTACCCGTACTTTTGTTTACTTTGAATTCTTTAGTACCTCAACACTCTGCATTGTTTTAGCTATTGCAACAATATCAAAATATGACGTTTTAAATTACATATTTGTATAACATCAATTTGTTTGATTTTACTTTCAATATCTTGAAAGCAATCTCTCAATATTCTATAATTTTCAGCCGTTATCAATAGTATATTAAGTATCAAGGGCAGAAAGGCATTGTTTGCAGCACGCCGCTGTTTGTCCGCACGAGCAAAGCGAGGGCAGCAGACAGTCTTACGACTATTTTTGTCTGGTAAAGTAACAATAACATAATAAAACTTTATTACTATTATTTAAAAAAAAATATTATAAAACGTCAATTATTATTGAGTATGTTTTTTACAATCACTCTATACTAGATGTCACTAGTTCTGTGTTTTGTATATAATATCAAATCAAGCAAATAGAGAAAAAAATCATTACTAAATCATATAATAATTAATTTAATTTTTTAATAATATTTACTGTTAATTTGGTATAATTAAAATCAAGTGTTTTATTCAATAAACATATTAATTTTTAAACTAACCTTATCTTTTAAAAGCACAACCCTCAGCAAACGTCAAAGGATTCTACGGCCCTAGAGCACCAAAGAATCACTTTCCGATAGGCATGCAAAAAATATGTTTTTTTGGTGTAAGATTATTGTTTTATAAAGTTTAAGCACATCTAAAAACGGGTAAATTGTGCTTTTATTGGTTCCCGATTGGCAATGCCGAAAAAAGTTTGGGTATCAGCGGATGTACACAATGTAACTATGGAACATGCCGCCGGGGCGTATCAAAGGCCAAAAATAAGTTTTAGCAGCCTGCCGCTTTTAGCAGCACAAACGAGTAAAGCGAGTGAGGACTGCTCAAGCACGAGTTACACTCAATATTTTTTTGCCTGCTCTAATTAAAAATATTGTTTTCAATGTTTATTTATTTATTATTGTGCGTTTTTACAGAAATCTTACGACTTGTTTGAAGGGGTTTGATGGGACCAACGGCTTATTAGGTGACTTCCAAATTGCCTCGGTGGATAAAGAGCAAGTTATTATTTTAGTCATATTTCGGGGATCGAACCGCGGACTGTCAGCGTGCTACGCTAACGCTCTATAACTGAGCTTTCTCACCGTATTAAATACACCGTGTATCACTACTGTCAGATTTTAAGGTATGACGTCATCATATAAAATTGTGATTCACAGTCAATCAAATACCGCAAATAGTTTAGAGGCCCAAAGGCCAAAAAGATCTTTTTTTGGCCCGCATTTTATGACCGAAACAGATGCTTTTGATAAAGGCAAAAAAATACATTGTATACTAGTTGTAGTGTGTCTATTACCACAAAAGTATTTTTCTACCATAGAATTAAGTTTAACTTAGTTTTATTACTTTACTTCAAACATGAGTATTAAGCCCAACTTTTCAAAAATTTCCTACCTTATGGTTACAAAACGTTATGTAAATAATCTGCGAAAAATAAATTTACATCAAGTTTTTAACTTGCGACTGACAAACTATAAATTTTAAACATGGTTTCCTCGTCGCCAATAAATTGCTTTTATGACCAGTAAAAACCTATTTCTTACAGAAAGACTACACGCAAATAAAGCAATGTACTTTATTTATAACTAATAACTTAATAACTTGTAATAATTTATGCCTTTGCGGTTTTCAACAATAAACTATTTAATTTTTCAAAACTTAAAAGAAAGACAAATTACAAATAACATATAAATTCCGCAACACAAACTACAATAAGTATTTTATATTAATTCATTGTAAATTGCTGCTATTAGGTCATTCCAATACCAACAAAATATAATAGCATAATGGCGTGTCATCAATCACTAAATCCATTACAAATATTGACCAATTTCAGTATTAATAATCATTTAAATAATTTAGTTTCTTTTTAATTATTATAAATGAATCAATATTTATGATAAAACATTATTATTTATTATGATTAGTATCAATTGATTAAATTTAAATATTCCATATAAAGCATTCATAAATTAATAAATAATTGTTTGCAATAAAATTAGAATTAGCTACAATGTAATACTTGTCCCCACTCAGTGTATAAGATGGCCATTGCATTTCTAAATTTGATTTTGATATTAAGTAAATAATTTAAACTTTACCTTCTGATGTTAAAGCACAAAAGATAAATTTTATTAAAACATTAAAATTACCATTAATTAAAAAAAATGCTACCAAGTATTCCAAAATTATAGAAATCAAAGTAGAACTCAATGTTTATATAAAAGGTACTTCAAAACATATTTAAAAGTGTCAAGCATTTATGAAGAGAATCAGCAAAAACCACAACTAACAAACCTGTGATTACAAAAAAAAATTTAAGGGAATTTGTGGAAAATGTTTAAGATGTGACGTATTTGTTTTTGAAAATTTAGCAATTTTTAGAATCTTTGGTTTTTGTTGATGTAATTGTGAAATCTTTTTGAGATAAAATAAGAGAGTTATACTTTATTACCATCCGCCCGTCTAAGACATAAAAAGTTCAACATGTAATAGATACCCTACTTTAAGTTAATTAAGAATTATTTGTGTATTTGCGTAATTATAAGTGAAACTGTACTAAACAGGTACTGGGCATTAATACTTTTGGATTATACCCCTTTTCAAATTACACTTTTCCTAAACTTAGACAAACCTAAGAAGTACACGGGCCATGAATTCCGTGGTACGCTTACAACTATTATGCTCGATTGGCCATAATTGTATGTCTATAGACTAAATACAGCGACAAGTTGATTGACAAGTTGGCATCTGTAGCTAGCGGATATATTGAAAACTGCATCAACAATAAAAAGAAAAAAAAATTACGAATGTATGTACTTCTGGAAATACATCACTCATTAGTTAACAATGTTCATGTGAGCAATTCTTAGTTAAATAGTACCTTTATTTGACTATAACTGACATTGCTGCCTATTCATGCAACCGCATCGTCTCACTGTGGAATGTAAACTGTAGACTCTCCTGCGTGCACCTCGGTTTGTACTTGAATCGCTATTTGCGGATGACTTGACTACAATGCATTACGCAAATATTTATTAAAACTCTTTTCACAGTCACCTAATAAACACAACTCTTAGGTACTCATATCACTCTAACTGCATATTAGTTTTGTATTGTATTATGCATACAACTCCAAAGCTTTAACAACCACTGTAAGCTTAACAATCTGTTGCAGTTGTTGTGCAGCTCCAAGGTTTTGAACACCAGTGCACAACATGCTTTTAAAGGCTGCAACGTATAAAGCTTTAATACGATTAGTTTGTAAGTAAAAATTATTTTCAACATAATACAACCCCAACTTTGACATTGTGCGCAGCATGCTACAGTTTAGATTTTTGGCATAACAGCCTGCAGCATGCTACAGATGTGAACTAACTCTATGGCTTTAATGCCAAAGCAATCCTCATTGTTTTACACAATCCTAAAGCCCTTTTGGTCTATTTGTAAATAACTTCAAATAACTGTAAAGTAACTCAATAACCATGTTCTTTATAATCATAGTCCAAAAACTTATAATATTCTTTACACACTTTCAAACTTTTTATTAGTACGTAAATAACAATGTGTACAGTAGAATAATTATAAATGCCAATAAGTAACATTGTTAACATAAGCATTAAAGACAAACTTAACAGATTGTTTTATTTTTGTGCACCTCAGAACATAATTTGTTGTGTTACTTTTATGTACATTCTAGTATAGTGAGCATTCTTTTGATATCAAGAGAAAATCATGGTAAGAATATAATCTATCAAATTGAAAACTCCAGCCAAAAAAATCTAAAACAATCGGATACATTTTTGAATAAACCGCATCTGTATCTGTTAGTGAGTTATTATCAGGTAAGACTGTGGGTACCTTGAATATTCTGGCCAATGTTAATTTTGACGCTTTCAGTGATGATAAATGTTCTAGAGATTATAATTAACACACAAAAATCATCTGTTTGTCATCTCCAAAAATAAAACACAAAATAGAAGCCATAAAATTATAACTTAGTTTTAGAATTTTTTGTTTAAAAAAAAAAAAAAAAAAAATGTAGTTTATACTTTTTTATATAATTATTGTAGAAACTTTCTTTTTAGTGTATTTTTTGATTGGATATTAACGCAAACGAAAGTGGAGTAATTATTGTAATCAGGAGGGAGGGTAGGAAATTGAGAAAAGGGAGAAAGGGGTGGGTTGGGAGGCTCTCGCACACACTTTATTAATCCGCTGGCCGCTTTTCACTGTAATTTTGTGTACTCCTCGGCATTTTTTGAAAATTTCTTACAATCCCTAACATTTACTAAGGCTACTAATGCTTGAATAACTTGATCGGTTTTTGTTGCGGGATTCCAGTTTTCAGCGCTAATGATCGGTAGGCACACTTGACCTTTCTCATCGAAGTTGGAATGATACTATTTCGTTTTGAAACTGATTTTTGGAGGCTTAAACGAGTACTCGGCAAGGAAGTTAATTTCTATTTTGAAAGCACCTTTATTATATAGAGCATTATCCGGTACTATTAATCCTTGCTAAGTGAGAATATTACTTAACCTTATGTTAAGCTTATGTGTTTGGATACGTCGCCCCAACTCATTCCAAACTCGTCCTATAGGATTCACGTTCGGGCTGAGAGCTGGTCAATCAAAACCGCAAAAATCATACTTCATCCAGATAATCTCTGACAACTCTGGCTACGTGAGGTCTAGCATTATCTTGCACAAAAATGCCGGGCTTGCCCATAGTTGTTATGAAGGGCATATCATTCTCTATAAAAACCAACTCTGTGTGTGCTTAGGTAAAAATTCCTGCCCAAGCCATAACCAACCCACCGCCAAATGAAAGTTGCTCATCAATACAAACTAAAGCGTATTTTTTTCCGACTTATTTAAAAACAGTACTTCAGTTTTCATTATTCTATGTCCGGTGATTTTGGGCATAAGCCAATATTGCAATACGATGTGAGCGTTGTAAAGGTGGGCATGTAGCCATCTTTCTACAAAACAATCCAGCAGCTCAAAGCCTTCTCATAAAGCATCCATTCACTAACATTTACATCTCTAACTTCATGGAGTTAATTTCGTAGATAAACTGCAAAAGCTGTCCTATTCCGCAAATTTGTGGACACCTCTGTTCGTTTAACATTTTTTGCCCGGATTCTAACCTTATGGTTATCAGGCCAGTATCCAAGTAACGGTGATACACTTTTTGTACAGCACACACCATTCTTTGCAGTTTCACGTTTTCCTCGCCCATCTTCAATCAACGCTATAATTCTTGCCACAACAATAGGGTCTAAAAGTATTATGACCTGTTAAGTACAATACGTCGTGTAAATCACATGTTTTGCAGAAAAAATCAGTTCTAAGTAAAAAAACTACAACAAAATGTCGGTTTTCAAATAAAGCAAAATGGATACTGATTCATAAAAGTCTGTAACAGTTATCATAACTGACAGATAGATAACATTTGTAATTAAACTCCTACTTTGGTTTACAATTTGCAAACATAAAGTTAAAACAAAAAATTCCAAAAATAAATCATAATTTTAAAATAACCTCTATTTTTATATATAACGCTCCTTGTGTTTAGCAATTTGACTAGCCATTATCCAAGCATAATACTGCTTCAGGTGCCAATTCAATACACAATGCTACAATTAAGCATTTAAGTTGCTCTGCTAAACTTCAGATTTTAGTCGTTTATAACCGGGCATAATAAGCAAAGTACTGCCCTGAGTCGTGGAAACTGGTTATCATAGTACCAGTATTTAAACCTAGTAAAGTTTCTGACTATCTATATCCCTATCTTCCTAACTAGCTCCTTGTGCAAGTTACTAGATAAAATAATCAATAAACTTGGTTATTAGATTCAAGAGGTTTGATTGCTGGTATATAATGTAGTTTAGCGCGTCATCGTTCACTTTCTTTGGCTGGATACAAAAAATAAAAATGTTTTTGTGGTTGTATTGTTTAATATTGCTAAAGCATATGACACGACATGGAGGTGCAACGCTCTACGTACGCTTTATTTGTGGGATATTTGCAAAAGCATAGAATTGTTTATACAAAGTTTCTTAACTTTACGTTCATTTAAAGTACATGTAGGTGTTAGCATTTCTTAACTTACGTGCACAACAAAATAGTAATTCTCAAGGCTCCATTTTAAGCGTGACACTGTTTATAATAGTTATTAACAGCATAAGACAGTTAATCAAGCATCCGGTGATAAATGATTAGCTTTAAAATATTTAATTTTGTAACATTAAACTTGGAAACATATACGTACATTAAGTTTGAAATATCATGTTTGGTTTTGTGTACTTGTCAAGTCTAATCTTTTTTTGGTTAGTTAATACATATTTATAATTCCAGTAAATAAATAAGTAGTTTTTTTAGACAAATTGAAAATGTGTTCAGAATCAAGTTTGTAGTAAATAATTTGATATTTTATAATTGTTTTACTTCAATGAAGTGGTATAAACATCTTGTTTTGTAACTTTTGATCAATTACTATTTTGATATAATATTTGAAAAATAAATGTAAAATATACAAATGTTTTAGAAAACCAAAAGCTATTTTTGAAATGTTTCTTTTTAATAACACTTAAAATAAAAAATTATAACAATTAAAAAAAAACAAAAAACTTCAATAACTACAAACTGAGGCACCAAATTCAAAATTAGAGCTAAGAAATGTTAATAAAGATTATTTAAAAATTTATTATTTTTACTTCTTTTATAATTTACATTTATTTGAATTGCAGATATAATGTCTGAAAACATCCTATTTAATAATTTTTGAGAAAATAAAATAAAGCTTTATTCAAAGAATTTTAATAATAAAAAAAAAGATTGATTTAAATAACACCATTACATCCAATAATACATGCATCAGCATCAGCTTGATGAAGTAATACCAAGAAGTGATTCCGTCATGTCTGATCAAAGAGAGGAAGAGAAGTTTTACGTATATGTTTAGCTCCTAAAAATTTAAATAAAGTGATTAAACGGCAAAACTACCCGTTGTCAGTTAATCTTGACTGTAGCAATTAATAAACCATGCAAAATTGATTAAGATTCTGCAGAATATTAAACTAGACAAGAAAAAAAAAAGAGTAATTAAAAACTTATACTGGCACCAATCAGCCAAAAACAAAACTGAAAACTCCATCTTAAAAACATACAAACCCATAGAGTAGTTAGACAAAGCTCTGTACTATTGCCTATTCTGTTTAACTTATACTCCAAGATAATACTCAATAAAACATGAGAAGAAGTACAACAAGGCCGCAACATCTCAATGACAATTTACCTAATACAATTTTATAGAATTTGATAAGAAAATAAAAGCCACTAATACAAAAATAATAAAAATATCTATATCTCAGAACTTATCAATACTCATTACATCCAATAGAGTAATCTGTAATACTAGAACAAATCAACAAAATAAAATATCAACAAAAAACTCAATCTAGACAATGAAATAAAATGTCGAATCAAACAAGCAAGAAGTGGGGTTATAAAACTTAAATTACCGCTCTGCAACACACACCTCAACATAAACCTCACACACCGCCTAGTAAAGTGCTATGTCGGATCGGTTCTATTGTATATAGCAGAATCTTGGACGCTTACATCAATTATAAATCGATTGGAAGCATTGGAAAAGATGTTTAAAATCCCATAAACCGATCTCACCACAAATATAACTGTACATCAAAAGTTAAACAAAGGGAGAGAAATAACACAATACACGTATTCAAAAAAATTAAAAAAAATGTTTACTAATTGTTATAACATGACATATATTATGTATAGATTATCTATCATTTTTATATAGAAATGCGTAATAGATACATTTTACTAAGCGTGCGTAATGAATAATGAGTAGAAAATAATTTTACTTTGAATTGCCGGAAACAAACAGTAATTTTATGCATACGTTTCAAGGAAACTTTAAAACATTATTGTAATCTACTTAAACTATTTAAACTATGAGGTAAACCAACTACTTAAATTCACTAACCAAGAGCACATTGTAGTGAAGTTTGAAGTTCGAAGTTACATATAAATTAATAACTCTTTGTTAAACACTTTGAAGCGTACGGTTAATTCAAATATAAACTAACTTAATAATTAATTTACTTTTCAGGATAATATCGATTTTTATAAAAGTATTATCATTCAAACGCAGTGACTATAAAATCGCAAATGTTAATATAAATTACTTACGACTTCCAAATAATGCTATTAAAATTAATGTCCACTTTCAAATATCTATTAGGTTTCGAACAGAAATTTATGTTGTAATAAAATGGCCCTGAGCTTATATATTTTATAAAAAAACATTACATAAAAGCCCAGTAAAAAAGTTCTTTATGGCCTATTTTTACTATGCGGGCGATAAGTGCTGATTCAAGAATGGCATGTCATTTGCATATTTCGTATTTTTTTTAAATCGAATAGTTTTACAGTCTTGCTTCATAGCTTAAAAGGGTTGAATTTATTTGTATTAAGGGTATAAAAGATAAATTGCTTTCTTCCTAATTTTAACAGAGAGTAAGATTGAGTACTTCTTATATAAAGGCAACCTTTACATTTACCTAATCGATTTTCAACAATAATTTAACCCCAAATATAACTAAATTAGATATACTTAATCGCGTGACGTGAGTAGTGAAAGAAAAGTGGCTGCGAATTGATAAGATTTCGTGACCCATGTCAATTTGATAAACAAAACATTGCGCTTAGCACTTAATTTACATATAGCACGTGTAAGGTGAATTACATTTTTTACTAAGTATTGTTCCATTGGCCAAGGAATGGTAATTAGTATTGTACAAGAAATATTCAGTCATTACTCATGGTTTTCATTCACGGCGTTTTAATTACGGTAATTTAGTTCCTTCCTTTATTAATTAGCGTTTCCATAGCTTGTAAATTTAATATTCATATATTATTGATTATGCAAAATTTATACAATGGCAGAGCATCATTAATCATGTATATATAAAGTGTTGTGTCATTTATCAATTCATCAATAATCTAATTGAAATGTTTTCAAACTTTTTATTTTTTACGAGATGAAAAATTCAACTTATATAATAAATAATGCACAGTCAGCAACTTTATTAGAATATGTAAACTCTAGTTGATTGCATAAGGTTATAAAGTGGTTGCTAATTAAAAATTCATTTAATCTGTTTTAGCTTTGTTACATTTCATACAATGTACACACGCATATTATATTCTATTCTAATTTGACATTTTACTAATTTTTGTTTCTCGTCAATTTTAATATCTTTGACCGAGTTGATGAATATATATTGTGTATTTACAGTCTAAAAGTTGTGTTTACTTTGAATTATTCGTTTAATATTTATGCACGACATGCAACTGAAGTTTAGATGTTTAGATAGATATAACGAATTATTATTTCATCTACTCCTTACTGTAATGTGTTAATTATGAAACTGCCATTGCTGAGGAATCGTATGTTATATACATATGTATATACCTTTCATTACCTATTTTGCATTAATAATAATTATTAACATTTATTGATATTATTGTATTACTACTTTCCAAAAGTAAAAAACACATACCCGAAGCCTAATTTTTATTAAAATTTTAGATAAAATGTAAATGTTAAAGGTTTTTGATCAACCAACCTTGGACTTTAAAAATTAAAATAGATTTATTGCTATGTTTTATATTAAACAGTGACATTACAGTTTTATTGTGCAAATCAGTTGATTCGTTTCTCATTTAAATCAAAATGTGCCGTCAGCGTGGCGTTTTTCAATAAGTAATCGATTTCAAACGCGGTATAGTAATTGGGCTCAGAGAAACAGGTTTGTAAATTCGTATTACTGCCCAACAAATTTGCAAAAGTGTTAGTACAACTGCTCAATGTTAGCGTAGATTAATCAAAAAAACAAGAACAATGGCAGATATTAGAACCTGGTTGCCTTAGAAACACTACAGAATGTAAAGGGCTCTTTGGATCGTTGCTCTCCTAAAGCAATTTTCAACAACAAGAGCAATTGTAGATGTCTGAAGTGCCTTAACTAACCAAACAATCCATATTCAATCAATTTATCGACAAATTTAATCATTTGGTTTAAAATCGTATTTTCATTTTTTTTTATTTTTGTACATTGAGAAACTATATTGAATCAATTATTAGAAGCAAGTGATCTTTAGCAAAACATCAAGATTTTATTTGTATGCCCACGATGATTGTAATGTGGTTAGAAAAACAAACAAAAACTCCTCTAGTGCTCATTTCAGGAACATTATACTCAATTTGCTACATCAACACTATTCTAGAACCAACATTACCTTTAATGTCTTTTTGTTCTTCAGACTTATGTACCATTTTCACCCACTCACATTCCTTTAGAATAAGATTGACAATTTAATTACTAGCATGTTTAGGCAAGATACTACCTGCTCCAGAAATGATGAAAGAGCAACTCATTAATAAAATATATAAAAACTTAACATAATTTTTTGTTGAAATTTTACATACATATTATCGGAACTTTTCATAAAAATTAAGCTACAAGTTCTTAAAGTTCTTTTACTTCTAGCAGCCAGTATATTATCAAAAATCTTTTCCACTATATGCTAATGTTAAATAAACGCGACTGACAAACAGGCATGTCGACAAATCTTTCAGGTCGTGGGTAGGTTTGAATGCCGATAAATCTGTCTGGCCAACCAAACCAAGAAAGACTAAAACGCATGTTCCAAAGTTACACCCTGCTTATCCGCCAATACACAAATCCACTGCAGCTGTAGCATGTTATGTGCCATGCGTGTAGTTCTACATATAATTTAATTTTATGTTTGTTAGTTCTTAATTTATTATTATTGTTTACTTTTCAAATTATAATAGTTATTACTTTTAATAAGTTACTTAATCTAAAAAATGCAAGGTGCGGCAGTATGACTTTTTTGTCGGGTAAATTGTGGTAAGAAAACATTAAAAATAAAATTTTAATTTTTAAGTTCTTTAAAAGTACATTTTACGCCTTTTTTGTTATTTTATAAAAATTATGTCTTCCAAGGGGTGGCCTTGGCAGTTTTACGTAATTTTTGGCCACTTTCACCAGCATATCTTGAGAGATTCCGGCAATGTCGTCCTCAATTGCATGCTTTAAAGCTTCCAGGGTTCAAGACCAAGTTTTCTAAACCTCACCTTTGAGGTATCTCATCAGAAAAAAAAATTGCAGAGATTAAGATCCAGGGATTTAGGAGGCCATGGAACATCCCCTTGCAACGGAATAAGCAACAAGGTCTGCCGCAATGTGTTCTCACACTCTTGGCTTGCCTAACTGGTTTATTACAAAGTGCACATCCCGACTTCCTTACATTTCGGACCCATATTTAAATGGGTTTAAGGTCAGGAACTCTGTCGTGACAAGCTAGACTTAACTGACAACAAAAGGCTCTCTGCGTCGCTACCACACATAGAAAGTTGAACAGCTTTAGACAAGATGTAAACAATTAAAAACAAATTAATTACACACAATACAAATCAATAATCTTCATATGCTCGGAAACTGGAGCAATACAAGCAATTGAGCCTGATTATATTTAATCGCAACAACTGTAAAAAACTAAGGTTTTGCAAACAAAAAATGTTATTAATTTGTGACATTTCTTAATAAATTGTAGGTAAATTGTTTTGTTGTGGAATACTATAATAAACTTCCGGAAGAGTCTAAGACATTTTTTTATTCTACCATATTGAAGAGAACTTGCTCAAACGTTTTAAACAAATATAAAAATTGATACAGTTTATAATAGCAAAAACTGTCAAGCTTCTTAATTAACGCATAGAAGAATATGATTAGCTTAAAAATATTGACATTATCCAGAGAGCAGCGCTTATTTTGTAGCATACATTTATAAAGATAGCCAATAACATTTCCGAAGAAGTTCTGTTAAACACCTTAAAAAAGAGAAAGTACTACTCTAAAAGCTGTGTATAGTTTTTTTGACTTTTTTGAGTGGCACTAGTCGTCATCAACGAGAAACCTCAAAATTCAAAAGAACTATTAACTACAACAAAATTTCAAATGGAAAAATAAAACCATAAAAACACATCACTCGGAAACTGCACTGAAAAGTTTAACCGTAAAAAGTCGTTGACCTAATCAACAAATTTGATCATTGCTGTAGCTACACGGTTACTAAAGAGCTAGAGACAGAAACAACTTTTGCTTTAATAAACTAAACGCAATTCTGTCTAAAAGATTTTAAGCAATTGCCAAATTTATAGAAAAGTGTAGCATTAGATAATTTTGATATACTTATCAACACCTTCTATAAAACCGTGTGTAATTATCATTCACATTGATTTTCAACAATATTGTCAAACCTACCATACCTGGAACTTCAAGCAATAAAATTGAAACTTAAAAAAAAAGACACTCATTTGACACAATAACAACAAAATTGAAACCGTATAATGAACGACAAGATAATGTACAACCGCATCTACAAAAAAGTAGACAGACATCAATGACACATATGTAGATGGGCTTTAGGAAAGCCATGGAAACAAGAAAAGCCCTCTTTGGATAAATATAAAAACATTTGAGAGAGTCCAGCACAAAAAACTCATGCAGATATTGAAACGCAAAAACATTGATAGTAAAGACTTAAGAATTATATCCATCCTTTATTGGCACCAAACAACTAGAGTCAAAGTAGATGCCAATCTTAACGAGCAAGTTAAGATACGTCGTGAAGTTAAACAAGGATGTTTTATCCCCACTACTTTTAATGTATACATTAAGGCATATTTGAAAAAACAATAGCAAAAGAAATCAGAGGCATAATAATAAACAGGCAAACAATTAAAAACCTGCATTATGCAGATAATACAAGTATTTTGCAGACAACCTTTAAGATCTCCAACTTTTGAATGAAGTAACAAATTTGCCTGCAAGAGATATGGCTTAGACAAAAACCTTAAAAAAACCAAAGATATGGCAACTACAAAGAATACAATAACACCAATAGATAGTATTAATTATTAATTAATAATTAGTTAGTTTAGATTTTTGGCGTATCAGCCTAAGAAGACCATTAACGCCGATTCTTTTCTCTAACTATAAAAAGTATAAAATAATATGCTGTAAAGTGGCATATTAAAGAATAAAATTAAATAAATAAATAAATAAACAACAAAGATAAAATAAACGTTCACAAACTTTAGCAAAAATGACTAGATAATTCCAACAGTGTCTAGGGTGTAAAAGGTCCTAAACACTGCTGGGTTTTACGATACACAAACATTAATCACAATAAATTAACAATTATATCCATACACCCTATTTGCCTCGTCGAATAAATTCGAGCAGACAATTGACTTCAACAATCTGATCGCCCAAGACAATCGACAAACTGGGTGATAATTCAGATGCAACTCTTTGTTCCAAAAACTGCCGACAATCCAGTTAGATATGACGAACAGTTAATAGAACATTACAAGTATCACAAACTGGCGGCACCTCAAGTGCCAACAAATACCTGTGAGTCCATCGACAGTGACCGATGCTAAGTCGCGTGAGAATAACCTCTTCTCTACGCTTTGGCCTGCATGACGAACTCCACAGTGTAATGACGCTTTTAGTGCATCGTAGCTTGTTGTCTTAAATAGCAAACCACTTTGTCTGCCAGCTAGACAACATCAATTGTTGAAAAAAATTACAAGCATCCCTAACACAAGCTTTGTCTGTAACATTATCAGCGTTAGTTATAGCCAATTTGGCAAGCGCATCAACTTTTTCATTGTCACTGATACCTACGTGACTGGGAATCCAGACAAAGTAAACAGTGACATTTAATTCACCTAAAGCAAAATCAAGTGAATTTGCCTCAGCAAATAATGATCATAATATTAATAATCAATAGAATTTAATGCACTCAACGA
The DNA here is from genome assembly GCA_963932245.1 of Tachinus rufipes. Lineage (NCBI taxonomy): Eukaryota > Metazoa > Arthropoda > Insecta > Coleoptera > Staphylinidae > Tachinus > Tachinus rufipes. Next base: position 85,379,076 of record OZ010743.1, read on the forward strand.
GTCTCTACATATAACATAAAATGTACCTGCACTGTTGAGATGAGCCTGGTATATAGCCTACAGTTCTGCAGTATAAACACTGCTAACAATTTTTAAGCCAAATGTAAACTGCAACTCATCAACCAGAAAAGCACAACCTACAATGTTGTTACTTTTTGAGCCATCCTTATAAATCCAAGTGGCATTTACGTGCCTTGCTTAAATTTTTGCATACTCAGTTTGATATTCAACTGGTAAAGTTTCAACTTTACTTATTCTCGATAATGCAGTATTTAACCTTGGACGTTGAAAAGTCCAAGGAGGCAACAATAAGACAGTTGATATACATCAGGGAGTTGGAAATCCAGTTCCCAAAGTATACTGCAATTTCTTACAGCATTTTTGGGACTGTATCCTGATGTTGTATAGATCGTCGAGACTATTATTGTACACGCCTTTAAATTTCGCGGCGTATCTAACAGTCAAGATTTTACGCCAAAAACAGAGTGATAGTGTAGCTGCCTCATACAAAACACTAGCAATAGGGCTAGTGCAAAAAGCGCCGGTTGCTAAACAAATTCCTGTATTGTGCAGAGGCATAGACTATGGAACCATAATCTAATTTTGAACACACCAAAGCGCAATGCAAAAGTAGCTTTGTTTTTCAATCCGTTCCCCATGACTTTCCACTTAACGACCTGAGCAAGTTTAGTGCCAAAACACATCTTAACCTCAGATTTATTAAATGGGGACGCCAGGTTAACGCACGGTCAAATGTGACACCGAGGAATCGAACACATTCCTGTACAGGAATGGGTTCTTCCCCAAAATTTAATAAAGAGTTACCGTGTGGGGTTCGCCTTCTACAAAAATGGATAAGCAATGTTTTGCTTGTAGAAAAAGTAAATCCGTTGCTATTAGCCCAGTTCAAAATGCGGTTGATAGTTATTTGAAGTTGACGTTCCAACGTTGGTGTTTCTCGAAGCGCATTAGATAGCTACGTCACCAACATACATACATCCGTTTACTGGATGCTTGATAAACTGACTAATGCCGTTAATAACTATCATAAATAACGTCACGTTTAAAATGGACCCTTCCGGAATACCATTATGTTGCTGACGTATGCCCAAGATGCTATCACTTACACGTACCTTAAACAAACGGGAAGTTAAGAAGCTTTGTATAAACAATGCCATACTTCCGCAAATACCCCACAAATGAAGCGTTTGTAGAATATTGTATTTCCACGTCATGTCATATGCTTTTGCAATATCAAAGAATACAGCGACAAAATGTTGATTTTGCACAAAAGCATTTTTAATTGCTGTATCTAGCCAAGCAAGGTGATCAGTCGTAGAACGATGACGCCTTGAACTACATTGTATATCAGCAATTAGACCTCTTGAGTCTAATAACCAAGTAAGTCGCTTATTAATCATTCTCTCTAATAACTTGCATAAGCAGCTAGTTAGAGAGATAGGCCTATAACTTGTCGGGAGCTTTTTATCTTTACCAGGTTTAAGAACTGGTACAATAATAGCCAGCTTCCATGACTCAGGGCAGTACCTTGCTGACCATGCACGGTTATAAACTGCCAAATGCTGAAGTTTGGCAGAGCGACTTAAATGCTTAAGCATAGCATTGTGTATCAAATCGGCTCCTGGAGCAGTATTGTGCGCTTCAGATAATGCCGAGTCAAATTCCCAAACACTAAAAGGTGCGTTATATATTTAATCTTTGTCGGAAACGAATGACAGATGTTGCTTCTCCATGATAGTTTTAATCTCTTAAAAATTTTCATTGTAATTATCATCACTGGAAGCGTCAAAATAAACATCAGCCAGAATATTTGATATATTGAGAAGATCGGTAATAATTCGATCACTTGACAATAACCCACTAACAGGTACAGAAGCGGTTTGACCAGAAATTTTTCTGACTTTTTCCCACACCTTCTCGATGGGGGTTCTCAAATTTATAGAAGTAACGTATTCTGACTATAATTCTCTTTTAGCTTTTCTGCAAGTTCTTCGCGCAACAGCTTTATACTTGAAATAATCTAACAGGTTCTCTTCAGTTGGAGAGTGATTAATCCGTCGAAAAAAACGGCGTTTGTTTAATTTAGCTTGTTTACAATCAAAATTCCACCAAGGAACGGGCTCACTGCAAGGTTTCCCTGAAGACAGACAAATACTGGCATGAGCTGCTTGTATGATGGAATCGGTGAAAGTTTCAACATTTTTGTCAATAGTGGCCTGGGCACTGTTATCATAATCAAATACTTGAACAAAACTATCCCAATCAGCATCTGTTATTCTCCAATTCCGATGACGGTTTTCATGGAATTTATGACCAAGCAAGTATTGGAAAGTGGTCACTGTCATAAAGATGTTCCGGGACTTCCCAATCTAATGCTGCAATACTTGGAGAACAAATAGTAAAGTCAATAGCCGACAACGATTTATTGGCCACGGAAAAATTGGTATTGTTACCTTTATTTAAGATAACTAAATCCGTTTCTAAAAATATAGTGGCCAAGTTACAACCTCTAACATCGGTTTGATTTGAGCCCCACATAGTGTTATGAGCATTAAAATCACTCATAAGGAAGAATGGGGACAGAAGTTGTTCAAGTAATTGATCAATCAAACGAATGTCCAAACTGACGTTCGGCGAAATATAGATTGAGCAAACGGTCAGTGAGAAAGGGAGTTGTAATTGAACGGCTACTGCTTCTAATAAAGTGTTGACAAGAAGTTCTTTGCTGAAAACCGTATCACAAACCACTAATGCCGCTCCACCCTGAGCACAATCAACATTTATACGATCTTACCGATAAAATAGATCAATAAGAATAAGGCGCAATTCTGTGGAAAAAGTAACATCATATAAATATCTTGGCACATGGGTAACGGAGAAATCAAAACATACAAAAAAGATCAAAAGCCTTATTGAAATAGCTCGCAGCGCTTTCATCCAAATGAAGAAATGCTTTCCAACCGCAAAATAAATATTTAACTTAAAACTAGGATGTTGAGGTGTTACATATGCTTCATCCTATTATATGGAATAGAAACTTGGAAGCTAAAAAACATCAAAAACCTTGATGCGTTTGGAATGTGGTGTTATAGAAGGATGATTAGAATTCCATAAACCGATAAGGTATCAAATGAAGAAGTGCTACGCCGCTAGTAATAAGAGAAAAAAGTTATCAAAACAATAAAACAACGCAATCTAGAATACCTTGGACATATTCTAAGAGAAAAGAAATACGGCATCCTAAAACTTATAATTCAAGGTCTGCAGAAGAAGAATTTCTTAACTCTGCAATCTGAGAAAGTGGTTTAAATGTACGTCGACAAAACTCTTCAAGAGAGCAATCAATAAAATTTGGATAGGGGTAATGCTTTCTAAACGATTCGATAGGAAGAAGAATAAACGACCAAAGGCAAATAAAAAAGTTATACCTAAAAATTTAGAATAACGCAACTCAATACTTGATTGCAGATTACATATAGTCGTTGCAACAAATAAATATCGTATTGCATGCCCAAAATTTGAAATGCGCTTATCTAGGTAGGTTTTAACAGTTTAATTTATTAGAATAGTTCATCAAAACAGAAATCAGTAACAATTCCATTCGTGTTTGCCGACTAGGGAAATAAGTACCAAAATTTCACTAGCTCTTGAACTATAAGTCAATCATTAAAATTAATAATAAGCAGTTACCATCAGTTTTAAATTACCTGTTAATTTTATCAAAAATTCTCAAATTTTAGCACTAATCTTTTTCTCTTTTTCTATTATTAAATGCAACTGTGGTTAAGGATTAAATTTAATTTTATGTTTAAATCCAAATATTTAACAAAACTAAATAAAATAAATATAATATATAAATATAATCATTAAAATAGTGGATATTATTCTGACTTACATAATTTTCTTTCATTCATAAATGATTCCAATTGGTAATTAATAACAGTAGATCTTAAATGTGGCTTTTGAAAAAATCGAATAGTTAAGCTTACCTGAAACAAAAATAAAATTTGAGTAAATACAAATATAACTATAAAAATATACAATTTAATAATAAATCAGTAATTAATCATAACAATTCTTTTAAATTTAGTATTTAGTATTTGTTATTAGTATTTAAATTCAATAAATAATCACGTCCGTGTTATTATCTCAACTCAATCTTCCGACATGACGTACTGGACAAATACGCAGTTAGGTGTGTAGTAGGTATTAAGCATCCAGTAAGTTTAATCAATTGCATTTAACTAACTCAACCTCTATTCAGTTACCATTCTCTAATGAAGCGTAGCCCATGCGTACAAAAAACTGTAAGATGTCACTTGCTACTTTTTGTGTAAGATTTTTTTATTATAAATATGCTATTCAATCGTCTGTATATGAACTTAAGTATTAAAAAACCTATCACATTTATTAGTTACGAACGCAGTTACCAAAGCATCGTAGTAAAAAAATATTTTTAGTAATACTGACATGATATATCCTTTCCCTTTCAATCCAACATTGATAAATCGAAATTCCCAATTGAATAACACATACAGCATAATAATGCCACCTGTTTTCAGTTCAATTCTGCACCATTAATCTCCGTTCCTATCACTAACGTTGAGGACTAATAAATATATTTAAAAAAAGATATTATTTCTAAAAATAAATCGTTTTATATAGAATTTTAAAACCTGGCGAATTATCAATTCGCTATCACGTACACGCAACTCATCGTACCGCTAAACGTGTTAAATTAAACCCTTATAAAAAGACCAAATCAATATGATACCTAAAAAGAATATATAAATAAGCTTGCAAAAACGTCGCTATATATACACTTAAATTAATAGAACAGTAATATGTTTGGTACGTTACTAAATTACTTGCTGCCTGGAACTTGGAAAAAGTATACAAATAACATATAAAAAAGTTCAAATGAATTGCTGTTATATAGTTTATTCTAAATGACGTTTTATTTTATTCCTTGGAATAAATTTACAATTTGTCGTTGAGTTCTCGCCGTTTTTTTTTTGTTCAGTTGTATTTGAATAAAGGGTAGGATTTAAATGAATTTTGATAAAAATGGTTAGACTTACTGAATAATTCTTGGAATGCTTGTTGAATATGATTTAATTACACGCGGGTAGTGAAACTTGTACAATAAAATCTGTGAGAACCGCTACTTTGCCGGAAGTTGTAGTGGTAGTGGTTGGCTTTAATATAGAACAGATGTTTACTTACTCAGTTCTCAGTGCTGTAATATATATTTGTGGAAATAAATACAAACTGTTAGAACTTTGTATGTTAGCAAATGTAGATGGTTTGTAATATATTATTATTAATATTATGATTGCTTTTTATTACAAAATTTATTGTTTTGAAATATTTATTTATAAGTAGTATTGTAGCAATATATATGCAATTTATCTGATAAATAAAACTTTACATACAAAATATTTATTTACACTTACGTATATAGCGTATTGTAAGGTTCTCCTTGTTTAAATTTGTTTAGTAGTTAGTTGTTAGCTATGGTTACGTAAGGGGTAAACCTTAATTAAGTCAAACTTTGCTTTTATTGTGTTATGTAACTAAAGACAAGTTAGAAATTTTTGTTAAAAATATAGTTTGCACTTCCAACAAAGTAATTATAATATATTTAGACATTATTAAAATTAATCTTATAAGTTAGAATTTATAATACTTAATTAATTATTATAAAAAAATATAAACATTAATTACCTTGAAAATATATTTAATCAAATAACAAAAATAACTAAAAATTTAACTGATTTTTATTTATAATATAATAAGGAAGATGTATAAGTAACAGTTTTAATAAATTTAAAATTTACTATAAAAGTAACAATAACACTTGCGTTATTAACAACTCACTTCTAAATTTCAACGGCTTGTGATTTCGCGCTTGAAAAATCCAGTGTTAAGCCAGTTTTGAATAACATTATTAGAAAAATTCTTTGAAAATTGTTGCAATTTCAATTCCAATTTACTTTAAGCAACGGGTTGTCGCAAGATATTTTCTTAAAATCAATACCAGTAAGGCATCAGGGATAGATAAAATGTCAACTAATGATACCCTTAATAAATTTGCAAATAAATGAGTTCTATTCTGACTAAATATTTACCTTATCATACAAAAATATTTTTGAATTGTTGGAAATATTCAACCTATACTAAAAAGGAAAATAAGTCAGCTTCTTTAAATTATACCAAAAATGTATTCATTTCCAGATTGTCAAATATTTCAAAACGACAACAGACAATTCTTCTGGCATAAAGTACGTTAGTCACAAATGGAATTTTACTTTAGACAAACATATAAAATATTTTTCAGTAACTCAAGACGTTTTCAAAGTATTTATTAGATCAATCTTTTTAACAAGCTCTATTCTATAAGTCTTAATCACAAATCTGTAAGTTTTATTAATAGCTTTCTTAATAACAGAAAGATTAAAGTTAGAGTTGGTGTTTGACTTCAAAATTATTAAGTGTTTATCAAGATTCTGCTCTTTTAAAAATTTAATTTTTACATTATTGAACTTCTTCAAATTACCAAAAATGCTATTCATAGTTTGCAAATAATAGCGCCCTTCATACTTCATACTTTTTAAAGCCTAACCTTTTAAAATTTTTATGTTAGAGTCTGCAGTTTAAATAAACAAAAATTTTAAAACAATATCTGACTGAGGTATTCCTAACTTGTTCAATTTAACTCTAAAAAAACTTTTGACTGTTTTAAAATAAAAATAACGCTAAACAACGAATATAAATCTATTTAAAAATGTATCTTCTTAAAATTACAATAAATTGATTAATTGATATAGTTTTGAAAATATTTAAAACATTAAAATTTCTTGATAGATTTAAACATTTTTTTACTTTGGTACAACTTTTGTATATACATATCTAAAACTTATATACGCTTTTGTATTAAATATTGTTTCTAAATAGGAAAAGGAGCATCTAAAACTACACTATCCCTTCTAATATATATTTAATACAAACTATTAAAATTATTGCCAATCTAAAATGTTTAGATTTTTTATAACTAATTCAATAGGCATTGTTCAAACAAAATGCAAGACTTATTGCCATCCAAACAAACGTTTACTTCAAGAGGCTTGCTAAGAATTCTAACAAATATTCACTGACTTTTCAAAGATGTAGGTCCAAAACTTTTAAGAAAGAATTTTTTAATTGCACTATCGAGCCCTGTATATTACTGCGACTACACTCGGGCTTAGTTCAAAGTCATCCAAGCGTTGTTTATCGTCTAGCTCAATTTAATAAACCTCAACTTGCTTGGAATACATAGCATTGTTTATTACTAGTTTTGGTAAAATTTGGTTATTATTTTGTAGAAAATATGAGCAAACATTTGAAAATGTATTTAGTCCTGGATATTAATTTGCATATCAAAGACGTTGTAAGGCTTCTAATAAAGTATTTGCATTTATTTATAAAATTACCATAATCTGAAAGTTTTACGGTTAGTACTAAACACTTATCATACTATATATATATATATATATATATATATATAAATAGATTTATAACAGAAAGCATAATTGTAAAAATTTTATTATTCTATCATTCTTTAATATTGTTGTTGCAAATAATAATAGCTTGTAGGTAAAAATAAAAGTAATCGTTAAATTGTCTTAATATATTAAACAGTAGATTAAAGTTAGTACTAACTATAAACAAAAATGTTTTAAAAAGTAGCTGATTTGCTGTTAAAAATTATAAATTTAATCAAATATTAAATCTATTCCTTTTTCAACAATCAATATCCTTTAAATCTCTTTTACGTTTCAATTTGCCGGAAGGTTTTCGTGCTTTGATTCTACCCAATATAAATCTGCAATTGATGAAGCGTAACTTCCCAAAGCCACACCATATAATGTTATAGCCCACATTATAGCCCGACTTAAAATAGAGTATCAATTAAGACTATATTGTGTGTTTACATAATAGTAGTTAAAACAGTATACATTTACATGTAATAATACAATTTATAACTAGATTAAAATATTTGGCGGTTATGCCATGTCGGTATTACTATAAAAGAAATTTTACAAATGTATCTAAGAACACCGTTAGTGATTAAACATGAATATTTATAAATATAGTTTTTCATCATTTTTTTTCTCTAACCTGTTAATCTGTTTTTTCCTTTCTGTATTATTGTATGTAATTATAACCTTTTTAATCGTAACAATTTCAATGTAATTTTCCACCTCTCTGTACATTTTATGTTTTACTGTCGCAATTTTTCTTTTATATTCATACTTGTTTGTATCACCTTCCGATGATGGCTTTGTAAAGGTTAAAACTAATTACGGTTTTTAAATATATTTGTGATATAAATACTAAATGTTTTTTATTTATTTTAAAATTTCTGTTTTTTTTGCTTAATATGTTTTTAATTGTATGGAAGAAAAATAACCTTTAATGAAAAATTGCTATTCATACGCTGGCATGAGGCTTTGAGGTTGTGTGTTAATACCGTATTTGGCATTAAAGTTTTATTTGAAACATCCGTTGAGAGCAAACACTGGGATTTAAGCTCTTAAGGTTGCACAATAACTGCAAAAAATTGTCAAACTTACACTGGGCTGTTAGGTGTTAAGGTGCTAAAAAATATATATAATAGGTGATTCATTTAGAGGTACTTTTTTCAGTAGGGGTTTTATGTTAGATAAAGCGTGCGCTAAGTCAAACTGTTATGCTATTTTTATTCAGTTATGTTTGACATTTCATCATAGAAAGAATTGGCTCGACACAGCGTCTACAAATTATTCAGCAGTATAACAGAAATGAGGAAAGTGTTTTGTACGCTTAGAGCAACTTATGGTGTATCGCACAATTTGCTGAACTATTAAAAAAATTTAAACTCAATATTTATTATTAGATAACACGCGACCAAATAGACCTCATCCAGCACGTAGTAAAGAAAATATAACGGCTGTAGCTGAGAGAATACGCGATGACCGTAATTAATGAATTTAGCGCTATTCTCAACAGTTTGGCTTGTCGTTTGGAATAACTTGACGTATTCTACGTAAGAATCTTGATTTAAAAGCATACAAAATGTAACTTATGCAAGAATTGAAGCTGACCAACCTTCCAAATCGTCACTTAATGGCTACGTCAATAGGCAAAATTGCCGTATTTTAGCTGAATAGAAACCAAAAAATATTCAAAGGCTGCCATTACATTCAAACAAAACAACGGTTCAGTGTAGTTTGTAGGCTAGTGCAACATTTTTTTTTAAATAAGGCCAGCCAGAACGTAACTGTGTTTGGCGCCCGTTATCGCACAATGACAACAGACTATTTGCTGACTAAAATTGAAACCGGTAACTTCGACGACATTTGGTTCTAACAAAACGGCGCGCTACTTGCTACAGCCCGTAAAACCATGGCTGTATTGCGACAACGATTTGGTGAACAGTTAATTTCACTCCTTGGACCTGTAAATTGGCCGCCTAGATCATGTAATATTGTATCTCTAGACTTTTTCTTTTGGAACTACGTATAGTCCAAAGTCTACATAAATAAAGCAACTACAATTGAAGAATTGGAAACCAACATTACTTCCGCCATTTGCCAAATACCACTGAAAATGCTTGAACGCGTCTTCAAAAATTGGAACTTCTGAATAGACTATGTTACCCGTAATGACGGCCAACATTAAAAAAAAATCTTTAAAAATCAAATGTTCAAAATGATTCTTTTGTATGATCAAAATTTAATTTTTAAAAAAGTACCTCTAAATGGATCACTCTTTATATATATTTGTTTATTGCAGAGAATATAATAATAACTATCGGCACAAATGGTGTGCAGTGGGCAAGAGGAACTAGAAGTTGTTTGCGGGACAAAGAAAAGAGAATCAGTAAAGTAGTGCGGTCAAATACGACGGTATTTGACGGCAATGGCCGTTCATTGAACAATAAATTAGTGTTAAACTAATTATGTATATACAACGTTAAAGCACGGCGTAGTAGCTGAGAGGTTTAGCGTGCGTAGTGTCAGTTATATAAAAAATAAATTGTATAACTAGGCGTAATACTCAAATTCTATAATAAGAAGTTAATTTGTTTATTTTTTTAAATTTATTTTGTTTTTTTAGATTGCCTACGGCTTGCTTAAAGAAGATTTGATAAAACTAACGGCTTACTACGTGACTTCCAAATTTCCAAATCAGTCCGGTGGCTAAAGCGCAAGTTCTTAATTTGTCATGTTAGGGATCAAACCCCGTACTGCTCGCATGATTTGCAAACGCTCTACCATTGAGCTATTTATTTATTAATGTTTTCTATTTCAATTAATAAAACTAAAAAAATTGTTACGTTTAATGATTTTATAATATGCATATTAAGTTATTTATGAATTCTTGCTAACATATAATATTGTTCTTCTTCTATTGTAAAAAAAATAATAAATTCAATCAAAACTATTAGTTAGCAATTTTGTTGAGAAGATGCTCTTATTAGTAATTCGTTAGTCTGTAAATTTTATAATTTTTGTCAATGTAATTTTTTTTTTTTTTAAGTTAAAAATGTTTGTAAGGAAAATAATGTTATTAACTTTTTATTTGTCAACAATTTTTAAAGCTACTGTAGAAAACAGTTATAGTTACGAGTATTGTGCTGTTTTTCAACTTGTTGGCTAGTTCTATGAAGTTTATGGTAGCTTGTTTATGGAAGCTCGTTTATGTGTAATTTGAAGATGTTTAGTTATTAAGTTAGTAAACAATTTGCTAAGTTTGCTAGTTGAAGATTTTAATATAGATACTATGAATCTGTGTTAGGATTATAAAGTTTTTGGTTGACCGTAAAGTTTAAGTAGTTGGGAATTTGTTGACATTATTGTATTATAATTCGGGTTATCTTTAGTAATTGTTTGTTTGATTGTTACAATTACATTTTTAGTACAAAGTTTAAGATAATAAAAGTTTTTATTTTGAAAAAAAAATTAAGATTTTATTGATATAATGTTCCTCGGTTCATAATTACTATACTGACTCTTTTGTCAGCAATCATGGTTGTGATGTTATTGGTGTTGATTTTGTTTTTAGTTTGTTTTGGTTTTGTTGTTAGTTTTTTAAGAAATTAAAACTATTAATCTTTAAAAAAAAACAATTTTTTAAAATTTTGATTAATTGCTTTTTTTAAAGTGTTGCAATCTGGATGACTATATATTTCGGTTCTAATTTCTATTGATTACAGTTGTAAGTTGTTGAAATTATTTTATGCATAATTATATTTTTTGCTTAAGAAATTAATTTATCAATCTAACTTCTTTTTTTAAATTTTTTGTTTCTTTAAAAACGTCTTTTCTTGTTACCTGATTTAATTTTTATTGAGTGAGTATATTTTTCTTTTTTTCACAGTTTCAATTTCTTTGCGGTGTAATTATTTTGTTAGTTGTTTGATATATATCATTTTCATTTATTCTCTTTTTAAACATAATTGTTTGTCAAATTATTAATTAATAACTACTTAGGTACTTGATTTATTACCACTTGAAAAATACACTTTGCGCCAATATATTTTTATATATGTAGTTAGGACACATCACACTGCAGCACAGTATTCCATTATTGGCATAACATGTTATAAATGATCTTAAGTTGGTAGCCGCCCAAAACACAGTTTTATCCGTTGAATATCAATTTCTGGTGGAAACTTTAACATCTCTTTGATGTAACACATTAATATATACCGATAACACAATAGTTCATTACTGACAGTTACAATTACAAGGCAGTATATTATTATTCAATTGTATAATAAAAAATAAAACTTTAAATAAAGTTTTAATTATTTTTTTCTATAAAAGTGCAATATATCAGATTTTCTGACTAAATAATAAACATAGAAAATAAGCTTTTAAGCGTTAGTGCACCAAAAGAATAATAATTTATACGTACGTGTATTTATAAAGTATTTTTATAAATGCAGTAAATAATAATAATGACTAATAATATAAAAATATACTAGTATATACAATTAAATAACAAAACACATTGGCATATCCAAGTTACAGACTACAATTTACAATATTTTTATACCATTAATTAATTAAATAATAAAATTTTAATGTACAAAAAGGTAAAATATTTGTATTTATTCTTTGGGCACTCAAAACATAATTCAATTAAACATTAACACTCCGTTAAAAACAATTTTGTAGGTAATTGTTGTAAAATAGCTGATTTTAACAATTATTTGTTTATATCTAATGCTTCTATTAAATAGAAAATATAAAAAAAAAGTTTTTAATAAAAAAATGTGTAAAAACATAGCCCAAATTGTAAAAACATTTTATTTTAGGTATTTTTTAGGTATTATTTCAACTGTTACTTATACTTTCGCATTTTCTCTTCCACCAAATTTAAATTTTGCTATGCTTTGCCAAATAGCACGTAGTCAATAACTGTTTGTCTCTTAGTTTCAACTTAAGTATATTCTCCCCTTTTGTTCTCGGCCATGTTTTCATTCAATTCATTCTATTTCTATTTGTAATATTACTTTCTTAACAAAAATCTGTCTTTTTTTGTCGGTATTGTTATCTGTTCCACACTGCTTCTGTAATATTTTGTTACGTATCCTAATAACAATTCTACACTTTGTCCAACTTTTTTACTTTGCATTAGTTGCAGACTGGCTTATTTATATTCTTTTGGTATATTCTTTTTCATCGCGTTCTATCCTTTTCATCCACCTATGTTTCCAGGTTTTTGTTCTGCACTAGTTTTTTTGTTAATACTATTGTCCTCAACTTTTCATTTTATTTGTATGCTGTCATAGTATGTGATAATGAAAATAATTTACAAAATGCGCTAAACCGACAGAATCTTGCAGCAAATAAAATGAAACTTTGTATAAATGTAGCAAAAACCATAATCATGGTCTTCGATAAGAACAAAGCAGTGATTGTAAAATCGGGTCAAACGGTAAACGCATAGAGCAAGCAAATGCTTTTGTGTAGTTGGAAAGAATGGTAATTTAGATAAAAAAATTGAGAAACGAGTAAATGCATCACAAAAAGTAATCGGAAGTATGATTGTGATTGATTGCAAAGAATGAAGTATTATAGAAAATGCAAAAATGGCCATTTTTAAAAGCGTTTTCACACCAACTTTGCTGTATAATTTTGAAACATGGCTATGTCAAAAGAAACACAAAAATAAAATAAATTTGGTTGAAATGGGGTACTTAAGAAGTGTGTTTGAATAATCTCGTAAGCTAAACTAATCTATGATGGAAATGAATTTAGATCAAAATGCAGAAAGAGACCACGTAAAAGTTGGTTGAATGTTAAAATAAATGCTTTCGAAAAAAGAACATTAAAAATAAAAAGAATAAGAGAGCATACATAACCTGATGTATGAATAATGCTAAAGCAAAGAACGTATGTAAAAACAGAAAAAATGTGGAGATAAATTATTTAAAGTAAAGTTTAAAAATTAATAGAAAATATTGTACAGTGTTACCTACTCTACCCCGAAAGAGAACAGCATAATTAAGTATGAATGTTTCTTTTATATTTTTCTATGCCAATAATAATTAAATTGTTTTTTTTGTTCGCTCATTTTTTTCCTTCCTATATTTTTTTTTTAGGTTACTTCATATTTCCTTATGATTTGAACTGCGGCCCGGGATAAGCTCTTCTTATTCTTTTTCTATTAAGCATTTTCTCTGGACTGTTCTTCTTTTTGGTGTTGTTAATTTTGCCTTCTTTCTACTTCTCTAAAAAAATGCCGCTTGTATTTAAATTGTTGAGCTTATTTATTAAAACACAGGTTGTCTGGGTTTCAAAGATTTATTTGACATGTTTTACTACACTTTAATTAAATATTAATTATTAATCTAATATAAAGTTTCAACATGTATCTATTGTATTTTATAACTAGCTATACCTACCTAGTTACGCCATTCCCTTAGACATAACTATTTACTTTATATTTACTTCAAAATAAAAGTGAGATAGCAAGACTGGCTAAATAAGTTGACTAAATTAAGCTATTATTTTTTTTAAGTAGTCAATCAATTTAAGAAAATGGAACAACATGCACAAAAAATAAAAACAAACTATTTTAGAATTTACTATTTTTTCTTGTTTCTGCAATTACTTAAAATCTTCAGCTATACTTAAAGAATTGTTGCCAACACCTTGTGTTTGCAAACAAGTAAAACTCTTTTAAAATCTTTATCTAAACTATAAACAAGTACTGCCTTCTATAAATAAAGTACTTTGCTCAAAAGGCAAGCCAATGTATACGCAACAATAAAAAAAGTGTTTTTTTACAAATCGACTTGCAAAGAAAACTTCAAAAACCACACAAGTACTTTTAAATGCATAATAAACATAAATAATAATAAAATAATATTACATAGTAATATGTAATAATGGAAAATTACCTTTGAATTTCAAATTAAACTAATACTGTCAAATAGACAAATTTTATGTTTGTGAACTCACTAGACATTGACCTTATATTGTTCTGGATTATAAATATAAATAAATAAAAAACCACTACATGTAAATAAAAAACAAAGATAGAAAAAAGCGCAATACTGACATATAAATGTCAGTGTTCTTCTAGGTATTGGTATACGAGTAAAACAACAACTTCAACAATATTTTTTGTCAAAAAAACGCATAGATTTGTTATTAACACCTATACAATAAATTGTTAATTCAATTAAGAAATTATAATTATTAATAGCTTTGAAAATGACCAAAGTTATAGCAAAAAAAAATCATATTTGTTTGAAGTAGTTTTGATATTCTCGTGAATATATTAAGCAATGTGCTCCGTGTAAAAGTTAATTTTTTTACGTAAATTAAGTTGTAATAAAAATAAGATAATGGTTTAATTAGTGCCTAATAATATTGTAAACATAATTAAAAATAAAAACTAATCTGTATAACAGGTTCTAAGTGCTTAAACTAATTAATCGCACTGTGTGTGATGAATAAAATGTTATTGTGCTACGTTTGATTCCGATTCTGGAGCAAAATTGTGTAGACGCAAAACTATTGTGGATAGACATAAAATAATTGATACGTTTTTTGGCAAAATAAATAATTAAAAAAAATAAAAACAAATAAAAACAATATATGTAAAGTGACAAGCCAATATATATTTTCTTTTCCTTAGAGTTTTACCTTACTAACTGCGTAAGCATTGACGAAGTGAAAAGAAGACTAATTGCTAATGAAAAAATGGACTGGAAATGCAGCTGTTGCGTAGGCGTAAATACTAACGCTTACAATTTTCGCCGAAGTCTACTAACTGAATCTGCAAAGAGTGCGACGTCATCGGCGTCCAATTTAACTCGGTTAACAGTTGCTATTCAAGAATTAAAAAATGAAGTTTGATTTGTGCACACTGAGTTGAGTGTTGTTAAGGAGTTTTTGAAATTTATAAACCATCTGTATGAAGAAGGAAAGGAAAGGAAAACTAAATAAAAAATTCTTGCTAAGAACTGTGGAATACACAACAATTATTCTACTGTTTATATTAACGAGGATATGGATTGAGTCAACTCTTATAAAAAGCGCTTGCTTTAAAAACTCATGGATTTGCCTTCGTTTGATGTCGGAATATTTGTCAAGAAAAATGAACAGAACAAAAATATTAAAATTAATTCTATAAATGATATTGACAAATTAATTCCCTAGTTTTCTATTTGTAAAGGTTTATGCAATGTTGGAGAAAAAAACCCTAACCAATTTAAGCGTGTAGGTCATGTAAATATTTGCTCTTTACAAAGTAAAGTTAGTTTTGTTTGTTGTATTGTATTAAATGATTTTAATTTTAATATTCTTGGTATTTCTAAAACTTGTTTGTCAGATCAAGTCGATACTACTGATGTACTTATACCCAATTATAACTTTTTTTTGAAACGCAACTATTGTCGATATTGAAAAATTTAATGTAAATAATAAAAATCTTGAACAGCTATAAATAACATTTAAATGTATATCCAAAACAAAAACCGTTGATGTTCTTTATCGTTCACCATCGGCTAAAGTATATAAAGTTCTTGCTATAATTAAAAACTCTATTTGTAGTATTATTCCTAAATGTAATTATTTTTTTATAATTGGTGATATGAATATTAACTTACTAGACAAAATTCAAATCCACGCTGGACTAAAAGTATGTAAACAAAACCGTGTAATAAGCACGTGAACACACGCAAGCATGCATGCAATTGGTCGTCAGCATGGGGCTTGGCTGCTCAATCCAGGCCCCATTAAGTGAGATTTTATTCATTTAGCTGTGCACGTAAACAAAGTGTGTATTTGTTTACTTCTAGTCCAGCGTGAATTTAAATTTGGTATAGATATTAATTTTATTTATACAAAAATGCTAAATGATCTACTATTAACTTATGGATGTCATCAACTTGTATCCGAACCAACTCGAATAACTGAACTTTCCAGTGCCCTAATCGATGTAATTATTGTAAACTAGCTTGATTTACTTTGTGAAAACTTCCAACATATGCACACAATATCAGATCATCAACTCATTTTTTGTAAATTTAATTTCATTAGTGACAAAATCTTTTTGCGTACCATTACTTATAAAAATTATTCTTGTTTTAATTCAGTATCATTTCAAAGTAATCTTATTTGTTTGTCTAAAAATCAAATATATTTTGAATCAGATATTAAAATTAAAGTAGCTTTACTAAACAGTTACATACTTCATGTTTTTGACATACATGTTCTTTTCAAAACTGTAACTATTTGCAAGCGTAGTACACCTTGAGATAATACTCTATCTAAATTTAAAAGAAATAAAAGTACAATTGATTGAAACAACTACAAAGATATGCGAAATTATGTCACCAAGTGGTTTTGCATGCAAAGTCATCTGGTTTAATGAATGTGCCTTGCGGGGTTACTCAAGGTTCTGTTCTTGGACCCCTTTTATATATAAGCTTTACTGCTACATTAAGTAGAAGTGTGTCCTTAAGTACTGTACATCAATACGCCGATGATACTCAAATTTATTATATTTTTGACAAAACCAAATTTCCTAACAATCTATCACTTAAAATAATAATAATAATAATAATAATAATAATTTATTGCATGTTATCACAGAATGTTTACAAATGTCACATATTTGAGGAAAAAAAAATGGTAATAGGAACTGCATAATAAAATAAAATAGTTTACTGTATATAAAAAGAAATATATCAATAAAGGATAAAAAACTTTATTATATAATAATTAACATTTATTAATTTATCAGTTGAAACGTACTTTATGTAAAGCACTTATTTTATGTCATGCTAATTATGGTGATACTAAGTACGGGCTCTGCCTAAATGATGGAAATAGATACAGACTACAAAAAATCCAAAACAGTTGTATGAGTTTTGTGTACAACTTACGTGCTAGAGATCATGCGCAACACCGGCTAAGTCATCTTAACTGGCTTCACATAGTCAATCGTAGATTACTACATCTAAAACCCTAGTACATTCAATTCTTGTAATTAAAATACCTTTCTATCTATTTAGTTCTATCAAATTAGCATATGTTGTTAATATAACTAGTTTTGAGCGTAGATATCATCATTTACTCACAATTTCTAGACATAAAACAAATATTTATAAAAAATCTTTTTGATATGCTACAACTGTATCCTATAACAAAAACCGGATATCAGGGAATGCGGGAGAAACAAAAATTTAATTTATTTATAAATCAATCAAAATTTTTTATTATATTATATAAATACTTGAAAATGTTATTAAAAAATAACGAAACATGTTGTAAATAATACATTAATAAATAAATAATAAAAATTATATGAAATAATATGAATATAATAACAAATATAAATGAATTTCATAGAATTAATAAAAAAAGCATTGACTATAACAACTTGCCTAATAATTAAAAAAAATGTCTATGTCTATATTTAAAACAAATATTAAAAAGCATTTGTTGCATCTTCAATGCTAATTAATGACGTTTGATGTATATTTGTATGTATATGTATTGCTAGTTGTTTTTATTTCTTTATTAAACTATTGTTTGTTATGATTACTGTTTAGAATATGTTTTTGTTGTAAAACATTTTATATTTAACTCGGTTAAGTAGAACAGCATTTGTTAGACTTTGCCAAGTATAAAATAAAGTATTTTTTATTTATTTGATTAATTAAGTATAATTCCATTTGTGACAAATTTATTGTTTTATAAAAGCTTTTGTTTTATTAATCTTATATTTTTCAGTTTGTAACAGATTAACGCAAAGTTGTAACTATTCTAATAATCCTTATTAGCTGGTTCAGAACAAATATTTAAATAAATTTAAAGAATGGTTCTTTTGTATGATAATAAAGATTAGCCAATAAAAGTTTTTTTTTTTAATGTTTTAATTTTGTAAAAATAATTGTAAACAATTCACCAATAAACTTGATGCAATGACACAAAGCATATAACAAGGTAGACTAACTTTTTAGAGTAAAAACTAAGAAATTAACAAAAAATATATAAATTTATCATTCATTGATTATAAAAAAGCGTTTTATATAATAGTTATGAGCGCCAGAGAAAGCAATTCAAACTTGAAGCCAATACGTACAGACAGAAGGTTTAACGTTAATTATAGAAAACATTTTTGAAACTTTTTACTGCAAAGAAAAAGAGCTAAATATCAAGAAAAAAGCTGCAAAACTGCAAGTTAATGCTGAAAACGTGTAGCACAAAATAACATGGAACTTGAGTAAGACTTAACAAAGAAAAAAAAAAGAAAAAAAAAGAAATTATAAGAAAATTTAACAACTAACTATAAAAAGATTTACTAAGACTGCCTAGTAGAAAAAAAAAAAAAGAATTAATAATCTTAACTGTCCAAAAATGTGATTCACAAAAAAATAAGTAAAATCATAGTTTGTTGGCCAATAAAATTTCCGAACCAAATAACTATAGTTTTTTTTGTATTTGCATTAAAAAAATTATCAAATTTTAAGTTATCAATTAAATTTGGAAGTTTACTACAATTTTTAGATCAGTTCTATTAATTTGCAACATTGTTAAAAACTATTGCAGTAATAGCAATAAATTAATAATATAAATATTAGAAATCAGCTCTAACCGTGCATTTATATTATATGCAATGTATCAGTCCTGTTTACATAGACGTTAGCAACTTGCTTTTTATAAGTCACACATTAGTAAACGCTTAATAGATGGATATGATAAATAAAAGAAAGATCCACGCATGTTGTTTATATCATAAAATAATTAAATTGAAAGTGCCGCCATATCTATACATCAAAATAACTTACTGAAGTGATGTGCATTCTATAAATATAAAAAGAAAGACAGCAATAAATACTCCAGCACTCAGAACGGAAATGTTTAAAAGATCTTTTAGTTACAATATAGCAACAATTCTAAATTCAATTCCAATTAACCTTTTACTTCTAAGAAAACAACGATTTAATGTGTTTAAAATATTATAATTTTCTATTTGCAAATCTCACTGTTTGCAAAGTAGTAGTACTTGTATACTATTAAATTTTATTATTTATTATTTATCTTATTTCATTTATATTTTGTCCTTTAGTATAAGTCAGAAAATCATGTATAAATCTAGAGAAAATGAATCAAATACTTTCTGTTTTTTATGTTTAAATTCTAGTATAGACCAGGTTTAAGAAAAAGACAAGATAATCTTGAACCCATTGCCCGAACATTTGTTTTTTAAGTATTTTTGTAAATATGTAATTGTTAAAATATATTTTGTACTATGGGAAATAAATGTATTTATTACTATTATATCTCTAAATCGAATACGAAGCTCTGCAGCCGACCATACATGGAAAGATGCAAAGCAGCAAGTGGGGAGAGAAAAAAAAAAAAAAAAAAAAAAATCTTGAAAATCATTCTGAATAATCCCCAAGATTCTGTACATTATAAAAATACTACAGATTAGTTGATAAAACTTCAATAACATCAAACCCTAATTTCACAGTTATGGTAAAGCATAAAGTTAAGTTTTTTAGGTTCAACACACTTTATCTGTAGAAGATCTAATTTAAAATTGCAGTACAAATCTTGAATCAAATTTGCGCAGGTGCTAAATTAGCGCGTGTGGTCCATAGCCGTTTTCACTGACGTAAAAATATGTTTGCAAACTTTCACCGCAACGCTTTAAAACCGCAGATAAAACTTTCCGTGTTTAGAAGCTGTCTGCAGTTTTTCAGCGTCACGTTAAGAAACCTCAAATAAATTTGTCCGTGAAACTCAATCAATTTATTAAACTTTCTAAAAAAACGCTGTAAAATCTATAACTACTATAATAAAGTTTAATTAAGTGAATAAGAAAAATATTTGAAACATAACAAGTATAAAAACATCTTAGTTATTCCCGTGTATGAGTGTAAGTAAGTAAGTAATATATTATCGATTCTTTTTAACTAATGTTTGATATAATATGAGAAGTAAGTTAGGTCAAATAGATTTAAGGATTATGCAAAACACATACTGAATGGATTAAGCGTGGTTCTGATTGAAACCAAAGATAATAATTTAATGTAGCCGCAAGCAATGTTATACCTGCCATCATTCTATTTCATGTCCTTGGCAGTTGTTGTGGGAGTTGAAATTTGGGTCCCATACATCGCAAATTTTGTGCGATTCAGCTGAGTTGATGATCATATGCAATCAATATCAAGTTTTTACTGTCCAGAATTGTGTTAATACAATGTTTAATAATATATTACAATATCACATAGATAGAATAGAATTGTGTTAACACAATGTTTGATAACATATCACAGTATCACATAATCTGTCTATGAGATATTGTGACATACTATTTAACATTGTTTTTGCACAAAAATGTTTATAACAATCTTGTTATAAATATAAAAAGTAAAAAAAAATTGTAATTTAGAAACAAACATAATTTAGAATCGCAATAAAAAACAATAAGTGTCAATATTCTATATTATAAAGATTTATACCAATACCATAAATGTTATAGCTAGAAATAAATCTTTTTTATTTATATTTAAAATATTTCGTATATATCCCATAACATTTTCTAATTAACTGAGATTAATTTTAAATTACAGGATTAATTTTATATCAAATTTTAATTAAAAATGTCTAGTACATACATTATTTAAATAGTTGGTCAACAATGTCTTCATTATAAACTTTTTAAAAGAATTAAAAAGAATGAGGTTTTAACATATATTTAAATATTTTAAACAAAACGAAAATAAACATATGCATTGAGAAAATTAAAAAAAATCTTAAAAAATATATTTTTTTTTAATTTTAATTGTCAATTTAGGCAAAACCCATCAACCGACCACGCTTTTGTATGGCCAATCACCCACTTTTCAAAGAGAATCGATAATTGCGGGACGGAGAAACGGATAAAATTCTGTTTTGAAATTGGGCGCTCAGGCTCGGTGAACCCGATGGTATATACCTTTCCACTTATTCTCCTGACATTCCCCAGCAAATATTGGCTTAAATACAAACTAAATTATCCAGAGAGTATTCATTATACAATACAAATAACCATTTTGTTTCAATTACTACGCGCCTTGGTCGCTCTGGAATTTGTTGAAGTGGCAATCGTGAGGGGAAAATATTACCGTTTAAACAAGCAATGTGATTATGATTATTTTTATACTAGTTTAACTTAACATTAAATTAATTTTTTTTGTACATAGTGTGCAATTTTATTTTACTTAGGATTTTAAATCATTAACTGTGCGGCGTTAGTTAACATTTAAACTAGAGTTAAAGTTATTTGTTGGCTTCCAATGACTGTAGTTATTGTTACATCATTCATATAAAAAAATACAGTTTTTTTATTTAAAAAAAATCAATATTAAAATAAATATCTATGTAGAGCCGATTCTATCCATTCTACAAATTTGTAAAATTACTAGATCACAGAAAAACAATTTGTGTATACAATAAATGATGAAAAAACGTATAGAAAAAAAAAGAAAGATTTGTTTTAATGTTATTTTCATTCTTTAAAATATTTTGAAAATTTACCCGCAAAAAAATTAGTGAAACATACTTATATCATTACGAGGTCCGGCTATTAAATAACGAGACTGCAATCGCAGAAGGCGTGCTAGAAGGGTACGGAGAAAGACAAATGCAGCGTTGGATAGCTGGAAGTGTCTACTATTCCAGTACAAATACACGTTTTTGTCACTGTAGTAGTATTTTTTCTATAGAGGTATGTAAAATTTCTCATTAAATAAAAAAAAAACTTCAACTGAGTGCTCCTCTGGTGAGAATTCTCAATTTTGTGCGCGTGTTTTCCAATGGTATAAACAGTTTTCTGAAGGCCGAGAAAGCACCGAAGATGATCAACGCCAGGTCGACCTGTCTCAGTGACCAAAATCAATTGTGATAACTGAATGGGTTTCAGAAGGTCAAACTGTAAACCAAACTTACTATTTGAAAGTTTTGGCAACACTGCAAGAGCGAGTTTGTGAGAAACGGCCGGAGTTGTGGAAAAACGCTCTGTCTGTGAAGCGTTATGTAGCCGCTAGAAGCAATCCAGTGCTTGAACACGCATCGTACTCGCCTGATTTAGCACCTTGTGACTTTTTGAAGTTCTTGTCTGCCTTAAAAGGAACTCGATTTGAGTCGATAAAAGAAGTAAAACAAAAATTGGCAAAACTGCTAAATGCTTTTACAAAAGAAGACTTCCAGCATTGCTTTGACCAACGAAAAAAAAAAAACAAATAGAACGGTGTGTGGGAAAGGAGGGAAGTACATTAAAGGGGAGCGTTTGAATATAGAATAATTTTTAAAATAAAACTTTTTTTTAAAAGCAGCCTCGTTATTTAACAGGCAGACTTCGTATATCGAATTAATACACATCTTTTGCTAGTCAGATAATTTTTTGACCGTTTTTTCAGTTTTATCTTTATTTTTTATCAATACATTTTATACTACATTTTGCTACATCTCTACAATGATAATAAAATACTGTAAAAGATAATAAGTAAACACAAATAAATTAATTGGTAGATTCGCAAAATGCCTGATAATTAAAATTGGAACTACTAACCTTAACCCTCGAGCGTGCGCGCCGCAGTAAATTTTACAACAAATTTATTAATTTTTTAATAAAATAACTGCACGCGTGTAATTTTAGGAATAATTGCTGTCTATTCTTCAAACAATGCTTATAAATAATGTTGGTGGAGATTATTTGCTTTTGTGCAACAACCTTTGGTCTGCACTGAGTCATAAGTGAATGAATGTGTTGGAACTACTAGTGTAATTGTAGTATAAACATAGTGTAAATATTGATATTTGACAGTTTTGTGTATATATTATATATTAATTATAAATTTTTAATTTTTTTTATAGGTTAGGCAAAATATCTGTTTTTTTAATTTTTAATTTTAATTAATAGTTTTGCAAATAAAATATTTCTTAAGCTCAAATACTAATTTTCCTTAATTATTAATAATTACCAAATTCTATGTTATCATAAAATAGTGAACATTTGTTGTAAACTGTATGACGTAAAATTTAAGTCGCGCTCGCTAGTGTTGAAGTAAAGTGCGCGCCCGCTCGAAGGTTTACCTAAAACTCATTTTTTTAACTTAAGCCACTGACCTTACTCTTAGGTTTAGAAAAAGTGTGTATTATGTTTTGCTAATACACAGTGCAAAATAGAAATAAAAATGTTTAATGATAATTCAAACAAAAATTAAGGTTATTTATAGGAAATTGTGCAAGATACAATAACCATAATCTAAAAACAATTGAGTCATAAATAGTAAAATCCAAAGTTTGTAGGTTTAGTAAACTCAAAAGGAATATTTTTGCAAATTCTACTAACGGTAAAGTAAAGACGTGCATAAGCAAATAACAGCTTTTCTTATGGCCCAGTTTTCTATTAGCAACTTTACAATTTGGCAGCTGCATAACTAGTCTACAATACACCACTTTCAATCACAGCTATAAAGGAATTGATACAGCATTGCATAAGTAGCAACATAAACCTTGTTATGTGATGCAATGCCCCGCCACATCGTATACGCAAATGACAGTGGTAAACTTTAATACAATTTTATTATAAGTACTAACTTAGAAATATAAAACAAGGCGTTGAACCAACGTTTGGTACATCTCGCTATTAGACTGTTATAGATATTAACTGTCGATAATAGGTATTTTAAGCAAAATGCAGAACTGACATGTATCTACGTTAACTTTAATGTCACAGATAGATAAAATTAAACTTAGAGTTTAGACACAGAATAAACCATACATTTTACCAAAATCCAAAACTGACTAATAAAGTTGCCTTTCAAAACAACTTATCAAAGCAAGAAAATCATTTACTAGAGCAAAAAAAATTAAAAACGAAATCAAAGTGGATGTTTTAAACGCTCGAACGCTGCATTCACAGCCAATTTATTAAAAGCAACCAATATAGTTTTGGAAATTCACTTTCTAGGGGTTTCCAGTCTAATGAAATAAATAAAAATCCAAAATCTTCAATTGTCTATTAAATTTTAAAATTAATTTATAATTTTTTTTTTTAATATTTGCATTAACTTAAACAAGTCTTAATTCTTCAAACTATAGACCAATTGATTAATGTCCAATCTAATCTATTTTAAAAAATATATCATATTTTACATTGTCAACTCCTTAGAACAAAATAACTTTATCTCAGATACTCAAAATAAATTTTGATCAAAACGTTAGATAAACATGAAGAAAATCTTTCAAACAATTCTAAAACGTTTAATAAAGTAAGGCATCCCAATATTATTAATAAAAGTTATTGCTTTCTTAACAATACAAAAATTATAATAAAATTTAATGATTTAATCTGTTGTCCCAAAATCATAAATGTTGGTGTTTTTCAAAGTTCTTTTGCTGACTTTATTTTTAATTTACATTATTAAGCTTCTTTAAATAACCAAAAGTCCTATACATTGTTTTGCAGATGATAGCACCTACCATACTTATATACTACCGTTTTGAAATTTTAGGGTAGTACAAACAAATGACTGGAAACAATTTCTAACTTACTTCTTATTTCTAAATTGGTGAAATTTAAAAATTTCACTGTTTTAAAGTTAAAATTCAAAGATTTTGAGTTAGTTAAGAGCTTTTTAACTCCCGAGTTTTTATTAGAGCATTCTTCAGTAGTTTATCAAACACAAACATTTTTTTATTATAAATGTTAATAGTACAGTTTTTGAATTTTTTTAAATAAATTCCTAAGAAAATTATTTGAAAAATTATTAAACAATACATTAAAATTTTGATTTCATTTTTTTTTCTGTTCTCTTTCCTAATATTTTCTTTTCACCCAGAATTTTTAATGGAATTTTTCTTTTATTTTCTGCATTATTTTGATATACCATAAATCTTTACTGTCAAAAGGTCCGCCCCGGAGTCTGCCAACAAGGACGTAGATGACTTACGGCAACAATGTCCTGTATATTCCTGGTATTCAAGTTTGGGATACAATTCAATATGTTTTGACAAAAATCCAAAAAAAAATAATGCTTACCGGTTGCTTCACACTTGTACCATTCCAAAATAGGATGAAAAACCTGTCATAATCGATGTTACTTCGGCAAAGATCAATATACTTTTAAACCATTTGATTTATGTCTATTCTTTTAAAATTCTCAAAAATAAAAACAGTGACCTTCATTTTTGACATTATTTAACAATATTTTTTTAATTTCTTTCTTGCATGCTCCTGCAAGTCCAATAATCAGTGCTAATTTATAAAATATTATTTTTTCATCTGCTTAAAGAAGAAATTCAGCAATATTAGTTTTCTTTAACATCCTTGATTTTTTGTTATCAATATTCATATTTTCTTTTAAAGAGGGAGAATAGTTGCGTTATTATAAGGGTTCACAGCATCCAGCTCAGCAAAAAAACGCCTAAGTACAATTGAATAAAATTTTCACACATTGTAGAAGAAAGTCCAATCTGTGTCCTCAAATTTGTAGAAATTTGATGCTATAAGTCGTTTTTATGCAATTAATTTTTAAAAAGTTACGTTTTTAATTAGTTTTTTGTTAATTTTTTACTTGTTAAATATAACTTCAAATTTTTATCTAAAAACATGAAGACATAGAATATTGTATGTAGTTCAACATATATAAAAAAGTGATGACTAAAATCTTATCGTTTGGATATTGAGTTGGTTGGCGTTTTGTCTTATAAAGACCAATTTTAATTTAAAAACGGCGCTGTACGTGTCAATATTTTTCTAGAAAGAAAGGTTCACTGATATTCTCGTAGATGTGATAGAATTTAATATTTTTCCATAACAATACTATCAGTGGCGCCAGAACAGGACGGGGCGACTAAACTCGGCAATTCTCTAGCGTTAAAGAACAATAATAAATTTGTATATTTGCTAATATCAGTAATCATTTTAATAAATATAATTGTACGTATCATTGAATAAAAATCCCAGGGAGATATAAACTTACATTTGCAAAATTATGTATGCCCATACTTTGCTTTAGATTTTTTAGGAAGTAATTCAAATATTTATTCTATATTGAAAAGAATACTTTTCAAATCAATCATTATAGGATTGTGAAAATTTAAAAAAATAGTAACAGCAAAATTGTTTACTATCAAACTGAAATGGCCAGGGTGCTCAATCTAAGGTGATATGGTGGTTAATATGACAAAAATTAATAAAGGGCTAAGTTTTAAGATAATAATTTTTTTTAAATTTAATAAACCAAAACGAGTGTGTTTTTTATAGTTGGGCATAGACACGTGCGTTAACCTCAATAATATGCTAGGTGGCGCAAAAGTTGACACCCGATGTTGTTTGACTGTAATTTTTTTAATAAATGAAAAACTTTAGATTAGCTTTTGGGTTTCAAGATTCTGAGGCTTGTTGACATAAACTCGTAACTTCAAAAAAACTACATAAAAATAAATCTAGAACGGTCAAACCGGGCAATCTTGCCGGCCAATGCAAATTGCAAATCACTAAAACAAGAGATTAGACTACCCGGAAATGCAGCCCTCAGAACTTTGTTTGTGGGTCGTGCAGTATGCGCCGTTACTCTATCCTGTTGGAACCACATGTTCTCCAGTCCCAATTTGTCCAGTTGAGGTAGATGAAAGTGGTTGAACATGGTTCTGTAGCGTTTGCCAATCATAACAGTTCTTTAGCTCTCGGCGTTCTTAAAAAAATATCCAGCGTAAACACCACAACATACAGTAACTTTGAGCGCGTGTAATGGTTCTTAGTGTGTTATACGCGGATTTTTAATACTCGAAAAGTGATGATTCTGCTTATTTACGTATCCACAGAGATGAAAATGAGTCTCGTCGCTCATGATGATTTTCAATAAAAAGTTGTCTTCTTTGTGGTCAAGATTCAGGATGACTTGAACGTAAGTTACACGCGCTTAGCGGTAAACAGCGGGCAGCTGATACACTGTCTGCACTTTGTGAAGAAACATCTTCAAGTCTTTCACCAAAATTTTTATAAAGACCGCCGATTGATGCCTGAATTGTGTGGCACGTTGTCTGGTCAATACTCCGGAGGTCCTCTGCAACATTTTCAGCCACAGACCTGACAACATCTCGTGTTGACCCACACTCTTCTAGGCAAACAGCTAAACGCCGTAGTGTTTGCCCAGTTGGTGTCAGACGACCAAGAAATCTAAGACTAAATTCACGCTGCGCCAACACCACTGACAAATTATTACGCAAAAAAATCGAAACAATTATTCCGCGTTCTTAAGGAGTATAGCAGTTTATGTTTTATTGACGTGTATTTTGTATTTGTTTACTTGACAAATGTTAAAGCAGAACTGACATTTATGGCCATTTGCAAAAATTATAGCATTTTCCGACAGGGTGGTAACTTTTGCGCAATCTAGTATTTGTGCAATTACACAACTTGTATTTTAATTACACACGTATTTTAATGATATCATACTCGACTATTCTATAGATAGTTGACAACATGTATTTTGAACTTGTTAAATTGTTTGTATACTATGAATATTGATTTGCCAACAATAAATTTATGTGTTTTTTAATTTTTAAACTATAAATTCTAAAATTTTTAAATTATCTATTGATGCTTAGAATATATATGCAAATAACATAACACAATTTTTTTTCACAAGATCGCTAGTATTTCAATTCATCTTCCTTTGCATTTTTTTTTATTCAATTTTATTAAACCATATAACGACAATAATGTAACTATTAGAATAGTATGTGAATCCGGTTTTAAATTATTTTTTTACAAGTATAATGTTTTTTTCGTAATTATACAAAATATAAAAACTTTTCAGCAATTCAAAAATTTATTAGTTACCGTAAACAGTTGCTATAATTCCTTATTTTGTGCAGGAACCAATTTAGTATCATATATACTGATAAACTTTCTATTGCGTTTAGACAATTTAAGGGTTTTCCAATAAAAAATTTCATTTTGAATAGCAAGCTATTTTGCAGCTGTCAATTTTGAAGCTAGTATCTTTGATATTTGACAAGTAAAAACTACGTCATTATTAAAAATGGAACAAATTTACTACAAAAATGGTAACAAAAATTCAGTCACAGTTTGCAAAACTAAAGCACATTTTGGTCGTCATAAAGCACTTTCTCGGCCGGCAATAGAAAACTTGGTAGACAAATTTGAGCTGTTGAGACAAGTTTGTGATGTGAAAAATTGAAACCGTGTGCATCGCTCAAGAATCCATAAGAATATTGCTGATGTAACCCGTAGTCTTAAAGAAAACCCAGGTTTGTCGATTCCTCGTCGATCTTTGGAAATAGACATTTCACAAACAACATTACACCGTATTTTGCATAAAGACTTAAGTTTTAAGGCTTTTAAAGTTTAGTTAACACAAATACTCAAGTCGGTCAATCACTATAGTATCTTCGCTGATTGGGTCCTTCAAATGCATCAAAATGTTACGGAATTTCATCAAAAAATCATCTTCAGTAATGAGGCCCATTTTTACCTTGGAGGCTACGTTAATAAGCAGAATTGTCGCATTTGGGGCTCAGAAAATCCAAGAATGATTATTGAAAAGTCTTTGCATCCTCAACGTGTCACTGTTTGGTGCGGTTTTTGAGCTGGCGGTGTGATTGGACCCTACTTTTTAAAAAATAAAACTGGTGCAACTGTTACAATGAATGGATGGCGCTACCGAGCTATGATTAATAATTTTTTATAGCCGGAATTGGAAGATATTGATTAGACAATGTTTATTTTCAGACGTCGCTACGTGCTACACAAGCAACAAAACAATCGCAGTTTTGCAAGAAAAGTTTCCTGACCGTGTTATTTCTCGAAAAGGTTATCAATTTCCCACCAAGATCTTGAGATTTTTGTATGGAACACCTTTAGACTTTTTGCTTTGGGGCCACGTGATAAGATCTATGCCAATGCTCCACAATCGATTCAAAACCTTAAAGATAGAATTCGTGAAAGAATGTGATACTGCAACCGTAACCGTGGCGGCCATTTGACTGATATCGTTTTTAAATAATAATGGCATACCTTCCTCTTTACAATGAAATAAACATTTATTGATTTTTCTTAAAAAAACCCGTTTTTTTTTTAAATATCAAAATGAAATCTCTTATTGAAAAACCTTTTATAAGTTTTTTTTTTGTTTTATCAATATTGCTTCCTTATAAGATAACTTATATCACTTAATAATCAATGCCCATTAAAACAAATGTAAATTTAAGCTACAACGTTATCAGTTTTACACTTCCATTCGGCCAAGTAAATTTCTAACTCTAATACTTTATTATTAAATCTTTAAACATTACAATGTAATGCACAATTATGAATGAAATATTTTTAGCATTATAATTTGCCTGGATAAAAATAATTAAGTTCAAACTTAATTCAGTTAATTATCCACACACATTTTCAATTACTTCAGCAACTATCTGGGACATCTCCTAATACCAAACCTTGACTCAATTTTCTTTCATCAATTTTATCGCTTCATCTAACGAGATTCGCAATTTCCTTCTCACTAAATCTACATTAACGTTTTATACAAACGCCAGACAAAAATCATTAATTGGTTCTATTGTATTTACAAGTTATCCATTCTATACAATATAAATCAATTATTTTATTACAGTTTTACCTAAACTATTCTAATTAATTATTAATATAAACTTATAAATGAATTGCAAATTAACAATTTTAATAAAATACCTTCTCATTTATTTTCATTTTTAGCCCTAATGATGACAGCGTAATTTTTTTATCATATTACTTTTTCAATTCTAAAATATCCAGCCAAATTTCACAATTAATCATGCACGCATATTATAAACTTATATGAAAATTATAAATGTTGTATGGGTTAGATTAAAATAATTAGTTATAACATAACTTTTAAGTTAAAAATCTCGTAGCTTGATTACAATATTTCGAACAGTAAAACTTAAAATATAGTAAATTAAGTTAAAGTTTGCCAGAACGTGTAATAGCTGCCATACTTTGTTTTTATGATCTTAAACAAAAATTCTTTAGCATAAAACACATAAATGGAAATAAATTATATTATTTCTGTGTCTTTTAATAATAAATAAAGCACCGGCATTCGTGCTCTAATGTTGAATCGATTCGAAACTAGTTTCTAGAAATATATAGTATGTCGTGTAGATGGTTATTCCTTTAATTTGCTTGTTATACAGTTATTATCAGCCTATGCTTACCGATCGATATAAGCGCCAGAAATAAATACATTATGATAAAATATTTTATTTCAACTTTTGTGTGGAGGTGAAATGGATTATAATAAAAGCTCCACTAATGAAATTTGTGAACTGCGTATGGATAACACAAAATAATAATACTTTTTTAATCCTCAGTTATAATTAACCTTTCTCATAAATGTCATTTCCTTCTGCTATGAAAACGGGTCGTAAATTTAGTCTCTTGGTGAGCTTAATTGTTCCGGCGACATGTGAAAATAATTGTTTCATAATTTAATATTAACTTTAAACTAGGTACATTTGATAAAAATGTAATTTAAAAATTTAAAAGTACTAAATTTTAGTAAAATATGCAATAAACTATAAAGTAACTTACCTCATCGTCAAAGTTCTCATGATCCGCCATCTTGTCGGCTTGAGCAAGTGTTGTATCCTTAACTTCAAACTGTACTAATTATCTCGTTGCACAGCTCACACATATACAGTAATTACACAGTTCCACCGCGATCATTATAATTATTAAATATCAAAGGATATCGCTCGCAACAGAGTCTATTAATAGTCGCACATATTTAACATGCTTTAATAGGTTGTGGCGGGCGTTTAGTTACACGTATCCTTTCTCTCCTTACTTCCTGAAACAAACAAAAATTCAATTAACTAAGGTTTAATAACCAGAAACAAGTTTCTACTTAAATTAATGTTACAAGTACATAGTAATGTTATTTGTTGATAAGTTCGGAGAAAATCGTTACCAGGTAAATGTTAGTAATTGAGTGTCATGGTGATAAATTGCTTTTTCTCAACGGTTTGAAGCAGCAGGATAAAATAGTATAGGAGGTCATAAAATAAGACGTTATAAAGTGTAAATCATTTATAAATTCCGGATAAGGTTTTAAGTAATTCTTCTAAAAAATGTATATGGGTAATTCCATTACTTTTCGACCAATTTGAAAAAGTCGACCTCTTTGATTTTGCTCAAATTTTCAGGGATCAAAATATAGATGAAAAAAATGAGATTTCCAAAATTTTAGACCTTAGAATATTGCCTGATCAAAATGACACACATTTGAAGGTCAAAAATTTTACAATAAAACGTCATTTTTAGCTTATTTTGTATCTCAATTTTTGGGCTTCTGGAAAATAATAAAAAGGTCTACGATAGCTCAAATTATTCCTTATTACATGTACTTTAA
Source organism: Tachinus rufipes (assembly GCA_963932245.1). Classification (NCBI taxonomy): domain Eukaryota; kingdom Metazoa; phylum Arthropoda; class Insecta; order Coleoptera; family Staphylinidae; genus Tachinus; species Tachinus rufipes. The sequence continues at coordinate 85,411,075 of OZ010743.1, forward strand.
AACCCATATTATTAAGTTTAAAACCGTGGCAGTCATTTTGATATATTAAGCTTTAAACATTATTCCAAAAAAACCCGTAAATTTAGCAGAATCGCAAAACTTTGCTTTCTTTAAACCGTTCTAACTTTGTCAAATCTTTACAAAATTTAATCCACAAGGTCTAGATTTCTTTGTGTTTAATCTCTTTTTAAAGTAATCACACAAAACTTATAGAATCAATACGTATACACCACTATTTTGATGCAGGAAGTTGCACATAATTTCGCGGTCTTCAAAATTTGTAACTTTCAGGTCCCAAAAAAGCGCTGTCACCCTATGTCGATTTTTGTCAAAATTTCAGTAAATACTCTTTGGAGCACAAGAAAAAAGGGTATCTACATGAGAAATGGTATATCGGGCATTATCAAAAAAAATTTAATAATCAAAAATTGGCAAAATTGGCAAACCACACATTTTTGTATCTCAGTTTTTGGGCCTTTAGAAAAAGATTAGAAGGTCCACGATGGCTCAAAATATTCCTTATTACATGTACTTCAAAACCCATATTTGTCTATTTAATGTTAAGCCAGTCATTTTGATACATCAAGCTTCAAACATTATTCAGAAAAAATCCGTAAATTAAGCAAAACTGCAAAATTATGCTTTGTTTAAACCGTTCTAACTTTGTTAAATTTTAAAGAAATTTGATCCACGAGGTCTATATTTCTTTGTGTTCAATCTTTCTATAAAATGATTACATAAGACTTATAGAATCTATACATATTCACCACTAATTTGATGCAGGAAGTTGCACATGTTTTTGTGATCTTCAAAACTTGTAATTATTAGGTCTCCAAAAACCGCTGTCACCTTATGTCGATTTTAGTTAAAATTTCAGTAAATACTCTTCAGACCACAAATAAAAGGTTATTTATATGAAAAATGGTATATTGGGCATTATCAAGAAATTTTTTATATTCAAAAATCGTCAAAATTCAGAAAATCTAAATCACTTTTTGTCTATCTTGCTTTGTTTTTGAGATAGTCAACAAATACAAAATATTTAAAAAACTTTTTATTTAGCAAAAAAACACAAACAAAACAACATTACTTTAACAAGTGTGCATTGATGCAAGCTTTTGATACTTGTTAAAACAGTTTTCTTTGGTTCGGTTAGTAAAATTTGATAAAAATGCTGTTCAACATAGAGAATAAACAGATATCATTTTTGTTTACGGACTCTGTAATGGTAATGCCCTAGCAATTGAGATTTCCTGACAGACAACAACTTTTTTGACTCGTTTTTTAGTGAAAATGTTCACCCATATTATTATCAAAAGTAAAACACCTACAACCAGGCGACGCAGCACAACGACTTGCATTTTCTCAATGGCTTTTTGATAATACCCAATATACCATTTTTCATATAAATAACCTTTTTTTTTGTAGTCTGAAGAGTATTTACTGAAACTTTGACTAAAATCGACATAGAGTGACAGCGTTTTTTCGGGACCTGAAAATTACAAGTTTTGAAAATAGCGAAAACATGTGCAACTTTCTGCATCAAAATAGTTGTGAATATAAATTGATTCTATAAGTCTAGTGTAATTACTTCAAAGAAAGATTGAACACGAAGAAATCTAGACCTCGTGGATCAATTTTCTTTAAGATTTGACATAGTTAGAATGGTTTAAACAAAACATAATTTAGCAATTTTTCAAAATTTACGTTTTTTTTTTAAATAATGTTTAAAGCTTGATATATCAAAATGACTGCCCCAACATTAAATATACGAATATGGGTTTTAAAGTACATGCAATATGAAATATTTTAAGAAAACGTAGACCTTCTTATCTTTTTCCAGAGGTCCAAAAATTGAGATACAAAAATGTGCGGTTTGCCGATTTTGACAATTTTTTAATATTAAAAATTTCTTGATAATACCCGATATACCATTTCTCATATGAATAACCTTTTTTCTTGTGTTCTAAAGAGTATTTACTGAAATTTTTACTAAAATCGACATAGGGTGACAGCGCTTTTTTGGGACCTGAAAATTACAAGTTTTGAAGATCGCAAAAACATGTGCAACTTCCTGCATCAAAATAATGGTGTATACGTATTAATTCTATAAGTATTGTGTGATCACTTCAAAAAGAGATTAAACACGAAGAAATTTAGACCTTGCGAATCCAATTTCGTTAAGATTTGACAAAGTTAGAACGGTTTAAAGAAAGCAAAGTTTTGCGATTTTGCTAAATTTACGGGTTTTTTTGGAATAATGTTTAAAGCTTAATATATCAAAATGACTGCCACAATTTTAAACTTAATAATATGGGTTTTAAAGTACATGTAATAAGGAATAATTTGAGCTATCGTAGACCTTTTTATCATTTTCCAGAAGCCCTAAAATTGAGATACAAAATAAGCTAAAAATTACGTTTTATTGTAAAATTTCTGACCTTCAAATGTGTGTCATTTTGATCATGCAATATTCTAAGGTCTAAAATTTTGGAAATCTCATTTTTTTCATCTATATTTTGATCCCTGAAAATTTGAGCAAAATCAAAGAGGTCGACTTTTTCAAATTGGTCGAAAAGTAATGGAATTACCCATATATTATTTTTGTAGTTAAAATTTAGCAAATAAAGTGTCCGCTCTACGGTCTAGTAATTTTTAGATCTCAAACCCGGTCTAGTTAGTTTAAAACTTCTTTTTGATTTTGTCAGTATAATAATTAAATAAGTGGTTAAAAAAAGACTATATCAAAGACTCAGACCATCTTTTATAAGAATTAGGGTATTCCGTATTTTTTAACATCTATATCCACAATATAGTCTATTCTTATATGCCATATGTTAAAAAATGTCATGAGCTGATGATTTTGTCATTTATTTTGCTAAACACTTTCCAGACAGCTTTCGTAACATACATTTATTTATCAATAAATGCCAGCCTAGTTTTTTTAATTTTGCTATAATGCATCTATTGATGACAAATAAATAAATAAAAAAGTTAATATAAGTTTGTTAGATCAATTGTACAATAATTTAAGATTTCAACTGCAGAAAAACTTGCATATAATGTTTTACAGAAATGTAAATATTTCTTATATTTATAGTGACGACGTTGCAAGATATTCAAATTAAATCAATACATAATACACCACAATACTAATCACAAATTTAACACAACCCCATGGTATACTTTAATACCAGTGTGTTACAGCTGTTTCTTACTCATGTAATGTGCCCTACCCTGCATACAACCTCAAAACCCAACCGTGTACGCCTAAAAATTGTTATTGTGCAACACCAAAATCTTTTAGCTGTAAAGCCTTACTGCCAGATATAGTGTTATAAAACAACCGCAAGGCCTCGGCTGCCAGTGTGTAAATAACAATCTTTTACAGTTTTCCAAGCATCTTTTAGCTATAAATACCTCAATAGCCGTACTGCCAATGTACTTTGTATTACTCACCTCTAAGATCGTTCTAGATGTAAATAACCTTTAATAGCTAAATTACAACCCAAAATGCTCCCACAACTATAGTGTAATTAAATATCTTCTTCTTGAAACTTGTAAGGTAATGATTTGCCAATATTTTCCATCAAATCAATCAAATATAACAATCTATAACAAGTTCATTATTTAGTTAACCTTAACACTACCTCAGACGAGTTACCTGTTCGCAAATAACTGTCAAATGTTTATGGCTTATTAACTATTACAAATAATGCCAACAAAAACAACTTTTAACATGATTTTGCAACAATTATTGAAATGTCCGCTTTTATTTTATTTTCTACGTTAGTAAATATTTTGATGTTTATTTTTTTAGCGATTATATATACCGTATCTGGTTTTACAAACCTATTGCTCAACATTTTTTATGCGGAAAAAAGCAGCAAAAAAGAGACGGCTACTACTTTAGCACTAATCGGAAAAAATAAGTAAGACCATCCATTGCTAAAAAAACATTTTATAAAGCAAATCTATTGCAATTGCAATAGAAAACCAATAAACACATCTACTCGTCTAACATTGGGTTAATTCTATGCTTAAGAATAAAAATTGTGGGCTGTGCCCATAGAGCAGTGTGTTTTCACCTATAATGTGGTGAGAAGGGCTATCAGTAAAGCCAGAAAAAAAAAACGATGGTTGTACTTTTTACAACCTAAAACCCAAAAAACTTAAAAATGTAAAGAACTACGCTTCCGGTGACAAAGTTAATAAAAAACTTAGTATTTACGATTAATACTAGAATAACGATCACTTAGAAAGTATTACTACAAAATCAGTTCAGGAGACTTTTTGCAACCAAAATTTATTTTAGATGTTAGGGGCGATGAGAACAACTAACAATCACTATAAATCTTGGGACTTACATACCAAGAACAACAATTGTGCTTTATAAAAAAAAAGACAAAAAAATATTTAATGCGACAATACCACAGCAAAAAAAACATAGATATTCTAAACAGAAGTGACTGCTATTGATTTGTGTGTCAAAAACATGATCAAGTTGAGACTATACTCTAACAGGCCAATAAGTATTATGTGTGATAGCCAAGCGGTGTTAGATCTACAATAGTTATGGCAAGTATAAACAGTTTGGAAACATTAGCAACCAATAACAGAGTACATCTAGTCTAGATGCTAAAGAATGCAAAAAACCTTAAGGTAGATTAATTTATTAAAAAAAAGAACAAGAAGATTTATTAAACCTAAACCTTGTAACATCTCATACAAAACCATGCAAACATACAGCAGAACATTGCAGTTTATAAAAAACACTGTCAAAAAATAAAAAATGCAGTATTATTCATAATAAGACAATCACAAAGTATCAAAAACAAATTATATATGCGTTGAATTAAACTTCAAAAACTCACAGGATTCATAACCGGACTTTGTAGCCTAAATAAGCACATGCATAGAATGAGAATAAAAATATAGCCTTTATATTGCAGATGTTTGTAAAACAAAGAGACTCTACTACATCTGCCGAGTAAATGTGAAACATACAATATGCAACGCATAACTCACTTTAGCAAGCATAAGCTAACTGAAAACAAATTCTTGGCAAAAACTGTTGAACTTTATTGAAAAATCAAAACTGTTAAAAGTGTGACGTCAGAGCAAACCATCTCAAAAAGGAAAAAAAATGAAGTGTCAACCTTGAGTTGGATCATCATACTTGTACAATATGCGGCAAATGATCAACTTTTTATTTTTTACAAATATAAAAAAATATTGGAATAAACTATGTAATTAAACAGATGGATGGCTAAAATTACCAAATCAAAATTCGTAAATGATATCAAAAAACAAACTAGGAAAAATAAATTAACAAAATTTCTACATTTATAGTATCAAGCTACCATAAAAAATTCTCAGTAAAAAGCGTGTGGAGAATTAATAAAGGTGAGCAAAAAGAAAAGAGATGTACAAATAATACACACAATGGATAAATTGTAAGCTTTTAATTAATACTATTTTTTACATTTCTCTTGGCAATCGTAGTGGTTCTTCGAGGCTGTTGACTGGAGGTTGTTCTACCATGTTGAACGGATGCCTAGCATAACGGTCGGCAGTATATCGGTTCATTGATTGCTATTATGGCATTTGATTGGTTGGTAAGCCGTGGTTTTAAAGACGTACCTGTTAGGTGGTTCAAATGTCTAAACAGGTGCAACTCAAACTGCCTTTCTTGGTACGTAGTCAATTGTAATAGTACTCCAAACCTAACAATCTTATGTGCATAGAAGGCCCTTGCAATTGTTGTAGTTTTTTGATTTTCTTAGGAATTGCTTCCGGCCATTGAAAAAAAAAAACGATCCACACAAGTCAGGCAATACCTGCAGCCCAAGTTTGGCATTACCACAATATCAATATGTACATGTTCAAACTTCATAGATACAGTTTTGAACCTATTCCCTGCAGTCCTTCCTAATATATGGCCAAACATAACGCTGTACTATTAATTTTACTGTAGAGTTTATTTCAGCTAAAATAATTTCTAGTATCTTAATAACCTTTAACTGCAGCATTGACTATTTCTTAATTTCCATATCTCTTAGTTCTACATACGCTTTCTACACCTCTGCTAAAGCTCTTAGACCTATTGCCGGCGCTATCTCTTTGATGCGGGAAAAAGTATCCGCGACAATGTTCTCCTCTCCCGACACGTGACTTATGTCTGTACAAAAATCTGAAGCATCGCAAAATATAGTGAATGGAACATTGAGCCGGGGATGGGCAAGTAACGCTGCTTATGCTAGGCTTTCTTTGCAAGTTTCAAAAGCTTTTTCTGCCTCTGATGTCCTCTTTACTAGTACCTTGTCTTTGACGTTGGTAGCGCATACGATCATCCTTATCAGGCAGTGATCGAGTTGCTTTATTGGAGACAATATAGCCAATACATTTGGATAGATTGATGACCACACCGTAGTCCTGAAGGCGTTTAAATAAAATTTCCTAATGTTTTAGGTTTTCCGTAAAGACAATGCTGTAAGTAGATCATCTATATAAGCATAGCAAAATTTTAAGTCTTTGAGCACCTCGTCAATGAAACGTTTGCAAGGATGGCTTGCATAGATGTCAGTAACCTTCCAAACCAAAGTGTCCAAAACGTGCAGCTCGGAACAACTGACTTGGCAAGTTCTTAAAGGTGCTTCAGGAACTGTGACGGCTGTTTATCCCCCATTTCCTCGTGCTCTAAAAAGCGGCGCATCTTCTGCTCCTGGGATTGTATACGCGTCTATTGCCGGTTTATTTACAATGACATCTCGTACCTCTAGTGTTATCGAAATTTCAGCATGTAATATAACCAAACTTAGTTGCGTCGGTTGAAATTTTTGCAGACGTAAAATTTTCTTCCATAATCACAAACCCCTTTAATAATAATATTATATTTATATAGTAACCAAAATCAAATAGCTTGATCATATTAAGTTTCTTGTGTCAACACATTTTTTGTAAATAGATTCTTTTTTGTTTATTATCTCAAATTGTCTATACTAAATTTATAATCAGTTTAAAAAAATAAGTTTATTTTAAAATTATTCTTTGTTTTGTAATTTGCAATAATTTTTTTTGCATTAAATTATAGAAAATTACCTATATAATATACATGTAAAACATTACTTGCACAGTTACTTCACATATCTTACTTTAGTTTTGCATTATAGTATACAATATTTATATTAAAAGTAAGTATTTGTTTTAATAACATAAAGTACAGGTACACTAGAGCCGCTCACGTAAACATTAAATCTCTATTATGTAATTTTGCCACTGATAAAAACATTATAACATCATGGCGGCAAGTAAACTGGGCCGCTCTTTGTCTGAGACTGAACTTAATACTACAATAGTTGATTTAAATTATATTTGTGCAAGTTGTGATAAAGTGATATTTGAGAATTCATATAAATGCAGCATTTGTGATATAAAATATATATAACTGATGATGATGATAACTTTAACAAATCTGAAGATAAACTTGGAGTAAGTGCATGTATAAGATGTGACTTAAATGGAGTGCAAAAAAGTACACTTAAGCTTTTAATATCACTGAAAAAAGAAGTAGATGAATTAAAAATTACAGTGCTAAGCAAAAACATTGTTATAAAAAATTTTTGCAAACAAGTAGAATTATTAAATACTAAAAATATTTCTATAAAAAACAATAACAATTCTAAAACAAACGATAAACCAAAACGTCAGATTCCTGTAAAACTATTGATTCCTAACAGTGAAGATAGTACAGAGAAAACTGTAAGTAATTTTAATAGCAAAATTATTTCCATCACGGAGCACATAGATGGTTCTACTTCCCGTGGATGTGCTACGTATGCAAATATATTAGCACCAGAAGGTACAAACACACCAACACACAAATACAACGAGCCATCTGGTGACAAATGAACAACAGTAACCCGCAAGTGCTCTACACAAAGTTTTGAAGGATCTGCAACAACAGATATTCTTCCTACTGCAACGGTTACAAAACGCAAATAGCTGTTTATATCTAGGCTGAGTGAAAATTGTACTCCACAACAAGTAAAAATGTTTCTTGATACTGCTACATCAACAAATTGCATTGTCGAATCATTAAAAACAAAACAAGAGAGATATACTTCATTTAAAATTGGAATACCCGCTGAAATTGAAGCAGCAGTGATGGATTCAGCTCTCTGGCCAAAAAGGGTGTTTATTAACTTTTTTTTTTTCAAACGTCAATAAAAAATTCACCACCGGATCTTCAACTCAACCTCAATCAACCAAGACAGATAACAATTTTAAGAAGAAGTTTAAATAAGCACTGGTTGTGTGAAGATGAACTTGAATTTTTTAAACTTGAACTATTTTGTTGCAAGAAAACATTGTAAGTAATCCAATCTTATCATTAAATAGATTAACCGTCTCGTACAATATTGAATTGGCAGCAATAAAAACCAGTAACTTAACTATAACTACAGTCTACCGTCCACCATCTGGTAATATGGACATATTTTTCAACAAGCTAACTGAAACCTTGCAAATACTAGTAACTATGAATACCCAAATTATTATTACAGGTGATTTTAATGTATTATTTAACCAAAAAAATAATAATATTACCGTTCAGTTGCAATCATTATATCATTCGTTTGGATTATATTCAAAACTGAATGAAAGTACAAGGAAAAGTAATACTATAAATAATATATTTACCAACATAAGCTAATCAAAATACAATATTAAAACCATTAATTTAGGTTTTTCAGATCATTTAGCAATTAGTTTTGCATCAACTTTTGTCACAGTTAAAATAAAAACTAATGAACGCATTAATTACAGACCTATTACAGACGAAAAACTTTTAATATTGTACAACATAATGAATACTGTAGACTAAAGTTTTGTTGCCATTTAACCATAAAATCAAAATTTGACGAATTTATAAATACTGTTGCATGTGCTATACTTGATGCTATTCCAGAGAAAACCAAGATATTAAATGAAACAAAGATAGTAAATTGGTTCTCATATGATCTATTCCAAATGAGACAAAAAATTCAAGATCTAAATAACTTAAATAAGCATGTTCATTCTGATCTTATAGCTACTCAATTAAAACTACTCAGAAAAGACTATCAAGTTGCAATACGGTTAGCCAAAAAAAAGCACATGATGACTTTATCTATAAATCAAATAATTCTTAAAGGGCTATGTGGCAGGTAATCAAATCGCAAAGCAGTAACCATAGCATTAACAATACTAAATTTTTCTCACCGGACCAGTTTAATAATTATTTTGTTGACATAGCTCTGACTATTTCCAATAACTTGTCTGCAAGTGCTACCAGTTTTATAAGTTACGCCAGCAAATCACCGCAACCTTTAAATCAATTTAATTTTAGAAAAGTTACCTTTATTGAACTACGTGATATCTGATCAAATCTAAAAAAAAATAGTTGCATGGATTGTTACAATATTAATAGCAAAATAATAAAATCAATTTTAAATATTATTTTGATTCCTCTAACAAATCTTATTAATGAATCAATTATGTCAAATCAATTTCTAAGTGTTTTAAAACTGGCAAAAGTTATTCCAGTATTCAAAAAAGGTGAAATTGTTTGTAGTAATTTTAGACCTATTTCAATTGTACTTATAGTGGGAAAAATATTTGAAAAATGTTTAGCATTACAACTAACGCAACATTTGGAAGTAAATAATATTTTATGTAAAAATCAATATGGTTTTTGCCGGAATAGATCTACAGTATTTGCAATAAATCATTTAGTTGATAAAATTTTAAATGGATTTGAGGTTAGTAGACATACTTGTGCTCTGTTTTGCGATTTGAGTAAGGTTTTCAATTGTGTATCACATCATAATTTAATTAACAAACTAAAACATAACAACTTTAGTCAATCTAGTATTGATCTTAAGTCATCATATTTGAGTGACCGTTTGTACCAGTAAACTCTATAAATTCAGAAACGCAAAATGTGAGCATGGGTGTTCCATAAGATTCTGTTTTAAGGCCAATTTTATTTCTAATCTATATTAATGATTTGCCATATTGTAATACCCAAGCCCATTTTACACTATTTGCAGATGATACAACCATTGTAAGATCTAATAAAAATATAGTTAAAAAAAAGTAGATGTGTGTAATACATAGTCAATTATAAATGATTGGTTTTTATCAAACAAGTTAAATTTTAACGACAGTAAGACTGAGCATCTAATTTTCTCACTAAGACAAATTAGCACCAACACTGAAGTAGTTAAGTTTTTAGGATTAATGCTAGATTATAGACTTACTTGGATAGCTCATACCACCTATGTAAGCTATAAAATGTATATTTATCTATTGAGAAAATTAAAAAGTATTACTATACAAAAACTATTGCAATCAAATTTTACAACAAGCTACCTCCACATACCAAAACTCTAGAGTTTAATGAGTTTAAAATATTTATCAAAAATAAGCTTGCCATTTATACATTTGCAGATTTTTTTCAGCATAATTTTGAAATAGTTTAATAATTTATGTATTGTAACATTAACTTGTATTATTCTTGTTTTTGACGTGTGTAAATACTTTGTATATAGAACACTAATAAATATTATTAATATTATTATTATTATTGTCATTTTAGAAAAACTTGATGTATTAGCTATAACTGAGACTTCGCTTACAAGTGATATAAATAATTAAATTTATACATATTGATGGTTATAATATAATAAGATATGATTTAGAACTGCAAGGTGGGAGTGTTGCTATTTACAATATAAACTCAATACTGTTTAAAATAATATTAAACTCAATTGATAAACAATTATACATTAATATTTTAGTAAGTAACAATCGATTTTGCTTTGGACATCCCAATCTCAATTATAAAACATCTGTCCAAAATTTGAACCTTTTTATTATGCTATATTATTTATGCTGGAGACATTAATATATTTATATTAGACTGGTTCTTAAATTTTTTTTGTGGATTTTTTTTGAAATTTAATAATCAAAAAAGCACGTGTCGCACTGCCTTTGCAGTTTTAAAAGTAAACCCATTACCTTACTTAAAAAACATTATTAGAATGTCACAAACTTGACAAAATAAAAAAAAAATACGTCTAAAACTTGATCTTAAAAGTTTTCTAAATTTAAAAAATTTTATGTTCAAAATTTAAAATATAATAAATATTTGTTAATTAAAAAAAAAAACAGTGTATATTGATGTAAAATTTTATGTGGAACCTAATTAGCAAGTACTTAATTGCTTTTTTGTGGACTCAGAGTATGCATCTGACTCAAATCTGGAAGCTATGATACTTATTAAATATATTAATTTTAAAAATTCAAAAGTAGTGCGACACGTGTTCTTTTGAATCTTAATAATTTGGCAGGCTTACTTTTTTTGCATAAAGATCAGTTTCTGAGGGTGCACACACAAAAATTGCACAATTTTTTTTATGAACCAGTCTAATGTATATATGTTAAATACTTTATCACATAAAACTGTAGCACTTAATAATTTTGACAAAACATTTTCATTGCGACAATGTATAATTAGTAGACTTCCTTACAAGTATTACTCATAAAAGATGAACAAGTGGTACCTAAATGCTACTCAATATCCATGCACAAGGTGTCAAATCAAGTATCTAATTCACCTTCAAGTCAATGTTCCATCATTACATATCCATGTATCTAAACTAAAATGTAAAACAAAGAAAAATTTAAGTGACCGTGTATTACTGTTGATGTTGTCAATTTAACAAAGAAGTTATGAAGCTACTGCAGCTTTAAAGTTTATTTTAGCTGATCATACTCGTCAACTTCTTTCAAAAGACTTTTGCCTCCACCGGCTTTTTTAGCTATTACCAAAACGTCAAAAGCATACAAATTAAACTGAAACAATTTTTGTTAGAAGTTTCTGTGTCTATGACTTCATTGTGCTTGCGAAAACTTGGCTCTTCTTAGCTCAAAACTAAGACAAAGCATGTTAATTGCGGCTTAAACAAGACTTAAATGTACATTATTATAACTTATACATGCTACTGATAATTATTTGTTACTTGAATAAATGATGACTTAGGCAATTAAATAACTTTCAATGATAATTACCCGGAACAATTAGTTGCAAACTCATTTGGTTTTGTAAATTGTATACAATGCATGTATCTCTTTGCCTAACAGTACTTATGTTTTACTAATGTGGTAATTTGTGATGCCACTAATTATAGATGTAAAGTTTGATACTTGAGATTATTTATTATGTATAATAATGTTTTTTATAACTTTAAATTTGAAGATGTTAGCTCAATTAATAATTTTTTGAATAAGATTAAATGGTTTTTACTATTTTTTAACTGTGATTTTAAAGCATGTGTGGATTTATTTTATTCTGAGTAGCATTATGCTGTCAATTGTTATGTACTTAAAAAAATTGTTTTAGCAAAAACTAACCTCGCTTACTAATAAAAAAAAACTGTACTTAAACAATATAAATCTTAAAGACTTATCAAATTATACTGAATTTCAATCACTTTGCAGTTCCAATAAAAATCTAAGTAAACGTCTTTATTCTCAAAACAACTTACGTACTGAGAACAATGTTAGTTTAACGCAAAACATTTTTGAAAATTTGGTAACAATTTCAAAAAATCAAATAGTTTTCCTTCTACTATTAATTATGGCAAGCGGAGAAGTAATAATGGAGATGACTATTAATTTGTTTGCTTCAAATACTCCATAAAAAATTAAAAAAGTCTACTGGATGTTTTTATTGAGCTTGAAAGCCTCACATGTAACTTTGTCGCTGGACCCGATGAAACACCTTGATTACAAATAATTGCATTTATTCAATTTCAATGCAGTTGTGTGATATTTTTTAATGTGTCCTTAAACAAAGCTACATTACGCTATTGCATAAATCTGGACCTAAAGACAAAATTAAATACTATAAAAGTAGTTGTATCCAATCTACTATACCTAAATTAATTGATAAATAAATGTAAAAAATATATAATGAGCAGCATGGTTTTTGTGAAGGGCGGTCCACACTGACAAATCTGCTCTGCTATGAAAACAATTTAATAAATGGCTTCAAAGTTGCAAACTGACTTTATTAGCACGGATTTTTTCGAAGAATTTGACCGTGTAAGTCATAGTTTCAATTGCTAAACTTTATACAATTGGTTTCCATGACACTGTGGTTTAAAAAAATTTACACAATGTGTAAAAATTAATAACTTTTTGTCGCAAATACATAGTATCCCATCAAGTATGCTTCAAGGGTCCCATTGTAAACTTTTACAGTTTTTTTTTTGATTGACCTTTCATGTTGTATTTTATTCATCTTCAGTTTTTTTATTTGTCCTCAGTTTATAAAAACATATCATCTCTTGATCATTTTTGATCAGTTTTGTCCAAAATCATACGCATAAAACCTACGATTATACCATTAAAAATGTAGCACTTAAACAAGTGAATCAAATAGAAACTTTAGGTGTAATTTTTGGCCGAAAATTTTCATTCACTAATCATACACACTATATGTGTAATTGTGTCACAAAAATGTTTCATTTGTTAACACTTAATTGTGCTCTAATGCGATTGCATTTAGAATATTTTACCATCTTATGAGAAGTAACTCATAGATATAGTGTCTTTGCGACATGGGCTTAAATAATCTCAGCGGATTATTTCATTACCAATCAGCTTGGGATAGCAATTATGTTATAAAAATATTATATAAATATACAATATTTTTACTCTTGAATACTGCTTCAGGTTCCAGATGTATAATACAAACATAATTGGTTATTAATGAAATAATCTGCTAAGATAATTTAAGCATATCTATCTATGGGTATACTATAACAGCCAAATCTGTTTTATTATAAACAAAAATGCAATTTAAATTTTTATTTCTATAGTATTTAAAGAGTGAAAAGGAATTGCACCTCTCTAATTGAATTTTCATTTAGAGCCTACCTAACCGGCACACCAACGTGGCGCAACTTGTAGTTACTACAGACAACCAAGAAAGATACTAGCAGTAATTTTATTAACAATACATATGTAATTAATTAATATAAATAATTGTTAAGCATCAGGTTGTTAAAACAGCAAAAACTACTAAATAATATAAATTCATCCTAGCATATTTATTTCTAAATCTTGGTTTAAATCTGTTACTTACTTCCAGCTTACTTTTAAAAATATTAGTTCACATAGTCCACTAAAGAACTATTCTACAGTAAAGGTCTACTTTAAATTTCAACAATTAACTTTTCTGTATTAAAAGTCATATTAAAACATTTTGTTTTGATATTACGTCCTCTAGTTGCCGGCTTATTCTCAATAAATATTATTCTTTTAATAATATATAGTTTTCTACACATAAATTAGCAACTGATCAAATCGCAGATACAAATATAAACAATTGCACCGGATGTCATTCTTTATTATTAAATTTTAATGTCATTATTTTAACATGTCAAGTCAATTTCTTTTTTAAACGACATCCAAGGTTTATCAAAATTTTAGAATAAAAATTATATTATTGTTGAGTGCAGCAAAGCAAGAAAATTAATAAAAAGAATGGTGGCGTGGCTGAGAACATTACCACTAATATTAAAAAAATGGAATATACATATACAACATCCTATCTCACTGCTTTTAGAATTATCTATCCCAATTTTCATCTGCTCGCTGTTGGGTGTTCTAGGAAGCATAATGTCAACTGACAAATTTGGAAAAAATGTTTTAGAATCAGATAATCCTTTGGAAGACTCTTCTGTATTAACGTTGTATAAGACAATTGTTTTTTCACCAACAAATTCTGAAATACAAAAATTATTAACCAATGCAATTGATGGTTTAGATATGGAAATAATTAATTTAGATAATAGTAAGGAACTAGAAAAATATTTACTAGAATCCGATGAATCCGATATTATTGCATTAAAGTTTGACGAAACTCTAAAAAACTTAGATAAATTACCTAAAAAATTAGAAGTTGCTGTTAAATTTCCTTTAGATAAACTTGGAAAGAATACTCTTAAGACTCTACGTGGCATATTGTGCAAGGATTCAACACTAACAAGAGTATATCCTGTATCAGAGGATCAAGTATTAGGATTTGTAAAAGCTATTATTATTACGGGTCATAATAAAGACCATCAACCGTATCAACCAAATGTATTGTATAATGATATAGAGACGGCTATAAATCGATTAATGATATTTGATATATAAATTTTTTTCTCATATTTTTATTGTGTTATGTATAAAGTTTTTTTCATTATATTTTAAATCAGCTACAAATGATTTCATTGCTTTTATTGCAGTATTCCTAATAGACGCATTGTAATTAGTATTTTATATAACCGCTAAAATAATGTCCAAATTTGAATATTTAAAGTAAATACCATGGAAAAGTAATATTGTAATTTTTTTTAAATTTTATAGATATTTTAATAGACATTGTTTAAGCAAAATGTAAAACATATTAGCACCTTAACAAATATTTACATAACTTTTTTAACCGGACTGTCAACACATAGAATAAATTTCTTTTTTAGACAATATTAGTTAAATAAATTATGTTTGATTCACAATAAAATCATTCTAGTATAGTAACTTTAGATTGGTGTAAAAAGCAGTCAAACGCGACTTAAATTACCAATCTAAAGTTTTTTACTCAAGTCACTGTTTTCAAGATGATGTTTTGCGTTTGACCATTACAAAGTGGACTGAATAGTGTTAACTTTATTAAGATAAATAAAACACATTTACTATGAACTATATTACGAATATATTTAAAAACCGTTTAAAATAATTTAATTCTCTTATCCCCTTTTTGCGGAATGTTCTTTTGTCTTAATTAAATTTAAGTAAAAACCGCCAATCAATAATCTTTACTCTACCTACCTTATCTGTTTTTTTTTCTTTTGTATTATTGTATTGCAATTTTCTATCTCTCTGTACATTTTATGTTTTACTGTCGTATGTATGCTTTGCATTTTTTCTTTATCAATGAGTAATGACTAATATTAGAATATATTAACAAATGATAAATTTTTAATAATTAATTATTAATTAGGTACATTAATGGCGTTTTTTTATTTATTATTTAATTTTTCCGTCTCCAAAGGTTAGATGAGGAATAACGATGGTACTATGTCGATGATCTTGTTATCCATATCAATTGAAACTGTATTTAAACAACATTGGCTACAAACTATAGAACAGTTCAATCCTGATTTTTGGCATCCAGAATTAGAACTACGGTATTTCTTGCAGTTACAAAGTACTGTATTGAGCAATACATCAGCTTAAAGCTAGTAACTGGCTCTAAAAAATTATTTTGTAATACTCATCCCCTGTTCTCAGAATTAATTTTGTCACCTCCGAGCCATGCTTGAACTTGATAATATTTTTGATAAAAGTGCATCAGCCAAAGAAGCGTAGACAATTGCAATTGTAGATTGAATGAGTTTAAAATACTGCAATTTATTGGCGGAATCATGTTAATTTGTTGCTTTGTATACTTACAAAGAAAATGTAGGCCATTCTCAAAAATATTATTGGGAGCACTGTTATTTGTTGTAAATACTCTTTTCATTTTATTTAAAAATATTTATTTTCCAGTTGCTAAATAGATCAGAAGTCTTATTACAAACAGTAGTTGCGTGGAAAATAAAATGTGCTTTTGATGTTTTGAATACGAGGGTAAACTTTATGTACATTTGTAAATACATTTGTTGTCTGTTTTTGTTTTATCAAGTTTTAAAATAGACAATTTTTTATTTTGAAGAGCTTGTGCAATCAATTTTGTCATCAAAACAACATCATATTAATATTATTTAATATTATTGTATAAAAAAAAATTAATAACGTTTTCAATCGTGGCTCAAAGAATGTCATTGGTCTTCTCATCAACTTCAATTTCTTTTTGTTCTACTTTTGCCAAAGCAAAATGGAGCAAAATATGATCTGTAACTTTTCTGGCATAGGCATGGCCGTTCAGCGTTTTATCTACTAAATTAAGTGTGTAAATGACTTCTTTGACATTTTTAAATTATGAAGCCAACTGCTTCGAGGTAAGATATTAGCAAATAAAATCCTTCAAGTATAAGTTTAGATGTACTGTAGCAACAAATACTCTGGCTTTGGTAAACATGGGTTGATCAAAAATTATAGAGCATGTATTGTAGCCATATTTTTTAGTTTTTTTTCAAAACACACAACTAAGTTGTATAAATTGTATTGTAATTACTAGCTGTATGAATGGCAAAAAGACAACTAAAAAAATTTTAAAGTAATTTTTATTCAAGTGTATTATATATCCATTCCATCCTGGCAGTTTAGGTATATCACAAAATTTACCATACATCCATAATGCATTTATTATTTTCAGAAATGACACATAAAAAATATTTTTTTCATAGCAATCATTTTCTTGGCGGCTTCTCCTACTTTCCATAGAAATTTGCATAAAATATTTTAAGTGACAACTAACACTTACAACATATAAATCTTCCAAAATCTCTAAGCTGTTAGTAACATTTTATACTGAATTATCACCAGATTTTTTAGCAAAATGCAAAATACAAAACCAAAACAAAAATGTTATTGAGACAATAAAAGACAAGTGACTACGGTTGTGTCTTTAATTAGAAAACGCCACATTTGGAATTAATTATGTAGTGAACGCAATAATGGTAAATTCTTAATATTAACATTGCATAGCATAAAAGAGTGTCAAACAATATGCACAAATGCAGCAATAACGATAAAATGAAGAACTAAAAATCAAAATAGAACACAACATATAAATGTTGCACAAATTCACATATGCCATAAGTAATTCTATACAGAAAAAAATAAATTAATTTAAACTGGCACTAAAAAAATGCATTAGTTAACAAAATAAACAAAAAGCAAATAAACATTTTACATACATTGTTGTTCTATCTAAACAAACATATAATCATAATCATAATCATATTCTCTATATTTTTTTTAAATCAATCTTTTTAATTAATTAATTTGATCCGCAAAATATCAATATCATGTGTGCAGAGTCGTTCAATTATATAATATACATCCATACATACTGGCCAGCATAAATAAATAAACCTCTTGTAAGTTTTGATAAAAAATTGAGAAAGATGTATTTTATCTATGCTAATAATGATAAAAATGTCAACAAAATTACATTAATTATTCAAGTTATCATAAACAACAAATCAAGTTTTTCATAATTTTTAATTTAGTTTTTTACTTTAACTTTAAATTAGTCATGTTGCCAAAAGAGTATACGGAGTAGAATAACCGGTCTACAAAAAGCCGGATTATCCATTATTGTTACTAATTTCCAAAAAAATATATGTAAAAATTAAGTTAATAATCAAATCTACATACAATCTGTGTTTTGTAAAATTTTTAGTTTTGACTAACATTCAAATTGCTCAACTACAGTAGTGTGACAAACGGTTGCAGTTTTCTATAGAGCAACATACCGCGCTCATTCAAGGTATAACGGAAGTGGCGGAGCTACCTGTGAGCAAGGGTCAGCAATGCAAAAGGGCTCACAACCATAGAGGCCCTCTACGTCTATTTCAAAACTTGCCCCCCGCCACCCCACAATCCACAAAATAAAGGTTAAATAAATGGCAAAATTGTACTTTTTTTTTCAAAATCATTAAACCCTTTTCAATATTTTGCGGTCAGGCCCAAAAATCCTAGCTACGCCACTATATAACAGTATGGAGAACTAACTTCTATAAAAGTAGTTGTTTAGTAGTTATATCATTTAAATGCGTTTTGTTATATGAATTGTATTAATAACGTGTTTGAACCAATCATAATGTCATCAAAATCTGGTAAATTCCATTTTCCAACAAAACAGTGCACGGCCAAATACCGCAAAAGTTACTGTTGAGTTCCTGGATAATGGATGTAGATTTGTTTCCAAAGTCTTATCACGTAAGTTGGGCGTACTGATTTGGGTGCCGGTTTCAGGGTCGTAGTTGTTAAGAAGGACAGAAGGGCAAGGGTGCCACTGGATTAACTAATCCAGAAATAACACTTCACAATTACTTCACAATTAACGTACATATATATATATATATATCCGCTTATCCGCTTTGCGATACAATAATAATAATTATTGCTTATAACTAAAAAGAGAACACAGACACACATCTGATCCTCTTTCACGTTCTAACCCCAACTGCCAACGTATTTTCTTTTTAAGCAATTTTGTTTAGAGTTAATATTGTAGAAAAGTTTGCCATAAATCTAAGGTATCAACCCGCTAAACCCATAAACCGGCAAATCTTTTTAGGATTACGGGGCACCAAAAAATTAACAACGGCCGTAACCTTTTTGAGATCTACCAGTAATTCATTGCCGTTGATTACATAACCAGATATCTCAACTTTTGCCTAGAAAATTGACATTTTTTTCCGATTCAGGGTTAGTTTGGCCTGATTCAAACTTTCAAATACCTCACTTAAGATGTCTAAATAAGTTTTAAAAGTATCCGTTATTACAATAATATCATCAAAGTATTTGAAAACGTATGGCTCAAGTTCCGGCTCTAACAACTGATCTATTAGCCTTTGAAATGTACTGGGACTGTTATGCAACCCAAATGGCATTTTTTAAACTGATATAACTCACGTCCTGGTACTGCAAAAGCAGCAATCTCCTTGCTAGAGTTAGTTAAGTTAATTTGCCAATAAGCCGACGTAATATCAAGCGACGAGATATATTTTGCAGATTGCAACCAATCTAGTATGGCCTTGATTTGCGGCAAAGCATCAACGGTGAACTCCATGACAAATGACTAGGCTCAATTACTTTAAGCTTTAGCATTTTATCAATTTTCTGGTTATTTAATTTCTGAATTGAAGGTGATACAGGGTAATGACGTTGATTAATTGGGTCAGCCTTGCCCACATTTATGTTAGTGCAACCAAGCTCATTGCCCATTTTCTCAAAATAAAATAAAACTAAATGTAGCAATTTTTGTTTTTTTTCTGTTATTGATTAAATATTGTCACTAATGAAAGCTAGATTACCAACTAATTTTGTCGGTAGAAAATACACGTTTTTACTTAAGTTTGGTATGATCCCAGATTTTGTCCAAAAATCTACTCCTTAAACTATATTACCAACTAAGTTCTCTAAAACTAAGCATAATAACAAGTAACATTTTCCTTCATCCTTTAAAGGTAATTCTACCGTAGCCAAAATTGATGCAAAACTTCCATTTGCTGTTTATTATCTAATTTTTCACTTATTTCTAACTTAACTAAACTATCATATACATTTGTGAATATACAAGTTTTCGAGCAAAAACTGTCTAACAAACCCTCAAATTTCATTCTAAAAATCGACACGCAAAGATATGGTCTACAGTCACCTTTGATTTTATTTAATCTAACGTTACAGTCTTAACTATATAAAACCACCAAAAAGTAAAAATAATCCACAGCGACGGATTTTAAACATTTGAAATAGCACACCACAGGCTATCATTGAATTGTTTGTTTTAAGTATACTTGATCGCATTGCTGAATGCGTAAGATATAGAGAAGATGATAAAATTTTCATCAATTATTAAGAAGAAATACATATAGTACATGTTTCCTAAAAGGGTAATTCCACAAAAATTCGGACAATCGTCTCCACATCGGTATTTCCGATTTTGCTCAAATTTTGTACACATGTTTGGGGTATCAAAATATGTCGATTCTTAAAATTTTAGATTTTTAAGTGCAATACAGCGGCCATTTTAATTTTTTAGGAATATTTTGTTTTTTTTCAGTTTTGCGCTGTAAATAAGCAAATATTAGTCAAAATTTTTATTGGGTAGGATGTATCTTATAGGAAATTTTTAGTAGAACACAATCTCGCCTTTGGTTTTCCGCGGAAAATTGGAAAAATACTTTATTATAAAAATATTGATTTCTTCAATTCCGCTACACCTGGAGACTTGAAATTTGAATATGATACTCCTGAAATATAGTACTTTTGATATAAATAATAAAAATCTGGATTTGTTTACCCTAGAGTAAAATATAATACATAATTGCTAAAAATTGGTTACTTTTAAGAAATTTTCCTCGGATTTTTCGTAATTTTACTAATTTTCCGACTTAAAAAACGGACATTAAAAAAAAAATATTATTTTTGATCATAATTTTTTTCAAAAAAGTTTAGTAGTATATTTATCTTACTTTTTCAAAAGTTATGATAAAAAGTATTTATTTTTTGATCTTTCATAATTTTGCAAAAAAAGATTTAAAAAAAATTGAGTTACAGTAATCGAAAGGAAATTTCACGTAGAAAACAATTTTTATGTCCGTTTTTTTTTAAATTATTTTGAAAAAAAACCGAAAAACTACGGAAAATCTCTTAAAAGAAACTTATTTTTAGCAATTATGTATTAAATTTTACCCTAGAACAAGCAAATCCTAAAAAGTTACAAACGAAAAAAATGTTAATTTTAAATTTAAGCTTTTTTCGCTGTTTTTAAGTATTTCTGTGGATATCTCGGAGCGTTGCACACGGTTTCTAAAGTTTTTTGCACATATAAAAACACGTTTTATCCATTCTTATGAAAAAAAAGTGAATACCCGTCATTTAAAAAAAAAAACTTTTAAAGTTCTACAAAGTATTCAAAATTTAAGAAAAAAAAATTATGGTTTTGAAAACTTTTTTTTAGGATAATTTTAAAGAATAAGTATCTTATAATTTTTTCCTAAGAATACAATCTTGAAAAGTAACAATTGATCAAAAATGTAAAAAAAACTCAAAAACCTCGATTTTTTCAAATTTTGATTGCTTATTACTCGGAAATGGCTTATTGAAAAAATCTGAAAAAATTACATAATGTAGAGAAAGTCATTTTTAGTAGTATGAGCAGAAACAAATTTTTATTCCGTACACTTGACTCATACATGGCCATATGAATAAATATTTTATGTTTCATTTTTAACAAGTTTCTAACTTTGCTATTATTAACATTAGCGTTACGTTTCAGAGCTTGAACTTTTAAAAACGGCATCCTATATTTACGTTAAAAACGCATAGCTTAATATAAAATTTTAGAAACCAGGGGTTAAATTTTTTTACCATTATAAAATTAATATCATTAACATTTCTAAAATAACATTAACTTAGTTTTGACAAAATTGACTACTATTACTACCATTTACCCTTAAGGTATAAATTAGCAAAAGGTAATGTTTTAAGTATGGATTATTTGATCTATGGCATAGTTCATCCGAGAGTTTAAATTTTTACGCGGCGCAATTATTTCTTGAATATAAATCAGATAATTAATTTTTTATTATGATTTGAAAATGATAAAATAAAATGATTTTATTTTATTTATTTTTTTTATTTTAATTGATATTTATCAAGTAAAACGAGCCAATAATGCCGTTGCGTGTCTACATACAGATTACATATGTATACTATTCAACTAGAGTGCGTAGCATTACTACTTTATTTTGTTGTAAATTGTTTCTCTGACTGGAGGCCATGATATGCTAGGTACACTGATATAAGGTGCATGCTCTGAAACACTAGTGTATGTATCTCACATTGAGTGAAGACGCAATTTACATAAATTACATTATTTTTTAAATTTAAATGATAAACAAAAATGCTGTTGCCTGTTTTTATAAATATTTAACAGTACTACGGACTCATTACATATAATATATGCAGTTCAACTTACTTGTAATAGAAGGCGTTGCGTTACTTCCGCCGCCATAAATTCTGTTTTTATTGGCGTGGTTTCAGATTTTTCATGTTCACGTAATTACTAATACATTTGTATTATATTCAGTACAAAGATGGTTATTTAGAAGATTTATTACTTTTTAATGACAAATATATTTATAATTTTATATTTTTATTATTACGTTTATTACTTAAACTACAGTTTATATTATTATAAATTTATCAATCTATTTTAAATGTTTACTTTATTTTTTACATTAACAAATTAGACTATTGCTTATTTTAGTCAAATGCGACTGCAATTGACCCATTAAATATATTTTTAAGTTTATCACTATACAATTGTTATTTTTTTTAATGACTATTTAATAATTTACAAATTTTAGACAACAATTTTTAAAGATACAGTGCGTAGTTTAATAAAATTATTTAATATTATGTTTATATTTATTGTGCAAATAATAATTAATAATATAATTTGTTGTTACAAAGATCTTTTTTTTTTAGTTTATAAATTTACTTCTCATATATTTATATGAAAAGTAAATTTATTTTTTTATTCCAGTTTTTGTGAATTTTTAGAAAAGTCACAAATAAAAAACTTTGATACGCATGTTGGCCATGCTTGTGCTAATTTATATCATATTTACAGGATTCACTTAATTTTTAGTTATTGTTTCATACCGTCTCATTTTAAAATTTTTTTTGGAGTTTTTACTTCTAAAATTTACTAAATTCTTCATAGCACTTGTTGCTTGAAAAAATGGCTGTTTGTTTTATCACATAATATGATTAAATGAGTTTCGATTCAGCACAGTTGGCTGGTAATTGAATCATTTCCTATTAATAGACATTATAGATAGCAACGCCGAACCTATAGTTTTACAATAATTTTTAATGGTATTTTTCATTTTAAGTAATGTTGTTGATTTGGATAATAATTAAATAAATTTTTAGTATTTAAAATATAATATATAGGAATAAAGTTATTTTTATTAAATTCTTAAACTTTAAAAAAATATTAATAACAGGTCATATAGAAATTAGCTGTTATGCCACTATTATGTGTCATATTTATCTTACTTGACAATTTGTTTGATACATTGAGGCATTTACTTAGTTGAAGTACACAACTGAAACATTTATCTGAGTAAAGCCACTCATATAAATTGTATATAACGATATATTATTTGTAGGTGCGTTTGTCAAGTATAAAATGCATTTGCTCACAAAATGAAAAAAACAATATAATATATATTTTCCAATAAGGGAAAATGATTATATAAAATAATACAACAAATTATCTGATTTATTGAACGTGTAACTCAATTTTTTTTAAATCTTTTTTTGCAAAATTATGAAAGATCAAAAAATAAATACTTTTTATCATAACTTTTGAAAAAGTAAGATAAATAAACTACTAAACTTTTTTGAAAAAAATTATGATCAAAAATATTATTTTTGATCATAATTAAAAAAATTGAGTTACAGTAATCGAAAGGAAATTTCACGTAGAAAACAATTTTTATGTCCGTTTTCTTTAAATTATTTTGAAAAAAAACCGAAAAACTACGGAAAATTTCTTAAAAGTAACCTATTTTTAGCAATTATGTATTAAATTTTACTCTAGAACAAGCAAATCCAGTTTTTTTTTATTTTTGCGATCAAAAAAACAATGTTTTAGGAGTATCATATTCAAATTTCAAGACTTCAAGTGTAGCAGAATCAAAAATATCAAATTTTCATTAAAATACTAATTTTCTCATTTTTCGCGGAAAATTTCGGAAAACCAAGAGCGGTATTGTGTTCTACAAAAAATTTCCTATAAGATACATTATTTCCAATATGAATTTAGACTAATTCTTGCTTATTTACCGCGCAGAAACTGAGAAAACCAAAATATTAATAAAAAATTAAAATGGCCGCCATTTACACTGTATTGCAACTAGAGATCAAAAATTTTAGAAATCGAGATAATTTGGTACCCTAAACATGTGTACAAAATTTGAACAAAATCGGAGTTATTAATGTGGGGACGATTGTCCAAATTTTAGTGGAATTTCCCAAAAATGTCGTTAAAATATATCCACGTTTATTAAGGTTTAATTTACTTATGAAAGCCACTGTATTTAAAATATGAGTTCTGCAACTACGTTTGTCTTCCACGTTTAATAAATCAGATAATTTGTTGTATTATTTTATATAATCATTTTCCCTTATTGGAAAATATATATTATATTGTTTTTCTCATTTTGTGAGCAAATGCATTTTATACTTGACAAACGCACCTACAAATAATATATCGTTATATACAATTTATATGAGTGGCTTTACTCAGATAAATGTTTCAGTTGTGTACTTCAACTAAGTAAATGCCTCAATGTATCAAACAAATTGTCAAGTAAGATAAATATGACACATAATAGTGGCATAACAGCTAATTTCTATATGACCTGTTATTAATACTTTTTTAAAGTTTATGAATTTAATAAAAATAACTTTATTCCTATATATTATATTTTAAATACTAAAAATTTATTTAATTATTATCCAAATCAAATACATTACTTAAAATGAAAAATACCATTAAAAATTATTGTAAAACTATAGGTTCGGCGTTGCTATCTATAATGTCTATTAATAGGAAATGATTCAACTACCAGCCAACTGTGCTGAATCGAAACTCATTTAATCATATTATGTGATAAAACAAACAACCATTTTTTCAAGCAACAAGTGCTATGAAAAATTAAGTAAAATTTAGAAGTAAAAAATCCAAAAAAAAAATTAAATTGAGACGGTAAGAAACGATGGTTAAAAATTAAGTAAATCCTGTAAATATAATATAAATTAGCACAAGCATGGCTAAGATGCGTATCAAAATTTTTTTTGTGACTTTTCTAAAAATTCACAAAAACTGGAATAAAAAAATAAATTTACTTCTCATATATTTAAACTAAAAAAAAAAGATTTTTGTAACAACAAAGTATATTATTAATTATTATTTGCACAATAAATATAAACATAATATTAAATAATTTTTTTAAACTACGCACTGTATCTTTAAAAATTGTTGTCTAAAATTTGTAAATTATTAAATAGTCATTAAAATAAATAACAATTGTATAGTGATAAACTCAAAAATATATTTAATCGGTCAATTGCAGTCGCATTTGACTAAAATAAGCAATAGTCTAATTTGTTAATGTCTAAAATAAAGTGAACATTTAAAAAAAATTGGTAAATTAATAAAAACATAAAATTACAAATATATTTGTCATTAAAAAGTAATAAATCTTCTAAATGATCATCTTTGTACTGAATATAATACAAATGTATTAGTAATTACGTGAACATAGAAAATCTGAAACCGCGCCAATAAAAACCAAAATTTATGGCGGCGGAAGTAACGCAACGTCTTCTATTACAAGTAAGTTGAACTGCATATATTATGTGTAATGAGTCCGTAGTACTGTTAAATATTTATAAAAACAGGCAACAGCATTTTTGTTTATCATTTAAATTTAAAAAATAATGTAATTTATGTAAATTGCGTCTTCACTCAATGTGAGATACATACACTAGTGTTTCAGGGCATGCACCTTACATCAGTGTACCTAGCAGATCATTGCCTTTAGTCAGAAAAACAATTTTCAAAAAAATAAAGTAGTAATGCTACGCACTCTAGTTGAATAGTATATGACAGACAACGGCACTATTGGCTCGTTTTACTTGTTGAATATCAATTAAATTAAAAAAATAAAAACATAATTATTTGATTTTTATTCAAGAAATAATTGCGTTGCGTAAAAATTTAAACTCACGGATGAACTATGTCATAGATCAAATAATCCATACTTAAAACATTACTTTTTGTTAAGTTATACCTTGGAGGTAAATGGTAGTATATGTAGTCAATTTTGTCAAAAGTTAATGTTATTTTAGAAATGTTAATGATATTAATTTTATAATGGTAAAAAAATTTAACCCCTGATTCCAAAAATTTTATATTATGCTATGCGTTTTTAACGTAAACTCAGTTTCTTCATTTGCATAAAAAAACATCATATTTGTCTGAAACAAAGTTGAAATATAGGATGCCGTTTTTAAAAGTTGAAGTTGAAACGTTACGTTATTGACTGTTAATAATAGCAAAGTAAGAAACCTGTTAAAAATGAAACATAAAATAATTATACATATGGCCATGTATGAGTCAAGTGTACGGAATAAAAATTTGTTTTTGCTACTAAAAATTATTTCCTCTACATTATGTAATTTTTTCAGTTTTTTTCAATGAGCCATTTCTAAGTAATAAGCAATCAAAATTTGAAAAAATCAAGGTTTTTAAGTATTTTTTACATTTTTTGATCGTTTGTAACTTCTCAGAATTGTATTCTTATAAAAAAATTATAATGTTCTTTTTCTACAAAATTATCCAAAGAAAAAGTTTTCATAACCAAAAATTTTTTTCTTAAATTTCAATTTTTTTTTTTTTTAAGAACGTTTATTTTCTTTTTTCTCATATATGAATAAAACGTGCTTTTATATGTGCAAACAATACCCTAAAAATTTCAGGAGCCATGTGTAACGCTCCGAGATATCTTACAATGTATCCACAGAAATACTAAAAAAAACATTTTTAGAAAAAAATTATACTTTATTTTTTTCTTCAAAATTGTCTAATAAATAAATTTTCACAGCGCATCGGTTAACTAAAAAAAATATTTCTCAAGTTGATGGCAGGAAATCTGTAGGTTTATGTTTTGTGCTCAAATGTTTTTTAAAGTTACTTAACATTAAAAAACTTGTTTCTTAAAGTGCAAATCTACTGAATAACAAAAGTACGGAAAAAGAAAAAAAAACTCAACTTAACGTTAAGCATTCTTTAAAAAAAAAAATACATTACAAAAAATATTTTTAAAAAGCTATTACACTGCCGAGCATAAAAATTAGCGTTACTTTGTAATTTGATATTTTTTTTAATGTTTAGTTGTTTACGTGTTTTTTCGGTTGTAACAGTTTACTAACTGATTGCTTGAATAAAAAAAAGTTTTTGTTGTTCAAAGTTTATTGAAAGTTATGAAAATGAACAATTATTTCAATTTGATGTACTAAGTAATAAAAACTATATATAAGTTTACTTTTATATGTTTTGTTGAAACAAACAAGCATAGTTTTTGTGTCTGTGATGATATTTGTCTGTTGCAAAGTGTTTGTGAATTGTTGTCATTGATAGTGATTTGCAATGAGCATAAATCTTGTTGTTGCGGCACAAATTGTTGCGACTTTAGAAGACGGCTACGGTCAGCGTAAAACTGCGAGAAACGTTGATTTAAGTCTCTCGAGTGTGCAACGAGTATGGCGGCGGTTTGAAGAGACTGGTCTGTTTACTTGAAGACCTGGTTCAGGGCAAAGCAACACTACAACAGCTAGAGATGACCGCTTTCTTGTTTCTAGTGCTTTGAAAAACCAAACGGTCACGGCAATTTTCCTTCAAAAACATCTGCAAGAAGTATAAAATGTAAACATAAGTGAGTGGACAGTTAGGAGGCAACTTCATGATGCTGGATTATCTTCTCAAACTAGAGCTACTGAACCGCCGCTTTCCCGTGAACACCAGATTGCGAGGTTGAATTGGAGTTGCGTATTGTTTTACAATAAATTGCCATTCTCTCTTACAAGCTTAGATAGACGTGTAAAAGTGTAACGACAACAAAGCAAGAGATATGCTCAAGCATGTATAGTCAAGCGACTTCCATTTGGTTGAAGATCAGTTATGGCATGAGGAGGCACATCTTTTGACACTCGCACGGAGTTAGTCTTTATCAAGAATGTTACATTGACTGTGCATAAGTATCTGACAGAGGTTCTAGAACCATTTATGCATGATAACGCACGGCTCCACACTGCTCGGATAGTTACTGAGTATCTTGACAAGTGTCAAATCACGCCATTTGTTTGACCTGCTCGCTGTCCAGATTTAAATCCAATTGATCATGGTTAAGATGAGATAGGATAACATTTACTAAAACAAGTGCCGGCCCCCAGAAATTCTAGAGAATTTTGCAACATACTGGTGCAGGAATAGGATAATCTTCCGCAGAATGTGATCCTAAGTTTGATCCAGAGCATGCCTTGTCGTTTGCAAGCTGTTATCACTGCCAGAAAAGGGAATACTTGCTACTGAAGTCCTTAAATTTTCTTTTGTTTCAACAGAAATTTAAAGTAAACTTGTTCATTTTTATTACTTAACATATCAAATTAAAAAACACAATTTTGATGTGTTTTTTAATTTGATTTGACACGTATAAAACAAATAATAAAAAAAAGTTACCTATTGACCCTAATTTTATGCTCGGCAGTGTATTCGGTGTAGTAATTATTAAGAGTTTTTTTTATTTATATTATAAAGCGTATGTGAGAAACTCTTTGTTTGGCTTCACGAGATCCTTAAAGTTTTGATTTCAATTGTTATTAATATTATTATTACTATTATTATAAAACGTGCGGTTAAATAACTTTGTTATTTTGAAATTGATTTGATTGATAAAAAAACATTTTAACTTGTATCTTATACTGAAGTAGTTTAATAAAGTCTTATCAACTAAAAAAATACTAAAAAAAGAACGTCTAAAAAAATCAAATAGCGTTAATTTGTGATATTTTACAATTATTTAAAATTAATGAATAATATTCTTGCGCATTTTAACTAATTTATTTAATTCATGCATAATATCTTTAACATCATACAGATATTATAATAATATTTAATAAAAATCATATAAAAACAAAGTTAAAGATAAAAAAGCATTTTATCAGTTGGAAAGTGACGGATAGAAATATTAATTTTTTTACATGGCTTATAATTATTACTATAACTACAGTTATAATTATAAAACAAACTATATTCGCATGAATTTAGTTTTATTTGTTGTTCTATAATCAACCTTGAAATTAGTATGTTCTACATGCAAATGTAGTTTATTTATAATTATAATTATAGTTCTAAGAATTATAAAAAAATAAAGTCAGACATTTATTTCAAAACGTAAAAAACTAATATTAAATGTTTTTATTAAATTTGTTTATAACATAATAACAACAATTAAAAAAATATCTTACTCTTTTAAACATGCTACAGTTATTGTTTACCACTTAGTTATTAGTTCCTTCATTCCATAATGTCAAAGTAAATAAGGCTCAGTTACTGTAGTAGATGAACAGACGTTTAGTCAAGAATAGATACTAAACTTGACCTTGATATTTTCTATTTTTTCTTTTTACTTTACAAGTATTAAAAATAGTTAATATTAAAAAAATTATCAATATATAATATAATGTTTATTATTAATAACTTAATCGAAACAAAAGTAGACTATTTATCACAAATACATTTGTAAATTATAATATTTTAATAAACAAGTATCTAAAATACGTTTGTGTAATTCCAAATACAACATTCTGTTGCTTCAATAATTTGGCATTAGAGACTAAAATAACAATTAAAAAATAAATATTAATTATTTATAAATAATCTATAAATATCTAAGTCTATTAAAAAAAAAAATCAAACTATATAATCACAAGCTGTTGCATTTTTATTCAAAACAATATTATATAATTAAGTTAATAAACAAAAACAAACTATGAACAGTATCGAGTATTAACTAGGGCATTATTTACGTAGCACTTATAGAAAAACCTACCGGCCATCTGCTATATATTATATAGAATCACGAAACAGATATATGTATGTTATTCAGTATGAAATCTGCTTTTGATATAAATATTAAATAATTAGATACTCTAAGTCAAAACTATTAATAATATATTGCCTCAGTTGCTTTCATTTGATCATATCATCAATAGCATTTAAAAAATATCAATAATGTAATTGTAAACTATTTAAATAGCTTTATGTAAATTTTAAACATGCATTTTAATTTAAAAATCTAAAATATTATTTTATTTTTTTTAAATTTATTGTTTATAATACTTATGTTTCTTTATTCAAAGTTAATTGTATCAATTAATTTTGTTAGTGTAAAATAATACTAAACTTACATTAAATTAGACTTTGACTCATGAAAATGTACAGAGCGTACCTTCTTCAGCTGCAGTCCGCGTTGCAGTCAGTGAAATAAGTGCAGGATAACGACGCCGGCGTCGGTACACGTCCTAACGTATCGACGGTGCTGCCAGGACTGGCTGCAAGCCCGGGCCATTGCACGCAGGCGCTCTACCGCAATGTTTATTATTTCATGTCCCTTATATGTGAAATACCTGAGTACTTCGACTTCATCTAATACTTAATATCCACCAACATTTACCCCGTTTATTTTAGACGGCTTTTTATTATATTTTTAATATCCCTTACAGCGTTTAACATTTAAATCGTTCAAGTTTGCATGCACAAAGAATTTGTTAAAAGTTCAAATGTGGTGATTTAAATTATATAAAAAAGTAAATTTCATATATTTAGGACGGATAGATATTATAACCATAAAATGAATGGACTACGTAATAAAACTTAACTTGATTTTTTAGTTTGAATAAAATTTGTTAATGTACAATATTTAAATAATTGTATATTAAAATATAAACATATTTTACTGAATAACTATAATTCCTATTTATTATTTATTTACTTTTATATTATTTATAAATTTATTAAAAAAAGAATTTTGAATGTGCATCTACACATTTTGAGCAATATGTGTGATAGCCACAGCCAATCTTAGTTTACAAAAATTAAAAAAAAAACTATAAAAAACTCTAAATGTGTATTAAGTTTGGTCGCGTCACTGCCACTCAGATTGCGCCAATAAGTAGAGATCTTGTAGTGGTTGTAAAATTTGACTAATGCTCAAACTGATTTATTCAACATACATTTTAATTTTATTTGTCATAGTAACCATGGAAACATAAAAACAATATAATCATTTTTTAAACTTGCGAGAACAAACAATAAAAAGGTGCAAAATTAGAAAAAAACTTTGATGGAAAAGAATCTTAGACTGTTTATCTATGCACAATAGTATATTGTACAACTAGCTTGTAATTATAACTTTATTATCTTTTTTAATTTGTTATTTTGGAAAGAATGTTTTTTTTGTGCCATTATATATAAGGTTTTCCAATAAGAAATTTTGTTTTGATATTTAAAAAAAACGGGAAATTTTTAAGAGAAATCAATAAATGTTTATTTCATTGTAAAGAGGAAGGTATGCCCTTGATAACTTCACGAATTCCATCTTTAAGGTCTTGTATCGATTGTGGAGCATTGGCATAGACCTTATCTTTTAAGTGGTCTCAAAGAAAAAAAGTCTAAAGGTGTTAAATCACAAGATTTTTGTAGCCAATTGTGATCAACTCTTTGAGAAATTACACGGTCAGGAAACTTGTTTTTCAAAATTGCGTTTGTTTTGTGGTTTGGATGGCACGTAGCGCCGTCTTGCTAGAAATAAACGTCGTCCACATCAATATCTTCCAATTCCGGCCATAAAAAATCATTAATCATAGCTAGGTAGCGCCATCTATTTACCGTAACAGTTACACCAGTCTTATTTTCAAAGAAGTAGGGTCCAATCACATCGCAAGCCCAAAAACCGCACCAAACAATGACACGTTGAGGATGCAAAGACCTTTCATCAATCATTCTAGAATTTGTTGAGCCCCAAATGCAACAATTCTGTTTATTAACGTAGCCTCCAAAATAAAAATGGGCCTCATCACTGAAGATAATTTTTCGATTAAATTCCGGATCATTTTGATGCATTTGAAAGACCCAATCAGGAAAGATACAACGTTTATGGTAATTGACCTGCTTGATTTTTTGTGTTAACTGAACTTTAAAAACCTTAAGACTTAAGTCTTTATGCAAAATACGGTGTAATGTTGTTTGTGGAAAGTCTAATTCCAAAGATCGACAAGGAATTGACAAACCTAGGTTTTTTTCAACACTACGAGCTACATCAGCAATATTCTTATGTGTTCTTGAGCGATGCACACGGTTTTAATTCTTCACATCACAAACTTGTCCCAACAACTCAAATTTTTTTACCAGGTTTACTATTGCCGAACGAGAAGGTGTTTTACGACAACCATCAAGTGCTTAAGTTTTGCGAACTGTGACTGAAAAAA
Source organism: Tachinus rufipes (assembly GCA_963932245.1). Lineage (NCBI taxonomy): Eukaryota > Metazoa > Arthropoda > Insecta > Coleoptera > Staphylinidae > Tachinus > Tachinus rufipes. The sequence continues at coordinate 85,443,979 of OZ010743.1, forward strand.
ATTTACCATTTTTGTAGTGAATTTTAATAATTCAATGCGTTGTTGAAGCGTGTATCGTTTCATTTTTAATAATGGCGTAGTTTTTACTTGTCAAATATCAAAGATAACAGCTTCAAAATTGACAACTATTCAAAATAAAACTTCTTATTGGACAACCCTTTACAAGGTGTTGCATAAACTACCGTACAAACTCAAGCAATATGTTTTTGAAATTTTTTTAAGTATTTTTAAACTTTTATCTTGTATATTAAATCTGGCAATCTTAGTGGACACGTCTAGTTAATATATTTAATATATTTTAAGTAAATTGCGTTTCGTTGCTAGTTGAAAATTTGTTTAAAATCTTTAGCAAAAAAATAATAGTAAAAAAAAGTTTTTGTGTTCAAGGTGCTTTACATTTTATTGTACGTCATAATACTAAATGGTTAAGTCACTCATTTTCTACAATACTATTCGGACAACAAATTACGATTTTTACTGATATTCAGCAACCTATACATTTTCCTTGTGATGGACTTTTTGGTGAAACAAGATTATTAGATTTGTATCTTTTAACTGTTTTAGAGATTTAAGAAATACTGATTATTTACTTATTACTTTTGTTGTTAAAACTTATTTTTTTATTATTATTAAACCTAAATAATGCTTCTATCATTATTCTAAAATAAACATAGTAAAAATGGAACAAATTTTTGATCATACATACATACATACATACATACAGCAGCAAAAAAATTTACAAAAACTATTCAAAATGTCATCAAAAAAATTGTTTTATTTTCTGTTATTAGTTCAAAATAAAAAGTATTTTTAATTCAGACAAACAAAAATTTAATAAAAAGCAAAACGCATTTAACAAATACGCCAGCAGTTGTTTTGATCAGACTTATCAAGATAATAAAAACCTTGTAAACATTGTGACAATCTAATACAATGTGAAAAAAATAAATTTGACAAAAACAAATCTGATCAAATTTCTCAACTTTCTATATAAACAACAAAAAAAAAGGATAAACTAATAAAATTAAAAGTAAAAAAAATCAGACATTTTTGCAAACTAACTAGCATTTAATTCTACCATTCTAAATCTTTCAACTGTTGTACCTACAATGCCGGATTGTTGTAAATAATAGGTAAACGGGTTGTTAAAAATATCGTCTTAAATTAAATACCAAAGAAGCATCAGGTAAAGATGAAATTCATATTCTTAAAACGTTTGCAAATAAATTAACTTTCCTTTTCATTAAAATGTTTCTCTTATTATACAAAAAAAAACTTTTTCAAACTGTTGGAAGATTGCAATTGTTCAACTTATAACTAAAAAGAGAAACAAGTTTTACGCTGTAGATTAGTGCTTCTTGCTCTATAATCCATGGTAAACAAAATTTATAACTTAATAGATTTAAACTGATAAAACTATGTAGTTTTTTTTTTATGTTATGTTTTGTTCTAAATTGACTTTTGATTGCAAAATAATTTAATCCAAAACAAATCATCTTAAAATAATATTATTGCATTTTTATTAAAAAATGGTTAAATAAAAGACAAACTAAGTCAACGAGATTTAATGTATAAAATATAAAACTATAGTATAGTATAGTAGTCTTTAAAATAAATATTGCTTTAAATCCGAGTTTGCAATATTAGCGTAGTTTTTTTGTGTACAACAGATTTTTTATAATTACTCTTAAAAAACGTAGACTAAAGTTTAGTGTTAATTTTGTTAATTATTTAAATTTTGTTGATTTAATTTTTTTTAGTTAAATTATATTTGCAAATAATATTAAAATAAATTTAATAGTACCAAAAAACGCATTTATTTCTATATTTGGATACATTTTTTGACTATTTCCAATTATTATTTGACTAAAATACTCTGATCACATATAGTTTATTCCTTTCTAAATTTACTAGTAAAAAAAAATAATTGATTATCAAATTATATGTAGAAATAGGAATTACGCCAAAGTAGCTGTTTTTACTACAATACTGAAAATCAAGGTAGCGGTTGGTATGCTCTTAATAGAAAATTTTACGATTAACTATAAAAAAAACAAACTAGGTTTCTTCACAAAAACAAAATTGGCTAACAAAATCTATCAAAACTTCCAAACGTGGTATCAATGCTGTCAACTGTTGTAAAAACTTGGGTGTCATTATCAACACCAAGGTCATATAAAAACCACAACTAAACACATAATGTAAAACAGTGTACATGTCATTCTGGCAAAGTAGACAGTTGGCAAGACATAGTCTTCAAAGATAGTACTTTGTAAAACAGATAATGACACATCCAAAAACGTACTATAAACACGTGGAGTGTTTTGAAATTAAGTATTTAACTAAGCAAGTATTATATAAACTAAATTCTTAAATTTAATTATTCGTCTTCTGCTTACCGAAATGTTTTAATCAAACGTGTAGCTTATTTATGTAGGATTAAAGCATCTGAAGATAATCTCTGTAGTTACTAAATACACATATTAGGTTAGATTATTAATATGAGTCTACATTGTAATAAAAAATGTTTACTTTAGTACAACTTTTGCTTTTATACAAAACTTATATACGCTTTTGTATTGAATATTGTTTTTAAGATGAGCTAGAATACTAAAACTACTCTATCTCTTTTAAAGCCTATTCAAAAACAAGCTATTCTAATTATTGCTAAGTTATTGCCAACTCAAAATTTACTAAATACTTTAAAAACTTGACTTAATTTTTCATAAAAAATACAATAAAAAACAACAAAAATTAAATATAAAAAAAAACTTACAAAATTAAAAATATAAACTGTGAGCAACAAAAAACAAATTGTAGAAATTAATTTTTATGCAGACCTATACAGATCATTCATACCAAATACACTAAATACCAACAATAAATTAGTGCAAAATATCAATTAAGAAAACACTTATACTTAAAATAAACATTCCCGAAATTTCAAAACCTTTTAAACAGCTTAAAAGTGGGAAAACACCGAGTGAAGACAAAATATCAACAGACATGGTAAAACTAGGAAAAAAAGCATTAATGAATGCAGTAAAATACTACTCAACAAATGCATAAAAAAAAAGAAAATACTTATTGCGTGGGAAAACTCTGATTCTACTACACAAAAATTGTGATAATTAGAGTGCGGATGTCGATATTACATAACATATTATTAAATATTTTAATCTAGTCTTAAGTTACTGAAGCAATTAACAATAATATATTTTTCTATACTTGCAATTATACAGATTGTTTTTGGATTGACATAATATTTTATAATTTGATAATACGTTACTTACAACATCTACTGAGGTAATAGATGCAAATTTGAAGATATTTAGTAACAACTTATACTCTATTAAATCTTTAATAAAAACTCTGATTAAATTTTTGAAGACTAAGTTAATTCAAATGTAGTTAAAATATGTTTTTTTACATACATTAAAAACAAAACATGATACAAAACATAATGTATAAGACAGAGATAAATAAATAAATCAATTTAAAAAATTTAGCAATTAAGTACAAAAACCCAAAAATAGTTAAAAAAAGCAAAAAAACACGAAAAAAGCAGTAACTAAGCAATGAAAGCACGTTTGTCAAAAAAAGCAAAATAAACAAAACAAGAACAATGACTAACTGTTGCATTTTGTATAAAAAGTATATATCCAAAAGATTTATGTTCTGCATTTAATATTAACAAATAAGCAAATGCCAAAAATCCGCACTCTAGTGATAATACAAACATAAAAAACTATAGATACAAACAAACTGTGTTTTTACTAATCTCTAGAACAAGCTGATATCTGCAAAGAATTCAGCACAACAGACTGTACCCAGACTATCCGTACAATAATTGAAAAGTGCAGAGAATGCAACGTACCTTTATACTAACACATATTGACTACAAAAAGACATTTAATTCTATTGAACTATGGACTGTTTTTTTCACTATAAGCAAGACTAGAATTGAATCAACTAATCAAACAGATATACTAAAATGCTACTTTCTAAGTGACAATAAACAAAGATTTGAGCACTTACAAAATCAAAATAAGCAGAACAATCAGGCAGATGTCGTGGGAGAAAAAAGTATTAACAGATGGCAAATATCTAAATAACTTGCGATTTGCCAATGACATTATCTTAATAAGCTCAAATCTACAAGAACTGACAGACATGCTAAAAAAACAGAACAATACTATCAGTTGGTTTCAAAAAACACGTTCATTTTGAGACCAAGATTATAAACCAACAAGCAAAAGATTACATCAAATAGACGACCACAAAATTAAACAAACAGACAAACACATTATACATTAAATAAAACTTGGCAAGGAAGACCAAGAACATCAGAAAAGTAAAATAAATCTAAGCCGCAATTGAAAAACTTAAGTATATTTTTAAAAACCCCGTTGACATGCCATTGCATACATACATTGCATTGTTCAAAACGTAAAATATACGATACGTGCATAATACCCGTTACAACATACAGCCTGATATGCACCCTTTAGCTTTTTGGCGTTTTAAAGGGCTAGCCTGGATCAGCTCATAAAGATGAGCTAAAGTCCAAAAATCACAAATACTCATAACACAGTTTTAAAAATAATTCATCACACTCAGGCGCCAATTGCTTTATTTAAAGTCCGACTATACATTGACTTAAGGAATCCACATTTCCAAAAAAAATAATTAAAAAAATATACCTAAAAGAATGAAAGGGAGAAAAATTTTCTTAGATGTAAATTATCTCAAAACAAATACAGAAATAAAAGTTAATTGTGCATATACATGTATCACAGGTCAAATAAAATAATAACAAATAGTTTGTAAATTATTGGGGTACCTACAAAATAGGTTGTAATTAGATATATAAAGATAAAAAAACAAAACACTTTTTTGCTTAAAAGTTTTTCTTACGTGACAATGCGGCCTGCAGCAATTTATTGGAAAGATTAATTTGTTTCATCTCAATAATTAATAACGTAATTTCAATACAATATATGTATACACACATACACTTAGCAATTTGAATTTTAAATAAACCCATGTCTTAAGTAATTTATTAAAAATCTGTCATTAAAAAATGAAACAGACACGATGGGTTCAAAACAAAATTAATATTAAAAAATGATCCCAATGCTAATTCCGTATAACGAACTTGTTAAGATGGGAAAATTGTCCCATAAAACTATCGTGCAGCTTTTCTCAAAAGTTAATTAAGATAATTCATTTCCGTTTTCGGCATTATTATGAGTATAATTACAACATTTGAATAAACTATTTGGTAAAAATATATTAATAAATAAAAAAGTTTAGTGGTAAAAATTGTTCAATTTATTTCAAACTTAGTTCATATTAATGATATTTATATAAAAAAAATTATGCCGCAAAAATTATCACAAAATGATTATTTATTTGCTTTAAAAGTAGCACCAAAGATAAGGATACTTTTGAGTGTAAACAATAAGCCCACCGACGGCTCCGCCCAATACGTTCGGTACTGTTTTTATTACACAATTGGTAGTTTGATTTTATTGGGTGATCGGCTCCCGGTGGATTACCAAGGAACTATTCCTGACAATTCTGTCCTTAAGGCAAAATCTTGTCAAAAAAGTACTGAGCAATCTTATGTTCCTTCTGTGGAAAACTCGCAAAATTGCCCCGCGCATGACTCACTCAGTAAGTTTATTGTAACAAAAAAAAAACAACTAGTGATAAAGGAAATGACTAAACAAGAGATAACAAGGATTACTACTTATTAAAAAAAGTTTTTATTAAGCAGTATTAACAAGTTTAAATAAATTATTAAACTAAAATTCAAAAGTTCAGTTGGCAACGTGCCTTCTAACAGAAAAATGGCTATACAGATAGACGTAAAGTGTGCAGATAATTAATAATTTAAATAAATAAATAATTTGCAATCAGTGCAGCCGTTTACATAGATTAACATTGAAAAAGGTAAATCATAATTATTTAATTTAATACAAAACAACGCTTTGTTAGACATATAATAAAATCAATCTTTGTGTGTTTGTGTATCTAGTTTTAAGTTATGAGGAAAAATAAATTAACACAATTAATATAAAATGAAGATGAGTAATAAAAATTCACACTGGGAATGAGATAACAAAGGATTATTGACATATGTAGACTCACACGGCAATGGTCGTAAAGTTACGGTTACACGATAGTATAAAGAGCAACTGCTAATAAAAAAAAGTTTTTTCTCGTATTTAATCCAGGAACATTTAACATAATTTGCTGCATTAACAAAACTAATATTAATGTCTTATCTGAGAAGATTGAAAAATTAAAAATTTAATCCTTCATACTGAGATTGACAATTTGATTTTTAGCCTAGACATGTTGCTCAGTGTTTTAATAATTGTTGATGGCCAACTAATAGTTAAAATTAAAGACAAACTTTTATAATTTTTTGTTAAAATTTTAGTTATTTGTTAGTGTAAATAATTTATATATTATCAGTATATATTATGTGTGATATCATGCATAATATATTATAAAATAAAATTGTCTAATTCAATCATACAATTTTGGCAGTCACCTTGAATCATTTTACTTTTTTGCGTTTTTAGTCAAAAAACATCACTTGTTTGTATTGTTTACATCAAAAGTGATTAAACCAGGCTTTTTGCAGCAAATATGCAAACAAATCTATTTTACTATAAACAAAGTTAATTTACAACACATACTATATTAATTCTATTCACGCACTTAAACTTTTATCTGGCAATTAAAATATACATAATTTGTACAAATTTGCAACTCCGTAAATTTATTCAATTTATTTTAACTTCTTGTACAGTTTAAGTTATTAATTTGATTTAATAAACTTTTAGTAACATTCATAATTTTTAATGTTAAGTAACTCAATTTTATTTGAGAGTGTTATATTATTCTTCAAAAACTTGAATTGTTAAATTGTGTCTGCCAACATGTAGAGAATATAAAACTGATGACAAGACAATCAAGCATGTTTTATGCACACGCCCGGCTCGGCGGAAAATTGCTGCTCAACACGGTCAGCATAAAGAAATGTCTTCCAAGCAATGACCTAGCATACATCAACCATATAGGTTGGTTGTGTTGAGGCAGATATCAAGGTATTACTTGAAAAGCTCTACTGAAGCCTAAGTGAAGTAAACCCTTCTTTCAAAATCCAAATTTCAGAATGTTGTTATGACAAATTATGTACTTAAGTCTTTAATATAACATTTTAAAGTTTCAAAGAAAGCTTTATACATTGTGACCTACTATTCACAAGAAACAATATAATGCAGTACAATTATTCAATATTTTCTACAAATTTTATAATAGTTAAGTTAAAAAATTTAGAATGCTCTCACCTTATTAGTATTTAACATCTTCCGTGCTTTTCTGTTTACTAATTTACTGTTTATAAAAAATCAATTTATTTCAACAGTTTTAGGATAAACTATGTGGTTTTTTAATCTAGAAAATACATCAAAAAAGTATTTTAAAAACACATTTGCGTATGTTATAAATTGCACACTCGGGAAATTAAATTATAATAAATACATGATGATGATATCTAGGTTTATTTAATACCATCAGTAAATTAACGATAAAGGGAATATTTATTGATCAATAAATAACAAAACTACGTATAATAATAAAGTCAAAAGTGTATGTAACATAAATTAATCTAACATTTAGTTTACAAAAAGGTATGCATATTATATCAACATCCTGTTATAAAATTTATTATAGAAAACAGTTTATTTATTAAACGCAACAACTGATAACTACTAAAAAAATTAAAAACTATAAAAAAAGATTTGGATTGTTTAATTTAGTTTCATGGTATTAGTCGCCAGTAAGGTCAAGATTTAAATGTCAGAATCATTCTACATTTAGTTTAATTGTTGATTGCTATTATCTTTAGTTTTCATATTGAAGCTACAATAACAGAAAATAAATTGATGTAAAACCTTTGTTATTCTTATGTCCAATCTAAAGTTGTGCAATAGGACCTGTTTTCACCCAGGAAATAATATATCGCATTTTTTCACGTTATTCAGTATTACATCGTGCTATGTTATGTTGCCTCCTGTTTATAAATCGATTCAGTTTTCTGGCTCGGTCTAAGGGTACGAGCAACACGTTGGTTCATTGCGGAGTTACGTCATATTGTAGAAAGTGGGAATAACGTTAAAAAAATGCAGTGTGCTAAATATGTACTATACTTCTAGGATTGTATACTTAATTTACATAAATTCTGTTGCTCAAAAAGCAATTTACATAAATTTCTTATTGTATGCTTGAAAGCATTTTTTTTTCTCCTGCACAATTTAAGCAATTACAATCAATTTTGCTTTATAGTATATATATATATTTATAATGTTATTTTAATTTGCAGCACAAATGCATACTTGTTTTAATAACATTTTATATACATTTTAAACGTATATGTTTATTTATCTCTATAACAAAATAGAATATCTTTAAATTATTTCAAAAAGTAAAATCGCCTTTGCAAAAATTATTATTGAAAACTAGGTTTAAACAGTCTGAGGTCATTGATTTTTACTTGTAGCGTTCAGTAAACAATTGTTAGAATTTCTAGAAAGTCTTGAATTACTAGTAAATGTTTGATTCGATGGCATTATGTTATGAATGTGTATATGTAAAATTTTAAATTATTTTTTTTATAGAAAATATAAAAATGGTGCTACATTACTTCAATGTTGCAAAGTATTTAAGTCATTAGAGAATAACTTGTTAATATATATATATATAGAACTTAACAATAACAATCTATCTGACTGTGCCTTATAGGTGACGTTTTCAAGAGGTCATTAGAAATGCGTATTCTGCGTTAGTCTTATAGGAATAAATTTAGTGTAGTGGCAGTTCAAGAACCACAAGTTTTTTTATATAAAGCAAGCTTATTAATTGGATGTTTGTATTTGGAAATCTGTTTGTCTTGCACCGCAAGACGGGATAAGCAATGATTAGCAATTTTATGAAAAAAGTTTTTTTGCGCAACACTGAAGTTAGCATATTGCTCGTCATTTTAGTCCATTTCAAAATTGTCGTTATGTGTATTCTGAAATATACTACTCAATTTAATTTTATACTTAGCTACTTTGCAGTACCCATTTATGGAATTTAAACGTCGTTGAGATAAAAGTTGTTGTGCAAAGTTAGCTTATAATTCCAAAAAAAGTATAGTTTTGCTTTTTTTAAGATTGATTTTTAAACCGCTTAAAGTCTTAGAGTGATAACTTTCAAATGCCTTAAAGTGTACAGCAGTGCCTGGCATTGTCAACGTACTTAGCATCTTTGACACAAGGCTTAATGTATTTCATTTCTGGTACACACAAGTTAATTTTTGTGGAAAATGTTTACCTTTCACAACCTTTGAGTTAGGAATGGCATTAGACCATTTTTATAAAGACGGAATATAAAACTTAGCATTGCATTTGTTATGTATGTAAGAAACCTTACAGTTTTGTAAAAAAATGCTTTGTGTAGAATGCAATCCGGATGCTTATTTGGGTTTGAAATGATGACATATCTTATTCTAGACAGTCTAACAGATTTCAAAATTAAAGTGGTGTCAGTACTGTTTATTTTTTTGTAGACTCGTGTCACGTGGTTCAAATCTAAGTTTTTATTGTAGACCGGCATGCATTAGAGTTTAAAACAGTCAGCAAATGCTTTGGCTTTGCTTTTTAAAGTGTATTCAAAGCATTTTTTGCTATAAATAAATAGAAACAGTGTACAAATCAGATTATAATTTTTGTTAGAAAACTTGAGTGGTTTTCTAGCACCAAATTTTGTGTTCCCTGGTTATTTTTTTTACCTCATCATTAACTCGGTTTGTTCAGTCGGGTTATGAGACGTTTGCCATTTATGAATGGCACAATTTTAAACACGTATGAGATTTCTAGACTTTTTGTTAAAGTCCAATTTCTTGTAAAGCCTTAGTAAATTTTACTATTGCAAAAATGAGTCAACAACCGCGCTGTTAACTCTTCTAAGATATAAGAAAACAAGGACCAGTCAGTTTTGCAAACCAACTCTACTTTATTCTCCCAAGAAGATCTAAGACTACTAGACATAACTAAAATAGCAGTTTGAGCTAAAATGTTTTTGAGTAAATCAATGTCAAAAACATCAACAATGTATCTTAGGTAACTGTGATAAGTTGACTTGTCAGTTTCTAGTACGGTATAGCTTTTACTCTGCGCATGTTTAAAAAAATAAATTGCTTTTAACATTTGCTAGTCTGCTGTGCCAACCTGGATGTTTTAAATTAAAGTCTCTTGCATCATTTGTTTGAAGCTAACTGTTTAGTATAGCATCTAGATCTGTTGTTACTAGCTGTTTAGATAGCGAATATTATGTTGAAAATAGCTTTATCAGGTTTAGGCCAAAAACATTTATTGCAATTGAGTTAGCTTTCAGTTTAACAGTTAGAAGAGTAAGGATTTCTAAGTGGTCAGCTGATCGTTTGGCATAGATTGCAGCTCCACGTCCTTGTTATCTAATTGTGTTTCCAAAATACGTAAAAATGTTTGAAATATTAAAAAAATCAAAATATTTACATACAGAAAAATGTGTACAAGTATACTATACCCATAGATATAGTGCCTTTACGACATAAGTTTAAATTATCTCAACAAATTATTTTATTACTAATTGCATTGGAGAGGCAATTATTTTAGTATTATATACCGTAAATCGTTTATTAACATCTCAATGTTCAAGAGTGAAAATATTACATAACTATACTAACGAGCATAAAATTAAGGTCAATTTGTAATTTAAATTTTGATTAAATTTTTTGGTTTTTAAGTTTTTGATTGTAAAAGTTTAGTAACTGATTGCATAAATTACAAAAAAAAAATGTTGTTTAAAGTTTATTGAAAGTAATGAAATTACACAATTTCAATTTGATATGCTAATTAATAAAAATAAACAAGTTTACTTTTATATGCTTTTGTTGAAACAAAAGAAAGTTTAAGGACTTCAGACGCAAGTATTTTCTCTTATGGCAGTAATAACAGTTTGCAAACAACGAAGCATTTGCTTTGGATCAAATTTTTTATTAAATTCTGCGGAAGATTGTCTCATTTCTGCACTAGTATCTCGCAAAGCTTTCAAAAATTCTTGGGGGCCGGCACATGTCTCCGTAAACGTTTTCCCATCTTATCCCAAACATGTTCAATTAGATTTTTAGATTAGATAAAACAAACAAATAATTAAAACATGAAGACAGAAAAATAAAAATATATTTTGTTAATAATGAGTTGTTCCATTACAATTTGTTATGCACTCATGTCAAAGGCGAGGGATAATGTTAATCAAGTGATCAATTTTTTCTGCGTTATATCATTTTAAGCTTTCCGAATCTGCAGCCAAAGATGCTGCAAGTTATTTGGTAGGTGTGGTACATTAATCAACCTTCTACCGATCATATCTTAAACATGCTTAATGGATGACAAATTTGGCAACTAAGTAGGTCATTAAAAAACAATAATGTTAGTTTTTTGCAAAAAATGTGTTAAAACTCTTGCCGTATAAAAACATTTGTTATCTTGTTGGAAAATGGTATTTTTCAATCCTCAAAAAAAAAATGAAATTGCAACAGGCTTAAGCACATTCGCAATGTAACTACGTTTAAGTTACTATAAATATAGACCAATAACATACTGCAGCTCATATCATCATTCCTTGTGTGAAGGTTGTGTTGCGTTCTGAATTTATGCAACAAACAAAATTGAGATTCTTTACTAAACACAATTTAATAGCATTCTTGAGTTCAATTTGCTTTGTGGCTCTATTTAAAAAAAAAAAATATCTTTATTATCTTGGAACTGTTTTTAGTCTGAAATAAGAAATTGACCATAATGCACTAAAATGCACTTACGTATTATAATATATAATTTTTAGTGTCTTGTTGTAACTTATTTTGTTATATGTTTGTTGTTATTTATATAATTATTTTGTGAGTAATTATGCTTAATTATTAATCAACATTACCTGGAAACAAGAAATAAATTAGCTTTCATTTAATATAACTTGAACTACATTAAGTAATAGGTATTTTTTAATATATATTTTAATAATATATAGTTTAAAATAAAAAAAAAACAGGTGTATATTGAGTTGCCTACCGCTCATGTCTACTATGCAATATAATAAAACAATAATAAAATTTGAATTTACGAGATATTTATAATATTATCAACGTAGATATTGTAAATAATAAGTTCAAAACAACATTTTACAAAGCAATAAAATGCAAATAGTTAAGTCATAGTCGTGCAATATTTAATATAAAAACGCGTCTTGAATTGAATGTGAATATAAAAGAATTTAAATAAATAAACGTATTTACATATAAAATATCTTATAGCAGATTGATGTTTACAGCTAAACTCAGAATACGTTTTATATAATTACAAAAAAATCTAAAAACATAAAAGTACAACTACAGCATTTACAATATTTAAGTAAAAATATTGTAATACATTACAGCCTCTTTTAAATTTAAAATTAATACATTGAATTTTTGCTATCACAAATGTTTCTTTTTCTAATCATTTTTAATGAACAAAATTATTTTTGTTGGGGAACTAAAAATTTGCTTATCAGTAATACTAAGAACAACAAATATTATTTTTGGTTGCCGTACAATTACTTGTTTGAATAATATGAAAACTATTATTTATCATCTTATACACTCAGATGCAAAAAACAGGGTCATTAGGTAATTTTTTGCCAAAAACCTAGGTAATTTTGTTTTAAATAAAACTTTTAGTGTTTTACTATCAAAAAAACCATCAGGATGTAGAAAAAAACAACATATGGTACTTATCAGTTTATTTATTAAATATTAATAAGCCTAAATAAAATTTAAAAGTATGCGTTTTTCACTAGCTATTGCGCATTCGACATTATGCACAGAGGATCAAAGTAGCTACTAGGTTGACTTGTTTGTTTTCGATTAACTGTCATTTTGAGGACATATTGGTGTGTTGATTATGGTTCTAAGTGCTAAAGATTGTGTAAAAACTGTTGTTCTTGTGGCAGATAGAAGAAGCCAGCGGTACGTGTCGAGATTCCTTTATGTCAGTCTTTCTACCATCCAAGAGTCTTGATCAAGATTCAAGACAAAAGTCATATTGACATTTGTTTAATTTGTCATATTAGTTGTGTTTATAGTGAAAATCAGTATTGTATTAAATTGTGTGTTTAGGAAGTGTGAATCAGTGTTTTAAAGAGAAAATTTTTAGTATTCTTTTACATATAAAATTGTATTTTGCTTTAAGGTCAGTTTATTAAATATTGTAATAAATTAATATTATATTTTGTTAGGTATTTAATTAAATTCGTTTTTTTAGTTTTTTTATAATCCTATAAGAGGGGCAAATAGGATAATGGTTGGAAAAGACCACAGAAATATCGTTTATAAATTCAAAAAAATATTTAAATGTGTTTTTGTCATATTTTAACATAAAACTATTATGCCTATTTGACAGTGTCTATAATTCTAATCTTAAATTATATGTATATATATAATAGATGAAATTTTAAAAGTCTGTATAATGCACAAATGACCATTAATTTTATTGTAGATTTAGGCCTGTATTCATAAAAGCTAATTAAATTTAATGATTAATAAATGTGACAACATAACCTCACAATTTGATAAAACGTCAAAACTATTTTTATAAATTTGATAGAAATACATGTTATTTATTTTGCGCTATTATTAAATATTATTATTCATTTATTTCTGATAGTTATTTATTATGCCAAACTTGTTTTTATAGTAGAATAAGTATAAATAATTTTAAGGTTGTCAAATTTAACGAACCGTTACTGTAACTGACTTTTATGAATACGGGCATTAAAGTTTAAGAACATGTTTTAATTTATCTTTATAATTGATTTTTTGCGTCAATTATACAGAATAAGTTAAACATGTTCTTAATTTTTAAATCTACAATAAAATTAATCATCATCCATTAAAGACTTATAAAGTTTCATCTATAATTATATATATATATATATATATATATATATATATATAGGTTTATTTTTAGTACTTTCGTCCTACATTAGTTACGTCTATTCTGGAGTAGTCCACCATGAGATTTTCCTCCTACGTAGGATTATAGTTCTGCGACTTATATGGTTTCGCGCTACATTTTTGGGATCAATAACTTGAACGGGTCTCTTGCCCGTGTAGCTCTAAAGTCAGTGATTAAAGTGCGTTAAGATTTATGGCGTTTACATGTGAATGGAATTCGTTTTTACAACTTATCTTTACAAATACAAATTGTGTAGGAAATAATAAGAAAAATGCAGACATTTTATCGCAGTGGATGCAAATATTATTTAAATTATGCATACATTTAATTAATTATTTCTTGGCTGTTTAAAGCTTAATACAACATCGACAAATATGACCTAAATGATAATTATTTTTATATCTTATTGTAGTACTATAAGTTGGAAAAAATCATAAAAAATAAACTTATTAAAAAAAAATTTGTTGTTTAAGTTCAATTACAACTATAATTGTCTTATAAAATACGTAATATTAAATTACTCCTACAAAGCGGCGTAGAAAATAAAATGTACAAAATGTTTAGATTTAATTAAGTAAACAAAAATTTTAAAGTATGCAGGTTATAAAGTTGATGATAGTACTAAAAACATTAGTAAACAAACATATTACAATATTCATTTTTAAAATCTATTGATTCAAATAAAACTGAATTTTAAATTAATCAAAACATGATGTTTTTAATATGCGGATTACAATATTAAAGACAGATTTGAAGTTATAGAAGTAACGATCACACGAAGGGTTAACAACTAAGTAAAAAAATGTACAAATGAACAAAATGTTACGTGATTATGTAATGATTACGTGATTATGTAATAATTACGTGATTATGTAATGATTACATGATTATGATTATGATTATGCATTGATTACGTGATTATGAAAATAATTATGTGATTATATAATGAATACATGATTATTCAATAAGTACACACTTGTTTAAGATTTTATAATTCTAAATTGCATGCATTAATTATTTTATATAAATTACAAAATTATTTTGATGCTTAATATTAATATATTATTATAATACTTATGTTTTATAATAATCTTCAATAAAGTACTTACTACAATTTCTATTATATAATAAGAACATAAACCTAAAATATACCTATTTTGATGTTTAATAATGTTTTATGTAGATTAGAAAAAATCCACAACCAAGATTAAAAATGTGATTTATTATATTAAAAAATAAATAAAAATAATCATATAAAAATCTTTTCAACAAAAATAATAGCAATACATAATACAATTTGTATCAGTGAAAAATTATATTTGACTGAAGTAGGTATTTATTTTAATATAATAAATAAACAACTGCACATGCACATGACAAGGGTTGTATAAAAACACCTGTGAAATTGTCTAATAAATAAATCTCTAGCGGCACAATTAGATACAGATTGGACACGACTGAATTTACCATGCAAATATATGATTCCATAAAACCAATATTTGATTATGTGAATTTGTGTACTCAACATTTAATTATTTGAACACGCGTAATCAATATTTGATTATTTGAATACTCGTACTAAACATTTGATTATTTGAATACGCGTAATCAATATTTGATTATTTGAATACGCGTGTTTTAATATTTAATTACACTATTAATTACGTGATTATATAAAGATTACTTGATTATGTAATGATTACGAATATTACGTAATTATTATTTGATTCTGTAATGATTATTTTTATTTTGTACACTGATTACGCAAGATGTTAACCCTTCGCGGTCACAGCATGTTAATATTTATGTTTAAAATATTTAGAGTAGTAAGAATGTGAAAGGAGTAAAAATGTATAAGTAATAAGAATTAAAGAATAGAGAGAATGTGAGAGAAGCGACAATGTAAAAGTAGTAGAAATGGAGAAATGGAAGAGTAGTGAGAATGTGAAAGTAGTTAGAATGTGAAAAACGTGACAATGTGAGATTAGTGAGAATGTGAGAAAAATAAAAATGTAGTAAGAATGTGAGAGTAGAAATTAATGATGTAATGAGATTGTGCGAGTAGTGAGAATGTGAGAGTTGCAAGAATAAAAGAGTAGTGAAAATGTGACAGAAGCGATAATGTGAGAGTAGTGGTATAGTGAGAGTAGTAAAAATATGGAAATAGTGACAATATGAAATTAGTGAAAATGTGAGAATAGTGAGAATGTGGGAATAAAAAAGTATGCGAATGTAATAAAAGCAACAATATAAGAGTAGTGGGTATGTGAGAATATGAGAGTTGTGACAATGTGAGAGTAATGAAAATGTAAAAATAGTGAGAATTTGAAAGTAGAGGGAGAGAAGCGACAATATGAATGTAGTGAGAATTTGAGAGTAGTGAGAATGTGAAAGTAGAAAGAATGTAAGAGTAAAAAAAAATGTGAGAGTAGTAAGATTGTGAAAGTAATAAAAATGTGAGAATAATAATGTTAGAATAGTGACAATGTGAGAATAGTGAGCATAGTAAAAATGTAAGAGTAGTAAGAATGAGAAAACAGTGATTATGTGAAAATAGTAAAAATATGAATGTAGTAAGAATGTAAGAGTAGTGAGAATTTGAGAAAAGTGATAATTTAAGAGTAGTGGGATTGTAAGAGTAGTGACAATGTAAGAATAGTAAGAATATAAGATTAGTGAAAACTTGAAAATATTGAAAATGTGAAAAAAGCAACAATGTGAGAGCAGTTAGATAGTGAGAATAGTAAAAATATAAGAGTAGTAACAACGTGATAATAATGAGAAAGTATGAGTAGTAAGAATGTGGGAGTAGTGAAAATGTGAGAGAAGCGACAATGTGAAAGTAGTGAGATTGTAAGAATAGAAAGATAGTAAAAGTAAAATGAATGTGACAGTAGTAAGAATGAGAGAACATAGATAATGTGAAAATAGTAAAAATGTAAAAATAGTGAGAATGTAACAGTTTAAAAAATGCAAGAGTAGTAAGAATGTGAGAGTAGTGAGAATGTGGGAATAGTGAGTATCTGAGAATAAAGAAAATGTAAAGTAGTAAAAATGTGAGAAAAGTAAAAATGTGAGAGTAGTAGAATGTGAAAATAGTAAAAATGTGAATGTAATAAGAGTATGAAAAAATAGAAAAAATGTGAAAAAGTTGAGAATGTAAAAATAGTAAGAATGTTTGAATAGTGTCAATTTAAGAATAGTGAGATTAGTAAGAATGTGAGAGTAGTAAAAATTAGAAAACAGTGATAATGTGAAATTAGTGAGAGTGTGAGAGTAGTTAAAATGTGAGAGTAGTAAGACTGTAAGTGTAGTAAAAATGTAAAAATAATAACAATGTGGGAGAAGCTACAATGTAAGAGTAGTGAAATTTTGAGAGTAAAAAAATAGTAAAAGTAGTAAGAATATGAGAAAAGTAAAAACGTAAAAGTAATGAGAATGTAACAGTATGTGAGAATAATAAAAATGTAAAAAAAGTAAAAATTTTAGAGTAGCAAAATGTGAGTGAAGCGGCAATAAATAAGTAGTAAGAATATGAAAGTATTAAGTTTGTAAAAGTATTGAGAATGTGAGAATAGTAAGAATGTTAGATTAGTGACAGTGTAAGAATAGTAAAATTTTAGAATTGACATATTGAAAGCTTTTTCTTGATTCTGTCTGGTTAATTCCAATAACGAACAAAACTGCTAACTTAAAAGTGAGTTTTTAACAGACTTGTGATGCCCTTAGATGTTCTGAGCCGCACGCGCGCTAAACCTCTTTCGTGCTAGGGATCAGGGCTTGCAAATGTTCTCTATAAATAAGGAAATCCCAGTAATAATTTAGTGAAGTAATAGGCTACAATTTTTGATAAAATACTATAAAATAACTGGAAAATAGAAAATGATAGTCAGCCATCAAAAAATCAGAAAGTACCCTTTTGTTAAATTTTATTTAAATGTTTCAAATTAAATGTTAAAATTAGGTTAAATGGAAGATCATCACTGTGATGAACTTTGCTTTTTTTTTGTAAAATTACAAAAATAAAGACAATTATTATTACTATTATTATTATTATTATTATTGTGAGAATAATATAGTAATAAAAATATATGAGTAGTAAAATGTGAAAAAAAAAATGTAAAAATAGTAAAAATGTGAAAATTACTACTATAACTTTCTCTCTCACATTTTTACTACTTTCAAATTTATACTACTCTCACTTTATATCTCTTTACTCTCACAATCTCACTACTTTTACACTTACATTGTAACTTCTACCATATTCTCACTTTTCTCACATTCTTACTACTCTCCTTACTTATAGTTTTAACTTTCAAATTCTCTCTACGTTATCATTCTTGCTATTCTCACATTCTCACTACATTCACATTTTTGCTATTTTTGCAATGTTACTGTTTTTCATTCTTATTACAAATACTATTTTTCTACTCTTACAATCGTACTACTCTCACATTCTCACTGCTCTCACTACTCTCACATTTTTATTATTTTCATTATTCTCACATTTTTACCTGTTTTACGTTTTACTACTTTTACATTTTTTCTACTCTTATATTCTCACTATTGTCAATACTCTCACATTGTCGCATCTTTAATTTTTTACTATTTCCACATTCTTACATTCTTATTTATTTTACTATTACTTCATTTTTACATTTTTACTACTCACACTACTCTAACATTGTTGCTTCTTTAACATTTTTACTACTTTCACATTCTCTTTATGCTTACATACTCACTATTTTTACATTTTATTACTTTTACTACTTTCACATTTTTAATTCTCACTATTTTTACATTCTCACTACTTTCATACTGTCACTACTTTCACATTCTCACTAATCTTACTATTTTTGCAATGTCACTACTCTCACATTCTCATTACTTTTACATTTTCACATTGTTTTTACTCTCACATTCTCACTACCGTCAATAATCTCAAATTGTCGCATCTTTTACCTTTCACTATTTTCACATTTTTACTTCAATCACATGTTTACTACTCTCACAATCTTACCACTCTTACAATCTCACTATTTTCGAATTTTTACTATTTTTACATTCTCGCTATTTTTACTTTGTCAATACTCTCATATTTTCACTATTCTTACAGTTTTACAACCTTCACGCTCTCACTATTCTTACATTCTTACTACTCTTACATTGTTACTACTCTCACGTTCTCACCTTCTTACTATTCTCACATTTTCTTTAATTTCACATTCTTATCACTCTCACAATGTTATTACTCTCACCTTCTTAGTATTCTCACATTTTCTTTACTCTCACATTTTCTTTACTCTCACATTCTTACTACTCTCACATTGTTACTTTTCTCACATTTTCACTATTTTCACATTCTTATTACTTACTCATTCTCATTACTCTCACATTTTTACTATTTTTACAATCTCACTTGTTTTACTTTCTAACTATTCTTAAATTTTTAATATTTTCAAATTCTTACTTATCTCACTTTTTTACTACACTTATATTCTCACTACTCTTACATCTTCACTACACACATTCTGTATTTTTTTCACATTCTACTACTTTTACGTTCTTATTATTTTTACATTCTCACTTTTCTCCCATTCTCACTATTCTCACATTCTTACTATTTTTAAATTTTCACTACTTTCACATTGTCACTACTCTTACTTTCTTACAACTTTTACATTCTCACTACATTCACATTCCTACTCTTCTCACATTCTTACTAGTATTACATTCTCACTAATTTCACGTCTTCACTACTCTCACATTTTTACTAAAAAAATCATACAGAATTTAAACACGTCCAGATCAAGACGTTTTTACAGTACAAATATAAATCATTGTAACTTTGTGTGTAATATTTTTATAATTATCTTATAATAAAGTTTAATAACTTAAAAATTGCATTATAATTAACCAACCTTATTTAATATAAAAAAAATAGTCTTTACAACTGAAACAAAATGAAATTTAGATTACTATGCTACAAAATCTAAACACAAAACAAAAGCAAAGCAAATATAAATTATAATACTTTTATAATTATAGTAATTTTTAATTTACATATATTTCAAATTAAGCTTCAAGTCAGCTAATAATGTATTAAATTTAGTTAACTTTATTTATTGTACTGAACATTTTTATAAACAATTTGCTTAAAATATTTAGACTTTACATAATTTTCTACAGAATTTGCACTTATTTTTAATTTTGTAATATAATCTCAGGATTTTGTTAGTTTTAAAGACTGTCATTAACGTTGTGATATGTTCGCTTATGAACCTTTATAATTAAAAATGTAGTTATTATAAATATTATTATTGTTGTTTTCAAATATTATTCGGTCATATTGTAATAAGTTACAATAGCATACAACGTTAGGCCAGCCGGTAACCGACGGTAAGGCACAACTTTTAATAAGAAAAACGTAAGCAGTTTAATTAATATGAATATTACAAAAGGCATTTTTAATAAAAAGTATTTTTTTTTTAATAAATACTTTGTACTAGAAAATGTATTAAATAAATTAATATAAACGTAATAATATTTAAATGAATATAACAAGTAAACTGTACTCTATTGAAACATTTGAACAAAAAAAATTAAATTTTATAGGTCGCACGGTCGGGTACGGTCGCGCAGCAGGGGATATATATGAGAATATATATGCCCGCAGGCATATTTTTGTGTGTTAAGATCTAAAGGGGTATCGGGCTACACAAATCATGTAGGACGATAACTTCTATACAAATGTAGGACTAAACCCCTTTAGACATCTATATATATATATATATATATATATATATATATATAATTCAAGATATAATTATAGACATTGTCAAATAAGCATATTTAATATTATACAAATAATAAATATGAAAGAATTTAAATTTACCGCTCAATTATTTTTTTTTTTTTTTTTTTTTTTGTGGTTTGGGAGGAGAATCTTCTAAAGACTGAAAGTGTCGGATTCACCCGCAAGAGGCTGGCGCCTACCGACTAAACTCCCCCCCGGTGATAGGCCTGGAAGTTCGAGACCTATAGCTCATAAACCTTCCGTTGATTAGTTTTGTAGACAAGACAGTGTCGAAGAGGGGGGACATAACGCCTTATAGGCTGAGGGAAGAGGTAAGGAGTTCTAGGAAATGTTAATCAATTGACTAACGGGGCGCTTGTATCGCGAAACTTCCTTATCTGGCTCGGCGAGTCGGGCCAGATCAGGATTGGAGTGAACCGCGAGATTGTCGAAGTACTTTGCGGTCAAAGCTTCGAAATGTCTGCGCAGAGGAGGAATCCCGAGATCGCTTTGAATTTCGCGATTCCGGACGAACCATGGAGCTCCAGTGAGCCACCGCAAGGTATTACCTTGGAACGACTCTAATCTATTTAGATGCAAATTTGCGGCGGTTCCCCATATGGAGCACGCATAAGTCATCATGGGTCTGATGGTTGACGTGTATAACCGGACTTTGTTCCGGAGAGAGAGACCACTGTTCCGCCGCAGCATCGGAACGAGACGATTTTTAGCTAATTTAGCCTTATCGAGTAATGACTGCACGTGCAACTTGTACGTGAGCCCCTTGTCAAAGATAACCCCAAGATACTTGGCAGAATCGGACCACGGTATGGGAACGTCGTCGAGACAGACGTTATCATGAGGTGCGTTCCGTCGCCGAGTGAAGAAAACGGCTTTGCTTTTCTCCGGGTTGACCTTTACCAGCCAGTCATTTAACCAGCATTCCAGATCGTCGGTGGCTTTTTGTAGCCTAGAGGTGATCACCAGAGGTGAACGTGACGAGTACAAAAGTGCAGTATCATCTGCGTATTGTGCCATTTTAACCCCGTGCTTCGATCCCGAAGGCATGTCAGCAACGTATAGATTAAAAAGGACCGGAGAGAGAATGGAGCCTTGAGGGACCCCTGCCGTGATATTTCGAGAGCTAGAAACGTGTTTATGAATTCTAACAGCCAAGGATCTACGGTTTAAATATGAGGCTATCAGCCTTATAAGACGTAGAGGAAATTTTTGACTGAGAAGTTTGTAGAGAAGACCCTTATGCCAGACTTTGTCGAAAGCTTTTTCCACATCGAAAAGGACCATCCCTGTGGCCTTTTTCGACCTAAAACCTTCCACAATGTGATCAGTCACCCGATTTAACTGGTGGACCGAAGAATGTTGCCAACGAAAGCCATGCTGATGCGAGGGAAGTAAATTATTCGAATCAACGTGATCCTGAATAATATCTAAGATAGACTTTTCTATGACCTTGCTCAAGGTGCATAGTAAACTGATAGGCCGGTAGTTTTGAGGAAACCGCCGGTCTTTCCCAGGTTTTGGGATATTGATGACAATTGAGCTTTTCCAAACCGTAGGAAAATGCCCAGTGCAAAGGATCGCATTAGCAATATTGGTAAGAACCATTATCGCTTTGTGCGAGAACCATTTTAGCGCTCTATTGAGTATTCCGTCAGTGCCAGTAGCAGACCGGATTTTTTGTCTTTGGTAAATTTTTTGAATACAAGACGGTCTCACGCTTTGCAGCGGCGCTCAAATTTTTGCTTTAAATTTTTATAGGGATCACAGCCAGATAGCGCAAACATGACAACAGAAATATGGCAGTGTTGCCTTTCTATATAAATCGGTTTTCTATGGTTTGTACTATTCTACGGAGTTGTCATGTAACTTCAGTGGAGACTAGAAACTAACTCCATGAGATTTGTGGTACAGCTGTAAGTGTGTGAACACTTTGTTAAAAGTTGCAAGAAACTGGCTTAAAATCTTGCAGATTAGCAGCTGGATTAAAAAACTCTCACGTCACCAATCAGCCAGACTCCAATTTTCTTGCAAACATTTGAATTGCACATTAGCACAATGCACAACTGTAATGTTTACTGACAAGTCTAGATTCTGACTACATTTTCCAAATAGAAGAGAACGAGTATGTAGACAAACAGGAGAATATTTTGTGGAATGCATCTTTAAGCCCCAGCTTAGCCATGGTGAAAGTTCTCTGATGGTATAGGCTGGAATATCAATAGAAGCATGCACCAAATTGATTTATATTAATTGCTGATAATGGCTTTATTTTGACGCAGGATAACGCAAAACCGCATTCTGCCAGGTGCTTCACAAAATACATTATTGCAGTTGGAATTAGAAAATTTAGAAGGATTCTACTTGCTCAGGCGCAGGGGTAAATTTTACTAAAAATTACGTTTTTCTTAGTCTTTAGCGTTTTTATTTTTTTAATTGTCAACAACAACAACAAAAATTATGAAGTTGCCAAAAACATTGTTTTAGGTGCGTCATAAATTTGTTTTTCAAAAACAAACTTAGATTTTCTTTAAAAAATTACGCTAGATTTTTATTTTAGTATAATTCTTTGATTTTTTTTACTAACTTATTATAATGATAACAGAAAGATCATACTTTTGTAAATCTATTTAAATTTTTTATTGATATTGAATTTAAATTAACGCCGGTACTACTAGTTAAAAATGATTGAAATCCCCACTTTCTTGCCTTGCCAAGGAGACTAGGAGTGTTGAAGTGTTATCTCTCTCGGTAACATAAAATTTATTTCATTTTTGATTTGTAATAAAAGTGGGAGAACTCCGCTTGCGGTTACAGAATAGTTCCAAGTAGAATCCTTAACTGGCCTGCATGTACTCCAGATGGAAATACTAGAACATATTTGGAACATGCTAGGCAGGCGTGTTAGAAAACGTGCACTTGCACCAACTACAATAAACAAGCTACGTGTAGCACTTCTAGAAGAATGGCAAAATATTTCACAAAATAATGTTTGTGGCATGGTCCGCCGAATGTAGGCAACAGTGCTCAAGGAGTAACACACTAAAAGCTTTACAAAAATTATATTTTTTTTAAATAATAATCTTCAATTTTATTTTTGATAGAAACATTTTAAATAACTGTTAAAAATTGATAGATTTGTTTGAAAAAATCATTTGTCTTTATTTGAGATGTTTAAAAAAATTAAGACAGCTATAGAAAAATACACACAAAGAATTTTAGACATCTTCAACTTAAAAGAAGAAAGTGATTTTATAACGTGTGCATTTTTGTTGCTAAAAACAGCAGGTCAAAGATATGTTTTAAGTAAAGCTAAATGCGTTTTTTATTATGTAATTACTTATTTTTTTAATCAATTATAATTTAAACACATTGTACTATGTCATAGCTACTTTTTGAAGATGTTTTGTGAGTTGTTTGGAAAACGTAAAAACTTGTTTGTTTAACAGTTTCTAGTAGGCATTTTTATAAAACTAATTTATTACAATAGTCTGCACTTTACTCTGGTAATTATCTGCTTTTGTTATTTTTTGTTAGTGATAGACAATTATTGCAGAATTAAGCAAATAATCATTTCATCTAAATGGCACACATAGTGTACGATCTAATTAAAAAAAAATAATCAATTTTTGTGTTTACAATGCATTTTGCGTAAATGCAGTAACTGAAATGTCACTGGCACAAAAAAACAGTTTAAAAAATGTTTTTGCTAGCTTCTTAGCTAGTCTTTTAAAACGAGATAAGGCACAAACAAATTACCTTGTCAAAAAATACACAGTGTGTGTAAAACAAGTCCAAATTATTTATGTGTAAATTTTACTCTAAAAATGAAAGAAAAAAGGAAAATAGTTAACATTAAAGCAATAGATAAAATTTATTCATTTTGATGCTTAAAAAAGATATAAAACAATTGCGTTTACTATTTTTTTAATTATTTTTGCAGTTTGTCAGTTTCTTCATGGGTGTGTTCCGTGAAAATTACAAAATTCATGCCGGCTTGATAGAGAAAATTGGGGAAATAAAACAGCTGAAGACAAAAACTGGCCAAAGGCTAAAAATGAATGATCAAGAAATTCGAATACTATAATGGATATGTTAAAAAAAATTAAACATACTTTAGGGAAGTTTTGGTGTCAAGCAATCCTCTACTTGCTAAACAGTAGTCTGTTCAAATTTTGGGGTAAGCAAGACTGTAGACAAAAATATAGGCGTAAATTCTGAAGACAAAATAATGCACAGGCAACTGAGCCAACTAAAGCATTTGGTAATGCAACAAGGACACAGCAGCGGGCAATAATGTACACAACCTTTTATAACCACTTTTAAAAGCACTAGCAATAATTTCAAAAAGGTTTTTTTAACTTTTACTTCAACTTCGAAGTAGCAAACATATTAAAGTTTACTATTCTGTGTAGGATTGAAAAAATAGAAAAAAAAAGCATTGTCTTGTATAGACAAGCACTGTCACGCACACCTTTAACATTTTTTTTTGCTGAAACAAAAGGTTTTCCAGAACAAGAGCACTTACTAGAAAACTGTTTAACAAAGCCAATAAAAAAAACGGTGACTGGGCCACATACAGAACCAGTCTTACGACATCTAGTAAAGCCATAAAAAAAAAATTGTAAGAACATTACTAACGGTCTCACATGTTTACCTCCAAAAAGTTTTAACAAAAAAATATGAATCTTTGCAGACCGTAAACAGAAAATACACAGAGGGTTAAGGGCACTCTGCAAGAGTTACTGCAGACACACTTTCTGAGCTCAATGTCAACAGAAGTTTTTGATTAAGAAAACTCAAAATTGTTAAACAAAAAAAGCAAACAAAAAAACAAACAAAAAACATGATTATAATTAACCAGGGCAACTTGAAATGGAGGTTTAAAAAAAAACAGTTTTAGAATTAAAAGTTAAGTTAATTTTTGTAGTTTTACTATTTATTGCTACAAATACTAATTGTCTGCAAAGCAATATGACCTTTTTTTGTATTAACACTGTTTTGGAAGTAGTGAAGTAGTGAAGTAGTTTAATTTTTTCAATTTATCTTTTGTTTAATTGAACTACATTTGTCTTTCTTTTATGGGTGATTTTAATGCACGCTATGTAAAATTTAAGTCAAACCAATCTACAAAATCGTATCTTAATCAATCTATTTTTAGGTTTAACTATCTTAAATTAAGATAGCCTACTTTTGTGTGGCCATGTTTAGCTATTAACCTTATAAATTGCTTTTTTAGTTATTGCAGCATTGTTGGATTAGAAAGTCTTAAATCTTTATCATAGTAACTACTAATTTTATCAGATAAACAGCCCATGCAAGTATTTTGTTGTTTTTAAGAAAATCTTGCAAATAGTCCGTTTGTGGCATATTAATTTTGATAAAAATGTAATTATTTATTTTGGCTAAACTTCTTCTGTATTATTAATAAGTTATTATCAAATTATTACCAAGTCTCATAATATCTCAAATATTTTGGTCAATGTTATTTTTGACGCTTCTACCAACAATAATATTTATAAAAAATTTTGAAAGATTAAAATTATCAAAGAAACAAAAAAACACTATCTATCGTTCGTCACTGACAAAAATAAAATATATACTGCACCGTTTATTGTTTATCCTAAGTCGTAAAAACTTACTATTATAACACCAGGATTTAAACTAGTAAATATAGATAAAAAGTTTCTAACAAGCTTGCAAGTTTCTAGAAAAATTAATCAATAAGCATCTTACTTGGTTATTAGATTAGGAAGTTTGATAGCTGTTATACAATGTGAGATAAAAAGTCAATGTTCTACGATTGATCAACAGGTTTGACACACAATTAAAAACGCTTTTTTTACAAAATCAACATTTTGTTGCTGTATTCTTTGACATTGCAAAATGACTTAGAGGTACAATGTTTTACAAACGCTTCATTCATTAGTAAAAAAAATGTTAATTGAAAGTCAGTTTATTAAACCTAACTATTTATTGTGTTTTGAAAAACATGCTAACATTAAACGTCAACTTCAAATAACTATCAACCGCATTATTAACTGAACTAATAACAATAGAATTATTTTTTCTATTAGCTTATAAATTTTTGTAAAAGGTAATTTTTACACGGTGACTCTATGGAGTTTGCAGGCCAAAATGTAAGAAAAAAGTTATTGTTACGCAGATTTGTATTGATAAGTGTCAATAGACTTCACAGGCCTTTGTTAATACCTGAGATGTTTTTAGTAATGTTGCTTTAGCTAATTATCATGTAAAACACAAAACTGCGACTAATTTATTAATTGGTTTGTCAATTGTCTAAGGCAATCAGATTATTGAATGTTAAGTTTATTTTTTGAGTTTAATATATGTTTTATATATGGGTAATTCCATTACTTTTTGACTAATTTGAAAAAGTCAATCTATTTAATTTTGCTCAAATTTTTAAAGATCAAATTACAGATAAAAAAAATGAGATTTCCAAAATTTTGGACCTATATATATACATATATGGATAATTCCATTACCTTTTGACTAATTTGAAAAAATCGACCTCTTGGATTTTGCTCAAATTTTCAGAGATCAAACTATGGTTCAAAAAAATTTTATTTTCAAAATTTTAGACCTTAGAATATTGCCTGTTTAAAATAACACACATTTGAAGGTCAGAAATTTCACAATAAAATGTCTTTTTTAGCTTATTTTGTATCTCAATTTTTGGGCTTCTGGAAAAAGATAAAAAGGTCTACAATGGCTCAAATTATTCCTAATTATTATGTTTAATATTGTAGCAGTCATTTTGATATAAAAAACTTCAAACATTATTTTAAAAAACCTCGGAAATTTAGCAAAATTGCTAAACTTTGCTTTCTTTAAACCGTTCTAACTTTGTCAAATCTTAACAAAATTTGATTTGCAAGATCTAGATTTTCTTGTGTTTAACCTCTTTTTAAAGTGATCACACAACACTTATTGAATCAATACGTATACACCATTATTTTGATGCAGAAAGTTGCACATGTTTTTGCGATCTTCAAAACTTGTAATTTTCAGGTCCCGAAAAAACGATGTCACCCTATGTCGATTTTAGTCAAAATTTCAGTAAATACTTGAACACAAGAAAAAAGGTTATCTATATGAGAAATGGTATATCGGGCATTATCAACCCACATTCGTATATTTAATGTTAAGGCAGTCATTTTGATATATCAAGCTTTAAACATTATTAAAAAAAAACGTGAATTTGAAAAATTGCAAAATTATGCATTGTTTAAACCGTTCTAACTTTGTCAAACCTTAAAGAATTTTGATCCACAAGGTCTAGATTTTTTCGTGTTCAATCTTTTTTTAAAGTAATCATACTAGACTTATAGAATCAATTCATATTTACCACTATTTTGATGCAGGAAGTTGCACATGTATTTGCGATCTTCAAAACTTGTAATTTTTAAGTCATAAAAAACGTATATAAAGTGTAGTAAGCAACGTAGATGACCAAGATTTTGTACGTAACTGTCGCTTTCAATAAGATTGTAATACAACTTAAAATTAACCAAGTTTATAATCAAGTTTGATTCTATTTAACACGCTACAAATAAGTGATATTTTACTTTTTAATGCACAATAATTTTTTTTTTCAATTTAGTATTTTAGAAATACTGTTTTATTTTATCAGCAAAAACGCCGACAACTTTATTAATCTTTTTAGATTGCTTTGAAAAAAACAAGTCAAAAATTAGCATATAGAAACTTTTACAGGAAGACTAACTAAAAAATGATAATATACAAACGCAAGTTGCAACTTTCAGCAGGTCACATAAAAGCCGATACAAACGTTAGTTATTAATATTTAGTAAACACAATTTTTGATTATAGAAACTATATTTACAGTGACAATTAATCCAGCAGGGTTAAGCGCAACTGATAATAAAAAATACATGCACTAGTGTTTCAAGGTATGCATTCCTTATCAGTGTACCTAGCATCTCACTTCTCAGAAAAAAATACAGCGTTGCTTGTCTGTATAAGAATTTAACTATATCACACCCTCTTTACACACACAAATCTACACAATCTCTTCAATATACACTAATTACGTTACAACCTTTTACATAAAGAATTGCCATTAATCTTTAAATTCTTAATGAAGGTTTTACATTTGTTTTGCATTTTGCAATTACATTTGGATTTACAGGATACCAGTAACTTGTAATTAAAAAATATCATTTAACAAAAATGTAATTTGAGTACTAGAAATTGTTTTTTAAAACAATTTTATTTTCATATTAATTATTAATGATTTGTGAAATGTTTTATTGTAGAAAGAGTTACCGCACTTTAATTAAAACATGTACATATTACCAAACAGGATCTAATCTCCATATATTTTAGCAATAAATTTTAGTTAAAACATAATTGTTAAATCCTTAGTCGTTGGACACGTTAATATCCACACATGTCATACTATATGTATTACTAATGTTTGTTTATAAAATATTTTTACTTTATACTGAATTAAAATATAAATTTATACTTAAATTTATCTAAAATCGATCAAAAGTGGGCAGTGTAGTGACATAATAAGACAAGATAAGTTTGTGTGTGAAGTTATTTTAATTGAAAACATTACATTATTATATTACAAAGTTTAAGGAACGGCAGAATTTGCAAGACATTCTTATTAATTTAAGTTGAAATAGTTTATTTATGTTTAGTCATACTCATAATTAGATATTTATTTAATAAGAAATTATTCCACACAAATTGAGAACAAAGCTGTTTGACAACAAACCATATCTCTTGTTTACTTTGCAACAGTCATATAAAAAGTATTACATATTTATCTCATTACTTACTTTATAATGTGACTGATTTTTTGTGTAAATGTTTTACATGCTGTGCTGCTAACAAAAATTATAACAACTTGTAAGTATATAAATAAATAATTAACTATATATTTTTCAAAAATTTATTTTCAGAAATTTAATGGACAAACTAACTATATTAATATGTGTATTGCTACATACAACAAACGGATTAACTTTCCATACTCTGGGGATTGAAGTGAACAATTTGACAGATCTGTTATTAGATTCAGTATACAATCGCTGTAACTATATTGAATTAATATGCGGTGAGACAAAACTCAGCATGGACGAAGCAATATTGATTTTACAAAGTTCAAAACTAAACCATACCCAATATATTGATGCTATCAAAAAAATGAATATTGATTATGAAGATTTTGAGAAGGTATTAATACTGTATGATATAAATTTTCAATTATTTGATGATCTTGGCTTTGATGTGATTAAAATCTACATAAATTTTATTAAACAACTGAAGAAAGCAGATATTGATATTAGTAATGTATTAGATGTTCTACATATAAGCGAAGACATATTTGTTAATAAATTATTATATGGTACTGAAGAAGAAATTTTTAATATAATTTTAACAGGATATGTCAACTGGAATGATTATATGTTTATCCTTAAAATTATTAATATTATAAATATAAATGAAATGTTTGAAATTAATTTAAAGACACTTAAATTTTTAATAAATAATTATGTCGACGATAATATTTTTAACATTTTAAAGAACCTTGGAGTTACATATGAAAATATGAAAGCAGCAGTAAATGTATTAGAACCGCTAAATTATACTAGGTCTAGTTATATTAACAAACTATTGAATTGTATTCAGACCAATAGCACTTTAACAAACTCTTTAGATAATGTAATCAGTTCCAATAATCCTGTAGTTCATATACATGAACAACTGAAAAATTACACTACATTGTATACTTATGTCAATGAAACATATAAATATAAAATCGACACATCTGCATTAAATGGACGTAATTTAGTTAATAAAAACATAAATGATGCAATGGACTACATGCTAGTGAGTAATAGTAATTATTCATATTTGGAAATTATAGATAAGATATTTGAAAATAAGTATTCAACAACTAGTTCAAATGATTTGTTCGAAGCTAAACCGTATTTTATTGTTACTATTTTGTATATAATCTTTACAACAATTAAAGAAATATTTATGATTTTTTATGACATAATATTTAAATTATTATTATAAAATACATATTTCAAGTTATATAATATTCTTATAAACTTTAAAATTATATTATATTATATTATATTATACTATAAATTACATATATTAATTATTTTTATATAGTAGACCGAAATATAAATGCAATGTGTAAATTTAATGGAAGAATATGTTTATTAATACATGTTTTTTATACTTTTTTGAGTTTACTACTTTAAGTTTTGATGAATAATTTGTAACACAAAACAAAACTCATTTGTGTTTTCTTATTATTGCAATAACATGCAACTAATAAAGTATTCGATTTTTATGTATTAAAGTCTGTAAAACGGTCAAGTAGAGATGTATTCAAAACTTTAGTACTATTGCTTTTAGAATATAGTATAATTGGTTCTTTATCAAAACAAATGCAAGTGTAATGGTTGAGTGCTGACTGTATTGCATTGTTGTTAAAATACCAAATAATGTTTTTAATGCTCTAACTTGCTCGACTGTTTAATTTAGTAACGTAGTAAAAAGACTAAAAAGAATTAAGCATCAAATTAATAGTATTTTAGTCTGTTTACTTTGTGCAGTATGATGTTTTTTTAATTAAAAAAATGGTTTATTTTTTATTAATATAGATTTGTAATTTATTTTTGAATTTGAATGTTTATTTATGCTCTAATATTTATTAAAATATATAATTGTAAAAATAAATTTGATAAATAATCCTTAATCCAAAATAATGGGTTGAAATAAATTTGTCATAGAACAAACATTTTTTTTATTTAAGAGCTACCGGTTTTGACCTTAAGGTCATCACTAGGCTTAATGTTGTTAATCATATACTACATATTTGTGGTTAAAATTATCTATTGATATTGTTTATAATTTATGGTTATTTAATTGGTCAACTTCTGCATTTTCAAAATGCTATCGGCGTTTTAATAGCTATTTAAAATCAGATAAAAGTATAATAAAAGCACGTATTAAAGTTTAAGTTTTTATTTTAATCAATAAAACTTAAAATAAGTTTTTTCAAGTTTTTATTATATGTATATTTAATATTTTACTTTTGAGCAAAAACAATTCAAAATTGAAGCTTTATTAACTTCAACAACCAGGTTCTAGCAGACAAAAAGTTTTTACTGAGTATGAGTGATAAATATGAGGCAAGATACTTAATGTCTGTAAATTTGTTTCTTGCTGAAACTATGAATACCAAAACGGTTAATGCGTAGAACAAACTTGCAGGCAATTTATGGTTTAAACTTAGTACCCCCAGCATGAAAAACAGTTTTGCAAATTTTTTTTTTTTATTACTTGAACTTTTTTAAATAAGCCGGTATCACTAATAATATTAACAACTTTTGCTTTGTAGGCCAGTATATTGTTGCACGTGTCACAACTACTAGAAGGTAAGGCAATTTACCAGAAAACTAGAACGCAAAAAAATCCAAAACAGTTAGTCTTTTGTTCAACTTTACACCTACATTTTAGATTTTATTTGACTTTACGAGACAAACACTGCTTTACTGTTAAATATTTGAGAAAATGTGATGGTTTTTGCTTTGGCAGCGTTTAACTTAACATGCCATCTTTCAAATATATAACCATCACATGGGCGTGTATTTGTATCGACTAACTCAATACTATAGCATTATGCAAGTAAGCGTATATTTTAATATTGTCGGTTTAAAGTGCTGTTTTTGCATTAAAACTTGTTAGCATGTCGTTGATGTAAATGTTGAAAAGCTTGGGTTTCATAGTAAAACCCTGGAATACTGCTGCTGCAATGATTTGTAAACTTGACTGACTTTCATTTCATTTCATTGATTATGATCTTGTATTTGCAATTATGTCTGTCTAATCAATTTAGTTTGACTTT
This sequence comes from Tachinus rufipes, assembly GCA_963932245.1. Taxonomy (NCBI): domain Eukaryota; kingdom Metazoa; phylum Arthropoda; class Insecta; order Coleoptera; family Staphylinidae; genus Tachinus; species Tachinus rufipes. The sequence continues at coordinate 85,476,812 of OZ010743.1, forward strand.
TTTAGTCAATTTACCTAAGATATTAAATAAGTTTATTGGTCTGTAATTAATTGGCAAGGTTTTTTTCCTAGCTTTAATATAGAAATAATAATTGTTCCTTGTAAAAAAGTTTTGTAATTAATTTGTATATCTGTTTTCTTTAAGAGTGTTAATTGTTATCTTAGGTTTTAATGGTTTTAATGTACATTACAAATTAAGTAAAATGTTATAAAGATAATTCAATAACAATATAAACAAATTATTTTCAAACAAGAGTAACTACATTTCTACACTTATTATTGTAATATTCTATATTATAATTATTATAAAAGTTACAATAACGTGATTTATACTGCGTCTAACTTTTGCAATTAATTTTTTTCTATCATTTAACTCTATAATTAATTTTTCCTTGTCTGTTTCTTTATGAATCTTTTTTTTAACTACGAATTTGATTATGCATTTTTTAGGCAGAAGTCGTATGCAATGTTTCTTTTTGTTTTTTGATTAACATATTATATATTTTGGTGTAGTTAGACAAAGTCGACACAACATTTTTGTTCAATATAATTGTTTGTTGATGTTATTGCCGTCTTTGTGTTGTAGATGACTATGAATTTGGGTGTTTTTCTTTATTTTGCGTTTTACAGCTATTTTACATCGCCCCAGAAGTCTTGCGACTTGTTTGAAGGGGGTTAATAAGTTAGTTCAGTTAATTAAAGTTTTGTTTGTCTGCTGGATTTCTTATCCGTTGTCAAGTCTTTCTGGTATGATTTCTCTTGTGTATAAGTTGTAAAACTAGACAAAAGATATATTTTTTTTGTACAAGTCTGCAGTGGTATTTTAAATAGGTTTTGTTAATTATAATTCTTTATTTACGGTAAGTAAAACTATTTACATTTACATAAAAATACAATAAATATAAACAATATAATACATATATAAAAAACAAAAGCAAAAGATTGACATAAAAAACAATATAATATAAAATACTAACATTTAATCAATATGTCTCAAATGAATCTTAAACAAAGATTTAGAACAAAAAAAAATTAAATTGTTTGTTAAACTGCAAATCTACAAATTCTACCAATAGGATTGTGAAATCCATAATTGTTTTATCGTCAAGTTTGTCAGTCGATAATAAATGACATTGATTATCAAACGTTTTGTGTATAATATTTTACTAAAATTGAACTAGTCTACGATTTTGTATTTGTATACTGTTTTGTTATTTTGTTTTTGACGTGCCTCAATAAAGTATGAGGTTATGATTAGAGTTACGTTTTTGAAAAGTCCGTGCTTGTGAACAGTCTACGGTTTTAATAATTGTTAAGTCACTTGTTGTTAGTGTTGACCTATCTGATAAAAAATAGGATGATTGATGAGCCAGTAATATTGTTAAGTTAAATAAAAAATGTTACCTTTTGTTAGCGTTAAGGTCTCTTACAACTAACACTTTTGGTCTAACAATAAGTAAGTTACGTTAGTTTTTATCGTTATGTTTGTTCAACGGTCTGTTGTTTGATAATAGCATTCTTAAAAAAAAAACTTAAGGTTGTCTCAAATCTTCCTACATCAATTGATGGTTATATTGAGAGAATTAACCCTGTTGCGCTTGTTAGTACGTACATGTCCCAGACAACTTTTTAAAATTTTGGTGGATTAATAAGTATGTCAATTTACAATAAATCGATGTCATACCAGTATTCACGTTGTCGTCGTGTATATTCGAAAATGTTTGGTACAATTTGTACTTGTTTTGTGCAGAGCAGTGCAGAGTGACATGATTCTTGGTGGCAGCAGGTTGTGTTAGTTTCCAACGCGGGCAAAATTGTACCGAATTCTGTATTAATGTGAAACTAAAATATAAGTACTAGAGATTTTGCAGCATATCTGCCTGAAAAATGTTTGTTTTTGATGATTTTTGCTTATAAATAGAACGTTGGGTAATATTTTCCTACAGAATAGGTCAAAAATATCTTACCCAAAAAGAGTTGAAACAAGAAATCAACAATATTTTCAACAAAGATGAGAATCCATTCCATTGTAGTGATGACTTGGATTTAGATTTTGAGCCTTCTGAAAAAGAAATTTCAGCAAAACGATAAAAAAAAGACAACAATTATGATGAAAACCAAAATTTTTCTAATTCATCATCCAATTGGGATGAAGAAACCCAACCAAATAACAAAAATAACAATGATGTGGTACACTGGTATAATATTAACAAAATCAAAAAATTTCAACCCAAAAAAACTATGCTTCAAGTTAGGAATGCAATTGTATTGGCACAGCTGAATATGAGTTCATCCAAACTTAATTGCTTTTTGCAAGTATTTCCGAAAAGTTCATTTATTATTTAGTACATTGCTAAAAATACATATAAACAAATCAACATTGAAAATGCAAAAAAATCAGAGACAATGTGTTGCAACGGATGCGTCCAAGATTATGATAGTAACAGGGTGTATGTTGGTAATGACCTACAATTGCTTATCATCATTTCATGATCATTGGTCAAATAAGACTTCTAAAATGTACTTTGCTATTCCCAAAAAGCTAGAAAATCCCAGCGAGATTTACTATATTGACAAGTTGGTCAAGTGCTTGAAGCAAAGATTTCAATCTGCCCTAAGTTTGTGCTTGCATATGAATATAGACAAATCCATGGTAAAGTTCAAGGGCAAGTCATCGCTAAAACAATACCTGCCGCTAAAACCCATAAAACGGGGAATAAAAATTTGGGAATTTTGTGATTCGAAATTAGGATTTGTCTACAACTTTGATATACATGCCGGTAAGAATGCTACATATACTCAAAAATCTACGCTAAGAGAGCGGGTGGTGAAGAAACTCGTGTGATTTATACCACGTAAAAAAGACGTGTTTGTTTGTTTTGACAGATTTTTTAACTCAGTAAAGTTGCTTTATAATCTGCCATTTGCAGTTTTGAGCACTTGCATAAGAAATAGAAAAAATATGCCAAATCATAGTGAAAAGTTGGCCCGAGGAGATAGCAAAGTTATTGATACTGAATCTGGAATATTGGCTTGTTTTTGGCAAGATACAAAGGAAGTTGTAGTTCTCAGCAATTGCCATAAAAACAATGTTTCTTCAGTAAACCGTAAATTAAAAAATAACAAAAAAGTTGCACTAGAATGTCATCAAGCTGTTGCTGATTACAACAAATTTATGGGGGAGTTGATTTGTCCGATCAGGTTTCCACTCAATACGGTTTTGATTGTAGATTCGGAAAATAGTGGCGTAAGGTGTATTACAAGCTACTCATGACTTCTATTATAAACGTTTGCATACTTTACAAAAAAATTCACCATAAGAAAGAATCTACACTTACATTTCTGATCGATTTGGCAAAGGAAATAATTGAAAAAACAAAGAAAAACGTTAAAGTAATTAGAAAGAGAAGATTAGGACGACCTTCTGCTACATCAAGGCACTTTCTAAATGTCGACGATCATCTGCCGATAGAAGGAACAACTCTTAGAAAATGCCACCGATGTTCGCTGCAGAAAAAAAAGAATTTTGCACAAAAACTTTGTGTACCATGTGCAATATACCATTTTGCAAAAGTTGTTTCACTCCGTTCCATATATAAGATATTTTAGTTTGTAAGATACTTTTTTTTTAATAAAGTTATTGTTACTTATGCCATGGTTTTACAATTTAACAATTATAAATATATAATTTATTATTTACCTAAACCTCAGACTTGATTAGTTCTCAGGTTGCGTAGTGCGCACCGAGTAGTTAAAAAGATTGAATTTAAGGAAAAAAAGACCGTGCTTTGTCGCAAATAATCTCGGTTAGTGGTTAACTCATACACATGATAAGTAATCTAACTAAAATTAATAAACCAAATAGGGTTGTTTGTTACAAGGTAGCAAAAAATAGAACAGCAATTAAAAAAAAGTAAAACACAATCAAAATATAATTTAAAAAATCAGCAGAATACTATCGGTTACAATAAATCGAAAAGAGAAAAAAAACTGTAGGTTACATAAAAAGTGACTAAAATAGAAGAAAGAAGGAAATTTATAACATAAACTACATAAAATGAAATTAAAAAAATATAGAAGTCTTTATCCAAAACTAAAAAAACTGTTAAAATCAGACAGCACTGATATTATCAACTAGTAAAGTAGTGTAGGGACAATAAAAAAAAAATTAAGATGAGTATGCCAATCTTGTGAACAACAAAATTAACTGGGACAAAAAAATTACATAGAAATTGAGGACAAAAAAAGGAAAATATTGACTTGGATGGAATAAATACATATGAAATCTTTATAAAATAAATAAAAAACTAGAAAAATTATGTGTAGAAATTATTCTTTATCACAACTACTAAGTAAAGACTATATAAAAAAACAAAGAAAAAGTGATATCAGCTATGAAAGATATAAAGGTTAGAATGACTTCAACAATAGACAAAATACCGTTAAGGCAGTCGAAATGTATATAGGAAAAAAAATAAAAAAAGCTAACATTATTGTGCAATAATATATATAAAAAAAAAAAACAGTGGCTAAACAATTTCTTAAAAACAAAAATAAATTTGATGGCAAAAAATAAAGAAATAGAATTGTTCAAAGAATATAAAACTATCAGATTGATAATGGACGCATCAAAGATTTGTTGAAGGCAATTAAAAGTTATAGCAAAAGATCAATTTGGATTTATAAAAAGTATATGGACAAGTGATGCAATTAGCATAGTGAACACAATTGGAAAAAGGTACTAAGAGAAAGACAAAAGTTTGAGTGTATGTTTTATAGACGTTTATTAAATGCTTTTTTTTACTGTGTTTGGAAGTAGAAATTAAGAAATTAATAGAAATTTAAAAAATAAAAAATGTAAATTAAAAAGATACAGATTGATAGTTAATTTATACATAAAACAACAAGTAGAAATAAGGTAAAATAACAATAAAACTAAATAGTTTGAAACGTTGTTTAATATATATAATAAAGTAATAGCAGGGGAGTACTAAAATGTGGACAAGAGAGTGAGCTAAGAATATAAAAAGAATAGAATTTATTTAATTTTGATATGAATTTGTTTACAGAAGAACTAAAGAAATAGCATCAACGTATAAACTTAATATAAACAAAATTAAGACAAAGGTTATAAAAATTAGAAAAGCGGAAGAAATAAATGTGTACTTAAACGGAGAGTACTTTAGTACTAAAATTACAAAAAAATTAAAGATACAAAAAAAGGGTAAGCATAAAAATAGCAAAAGAATTATTTAAAATAAAGAACAAGATTTTGAGTAGCAAGTTAGATATAACTTGCAATAAAGATTTGTGAAATTTTTTGTATGTGTGCTCTTATACCAAGAAAAAACTGTTTTTAAAATGTAATTTTTAAAAAGATTAATACATAAGCATTAAGTGGCCAAACAAGATTTAAAATTAAAAAAATGCTGAAAAAAACTGGGTAGTAAATCATTAAAAAAATAGATATATTATGCATTGAGATTCTTTATTAAAAAACGCGATTAAAAAAATGGTGAATACAAATCCAAAAAAAAGAAGAAGACGCAAGATAATTAGAGAACACATGATAATGATACAATTTCACATTTACAACATAGCTTATCATAACGAGCAAATACTAATAATTTTTATAAAAACTAATAGAAATTTTTTTTTTCCGCTCTTAATGCAACTTTATTTGTAGATTTATATTTAATTTACAAAATTAATGTGTATTTTTTTATTGTTTATATTTTATGTCAGTTTATTACATTTACTGAGAATTCAAAGATAAACTGAAAACAAATGCATGTTAATATTGCAAATTAAATTAATTTAAAAACGTTACTAGTTAATATCAATTTTAATAAAGGCGGTAAGTACAGACTTTTATGTTTAAACTATTAAAAAAAAATGTGTTATAATAATAAATTTAATATTATACACAAACAATATTGATCATATTTTTTGCTACAAAAATGTTTCTATTTCAGGCATAACTCCATTATAAATTTATAATTAAAGAGTTTTAAATAAAAATATAAGTAAAAATTTATTAATAAAATGACATTTAATAAAAAAACGTAATGGGAATTCTAAACTGTATGTATAATTTTTATTTAAATCTAGTTTTTATAATAATAATTATATTGCATTTTTTATTCAAAATATAAGCCACACAAAGCCTTTGTTTAGTTTTGAAATATGAATATTATCGTGTCATTTTAATTTCTAATCTATATTTATTATAATAATAATGACGCAAATATGTTTAAATAAAAAAAATACATACTTAGTACATTATTCACGAGTAAAAAATAACATGACACAATATACCAATTATGATTTAACTGCTTTTATCATGACTAATGTTTGTATTTTTTAGCTACTTGCGCAACTTAATTCTTATTATTATTATTCTATTATAATTAATGAATTTTTAACTAATTATTGTTTATTGGTTAAAAAATAAAACACTTTTAAAACTTTTACTTTTTTTAAATCATTTTTTTTTTAGTTAATATTTCAATCTTTTATAGTTATCACTTCATTTATTAGTTTTACTTGGAACCTGTATGTTGTTGTTATTATGAACAATTTCTACTTTTTTTACACAATTTGCTACGCAGATGATATATAAAAATCTGCTCAAAACACTTTAAAAATAATTAAAAAAATGTGCAAATACTAGGCTTTAACTGATATCACTCAAAAAACCAAACTGGTTTTTTTTTCACAAATCAAAAATTAGCCAACTAATTTCAATCTATAACAATAGTTTTAAGTATTTTTTATTTGCTGATGACATTACATTAATAAATAAATCCTCAAGTATCATAATAGCACTAAATAAACAACAAATTTGTCAACAATATATTAATAAATGGCTTTAATAAAACCAAACTAACACTTAACATAGATAAAAATGTTTATTTTGTGTCTAGACTTTAATTTAACATGGCATTGTCATGAAGATGTTAATGTAACAAAAAATTCTAAATCTATGTACCTACTACGTCAACAAAAAAACAAGTTACCTAAACGAGCGTTACAAAATGCATATTTTGCTCTATACCAATTACAACTTACTTATAGCATTTAGCAGGATTACAAAAGCAAGCAATTAGAGTAATAGCTGACCTAGAATATAACGAAACTGTAAAAAAAATTGACACCAAGCTTAAATGAAGACCATACCTAAACATGAGATGTAAATACTTTATATGCTATTCTTGCAATGTAAACGGGCTGTTAGCAAGACATGAGAACTGCCTCCAAAGATAATACTATAGTTATACACAGCTGCTATAAAACATATGCTCACCTGTGGGACACTAGCCTGGTGACCAAAACCAAGCAGAAAGCGTAGGCAAACTAACTAAATCAGTTGCAACAGTTGGTATGCAAACAAAACCGACTGCAGTGATGTAAGCAATCCGTTGTCTGCCTCGACATTTATGTCGAATATATATCAACATTACGTTTAATACTTTTACATTTAATATTTAAAGCTGCAATAAGTTGCAACGTTTTAATTTAAAAAAAATTAAAGAAAATTTTTTTAACACTTAATTATTGTTTTTATATTTTCAGTATCAATACAACCTTTGAATATATTTTTATTTTCTACACCGCTACAATTTTTATTAATTTTATAAGTTGTTTCTAATGTAAATAACATTATAGTTCTTATTCTTTCAATTTCCTGGTTTATAAGTCATTAGTCCATCTCTGTCTTTTGTTTGGCAACTGTTATCCGTCATGCTTCTTATGCGTTAATCTCATTTTCCACGTTGTATGTCCGCTTTATAATATACTTTTTTCTCTATTTGTCAGTGATTTGTTAGCCACTTCTCTCAGTATTTTTATTTCAACTATTTTTAGCATTTTTGTTGTTGTATTAGTATCATTAATCGGTCGTGCTACAAAATTCTTGTTGTAGTTTTACATATTTATATATTAACACAATATTACTAATGTGCTATATTTGTGTTATCAATATTTAATATTTTATAGAATAAAAAATATGAACATAGAAATACGTATATAAAAAATAATTTTCATAAAATTTATATATTACAGACAAGTATATAAGAAATTACGTAACGTTGCAGTTGTTAAATTTATAAATAAATGGGCACTAAAATTGATAAATTTGGTTTTATATAGCAGAGCTCTCCGTAGAGCTTTTATAGCTTAAATTCTTGTTCCCATTTATTTTTATATAAATAATTATTTCTTACATTTTTCAAAACATTCTTAAACATTAAAAATGATTTATAACACTTTAATATGTTTTGAATTTTAAATCAATAGCAAAATTTTAATAAGGTTGTATAAAAAGTATTACTGAATACATAACACGTATATCAAATAAAAATTAATGGTTTTTTATTAAAGTAATAAGTAGCAAATTCCAAATGAGCAATATTTTAAGTGGTTTTAATTTCTATCAACGTATATTTTATAAAACGTACATATTGATTTAATAAATATAGTGTTTTTTTAATTTTATTTTAGTTATACACATTATAGTATTATTTAAAAATGTCATTAGACATTTTATGAAAGTTTATAGTTTATTTATAAATCTTAACTTTGCATCACTATAGTTAATTATTTTGTATTTGCAAACGTGTAAATTAATTATTTCTATTTGTCTTTTAAGTATCACCAAAATAAGTTAACAAAGATTTGAAAAAACCAAACATTATCTGTATTCTGATGACTTTGTATAAACCAATTCATTTTTCATAAAATGTCAATTTTTAATTTATAACTGCTAATTGTAAATATTACTGAAAGTAAAGCTTCTAATCAATCACAATGCATTACTGTAAATAACAACATTTAAGTTATGTGAGTGCTGTAATATCATAATTTACAAAAGGCTAGTTGCAACACTAAGTAATATCTTACATTTAATTGGTTGGGGTTGCTGCTTATTAAAACGATATACTCGCAAATTAAAAAAAGGTTTAAATATACTTTGTCTATGTTTATATTTGGTGTCCTTGATAGTCTTTTAAATACATACATACAGCCAAGTTAAATAACTTTAAAGAAATTATATCTCTTTCGCAAACACCTCTGTTAGATAGGGTTTAATCTGTCATTAAATTTTAGTCAATTATAACCTGGAGTGTAGCGTTTTGGTATACGTGTTTTTTAAGGTTATAGTAAATTTATTTAGGTTTTGTCCAATGCTGTTAAGAACTTCTCTACTAAGTCGATTGCCTTGTGATAATTGATTTTTTTTTTGTAAAGACACTTATTAAAAAGTTTTCTAATTAAGTATTGTAATACCCCTCTGCCTATTTTTGTTCTTTTGCTCGTAATTTTACCTGGCAATTTTTGTTTTATTACAAACTGTTTGTAGGTGGTCGGTAGTATTAAACCTACCTTGTCCCAAGCCTTGCCTGTTTGACCGGCTGTGATGATCATTCTTAAAAGTTTGTAAAAGTGTAACAGTTGACAGTAATTTTCCATATTGGTTAAATCATTCTTTTAAAGTGCAGAATGACTTTTTTGATCTTTCATGTGTCTGAGATTTTTTTGGGAACTTATTGAGAAATATTCTGATTGCGTATTGTAATACTTCTCTGTCTATTTTTATTCTTTTGTTTGTAATTTTCTATTTTTTATTTGTCTGAGCGCTAACATTAGTTCCTTATTATCATAAACAGGGATCTTCTTAAATTTCTTGTTTTACAAGAAAAGTTTTGTAAAAATGCAAAAGGTGTAAAAACTGTGATAAAAACACATAAAAAAGTGCTGTCAAGTTTTAAAAACACACACGTGTTGTGACTTGCGACAGGTTTAGATTTTACGCAATAGAACATTTCCTGCGGGAACAGCAAACTAAACGCGAAACTAGGCCAAGACGAAAAAGTCGAAAAACGCGGTATGAGATCATTTTTAAAAAGCGGGAAGTGTAAACTCGCCAGACATACCAATGAGGCAAAAAGAGTAACTAAAACTACAACAATTGAAATAATGGGTGAATTAATTAAAAAGCTTAGAGATTTAACAAGTGAGTGTTCAAACACTGAACTGGAAATAAAAAAGGTGGAAAAACAAAACAAAAGACCAAAAGTTTCAAAAAAAGAAAAAAAAAATTCACACTAACATTAGAGACTGGAGACAATAAGGAAGAAAATATTAAAAACTATTTTATCTCGGATCAAGATATAATAGAATCGATTAAAGAAAAAGACGGACTACAAATTAGTAATAGAAGAAAAAATTAACCCAATAATAGGAAAAGAGAGTGATACTGGAGTATTAACAAATGATGATAATATGACAAGCTAAAATAAAATACTCAGAATTAATGAAAAAAAAGAAGAGTAAGAAATAACTCCATATGTAAAATTTTTAAGAAATTTAAGCAAAAAAAAGTTATGAAAAGTACACATTATTAAACAGAGAGTCGAAACAGCAAAGAAAAGAAAAATTTTTAAACAAAGCAATGAAATAAATATACCAATACCAACTAAAATATTGTCAAGAGAGGCAAAAAAATTTATGAAAATGAAAAAATATACAAAAGTAAAACTGTGCGTGCTAACACAGGTACAGGTATTAGAGACAAATGAGGAAAGAATTCTAGGAACAAAAACTGGATCTATAATAGTAAGGTAACAGGGCATATGCAATCCGGCTGAAACAGGCAAAACTATAAATTAAAAAATCTACATGCAAAGAGATAAAAGAAACAAAAAAAGAGAGTTACTAATAACAAAGAAAAATAAGACCAAAAAGGAAATAAAAAAAAATAAAAAATGAAATAAAGGGTTACAATGTAAAAAAAGCCAATGTACAACGTACTCACAAAACTAGTGATTATCAAAGATATTAGTCCGAAAACTGGCAGGAAAGAAATGTTGAAAAAAATTATTAACAAAGCAAACACAAAAAAGTATAATAATATCCATAAAGAAAGGGTATAGAAAAAAACAAACAGCTATAGTCAACATGGACAAAAAAACAGTAAAACAGATAATATAAGAAAAAAAATAAACATAAAACTCATAAGATGCAGAGTAGAGAAAGTAACAGCAAACGAGAAAAAAATATTACTAATGCCGGATAAAAAATCTTGTAGCAACGACATGCAAAAGAAAAAATAGGTTATTGCTATGCATAAAATGCGGAAAGACAACAATAAATTGCCAAATGCCAGAACAGAGAATACTTTATAGAATGCAACACAATAGAACACAGAACGGGAGAAAGAAGATGTTCGGCTACAAAGAAAAAAAAAACAAAAAAATGATGAAGAATATAGATAACAACAATCCCAATAACTGGAGACAACACAAGAAGCAGATAACAAACCAAAATGTTTAAGTTTATTCAAACAATCATAGGGAAAAGAAGATAAGCGCACAATATACTAATAGCAACATCAGAGAAAAAAGAAATAGACCTAATGATAGTGAGTAAACTAAATAAAAACAAACTAAATGTTAAGTAAGTGAATAAAAGACAATAAAACAGATGCGGCTATTTTAGCTAAGAGAATGTGTAAAGGCAAAGTGAAAAGAAGGAAAACACTAAAAAAGGAAATAGTGTGAGCTGATGTAGAAAGTATGATAGTATACATCTGTTACGTCATTGCAAACTACGGACTAGAATACTATTGGCAGTGGATAGAAGAATTAGAAAGCAGTTCAAAACAACAGATAACCAAAAAATTATAGTAGGAGAAGATTTCAATGCAAAATCAGCAAGATGGGAAAGTTACAAAATGAATTTAAAAGAAAAATTTTTAGAAGAGATGATAGCAAGGTTAAACATTACCATTTGCAACAAAGAAGATAAATCTACGTTTGTAAGAGAAAGCTCAAAAAACATATTAACGTTACTACAGCAACATAAAAAATGGCAGGTATAGTATCTGAATGAACCGTGACAGAAGAAAAATTATTGAGTTTACACAAACATATTCTATAATAATACAAAAAAAAAAGAAAAATAGAAATGCAAAAGAAAAGGTAGATAAAACGTACAAAAAATAGACAAATAGAAAATATAAAAAGCTATAAAAACAGAAAAAGTGACAGAAAACAAAAACAAAAAAAAGAGATGCAAAAGATACTCAGATAAGCTAAAAACAGCGGCGAATAAAGCAATTTCCAAGTACAGAGAATTGGGCAAAAAAGAGCATACTGGTGGTGCAATAAAATAAAAAAAAAAACAAAAATAAAATAATACAAAGTGACAAACAAGCTGGGAGGAAAAGCAAAAAGAGTCTTCTTAAAAAAAGACAAAGGAGAAAAAATTATAATAAAAAAAAAGAAACAGTTTTGGCAACAGTGAAAAAGATAAAGGAGATTATAAAAAAAATGTTAAACAACAAAGCACAAGGTACAGACAAAATAACAACAGAGTTTGTTAAAGCAGTTCTAGACAGAAAATAGGTAAAAATGACTCAAATAATCAACAGATTCTTAAAAAAAATCTTAGAACTGATTAAAAAGAAGAACAAAGTAGGAAAAACAACATTATACAGCCAATATGCTTAATAAGCACATTAGCTAAAACAATAAAAAAAGTCATTGTACAAAGAATAAAATAAGAAATTTAAAAAAAAAAGATGAAAAAAAAAACAATACGGATTTACCAAAAAAATCGAGTTTAACAGCGTTTTATAAGAAGCAATTATAGAAACAGCAAAAAAAAAGAAAGCTGAACAGGAAAACAATCAAGATCATATGAAATTACTTATAGGGTAAAAACCTAGTGACTAAGAAAAAAAGATTCAAACTTACCAGAGAAGTACTACAGAACTCAGCACAAGAACCAAAACTATAGAACTTTGTTTATAATTAGTAATATTTGCATTTGCAGACAACGTAGCACTAGTAGGTAGGAACGTAGAAATAGAAGTAGTAAAAGGATGACTAGAGCTGGCAATAAATATAATAAAATTATGGATAAAAAATAAGGGTTCAAAATTCGCAACACAAAAAACAGAAGCGGCTTAACTATCAACTAATAGAGGAACAAGTAAAATACAAGTAAGCAACCAAGTGATACCCATAACTTAAAGCAAAAGATTAAAATAAACAGGTTAAGGAAGAGGTCATAGAAACAAAAGAAATAAAGAAAAAGCTTGGTAGACTCATGCCAAATAATGGATTTTCAGGAGAAGAAACCAGAAAGCTAATAGCAAAAGCAGCAAGAAGCAAATTGTTATACGCCGCATAAAATAAAAAGAGCCAGTTCGTTAAGGATCAAGGCTTACAGAACAATATTACAAGAGGCAGTAGAATTGATTGCGGAAACACCTCCCGCGGATATAATGGTGAAAGAAAGAATAGAGACAAAAAAAAACTAATAAAAAGAAAAATCAGCAAAAAGAATCAAAGTTAAGAGCAAAAGAGAAGAGCAAAAGAGAAGAGATAAAAAGTTGGCAAAAACAATAAAATTAAAAAAATAAAATAGACAAGAAAACTAATTCCGGAGATAAAAAAGTGGGTAGAAAACAAACCCAAGTTGTGCTATTATACAACACAAATGCTGACTAAACATGAAGCCTACGGAAAGTTTTCCAAAAAAATTAAAAAAATCAAAGAATTTGAAAGATGTATGTTCTGTCAAGAAAAAACACACAATAATGCAGGACACACTATAATAGAATGCAAAGCGTAGAAAGAAGATAAAAAAGAACTTAAAAATATAGTAAAAAGCAAAGTGGATAAAACAACAATTGTTAAGAAATACCTAAAAGATTAAAATAAATGGAGAACGCTAAGAAACTTTGCAACAAGAGTACTAAAAAAATGAGAAGTATGACGTGAGAAGAATATAAAAATAAACAAATTGAAACAAATTTACAAAATAAAAACTATAGAAAAGAAAAGAAATAAACGAAAGAAGCAAAATGAAAACAAAAAAAACAAAACAAAAATTTAAAAAAAGAAATAAAAGAGGACAATTATGCATACCAAGAAATAAAAAAAAAATAACAATAAAATTGCAAAGATAAAAAGAAGGAGAAAAGAAAAGTTAAAAAAATTTAGAATAACTATCTATCTCTATCTCAAGGTTAAAGGATAACGCAACTTTTGAGATAGTCAAAATATACCTGGAAACTAGAAAATACAAAAAAGTAATTCCAAATAGAAATACAAAGATATTACTGCAGGTAAAACTAACAAATTTAGGACCGCAAAAAAAAATACAACTAATGAAACTGCATAAACTGTTTATAAAGAAGAGAAAATACAATGAAAAAAAATGAACTATGACCTAAGAAAACTAAGAACGCATCTGAAGAAGACAAACCAAATAATTAGAGAGAAGACAAACCAAATAATAAAAATAAATATCCAAATAATTAGAATAAATAACACACCGATTGAAGAAAAAAGAGAATGTAAAGTTAGATGTCAGTACAAATGAAAAAGATACAAATTAGCAAAAAAGACAGACAAAAGTGTTGCAATTTTGTATAAAAATCCCCAAAGCAATAACTAGCCCACCTCAAACTACTTAAAGTATTATTGAGTTGGCTATTCTTACTGTGGTCAACTTATTTCTATATGAAAGTGTACTTTGTTTTGAAATAAAAATTTAATTTATAAAATTGGGTCTTTAGTGCATACCTACAATATAAAAAGTCAAGTTTTTCTGAGACCTAATAATTCTAAAACATCTTTATAGTCTAAATCTTATCTTTTTAACATGTGCAATAAATTTTACAATAAACTGCCTGCTAATATAAAGACTTTATCAAATTTGAAAAATTTTAAACAAAAATCTACCAAGTATTTTCAGTATTATATACAATTGATGTGTATATGGCTGGTTAATTTTATTATTCTATTTTAAGTGATTTTTATGTCATTTGTTAGTATTTTTTTTATTTATTTATTATATCTACTTTTTATGTTTTGTATAAGTTATTATTATTTTATATGCTTATGTCTACACTTTTTTTTAAGTTTTGAATAAAACACATACTTACTTAATTACTTACTTACTGCTTAACCTAGACTAGTTTGACAAGGACATTATAACAATAGGATTTACGCAGAAAAGAAAACCGGATGGTATTGCCATAAGTAAGTCATTTTTAAGAGCCACTTGTTGAAGCCAACACCTCACTATGTCCACAAAAAAAGTTTTATTGTTTTTGGTTTAATTTTCTTGTTTATGTTTGTTCTGCTTGCATGCATATTTTTTTAGAAACATTAACTACAAACATTTAAATACAGCTGATTTAAATACAAAATTATATATTTTTAGAAGAGAACTTTAAAATTAATAAATTTGACAAAAAGAAAATTGCAAACATGTTAATTGAACTTGCTTCTATTATTCTTAGCATTTATGTAAAACCAAAAAACAAATAATTTGTTCTATAAAAAAAAAAACTCACACCTAATCTAAATTATGGCAATGCACAAGCTTACAAGATTTATAACAGGACAATATAGCCTGAACAAACACATGCATAAAATAAAAAATTGCAAGTATGTAAAGAACAAAAAAATGTTTTATTTGTTAAGCAAGTGCAAAGTTTACAATGCGCAGTTAGCAAAAAGTTTAATATCTAACAAGCACAATAAGCTACAAGTGATGATGTGTAATATCTTAACTAATGATAACCTAACACCCAAAACCGATCTTATAATAAATACACAAAAACAACATACTACAATATAAAATTTATTTTATTATATTTAAAAATTAAATAAAAAGCTAAACTTTATATATTTTTTAATGATATTTTTGTAGTTTTTTTATATCTGCAAGATATTATTTTTAAATTTTAGTTTTTGTTTGTTGTTGGTTATATCAAACTCCCATATATATTGCTTAACAAATTAACTAAGCCAGTTGCAATATTAGTGTTTTTTTTTTAATTTTTATACTGTACTGTACATGTAAATTTTATTTATAGTGTTATTGTTAAGTGTTGTGTTTTATATTTTATTGCACTATGCTCAAATATCAACTAAAACTTTAATAAAACAATTTTTGAATTATGAAATTAAAAAAGTATAAGACCATAATAAAATATATTCAACAAAAACATGACCAAAAACAAAGAACATATCAAAATAAACCGAACTGATCATAACTATTTAGATGATTGTTGTTGTTCAATCTGCAAGTATTTTAAACAATTATTTTACAAATATTGTTTTAAAAGTAACAAATTTATTACCAAAAAAAGTAGATACAAACTACATAAACATTAATTATGAAACCATTCCAAACACAATTTTTTTAGAACCAGTCACTGAAACTGAAATTATGCAAATCTCAATGTCTTTAGCAATTAGTTACTGTTCTGACATATATGGTTTTTCTTCTTTATATTAAAACAATGTACAGAGCATATAGTCAAACCCTTTACTCATGTAATTGATTTATCTCTAAAACATGGTGTTTGTTCAAGTCTAGGAAGTTACTGTCCAATAAGCATCTTACCAGTACTTTCAAAATTTTATGAACGTGTACTAAACACATGAATTAATATTTGTTTTGTAAAACACAACATATTATCCGCAAATCAGCAGTTTTAGCAAAAATAAAACATTACATTCTAGAAATGAATTAATAATTTATTCAAAATCAGTCAATCGAATCACAGCGGCCAAGGGTCAAGCATAGACAATTGTTTCGGTTCTACAAACCTCGTCAGTATGCCTTGTACGACCACGGCATCGCATGATAGCGAAGACAATTTTGAATAAATATTTCTGTGCTTATGAACACAATTGATATTATAAATAATCAAACGAAAGACTGGTTTGCCATCTAGTTGCAATTTTTAATACTAAAATGTCCGCATTAATCGGTATCATTTTTGCATTTATGCAATTGGCAGTCATTTCGCGGCTATAACGATTTTGAATCGCCAATAAATTATGAAATGAATTAATAATTTATTCAAAATCAGTCAATCGAATAAATTATTAATTCATTTCATAATTTATTGGCGATTCAAAATCGTTATAGCCGCGAAATGACTGCCAATTGCATAAATGCAAAAATGATACCGATTAATGCGGACATTTTAGTATTAAAAATTGCAACTAGATGGCAAACCAGTCTTTCGTTTGATTATTTATTACATTCTAGGTTTTTTTGTTAATCTATGCAAGGCATTTGACTGTGTAAATCACGATGTGCTACTCGAAAAGTTAGCAGTTATTAGAATTTGCAGAATTGCTTTGCGTTAGATTGAAAGCTATCTAACAGAAACGTATCAGTTGATGCCTGTCGGTGGCACCACATCAAATAGTTGCCTAGTTCATGTAGAAGTTCCTTAAGGTTTTATTTTAGGTCCCACATTATACATCATTTATGCCAATGATTTATACAAATGTATTCAAAGTAATGATTATAAACTAATATCTTATGCACACGATAACAACACATTAATAAGAGGTAATAGTGTCAGCACAATACAACAACATGCTGAATCTATTTATGGCAATTTTTCTACTTGGGTAGATAAAAACAAATTAATTTTAACCAAAAACAAAACATGTGTGATGTTTGGATGCAACAAAAACAATATTGCTATCCAGTCTTTGGTATTATCTGAAGAAAACTTAGAGGTTGCTAATAAAATAAATTTAGTTGGTGTAGTCATTGATGACGCGTTAAAATGGAATTCCTATATTAAATTCTTATCTAAAAAACTGAATAGACAAGTATATGTTCTAAAAGTTTTTTCCCAGTACTGTAGTCAAAATGCCCAAAGAATGATTTATCTTAATACATTTCAGGGTATAATGCAATATGGTATTTTTTATTGAAAAAATTATACTAAGACAAATATGCAAAAACTATTTATAATACAGAAACGAGCAATTAGAATCATATCGAATATAAAATTTAGAAACTTGTGCAAACCGGAATTTAAAAAACATTATATTCTAACCATATATGGTGTTTATATATATGAATCCATCATGTTTGTGTATAAAAACTAACTTTGCATTAATTTTTTACAAGACAACCATAGTTATAATACTAGAAACAAAAACATAATTAAAATCCATAATGCCGCTGAAACTCTTATGTTTATGCCATGTAAGTTTTTTAACAAGTTTCCAGACATTATTAGAATCATAAATAATTCACATATAGTTAAAACAAAATTGAAAATTTTGCTTGTTGATAAAGTGCTTTACTCCCTATATGAGTTTTTTATATAATTTAATTTGAATCTATTTATTTCTTTTTATTAGTGATTGATTTGTGAACTTATTGTTGCTTTTATTAATACTAATGTACTATTTTATTTTTTCTGTAAGTACATATGTTGCATGCATGTGTATGCACATATACACATCTTTTTGTGTAAACACTATTTTTGTAAATTAAATATTACATGTATTTTTTTGTAAATATTTTTTACTAAATAAAGTTATATTATTATTATATTATATAAATTAATAACGTGTTGAGCTTTCTCGAGCGTTTAAAAGTTTCTGACAACAATTTGCTATTAATATTTGAGAAATATTGTGCCACTTTTTTTGTAATACGTCCGTTTATAAAAAATACTGTAAATTTAGATTAATTTGTAAATAAGCAAGTAACACACTTATTATTCTAATGTTTTTGAGCCTATCTAATACTTTTTTGCGGATTTGTTAATTTTAGAAATTGTGTTGGTCTTTGGGGCTACAAATTATTTTTGCGCACATTTCTTCAAACCAATTGGGTGTACCTGTAGTATTTTGTAAGCCATTCTTAGCTGAGTATTATTAAAACTATTTCAACAAGCAAGTAAATTTAAAAACCTGTCTTGATTTGCTATAGTTTTTTTTCTTGCAGTACACCAAAAACTGTGTGACCTGTAGTAAAAGTTTTTGTGCAGTGAAACATAAAAAAACCTATAGTCAAAATGAAAGATGCATAATGCGAGAATGGGAAACAATACACTCGGAGACACAAATTTTTATACATAATAAATAAATTTATTTCCGAGTAGCGTCACAGTGTTTTTGGTTTGTTGTAATAATTAATTAATAAGTACATAACAAACTAAAAATGTAAAACTTAATATTTTTAAGTAATATAATTTTGTAATGGCTTAGTTTTATTGCAACAAAACAATAAAAGCAATTGATTGATATGATTATACAATCTTTAAAAGATTCCAACGGAGTTTAATTATTAAATAATTAAAAAATTAAACCAATTTATGCAATTTGGATGTTAATTACTATTTTATATTCATTTTCTATTAATGCATTTATATAATCATAAAGTTTGTTTTAGTATCAACACACAATTTAAACGTTTAAACTATTTGTTCGAATAATACTAAATAAAATCTTAAAAGCATATAAACAATTTATATGAAAACATAATAATCCAGCCAAACTTTCTGCTTCCGTTACAATATTTTAAATCATGATACCAATCTCACCTTAATTAGGAATTTTTGTTAGCATTTGTGCAAATTTGGCATCTTCTAATATATTCAATAAACGATGCTAATTTGTTATACTTGCCGAGCATTTATAATATTTTAATTACTATTGAATTAAAATTACCTCCACAGAAATTTATTAAATAATCTTCTAGAAGCAAGCTAGCCAGTAAAATAAATTATATTAACATTTATAAATAGTATTCAACCAACAATCTAATTATTTTAAATCTAAAATATTATTAAATTATTTATATAAAATCATTGATTAAATTATTAATTCAGAAACCTGCACCAATAAGTTTCCCAAAAATTTTACAGATGTCGCTACGTGGTTAAGAGTTAAAAGTGTATTATTGGAAAAGAAGAGGTCTATAATTGAAAGTTACCATTAATTTTAAGTTATATAAAGCATTCTATAAAAAAAGTAGTTTTATAGTATGGCCCAATTTTACAAGATTGAACTACTATTAGTATAATATTTTTATAGAAAACCAATTTGAATATCTACTTTATTATAATCATATTTATGTAATTCATTCTACTGCCTTGTAACTAACAAGTGCATATATTATTTAAATTCCTTATCTTATCACTATGAAAACAGAGCACAGTACCTTAAAAATTGAAATTTTTAAATCATTAGTAAATAAAACATCGTCGCTATACTTTTCTCTATGAAACAGTATTAATCTCATGCAAACAATTTTCCAGTGACGCACAATATATTTTCCAGATTCAAATGTAAGTATAATAAATCATAATTAATTAAAAATAAAAATAAAACTTACAGATGCGAACGATAATCTTTGGCATTTTTGCACTGAGCCTAGTGCTTGGAGCCAATGCTGACAACAAGACCCTGCCGTTAGTTGGAAAAATAAGCATCGACATTATAGAAACAAAGATACAAAATTTAACTGCATTTTTATTAAGCCATCATATGTACATACCCGATGAATTATTAGCTTATAAATTTCTTGTTTCACAAGAAGTTCAAACAGCATCTTATGCTAATATTAGTAAAATATTTTCTAAAGCTAAAATAAACATGTCATCATGGGCTATAGAAGTTATGGACACCTTAGATATATCACCGTTACATACATTTAGGCAATTTCAATTTCAAGTTTTAAAATTAAACAACTTAACAAATGTTTTTAAAGAACTTAATATTAATGCAACTGATTTTGATAATTCGTTAGAACGAAATGAATATACTGTCTTAAAAAAAATTGATTACGCAAGAGCAATGCAAATATTGAATATAACCAATGAGGATATGTGCAGTTTTGTTAAACCAATTATTTTACAAGGCATGTATAAATTAGAATTAGAAGATTTTATGGAACTGATACCAGAAGACTCTCGGGAAATATTAATTCAAGAAGTATTTGAAGAGTTAAAAATCAACCCTAGAAGTGAACCATTTATGCATGTTTTAAATGAATATAATAGAGTATTAAATAATATAACTGCAGTTGGAACGGCTACATCAAATTATAATTTTGTGACTGTATCTAATTTTCTAAATAATACATTGCACAATTACTTAAAATTATCTTTAGTTACTTCTAATGCCACTTATGTTGGAATAGAAATTACGCCTTATAATGCTGGATATATTAACGTAACAACCGCTCGCTTAGACATTGGCAATAAAATTAAAATAGCCAAAAAATATGACAAAGAATTAGTTAATTGCACTTATATTAATGAAAACTCACAGCAAGTTATTGGTAATGTTACAAACAATAACGGGATTATAAGTTTCAACATGACAACAGAAAAGATTAAGAAATATACACCAGGAGCGCCATTAGTATGTAATGGATACTTATATGGTATTGCAGGAAACGTAACCGATAAAGATTTGATTACATTTATTAATTTTAAAAATTTAGATGATCCAAATTCTAAAAGTTGGGCGGTAACAAATACAGCAACATTTGTAATGTCAATTTTCACAGTTGCAATCATAAAGTTTTTCTAATTAATTAATATAATTTATTAATTAACTAATTATTGTTATTAATTTAATGTACCAATAATGTGTTTAAAAAAATATGTAATTAAAAAATACCTATCAATAATTATTGTTTTATTATATAACGTCTAGGTAAGAAATATTTATTAAAAAAACAATAAAAATATAATTGTGTAAAAATGTAAAGTCTATTTTTAATTATTTGTTATTTTATGTTATTGTTAATATTTTTTAGAGTAAATAAAAATTCAAGTAAAAATAAAAAACATATATTTCAAAGATTTAAAACATTATTTTCTTCTTCATGGTAATGGGTAATAAATAAAACAATTTGATAAAACGTTTCAAATTTTATAATTAAATTTAAAACGTGTTCAAAATATATGGTTTTTATTTTTACTTGGATTTTATGAACAATATATATTAAAAAAAGTCTATTGTTTTTCAATATAATCAATTATAGTTAATATTTAATTATAATATAAACTCAATATAAGATTATTATAATAAAAGTCACATAGGAAAAAATATGTGTTGTAAGTATTGAAAAAAAAAATAAAGAAACAAATAGTTGATGCAGTTTTTGTAAAAATTATAAGATAAGATGTTTTCTCCAATAATGTTGAGATAACATTAAAAGAAAATTGATAACTTCTTTGACGGTTAAAGATAGAGACATTAAATGTGACATTTCTGAAAGTAATAACAATTTTTTTTTGTGAAACTGTCAAAAAAAGTGCACAGTTTAAGCAAGAACATAATTTATGAAAATGTTTAAGGTAAAATAGGTGAAATAGAAATGTTGTCACTAATTAAAATTGTTACATGTTATCTATTTCTAAACATTGCTTCTGCTCAATAGAGTCAATTTTTCATAATGGATATTATATTAGTGATTGTTATGTTAGAACTATGAGTAAACATGGTAATTTTATAATTCATAATAAACATCAAATCGCATCAAAATGCTTGTTTTTAAAAACAGCTTTTTTAAGATTTTCAGAAGTTTAAAGCTTTTTACGTTGGTAGGTGTATGTAAAATTGGTATTTCAAAACACCATAATTATGAAGCAAATCTCTATGCAAAAAATTGTTTATTTTAATTAAATTTTGTAATAAGTTGTGACGTTTTTCCAGGTATTTTCTCACTATTTTTAAAGAACTAGGTAACATTAACCAGAAATAAAATAAACAAATTTTTAATACCGATGACAAATATAACAACTTTTTAAAAGTAAATTAAGTATAATAATTATTGTGCATGTTTGTAAATATATGTTTTTTTTTTGTATGCTTATTGTAATGCTCTTGACATTGTCAATTTATTATATTTATAATTACTGTTGTTGATTAAAATCGTTTTGTTTTTAGCTCTGATAAAAGTAACAACTTTACCAAAACGTTAGCAATTAAAAACCAATTATAAGAGAAAAAAGTATAAAAAAACAAAAATATCATTTAAAAAGCATGTATTAAAATGTTTTGCTTAGTTAAAGACAACCATACAAAATGGTTTAAAATACTAACTAACACAAGCAAAAATGTAAAAAAAAGAAGTTATCATAATTTATATGCAATGTGTAAAAAGTGCAGTAAAAAAACTGAATCAATACTATTAGAAATTAACAAATATTAGAAAAAACGCCGTACGCCTATGAAACATATTTTATTGTTGTTGTTGTTGTTTGCAAGATTAAAGTTTTAGTGATTTAGTTGTATGTAATTATTATAAAAATAGTTGTGATATTGAGTATAGTCTAGTTTTCAATATAATATATTACGGTTGTGATTTTATTTTTATTTAGTAAAGTAATTGGAGTTTGTAAGTAATTAACTTGTATTACGCCAACAACCGCATAAACACAACCTACCGTACTTGTTTAGTGTTATTTTTACCAGTAGCGTAATAGCTGGATTTTATTCTGTTATTGTTTTTTTGCAATTTAAAATATTTTATATCTTTTCATTGTCTTTATTTTTGTAACTAATTCCGTGATCTGCCATACATTTTTTATCTTAGTAAGACACTTGGTAAACGATCTTACCAGTGTAAAGAGAGTCCCAGTCTTTATTGTTTAATCCTTAACCCGTTCTATTTTTGTTTCATAATTTATTTTTATCTGGTATTTGGATTAATCAATATAGTTAAAAGTAAGTAGTTAAGTTGTCTGAAGGATTTACAAATCCATCATTTTGCAAAGAATACTAAGATAAATAATAAAGATTAGTTAGCAACCTGTCTAAAAACTTTAATTAATTTAGACTACTTTTTGAAGTAGTTTTTATAAAACAATTTAACTTTTGTTCTAAAAAAATTTCATTGCCACTTAATACATGTACCGCACTTGTTAATGATATTGGTGAGAGAGTTAAAAGTCTTGAGGAATAAAATATTAAACTGAAAGTTGATATAGTAATTTTTAAAGAAAACTAACCACAAAGTTTAGATAAAGCTATACTCGAAATTCAGGACCGCCAACAAAGAACAGTAAACGTTATGGTTTTTAATATTGCCAAATTTTGTTCGACAAATCTAAATCAACGTCAATCTAAAAATAAAACAAATGTCTGAAAATTAATAGGCAAAGAATGATCAATTCATACAATTAAAAATGTGATCTTGTAAGTCATTATTTTGCCCGATAAAAAAAAGGAATCAGCTAAGGCTATAATTAAACATTGTAAACAAAACAAAATTGGAAAAGTTTGCGTGGGTGTAGACAACACTCCTAAACAACAAGCAGAAATAAAAAAAAATTGCAGTAAATTAACTTGTTGCAAATTAGAACGTTAGCAGAACATCACCTTACGATTTATTCAAAGAGTTCTAAGGATAGTAGAAAGTTAGTTTTCAAATAATTCAAAAATGGATTAGTTATTTATTGTCAGAATGTCAATGGGTTCAGAACTTAGCTAAAAAACTTGTGGAATAATGTAAAACTTGATGATTTTGATATTTTAGTTTCGAGTAAAATTAATCTTTATAAAGATGATTTATCTTCTAAACTTGCTTTAATATCATTTTGTATTTATAGGAAAGATAAATGTACAAAAAGTAATGTTAAAATAAACAAAAATGGTATTTTATTCTATCAACACAGTCAAACATGTTTTTGTTAGAATTAAACATCAAACACACTCCTAAGGACAACTTTCAACAATTTTTTTACCAACAAATCTGTTACGACTTCTCCAACATGTGCTTTATCTATCCACTGTAGAGTTTATACTATGTGTTGTAAAATCAGGCTCTATTTATTGAAGTGGTTTTATCAAAAGCGCTTTCAATATTTAAAAATACGCCCAATGTGGACATTTCGTATCTTAGTGATCTTTTAATTTGGTTTGTTACAAGATATAGAGTTAATTTGGTAAATATTTTTGCTTGTTGACTTGGGTGTATTGGCTTAGTGATAATTGTTGTTTCTTATACTAATTTTTTGCACAATTGTTCTAATATTTTTAGTAAAAAAGACGCAAGGCTGTTAGTCAATAAGATTTTGCAAAGATGTAATTGTTAAACCTTAGTTTTAGTATAAATAAATAAAATTTCATTTCCCATTATGCTATAAGTATGTACCAAAAAGCAATGCATGCTCTATAGATTTTTGCTAAATGAGCTAAGATAATATTTTTGTCTTATTGTGAAAAAGCAGAAAAGTCTACATCTATTTTGAGCGTTTTGTATAAAAAAAAAGGATTTAATTGCCTATACGCACAATTTCATCAAAATGACGAGCAGCTTCTCAATCTTCTTCAACAGCCTAGAAAACGAGTTTCTAAAAATATCTCTGATGCTTTTGATTTGGATTTGATGTGTATAAGCCGTCAATTTGTCTCAGGCATATTAATGCTTTTCATAAAAAGATTTTTAAAATTTTTGTTGACGTACATGTATACGTCTTTTATAATCTTTCTGGGCATTTTTGTATAACACACAGTTTGTTTAGATGTGATCGTTTTTTATTAACAAGCCTTAAACTAAACGGAGGAGGTGTTTTAATTGTTTAAACTTTTGTTTGTAGTTATTAAGTTTAAGTTTGTATCATATATTATCAGTGTAATTTAACTGCGTTTAATTTATTTCTATACTTAATGATGGTACTGTGTTTTTAGATTTATGCTTTTTCAATATCTGTGATATTTCTGTGATTAATGATGTGAATGTTTTGTTAAAACTTAGCCCAACATCATAATACTTATGTGATAGATGTGAAATATGATACTAGTCGTAATATTTTAATGTGTAATTATTTTTTAATGATTTTAAATTTGCTGACTTTAACACAATCAATAACTTTTTGCTGAATGTTGATTGGTCCCGTCCTTTTTTATATTTGTGATGTTGATAATTGGGTTAATTTGTTTTACTTTGTGTTGCATTTTGCTATTGACTGCTTTAATAACAAATTGATTTTATTTACTAGACAAAAAAACTGTTTATAAACGTTATAACTCTTTAAGATTTTTGTCCGATAATAACAAGTTTCAATCAATTTGTACTTTGTGTAAAAGACTCAGTACATGTCTATAAAGCAATATTTTACTAAAACAGAAATCAACATTTAAAGTAACCCTAAACATTTTTTAAAATTTGTTAGTAACACTAAAAAATCTAATGATTTTTCAGCTACAATGTATTATAAACAAAAAACAGTAATAAAGATGACTGTTAATAGTTTTGCTGATGTCTTTTTTTTAGTTTACGATTCACAAACTTTTCTTAATAAAGCTAAGTTTTTTTAAGTCACAAAGATACATTATGCTTTTGCAGAAATCTGAAGCTAAAGAGAATATTTCTAATTATAGAGGTATATGCATCCAGTTTGCTATTTCTAAGTTATTTAATCAAATTGTAACTTGTAAAGTACAATGGATGTGCAAAAGCATTTTAATGGAATAGCAACATGGGTTTTTTGAGGCTCGTTCTACTCTTACAAATCTTCTTTGTTACAAAAATGATCTTTTAAATGCCTTTCAATCAAGAGTTTAAGTTGATTCTAATTACACAGATTTGTCAAAGGCTTTTGATTGCGTTAATGATAGAATTTTAAATGTTAAGTTTTGGGCTTTGGGTTTTCTGTTGTTGCGTGGTTGTCGAGTTTTTTAGAAAACTGTACTCAGTGTGTAAAAATTAAAAACCTTTGATCAAAACTAATTGTTGTTTCATCTGAGGTTTCTCAAGGATCACATTGTTTTTACTCTTTATTAATGATTTTGTGTATTCTATTAATTTATTGTCTTATCTTTTATTTGCTGATGATTTTAAAATTTATAGAAGAATCATATCTATTGATGATTGCATTAGTTTGCAAAATGATTTAAATTTTGTTCATTTATAGTGTCTTATTAATACCTTATTGTTTAACGCAAATAAATGTTTTTTGTTAAACTTTAACAGAACTTTTAATAAAATAATAGTCTATACTATCGATAATTTGATAATAATGTGCTGAAACATGTTTCACAAATAAAAGATTTGGGCGTAATTTTTAACTCAAAACTAACTTTTGTTAAGAATATAAACTATATGTGCAATCGTGTTATAAAAATGTTAGGGTTTGTGTACAGAATATCAACTGACTTATCTCCAAGCATACTTAAACTACTTTATTGCGCCTTGGTACGCTCTCATTTAGAGTACGGAAGTCAGTTTAGTGCCCATTTTACAGCATTTATACCTGTATATGCTATATAAAACGCATTCAAAACAAATGTTTTCTTTTATTATTGAACAAATTAGACGTTTTATCCAAAAATTACAAATTTAACCTTATTGCATTGCATTATAATTTTCTGCCGACAATTTAGCGCAAAAGAACCAATTTATCATTTTGACGTAGACTTATTTCTGAGATTTATTACCAAGAGCTACTAGTAACTTTTCTATTTCAGATACCAAACATTAATTGCCAAACTAGACTTCTGCAGTTAGAAATGTATGTTTTGGACCACTCTGTATATATTTATATTAAACAGATCAGATTTTTATTTGATAATAAAATTTTAAAACTATAATATATTTTATCTGTTATTATAGTAAAAAAGGCTGTAAATGTAATATATGTAACTATTCTTTTTGAATAATATACTATTAAATAATTGAGTATAATTAAACTGAATTGATCTTAGTTTACTGCAAATTTAATTTATAACCTATTGTTTTATTTAATCATCATATATTATATAAATATATTATTGCAATACACTTTGTTCAAACTAAAACATAAAGGTATTGTGGCTAATTTTCTTTTTTATATCGGTGTTGCATTTGGCAGAGTCCTGTCAAACACTGTATTGTAAAACCTTAAAGAGCTGTAAAATTATAAACAATATCAAAAGAGATATTAACAAGATAATAATCGATGCTACAAAACAAAACCAAACACAGAAACAAAATTATTGGAATTAAAATAATATTAATGTATACATTAAAAGTTTGCAATAAATAAATAAAATATATTGTTTAAAGTTACTTATTACTTACTTAAATGTTATTATCATCAGATATCAGTTTTTACAAAAATATGAGTATCATTTGTGTGTAATTATAAAAATAAAAGTACATGCTCAAAAGTAAGTCTTGAAATTTTAAGGGTAGAATCTGTAGCATCTATAAAAATCTTATTACGCTTTGACGAGTAGGAGAGTTGCGGTAGTGCGCGCAGAAAGAACTGGCATAGGCTCGTCTAGAACCGATGCCAATCTTAGTGGTAGTAGCAAGTTCTTGGAGAACTAAGATAAAAAAAAAAATTTGCAAACAGTTGTTGCTAACAAATTAGTCAATTCTAAGCTCTAGGCAAATGCCGATGTTAAAGAGTTAAAAACGTACGCTGCGTGTGCTAACGCCTGCGACTGTCAGGCAATAGAAAATTCAGTTCCAATTTCCATGCAAACCATGTAACAAAACCGTAATTTTTGTCAGGACCTTGTAAGTTAACTTGACGGAGTGACCTAAAAAACCTAAAACGCCGAGTTTCTGAATAAGCATCTTTTATCTATAAAATTCTTTAGCAGAAAACAATGGTGAAGATTGCAATAAGCTCCGCAGTTGCAGTGGTGTCCAGATCTTTTGATAAATCTGAAAAGAATACTTGCAGTTTTGTCAAATTAAACTCTTAAACTTATCCTTTTAAATCCAAAGTTGTTGGTAAACCTTTAAAAGTTTTTTATTTATGTACAACTTTTTTATAGGGTGTTAGGTAAACATGCATTAAATATTTAAGGGGTTATTCCTTGGCTTGTTCAAAAAATATTTTGTTCTGTTATTTTATTTTAATTTCTAAAAAATCTTTATATTTCTAAGATACAGAGTAAACAAAATTTGCAACAATTACAACCTTTTTTTTATCAAAAAGTACATGTAAAGTTGCTAAATTTACAATAAATGCTAGAAATGACTTTCTTTAGCCTGGATGCAAGCATTCAATCTTTTTGTAATTGAGTGCCAAACTCTTATAAACACACCAGGGTTGTTTCTAATTGAGTTACACTCAGCAATTATCTAATTTTGCAAGTTGTCCAATTTTTCTACTAAAGTAGCGTAACCTAATGACTTTAGATAGCATGTAGCATCACGTTTCTGCCATAAGAGCTGCCGGCTGGTTTCCTAAAACAAATAAAGTATATATTATAATTTAAGATAGGCAACCGAGGTAACTGTTGGAAGTTATTAGGGATGTAACGTAGGCAACCCAACATACACTATGGATAATCCGGTAGCCGGACATTGAGGATTGTGTTATGAATATTTATATTTGTACGCACACTAATTAAGTCAGTGTGGGGGTGTTACATGTTAGTTGCTATATGTTCTAATTAACTTTTGTTAGTAATGGTTAACGTTTGAAAGATTGTTTGACACTTACCATGTGAGTTGATCCCGACGTATCATTTCGGCTATTCCTACCTCTGTGGGCCTTCTCTGGTGGTGTATTCTGAAATAAGAAATTATTAATATATATGTGGGACTATAATGGTGTGATTATTACAAGGATATAGGTGGAATTATGTGATGTTAGTATTGGCGGTTACGAGTAGGGTTATTTTCTCTCGGAGTAAGATTGAAACTAGTTTTTGAGTTAATTTTAGGGATAAATGTTGTTAGATCTTACTCGAGAAGTGGCTTTATTGCTATGTAGGGAATGGGGGGAATGTTTTAAGGGATTTTACGATTGAATGTTTTGTTTATTATTGGTTGGAGGTTATGTGGATTGGGAGAGTACAGGATGGATTGATTGAGTACTGGAAACTTACTAATGGTGATATTCTAAGCTTTCTAGTAATGTTACAAATACTATTATGATGGTACTTACTTGAATTTTAATTAATCCTAATGTTGACATCTGTCACTGTCACCCACCATGTTGTTTACACTTGGCACTTTTGGGAACATGTCATAATTTACGGTTGGCAGCACTGATTATTGGTTCAGGGTGTTCATGTGAAACTTTAACATGGAGGTTCTTTCTCATCCGGTGCTCGAAGTGTGGTGGTGTGTTTGCTGGTTATTGAATACCGACAGGAGGGTGTAACCTCACGGCTTGTGGCCATTTTATGGTATGTACCATGGATTAAGTGCTATATGGAAAGCACCCGCTAATTATTGGAGCGGAAAATTGATCCTACCGCTGTGCGGATTTTTCACCACCCACACCTCGTGGCAAATGTTATATGGGCGGCCGACGAAGCTCAACTTAGAATATATTGGAATATATGTTTGTATATACATAACCGGATAGAGGCTATCGAATTGCTCCTACTCAATCTCAGGTAATAAATCCACCTCCGTAATATTAATTAAGTGTGACTGTTGTGTAGTAATTGCACGTGTGGTTTTAGGTTTTCTTTATCAGGTTTTCTTTCTTACCTTTAAACCTTTCTATTGTTGATGGTCATTGAGACTAACATGTGTACTGGTGTCATCAAGATGGAGTTCCGGCTCTAAGGACTTGATGTTGGACATTCCAGCCATACACCGAGGTATTCTGTCGGAACAGTCATCCCTGGGATAAAATATATTTGGGGGTTCGGATGCCAAGGAGGACGTTCTGGAGCTGAGGATCATCGCTGGAAGTCAAGGCTTGAAATTTTATATGTTTCCTTAACTTTTTAAATATTTATGTTGTGCTTCACACTACCTTATCATGCGTCACATGATATTTATATATGATATTTATATATGATATTTATATATGATATTTATATGTGATATTTATATATGATATTTTCAACTTTTTTTTTTGTAAGAAGGTATTATTGCGTGTTTGTAAACCTCGTGCAAGGGGGCTTCGTTGCCTGCTTAAAAGTCTCAAATTTATGAATTAACGGAAATCGGGGTCGTTCGTAGCGCTACGCGTTTCACCGCTTTCACCTCGTCATTCGCGGGCCACAAGGCCATATATTTTTTTTTTATATAAACTTGCATGTTCGGTTATTTATTACTTGTGATACCTTGGGCGTATGCCCCAAACAAAACGTATTTAAATGTTCGATGTTTAATGATTAAATATAGAGTGTGTGCCACACTTTTCAAAACAGACCATTGACCTGCGTTTAATTTATACTTTTGTTCTCTTGGGGAGGGATTTACAGGAACAGGTGGGTTCGAGCTTTTCCCACGGAGACCGGTATCGCCGAAAGTCCTCGACAGAAACAAGCTCGTGGCGCTCACAATTATACCCGCCCGTCTTCACTGAGCCGGCAGGCACTTTCTCGGTTGACCATACCACCCTAGCTCCCTCATTTTCTTCTAAGAAGTGAAAAATTACGTCACAAGCACCATAAAAAATAATTCAGGGGGTTTAAGTCTGAAGATCAAGCAGACTATGCGTGTGGCTCACCTCAACCAATCCAGCAATCTCCGTATGTTGCTGTTAAATAATCACGAGTAACCATACTAAAATGTGGTGGTGCACCATTGGGCATAAACTACATTGCAATTATTGTTGCCAATGGTACAGTATCCAAAAACTGAGGTAGCATGTGTTTCAAAAAGTTGCGATACACCTTGCCGGTAAGTTTTCTCGTTAGAAATACAGATCCAATTAGACAGTTGGCCACAAATTTAACCCAAACAATCAAGAAAAACGGATGTCTTTACATACTTAATGCGGATTTTTATCTGCCTACATATAAATGTTATAAAATTTCCTTATAGCGTTTCTTGAGAAACTGGCTCTATCGGTAAAAAAAATATGTTTCGGGAATTGAGGAATTAGAACTAATGTTTGCAAAAAGTATTGACATTACGCAATACGTAAAAAAATCAGCAAGTAGTAGTGCTTGAATACGTTAAATAAAGTATGAATACAACAAACTGCTTTTAAAAATTTTCTGTCCAATAATTTACATTTAAAGTTTTAGCATTTTTTGCGTAGAACTACTTAGATTTTCTTTTATCATGTCTAGTACATTCTGTTCTAGTTGTACCGTTCTTACTATCATTGATCTTTATATTTCTCTATTTTGTTTTTAATTTGCCTGTTTTACACAGACGTCAATAAATGTTTTTGAAAATTATTTGGTTGGAAATATTACAACAAGAAAACTGTTTAATGTACAATAACTGTAATAAATTTCTATCAGCAAGTTTATACATGCAATGATGTCAGTTATTGTGGCGTTTGTATATTGATTCATAGTAGAGGAATTTACTAACTATTAAAGACACTTTACACAGCCAAACGTCACTCAATCCAAACAACTGCAACTGATACATGTAATGATCAATAACGAAACGTATCAAATAAAATCCACTTGTATATTAGTAGATAAAACAGCCGTTTCAAGTTATCTTTAACAATTTTTTGTACTCATTGGCGTACGCGATATTTTTATTTACATTAATAATTTTAACAAATATTGAATATGGTTGTCGAAAATTTTGTTCACCTTATATCTTTGAAACAAAATGGTTTATAAAAATCATCATAGAACAAAATTTGCCTAGAATAGCCCAAGAAATTACCCCTAATTTTTTTGCCGCACGTTTACCTAACACCCTGTATATCTAAAATGTATGTACGTCTTTATATTAAATATTGTTTCAAAGTATGGAGAGGTGTTTCTAAAATTACACTACTTTTTTTTAAGATTTACATATTTTACAACATATAATGCTGCAGATCTTTGCATTTTCTTTAGATATTTCCAGATTTTTTTTTAACAATATACCAGACATATTGTTATCTAAATAACTATTTGCTTGTAATACTTGCTAAGAATTTTAATAAATATTTCCAATCCGTTCAAAAATGAAAATATTAAATTTTTAAGAAAGACAATGAAAACATAGAATACATTTTTAAACTTAATACTTTCTAAAACTATAATCTACAAATATTCAAGATTAACATTTACAGACTTTTAACGTATGCAGTTTTATTTGATAAAATTCAAAAGTTATTTTTATATTGTTGTAACATATTAAGTATTAAATATCACATCCTAAATAAATTGTAATGTTACTCTTCATTTACTAGTAATAGAAAATAATGATATTTTTTTAAATCTTAAGTTATGTTTAAAATAGGAATTAATAGCTGCTTTCCAATTACTAGGACAACTAACCCGCTCTGGGTTAGTGACTCTAGCGTACGCTAGAGCAAGTTACACTCGTGCATCTTGCACTTTTATGAGAACACATTTCTGTAGCGTTTGTGTATGTCATGTACCAGATTTTGTGCAACCAATTGAAAGGAGGCCAGGGCTAGAAAAAGAAAGAAAAGAACAACTTTGTGCAGTAAACCCACTTTACAAAATGTAATAAAAACGCCATGAATTTTGCCCTGGCGTGCACTAAATTCAGCTATTGCTGCTTTCCCTTTAAGTTTAACACAATAGTGTTATAGAATTATGTCAGTGGTATTCAATAATAATTTCAGCTTATTGTAAGTTTTTTTTTATATGATTATATTGTTGTGAATATTGTCTTATGCTAAATTTTTTTGCTTAACATAAAATAATGATTTTTTTATAAATATTATTTTGTCTGGTTGTTCCTTTTTCTTAATGTATTGTTGTTTACATAAACTGTTTATTCTAATAAATAAACAAAATCAACCATAAATAAGATAAAATAAAATTGTCAAAGCGTTGTAACAAATTTGTTTGAATAAAAAAATGTAAACCAACTTATAGCTAATAATTACTTACATCTAACTATTATAAACAAGTTAAAATTTTTTTTTTTTTAAATAAATTCGATTTAAGCAATAATGTACATTTGATTATAAAAAAAAACTTTTACTTAATATTTCTGCAGTACCGCTATCTATCTGTAAAGATTTCCGAGGCCTGGTATTGGAAAGTTATTTATTTATTCTGTAATGTTGTAATGTGTATTGGTTTTATATTTAAATTTTTACATTTGTTTTTCTATTAACTATTGTTTAATTTGATTTTAAAGTTGTTTATAGAGCATTATATACTTATTGCAAATCAAAAATAATATTAGTAATAACGCATAACTTGAAGGACCAGCATTTATGATTAAGTCAGAGTTAAAACCATCAATTCTAACTAAATTTATTTTACTAACAAAAAAACTATTGATAAAACTTACAGATTTATAATCAAGACTTATTCATTGAAGCTTGGTGATAAGATTAAAATGCCTTACCTAATCAAATGTTTTAAAAATGTCTAGAGTTACTGCAATGTTTTATCCATATTTGTCTAAAGTAGAATATTTTTTTTGTGACTTACATAAATCAATAAATCTGTTGTCAATCGTTTTGATTCAAATTCTTATTGAGTAGTTTAAATTAAATGAATTTGTTTTAAGTACTTGACAATGCAAAAATTAATATATTTTAAAATATTAATGATTAGACAATAATGCAACTTCTTTATAGTTTAAAAATTAAACTTGTTTCCTTCATTAGGTACAGGTTAAACATTTGCAATTTTTTAACAATTTAAAAATGTTTTTTTATATAATAAAGCAAATATTTACTTACAATAAAAACTATTTTATTTGCAAATGTTTTAAGAATAATAAAAAGAATTTTATTTTATTTTATCTACTTGATGCTTTTTTGGTATTTAAATTGAAAAGATTGCCTAAAATAAATGTTACTTATCATTTTACCACTAACAGTTGAAAGATTTAGAATTAAAAAATTAGATGCAATATGGTTTGCAAAAATATCAGTTTTTTCATCAGTAACTAAATAATTTTGATTATTTCAAAAAGGGTATTAAAGATTTTAAACTTCTTTGCAAAAAAATTATTGTTTTATACAATTTTTTGTTGTTTATGTAAAGCTGAGAAATTTGATAAGCTTAGTTTTTGTTAATTCATTTTTTTTTAGGTTTTATTAAATTGTTAACATTTTACAAGCTTTATCTTGATAAGTCTGACTGGAACAATAGCTGACGTGTTTGTTAAATAATTTTTACCTCTTATTAACTGCTTGTTTTGTCTAAATTTAGTACTTTTTTGATATTATTTTAAAGAATTTTTGTAAAATTTTTTAGTTATCAATATTAGTATCAAAATTAAAATTATCAAGAAAATGTTTAATTTTTATTATGCTCATCTTTATTGTGCGTTTTACGCCGTAGTTACGTTGCTACAGTCTAGCATGTTTAGAGAGGTTTTGATAAGACGAACAGTTTATTAGATTTTGGTAGTAATAAGAAAAGCTTTAACAACAGATCTAATAAGTAAATTATTAGAATTTTCTAAAGCAACTTTAACAATAGTTTTCTAGATTAATTGAAAGATACAGATACATCTAATAGTCTTGGTTAACTAGGAAAATATGTGATTTGCTAAATAAGTTAAGTAAAATTTTGTAAAGCAGCAAAAATCATAATTTGTTGTCTGGATAGTGTTTAAAAAATAAATTATTTTAGTCTTTGATGAGATTATCTTCAAGAAATTTGTTGCAACTTTTAGAAAGGTTATCAAATTTTTTTAAAATTGCGTTGTTTAGAGAACGGTCTATTATAAAAACAGTTTTATCGGAAAGATTTATTTTAAGAAATATGATATTATAATTAATGCCTTAAATTTTATACGTCGTCAGTCTAAAATATATTTGCTGTTTGTGTATGCACAAATGCCCTGTTGGTCAGCAAAAGAATGATTAAGATGATAATTGGAATCTACTATATTAAGGCAATCAGGATCTTCTTTATTGTTATCTATTGTTTACTTTGGTTTTAGTCAAAACAAGATTTGGGGTTTTTTATGTTTAAGATGATGACGAACAGAATTTAAATTTTTTTAGACCACAAATATTAGAAAAATTAACTTTTAAGCCAGAAGCTTAGTCAATGTTAGGTTGATTAAATTGGCTTTGTACTGCCACTTTAATCGTAACATTCATTTTCAAAAATAATGTTGAGTTGCTTTTGAATGAGCCGTGTTCATATTGCTTTGGCTACCTGAGGCTATTGTACATGTATTTTTTGTAATACTCAACTAATACAGTGGTCCAGGGTACTAAGGGTAATAACATTTTACACAATATACTACCAATTCTTTTTTAAATTTTAATTATACATTTAATTTAACAATTACAATATTGAAATTAACACATTTGTTTTTATTAAATTAGACATTTTACAAAATTATAATTATAACTTTCTAACGTCTTGCATTAATCTAATAATGTCACTTTTCAATAACGGCCTTCTTCTCCTTGTTTCTCCGTGCGGTAGACATGACATAACGGTATAAACAAGCATTAAGTAAAAATTGACAATCAATATTAACTTCATCTTAAATGGTTAACTGTTATTTTCTTTGTGCGTTTTGTGAATTTATATAATTTGTTATACAATATAAAATAAAAATGGAAATGATTAGTAATTTATTATTACCATAAAACATGTTTTTTGATGTTGCAATTTAATGTGTTTTGATATGCTACAAATAAATTAATTTATATGGGACTTAAATTAATTGCATTTATTTACAGGGTGTTTTGAAAAGAACATAAGTATTATGTCTGTTTAATTAATATAATAAATATATTCCATAAAACAAATTAAAAAAAATTAAATATTAAAATATTTAGTTTAGTGTAATAATTAATACAATTAACAGCAGTTGGTTGTATTTTAAAATTAAAATTTACTGTTTTGGAAAATGCGCTGTAAGATATTTATTGAAAATTCAAGTTTATAAAGGCTACAGATACTATTTTAAAAAACATCAAAACATACTCACATATTTATTAATAAGATCTTTTAAAAGTTTAAAGTATACTATGCTTAAAACATTTGTTTGTTTAAAAAAGTTTATTAATGTAATGTTACTTTGTAACATAATGTTATTATTATTTTTTTTGAATTTTAAAATGTGATTCATATTTACAAATTACTTAATATATTACAACAACATAAAAATATCTTCAAATTTTAATAAATAATATACCAACACTTGCTAAAACAATCACATTGAAGGCTAGATTGATTGAGCAGTCTGTGAGTATTGACCTTAAATATTTGCGGCTAATATGTCTCGAACAACACTAAATTTCGAAGTTTAATACATGTCATTACCGTATGGTTAAAAAAATTGGTCCTCCCACTAAATTGTCAGTAAATATTTGATAGATATTCTTAATATTCTTCATATATATATAATAGAGACAGATTTATAGTCCTATGTGGAGACATGAATATTGATTTTTTAAAAAACACTGAATCTAAAAACATATTAATCGACTTGTTTGAATCTTTTGAGCTTAATGTGAACAACAACGAACCAAATAGAGTCTTTACTAATGTAAATAGAGACACTTCTGAAAGTGCTATAGACTACATGATAACTAACATTTCAAATGATACTATTGTAGTAAAAAACAAAGATGTCCTTATAGCAGATCATTTAGCACAAATTCTTACGTATAACAATTTACATAAACTAAATAACGTCAAAAATACAATTATTAAAACTAGAAAAATAAATTCAAATAGTCCACTAAAGTCTCGCTTTGAAGACTTTATGAACACCATAATCTTTTATTTGGATGTTGCTTGCCCTATTCAAATAAATAAACATATTTTAAATCATCACAAAAACTGGATTACAAATGAAATTAAAGTAAACTCTAGAAATTTACAGAATATGTACTGGGTAGTCAAAAACTCGAATAATATATTGATTAAAAAGGAAGACAAACAAAAACATAATCTAAAAATTAAACAAGCAAAACGGAACTATATACAAAATAAAATAGTATCTTTAAATAATTAACCAAAAGAAATATGGAAATAAATAAATTATAATTCAGGAAGGTCTATAAATAGAACTAATAACATCGAACTAAAAAGTGATAGTTGCCAAATTATTTGCAGATTATTTTTCTATTGTTGCTTTTGATAAAATTAATGTAAAATATGGCACTAAATCAAAATATAGTGCTGGTTGCACTTTGATGTTGCACATAAAACATAGCATGTATTTGGAACCTGTAGACAAAACTGAACTATTAAAAACTATTAATAATCTAAGCAATAAAAACTGAAACTGATGACATAACTTCACAAATCTTAAAATCAATAACAACAGTTATTCTTAACCTCCTTATTTATTTATTTAATGAATCTTTGGAGATTGGCAAATTTCCAAAAGTCTTAAAAACAGGACAAGTGACTCCTGTGTTTAAAAAAGATGATGTTCATCTCATAGAAAATTATCGTCTAATTACTATCTTAAGTACATTATCAAAGGTTTTTGAAAAGATTGTATATAGCAAAATAATGTCATTTTTAAATAAACATAATATTATTTGCAAAAACCAACATGGTTTTAGAGCTAGTCATTTTGTAGAAACTGCATCAAACGAATTTTTGAATTGTATTTATGAAAAATTAGATTCTTGTAATTATCTAATTGGTTTGTTTTTTGATCTGTCAAAGGCATTTGATGTAGTAGACTTAGGCTCGTTTGCACCATTGTTCCTTAAATCTTAAGGAACCTTTAATAGTCATAAGTGTTCCTTATTACATTGCACCAAGTTTTTAAGGAATAATTAAAGGCTTTAGTGACGGTTAAATTTAAGTCCTAATATTTTGCGACTTAAACATCACCTTAACCTAATAATGTGAATAGTGTGTGTAAAAGTGCTACACAATAATAATAAAAATGGACAATGATTATGAAATACTTTCAGTTTTCGAAGATGATGTCGAGGTATTAGAAATAATAGAAGTTGGGATTCCTCGACAAGTATCTACGGCTTGTAGAATTGTTAAAAGTTTTGGTGGCACTAGCAAGACTGTGTCCGACATACGTAAAATTTCCTGAAACAAATTTAGAAAAAAGAAATTATGCCAGAAGTTTTTCAATATTGCTGCCTTTCCAAGGGTGTTTGGTGCTATAGATGGAACCCACATCCAAGTTCAATCACCTGGTAATTTTTGATGATTTATTAAACAACTCTGTAAAGTACGAATTTGTATATAGGTGAAAACAAAACAGACATTTTTTGAAATAGAAAGAATTATTTTTCTTTAAATGTTCAGGTAGTTTCAGGTAGTTTCAGATAGTAAAATAAATATCCTGAATTTGGTTGCGAGGTTCCGTTCATGATGCGACAATAATTAATAATTCTCAAATAAAAAATAGATATGTAGAAATAAAATTAGCAGAACAAATTCTTTTTACATGAGAATTCATTTTTCTAAAACTGTAATAATAAAGTAAAAACACAAACATTATATACTCTTTTCTATATTTCTTTTTAACATCTACAAATATATATACCTTTAAATTAATTAAATAAATATTGCACTAATGTCAGAAATTTGATAAAAAAAACGTAACGGAAATAAATTTCACTAAATTTGTACAGAGTTGTCAAATCTATCTTTAACTTAACCTAAGGATCACTTTATTTTGTGTGGTGCAATGTAAATCCAAACTAAGGAACAATTTATTTTAAGTGCCCTTTAGTTATGGAACACTTTTAAGGAATAATGGTGCAAACGCGCCTTAGATTTTATTATTTAGGTATTTGAGGGATAGTCTCAAAATGGATCCAATCCTATCTTTTAGAGCGTAAATTGGTCGTAAAAATAGGAGATAAAACAACTAAAGAACGTGAATTAAAACTAGGTGTGCTGCAAGGGTCTGTTCTAGGTCCTCTGATTTTTCTTTTATTTATTAATAATTTGCTTTCGTTTATAACACAAGGAATAGTTATTATGTTTGCTGACGATATTTCTATTGTAATTTTATCAAAAGTGTAGAATGTATTAAAAACAAAACAATAGTCGTACTTGATGAGTTTTACAAATGGTGTAGTAAAAACCGGCTAATAGCAAATTCCGAGAAAACTGTAATGATAAACTTTCATTTTCGAAAATGCTTACAAAGTTAATCTGTGTTCTATAATAATGTAGAACACAAACTGTAAAATTTCTTGGCACAATTTTGGATGAAAACTTAAACTGGAGTCTACATATTGACCAAACTTGCAAAAAATTAAATTAAAGCTATTTTGCCATCTTGCAGTTAAAACCCTTTGTGAATGAGAGTGCTCTGTTGAATATGTATTATGCGTTAGTATATTTGCATATTAATTTTAATATATGTACATGGGGAAATGCGTCTTACATTAATAGAATTTTTGTTTTTCAAAAGAGAGTGTTGAGACTTATTTTTAATATAAAATCTCGTGAGACTTGCAAAACAGTATTTCAAATAAAAAATTTGCTTACTGTTCCATGCATCTATATATACAAGTCGGTTAATTTTATTAAAAAAAAACTAGAATTATTTACAAAATCTAAAGATGTACACTCGCATAACATAAGAAACAAAAATGTTATCCATCCACAAGCTCATAAGTTGTGTAAGTACGAAAAATCGCCAGAATACGCAGGAATAACATTTTACAATAAATTGCCGAAACATATTCGAGAAATAACTGTGTTTAATGTTATTAAAGTACGTTTCAAAGAATTTATAATTCAAAAAGTATACTATAATGTAAGCAAATATCTTTTAGACTAAATTATGTATATACATTATTAGTATTTGTTGAATAATAATAATATTTTTAAATTGTAGTTTTTAAATGTGATTTTTATATTTGTTTTGAATAGTTTATATGACTTGTTTTGTATTATTTTTAAGTGACTTTTCGTACCTGTATTTTAAACTGTGCAGCATGTGAATAAAGATTTATTATTATTATTATTATATAACTTTGAAAAATAATAATATGCTTTTATAACAAGAATTTTTGATCAATTTAATAACATAATATTTGTTTTTTATTTAAAATGATTTTAATTGAATAGTTTTAAATATAAATAATGTTTATTTTCTGGGGTGTTGTTGTCGACTTTTAGCGTATTTGTTAATCGCTTTTTGCTTCTTATTAACTGCCTGTTTTGTTTACATTAAGTACAAGTACTTTTGTTTTGATTAATTAACAGAAAATGGAACAAACTTTTTAAAAACTCTTTAGATAGTTATTGTGAGATTTTCTGCTGCAATATGTGGATCTTTAAAATAGAAGTATTGAAATCAAAATCACATTCAAATTGACGTAGATAATATTGGCATGTTGTGTTAAATAACAACATGTTTTTAAACTTTACTTTAGTTAATTATGTTATCAAATTTCATTCAGCAGATTGAATAATATTTAATACACTTATTGCCTTAACAATGCGCTTTTAAATGCAGTTGATAAAATAACAAATTTAAGTGTTATTTTTGATGCAACGCAAAATTTCAATTAGCATATTGATAATATTTGCTCAAAAGCAAGAAACTTGTTATGTTTTTTATTAAGAGCTTCTAATAAATTGAATGCAGCTACAACTTTAACATTGAACAGATTGTTAGTACTATATATTTTAGAATATAATTCAATAATATGATCACCAGAGTAGAAATATTTTAAAAAATTTAAAGACTTTTGAATATAATTTTGTATAAAAAATTATATGTTTAATTTGTTTCAACTTTATATCACGTTTAAATGTAATTGTCGTAAGATTAATTTAGTTTTCTAATTGTTTTGTAAAAAAATACAATGTACACTAATATTTTTTTATTGCTTATATTTATGTAATTAAAGCCAATGTGCCGTATAATAAAGTATTAGTATTAGAATAGAATAAATAGTTCACATTAATACACATAAATCTAATTTGATTACATGTGAGGGGTAGTTTAGCGGGTATAGCCTTTTTTAAATAATAGAAAAAGTTCTACATTTTGTCCGTTAAATGTTCCACCTCCGTAAAAAAAAACTGTTTATAGTAGCTTGTACACTGTCATCATAATCATACACTTTACCATTTGCCAGTTAGAATTTTTTATTCTTCAATT
The DNA here is from genome assembly GCA_963932245.1 of Tachinus rufipes. Taxonomy (NCBI): domain Eukaryota; kingdom Metazoa; phylum Arthropoda; class Insecta; order Coleoptera; family Staphylinidae; genus Tachinus; species Tachinus rufipes. The sequence goes on from OZ010743.1 coordinate 85,518,505, forward strand.
TCAATAATATTTTCATAAATTGTAAAAATTTTAGCACGTATATGAATATTGGAAAATGTTCACTATCATAAAGGTGTTTCGAAATTTTCTAATTTTAAGTAAGCACGACAAACACGCAAGTGAAGTTTACAGTTTGACTTGTCTCAGGGAAACTGTTTATTAACGAAATTATGTTTTTGTCTATAAGTTGCTTTTTACAACTAGTAAAGGGACTAGTAAAAGTATTTTTTTGCACTACCCTTTCTTATAGAGGTTTTTTATTTAATACTCCTAATACTTACTAAAATTATTTTTTAATTATTTCTCAGCTTCTACTTAGTAAAGATGCATAGCAAAGACATTTATCTTATCTTATGTTTGATAAAATTTTCTTTACAATGTTGCTAGTCTGCAGAATTGTTACTCTTATTATTATAATTTATATAAGATCAGATTTGTTGTTTAGTACACATATAGTTAGTTTAAAGTGATATTAATTTAAGCATGGGTTATGGATATGTGCAGTATTCAATAAAACAGATTGTTGAGTAGTAAATAAAGTATCTTTTTAAAAAGTAAAACTTTTTTAATATCTTTGTATAGGTACTAAAAAATAAAAATTACAATCAGTTTTAAGTTTTTTTATTTTCAACTGCAATAAGTCATTTTGAGACACCTTATATTTGTCATAGTTTTCTGTTATTATGACCTGATCCTTTTATTTTAAAAAACATTTTTTTGTTAGTAAGCCATACATTTGATATCTTTATGTGAATCTATTCCTTGTGCATTTGGCAGTAGTACATTTCATAATTTTTTTTTGTAACTATTTAGTTTTTTAGTATTAATTGTAACAGTATTACATAGTTCTATGACAGTAACTAGATTTAAAGACATTTAATATTTATCAGATTCTATTATAGTTTTGTATAATATGCTTTGGTTCTTTTAAAATAAGATGTTAGATCTATTATTTGTGTGTTGTGATACATATCATGTAATATTGCTAATACATTTTCTAATTTTAGATCTTGCCAGTGTCCATTTTTCTATACAGGATTTTGGATAAGTTTAATATTTAGTAAACTTTGTTCTCATTTGCTACAGAATAAACTTAAAAAAAAAAACAATAATAATAATAATAGTTATTATTATTATTAAATTAAATATATGCTCTGCACTTATACTTTTTACTTTTTTACAAACCTGCATGTCTATATTAAAATTAAAATAATTTATTTAAGGTTAGGTTATTTTAATGTAAATTTTATAAACTTTATTGTGTTGTTTTTTTTATATAAATTCTAATATAATAATAGTTATTGTTTACTTTATTTTTTTTGTAAATTTGTTTTTTTAGACATTCTTTTATAATTTTTTTTTAAATTTTTTAATTTTTTTTTTTTACTTTTCTATCTAGCATGATGCATGTTAGCATTTCATCTGATTTTGCGGCTATAGTCACAGTTTTATTTATAGGGCCGGATTAATGCAATTTAAAAGGGTCCACATATTATGTAATTAGACTTGTTAATGTTATTTGTATTCATTTTAGTTTTTTATTAAATTAATATTAGTTTACGCAGTTTCTCGGAAAGTACCGATTACTACCGATAATTTATACAATAGTTTCCCAAAATCACGTACTATGTTTTAAATAAAATAGTTTTAAGATATGTCTAACTATTGTATAATTATTTAATTAAAGAAAGTTGTTGTAATTATAAATCAGTTAGTAGGCATAGTTAGGTACCAGAATTTGTTTTCTCTCTAGGAGAAGAGGGTATAAATACGTGAGTATTTTTAGAACACAGAGAGTTACTACCCAACACAATCAGCCTGATCCTGCCAGGAGACACCAAGTCAGCCAGAAATCGTGTATAGTGTACCAGGGTGAAGCACCAGAAAACAAGCTATACTCTCAACAAGATATTGTATTGCCTGGTCCTGACAGAAAGTACATATATTCTGTGCGGTAATTGTAGACGTTATTGCTTGTTCTGATTCTGCCCGGCAGAACAATACTACAATGTCCCGGACATTGTAGTATTGTCATCTCATTGAACCATTTAAAAATGACAGCCAATAATGTAAATTTCATTATTTTTTTCAAAAAAAAAGGTTGAATTAAAAAAAAATGATGGAGTTTGTTCAGTGTCTCTATTACTAACCATTTTTGAGTTTTGATTTTTTAGTGCAAAAGTTTTAAACGTGTGAAAAAAGTTTGACAAGGATAGTTTTTTTTATCTTTACTGATTTTGATGAAAATTAGTTAACTGACTAGTTTTGATGCCAAGAATACAAAACTGACATTTAAAAACTTGAGCAGTCAAATCATTGCAAATTGATGAAAATTATATACTCAGGATACCTACTCGATGTAAAATTTTCCGTAGAATCCGAATTTTGGTATTTTGAAAGCTACAAATATTTTGCAGACTTACAAAAGCAGAAAAAACAGTATAAATAGCAAAAAAGTAAAAAAATCAATTTTTTATAATGGCGTGCACTTGCAAAAATTCTAACAAAAATCATGGATGTAGATTTTGCATTTATTTATGAAGTTAAAAAATAAAATTTTATGCAATCAAAAGTTCAGACAACCAACAGTAAATTTTAACTCTTCTGGAATTTGTTTAAGGGTTGTATACTGGTATAAAAGTTGAAAAAAAAAAATGTGTTTGAAGACCATCCAAAACCTTACTGCCATAATTTTTTTTTTATTTTTTATTTAATAGGTGCGTATTTAAAAAAATAAAACAAGAAAAAGCTATTTTTGCCCTTTATGGAAAAGGGGAGAAGGTATCAAAATTTTAAAATTTTACCAAACACGTTATTTTTGATGCTAGAAAAGTAATTTTTGAGGTAATTTGGATATTCGTAATGGGGGAATTTTACTTATGTTAACTGGGGGAACCCTTTTATACTTTTATATGCTAAATGTTTTGTTAGACTGGTTGCATAGGTTGGTGGTGACTGTTACTATTATATGTTGTGTTTGGGGTTATTGACTTAATGTGTTTTTATGTGGTTTGAGGAAAGTGTATATGTGTTGAAGTTTGGTGTTTAATTGTTCGTTCAAGCAGTTGAATTTGTTATTGTTTTTTATATTTCGTACGCTTCTAGTATGCTCATGTTTAGTCCTTTTTTGCATTGATGTTTGAGTTTTACGTTGTTGTAGTTGTTGAAGCTGTGTTAGTGTAAGTGTAAATGTTTAGAAAAAGTGGATTTGTTGTTCTCTGATTTGTGTTTATTGATTCTATGTTTTAATGATCTGCTCAATGTAAATGGCATTACAGTCTTGGCAATCTATTTTATATATTCCGGATTTCCTTAAAATATCTGTTTTTTTGTTTATTGTTGCATAATATGTTTTTGATTGTGTTGGTGGTAGAAAAAGATCCATTTATGTCGTATTTGTGTAGACGATTTTAATTTTGTTGCTACTGTTATAGTATGTGAGTTTTATGAATATTTTGTTGTCGTGTGTTTGTTATTGTGTGTGAGTGTTGTGTTGTTATTTTATTTTATTTTGTGTTTGTGTCTGTTGATTATTTTGTTAATGATTGTAATGAGGAAGTGATTTGTTGTGACTAGTTGTTTGATGATGTTAAATTCATGTTGTAGATTGGTTGGAGAGAGATGTAAATTAAGTGCTCTATGTGTAAGTGAGTAGATGGCTGCACATTTATGGTTGGTGCTGTAATTCCAGGGTTTGTAGGTTTTCTATATATTTTGAAATTTAATTTATCGGCAGTTTTTATAATTGTGAGATCTAGGAAATTAATTTGATTGTTGTTTTCTATTTCTAGAATTTATATTGATGACATCATTTGCATATTTAGAAGACCACCATCAAACATAACAGATTTTTATAATTTTATTTCACACATTAACATCTAATTTACTGAGAGTTTTTCCTAATTTCTCGGTTATGTTACTAAAGTATGTTATTGAAATGTGTTTTATGAATTCTATGACTTTTATCTTAGCATAAATTAACTGTATAGTGACGTTATACTTTTTCTAAGTAATAATATTTTTAATTGTGTTTTTTAGAAATCCATTGTTATGATCTATTGATATAATTTTATTAAGTTTTTTTTGCCGAGAATTTGGTGTGAATGGTAGGCTGAAGGCTCTATGAACCATTAAATAGTAGGCAAACTTGTGACTGTTAGATTGTACAGAATCGAACAGAATGGTTGAGTCTGTAAAGAATAGTTTATGGAAAATATCAAGTTAAAGACTATTATTATTATTGTGGCATATTGTTAAATCTAAAAAGTTAATTTTTTTTGAGTTTAAGTCTTATTTTAAACTTAATACAGGGATAAATACTATTGATGTAAGTTAGAAAAATGTCTAATTTGCGCAAAGTACCTTAAAGCAAGTTAAAATATCATCAACGTATTGATTAATTGTTTATTGAAACTTGATTCATTTCGCCGTAAACAATAGTATTGTAAACACGTAAATAAATCTTCTTTGTTTAAATTACTATATAGTGTATCAAAGGCCAAAAATTAGCTTTAGCAGCACAAAAGAACAAAGGGAGTAAAGGCTGTTAAAGCATTTTGGCAAAAGTTACCTCTAAATCGTTGTTTTAACTCGCATTTTAGAGCCAAAATAGATATTTTTGAAAGAAACAGACAAAATATAGATATTTTTGTTAGATGTAAATGTTAAATAAGTGTCGTTCTGGTGTACGTAAAAAACACAAAATAGTTCCAGCCAAGCTTATAAATTATTATGAGTAATGCCGGAAGAAAAACGACTATAAAGCCGCTAGAAAAGAAGAGAGTCTTGGGGGTTTGCAAGTGGAATACAAAACAAATGATTCCGTCCGGCCAAATAACATAAAAAAGAACAAAAAAACAACAAATCAAATAAAAAATAAACGCAAAATTCAAATTTTTAAGTAATATAAATAATATAGTATATTACTATCCACATTCAAAATTTTTGTCACTACAATAGATAATAAACAACAACAACAACATAACCACAACCGACACCAAAACAACAACAACAAGTTCAACAACAACAACAACAAATGCAACAACAACAACAACAACAACAACAACAACAACAACCACAAATGCTACAGCAAGTACCAAATAGACAATTTAATAATAACTACAATCAAACCTATTATATAAAAACATTACACATTCATCTGACATATGGTGTCAGAATAAAAATAATAATAAAGATATAATTCTGGCAACTAAAACTGGATTTAATATAAAATCATTTTAATTTTTTTTATAAAGACTGCAGTAACAAAAACAACACTTTACAAAACTCCGTCAGCATCGTTCTCAGCTGGTATATCTTTAGGTGACTAAGAAATCACTAATAAAAAATTGTTTAGACTAATAATTTAAACATTCAATATTACAAAAAAATAATATAAAGACTGGCAGGAATGTCCACGTACAAAATGCAAATTATTACTATTGATGTAGACGCATGTCAAATTTTACTGCAACAAGGCGTTTTCTACAAAATTTTTGCTTTAGCAAAGTCAATTTATTTAAACACATCACAGACAAATGCACCTTTTCTCTAAAATACAGCAAATGCAGAAATAACTATAAAACAGTTAGCTTACTAAAATGCACATCATGCAAGAAAGAAGGCCTCAAAGCGTGGTTGCTTAAATGCAAAAATCAACCAATTGGAAAAATCTCAAACATCAAAATAAAATTGACAAACAAAAGATAATAAATCTTTTAAACCCAGATTAAGCACAATAAGCACCTCCCAACTCTTCAGTCACCATAACTCAAATACAAATTGTATTTTATTGTTTAAATTTTTTTCATTCCAACATCTCCTGTGCTTTGTTTCTTAAAACTAAATCCCCAAATCTCTTATTAACTCAAAATTGGTTGATAATTCAAAATTTTGCTAATATTATTAACCAAAATTAAAAAAAGATTATCTGTATCGTTGAAAGAAGAATAAACCCTCCCAGCATCAATATGCATAAACTTCACATATTCTTTGTTTACATTCATCCATATTTTTATCAAACATATTGTCTTTTTAAAAACTTCTCTTTATCTTTATTCTATTATTGTTGGCGATTTCAGCTTAAATCTGTAATTTTCAACAGTTTCTAACAAACTCTAGTTTTTCAAAAATACTTACACAAATGACAAAACATTAAAAAAACAGTGCATAACGGCTTGCAACAAAATTAATAAAAAAAAAAAACTACTTTTGAAAAACTCAAAAATTGACTAAAAACAAAGTGACATCATACATACATTCAATAACAGACCCGGTTTTCAAGAATAGGTTTTCATATGACATTGACATTAACATTTAAGCTATTAGTTCTAGATGTGCCCAACCATTTTATTAAAATAAACGTAAGTTTTCTATATGATTGAACCCGTACGGTTCACATAGTTAACACATATTCTGACTTTTTCATTTTACAAAAAAGTGTTCTACAAAAGTCTCTTTTGTTTTTTCTCCTATATAATATTGCTCTGATATAATAATTATTTATTAACGCAACTGCATTTAACATGTTAAATTACATAAAAATTGTTTACAAACAATGATTACAAGTATGACAAACAAACAAATAGATATATACATACATACATACAAACATTTTTTTGCAATTGTTAAAGTATTACAATAAACATCTTACGTCTCCTATAAATACCCACAAAGTCAACGTTGTTTGATACACAGTTAGCGTGTCGTGCAATACAAGACAGTAGGCTGTGCCGACCATAGTCCTACTGTATGACATTATGTAAAATAGTGCAATTTCTAACCAATGTTTAACACTAGTTCTATTTTAAAAAAGTTTTATTTAAAAATTAACTACAATACTACTTTGTTTTGACAATATAAAAATAAAAATTGATGTTAATATTTGCGGTGTAGTTTTGAGCGCAAAACAGATCAACAAGTTTACTAATACAACACTAAACTATCTAGTTATTGTCCGTGCATCTGCTTTTATAATGATGATCTGCTGACTCGGCATTGCTGAGACGGGTACGGCAACACTATAATATATCCAAAACCTGTTGACAGCAGATTAGCCCGCTCAGTGCTTTGAACAAAAACTTCATGTCCATCTCATTTCTTCGTTTTTCAAACGCAAACAATCTCAAATAAATCCAAGTATTTTTAAATAATAAATACACATCAGTAAAGCTAAGTTTAAATGATAACAGTTTGTAAAATTTATTTTGAACTAACTACAGTCTGTTAATAGAAGTTTGGTAGGATGAAGACCATATTACGCTACAATACTTTAGATGTGATCTCACCAGAGAATTGTTTAAGATAAGAAAAGCCCGTATGTTACTAAAATCAGTCGTAGATCTTTTAAGAAATCCGAGCATCTTGTTAGCTTTATTAATAACAAAATCTAAATGAAGATTAAATGAAAGTTTTAATCAAGCTAGACTTGAGTCACGGATTGAGTCGACTTTTTCTAAACCAGTACCGTACAAAGTATAGATAAAATTAACAGGATTTTTGTTTCTTGAAAATGATATATACTGACATTTTTTAATATTAATAACCATGTGGTTAAGAACACACCATTTATTGACCGCTAGTAAATCTCTTTGCATGGTAAGACAATCAACAATATTGTTAACTTTACAATATACTTTTACATCATCTGCAAATAACAAGTGGTAACAGTTTAAAATATCAGATATGTCATTAATAAAGATTGAAAATAAGACAGATCCCAATTAGGACCCTTAGAGTACACCTGATATTGCCTTAATGAAATGAGATAGATAATTGTTAATTTTAACTTTTTGGATACGTTCACTCAAATACGACGTTTTTAATTTAGTCAATAGATTACCGACACCATATGCACTCAATTTGTTTATTAGCAGGTCATGGTTAACAGACTCAAATACTTTACTGAAATTTATGTAGATTGCATGAACTTTATCACCACTATCTAATGCTTTGATTTTATAACTAGTAATTACAAACAAGTTTGTTTAAATTGATCTTTTTGGAAAAAAAAACCTGTTGATAAATAATTATATTTTTAAAAGCACCAAAGAAAAAAATGCAAGTCGTTCTGTTGCGTTCTATGGTTGCTGATGTATTTTTTGATAATGATATGGGATATGAGTGAAAAATGTCTTTATTTAAGGTTTTTCACACAATGTATTTAGATAGTTGTAAACAAGCGGAAATTTGCCACGGAGCTTTCAAAATGCGTTCAAAAATACGCGACAAAAAGGTTGATTTCTGATGGGAAACTTAAATTAATACTTGCTGCATGCAGCTAAAACACTGTCATTACGAAATCTGTAAACAAAAATGATATCGTTGTTAATCAGCATTTTTATTAAAGTTTATTCACTGAATCAAAGAAAACAATTTTGTATCAAAGTTTGCAACAAAACACACTTGTTAAAGTAATGTTATTTTGTTTGTTTTTTTTTTTTTGTTAAAAGATTTTTAATGTGTAGTTTTGAATATCTCAAAAAAAGCGAGATAGACAAAAAAGTTATTTAGATTTTCTGATTAAAATTAAAAAATGTGAATCATCCTGTATATAAAACTTGATATTATCTACATTCGCGCAATAAATCATAAAAACTATAAAATAGTCAATATACTAATAACAATTTAAAAAAATATAAATGTTTCAATTATAATATATGTTACTACTTTTTTTATAATTGACTAGTGCAATTAAAACAAATCAATTTTAATTGTCTGTAACTCTTTAAAATTAATTTATAACACATTGTTTTTGTAAAATTTATGAATATAATAACTGTAATGCAAGGTATATCTAAACTTATATAAACCTTACAATGCAGTTCAAGTTTTACAAGTTACAATATGAAAATTGTTTATATATTACTTTTATTTATAATGTTACTCAACTTGTCAGAGTCTTGTCAAACGTTGTTTTGTGACAGTGAAGAAAAATGCAGAATCATAAATACTCTTGGAGAAAAAATGAATAATGTAGTAGACGGTCTTTTTAATGCTTAATAATATAATTTAACTGGTATTATATTAATATTTGCAATAAAAAATGTATGTTACTAAAATAAACAAAATATAATAAATATTTATTTAATTAATTATTCTAATAAAATCTGTAAGTTTTTATTTTTTCTTATCGTATCTACCTACTAAAGTTACTTCAATTTGTTTGAAGTATGTATCATGAATTAGAACAAGTAACAAATACTTATTTTTTAATTATTATTGTTTTATATTATGCTTTAATCAATTATTTTTATTAATTTATTTTTTAATACACAACTAGCTGTATTATCTTATTAACATTTTTAAGTGTAATTATATATTATAAATTAAATATTTGGTTGGTTGAAATTTGATATACATATAAAGTTAGAGATTATATCAGCTTAAAAAAAAAAAAATTTGAATATCCATTAAAAGTAAATTCTCTAGCGTTAATTGTTTATTTATAACTTCATAATTTTCATTTTTAGTATGTTTTTTTAATTTTTAAATCTTAATAAAAAAAGATTTTTATCCAAAATGTTTAAAATTTTAAGTGTTATAGTCGAGTTTATACTGTATTGCATTACAGCCAGACACGAATAGAGTGGCCACTATATAGGCAACTTAGTATACACCAAAATTATGTTGAATGTGGTTAAACTTTTGCTTTTACCTGTTTTTAAAATCTTGAATGTGTTTATTATAAGTACCTAATATTAAAGCTTTTTTTGGTTGCCAAATATATACTCCTTTGTAGTTATTAATCTTTAATTTTTATATACCACTTTTATTCCCCTAGTTTTTTTGGTATTTTTACCGGGTAATTTTACAGGTTGTTGTCACTGCTTTCAGAATATAAATGCAAATATAACCAATTTAGTTCAGTCTATTAGGTTTCAGTCCTATTTCAATCATGTCTATGGTGCATCACATTATAGCAGCCGCTTTTGCTTAAAAAGTCGAGGCATATATACCCAAAAATAGCAATGTTTGATTGTCTAAGTGTTTGTTCTTGTAGACTTCAGCCTAGGTGTTCTATTGTTTATTCATTCTCATCATTTTTTTTATTGCAGTAGTTTTTTTTTTTAAATTGACCTCATTATTAGGGTTTTATTTTTCAAACAACACAACTGTTATGTTTAGTGTGAGGGTTTTAAGGTTCCATTTATTTGCAGTCTGGATGCTGTTTTTCCTCAGCCATTACTATTAGAAAAAATGACGGTAACAATAATAGTATTTCCATAGCTGCTGTTGGTTTTGTTCTTATTGACTCCGATATCAACTTTTTTTGGCCGTTCATTTAATAGTGTTCTTTTCTTTTTATAATATACTACTGCTAGACAAGAGAATCTATTCTTTGACTTTCTATTGCCTTTGCAAAAAATTTGAAAGTAGTATTGTCAATAACTTCTTCAATATTCAGAAAAGCACCTAAATCTATTTTTTTGCAGTAGATATTTTTTCACCTACTGACTAACTAGTATATAACTAGTTTGCAGGATTTATCCGTTTGGAAGACATATTGACGTTGGAGCAGTAATCGGGCCTTTAGCGCCCCATTCCGTAAGTACTTACTGACTATTTTTTTCAATAGTTTTTGGATAATGGATGTCATACTGATTGATCTATAAGATTTTACCAAGGCATACGTAGATCTTCCCGGTTTTCGTATAAATATTACCTTGATCGCTTTCTAGCTAAATGGTATTTGTAAAAATGTTAAGCTTGCTCTGAAAATCTCTCATAGAGGGTTTTTCAACATTGCAAACCCTTTTTGTAGCATGATGCAATAAATTCAATCGGCTCCTGACAAATTATTTAAGGTGGGAAAATTGTCGCATAAAACTATCGTGCAGCTTTTCTCGAAAGTTAATTAAGATAATTCATTTCCGTTTTCGGCATCATAATGAGTATAATAACAACATTTGAATAAGCTATTTTGGTAAAAATATATTAATAAATAAAAAAATTTAGTGGCAAAAATTGTTCAATTTATTTCAAACTTAGTTCATATTAATGATATTTATATAAAGATAAATTATGCCGCAAAAATTATCACAAAACAATTATTTGTTTGCTTTAAAAGTAGCACCAAAGATGAGAATTCTTTTGGGTGTAAACAATATGCCCACCGATGGCTCCGCCCATTACGTTCGGTTCTGTTTTTATTACACAATTGGTAGTTTGATTTTATTGGGTGATCGTCGCCATGGGCGGTATATTACTACAGTGCGAGTGAAGCGCTCCCGGTGGTTTATCACGGAACCATTCCTGACAATTCTGTCTTTAAATGATTTGAATGTCTCAATTTCCCATTTTAAATTGCCTTGATTAATTATGGTTTTTGTATTTTCTTTATCTTTTTTGTTTGTCTTTTTGGTTTGGCAATTTTAAAGTTTCTTAATTCGGAGCTTCCGTCAGCATAAAATTCAAAAATGCCCTTGTTGACTGACTCTGTGTATTTTCCGTTTTTGAACTGCTTTGAACGTTCTCTCAATATTTTCTCTACGATTCTTTTTTGGTTTTTTTAAGACTTAGGTGAACCAATCACCGTTTTTTTGACTTTGTTGATTTGTTATCTAGTAATTGCTCTTGTCTTGTTAAGTACCTTGTTCCACCAAGTAATTTTGTAAGAAGTGTGCTTGACAGTGCTAAAGCAACTGCCTTTAAAAACAGTTTTACTGAAGTTAACAACTTCAATTTTTTTTTTAATTCACAATAAAAAAATCTTTATTAAGCCGGGTTTTTTTTACTATTAAAATTGTTCCGTAATGGAATGTCTTTACGTATATTATGCAGTTAGTGTTAAATAAAGTACAGATAACTATTATAGAGTATTTTCAGCTTTAATAAAAATCTATTGTTTTGTATTGTAAAATTGTTGCTGGAAACTTTGATTCTTTGTTACGTAAAGATTCTTTAACAAATAATGATGCAAATTTTAAAAGTTTGTAAATGCATCTTTAATTAAAATTGCTTCGTTGTTCAACATTCCCAAAATAAAAAACTAAATCATCAAAAAATCACCATGACAAGTTACACGATTTAACAGCACGTTTAAATAATAAAACTATATTATCAAAATAAGTGTTCGTTAGTGCAAACGTCATTACAAACAGTAGACGTGGTGGCCCTTCACAGTCGACTCTTCAACGTTTGGTGGCCAAATTTGAGACAACAGGTACGGTAAATAATCAGCCATCACGTTCAAAAAACGCAAGATCAGCAGAGAACATTGTTGCGGTCTGTAAAAATGTTAAGCAGAACCTAAGGCAAACAATTTCTCGCCGTGAACAATAACTCGAGCTTTTGCAGACTTCAATTTTGCAAATAATTTGTCGGGATTTAAGCTTACACCCGTACAAGATTTATTTGACCTAAGAACTCAATGTTTATGACTATAGACAACGCTGTTTGTTTGCTGACTGAGTTTCAAATCGTTTGGAAAAGGACCTCAATTTTGGCAAAAAAATCATCTTTAGCAACACGGCGCATTTTTGGATAAATGGCTATGTTCACCAAGTAATAATACATTTTTAAAAAGTTTACTATTTGTTGTGGATTTTGGGCTGGCGGCGTCATTGGTTCAATTTTTGTTAACACGTTGTTGGTGAGGCTGTCACCTTCATCGGCAAACGCTACAGCAGGCGCCAGAATTGACATTCTGCATAAACGTTTTAAGAGTAAGGTTATTTTCCGCAGGGGTGATGTAAATTAGCCACCAAAATGGAAGTCGCAGATCTATGCAAATGAACCACAATTGACCGATGCCTTAAAGGCATCAAGCAATTGCTTAAATTTAGCCGGATCTATGCAAAAGAGTCATTTAAAACTGGACCACTCGAATCCGTGTCACTATAAGAAGCCGAGACGAGCAATTAAACGATGTCATATTTTACACTTAATGGCATACATAGACCTTTCAAATAAAAAAAAAAGTTTTGTAAATACCTCACACACAGCTTGTTTTATTTTATTTCAACATCTATCCGCTCTTATTGAAAAACTTTTTTTATAGTAAATTGATCTAAAACTAAATCAATTACAACTTTATCTAATTGCATTACATTTATACAGTGTTGTGCATCAGCCCCAAGAGCTTGCGGAAAATCAACCATGTTTATTTAAAATTCTTCTAGAAATTACTTTACTTTTAAAATAAATTTAATATTACAAATATTATTATTGCAAATTAAAAAAAATTGCATTATCTATACATTAGTGCTTCTAACGCAGATAGATATTGTCTATATACAAGGTGAGTTGGAAAAAACGGACCAAACTCCAGGAGTGTATTCTACACGTGAAAATAATGTAAAAAAATTTAAATGTTGTTATCTAATTTTTATTTGTTTTCAAGTTACAGCATAATTAAATTTGTTTAGAATGCTATGTTCGACGTTATAAAACGTTTGATAGCTTTTATGTTCTGATAATGTGTCAGTGTGACGGTAATTTAACGTTTATTTTGTTTGTACGATTGAAGTGTTACAAAATGCCATACACTTATTCAAATTTAGAATATGCAAATATGGTGTTTGTTTATAGTTTTTGTTATGAAATGCTACAGCTGCTGTTGAAGAGTACTGTTAACGGTTTCCACATCAGAAACATCTAAATAAAAATGTATTTATCAGAGTTTTTAACAAACTGTGCAAGACCGGAAAACTTTCCAGTGTTAACATAACATCTAAACGAGCTACTCAACAAGATTTAGAAAAGGTAGAAGATGTTCTGGATGTAGTAGCAGAATATGCAACGACCAGCTCACAACGTATTAGTCATCAATTGGGTATCCCCCAAACAAAAGTAATAAACACACTCCACGAGGAAGGCTTACATCCATACCATGTACAGTGAGTACAGCAAATATAACTGGAAGATTATCCTAAACGTATGAAATTTTGTCGGTAAATAAAAAATAATCCTTGTGTTGTACCGCGCATACTTTTTACAGATGAAGCAACATTCACCCGTGACGGCATTAATAATACTCACAATTGTCATGTATGGTCAGACAAAAATTTATACAAAGTTTTTAGTAAACGTGTGGTGTGCTATGGTCAATGGTTATTTAATTGGCCCTTTCATTTTGGAAAATTGCCTTACAGAAGCCAACTACTTAGTTTTTTTTAGAAAATAAATTACACGGAGTACAAGAGAATGTTCCTTTAAACTTCAGAATGCAATTGTACTAAAGGTTTTTAAGGCGTTGGATTAGTCGTGGTGGTCCTATTAGTTAGCTTCAAAGATCTCAAGACCTCACATTATTTGATTATTGTTTATGGGGCTGGTTTAAAGATGAATTGTACAAAGTAAAAGTAGACACTGGGGATGAACTAATTCTACGTATTATAAATGCTGCAGCCGATCTTAAACAAAGACATGACTCCATTAGGAGAGCAACAGACGCCCCTCGTAAAAGCTGAAAATGTTTAGAGGTAAATGGCGGTATTTTTGAACATTTATTATAAAAACGCTATGATAACCAAAACGTTAATGTATGATATTTTGTTTACTTTAAATTGCCCTGTAACTTTAAATCAAATAATCGGGTAACAACATTTGAGTTTTTTTACATTATTTTCACGCGTAGAATACTCTTGAAGTTTGGTCCGTTCCTTCCGACTTACCCTATATAATAAACAATTTTTAAAAAGTTTTGCAATAATTTGTTTAAGTAAAAAACTAACTTATGACTCATTCGTTGGTTATTGAAGTAAAATTAGAATATAATTTTCTTTCTTTATTACAACTTAACATTATTATCAATAATATTACTTATAAATTTTTTAAATTATTTAATCTAAAACAATTTTAAATATATTGCATCAGTAATACGGTACAATTCTTATTAAATACTTAATAATAATAATAAAAATAATAAGCACTAATACTTACAAAATATATATTAAAAACTTTAATCATACTTGAAACTGATTATTGAACATTTTTTTTTGTTAATATTTTATGGAAAACTACAAGCCGATGATAAATAACAATAAATATGTCAAATTTCATAAGAGATGTCCAAAGTATAAAACGTTTGTGTGATATTTTATACGTAATATTCTAATATTTGTACATACTAGAAGTGATTTTAAAAAGAATAAAGGTTTAGATTTGTTTATTTCTTTTTTTATGTTCTTTTATGTGTAACATTATTAAATTGTTGGAATGTTGTACAATTTGATTTAATCTGGAATAAAAAATCATGCTGAATAGAAAAAAAAAATCAATTTTTATACTAAAAAAGTTTTAATCTGCAATAATAATTTTTGCATTTATTTCCTGGGTACTGATTCTGAGTTTACGCCGTTTACGTCGGAAGCTTAACACCTTACTTCAATAATCATTTGCAATAGTTATTTTTTTTTTTTCATTTTCATATATATATATATATATATATATATATATATATATATATATATATGTATTCAATAACCTCTTAATACCGTTAAGTGTTGAGGTGTCGGACACACCGAGCTACAGAGAAGACATGTATGGACGCTTATATGAGGTAACAAACCTATATTAGAAAGAACGCTACGCTATGCTACGCTCGGCATCACTTTGGGTTCACCTATCCAAGTTGTGACCAGATCGGCCGTTGCTTAACTTTTGTTAGCGCTGGTATTTGTACATGCTCTCTCTGCCGTACTGCCGACTTCATTTTTACTATTCTAAAATAAAATAAAAATAAAGCCGTTTGTAATTATTGAAGGGTGGCTATCTTTTAAGTATTAACATATTGTATAATACATTAAAGTAAAAAAAAACAAAATTGTATGTTATAATTGACATTTATTATACTGCCATATGAAAAAACAATTTATTTCAGTACATTCAATTTACTTTTCAAATTTATTAATAATGCACATAACATTGTATACCTAAATTGAAAGAAACAATTTAGCACTATTGTAAAGGGAACATTAAATTTAAAGATTGATTTAGCGTATTGTTTTAAATATATTTTTTTTTAATTATTATTAAGTATAATTTATGCATTCATAAAAAAAATTATATCTTTTTTATATCCATCATTTCACAAAATACAATACAATAAAATAAACTTTTAAGTGTTTTTATTTAATTATATTTGTAGCTGTTTTGCGTAAATCATAATAATAAACATAAATTTGAATGATATAACCGAGCATGTGATTATAATATAAAATAAAATCGATTGATTCCATATTTATCCATATTTAATCATGAAAAATTAAAAAGATCAAATATAAAACTTTAGTTTAATTTAAGATTTAATTTAAATTACACGTACAGAGTTTTAATCAAAACATATAAATAACTCCGCTGTTTTTAAACCGATTTGAATTATTTAAAAATCATTTTAAATAGTTATTTGAGTACTATGAAGGCAGGTATATACATGCATGTTTTTGTTTTTAATATACTTGCAATGACAACCAACTTTAGTGTTTTAATTGACTACATTTGTCATTCAGCCTTCATTTCAATTAACAGTTAGCAATGCGTCATTTAGTTTTTTAAGTGGGATTGATAAGTCTTGTTTGGATTGTTTTAATACATGTTTTCAATTTGCAACCAAATTTGAAATGTTGTCTTTTGTGGTCAGACATTATTGTATCAACCACATTGGCATTTATGTAAAAAACATTTTTAACAATGTTGTCGATGTACATACTATTTAATTGAGTGACTTTTGTTAGTGAGTTTATAGTATAATGTAAATTATAAATTTTTAATAAAGTTTAAAAAAAATGATGTGGTTTGAGTAACGTCAACACAATTTAATTAATTAATAAAATCATCAAGTTTGTAATAAGACTTCTAAAATAACGTTTTTAATATAGCTTTTAAATTTATGAAGCGGCAATTGCATTATTTCTGTGTCTAAACTTTATACAACTTTATTTCTGTCTAAATAAATGATTTTTAAAACGCTGCATTTTTGTGAAGTTTAGTGGCTAATAATGATTCTTATCGAGTATTATATTTGTGGTTATCTAATAAAGTTGCTTATAAATGTAAATTTTGTTTTACATAGATTAGAATATATATATTGTATATATAAATTGATATCATTGTTAACAATATCTGCTCAACAAAATGGTTCTTACATGATTCTCTATAAGGTATATTAAATACTAAACTAAGTATTCTCTTCTACAATAAACTTTCCTTGAACCGCTAGCTTTGGATATATGAGGATATGCTAGAGAATAATACACATTTAAAATTGCATTGACATTTAGTAATTTTTTAATTACAAAATTGAAAAATATGCCTTGTTTAACTGGTTGCATACTGAATTTAGGTGTTTATTCTAATTGAATCTGTCTATTAGTAATCCTAAAAGTTTGGTAGATGTTGAAAAATTATAAGTTTCATCATTGACAATTATATTTTTTTCGTATAGAAATTGAAATGCACACTATTTTTGAATCATTTAGAATTAAAGATTTTTTTTCTACACCATGATGTAAAATGATTAATAACTGTGTTGACTTGTGATAATACTTTACTAGAAGTAAAACTGGAAACTGTAGTGGCTGTGTCATCAACAAACAATATTAACCGCCGTTCTGTATAATAATTTGGTAAATCAATAATAAACAAAGTAAAGATTAGTGGTTCTAGCACAGAGCTCTGAGGAACACCTATGTCAATCTTGTTTAGTCTAGATTTAGTGCCATTAAAGTTAACAAACATTTTTAAGTTTAATAAATAGGATGCTATAAAATTTGAAAAATTGCCACAAAATCCAAATTTATTTTATTTCAATTTAATAAAACCCTAGTTTAGTTGCATCAAATGCAAAAGAAAAATCAAAAAACATAAATATTACATACTAAATTTGATCAAGTATCCGTAACAAGTAAAGTAAAAGTGTTGGCAATGTTTACAATCTTGTCTCAGTTATGAAATAAAAATGTCTATCATAAATAAGACGTTCAAAAATTATTGACAATGTTTACAAGATAGATATATGTAGGTCTCTAGTTTACCTATTTTATATAACGATAATACAGTGGCAGTTTTAAGGATGAAAGGATATTTTGCAGAATCTATTGCCCAGTTATATAAAAACATTAAAGCCTTTTTTAATTATTTGATAGTTATACCTGGTATAACACGCAATGCATTTTAGAAATTTTAGGTTAGTATATCTCTAGATAACCTATTGAAACGTCAATATTGATGTAAGTTATTTATAAGTAAATTTAGATTGTCTCCTTTACAATACGTAAATCAGATAATGGCAAAAAAAACAAAAATTGAAGCAACAAATCTTATTTTATTCTTTATTTATTTTTACAAATATAATATATGTACGGCGCTTACAAGGTTATAAGCGTTATACTAGGTATAACTACTGCTAAGATAAGTTATCCCCGGTTTTTCTCCCTCCAAACCATAACTATGCTTTTACTGGAGATTGTAAAAGCGGCCCTAAATGATACATTAATATAGGAAGTATCTGTTTTACTAATTTTAGCGTAAAATCATCAATACTTAATGAATTTGTAGTATTTAATTTATTTACTGCATTTAGTATGTTCAATGCATAAATACTAAATAATTTTGCAAATTTGTAACTATTTGTACATTCAGTTAATATTATTACTAAATTGCTAATAAATGTTAAAAGAAGCTAATGTTAAAAATAATAAACGTACTCTTGAGCTCATAATTTTCAAGTTGCTTATTGTCTAACTTCTATATTGTTTTTGCTCTGTTACTTAAACTACTTAAACGGTTGCTAAAATATCTTTTTTTGGCTACAATTAATTTTTGTATATATTCTCGTTTTTTTTTTTAATTTGTAATGTAAATAAACTTGATCATCTGCTGTCAGGTTACTTAACCAAAATAAATGTTTTAATTAATCTTGTTCTTTTTTCTAATTGCTTTTCAAACCACTGGTTCTTTGGTGTTTTATTATGTGACAGGACAAGAGTTATCGTGACAGTTTATCATAGTATTTATATAATAATTGAAAGCTGTATTTAACATGATTCAATTGGTATAAATAACCCAATTACTTTTATCTAACAAATGATCAAATTTTCAAACGTTAAAATCTGTTAAAGACTTATTTTATTTTGATTTCAATTTAATTTTTTGTTCAATTAGATGCTGTTATATTTAATAAAAAACATAAATGATCAGCTAAGAAGCATTTGTATCTAGAATTTTATTATTTACAGCATTCAATTTATTTATTGTTTGTGGACATTTTTTATTTTTTCCAAAAATTACAATTTTACTTCTTTTGTTTTTTGGAACATGACTGGAAGAGCAATTTCAAATTTTTCTTTTGCCTAAATAGCACAATTTATCGCTATACGTTGCGGT
Source organism: Tachinus rufipes (assembly GCA_963932245.1). Taxonomy (NCBI): domain Eukaryota; kingdom Metazoa; phylum Arthropoda; class Insecta; order Coleoptera; family Staphylinidae; genus Tachinus; species Tachinus rufipes. The sequence continues at coordinate 85,537,831 of OZ010743.1, forward strand.
ATTTGGATTATTGGTATCTTGTTTTTTAATGTATACTTTAATTCTTAAGTCAATTATTTCTTTTTTTTAATAAATAAAACTTGTAATGACATTTTTTGTATTCAAATTTATTTACATTTAGCACATGCTGAAACACCAAATTTATCTTATGTTTTTAAATAATTGTGATGGTAATTTAAATCAAAAATGATGCAATAAATAGATCTTGTTTAACAATAGCACTACATGATGTACATAGTTTAATTAGTCTGTTATTGTATTTGTTTTTGTCACTTTTAGAGATACTTTGACTTGCCGCCATGACGTTACCAGCGACATATAATTTTGTTGCATTTTTAGAATGCATTTAGCGCATGCCAGTTTTATTGTCATTTCTTGAATTTTTTTGTTAATGTCAGGTTTGCTCTTTGCTACGTAATTACCTAATAATCTAAATTAAATTCAAATAAAAGTATTTTTATTTCATTTATTTTATTTTTAATTGATCAAAAATTTTGGAGCATAACTGCTACCGCTTCTTTCTGTTGTCTTTCTGTGATTTTGGGTTTGTATGAAAAAACGAGTGACATAGTTTTTATAAAGCCACATATTTAAATTCATTGTTTTTAATGTGGTTTTTGAGAATGGTTACTTTAAATGGAAAATATTGCGGATACTTTGATTTTAAATTTTTACATATTATTTCGGGAAATTTGGCTTTCATGTAAGTATTTAAATCTTGACGTTTAGTTGACGGATTTAGTTTTGATACAGAAATTTTTTTTTTTTTTGTAAATGCTGTTACGTTTTGGTTTTTGGTTGAAACAACTTTTATATATTTGTATAAATGTTCTTTTTAAACAATTTTGCTGGATTAAACAAGCAAAATAATATGCTTGCCAAATTGTTACCATACTACTACAAATTTAAGTTTATTTAAATAACCATCTTAATTTGTATTCATGTTTTTTCACCGAACACCTTAAGTAATTAGTGTTTTTATTATCAATAACAACTTTATAACAATGATGGTTATAAAAATCAGAAACATAGTATATACACCAATTGACGCTTTGACAAGGTTTTTAATTGTAATGGCTAATTTTTAAACTTTTTGTGTTTTGAAATCAATTTAACCAAAATCTATTTGCAAAAACTAAAGCAATACTGCTTAACGACCAACGGCAGTTGGCAGTTAGAACTCAAAATTTAACAAAAAACGTACATAAGTTTTAAATGAAGTTTTTGCAAGTGTGTTTTATACTATTCTTCTTATAGTGCCATACTCGCTACAAGTGTTTGGCACTCCTCTCGTATGTTTGTGGTGCGCGATTATAGTTCCACACAAACTTACGGGATCTAGAGTTTAACGTGGAATCCAAACCACACCACTAGAAGGGTTTACTAGGCAATTACTATGTTGGTTTGCCATTGCCTTGCAAAGGAGACGACCGCATCGAAATATATTCGAGAAATTAGATATTGCCGCTGCTGGGAATCAAAACCGGGCTGCCATTAACATCAAATTTTATTTTTTTGTTTTAATTATTGTTGTTTAAGATAAATTTTACAAATCATTTTTTGTTTTTTTCAATATTCAATATTTAAGCAGTTATAAGTTTTTATTATCTGTAAATTAATTTAAAAAAAATAATAACTTGTAGTCTACAATATTATTTTTTTTTAAGTTTATTTAAAGTTGTTCTATTTCTGCTACAAAATTAAAGTTACCAACGCTAAAGATTTACTATACTTAGAAGATTTGCTTTTTTAATTAGAAACTAACCTTTCAAATTAAAGGTTTCAAAAAAAGACCTGGTATTACTACTCAAGAATGCTTGCCGATACACCATTTAAACATTTTTTACATTTTTATTATAAATTTAATTTAACATATACAGGTACAATAATGAATTTGACATATTAATTTTATTTAATCAAACATTTTACAAAGTTATAACTACAACCTCCTAACGTCTTGCAATAATCCAATAATGTCACTTTTCAATAGTGCGCTTTTGTTCCAGCCTTTCTGGGTTGATGCAGTATCTGGATAACATGACATAACAGTATAAACAAGCATTAAGTAAAAGTTGAGAATCAATATTAACTTCATCTTTGGTTAGGATAACTGTTATTATCTTTGTGCGCTTTTTCAATTTATACTACTTGTTTTACAATAAAAATGGAAATGGTTAGTAAATTATTATTATTGCCATAAAACATGTTTTTATGTTACAATTTATCGTGTTTTGATATGCTACAAGTAAACTAGTAAATAAATTTATATTTTAATTCATTTATATACAAGATGTTTCGCAAAAAAATTAAGAATGTCATTTTGCTACACCTTTTTTTTGTTTTAAACCCAAAATGGTTTAAGATCAGCAAGGCTTGCTAAGTGGAGTAAGTAAATACGTAACGTACCGACACTTGCAAAATAGTATTATAAGAATGCACACAATCAGAAATTAAAAATAAATTAAAAAACAAGCACTTATCATATGTATTACTAGGGACCTCCAGGCCTCCAATTGTTTTTTTTATGTTGTTTGTGGTTTTATAATGTTTCCAATGGCCTCGCACTGATAATGGTTCCTTCTGGGATAAATCAATAAGCCAAATGCTATTAGGAATAAAATGGGACTTGATTTCAAATGCAAAGTTTCAATAAGATATTTAATAAGCAACTAATAAACAAAATATTCTCTGTAGTTTATAACTAAAAATATACCACCCACACATCATTTACACTTTATTATATAAAAAAAATTAACATAAGTTAACTGAAGTTCTAGTCACAAAGAAAATTGGATAAATTAATAATTAATGAAAAATTAACAAAATAAAAATAAAAATATAAATAATAAATGATCAAGATGGTCCCGCGTTGAAAAGCCTCTTTAGATGGCCTCGCCGTTAAAAGAGCATCAAAAAAGTACAAGTTTCTGCCAACACGTGGCATGTTAAAAAAAGGCAATTAACACTACTGCACGTAGCTAGTAGAATCTCTAGCTTTGGGAAATGGATTAAATTGTGGATTAAATACACGTTTATAAATGGGTAGATTAATTTTGCAATAGTAAGAGTAATAAAATCATCAAAAATTTTACAAAAATTTAATATGGACAAAAAAATAAATAAAACACCTGATTACCCAGAAGAAAAATAAAATTTGTTAACCAAAAAATACCGAAATAACTTAATTCCGCAATATTGCGATACTTATACTCAAGTAATGTTTATTTCGAACAAGAACAGAATCCGCTTAAGCGATGTTATTTGTAGAAAGATATACGGTAAAAAAACCGATTTTCATGACCGCAACATAATCTGCCAAAGGCATTTTTCTCTGCGCATCAAAATAAGTCAAATAAAAAAAACAAGATGCTTTAAAAAATAAAAGAAAATATAAAAATAAAAGAATATAAATTAATAAAAAAAGTAATAGAACAAAATTAGCAAGATAAAACACATTAACTGAGTTACTAACAAAAGAAAATAATATTACCATCTGCACTTTACGCCAGTGGTAACACTACCATGACGTTAGCTACACCAGGCTTAGTAACTGTCAAACTGACAAGATTGTGTGATTGTGTTTATTTAATGGGTTAGATTTATCGGCCCGACAGAATAAGATAAACAAACAAATAAAAAGATTATTTGCACGACAGAAAAAGTTTTGTTTGACAGTAAAATATATTACACAACCAAAAAATATTTCACACAAAAAATACGTATATTGAACGACAGTTAAATATATTTTACGACATTTAAATACTTTCCACGATTAAAAAAAAATATATGAAAGCCACGACAACATATGAACGGTTAAATAGATGATATCAACAACAAACAAAATTTTTAGAACAATAACTTTTACACAACAAAATAAAACAAATGCCCGACATAATAACAAATAATAATTAGAATAATTTAAACTATTATCTTAATTAATAATTATAATAATAGTCTACATTGTTTTAATTATTAATTTGCTGTAGATCAATTTGCAAAATCAGTTATTTTTTATATTTCTTTTTTTTTGTTTTTGCATAATAATATTACATTAATTTGTTGCTAAATTAAATGTTTTTTTAAACTTATAATTTGTTTTACTTTTTTTATCAAATTTTTAGTCACTAGCAAAGCGTTTATAGCCAAGCTGGCACCTATTAGCAAGGTTGTAAATGCATCTAAAAGCCGTGTTTTATAATATACTTTTTTCTATGTTAAATAATTAATTATGTTAAAAATTTTGAAAGAGTTTATTTATTTTGATATAATTTATTTAATATTAGATGTGATGGTAAAGAAAGTTAATGGATGCGCGGTGCATGTTCTGTTTATCTATTCGGTTAATATTGACGATACAAAAAGATTCGTGCAAGACTTATTTGTTGTAAAATATATAATTCTGTCGTGGAATATATTTTTTGTCGTGCCATGTATTATTTTGAAATGCAACGTATATTATTTGCTATGTAATGTATTATTTTGTCGTGGATTGCATTATTTTGGCGTCGTAAAATTTATTTGATTGAGCATTGCATTTTTTTGTAGTTGCCACACTTGTTTTGTCGTTACTTAATACTGATGTGCAGTCAGCCGTGCAAAAATAAAAAATCTGTCGATAGTTTAGCATATGCTGTCGTGCAAACAACCTTTATTGTTGTGCCAGTAATATTTCCCCTTTATTTAATTAGTTAGTGAATTGTGTATAGTGAATTAAAAAGTAAACAAAATTAGGACTTAAAAGCAATATTAAATTTGAATTTGTAAAAAAATAAATTAGTTACTAAATTAATATTTTTTATAAAATTTTAGGTTAAAGAGAACAAACAATGGAATAATTAAAAGATGTTGGATAATAAGAAGATATTAAAGGAGGAAAATAATACTAGGCCAAGTAAAAGATATAATGAATGACAGGAAAATCTAAATCATAAGGAAGAACCAATCGGCTACAGAAAAAATATAAACTGTAAGTTAAACTAATTAAAATTATGAATAACATATTATTAATTAAAATTATTAATAACATTTTATTAATAAAATCTTAGCCATAACCATAAAGACCAGACAACCCTGCAATACAAGTGCAAATCTTTTACAAATAAAATCATCATTGCAACATCCCAAGTTAATACTTGTTATTTGTAGTTGTATTATCCAAGTCGGCAACCCAAATAACATCCCGACTACCAAGGAAAACAACGATCATATATGGAAATTATTAAAAATAAATATATAATGAGAATTATATTACTTTAATTAATTATATGTCTTGGTTTTAGATTTACCACGGTTTTAGAACGTAACAACTTATAATTTATTTTAACATAAAACGTAAAATAAATTTTTAGCCTAACAACACCACACTTTAGTACATTGTAGTATAACAATTAAACTTAAAATTAATTATTATCACAGATTACATTAAGTTTGTAAGTATAATCAAACATTTTGTTAACTGTAATATTTAATGCAGTTATAAGCAGGTTATGTTAAGTTAGGTTAGGTTGGGTAGCGGGCGACTTTAACTGTAAAGCAAGGCTATGGAGAGAAGCAAAGGATGACAAAAAGAAAACAATGCTAAAAGAATGATTAGTTGAAAGAAACCTTGTTAGAAGACAATCCAAATCATATATTGATTTCACTCTATGTTTAGTAGATATAAGTGAAAAAAAAGCAAAACTGGCTAGAGTTGGAAGAGGAAACTTTAAGTCTACACAAAAATATTTATTATGAAGTCAAAACACCAGAAAAATCGCACCAAAAGAAAAGGATGAAAGGTTAAAACCGGGCTTATGCCTGCGTTTATAAGCCGGTTTTTTGACAAAATGACCATGGTGACAACAAAAAGCACTAAAATCCTAATGCAATCAATAAAAAAACCAAGAATAAAACCTTTAATAAAAAGGGAAAAGATTAACAGTGGGATATATTGGTGGTCTGAGGAACTGAAGAAACCAAAAAAAGAATGCAACTAAGCTCGGCAAGCCTCGACCAGGGCTAACAACAAACACAATCAAGATGCAGACACAAAAAAAAATTTAAGTGACAAATATGGAAATAAAAAAAATGTTATCAAACTACATGAAGCAAAAAAAGGCATGGGAACGGGTTTGTGAAGAGATAGAACAAGACACCTGGAGCTTAAGATACAAAATTGTAAACAAAAAGCTAAATCTATCACAACAAACAGCATTAAACGACAAAGAGCAAATGAGGATAGCAACAGAACTGTTTCCTGTACACCAAACTAACAAATGGGAGAACATAGAGACAAATGCAGCACATCTTTTTACTACAGAAAAGCTGAAAAACGCCCTAAAAAACAAAAAAGAACAAAACTCCTGGGCCGGATAACATACTTATAGAGATTATCAAACTGATTGCAAAGATTTATCCGGAGTTAATTTCTGAAGTTGAAAATAACGAATTCAAACAAGGAAACTTTTTGACTAAATAGAAAGAAGCAAGTCCTGATAAAAAAAAAACAAAAAAAAAACAACTAAAACCAATACAAAGTACAGGCAATTATGTCTACTAAATTTGATGTGCAAACTATATGAATAATTAATAGCTGGGCGACTAACAAATGAAATGTTGGAAATAATCTCTAGCAATCAATATAAATTTATAAAAGAAAGACAAAATTATTACGGATTCTAAAAATTGGCCGAGAAATGTATAAACTATACATTTTTTTCTACCACGGAAACAGCAACTCACGGAATCATAAAAGGTACAACTACTAAAACAGTTAATATTTTACATCTAAACGTGCAGTCTTTTAAATTAAACCAAAACAAATTTAAATCATTCTTATTGGAATGTAAAAATTCATTTTTAATTTTATGTATTTTTATGAACTCGCGCAAAGAAAATGAAGTTTAACAATTGAAAATAAACAACTTTGCAACAGTTTCACAGTTTTCTCGACAAATATTTGAGCGCGGCGGTGTAATGATATTATCTTCACTCAATGTTCGATGAACCCCAATCAATTTAAATAATTTATGTATTGAAAAAGATTGTGAAATTGTTGCAACTTCTATTGATGACAGTAACTGCATAATAATTTCTCTATATTGATCCCCATCAGGAAATTTTAATGTATTATTAAATGTGTTAGCTAAGGCATTTAAATCAATCAATTTTAATAAAAATGTTTTTGTCACAGGGGATTTTAACGTAAAATTTAATCGGGTTGATAATTTTAAAACTATGTTGTGTGATTTTATGTTGGGATATGGCTTATCCACTAGTTAATTTGCCAACGAAAAAAAAAATGTCTAGACAATGTATTTTCTAACTTAAGCTTTAACATAGATTTGAACTTAGTTAATACAAAACTTTCTAATCATCTTTGCATCCAATTTAAACATGAAGTTTTAAATTCTTTAAAGAAAAAAGTTAAAATTGTGAGCCCTGTAACTGAAGTTAGTAAATTTAGTTTTTACCAATACTTGTCTAAAGTGAACTGGATATTTATACAAGACAATAAATTGTCTGTAAACACCAATGCAGAAATTATTTTGAATATATTAGCGTTGAGTGAGAAAATATTAGGAAGAGGCGCGTTTCTAATGTAACTGTGAGTGTCCAAATCTAGGTGGCGAATCCACTATTTTTCCCGAAATTCTCATTTGCATCAGAGCTGCGGTAGGAATAACGTCGTCACAAAGCATTGCCGAAGCCGAACGTCTTCTCCTCGGCGCTCATCGGCTCTTCAGCTTGTCGGCTAGTTACAGGTTTATGCCATGCTGTTTATTGTTTATACAAAATAATTGCACATTTTAATGAAATATCTGTTCTGTGCCATTTTGTCATAATATAGATTCTAGTAAAATATTTTTGTTTCATAAAATTAAAAAAAAAGTCAAATATTTAATGGTTTGGTGGAATAAAACCATTTCTTAGCGCAACTAATTTAATATCATTTGTTGCTAGTTTTTGATTATTTGTTTTAAAAACCAAAAACAAATGAATATTTTAAATAGTTGCGTAAACAATTCTTCATGCATTTAATAATTAATAGTTAAAGAGTTGAAATATGTAATTCTTTAAAGTTTAATAATTTTGAAAAAAACGTAGGTATATAAAAAATTACAAATATTATTTTTAGAATAACTTCATTTTTTTAAATAATTTCACATTTTGTAAAAATAAGTTTGCAATGATTACCAGCGCTAACAAAAATTAGGCAACGGCCTTTTCGGTCACGACTTGGATGGTGACCTTCTCACAAAGTGATGCCGAGCGTTCTTTATAATAAGGGTTCGTTACCTCATTCAAATGTTTTCTCTGTAACTCGGTGTGTTTGATACCTCGACACCTAACGATATTAAGAAGTTATAGATTATATATATTTAAAAAAATCAGCTTTTTACATACATTAAAAAAGTTAATTGTATTGAGAAATGACACGTAAATATTTACTAAATAGGAACATTAAAATACAGAAACTTCTAAATTAAGATAATTTATTTTAATTTTACAATAGTGTTTTTGAAATTAGTTTTTCATTTTTATTTACTTTAAAAAATAATCGGTATTTTTTATTAGATTTTGTATTTGAACATTTGGATATATTTCATTGACATTATTATTATTATTATTATCATTATTATTATTATTATTATTATTATTATTTTAAGTTTTTGTTTTGTTTATACAGGGTGTTCAAAAAAGAATGTAAAATATTTAAGGAAGTAGTAGTACAAACTACAACAAACAAAAAAGGCTTAATGAACATGGGTTGTTATAGCAACAGTTTCGGAGATATAGATTATTATTTATTTTTATTAATTATTTTTCTTTCATTTTTTGAAGACAAGAGTGCGGAGAATATCAGTCAAGATAGAAATTGGTGCTATTCTTGCTTAGAAAACCCTCTACGAGCAGCTGCTCTATCCTTATCATCAGGCACGTTTGGTTTTTTGTTGCTAATTTCTACGCAAAGATGCTAAAGACCAGCAGTTTCTTGCCAAATTTATTTTACAAATTAAATCGGGTTTACACAAAGTAGAGTTGTTAATTTTCATAATGCACATCGTTGGACCGACAAAAATTTCCATGCTGTAATTGAATGTGGACACGTTTGGATAGATACTGTATGCAACAAGTTTCTAGGTCTTGTTGTTTTACCAAACCGATTAACAAACGCTGTTTACTTCAACTTTTTGCAGGAGACTATGTATGATCTTTTGGATGACATTCCTTTGGCTCACAGGCAACAAAATTGGTTTCAACATGATGGTGCTCTAGCTTATTTTTTGATTGCCGTTAGAGAGCATTTAGACCAAACTTGTTCTCATAGGTGGGTAGGAAGAAGCAAACCAATTTTATGGCCAACAAGATCGCTTGGTTTAAACCCTCTTAAATTTTTTCTTTGGGGATATTTGAAATCATTAGTGTATGCTACTTCTGTAAATAGCTTCCAAAAGCTGGAGTTAGAAATTAATAAAAAATAAAGAAATTCAAGCCAATAAAAGGGTTTTAGAATGAGTACAAATGTTTTTCAGACAAAGATATTGTGTCTGTTTAGAAATGGAAGAAGAGCACTTTGAACATCTTCTATAACTCTGTTTTTTGTAAAAATATATAAAAACAAATAATGTTCTATATCTTTTTTGTTTGTTGTTGTTCGTACTACCACCCCATTAAATATTTTACATTTTTTTTTAACATCCTGTATATTAGCTTTATATAATTATTTTGAGTAAATATTTTTATTGTCTTAAATTATTTAGTTTTTAAATAACCTTGGCCCCCACACTTCATTCAACCATTGTCGGATGGTTTAATTCTCAAAATAAGGTTGACAGTATCATTTAGTTTTTCAGGTATCTTATAGGCAACAATAATCCAGAGGCAGAAAAAAAAAACATTTTTGTAATGTTTTTTTAAATACCCATTGGTCGATGGTATAAACATTTGTCATGCTTTTTGCAGCATACTTTATTAGTGTTTGGGCAAAATAAAAAACTTGTCTTGTTGCCATTATATAGTCAATAAGGGTCAATAATTATTATATTTTATATAATAAAGTCTAAATGATTTTTTTATTTCCTTAAACTCTTTTCGAATTTTTTTCTGATACTAATTCTTTGTACAATTGTTAGGTGTTGTCTTAAAAATGCTAAAACTAAAATGTATTTGTTTAGTAATAAGTACAACATTTTACGTTAAACCAGCAATTACCCGGACTATTATTAAAAAAAAAAGATCTAAGGGTTTTTTATTCAGAACGTCTGGATGCTATTAAAGTCTTTATTTTTTTCTAAGAAATCCACGTGTTGTAAGTTTCTCGAGACATAGAGTTTTCAATTTAAACGCAAAATTTGATATCTCATATTTTTTTGCCGATGCCATTAATGACATTTTGCTGCTTTTTATATTTTTATTGCAATCTTGATGCATCTAGCATCAAATACGGAAAAAGAGACAAGCAAGAAAGAATATGATGGAAAGATGAAAAAGACAGTGGAAAGAAAAACTAATACTAATACTTACTATACAACACAACTTCTCACCAAACATGAAACTTTCGAAAAGTACCTACAAAAAATAAATAAGATGAAGAAAGAGAAAAAATGTGTATTTTGTCAAAAAAACACGCATGAAAACGCAGAACATACACTAGTAGAGTGCAAAGCGTGAGAGGAAGATAGAAACACGTTAAAAAAGGTATTAAAAACAAAGTAGACAAATCTACAGTCATTAAAATATGCCCAAGTGACAAAAACAAATGTAGAGCACTTAGAAACTATGCAACAACAGTACAGATAAAATAGATAAAGGAGTTTGAAACTTTAAGATTTAGGTAAACCAAAATAAAAGAAAACACACAAATTAAGAGCTACAGAAGACAAAGGAAGGAGAAGCTAGAAGCTAAATAAAAGCAAAAGAATTTTAAAAAAGTAATAAAAAAAATAAACAAAGACGGTCAATACAACTATGCCTGCCAAGAAATTAAAGGTGAACAGAGAGTAGAGAAAAATATATACTGAAACACTAGATAAGTTGACAAAATTAACTAAACATATTTTTAAACGGAAGATACGTCATCTCAACGTTAACAAAAAATGCAACTTTTTAAACGGTCAGAGTAAATCTAGCAACCATGGGACACAAAGAACTAATCCCAAGTGGAAATTCAAGAATCTCACTAGAAGTTAAACCGACAAATGTAAGACTACTAAAGGGGATGCACTTAATAGAATTGCACAAAATATTTATAAAAGAAAATGGATACGACAAGGAAGAAGTTAATGAAGGTATAGAAAAATTAAGAAGATAACTAAAAACAATGCAAATATCTTAGCTAAATAACACAAGAATTAGAGAAAAACAAAGGAGAATGCTAGTGTAAGAAGTAATGCAGAAAAATAGGGTATAGGGAGAGATGGTCCGGGGACAGCCTGTGTTGCCGCAACAGACGTAAATTCCGCTAGGCCGAAATCAGCCCACTTCAAACTTGTACCATATTAGAGACAACAACTTAGACAAATTAACAGCATGACTTACGCAGAAAAGAAAACCGAAATGTATTCCCATGCGTTAATTATTCTCAAGGGTCACTTGTTAAGGCCAACACCTCACTACGTCCTTAAAAAAAACATTAAATGCGGTAATTTCTGGCATGGTATTTAATTAGGTACTTATAAGAAAAAAACTTAAAAGGCAATTCAGTAAAAAAAAAACCTATTTTTTCTAGCAAAAATAATATATAAATTTAAACATTTATAAAATAATTATATTTTATCAAATCTAAAAACTATAAGTTTTTATTTTTTCTTATTAGTTACTTCAATTTGTTAGAAGTATGTAACATGAATTAGTACAAATAATAAATAATTATTAGTTCTATATTGTTTATTTTGGTTATTACATCTTTTATTGCAAATATTAATATATACTATATAATACTAGTTAAAATATATTATTAAGCATTAAAAAGACCGTCTACTACATTATTCATTTTTTCTCCAAGAGTATTTATAATTCTGCATTTTTCTTCACTGTCACAATACAACGTTTGACAAGATTCTGACAAGTTGAGTAACATTATAAATAAAAGCAGTATACAAACAATTTTCATATTGTAATTTGTAAAAATTAAACTGCAATGTATGGTTTATATAAGTTTGGATATACCTTGCATTACAGTTATTATGTTCATAAATTATACAAAAACAATATGTTATAAATTAACTTTAAAAAGTTACGCACAATTAAAATTGATTTGTTTTAATTGCATTAGTAAATTATTTAATAGTGCATTCTATGAAAAAAATGGTAACATATATTACAATTGAAACATTTATTTATTTTTTTAAATTGCTTTTAGTATATTGACTATTTTATAGTTTTTATGTTTTATTGAGTAAATATAGATAATATTAAGTTTTATATACAGGATGTTTTCTAACTGAATGCAAAAAATGAAACTTTTATTTACATTTTTTAATTTTAAACAGGAAATCTAAATACCTTTTTTGTTTCTCTTGCATCGTTTCTAAGATAATCAAAAAAACACATTATTTAAAAATAATTTAGCAAAAAAAAAACAAACAAAACAACATTACTTCAACAAATGATTTGATTAATGCAAACTTTAATACAAAATCGTTTTCTTTGGATTGGTTAGTAAAATTTAATAAAAATGCTGTTTAACAATGAAAAATACGCAGATATAATTTTTGTTTGTTTGTTTCATAATGACAATGTCTGCTGCATGTAGCAAGTTTTAATTAAAATTCCCGACAGAAGTCAACCTTCTCGTCGCGTATTTTCGGAAGCATTTTGAAAGCTCCGTGGCAACTTTCCGCTTGTTTACAACAATCTAAATACTTTGTGTAGAAAATCTTAAATAGAAAAATTCTTCACCCATACCCCATATTATTATCAAAAAGTACAACATCTGCAACCATAGAACAAAACACAACGACTTACATTTCCTTTTTTGATGCTTTTAAAAATATAATTATTCATCAAACGCACTGTTTTTTTCCAAAAAGATTAACTCAAACAAACCTGTTTGTATTTAATAATTATATAATCAAAACATTGGAAAATGGAGATGAAGTCCATGCAATCTACATGGATTTCAGTAAAGCATTTGATTCTGTTAACCATGACCTGCTAATTAACAAATTGAGTGCATATGGTGTCGGTAATCTATTGCTTAAATAGTTAACGTCGTATTTAAGTGAACGTATCCAGCAAGTTAAAATTAACACTTATCCATTTTATTTCATTAAGGCGACATCAAATGTACCCCAAAAGTCCTATTTGGACACTGTTTTATTTTCAATCTATATGTCTAATATTTTAAACAGTTACCACTTGTTATTTGAAAATAATGTAACGGTATATTTTTAAGATAGCACTATTGTTGATTGTCTTACCATGCAAAGAGATTTACTAGCGGTCAATAAATGGTGTGTTCTTAACCACATGGATCATAATATTAAAAAATGTCAGTATATGTCATTTTCAAGAAACAAAGATAACAAGATGCTCGGATTCCTTAAAATATCTACGATTGATTTTAGTAACATACGGGCTTTTATTATCCTAAACAATTCTCTAGTGAGATCACATCTAGAGTACTATAGCGTGTTATGGTCCCCATACTACCAAACTTCTGTTAACAGACTGAAGTCAGTTTAAAATAAATTTTACAAACTGTTATCATTTAAATTTAGCCTTACTGATGTGTATTTATTATTTAAAAATATTGGGATTTATTTGAGATTGTTTGCGTTGGAAAAACAAAAAAATTAGATGGAAATGAAATTTTTATTTATAGCAGGTTTTAGATATTATAGTGTTACCGTACTCGTCTCAGCAATGCCGAGTCAGCAGATCATCATTATAAAACAGATGCACGGACAATAACAAAATAGTTTAGTATTGTATTAGTTGTACTTGTTGACCTGTTTCGCGCTCAAAACTACACGGCAAATATTAACATCAAATTTTTGTCACAACAAAGTAGTATTATAGTTAATTTTTAAATAAAACTTTTTAAAAATAGAACTAGTGTTGAACATTTGTTAACTATAAATATTCATGTGTTCCTACGTTCGATTAGGACTTGCCTTCTTTTGCATAATGTCCTACAGTAGGACTAACTATGGTCGGCACAGCTCACTGTCTCGTATTGCACGACACGCTTACTATGTATCAAATAACGTTGACTAACACCTTAACGAATGTGTAGAAATGTTTGTATGTATGTATGAATATATCTATTTGTTTATTTGTCAAACTAGTAATCATTGTTTGTAAACAATTTTTATGTAAATGCAGTCGGTTTAGTAAATTATTTTTATTATTATTATTATTATTATATCAGAGCAATATTATATAGGAGACTTTTGTAGAACACTTTGTTGTAAAGTAAATGAGTCTGAATATGTGTTAGCTATGTGAACCTTAAGGGTTCAATCAAATAGAAAACCTACGTTTATTTTAATAAAATGGTTGGGCACATCTAGAACTAATAGCTTAAATGTCAATTTCAATGTCAGATAAAAATCTATTCTTGAAAACTGGGTCTGTTTTGAATGAATGTATGATGTCACTTTGTTTTTAGTCAATTTTTGAATTTTTTTAAAGTAGTTTTTTTTTTAAATAATTTTGTTGCAAGCCGTCTTTTTAATGTTCTGTCTATTGTGTAAGTATTCTAAAAAAACTAGAATTTGTTAGAAACTGATGAAAATTACAAGTTTTCTTTAGATTTAAGTTAAAATCACAACAACAATAGAATGAGGATAAAGAAAAGTTTTTAGAAAGATCTTATGTTTGATAACAGAGTATGAATGGAATGTAAATAAGGAATATTTTTGATGCTGGAAGGGTTTTCTCTTCTCTCAACGATGCAGATTATCTTTTATCATATTGGTTAATTATATTGACAAAAATTTGGATTTTCAACCAATTTTGAATTGATAAGGGATTTGGGAATTTAGTTTTAACAAACAAAGCACAGAAGATTGTGGCGTCGCCTGCTAGTTCTCAAGTCGGGGTGTCGGGAATCTCTATTATAAGAGCGCCAATTCTTTTTGTTAAAAAAAAATTAATAAAAAAATAATCTTTTATTCTAATTTCCAAATTAAAATTTATACATAACAAAAAAACATGTAAATATAAAAGTTAACTGAGTACAAAAAAAAAAAAGAATAATTCAAATTGCAAATGCGTTCATGCACTGAACACTACAAGTGAAGCAATGTAAATCAAAACTAACGAAAGCGTTAGTAAAAGCATTAAACAATGTATTATAATAAAATTGTGTATAAATACTTGTGCGGTAGATGGCCTCCAGTGCGTAGCGATTCTTCGTATAGATTTGGATCCTGCACGTTTAAATTTTTTTTTTGTCCTCAATTTATGCGGATTCTTATTAGATTTCTCATTGGAATCAATTACTCTAAATAGCGGGGTATAATTATTTAATAACCCTAGCCTGGAAGGCTAATTAAAAAAAAAATAAAATTTAGAAAAACAAATTAATTAATTAAATAAAATCGAAAATAGCAAAACTATGAAATTACCTTATATATATATATATATATAGCTTTCCACTAATAACAAAATGTGTTTGGTTTATAACGCCGAAACAAACACATTACATTTGTAAAATTTTGCAACCATGTGCTAATATGGCCTCCGGGACTCCGCGGATTATTGCGCGTCTCCCGCAACGGCTCAAACCAAAAAGAACCTTTAGCGCGCAACTCTTCCTTACGCACCCCGCATTCATACATTGTACCAACCACAAAACAATTTCCCAGTTTGACAACATTTTAAAAATTAAATAGAATTCATAAAATAATAATAAAACTAAGGTTAATTAATAATTAGCTAATTATAACTAAAACAAGAACAAAAAAAAAGGAAAATTACGATATTTATCCCAAAATAATAAAAAAAACGTTACAACACCCTCCTTCCTCACAAAAGAAAATGTCTTTTAAAAGAACATTTTCACAAAACAGTCATTACGCAGTCAAATATCTCACATTTATCGTACATGCAACTTACAAAAGTTTATTCCTACACTCACTCATCCTTTTGCACTTACTTTCAAGTGGTACCCATTAATCACACCGGAATATCTTGAGGAAGGTATTGTTGTAAATTAACCGTAACAACAACAAAAAATTCAATCATTGTCAAAATCCCCATAATACGGCTTAAGGTCCTTGACCTGCCATGTTCCTTCATTTTTACCGTTTAAGTCTTCCAAAACGTAAATATTGTCTGAAATAACTTTTGTTATTCTATTTAAAAGGTATTTTGGCAAAAGCTTAACAGATATTCCTTCTCCAGCATTTGAAAGAGCCATTTTTCGTCTCTACACAAGATCACCGACAAAAGTCTGCACTCTTTTCCTAAGGTTATATTGGCGAGCATTTAACTCATAACCCTTTCCTAATTTTGTTTTAACATCTTTACATACTTGCGGCAAGTCGGAAAATTGGAAAAAGTATTTGTCACCTTGAATAGTACTGATTCCATTGCAGGGATTAAAATCTTTATAATACTCCTCACTAATTGGTACGTTTCGGTTACTTTGTGCACTGCAGATCTTATCGCGCTACTAATTCTAAAGACTTCTTCGTCCCAAACGTTGTGATTTTTAGTGACATAGGAACGTATTGCCGTACCTACCACCCGATTGACATGTTCGGTGAAATTCGCCTGAGGGTGATATTTGGCATTGTACATTAATTGGAGTACTTTGTAAGTTTCCATTAATTTTTTAAACCTTGCACTTATAAATTGAAGACCGTTATTTACCATTACAGTACGTAGCACACCAAATATAAGAAAAACGGAGTTTTCAACAAATTTACAAACTTCATTAGCGGTTGCCTGTCTCAACGGTTGCACTAGCACAAATTTAGTCAGCCAATCAGTAACAACTAGGAGAAATCGGTTGCTTTTTTTTGACCGGGGAAACGGACCCATTAAGTCCATCGAGATAGTTTGGAAAGGTAGGTCTACAACCTTTGATTTACCCATTAGGCCAGCTCTAGCCACATTTGGACTTTTTTGAGAAAAACAAACTAAACAACATTTTACTAACTTTATAACGTCTTTTCGCATTGATGGCCAGAAAAAATGTTCCTGCACCCTTCTCAGCGTCTTATAAAACCTAAAGTGAGCTGATGTTGACGAATCATGCAACTCTTTAATAATATTTCTTTAGCTGTTTGAAGGGACTACTAACTTTCACTCAGGGTTATTTCTTGGAATCCTGCCTGTTGCAGCTACAAACTTATACAACCTTTCCTCTAAGATCATCCAATTAGGAAATTTGTCAGGATTAACCAGAACTCTTTTAAATTGCTTTTTCTACTAATCGTCCTTAATACCAAGTAGATTTTTGATGCTGCATATTTGTGGAATCCTAGAAAAAGCATGTGGAATTACCAGCAGTTTACCTTTTCGGTGGACTATGTCAACATCATGCTGGCATATCCGCATTGCTCAACAAGCCAACCGCCCGGCAGGGTCTTTTAAATTCTAAAGCCAGAGCAGCAAATAATCTGTCAATCGCAAAAAGCATTGCAAGGCATTCGCGTTCAGTAATCGGATAGTTCTTTTCCGTTTTGCTTAAGGTTCTGTTTGCGTAAGCAATAATTAACTCCTAGTCTTTTTCATCTTTTTGGAGCAGGCAGGCTCCCACACCTACATTAGACGCATCGCTCTGGATTATAAAAAGACGGTTAAAATCAGGAGTGTCTAATACTGGTGCACGCACTAATGCTTGCTTAATTTCCTCAAAGGCTTTGTTGGCTTCTGAATTCCAGACAATTTTCTGACCCTTCTTTAGGCCCTTTATTATCATAAAGCGTTTTACCTTTGTACTTGATGTTGGCGTTGAATAAGTTACCATGCTACTAACCTTATCGGGGTCAGTCCTCAAACCCTGCTCGTCTACAACAAACCCTAGATATTTTAGAGACTTTTTACAAAATTCGCATTTATCGACATTGACGGTAAGATTCGCATCTTTTAGCCTTTTGAAAACATCTTGCAATGTTGTCCATGTAAACAAACACATTTGGTTCCATCTCTGGTCCAAAAATCGTCTCCATCAAACGTTGCTGTACTTGGGCGGCATTGTTAAGCCCAAAAAGCAAGACGTTGAACTCATATAGCCCCCAACCTAAAACAAAAAATGCCGTCTTTTCTTTAGACTCCTTAGATAGGGGTATTTGCCAAAAGGCGCTTTTGAGGTCAATGCTACTAATATATACGGCGTCTCTTAATTTATCAAGAATACTGTCTAACCGTGGAAGCGGATAAACCAAAGTTTTTGTCACGGAGTTTAGCGTCCTCCCATCGAAACAAAAACGGTAGTCGCCATTATTTTTTGGGACAAGCAACACGGGAGAGCTCCATGGACTAGATGATTTTCTAATCACTCCTAATTGCAGCATGCTGTTTAGTTCTTGATCTAAATGTTCTTGCATTGCATGTGAGAAAACATAAGGTTTTTGTTTGATTGGTAAGCTGTCACCTGTGTCTATATAGTGCGTATATAAATGAGTACGCCCAAAAGGTTGTAATTCCAACTCAACAAAAAGCTGCTTAACTTTGTCTAATTTAACAACTTGTTCAGTGGACAAACGCTTACTAGAGATGATACCACACACCAGTTTGTCTTTCCCGTCTGTATTTTGGTCAGAACTTGTAACTTTATTTCCCAAAACCCATGTATTTCTTTTAAAATCAAGACTCATTCCAAACCTACTAATAAAATCTACACCTAAAACAATCCCTAAAGGGAACGAAGGGACAATCAAAAATTCTGTGTCGCAAATATGGTTTTCTATCTTAATAGGTAAGACACAGCTACCACTAACTTGCTTAACACTTCCATCTGCAACATTGACTTGTTTAATATTACTAACTCTAATAGTTAGCTTCTGTATCGATTAACGCTATAATTTCTAGACCAAACAATTTTAGGGTAATATGAGGCCTGTTGTTTTGTACAAGGGTTGTAGTTACGCTAAGTTTATAAAAATCGGCAACTTTTTGTAACCAACTCTTCCATTCTTTTAGATCGACCTTAATGGTTGGATAGTCACGTCGGCCGAGGAGGACTTTTGTGACTAGTTTTTTGAACCATGCTTGCAAGTAGAAGTTATATGCCCTTTTTCTCCACATTTATAGCAAAACTTGTCAGAGCAAGGAGCCGAACAGGAATTAAAACCGTGTCCGTCTTTGCCACAGTTCCAATATTTAAGAACAGTCTATGAAGCGCTAGAAATTTTAAGAAAATTGCCAACATTATTACTTTTAGAAAATTCCCTATTTGACTCTTGGGTATTACTAGTACTAACAGAAAAAAGGTTAGTAGACTTGGGTTCATATTCGGGCAAACTTGCTTCAACTTTTCTACACAGTGAAGTTAATTTTGTTATAGACAGAATATCAATCACACTAAACTAAATTTTTCCTAATGTGGAAATCATCCTTTAATGCCTGCACAAGTTTGCCCCAATTAGTAACTCTAGTTTTTGCTGACCTGTACCACGCAATTGCGTCTCTTGAAAATCGGTCAATAGCAGAGATAAACATCCCCGGTTTTGAAACTCTCCTAGCAAGTCATAACTCTTCAATTGTCTCCAGAAAAAAAAAAGACTATCAGACCCGGGTTTGCCATTAAACTTAATACCCCACATATAGATAGGTTCCGAGATTTGATGAGAAGCACCTAAATTATTACAAGGTTTTACCTGAATATTTCCCGACTGGTCTAAAGCACCGACTCTCTCATCTGATAATACACTAGATTCACTAGAAATACTTGACCGGCTTTCATCGCTAGAACATACATCTCAAACTTCCTGAGCTAGATTATCTCCCACAAATGTGCTTGCCATTGACCTAACTAAGGTCGTAACTTTCAAAATTATTTGCGCATTATATTTGGTACATAGTTTTAAAAGATCTTTTATAGATTCTAATTTATCTTCAGGCTCAGAGTATCTACTTAACCTATCACTAACGTGACATAATTTATTTCTAACCCGACGGGCAGATTTCTTTGCATCCTTACCGGGATGTGATTCTATTAATTGAGCAACATCATCTATTGTAGACTTAATTTCTTTAGCTTCGGCATCTGAATATTTAAATTTTGTCGACGTTACAGTACGTTCGTCTTTCAGTACTTGGCGGAAGTCTTGTACCTTTTCTTTTCTATTTAAAACAAATCCTCTGATTTTTAACTCGTAAATTAATTTGCTACTTTTTAAATGATCCGCGGACGGAATAATTAGGATCGTCATTTTGAAATATTTTAACAGTGTTTGTCTTGCTCAAAAGTTAGTTAACTAAAATTACCCCACAAATTCACACAACACAAACTCAAGTCTTAAGGTGCCTTTTGATTAAAAAAAAAACAAAGCAAATCGTTGCAAAAAAAAATTAAAAAATCAAAATTAAATTACTTACAGTAATTCTGCCAGGTTCTATTAATCAAATAATTATACCATATACCACCGTGATTGTCGGCCGATTTGTTACTCAACGCACTGGATCCACTCGCATAGTATGGTAACAAATACAATATTATAAGCATAAGCCTAACTAAAATAAAAAAAACATTAACAAATTTTAACAAGCATTAATTAACAAAAAATATAAATCAAA
This sequence comes from Tachinus rufipes, assembly GCA_963932245.1. Lineage (NCBI taxonomy): Eukaryota > Metazoa > Arthropoda > Insecta > Coleoptera > Staphylinidae > Tachinus > Tachinus rufipes. The sequence goes on from OZ010743.1 coordinate 85,558,510, forward strand.
TATACAAAATCTAATAAAATTGCAATAACATAACAAAATAAATTTTTGCTACGTAATTACATAAAGAAATAATGACAATAAGACTTAAAATTTTAATTTTGGAAGTTTAAATAATTTTACAGTGCAAAAATGTTATAATCACTAAAATATTTGATTGAGATTAAAGAAATAGAGCCCCACGTTGAGCGCCAAATTGTAGCGTCGCCTGTTAGTTCTCAAGTCGGGGTGTCGGAGTTCTCTATTATAAGGGCGCCAATTATTTTTTGTTAGAAAAAAAAAAAAAAATATAATCATTTATTCTTATTTCCAAATTAAAATATATATGTACATAACAAAAAAACAAGTAAATATAAAAGTGAACTGAGTACAAAAGAAAAAAAAGGATAATTCAAATTGCAAATGCGTTGATGCACTGAACACTACAAGTGAAGCAATGTAAATCAAAACTAACGAAAGCGTTAGTAAAAGCATTAAACAATGTATTATAATAAAATTGTGTATAAATACTTGTGCGGTAGATGGCCTCCAGTGCGTAGCGATTCTTCGTATAGATTTGGATCCTGCACGTTTAAATTTTTTTTTTGTCCTCAATTTATGCGGATTCTTATTAGATTTCTTATTGGAATCAATTACTCTAAATAGCGGGGTAAAATTATTTAATAACCCTAGCCTAGAAGGCTAATTAAAAAAAAATAGAATTTAGAAAAACAAATTAATTGATTAAATAAAATCAAAAATATCAAAAATATAATATTACCTTATATATATATATATATATATATATATATATATATATATATAAATATATATATACAGCCTTCCACTAATAACAAATTGTGTTTGGTTTATAACGCCAAAACAAACACATTACATTTGTAAAATTTTGCAACCATGTGCTAATATGGACTCCGGGACTCCGCGGATTATTGCGCGTCTCCCGCAACGGCTCAAACCAAAAACTCTTCCTTACGCACCCCGCAATCATACATTGTACCAACCACAAAACAATTTCCCAGTTTGACAACATTTTAAAAATTAAATAGAATTTATAAAATAATAATAAAACTAAGGTTAATTAATAATTAGCTAATTATAACTAAAACCAGAACAAAAAAATTACGATATTTATCCCAAAATAATAAAAAAAACGTTACAAGATGTTATTAATTAGAAAGAAATTTATATGATATGGGATTTTCAAGCAAAACTATTAATATTGGAATAAAAGAAATTTAATCTAGACAATCTGAAAAGGTGAGAGGTGCTTCTGAGTTAAAAATATTTAACATTACAATAAACATTTTGTTATTAGAAAAAGATAAAAAGGTGTCAATATTGTTTGCTTAAATAAATTTATTTTGCAATTTTTAAATGAGTTGTCTGTCTATTATTTTGGCAGAATTATTATTTTGTGTATAGTTGTGTCAATGATCTGGTCATAAACGGTGACAGGTAAATAAATTTTTGAGTTATTTTTTAGCAAATTTTATTATGATCTCTTGTTTGCCAATTTTATTTTGATGTTTGAGATTCTTTTTGCATTTAAGTAACCACGTTTTGAGGCCTTTTTTATTGCATGATGTGCATTTTAATAAGTTAGTAGTTGTGCAGTTAGCTATTTTATAGTTACTACCGCATTTGCTGTATTTTAGAAAAGAAATGCATTTGTCTGTAAAGTGTTTAAATAAATTGAATTTGCTAAAAAACAACTATCGGTGCTGGAACAAAACTTTTTGTAGAAAACGCCTTGTTGCACTAAAGTTTGGTATGCATCTACATCAGCGGTAATAATTTGCATTTTGTTTGTGGAAGTTCTTACCAGTCTTAATATTATTTTGTTGCAATATTGAATGTTTATATTATTTGTCTAGACAATTTTTCATCAGTGATTTTTCAATCAACTGAAGTTATAACAGCTGAGTACGATGTTGACAAAGTTTTGTAAGGTGTTGTTTTTGTTGTTGTATAGTAGTCTTTTTAAAGAACTTTAAAATGTTTGAAATGTTTTTATAATAAATCCAGTTTTGGTTGCCAGAATTATATTTTTATTATTATTTGTATTCTGACTGAATAATTGTGTACGCAAAAGCTGATGTATTGTTTCTATGTAGTATGCTTGGTTGTAGTTATTATTGAACACTTTAAAATCTCTTTGATTGATTTGATTTGTTGTATCATTTGAGGTTGGTGCTGACGTTGTTGCATTTGTTGTTGTTGATGTTGTACTTGTTGTTGTTGTATTTAATGTGAATGGTAGTATAATATTATTTATATTACTTAGAAATTTAAATTTTGGTTGACCCTTTTTTATGTTAGAAAGCCGCACGGCATCATTTGTTTTGTATTCTATTTGCACACCCTCAACACTCTGTTTTGCTAGCGGTTTTATGACCGTTTTTTTTTTTGGCATCACTTATAATAATTTATAAATTAAGATAAAACTAATATGTATTTATTACGTACACCAAAACAACACTTATTTAACATTCACAACTAACAAAAATAACTGATAGCGTTGAAACTGTTTTTTGTCTGTCTCTACCAAAAGTATCTGATTTGGCTCTAAAATGCGCTTTAAAACAACGATTTAGAGGCCTTCAGGCCTAACAAACTTTTGCAGTATTTGATTGACTGTAAATTACAATTTTTTTAGAATTGACCAAAGTGACAGATTATAAAAAACTTTTAAAAAATTTAAAACAATTTGGGGAAGATAAAAAAATATTGAGTGTAACTTGTGCCAAAATACTTTAGCAGTCCTTTGCTTTTAGCAGCTTTTACTCTTTTCGTTCTTTTGTGCTGCTCACAGCCGCGGGTTGCTAAAGCTAATTTTTGGCCTTTGATATGCTATATATTATTTTAAACGGAAAAAATTTATTTACGTGTTTACTATACTATTGTTTTTGACGGAATGAATTAAGTTTTAATAAACAATAAAAACGTTTATAATTAATCGATACGTTGATTATATCTTAGTTTGCTTTAATGGTACTTCACGCCAGTTAGACACTTTTCTAACTTATATTAATAGTATTTATCCCAGTATTAAGTTTTCAGAAAAGACCAAAACTCAAAATTAAATAAACTTTTTAGACACAATAATAATAGTCAATTATTTAATATTTTTCGTAAACTAATCTTTTCAGACTCAACCATTCCGTTTGACTCTGTACACTGTAACAGTCACAAATTTGCAGCCTACCATTTAATGATCCATAGAGTTTTTAGACTAACACCAAATTTTTGGCAAAAAAAACCTAATAAAATTATATCAATAGGTCATAACATTAGATTTCAAGATACACAATTAAAAATATTATTACTAAAAAAAAAATATAACGTCACTATACAGTTAATTTATTCTAAGATAAAAGTCATAGAACTCATACAATACATTTCAATAACATACTATAGTAACATATTTGAGAAAATAAAAAAAAATCTCAGCAAATTGGATGTTAGGTTATAAATTGTTTATAAAATTATAAAAATATGTTGTTAGATGGTCGTCTTTTAAATATGCAAATGATGTTATCAATATAGACCCTAGAAATAAAAAAACAACAATCAATTTAATTTCCTAGACCTCACAATTATAAAAACTGCCAACAAATTAAATTTCAAAATTTATAGATAACTTACAAACTTGGGAATAATAATCCCATTTGACTCTAATCACAGCATCAACCATAAATGTGCAGCTTTCTACTCACTTACACATAGAGCACTTAATTTATTTTTCTCTCCTACCAATCTACAACATGAATTTCATCATCATCAAACAACTAGTCATAACAAATCACTTCTCCATTACAACCATTAACAAAATAATCAACAGACACAAACACAAAATAAAATTTAATAACAACACAACACTCACACACAATAACAAACACACAACAACACTATACTCATAAAACTTACATACTATAACAATAGCAACAAAATTAAAAAACTTTTACACAAATACGACCAATTACATCAGGCAAAGCATTGTCTTTTATAAGTAAAAATTGGTCATAAATTTTATTTTGTATCATTCCGATAGTTTCGTTCATAGTTGCTTTGACTTTCATTAATGTGATTTTGTTTTAATTTGATAATTTTTGTGGGAAAGTATTTGTTTAGTTGAAACTTAAAACGGGACAATTGACAGTCCCAAAAAAACTTGCCTGGACACCGGAACCATAAAGTTAAAACCGGGACAAATCCGGGACTTATGGTCACTCTACTCTTAAATGACCTCAGTGGCGCAGTGACCATCCCTAGATACACACGCACAGTTGATAGCAGAGCAGACTCTCAATTTCAGAATAACAATAAACACAAGAATAATAACTTATGTTTTAATTATTCACTCCAAAAAAATGTCTATAGTGGGCCTAAATCTATATGGATATATAATTTGAAATGCGGCCCGCAAAGTGGCCCGCATGATCATTTGGGTTGGCCACCCCTGTTTTATACTTTAAACTTTAAAAAAAATTTTATTAATTAATATGTGAGTATATTTTAATATTTTTAAAAACAGAATCTGTAGCCTCTATAAACTTGAATTCTTAATAAATATCTTACAGCGTTTTTCAGAAATAGAAAATTTTAATTATTAATAATAATAATAATAATAAACTGACTTTATTTTCTCAAAATAATACGTAATACATTTAAAATAAACTAAAATATTTATTACAGTTTAATGCTAACAAAACTAAAACAAAATGCATATGTCTATAAATACCAAAAACAAAATTATTTAATTCAATTATATAAACCGATCTTGAGAAAACTCCATTCTAAAGTACAACCAACTGCAGTAATTGTATTAATTATTACAGAAAACCAAATGTTTTAATATTTTATATTTTCTTTATTTGTTTTCAAATCTATGGAATATATTCATTATATTAATTAAACAGATATGAATTTACTTTTAAATTATTATTTAATTGACAATAAAGATGTTTTTTTAAATCACCCTGTAAATAAATGCAATTAATTTATAGTCCCATATAAATTAATTTATTTGGAGCATATCAAAACACATTAAATTGCAACATAAAAAAACTTGTTTTATGGTAATAATAAATTACTAATCATTTTTATTTTTATTGTATATTGTATAACAAATTATATAAATTCACAAAGCGCACAAAGAAAATAACAGTTAACTTTATAAGATGAAGTTAATATTGATTGTCAACTTTTACTTAATGCTTGTTTATACCGTTATGTCATGTCCACCGAACGGAGAGTTCTCCAAGAGAAAAAGACCATTATTGAAAAATGACATTATTAGTTTAATGCAAGACGTTATAACCTTCTAGGTTTTAATTATAACTTTGTAAAATGTCTAATTAAATAAAACAAATGTGTTAATTTCAATTTTTTTTTGTTAAATTAAATGTGTAATTAAAATTTAAAAAAGAATTGGTGGTATATTGTGTAAAATGTTATTACCCTTAGTACACTAGTCTACTGTATTAGTTGAGTATTACAAAAAATACATGTACAATAAACTAGTTTTATTGGACGAATACAATCTACCTGCAGCGTCTTGGGTTAACGATGATTTAAGAATAGGAGTAATTTGTAATGATAATTACCCTGCTCATTTAGTAGCTAATTCATTTGGGTTCTTAAACTGCGTACAATGCATTTCTATTCCTAATAGTGAAGGTGTGTTTTTAGATTTATGTTTTACTAACGATCGTGATATTTCTGTGATAGTTTCTGTAGATGTTTTGTTAAATTTAAACCAACACCATACTGCGTACTTGTTAACTGTAAAATGTGATACTACCTGTGATATTTTAAATTGTAATTATATTTTTAATGATTTTAAACTTGCCGACTACAATAATTATTTGTTGAATGTTGATTGGACTGTACTGTTTTATAACTGTGATATTGATATGTGTCTTGATGTATTTTACTCTGTAATCGATTATGTTATTGATTATTTTGTCCCTCAAAAACTGTGGCGTGAAAGCAATTTTCCTATTTGGTTTAACAAAGAATTGATATCACTCAAGAAAATTGTACACAAACGTTATAAATTTTCAAAACTTTTGTCGGACTATAATAAATTCCAATCTATTCGTACTACGTGCAAAAATCTCAGTGCACATTAATACGAGCAATATATTTTACAAACTGAAAGTAAAATTCAAAATAATTCAAAACATTTTTGAAAATTTGTTAATGAGAACAAAAAAACTAATGGTTTTCCAGCCACAATGTATTATAAGGATCAAACTTGTAATAATGGGAACGACTTTGTAACTAATTTTGCAGATTTTCTTTTTTCAGTCTATGATAACGAAACTCATCCGACTCCATTGTTTAATTTTAATAATAACGTAATACATTCAAAATTTTCTATTAGTTTGTGTGATGTTTTTAAGGGAATTGAAAACCTTAAATGTAATTTAAGCGTTGGACCCGACGGCATTCCTTCTTTACTGTTAAAAAAAGCATTTATTCTATTGCAAAGCCATTGCACTTACTTTTCAATGCTATATTAAATGAAACTAAATTTTTTAAAATATGAAAACAAAGCTACATTACGCCTTTCATTAAATCTGGAGCCAAAGAGAAAACCACTAACTATAGAGGCATTTGCATTCAATCAGCTATACCTAAATTGTTCAATAAAATTGTAACTGGTCAGTTGCAATGAATGTGCAAAAGCATCTTAATACAAGAGCAGCATGGATTTTGTGAAGGGCGTTCAACACTTACTAATTCACTCTGTTATGAGAATGATATTATAAATGCATTTGAATCTAAAGTACAAGTTGACTCAATCTACACCGATTTTTCAAAGGCGTTTGATCGTGTGATTCATAATATTTTGATTGCCAAGTTCAGTGCTCTGGGTTTTCATCATGATGTGATTTCCTGGTTATTCAGCTTTCTTGTAAAAATTAACAACTTTTTGTCACAGTCTATTCTTGTTTCATCAGGTGTTCTTTAAAGATCTTATTGTGGACCAATTTTATTTTTGTTTTTCATTAATGATACCCCACAGTATATCAATTCATCATCATTTTTTTAATTTGCGAATGATTTAAAAAAGAAGTATTTGTACATAGAATGTCCGCGGATTTATCAGCCTGTACACTAAAACTTTTATATTGTGCGTTCGCGTTTAGAGTATGTTCCGTCAGTTTGGAGTCCTGATTATGAAATTCATACGTAGTAATGAACAAATTCAAAAAAAGTTTTGTCAATTATTGTCTTATAAATCCGGCATATTATCTATAAGTTATGATTACTGCTGCATTGCTTCATTGTACAACCTACCGCCATTGAAGATTCGCCGCAAAATTGCTGATTTGTCGTTCTTGCGTAATTTAATTATGTCTGAGATTGATTGTCCGGAGCTACTTGGTACTCTTTCATTCCATGTAGCACCTAATAATAGACAGCAGATATTCTTCTTTATTTTGTGAGTCTTCTGATTCTACTAATTATGGTTTCAACAATCCACTTGGTAGAATGTGTAGAATTGCAAATAATTTACCAACTAATATTAATGTATTTTGTGTCTCTAAATCTACGTTTAGAAGTCAGCTAAGTCATGCTGACTAATGTTTAATATGTGCGCTTTTATGTATGTTATTTTTTGTATTCTTTGATTTTGTATTGTAAAACATCATTGTTTATGTATGTTTGATGTAGATGTAAATGGTAAGATTATACCGTGAATAAAGAATTATTATTAATACTATTATTATAATAGCCTTGGGTAACCAAAGCAATATAAACAGGGCAAGCAACTCAGCTTAATTTTTGGAAATAAATGATACAATTAAAGTGGCGGAACAAAGCCACTTTAATCAACCTAACATTGACTAAGTTTCTAGCTTAAAAGTTAATTTCTCAAATATTTGTAGTCTAAAAAAAATTTAAACTCTGTTCATGATCATCTCAAACATAGAAAACCTCAAATTTTGTTTTAACTAAATAAAAAAAAAAATCAATATAGATTAATATTGCCTTAATATAGTAGATTCCAATTAACATCTTAATCATTTTTTTGATAACCTTTGTGCATACATTTACAAACAGCAAATATATTTTAGACCCGTATAAAATTCAAGGCTTTTATTATGATATCATATTTCTTAAATAAATCTTTTCGATAAAACTATTTTTTTGCAATTCTGAACTATAATATTGACTTTTCAGTTGCCATTTTCGATGTTATAACTACTTACTTTTTTTCACTAGTGAAAAAAAGTAAGCACTTTTTTTCACTACTAATAAAATTTAATTATTTTTTTGCAATTCTGAACTATAATATTGACTTTTCAGTTGCCATTTTCGATGTTATAACTACTTACTTTTTTTCACTAGTGAAAAAAAGTAAGCACTTTTTTTCACTACTAATAAAATTAAAAAAAAACAATAATTATCAGAAACTTGCGGATTATACTCCAAAATTGCAAAAAATAGTGTATGTTACACGTGTAAAATGCGTGTTTTTTTACTCGTCGCATTATAGATCTCGTTCTTCGAACTCGATCTATAATTTGCGACTCGTTAAAAAAACACTATCATTTTACAACTTGTAACATAAATAACTATTATAATATGCTTATACCGATCTCTTAATAACTCAATTTCAAAATTTGTTGATGACTTTTCTAAAAGTTGCAACAAATTTCTTTAAGATAATCATCATCAAAAAACTAAAATAAATTTGTAAGAAAGTTTTTACGTACATAATACTGAATGGTTACTCATCTTCTAAACACTATCCGGACAACAAGCTATGATTTTATGCTGCTTTACAGAATTTTTTTTAACTATTCCAAAAAAAACTATTGTTTAAGTTGCTTTAGAAAATTCTAATTATTTACTCATTACTTCTGTTGTTAAAACTTTTCTTATTACTACCAAAATTTAAACTGCGCCATATTATTTTTTGGTGTGATAGCTCAATGGTAAAACCTTTGCATACCATGCAAGCAGTCCGAGGTTCTAAAATATGAATTAATAACTTGCTCTTTATTTACCTAATAAACTGTTAGTCTCATCAAACACGTCGTAGACACACTGTGGCAACGTAAATATAACGTAAAAAGCATAATAAATAACATTTTTAGATGAACATAGTAAAAATTCAAAAATTATTTAAAATAAAATAAAAAAGTACTAAACTTAAACATAACAAGCAGTTAATAAGAAGTAAAAATTATTTAACAAATACGCCAGCTATTGTTCCAATCAGAATAAAAATTTTCAGCATTTTATAAACAATAACAAAATTGATAAAACAACAATTTCAATGCAAGGTAGTTTAAAATCTTAAATATCTCTTCTTTGAACTGATCAAAATTATCTAGTTTCTGATAAAAAAAATCAGATATTTTTGCAAACCTATTTGCATCTAACTTTTTTATTCTAAATTTTTTTACTGTTGTACCTACAATGACGGTTAGTGGTAAAATGATGAGTCAAATTCATTATAAGCAACTTTTTTTTTAATTTAATTACTAGAAAAGCATCAGATAAAGATAAAATTCTTTTTATTATGCAAAATTGCATATGTTTAACCTGTACCTAAAAAAAGAAAAAAGTCAAATTCTTTAAACTGTAAAGAAAATTCTTTAAACTATAAAGAAAAGTTTTTTTATTGTTATTTTTGTAAAGAGTTTTTCAATAGGAAGTTTCATTTTGAATAGCCGGCTATAATAATAATAATAATAATAATTTATTTTCAAAAATGTTTACAATAGATATAATAAAAATAAAATGCAAAACAAGTTGAAAATGGTCCTAGTAATGGCTAATATATAATTGAGAAACATTAAAAAAATTCTGAAATAGTGTACGGTTCAATTTGTACAAGCAAATTTTGTACCTTTCGTTTAAATGTAAAATATAACTTTTCTTGTTTTATATTATCTGGTAATGCATTAAAACATCGAATGCAGGAGTAAAACGATCCCATTTGTGATGAAGTCAGGCGGTATCTTGGATACATATAATTTATATGTCTCGTGTTATATAAATGTACGTATTCATTTCTGGTAAAATAGGATTTGTGTTTGAATATAAATAAGCAACATTCTAAAATATATAATCCTGTTAATGTTAATATATTGTTGTCTCGAAACTTTCCTCGACAGGACTCGTTATAGTTCATGCCCAGTAGTGCTCTAACTGTTTTCTTTTGAATAATAAACAGTGATTGAATATCTGCGCATAGTCCCCAAAACAATAGTCCAAATCTTAGAATACTACAAAAATTTGCATGGTAGATTTGTTTTCTTGTTTCCATGTTTAAGTTTTTTGATGTTACACGTATTGTATAACATACACTATTTAATCTTTGAGATAAATATTTGACATGCTCTTTCCAGCTAAGTATTTCATCAATAAAAATTCCAAGAAATTTTACGTTAGGTGTAAATTTGTAGTTTATATTATTTATTTTGATATTCACAGGTGTCTCAAAATGACTTTTACATGTTTTAAATAACACCAGATTTGTTTTATCTTCGTTTAATAAAAGACGATTTCTGGTAAACCAATGAGTGCATTCTTTCATAACTTTGTTGACTTTTAACAACAACAGAGGATAGTTTTCGGCTTTGACAAGAATATTAGTATCATCAGCGTAACTGACTATTTCTGCGTCATTTTGAGCCAAAGATAAATAAATATCGTTTGTGTAAATAATAAATAGTAGTGGCCCTAGTAAGCTACCCTGAGGAATACCAACATTTACATTCAAAATTTCTGATTCAAATTTATTATGTTCTTGCAAAATACAAACTTTTTGAATGCGAAAATTAAGATAAGATTCAATCCATTTTAAAGCTATTCCCCTGACTCCATATTTTTCTAGTTTTGTTAGCAAAATTTTGTGGTCAATACTGTCAAAGGCTTTAGATAAATCTAAGAATATTCCTACACAAATACATTTTTCTTCTAAAGCAGCTTTTACAGAGTTGGTATATTGAAATATGGCAGTATCAATCGATTTGTTTTTCTGATATGCGTGTTGAGATGCATGAAAACCTTTTATGCTTTCCATATAATGAGTTATTTTTTTATGCATTACTGACTCAAATATTTTTGAGAAAGCAGGTAACAAACTGATCGGACGATAGTTTTTAATATCGTCTATATTCCCTTTTTTATGTATCGGACGAATTAACGCTATTTTCAACTGCTGCGGAAATATTCCGTGTTTTAAAGAGTTATTAATAATATAAGTCAGTGGATCTAAGATAAAGTTTATGCATGCTTTTACTATAGTAACTGGAATATTATCTATTCCCGCACTTTTTTTATTTTTAAGGTTGTTGGTGATATCACCAATCTCGAGCGTTGTGACCGGTGTTATAAATAAAGAATTTTGTCTATTGTTTATAATGTCTGCGTATGGTATGTAACTAAGCTGATTTAAAGCATTTGGTGCAGCGTTTACAAAGTGCTTATTTAACTTACTCGCTAGATCTACCGATGGTTCTGAAAATAGTTTAGAAGATTTTGCGTTGTTTTTGCCTGTTATTGTGTTAATTATATTCCATACACACTTTGATTTGTTATTTGATGCATTTAACTGTTTATCGTACATGTTGCGCTTATCATTTATAAGAGCTAAGTTGTACTCTTTTTTGGCATTTTGGTATAATTTTTTTATGTTGTCATTTTTACTTACTGCATAAATAGTATATAATGCATCCATGTTGTCTTTTATTTGTTTTGTTTCAGGTGTGATGAAGTGTTTAGTTTTATTTCTATTTGTTATCTGTTTGGGTTTACTTGGAAATGATGAGTTAAAACATTGCAAAATTATTTCTATAAATTTAGACCACTGAAAATTAACATCTTCTATATCTATCTCATAGACCTGCTTCCAGTCTTGTTCTTGTAATAACTTAATAAAACTGTTAATATTTATATCACTGAACGTTCTAACATATATATACCTATTTTGTTTATTTTTGACGTCTATATATAGCACTAGCTTTTGTGCAGTATGATCAGATATCTGAGAATGTATGACTTTTGAATTAAATTCTAATTTTGTGATATTTGTAAATATATTATCAATACAGCTGCGAGTGTTTGCTGTAATCCTGGTATTTTCAAATATGGTTTGTTTAAGACCATATGACAGTAATAACGATATGAATTCAGATTTACCCCTGCTTTCGATGTTTAAGTTGATATTAAAATCTCCACAAATTAAAATACATATACTTTCACTATAAATACGTTCTATTACAGCTTCAAGTTTACTAAAAAATAAATCTATGTTACCATCTGGACATCTATATACACTTAAAATGATTATGTTATTTACTCCACATACAAACTCTGCGGCTGCGCATTCAAAATCTTTTTTTACTGCAAACTTGTTTAAGTCTCTTCGACACTGTTGTTTTTGAATGAAAGTAGAGTTTTTTTTACAGTATATGGCGGATCCCCCTCGTTCACCAGAATTTCTGCAATAACTGCTAACCAGGTTGTAGTCCAATAGTTGATGTACACTTAACTCATCCTCACTCTTCCAATGTTCTGTTACGCAAAGGAACTCATTTCGCGAGTGTTCTTCCAAGAAAGCATCAAGTTGATTTGCGCTATTCCCTATCGACTGAATATTCTGATGTATTATGCTGATCTCATTATTTTTTCCGTCTTCTAAATTAGAAGTGATTTGTTGAGGCGTTCGATAGTTTGTTGATTGCTAAAACGATATGTTTTCTTTTTTCATTTCCAAATGTCTTATGTAAACTGGACATTCTTTATCAAAAGTGTGGTGATTTACATCCAAATTTAACTTTAATTTTTCATTTGTTTTTGTACAATTGATGCATTTATTTATTTCTTCAGTATTTTTGCATTTGTCAATTTTGTGCTCACCATGACATTTAGAACAGGTATCTTTGCTTCTACATTCATTTGATTTGTGATTAAAACCTAAGCATTTAAAACATCTAAGCAAATGTATATGTTCATATACCATGCATCTATCCCATCCAACATTTACTTTAGTTTCCTCAAGTAATTGCTTGAATCCGTTTTCCTCAATCTCAATGATTCCGTTATACTTTACGTAAACTTTATTATTGTATGTGTATTTTCGTTCGTATATTGATACACATTCAATATTGCAGTCTGCAATGTTTTCATTTTGCTTTTTTATTTTTGAAACAAACATATTTTTATCTAGATTTTCTGTAAAACCACATATTTTAAGTTTAGGTTTTTTAGTAGCACTAATCTTTACCTCATAATTTGTTCCCATTTTTTCTTCTACAATTTTTTTAATTGTATTTTTATCTTTTTCGTTATTACAGCCAATTGCAACAGTTCCACTCCTATTTCCAGTTAAGCCACATATTTTTAAATGTGTAGGATCGATCTTTAATTTCAGTTCTTCTTTTGTTTTATTTGTTTCTTGCTTGTTTTTGGGTTTAATTATAATTTTTGTTTGCTGTTTTAATGCTTTGGCATACGTATTATCAAATTCACTTACTGACTTAGATTTGACAATTTTATCATGAATTTGTTTAATTTCATTTTCTTGATTTTCCAGAATTTTCTTATTTTCATTGATTACTTTTAAAACGTCTTCTAGTTTTTTTTCTACATTTTTCATAGATTTAAAGCAAACATCGCACATAAATAAAATATTTACGTTTGTGTTAATTAGATTTAAATCATAATCTGTGATATTAATGCATTTTAAATGAAATTTTTGTGCACAAATTCCATTGCAAATGCAAGAGGCTTCACTTCTTATTCCCCGATTGCATTTTCCGCAATCCATGTTATTGTTTTTTGTTTACATTTCACATTTCACATTTATTTAAATTTATTTAAAAATTCTTTTACTATCACACACAATTTTTTTACATTCGCGGTCGATGTCCTTTAGCGATAAAGTATATATAAAACTTTTAACCAGTAATATCTATGTAATTTTAATCGACTCGTTTGTAATTTTTTCACTATTTCATTCCTCGCGGTTTGGCGATTATTTTCATACCTTTTTCAAAAATGTTCTTTGATTCTATCACTGTGTAAATCGGTTTTCTTTTGTAAACACATACACGCACGTGAATGTGAAAACCACTCCCTATTTCAACAACGTATTGAAATTATTAAAATTTACTACAAAAATGGTAAAAATATTTCAATCACAGTTCGCAAAACTAAAGCACTTTTTGGTCGTTGTAAAGAACTTTCACGGCCGGCAATAGTAAACCTAGTGAAAAAATTTAAGATGTTGGAACATGATTGTGATGTGAAGAATCAAAACCGTGTGCATCGCTCAAACGATATAACACCGTATTTTGCATAAAGACTTATGTCTTAAAGCTTTTAAAGTTTAGTTAACACAAAAACTTAAGCAGGTTGACATCATAAACGTCGTATCTTTGCTGATTGAGTCTTTTAAATGCATCAAAATAATCCAGAATTTTATCAAAAAATCATCTTTAGTGATGAGGCTAATTTTCACTTCGGAGGCTACATTAATAAGCAGAATTGTTGCATTTGGGGCTCAGAAAATCCAAGAATGAATGTTGAAAAGTCATTGCATACTTTTTTTAAAAATAAAGTTGCTGCAACTGCTCCGGTGAATGGATGGCGCTACCGAGCTATGATTAATGATTTTTTATGGCCGGAATTGGAATATATTGATGTGAACAACGTTTATTTTCAGCAAGACGACGCTACGTGCGACGCAAGCAACGTAACAATTGCAATTTTGCAAAAAAAGTTTTCTGACTGTGGTATTTCTCAAAGTGGTGATCACAATTGGCCACCAAGATCTTGTGACACACAACACCTTTAGACTTTTTTTTTTAAAGCCACGTAAAAGATAAGGTCTATGCCAATGCTATATAATTGATTCAAGACCTTAAAAATAGATTATGTAAAGTTATCTAGGACATACAGCCTCAAATGTGCAAATTGGTCATGGAAAATTTTATGAAAAGAATGTGGTACAGCAACCGTAACCGTGGCGGCCATTTGACTGATATCGTTTTTAAACGATAATGGCATACCTTCTTCTTTACAATAAAATAAACATTTTATGATTTTTCTTAAAAAAATACCCGTTTATTTTGAATATCAAAATCAAATTATTAGAAAACCCTTTATTATATAGATTTATAGAAACATAAACCAACTAACTATAAAATTTTACAACCATGTATAATTTTAATTTAAAAAAATATTATAATAAAAAAAATCATACACAATACACAAAAAAAACATCTTAACATAGAATCAAGTAACATCAAAACCAAAGCTGCAATACCGAAAAAAATTAAAAGTTCTTGATGCACTGTAATCAAGTTTAAAATTAATTTAAACAATATTTAATGAAAAAAAAAAATGTAAAAATTTAAATATAAAATTAATACACATTACAACATTCCAAGATAAATAAATAACTTTCCAATGCCAGGCTTCGGAAATATTACGTAAATGTTTTTTTATAATCAAATGTACATTATTGTTCAAATCAAATTTATAAAAAAAAAAACTTTTTTAACTTGTTTATAATAGTTAGATGTAAATAATTTTTAGCTATAAGTTGGTTTACATATTTTTATTCAACCACAATTTGTTACAACGTTTTGACAACTTTTTTTATCTTATTTATGGTTGATTTTGTTTATTTATTAGAGTAAACAGTATATTATGTAAACAACAATATATTAAAAAGAAGGAACAATTAGACAAAATAAAATTTATAAAAAAATAATTAATTTTATGTTAAGCAAAAAATTCAGCATAAGACAATACGTACGTACAACAATATAATCATATAAAAAACAACTTTACAATAAGCTGATATTATTATTAAATACCACTGACATATTTCTATAACATTATTGTTTTAAACTTAAAAAGAAATCAGCAATAGCTGACCTTAGTGAACTCCAGGGCAAGATGCACGGCGTTCTTATTACATTTTGTAAAGTGGGTTAACTGCACAAAATTATTTTTTCTTCTTCTTTTTCTAGCCCTAGCCTCTTTTAAATTGAGGCAAGTTGCACAAAATTTGTTACGTGACATACACAAACGCTACAGAAATGTGTTCTCATAAAAGTGCAAGGCATTAACCTAGAACGAGTTAGTTACCCAAGTAATTGGAAAGCAGCTATTAATTTTTATTTTAAACATAACTTATGGTTTTAAATTTTTTTAATTATTTTCTATTACTAGTAAATGAAAAGTAACATTACAATTTATTTATGATGTGATATTTAATACCTAATATGTTACAACAATATAAAAATAACTTTTGAATTTCATCAAATAAAACTGCACACGTTAAAAGTCTGTAAATATTAATCTTGATTATTTGTATATTATAGTTTTAAAAAATATTAAGTTTAAAAATGTATTCTATGTTTTCATTGTCTTTCTTAAAAATATTCTTACATTTTTGAACAGATTGGAAATATTTATTAAAATTTTTAACAAGTATTACAAGTAAATATTTGTTTAGATAACAATATGTCTGGTATTTTGTTTAAAAGAAGTCTGGAAATATGTAGAGAAAATGCAAAGATCTTCAGCATTATATGTTGTAAAATATGTCAATCTTAAAAAGAAATAGTGTAGTTTTAGAATCTCTTCCCCATACTTATATATACAGAACAATTTTTAATAAAAAACGTACGTACATTTAAATATACAGGGTGTTAAGTAAACATGCGGCAAAAATTTAAGAGGTTATCCCCTTGGCCTATTCTAAGCAAATTTTCGTCTATGATGATTTCTGAAAAACTTTTTTGTTTTGAAGATACAGGGTGAACAAAATTTGCGACAACCACATTTGATATTTGTTGAAATCATTAATGTAAATAAAAGTATGGCGTACTCCAATGAGTATATCAAGTACAAAAAACTGTTAAAGATAACTTGAAACGGCTGTTTTATCTACTAATATACAAGTGGATTTCATTTGAATGAGCCTGATTGAGTGACGTTTGGCTGTGTGAAGTGTCTTTAATAGTTAGTAAATTCTTTTACTATGAATCAATATACAAACGCCACAATGACTGACATGCATTGCAAGTATGAATTTTCTGATACAAATTTATTACAATTAATGTATATTAAACGGTTTTCTGGTCGTAATATACTCAACCAAATAATTTTCAAAAACATTTATTGACGTCTCTGTAAAACAGGCACATTGAAAACAAAATTGAGAACTAAGAAGATAATGTACCATTGGCAACAATAATTGCAATGTGGTTTATGCCCGATGGTGCACTACTACATTTCAGTATGGTTACTCGTGATTATTTAACAGCAACATACGGAGATTGCTAGATTGGTCGAGGTGAGCCACACGCATGGTTTGCTTGATCTCCAGACTTAAACCGCCTGAACTATTTTTTATAAGGCTACCTAAAATCATTAGATTACGTTACTCTAGTAGAGAATTTGGACGACTTGCAAAATTGAATAATTACTGAACTCAATTAGAAACAACTCTGGTGTGTTTGAAAGAGTTCGGCACTCAATTACGAAAAGATTGAATGCTTGTATTCATGCTGGAAGAAGTAATTTTGAACATTTATTGTAAATTCAGCAATTTTACATGTACTTTTTGATAATAAAATCTTTGAAATAAAAAGGTTTTTCAGAAATTATTATAGAACAAAATACTTTTATAATAGGCCAATAAATAACCCCTTAATTTTTTACCGCATGTTTACTTAACATCCTGTATAAAATAGTTGTACAGAACTAAAAAACTTTTAACTTTTAAGTTTACCAACAAGTTTAAGAGTTCAAATTGACTAAATTGCAAGTATCCTATTCAAGTTTATCAAAAGATCTGGACACCACCGCAACTGCGGCGCTCTTTGCAATCCTCACCATTGTTTCCTGCTAAAGAATATCATAGATAAAAGATACTTATTCAAAAACTCGACGTCTTTAGGTTCTTTTAGGTCATTCCGTCAAGCCAACTTACAAAGTCATGACAGAAATTACGGTTTTGTTGCATGGTTTGCAAGGAAATAGGAACTGAATTTTCTATCGCCTGACAGTCGCAGGCGTTTGCACACGCAGCATCCGTTTGCAATTCTTTATTATCGGCTTTTGCCTAAAGCTTTGAATTGACTAATTTGTTAGCAACAACTGTTTGCATAAAACCTTTTTTTAAATTAGTTCTCCAGGATCTCGCTACTACCACCAAGGTTTGCACCGGCTCCAGACGGACCTGTGCCCATTTCTTCTGCGCGCACTACCGCAACTCACCTACTCATCAAAGCGTAGCAGGTTTTTTATAGATGCTACAGATTCTACCCTTAAAATTTTAATACTTACATTATCATGTATTTTTATTCTTATAATTACACACAAATGTTACTCATATTTTTGTAAAAACTGATATCTGATGATAATAGTATTTAAGCAGGTAATAAATAACTTTAATCAATATATTTTATTTATTTATTGCAATTTTTTAATGTATACATTAGTATTATATTATTTCTAATAACTTTGTATTTGTATTTAGTTTTGTTTTGTAACATCGATTATTATCTTGTTAATATCATTTTTGATATCGTTTATAATTTTACAGCTCTTTAAGGTTTTGCAATACAGTGTTTGGCAGGAGTCTGCCAAATGCAACACCGTTATAAAAAAGAAAATTAGCCACAATACCTTCATGTTGTAGTTTGAACAAAGTGTATTGCAATAATATATTTATATAATATTTGTTTATATGATGATCAAATAAAACAATAGGTTATAAATTAAATTTACAGTAAGCTAAAATCAATTCAGTTTAATTATACTCAATTATTTAACAGTATATTATTCAAAAAGAATGGTTACATATATTATATTTACAGCCTTTTGTGCTAAAGGAACAGTTAAAATATTTTATAGTTTTAAGATTTTATTATAGAATAAAAAGCTGATCTGTTTAATATAAATATATACGAGGTGATCCAAAACATACGTGTAACTGCAGAAGCCGTTCAAAATAACTATGAAAAAATTAATGACGCATTTGCTAACATTTAGTTTTTTAATAATTTTTGAACAATTGTCATATAATTTATTACAAAATTGTAAATATATCTATTCACACAATCAAAATATACATAATAACAAAATTATATTATAATGTACAGTACGTAAAGAGTCATTTTTATTAAAATATATAAATATTACAATACAATATTATAACAATTGCATAAGAAACAATTATAATAAATTTTAAAAAAATTCTATGTAGTATAAAAAAAATAACATCTTAAAGTTATGTTTTGCAAATAATTGAAAAAAAATTATATCTGTAAATTTAATACTTTTCTCAAGTGATTTTATTTTGTGTTTGATGTTTAAAAGCTGTTGACAATGTTTAGTATCTAAAACTTAAGTTTTACATGTTGTAGATGTTTATATACGTACATTCTTGATACTATTATAAATTTGTTATTTATAAATAAAGATTCACAAGAACTATTTTTATCTTGATTAAAAATTACACGTTAAGTTGTTTTTGGCTAAATTAAAACTTGCTGCCATTTAGATGTATTTTTGCACAAAGATCTTTTAACAGAACAAAACATTTAAAAATACAATTAGACTAAATGTTATTCAAAAATGACCAAAAAGATTATAAAAGAGATATAAGTTTACGTCAACAAGAATCTTGTAAATTTTTTTGTGAGGGTGTTGAAAACATCTGTTGCAAAGCAGAAAATCATTTTGTCTAAAGACCTCTAACAGCATCTGAGTTGTCTGAGAAAACGGTTCATACACAGCCAATTTAAATCATAAGCAACGGATAAACTTTTAAAAACTCACTTTCTGAAAGCTGCAACCCTATCAGAAAAATATTAGAAAGCTGCTTGCTACTTTGATAAATAGAAGCGCATAACATGGGCAATTAAAAACTTTTTTATATACAAAACCCTCAGAAAAGAGTAGTTTTTTCTGTTTTTTTATATTAAAAAAAAATATTATTCTAGCTTAAAAATCTATAAGGCATGCATTGCTTTTTGATACATACTTATAGCATAAAAAGAAATATTTTTTTTTTTAATTTATACTAAATCCAGGACATAACAATTACACCCTTGCAAAAATTTATTGACCAACAGCATTTTGTATTTTCTACTGAAGACATTAGAACAATTGTGAAAAAGATTAGTTTAGAAAACAAACATTGGCCGTATTTATAGATATTGAAGGCGTTTTTGATAAAACCAAAAAAAAAAAAATAGAAACTGCTCTTGCAACACATGGTATAAATTTTACAATTAGTAGATACATAAAGCACATGTTAAAAAAAACCGTAACAGGTTTGACGGTTAAAAAAGTTGTTATTAAAAGTTGTCTCTAAAGAGGTGTATTATTATTATATCCGTTACTAATGAATTTAGTAGTTAGGTTAGGTTAGGTTAGGCTGTTCAACAATTGTGGTTTTTATAAAATTGGTTATACAGATGACATACCAAGTTTGCTTAAAGGTAAATTGAAAAGCATACTCTACAACTTAATGTAAAAAGCACTACAAATAATAAAACATTGGTGCAAAAACCAGATTCTTACGGTTAACCGTCCAAAAATCAAACTGTTTTTCTTTACAAATACAAAGTCTATTAAAACTCCTTAATACCCCACTATTGCTATCAACCATTTAATAATGAGATGCAAAAAAATTCAAATAGCTTTTTGGCAATGTAATAATAATAAAAATAATAATAATAAAATAAAATTTATTAGACACGTGTACAGTACAAATACAATAGATATATACATACACATATATAAATACAACAACATGTGTGAAACAAGTCAAAAGTAGAAAATACAAAATTAATAATTAAAGAATTCATTTAAAAAATATAGTTCAATATTAAGTATATACAAAAATGTTTTTCAAATTAATAGTTTTTGTAAACAAAAAGTAAATTTTTAGTATCTTGAGGAAGTTTCTTAAAAAAATTAAAAAGACAACTGTATTTACAGATTGTTTCCGTTAGTGTTAATTGGTGTCTTGGATATTCAAAATATTAATCTTTTCTTGTTTTATTAGAGTTGGCAATTTTATACTTATTGAATGTATTTGGTAAGTTGGCTAAGTAGACCATACATTTATAAATGTATAATCCAAAAGTTGTTAAAAGATTGTTAGTTTTAAATACAATGCGACATGAATCAAAATATTTAATTTTAAAAATAATCCTAATAATCTTTTTTTTTTAGTTTTAAATAAATTTTGCAAATCAGATGTACCTCTTTATATAATTATACCAAATGGCAAGCAAAAATACACATTAGCATAATAGACAGAAACTAGAGATTTTGTTTTTAAACATTTAGACAAAGTTCTTAGGGCATAGCAAATGTTGCTATTTTTTTACAATGGTATAATATGTGTTGGTTCCATTTTAAATTCTCATCTACATAGACACCTAAAAACTTTGTGCTTTGTATTACATTTAATGAGAAGTTGCCCAACTGTAATGTTTGTAGGCATGTAATACTAGACCTACTAGTTCTAAATAAAATACAAGAAGATTTACTTTTATTTACAATGAGGTAATTGTTGGAAAACCACTCTATTGAGAGATTTATAATATTAGTGCTGACTTATATTATCTTTTCTAAAGGTTTCTCACAAATATTAATGTTAGAATCGTCAGCGTAGTTAACTATTTTAGCTATATTGTTGTAAGGTAACAGACAGTTTTCAATATCATTTGACGTTTTGACAAGGTTTTTAATTGTAATGGCTAATTATTAAACTTTTTGTGTTTTGATATCAAATTGACCAAAACCTATTTGCTAAAACTGATGCAACACTGCTTAACGACCAACGGCAGTTAGAACACAAAATTATAACAAAAAACGTACATAAGTTTTAAATAAAGTTTTTGCAAGTGGGTTTCATATTTACTATTATTTATACAAAAGCAAATAACATTAAATTTTATTATTTTATTTTAATATTTAATCAGTTAGTTTTATATTAAACACGTTTTAAACAGTTAGCTATAATTTAGACATAATATGCAATCTGGTAAAATTAAAGTTAGTTTGACGCACTAATGCTTTAAAATTGTTTCTGCATTTATATTAGCTAGTGTTTTAAAAACTTAATTTTAATAATTTTTGTTAATAGAAAATCTTATATGACTCACTTAATTAAAATTATTGTTGTTTTAGATCAATATTTTGTTTTCTGAGTTGAATATTTTAGCAGTTATTAGTATTTACTATCTAAAAATTCATTAAAACTAAAAAAATATTAACTTGTAGTCTACAATGTTTTTTATTATTTTTTAAGTTAATTTATTTGAAGTTGTTCTATTTCTGCTACAAAGCTAATATTACCAACGCTAAAAATTTAGACTACCATATTTAGAAGTTTTGCTACAAATTTGAAAATGTAAAGAAACAGTAAATCAAGTTTTATTTGTGTCAACACATTTTTCTTAATCAGAAACTAACTCTTAAAATTAAAGGCTTAAAAAAAAACCTCTCGTTATAATACTCAAGAATGCTCACCGCTACAATTTTACAAATTTAATTTACCAAATACAATATTAAAATTAATACATTAGCTTTATTTAATCAGACATTGTACAAAGTTATAACTACAACCTCCTAACGTCTTGCAATAATCCAATAATGTCACTTTTCAATAGTGCGCTTTTGTTCCAGCTTTTACGGCGAAACATAGTTCCTTTATTACATGACTTAACAGTGTATACAAGCATTAAGTAAAAGTTGAAAATCAATAACAATTTCATTTTAGGTTAGGATAACTGCTATTATCTTTGTGCGCTTTTTCATTTCAATTTATACTACTTGTTTAACAATAAAAATGGAATATGTTAGTAAATTATGATTATTGCCATAAAACATGTTTTTTATGTTACAATTTAATGTGTTTTGATATGCTAGAAGTAAACTAATAAATAAATTTATATGAAATTAACCTTAGCAAAACTTTAAAAATAATTAATTTATTTACAATGTGTTTTGCAAAAAAAATCAACTGGGACTTGTTTGCGTGGCCCAAGAGGCTAGCGCCTGTTTGTATGGAGGAGCTTATGGCCATAGATAGAAGTTTCATCTTCTTACTGGGTGTAGACAAAAGTCTGGAAATCAAGAGGGAAGAGTTTCTGTCTATGACGGCAAAAGCGCTGGCGGCAATGCGGGAGAAGAATTCAACAACCATCTTCACACGAACATAGAAATTACCATTTACAGCCCTTGTCCCAAAGGGGTGGAAGAAAAAATGAAGGGAAAACCTGGAGCAAAGTCGTCGGGAAGAGCAAGATCCAAAAAACGACAAACTTCCGGGTAGAGGAAAAGGGCTTGGAAGAAAACTACGCCAAACATCTCAAGGCAATAAAAACGCGGGTGGAGGATTCAGCCAGGGTCAAGGTCCTCAAAGCCTGAAAGATGGCTTAAAAAGAAATTAAGCTCTGATTTCAAAAAGAAAAAAAAATCTGCCAATGCCTTTAGGAAAACCCTCAACAAAAACTATAAAGGTTCCGAGTTAGAGGAGAAAAGAAAAGTGTTAGTGTGGGAAATAAACAAGGCAATAACGATGGTTGACAAAACACCTTCTTGACTAGGGAAAGGTAAGGATAAGGTGAGCGCGTTGCAGGATGGAGACCTTTGTTGTTGTGAACCGTTGCTGCAAATACTAAAAGCTGAGTCACATTGCATCAGGGTGTATGGCCGAGCCTGTGGAGAGACGTTTTTACAAGTGCGGACAGGTAGGATTCCTAGTAAAAACATGCAACCAGGAAACGCACTGCAACGAAGCAGGCCATAAGACTTCAACCATGGCCTGTTCAAAATTTAAAGATTGTAGAGTTAAAAAAGGGGGTGGGAAAAGTGGCACTTCCGGTTTCTTAAACTTGCACAGATCGGTGGCAGTTATCGACATTGCGTTGCAGCAGTGCGCGGAGATCGGGGCGGACATTGCGTTGATCTCTAAACCCAACGTACGCACGGCAAAGAGATACGCCTGGTTCATAGACAACTAGGAGGAAGCAGTACTGGTGCTAAACAGCGAGTTGGAAATCGGGGAAAGCAAGAGGAGAGAAAGGTTTGTGTAGGTTCAGATAGGTGGGAAATTATACGGTCCTGTTATGCCTCGCCCAATAAAATACTACAAGATTTGGAGGGCATTTTGAGATGCGTAAAATATCAATTGGGGAGAGTTTTAATGCAAAGTTCTTCATTTGGGAAAGGAACGTAAAAAAACAAAAAAAATTGTTTGCTGGCAGAATGGGCTGCGTGTAACGACTTAACCACACTAAACGACGTGGCGGCGACCACTTTCTGGATGGGAGAGGCCCAATCGCATGTTTGAATATTACAAACGTTATAGCCACTCGGAAATTTTTACTGAAAGAATAGCTATGTTGCCGAATGTATCTAACGTCATATACGGTTTGCCACGATCTGCCTGAATTGTAACATACATAACTTGCTAAATTAGTTATATTAATTGTTATTAGGAAAACAGATACTTATATATTTTTTTTTATATTTTACTTGAGTAAAAGTTAATTGTATTTTAATTCTTAAAAAATACAAAATGAAATAAAATAATTACAATGTTTTTATATCACCATTTATTTTGTTACATTGTAATTGCAGTTTGGGCTTAACCTCAGCCTTTTTCAGATACATGAATACATTAATAAAGAAACACCACATATTTATATATATTAAAAAAAAAAAACAAATTAAAATGTCAAAAAATATTAAAAAAACATTAACATAATCTAATAAATGGTTTATTAGTATAATTACATATAGAATAAAAAATATTAAAAATAATTTAAAAAAACAAACAAACAATGTAATTATTTATATAGATTAAGCGTAGGATTAAACTAGCAGGCGTAAACATATGTTCAAGCTGATTTGTATGAGGCAGGAGATTTAAAATTGTAATAGGAAAAGTGAGCAGGCCGAAGATGGACACGGATGTTTAGAGTGTAATAGTAAGAGAACTTTTTCTAGCGCAGGTGGGAAAGGTTTTTAGAAAGTGTCCAGTTAAGGCTAGGGGCGTCCGACCCTTAACGAAAGGAAAGCTTTTGGAAGCCTTGGCGTAGATCAAACTGGGGCCTGACAGGTTTACAACAAAACTTGCCAAAACACTAATCGAACGGTATCCCAAGGTTTATAGCCGGTGCCTGGTAAAACATTTTTTTTTGGAATTGTGGTCCTGCTAGATTATGGAAAGGAGGTACGGGGACTAGAGCGTTTAATTCAATAAGTCTTTTGAACAAAGAGGGATAAGAAGAATCTTTGAGCACTTGAGCATTTGATGGTGGGGAAACCCTCTGCAAACGTCAGTACAGGTTTAAAAAGGGGTTTTCAACTCTAAACGCGCTTGTTGAGATAAAGGCGACGAGAGTTGCAGTTTTATGTTGCATAGAAAAACATGCGTTTTAATCACTTTGAACGTAATCAACGTTTTTAACACTGTCAACTGGGGCAGTATTTTGGGGGCGCTGGAAAACAAGGGAGTTTCAAGTTATCTAATAAACCTAATTAGCAATTACCTGAAGAAAATTTTGTTGCTAAGCAAGGGTGGGCCGAGAGAAAAAAACTAAGCTGTTGAGGGTGTGCAACAGGAGTTGGTTTTGGAACCTATGCTGTAAAACGTTCTGTATGGCAGCGTGGTGAGTCTGGAGATGCCGGAGAGGGTAAAAGTGGTGAACAATCTGGCGGTGGTAGTAAGAAAATACAAAACTTGTTGTGCTCTCATGCTTAAAAAGAGTACCACAATAGAGCTAACTGTCACAAAGACCACCGTCAAGTTCATGAAACAGCTTAATTATCTTGGGGTGGTCCGACAACATGGGATGAGGCAAGCAGGTACGGGAGGTGTGTATAACATGATAGAAAACCGGTCATTGGCGGGTTTTATGCCAAACTTGGGGGAAACAAGGGCTTCTTACAGGCGCCTGCTGTGATAGGTTGTTTTCTCCATAGTTCTGTACAAAGCAAAAATGTGGGGGCACCTTTTGCAGCAACAAAAAGCAGAAAAAGTGGGTTTAGCAAACCCAGAGAAAGTACTGCTAAAAAATTTTATGTTGTATTAAATAGGTTTCAAAAAACATTTTTTTTTTTTTGTTTTGTTTTATGAATTAAATATTTTGGCAGTTTTTACTATCTGTAAATTGATTATAACTAAAGAATATTCACTTGTACTTCCCTTTTTTAAATTTTAAATTTATTTATTTAAAACTGTTCTATTTCTGCTACAAAGCTAATGTAACCAACGCTAAAGATTTAGACTACCATATTTGAAAGTTTTGCTATAAATTTAAAAATGTAAAGAAACAGTTAACTTAAAACTAAAGTTTTATTTATAACAATACATTTTTCTTAATCAGAAACTAATTAAGGGCTTGAAAAAAAACTTTTAGTATTACTACTCAAGAATGCTCACCGCTACACCATTTGAGAATTTTTTACATTTTAATTATAATTTTAATTTTACAAATACAATATTAAAATTAACACATTAATTTTATTTAATCACATTTTACAAAGTTATAACTACAACTTCTTAACGTCTTGCAATAATCCAATAATGTCACTTTTCAATAGTGCGCTTTTGTTCCAGCTTTTACGGCGAAACATAGTTCCCTTATTACATGACTTAACAGTGTATACAAGCATTAAGTAAAAGTTGAGAATCAATAACAATTTCATTTTAGGTTAGGATAACTACTATTATCTTTGTGCGCTTTTTCATTTCAATTTATACTACTTGTTTAACAATAAAAATGGAATATGTTAGTAAATTATGATTATTGCCATAAAACATGTTTTTTATGTTACAATTTAATGTGTTTTGATATGCTAGAAGTAAACTAATAAATAAATTTATATAGGATTAAACTTATCAATACCTATAATGTCAATTCATTTATTTACAAGGTGTTTTGCAAAAAAATCAAAAGTGTCACTTATAACCTATTTTAATCTAAAACCTAAAATGATTTTTTAACCTAATGTTACAACACTACACTTTTATTTATTGTAGATTAACAAATAAACTTAAAGTTATTTTTTATCACTGATTACATCAAATTTGTAAGTAAAGTAAAAGTTTTTGTTTACTGTAATATTTAATGCAATTATAGTTAGGTTAAGTTAGGTTAGGTTAAGTTAAGTTAGGTTAAGTTAGGTTAAATTAGGTTAAGTTAGGTTAAGGAATTATTCCTATAACTGGCTATTCCTTATAAAGCAACTAATCACATTCTAATGGCTGTTAAACATAATAATTTTAATAAACTTACCAATATATGGTATGGGAGTTACTCCTTTCTTTGATTTTTAGATAATTCAACCCCATTGAAATTTCTGTCTTGACAATTAAAATATAATTTTAACAACAATTATAATAGATGTTGACATTAATTATATAATTAGGCAACTTTCATTACTATTATGTTTAAAACTTAATATAAATTCATACATGTATGCCTATGTTCATACGCATTTTGACCAGTATCATTCACATACTAAAAATATGCATGCAAATGTGTTTTAATGGTATGTTTAATTATATTTTATACATGAAATCAAAAATTAACTATCTACATATAGATAAATATTTCTAAGAATATAAAAAGAAACAACAATATGTTACATTTACATATTTAAATAAATATTTGGTATGTAAAAGAAGTAATTAGTAATAAAGAACCATAACTATGTCAATATTTGTAACAAATTAAAGATATTTATGCTGAAGTGTAAACAAACTTAAAGTTTTTCTTATCAAAGTGCCCCATGACTTTAAAATAATGCTTAACATGATCAGAGTGGTATATTAAGTATAAAGGGTATGAAAGTAATGTTTGCAGCACGCTAATGTTTGGTCGCACAAGCAAAGCGAAAAACATCAAAATGCTTTTTTTTTAATTTGTTTTTTCTTTAATCAATAAAAAAATAAAATTATTTTGAAAAATTTTGATTAACGTTAATCACCGTTAAATGTGACAACATAACCACAAAACTTGATAAACTATCAAAACTATTTTTATCAATTCAATATAAATACTTGTTATTTACTTTGCGTTAGTATCAAATCATAGTTTATGTTTATTTTTGATAATTATCCAAATGCTAAAATAAGGACACAAAAAAGTATAACTGATGGTTTACAGCTACAGCGGGTCTTATAATAATAAAAACATAACCTTAAATACATGAGATTTGACACTTAACCCTTTTTCTTATAAATTTTTATTTGGAAAAAAGTTTAACAGTAAAAAAATATTTAAATATTATTAAAAGATTTAATAATAATACACTGCTCAACATTTGAACGGGTACACATGCAGTAAAAGTAATAATAATAAAATAATAATAAAGGCTGTGTTTCGGTACGCAAACAAATGCCTATCAAATAACATTTTTGAAACAATTGCTGTTTATCTGTCATTAGTGCAGTTACTGAGCTTGCGGACGCTTATACTTATCAAGTTTAAGAGAAATTTTGCGAATATCTTGAGTAAGTTTTAATTCAGAGTAGTTGACTGCATTTTAAAAATGCCATTAAAGCTTTTAAGTGTTGAAGAGATGAGCCAAGCGCTGAGAATGCTTATTACTGGTGCACAATGTGATCAGAAGTTCGAATGCGTTTTAATGACACTGGAACTATTCAACGTAAGCACGGCAGAGAGCAAAACTGCAGTACAAGAGTCAGGGAGGACCGGTTTACTTCGATTCAGTGTCGAAGGAATAAATTTTCTACTGCAAGAACACTTCAAGTTTATTTATTGATTGTAAATTTAAGGTCCAGATCTTCTAAAAAATGTCCGTTGTTGGCCAGAGCCCACAAAAGAAGAAGGCTAGAGTAGGCACACCATATTGAATTGGAGTGTTGAACATTGGGGTTGTTGTTTATTCAGTGACAAGACCAGAGTGCGTCTCCATAGCTTCGATAGAAGAGTAAAAATTTGGAGAAACAGAAAAGAACGCTATATTGAGAACCACGTGACTTACCATCAAGCTTATGGAAGCGGTTCAATTACCGTTTGGGGAGGTATTTCTGCAACTCGTCGTACTGAATAAGTTATGCTTGGATATGCTACATTGGATAGTGTCAGGTATCTTAATGAGGTATTAGAACCTATAGTGTTGCCATTTGCCAATAAAATCCCCTACGGTTTCGTGTTTGTTGATGATAATGCGCGTCCTCATAGAACAATGCAAATTAATGCATTTTTAAAAAGAACAATATTACGCACATAGATTGGCCTACAAACTCTCCAGATCTTAATCCCATAGAGAACAGATGGGATTACCTGAAAAGGTTGATAAGGTCACGAGGAGTAGATCTAAACAATCACCATCAGCTCCGAACTGCCGTTTTGGAAGAATGGCTAAATATTCCTCAGCATTACATTTTGATTTCCAGCATTCTAAGACGTTGCCAAGGGGTCATAAGAGCTAGAGGCATTATTAATCTTTTAGTGTTTAGTTATCATTTCTTTCCCGAGCAAGCTTTTCAGTAATACTAAAATAAAGCTTTTGTTATTTTTTTATTAAAACATTTAAAATTCGTTATTTAAGTTTTATTCTTTTAATTCTTTGCCCTAAAAGTGTTTCCAGAACCATATACTATCAATTAGTCAAAAAGGCGTTCCTCAAAAAGTAGTTATTTGTTTTTTTGATATGTTATTGTAAGTGTACTAGTTCAAATGTTGAGCAGTGTTTATAAAAAAATACATTACGTACACCTTTGACAGCAAATAATACTTGAATCACCAAATAATTCACATTTATTTAAAATACAGGTTAAAATGATTGAGTCTATATTTACATTTAATTAAATTATGTGACAATACAACAATTAAAATTACTAAACTATTGTAATAAATTGCGATATAACAAACTACAATATTAGTAATTGGTTTTATAAAAAACACCTGGAATAGATTCAAATTTGTATTATATCAGACTTGAGCAAAATTAAAATTTTAAACTACATTCAATATAAAAATAAAAAATAATAAATAAAAAGTTAGAATTATTATAGGACAATAAAAAAGCAGATTTTCAGTGTTGTCGGTCGATAAAATCAATATTTTTTAAAACTGTTTTTTTTTCCTTTATCAGGGCTTATCTAATGTCACGTGACCTTACCTTGCCTAACAATAACAAAATTGTTTTTTTTAAGTTGAATTTTTTAAGTACAGGTCACGTGACGTAAAATCAGGCCGGTCTGATTTTACGTCACGTGACCTGAACTTGCTTAACATAACCTCAAAATTATTATATTTTATTTAACTATTCACATTTTACGTCACGTGACCTGACCTTGCCTAACATAACCTCAAAACTATTTTTTTTAATTCAACTATTCAAAATTATTATATTTTATTTAACTATTCACATTTTTTTTTTTGAGGTTATGTTAAGCAAGGTCAGGTCACGTGACGTAAAATCAGGCCGGCCTGATTTTACGTCACGTGACCTGACCTTGCTTAACATAACCTCAAAATTATTATATTTTATTAAACTATTCACATTTTTTTTTTGAGGTTATGTCAGGTCACGTGACTTGACCTTGCCTAACATAACCTCAAAATTATTTTTTTTAATTCAACTATTCACATTTTTTTTGAGGTTATGATGATGTTATGATGGATGAAAATAAAACAAAAGTTGCTAGTATTAGGTATAATTTCTTCACTTTATTTCATTATTTCAAGTGATTGGAATGAAGCAGTCACGTGTTATTAAAAGGATAAAAGTAAAACAATAAATACAATTGTTTTGTTAGTGGCAGAATATTTGCTAGTGTTGAGTATAATTTCTATGCTTCATTTGATTATTTTAAGTGATTGCTTAATGAAGCAGTCACGTGTTATTAAAGGGATGAAAGTAAAACAATAAATACAATTGTTTTGTTGGTGGCGGAATAGTTGCTAGTATTAGGTATAATTTCTTTGCTTTATTTCATTATTTCAAGCGATTGGTTAATGAAGCAGTCACGTGTTAATAAAAAGATAAAATTAAAACAATAAATACAATTGTTTTGTTGGTGGCGTAATAGTTGCTAGTATTAGGTATAATTTCTTTGTTTTATTTCATTATTTCAAGCAATTGGTTAATGAAGCAGTCACGTGTTAATAAAAAGATAAAAGTTAAACAATAAATACAATTGTTTTGTTGGTGGCGTAATAGTTGCTAGTATTAGGTATAATTTCTTCATTTTATTTCATTATTTCAAGTGATTGGTTAATGAAGCAGTCACGTGTTATTAAAGGGATGAAAGTAAAACAATAATTACAATTGTTTTGTTGGTGGCGCAATAGTTACTAGTATTAGGTATAATATCTTCGCTTTATATCATTTTTTCAAGTGATTGGTTAATGAAGCAGTCACGTGTTATTAAAGGGATGAAAGTAAAACAATAATTACAATTGTTTTGTTGGTGGCGCAATAGTTGCTAGTATTAGGTATATTATCTTTGCTTTATTTCATTATGTCAAGCGATTGGATAATGAACCAGTCACGTGTTAATAAAAAAATAAAAGTAAAACAATAAATACAATTGTTTTGTTGGTGGCGTAATAGTTGTTAGTATTAGGTATAATTTCTTCGCTTTATTTCATTATTTCAAGCAATTGGTTAATGAAGCAGTCACGTGTTAATAAAAAGATAAAAGTAAAACAATAAATACAATTGTTTTGTTGGTGACGTAATAGTTGCTTATATTAGGTATAATTTCTTTGTTTTATTTTATTATTTCAAGTGATTGGTTAACGAAGCAGTCACGTGTTATTAAAGGGATGAAAGTAAAACAATAATTAGAATTGTTTTGTTGGTGGCGCAATAGTTGCTAGTTTTAGGTATAATATTTTTGCTTTATATCATTTTTTCAAGTGATTGGTTAATGAAGCAGTCACGTGTTAATAAAAGGACAAAAGTAAAACAATAAATACAATTGGTTTGTTGGTGGCATAATAGTTGCTAGTGTTGAGTATAATTTCCTCGCTTTATTTCAATATTCCAAGCGATTGGCTAATGAAAAGATAAGTGTTATTAAAGCGTTGAAAGTAAAACAATAAATATAATTGTTTTGTTGATGGCATAATAGTTGCTGGTGTTTTTATTCTTCAAAATCTAGTTTTATTTTTGGTTTTATGTTGAATTTATAATCAAACATAACTATTTAAATACATTTGCTAACAAAATTTTAGTATGTGAATGATACTTGCAAAATTTGTATGAAATAGTATGAATTTATGTTAAGTGTTGAACAGTTTAGTACTGAAAGTTGCCTAATAATATAATTAATGTCAACATCTATTGTTGTTATAAATATATTTTAATTGTCAAGACAGAAATTTCAATGGGCTTGAATTATCAGAAAATTACAGAAAGGAGTAACTCCCATACTATATATTGGTAAGTTTATTAAAATTATTATGTTTAACAGCCATTAGAATGTGATTAGTTGCTTTATAAGGAATGGCCGGGTGGAGGAATATTGGGTTAAGTTAGGTTAAGTTAGGTTAAGTTAGGTTAAGTTAGGTTAAGTTAGGTTAAGTTAGGTTAAGTTAGGTTAAGTTAGGTTAAGTTAAGTTAAGTTAGGTTAAGTTAGGTTAGGTTAGGTTAAGTTAGGTTAAGTTAGGTTAAGTTAGGTTAAGTTAGGTTAAGTTAGGTTAAGTTAGGTTAAGTTAGGTTGGACTCCAGATTTTGGATGCAAGGGAAGGTGAAACCCATTCCAGGCGCGTCCCCGGGTGGCGGATAGGGGATAGCACACGCGGACCAACACCATTGCACGGTAACCATGCCTTGGCACGAGATTACCACTTCCTCTAACTTTTCCTTCTTTGATCTGTCGACCTCCCTTGGTCAACTCTTCGGTCTAACCTTGACCACCTTTCAGCTTCCGATGCTATTAGGTATCGAGGGCTAGGGAGCTAAACATCTCTCTTCTTCTATTGTATGAATGAAAATTGCGTGAATGTGATATTTTGAACCCCCCTGTAGTAGGTCATAAAGTTAGTAGTGACCCGGTAGGGCTCTGTTGCAGGGGGCGTATTCACCCTACATAGCTGGCGGTTAGTTTTAAAACGCAAGCTGGCGACAGCTATAAATCGCAAAATGTCAAACAAGGATTAAGAAGCCTCGGATAAGCTGACGGGCAGTGGAGTGGCACACACCCCTGGGATTGATTTGCCAAAAGACGACCCTGCGACTAAAACGGACACGACACAAAATATGGATATACTGGACGACACAGAGAAGGAGAGGATCCAGTTTGAAAGGGAAATGCTGGAGAAACAGAGCAGACGGAACAGCACGAGTAGGTCCCCTGTCAGAAAAAATAGCCAAACCAGCAACAGTTCAGGAATAGTGTAAATAGCCTAGAATCGGCAAGTGAAGATGAGGCCGAGAAAACGGTGATAGAGAATACACAGTGAAGACCCTGCACACCTCTACTAAACCGAAATAAAAGGAAAGCAACAGAGTCGCCGACATGCACTAGCTTATTCCCGGAAGTGTCTGAAAAGACAGTTAAAAACAAAAAGAAACTGGAGAAGTGCAGAAATAAGATGGAGGAAGAACTTAATAGCCTCACCAAATTTAATAAAGATAACAAAACTGTACATAAGTATGTGAAAGACATAACAAGAGAATTAGTACGAGATTGGACTAGGATAGAGGAAACCAGACAAGAAGTAGAGGCAGAAAGGAGCAGCAGGGAGATAGAACTGATTGGAAACCTGGCTAAACTAAGAGAAGAGGTGGAAAGGTTGAAGAGACAATCCACCAACCAAGACGAAGAAGTACAGAAACAAACGACAGAAGGAGAGACACAAACAGAAACTGCGGAAGAGATTAAAAAAAGGGAGGATGACATAAGAATTAAAAAATGCCTTGAAGAATAGAAGGGAATAACTGAGTTAGTGGAGATCATCGATCTGGTATGGCAAAATGAAACGTATAGATTAAGCAAAGTTGCACAAAAAGTAAGCGACGAGCATCAAAGAGACGACTCCATAATAGTAATAAGTGCTAAAGAAGGAGGCGAGAAATATGTCACAAACCTGGCAATAACAAAAAATCCGGAAGTAGAAAATATGTTTAAACAAGATGGCCTAAACCCGGAGAAACCGCTATGTACGGTCTCGAAAAACCTAACCGTGACGGAGGAGGGGGAAATGATAAATCCAAGGGAGAGGTATTCATTTATAGTGGGAGTAAAGGAAAACATAAGAACGGAAAAAGGTATAGATAGGCTAATAAGATCCATGCAAAACATAAGAAAGATTGTAAAACTGAAAGAAAGAAAAGAAATCGACTGCATTATCGCCGCCGAACTGGAGATGGATGTTGCAAGGAAAATTATGGAATATGTTTTCATGGGAGACAAAATGAGGATTAATATCTACTGGAATGGGACGAAAAGAGGTAAAGATAGGCATGCTGGTACGAAGAACACGGAAAGAAAAAATCAAAATCAAGAAACCCTAATTATCAAACCTAAGGAAGGAAGTACCTATGCACAGGTAATGGGTAATATGAAAAGAGGAGTTGAACTAGGGGATGTCACCATAGCTAGCATAGCAAAAACCAGAGAGGGGGACATGAAACTCGTGATAAAAAGCAAGAAGGGTAACGCAAGAACGGAATTTAGAAAGAAACTAGAAAACAAAATAAGTAACATGGCCGACGTAAGCAAAAAAGAGAAAAACAAAACAATAAGAATCTTGGATATAGACGAAGAAACAGTGGAAGAAGATGTTAGGAAAAGCGTAGAGCTTATCCTAAAGAACGAAAATATAAGCTGCAAAGTGGAAATGACCAAGTTCTCAGGCGGAGTAAACTGGAAGGGAATGAGAAGCGCTTTTATGAGGCTCAATGATGAGGCAGCAGATCATCTAATACGCAAGAATAGGATAGGTACGGGATTAAACAGGTGGGGAGTGAGAGAGGTCATAGATCTACCAAAATGCTTTAGATGCCAGAGGTTAGGGCACGTTGCAAAAGAGTGCAGAACGGAAGATGGAGAACCATGCAGAAACTGCGGTGAAGCATGACATAGGGCTAAAGAATATACAGGAGACAAGGCCTGCTACCTCTGCAAAGTAACTAACTGCCCCAAATACAGGAGGTTGGTTCAAGAAGCTAAGGAGAGCAGAAAGGTGCGAGTAAACCGATTATGAAAATAATCCAAGTTAACCTCAATAGAAGCAGAAAAGGATTGGACTTGCTGGAACACAACTGCAAAGAAAATGGCATTGATATTGCACTAGTATCAGAACCCAACAAAATTATAGCCCGCAACAGGAATCGATGGATTACTGACAATCAGATAGATACTGCAATATATATTTCAAACGGAAATAGGGTTATAAATAATCAAACGAAAGACTGGTTTGCCATCTTCGTTTGATTATTTATAATATCAATTGTGTTCATAAGCACAGAAATATTTATTCAAAATTGTCTTCGCTATCATGCGATGCCGTGGTCGTACAAGGCATACTGACGAGGTTTGTAGAACCGAAACAATTGTCTATGCTTGACCCTTGGCCGCTGTGATTCGATTGACTGATTTTGAATAAATTATTAATTCATTTCGGAAATAGGGTTGTCATAATAAATGTAGGGAGAGGAAATGGATATATATGGGCAGAAACTGAGGAGGAAGTGCTCTACGCTGCATACCTGTCACCGAATATCACAAAAAATGAATATGAGAACCACCTAACAGAGATAAGCCGGGACGTTAAAAGAAACAAAAAAGATGTGCTAATAGGAGCAGACTTTAATGCCAAATCAGCCCTATGGGGATCACCCATAGATGATAGCAGATGAGACATACTTACAGAATGGATCTACGAACAAGACCTTCAAATAGTGAATAGTGGTAACACTCCGACCTTCCGTAGAAGAGATCAAAGCTCCTTCATAGATGTGACAATAGCTAGTCCGAACTTGTTCAGTAAAGTTAAGGGATGGTACGTGAATGAAAATGAGGAGAATCTAAGTGACCATCATAAGTTCTACATGGAAATAAATGGATGTACAAGAAAGCAAGTAAAAATGAACAACTTTAAAGGATGGTACTACAACAAGGACCATGATGACGAATTAGCACAGTGCTTCACGGCGTTAAATGGCGCTGCAGGGGAAGGAGGAACAGCAGAAACACTAATAAGGCGATAAGAGAAGCTTGCGACATCACATACTGCAAAAATGGCAAAACAAATAGACAAACCCCAACGTACTGGTGGTGTGCAGAAACTCCTCAAGCAAGAAATGAATGCATAAGATCTAAAAGAAAAGTGACAAGGATAAATAGAACAAATCCGGCAAATGAAGAGCTCAGGGAGGAAACACACAGACAATACAAGCAAAAAAAGAAGGAGCTGAAGAAAGCCATCGAAGAAGCCAAAAGGATAGCCTGGAAATAGATATGCGGGGAAGTAAACACAGACATATTTGGGTTAGGCTATAAAATAGTAACTAAGAAAATTGGAATCAAAGCTCCGACAACGCTGTCCGAAAAAAGACAGATAGAAATAGCAAGGGCGCTCTTTCCTGAGCATACAAAAAACATATGGGCAAATATAACGCCAGATGAAAATGAAATACCACAATGCACAGAGGAGGAAATTTTAGCATTGGGTAGCAAAATAAAGGCCAAAAAGGCACCAGGACCAGATGGGATTCCTGCGGAAGTAGTTAAAGTGCAGACAAGACAATGCACGGAGAGTGTGACAGAAACAATAAACTCTCTCCTGAGGGCAGGTGCATTTCCCGAGGAATGGAAGAGAGCAAAACTTGCGCTCATCGAAAAACCAGGCAGCAAGGAAAACCAGGCTAAATACAGGCCAATATGTCTGCTAAACACAATGGCGAAGCTCTACGAACATGTCATCAACAAAAAATTGATGCAACAAATTGATGAAAATGGTGGTTTATCGGAAAATCAGCATGGATTCAAAAGAGGACATACGACGGTAGATGCAGTGCAAAGTGTAAAAGAAGTCAGGAATATGGTGGCTAAGCACAGAGTGCTGAAGTTCTCCATACTGATCACCATGGACGTCGAGAATGCCTTTAACACGGTTCCATGGCGTGGTATAATGCAGGAATTGGAGGCGAGAAAGATTACGCCACACCTGAGGAAAATAATAGGCAACTATCTACAGGACAGGACGCTTGAAGTTGGGGAAAACCATACTGTCGATCTGAGCTGCGGGGTACCACAGGGTTCGGTGTTGGGACCAACCCTGTGGAACATATATTACGATCCCCTGCTAAAGGAACGGATGCCGGAACACACGAAAATGATTGCCTATGCGGATGATGTAGCGCTGGTCGTATGCGGCAGGAATATGGAAGAGCTGGTAGAAGATGCGGAATGGGCAGTAGAGAAGGTGGAACGATGGCTAAACCAAAAAGGTCTCAAGATGGCTCATCACAAGACTGAGGCCGTAATCTTAGCAGGATGGAAGAGGGACCTTAAAGTGAGGATAATGGTAGGAGGTAACGTCATAGAAACCCAGGATAGCGTCAAATATCTGGGCATAAGAATAGGCCGAAACTGGAATATGAACCATCACATAAAGAATGTGACACAATAAGCCGTAAAGTTAACAATGGTGCTCAGAAGAATTATGCCACACAATGGAAGGGCGAAAGAGGAAAAAAGAAGAGCGTTATTGGCGGTAGTGAACTCTGTGCTATTATATGGGCCGCCGATTTGGAAGGAGTACGCTGAAAATAAAAAGCACAGGGGTTATTGGAAAGGGCAAGGAGAGTTATGGCAATTGGGGTAGCAAGTGCATATCGAACGGTTTCCACAAAAGCAATTCTCGGTATCACAAAGACAATACCTATCCACCTTATGGTTAAAGAAAGATCCTATGAGAAAGGAGAAAACAAGGAACAAATAAAAAAAGCTGCTAGAGATGAATCACTCAGGATATGGGCTGAGGAATGGAGAAAGGATACTGGGACAGCTGCCTGGACTCAAAAACTCATCCCGGACATCAGGCCCTGGGTAGACAGAAAGCATGGTAGGCTTAACTATCATCTAACGCAGATTTTGACTGGACACGGCTGTTTTGGGGTATACCTGAAGAGAATGAACCTACTAGAGCGAGATACCTGCGTATACTGCAATAAAGTGGACACGCCGGAACATACACTGTTTCAGTGTTCGAGATGGGCAGTGGAGAAAATGGAGTTAGAGGCTGAGCTACAAGAACAGATTACGGTAGGAAATCTAACAAACCTGATGCTAGAGACCAAACATAAATGGGAAGCCATCAAAAAGACGATAACAAAAATAATAAAAACCAAAGAGGATGAAGAAAGATCAAGACAAAGAGAAGAAAGAACAGGACAAAGAGAGGAAAGATAACAAACAGGATACAGAAAGACATGCTGGAGGTAATGAAGTAATGCTCGCGCGGTTCCGTTGCCACTCAGCGAAATGGGAGGAGGAGTTTTAGTCGGTAGGCGGCTACAGGAGTAGTCAAATCCGGCATGCCTGCAGAATGCAGATATGTTTTGAAGATCTCTCCTCCTCCAGGTAAAAAAAAAAAAAGGTTAAGTTAGGTTAAGTTAAATTAAGTTAGTTTAAGTTAGGTTAAGTTAGGTTAAGTTAGGTTCCTGGACTCCAGATTTTGGAGGCAGGGGAAGGTAAAACCTTTTCCAGGCGCGTCCCAGGTGGCGGATAGGTGATTGCACACGCGGACAAACACCATTGCACGGTGGCCTTGCTACGGTGATGAGACTACCTTCTTATCTTTTTCTTTTTCTTCTTTGAACTATCGTTTGCCCTAGACCAACTCTTCGGTCTCTCTTGGCCTCTCTTTTTGGTTTACTATCGCTATTAGGTATCAAGGGCATAGTAACCAAAACAGCTTTTATTTTTCTTCTTATAGTGGAACCCAACACTCTAATCGCTTATTAAGGTGCGCACAAACAACCCTGCCGGAAGGGAATAAACGAAACCAAAAAAAATTATTAGTAGAAAAATAACAATAACCATATTAGAGGCCACTAACGTAGATGAGGAAATATACGAAAAACTAAATAAAATCAAAGAAGATCTTAATAAACATAGAAATAAAACAATTGCATTCTCAAAATGTAATGGAATAAATAGAAACTAATTTAGAAACATGATAGAATATGTAAAAATGTAACAGGTGAAAATAAAGAAGAATGGAAAGAGCAACTAAAAAAAACCAAAAATAAAAACAAAGAAATACTAACAGTTAAACTCGTGAAGGGTAAATCTTACGCGAAAACAATAAAAGAAATTAAAAGAGGGGTGGACACGACAAATATGGGAATCAAAATTAATAGTGTTAAAAAAACAAAAAATGGAAACGTAAGAATTGATTTAATAAACACAGTGACAGGTGGTAGCGAAGCTCTTCAAAACGAAATAGAGGCAAAAACCGGAAATAAAGTACAAAAAATAAATAAAACAATTTCACTATTTATAAAAAATATTGACGAAGTCACAACAAAAGAGAAAATAATAAAAACAATATATGAAAAACTGGACTTAAAGAAAACGTAGATGTAAGAATGTCTAAAGTATCAAACAAAGACGAAATACAATATGCTATAGCTAATCTATCAAATTGGGAAGGGATTAAACTACTAAAAGAAGGACATATAAAAACGGGATGAGCAAGATGGATAGTCGAAGAAATCTATCAACCGATCATATGCTACAAATGTCTACGGTTTGGGCACAAAACAGATGAATGTAACTAAGAAAGAGTAAGTAACATGCCTTGCTACAACTGTGGGAATATAGGCACCACTGCCAAGGAATGTAAGGAAGAACCAGGGTGCTACGTCAGCTACGTGTGCAATGAAAAAGGACACAAAGCAAACAGTATGGCATGCGTAGAATACATAGCAGTACATAGAAGGAAAAAAAATCCAACAATGAAAGTTCTACAAGTAAATTTAAATAGAGATAAAGCATCGACAGCAATGATGGACCAAAATGGAAATGAAAACGGAATAGATATCGCACCGTGCAAATCCATCGTGTCAAAAAACTGATATACCGACAATGATAAAGATGCTTCTATCGTCATATTCAATAAAAACCTACAAGTAAAAAACAATGAAACTAAAAAATACAAAGGATTTGTTTATATAGAGACCAACAATATAGTAATATACTCCTGCTATGTGTCACCTAACATAAGTATAGATGAATTTAATCATTTTTAGGAAACCTTACTAAAAACATTAAAAAACATAAAAAACAGATAATAATTGGTGGGGATTTTAATAGCAAATCAAAAGTGTGGAACAGCAAAGCAGACGATAAAAGAGGCAAAACCATACTACTATGGATGGCAGAACTTAATTTAACAATCCACAATGTAGGTAATACACCTAAAATAATAAATTGGAGAATTAGCGATGAAATTAATAATAGCTTACATCAAAATATCTATTATGAAATAATATTAGAAGAAAACAAAAAACACTTATCAAAAAATGGAGGCTGGAAAATTGAAAGCAAACAATTGACAGAATTTGGTAAAAAAATAAAAAAATTAACGAACAAACTAAATGAAATAGACAAAAACAATCTAATCAGTTGTATAGAGATAGCCGCAAACAACACTTTTCAAAAAAAAGGTACATCCGGCAGAAAACAGTCTTATTAGTGGAACAAAGATATTGCTGATCTAAGAATAGAATGCTTAAAGGCAAAAAGAAAAATGATAAGAATAAATGGAAAACCAAATTATACTAAAGATGAAAAGGGTGAAGCACACAAAATGTACAAAATAATAAAAAAGAAGCTAACAAAAAAGATAGAAACAGCAAAAAGAAACTGTTGGATAACACTATGCCAGGAAGTAGACAACAATGTATGGGGAGACGGATACAAAATTGTAACAAAAAAAATCAAAGGTCAACAAAACAGTATAGAACAGGCAGAACAAAAAAAAATTGCAAAAAAACTTTTTCCAAAAGACCAAATCCAAGAAAGACCTGCTATGAACATTGATGTAAATAAAATACCGTTATTCACTATCGATGAATTAAAAGAAAACGTGTATAAAATTAAGGACAAAAAAGCTTACCATGTCGTCGACGAGTAAACACGGTCGTGCGTTATCTGAAAGCGAACTGAACACAACGTTAGTTGATTTAAATTTTGTTTGTGCAAGTTGTAATAAGTCTATATTTGAGTGTATCTTTAAGTGTTGTATTTGTGAACTTTCTTATCATGAAGAGTGTAATAAGTCGGAAGATAAGCTTGGAGTAGGAGCATGCAGTAAATGTGATGGAAATGGAGTTCAGCGAACTACTCTTAAACTACTGATATTATTGAAAAGGGAAATTAACGAACTGAAGACTGAAGTTGCAAATAAGGATATTTTAATCAATAATTTATGTAAAAAGGTAGATAAATTATGCACAAATAATAAAACCGCTAAAAAAACTGACATTCCAAGTAAAGTTTCAAAACAATCCGATTCTATAATATTACAGCGTTCTGTTAGTGATGATTTAAACACAGAAACTAGCAACAAAACTAATAGCGCAAGTATAATCAATCCCGCACATATAGATGGCTCTGCTTTAAGTCAAAACAGTACTTATGCAAATGCTCTAGCGGCTAACTCGGAGAAGGCACCGGCAACCGAGGTAAATAACTGGAAAACTAAAACTTATAAACAGAAACAGAAAAAGAAAACTAGCTATGAGGGATCGGCGACATCTACCGAACTTCCAACAGCATCATCAAGCAAACGTAAATGGCTATTTATTTCAAGACTTGCTGATAATTGTACCGTAGATCAGATTAAGGATTTTCTTCATAATAAAACATCAATGCAGTGCATAGTGGAGCAGTTGAAAACAAAGCACACAGGGTACAGTTCATTTAAAATTGGAATTCCTCTTGAAGTAATGGATCAAGTTAATAACACATCTTTCTGGCCCAAGGGCATATTTATCAACAATTTTTTCCGGAGCACTTCATCAAATCAACCGCCGGATCTACAGAGAAAACAAACAACATAAATAATAGTAAATATTTTAAACTTCTTCATCATAATGTGCAGAGCCTAAGCACCTGCATAAATGCATTAGAATCACTTGTACAAGGTATTGGAAATGTATATGTTATATGTATTACAGAACACTGGCAATCAGAATCACAACTGAATGTTTATAAAATTTCAAATTATAATCTTATATCAAGTTTCTGTAGAGGCGAAAAAGAGCATGGAGGTGCTGCGATTTACTGTAGAGCCGACACTGTATCAATAAGCTTAAATTATATTAACAATCTAACATTGCCTAGACATTTTGAATGTGCCGGTGCAGAAATTAAATTTAATAATAAAACCTTGTACAATATAGCTTGTATATATAGGCCATATCTCGGCGATGTCAATTTATTTCTAACACAGTTAGATCTTTTACTGGATTATCTCTGCTCCAAAGATAAACCATTTTTTATTGCTGGAGATTTTAATATTAATGTATTAATAAATGACAAGGATTGTAGAGATTTGAAAAACCTATTAGATTCTTATAATGTTAACTGGACAATAACAACTGCTACACGATTTAACATTAATACTAATTATAAATCTTGTATTGATAACATTATAACAAATATAAAGTCAAATTA
Organism: Tachinus rufipes; assembly: GCA_963932245.1. Classification (NCBI taxonomy): domain Eukaryota; kingdom Metazoa; phylum Arthropoda; class Insecta; order Coleoptera; family Staphylinidae; genus Tachinus; species Tachinus rufipes. The sequence continues at coordinate 85,601,213 of OZ010743.1, forward strand.
TGAAACATCTGTCATACAAACAGGAATATCTGACCATACAGGACAATTACTTACTCATAGTATTTCTATTCCCACTACAAATAATTTTTCATTTAGAAGAGTCTTTTCAGTTTCCAGTATAGATGCATTTTGTCTGGACCTAGATAGCGAGCTCTTTGAAGATATATATGCTATATTAGATGTTAATAGTAAATATTCTAAATTTATAAATATTTTTCATATTTACCTTAACAAACATTTTCCTAATAAAAAAATTAAAATGTACCGCAATCATTTCAGTTTTAACACACCAGAAATTATTCACTACAAAAAACAAATTGATATTTATTTAACACTTTCCAAGTTTGTTCCAGAATTTAAAACTATCTTAAAAGAAACTAAATCTAAATACAATGCTTTATTAAAAACTGAAAAGGATAAGTACTATGAACATCAACTTAATACATCCACAAATAAGTCTAAAACATCATGGCAAATAATATCAAAAATAGTTAATACAACAGGTAAAAATGCAGCCATTTTACCGACAAATTTAAACAGTTTACAACATCAAGCAAATTGTATTAATAAATATTTTAACAGCGTAGCTCCTCTACATTTAGTTCAACACAATTTACATTTAAATGCTCCATATATATGTAATATTCAAAAGTGCGATAACATATTTATTATAGAACCAGTCACTAGTACAGAACTACTACATACAATCTGTAAAATGGAAAATAAAAGAAGTGCTGGATATGATGAAATTCCGATATTTTTAATAAAAAGATGCTTAAATCAAATATTAAAACCATTACTACATATTATTAATATTTCATTTAATGATGGAATATTTCCAGATAAGTTGAAATATGCGCTTATTACGCCCATATTTAAAAAAGGAGATCTAAATGAAATATGCAACTATCGCCCTATCAGTATTCTTAATACTTTTTCTAAAATTATAGAGAATCTCATGTCAAAACGTTTACTACTTCACTTCAAAAAAAATAACTTGTTTGGTGACTTTCAACACGGCTTTCTGATAGGAAGAAGCATAGATACGGCTGTTTTTGATTTTTTAAATATATTAAATTCGGCGTTAGATGACGGTGACTTGGCATGTGGTATACTGCTAGATTTGTCTAGAGCATTTGACACCATTGATTACAACATACTGTTGATTAAATTACATCGCTATGGAATACAAAATACTGCGCATAGATGGATATCATCTTATTTAAATTTAAGATCACACTCTGTGAAAATTACTGATCCAAATAATGGTTGTGATGTGGTATCACCTGCTCTGAATATGTACATGGGGGTTCCACAAGGAAGTATTTTGGGTCCTCTTTTATTTGTTATTTATATTAATGACATATATTTGAGTGTTTCTGATGACACTAAACTATTAAACTATGCAGATGATACAAATCTTCTTGTAAGAGGTTCAAATTACATAGATATCATTAGAAAAGGAAATAATATTATGCAAAATTTGGAAAAATGGTTTGCTCAAAACAAAATGATATTAAATTCTGGAAAAACGAGTTGTGTTTTATTTAAAACAGGTAGTTATTTCGAATTACCACAAAATATTCTTTTAAATAATACAACCTATCAATTTAGTTGTAGTGCAAAATTTTTAGGCATTATCATAGATGATAAATTAGTTTTCAATGATCACATTGAATATGTTTCTAAAAAACTAAGTACTGTTTGTTATGGACTAAGAATTTTATCAAAAAATACTAACCGTAACATTGTCAACATGTTTTACTATTCAAACTTTTATTCGTTACTTAAATTTGGTGTCATGTTTTGGGGTAATAGCTCGCATATAGATGCAGTTTTTATTATTCAAAAAAGGGCTATAAGAATTATTTATCAAATGAAACAACGCGATAGTTGTAGAGGAATATTTAAAAAAAATAATATTTTAACAATTACTGCAGTTTATATATTAGAATGTATCAAATTTATATGGAAACATAGGAATAAATTTGCTAATGAGTTATTGTCAAGTAATTACAACACAAGACATGGTCAGGAATACCGAATTCCTTCTCATAATCTAAAACTGGTTGAAAAGAATGCACATTACAGCTGCATAAAGTTGTTTAATCACTTGCCTAAATCAATTAAAGAAGCAAGTACATATAATATTATGAAGAGAAAATTGATACGTTTTTTAAACTCCTGCAAACCTTATAATCTAATTGAATTTTATAATTTTAAGGAATCAATTAATTGATTTTAAGATTATTGCTATTATTGTTTATTTTGTATTTTCTTTCTTTATGTTTTTTTTTTTATTCTGACTATTTTTCATGTGCGTGCTGTATGTATATATATTATATTATATGTGTACTTATAGAAAAAGAAGCAAAAACCATAAATGTGGAAAAACAGTACAGACCAATATGTCTAATAAATGTAGTGGGAAAACTTTACGAACACTTCATTAAATCGAGACTTGAAGAAAAAATCTCAAATAAACTTTCAAAACATCAGTATGGTTTTAGAAAAAAAAATGTCTACAAATAAGCTTTTAAAAATAGAGAATTTTGCATACTAGTCACACTAGATATAAAAAATGCATCCAACACGGCAAACTGGGAATAAATCATCAAAGAAATAAAAAAAATGAACGTGAGTGATTATCTAGATTGCGTCATACAGGACTACCTAAAAGACAGACAAATCATAATAAACGAAACTGAAGAAATGGAAGTAACATGCGGGGTCCCACAAGGGTCAGTCTTGGGATCTACATTATGGAATATTCTTTATAACCAAATTCTAAACATAGACAAATTAGAAGGAACGGAAATAATTGGTTTGCGGATGATACGGCTATTATAGTGACCGGTAAAACACAACAAGAAATAGAAGAAAAAGTAAACACAACACTCATGAACGTAATAAAAGCAATTAAGGGTATAGGATTAACTATAGCAACAGAAAAAAACAGAGGCAGTCATTTTATATAGAGGCAGAAGAATCAAACAAATCAAAATTCAAGTAGAAGATACTAAAATTAAATCAAAAGAAAGTGTAAGATATCTGGGGGTTTATTTTGGTAGAAATAAAAACTTTACTCAACACTTAATCAATACAGCGGCAACAGCGGCAACAGTGGAAAAAAGCATAATGGCTCTAACAAAATTAATGCCAAACATTAAAGGCCCTAAAGAAAGTAAAAGGTGGATACTCTGTTCGGTAGCAAATTCCATAATGTTGTATGCTGCCCCGATTTGGATAGTAAAACTAAAAGAAAGAAATAAAGTACACCACCTAAATAGAGTACAACGAAGATGCGGACTTCGAATATGTAGTGCGTATCGAACAACGGCATTAGAAGCGGTGCAAGTAATTGCAGGTTTAATCCCAATAGACCTCTTAGCAAAAGAAAGGAAAAACGAGTACCTGAATAAAGAAACAAAAAAAAATCTAAAAAAATACCCCTAGAGAAATGGACACAAAGATGGAATGACCAAACGGGGAAGGCAACATGGACCAAAGCATTAATTAAAGATATTGAAAAATGGACAGAAAGGATACATGGGGAAATAAACTTTTATCTAACACAAATCCTAAGTGGACAAGGCTATTTTGGAAGCTATTTATATAGGTTTAAAATACAATAAATCACGAAATAACAGAATGCGCATCGTTCCAGCAAATAAGAGAAGAAACAGAAGCGACTATAGGAGAAAAAATAACTATAGATAACCTGGTCAATCATATGTTAAAAAACGAACAAAACTGGAACAGCATTAACCAAATGATCAAAACAATGCTAATTGAAAAAGAAACAAAAGAAAAAGAACTAGAACAAACAAAGAAAAAAAAATAGGAAAAAACAACACAAGACTAGACGTAGTGAAGCAATGCCACACAAAAGCCTTTGGCAAAGTATGAATACTTCCCGTTGAAGGTTTTTCCGCTTAAGAAAAAAAAAAAGGTTAAGTTAGGTTAAGTTAGGTTAAGTTATTTACATATATATACAAAAAATTTACTCTTTAATTTGCAATGCTATATGGCAACTGCAAATCCAGTAGCGCGCTGGTTGTGCTTGTCTATAACTTAACTCATTTTGTGACTAAACTCTTAGCTCTAATCAAGACTCAAAGCTGTTTCTAGGCGAGGAACTATAATCAAGGCTTAGAGTACTTTTTGTCTTACTGCTAGAGAGCTTAAAGTAGGTATGTTTTTTTTTGTAAAATAAAGTAATAACAGTGGTTTTTATTTACTTGTAAAATACAAAAAAAAACAAGATAGCCGATTTTGTATACATTCATGATACGTCAGAATCTTATTTACATGTGTCAGTATTCTAATTTCGTAAAGGCATTTTCAAAAATGTTAACAAAAGAAAAGCGTATTTATTTAATACAATGTTATGGTATTAGAAATGTGAAAAATTTCCTAATACGCCGGTGTTAAAACAAGCATCGCAAAAATTAATAAAAAAAATTCAATAAAACTGGGTGCACAGAAATCTAAGAAAAAATACGATCAAAACAATGCAGCTACATTATTAGCAATAGGATCAGTTTTAAATAATCCGAAACAATCTTTAAAAAAGCGTGCAGAAACACTGGATTTAAGTAAAATTGTATTACACACAATGTTTAAGGAAAACAAAATTAAATCGTTCAAGCCAAAGATAGGGCATACACTTAAACCTGGTGATGAAGAGATTTCTTTGAAAACCAAATATTTTAAAGGTTTAAATTTTTTACCAATGAATGTACATTTTTACAAACGGGTACTTGTCTTTACAAAATAGTCGCAATTGGACTTACTAGAATCCTAATTACACAATAAACAAACAACGTTACAAAAAAGTTATGGTATAGTGTAGAATTTTTTATTTTATAGAGAAAAACTTAAACCAGCACGTGTATTTGAACATTTTAAAACATTTTGTCTTACTATTTCTTAATACGTTAGAGCCAGAAGAACGTAATAACTTGTTTTGGCAACAAGACAGCTGCCCAGATCATTGCACAACCTTGATCAGACAATGGTTACATAATCATTTTGGCGCAAGGTAAATAGAGAGGTTTGGTCTAACCATTACCTAGCTAGATTGCCTGAACCTGTCATTATTAGATTTTGTGGGGTGCCTTAAAACAAAAGGTTTATTCAGATGATTTTCCACATTAGAAAAAAATATTAAAACAACGCATATAAAAAGCAATCTATAATTTGAATGTGCCGCCAAATATTCGTAAAGTGTACGGTAGATTTATCAAGTTAACTGAAAAGTGTGTTGAGTTGGAAGGTAGCTTTGTAGAATAATTTTTAAGAAATCAAATTTATATTTCAAAATTTGTATTCAGGCTTTACGTTAGTTTATAAACAACTTTGTTTTATAAAAATTTGTACTTATCCCTTAAAGCATTTTTATACTTTCCTAATTTATTAACACCCTGCACATGTAACCTAAAAATTTTTTATTGTCAATCAAATCAAGCAGCAACTTTTCATAAAAAATGACTTTTGGTTGTAAAATGAATAATAAAAGTCCATCCGCGGACACACTGTATATATAAAGATGTAAACAATTAAAACACTAAAGATGGTTGTTATTGCTAGTATACTAAAAACAAAAGCATGCATGTATATACTTGCCTTGTACATGTAATCTAACAGAACTTTTTATAAAGAATGACTTTCGGTTGTAAAATGAATATTAAAGATTTTTTCCCTAATGGGTACTCTCATTCGCAGACACACTGTATATATACAAATATATATTTTGAATCTATTGATAGTATGAATCTAACTATGTAAAATAATAATTTAATTTCTTCCATAACAATATTTTACCATATATGAAATAAATTGTGATTTGACACCAAAGAGTTCTATAACTAGAGATTCCAAGCCAGCGTTTTGCCGTATAATTTAATATCATAAAAATACTTCAGAAATTAAAATTAATTAGTATTCATTCATCAGACTAATATAGTATTACCACATTTTACTTAAAAAATGTATTCATGTAATAGCTACTTTATTTTAGGCATTAATCAATATTTTTTAAGACAAGTTATTTATCTCTAAAAACTAAAATTACCAAAAAGTCTACCCATTTATTAAAAATTACTGACTTATAGTAAATAAGTTATAGTAAGTTTACCTGCAAATAGAGTTAATATTTTTTTTTAATAAACATAATTTATTTAACTATTTACAATTTGGTTTTACTAAAAATGTATCTACATCAGATGCTATAGTAAAATTTCTTACCGGCAAGAAAATAGGAATAAGTTTTAATAAGTTTAAGCATTTATTCCTAATTCAAAATCAAATATAATCAGAAGTTACAGAAGGATTACTGGTATACAAAAAAAAAAATAAGTCAAGGAGAGAATAGGGTTATAGAAAATGAGGGAATACAAGAAAAAAAAATTGTGAGGAGATGAAAAATATAAATTAATAACAATATATAGCATAAGTATAAAAAAAAAACTAGGCAAAAGTTAGATACTCTTATAGAAAAAGCAGAAAAAAAAAACTGATTATAGGAGGAAACTTTAATGCATGAATTGGAAAGAAGAGAAAAATAATGAAACAAGATGACTACACATGAAATAGAGAATCAAAAGACACTACAGAAAATAAAGAAGGAAAGGAATTTTAAATGGTAACTGCACAAGAGATAAAAAGGAAGAATTTACTTATAAAGCGTCAAATGAGCAATCGGTAATAGACTATGTAGTTGTGAATGAGGCAGCGTAGGAAGAAATAGACAAATTCAAAGTAGGAAAAAGAGTAGAGTCAGACCACCAGCCATTAAAACTGACCTTAATTGGAGAAAATGTAAGAAGAAAGAAAAATAAACAAAAATAAAAGGTAGATTAAACAAAAGAAACTGTGCCAACGTATAAATAAAATCTAAGAAAAATTAGAGAAAACGGAAGAAATATAGAAGAGAAAATGAGAGAATTAGAGGAAACAATCAGGGAAGCGGTATTAAAAAAGACATATAAAAGAAAAGAAAAAAAAAACAAATGGTAGAACAGTAAATGTACTAAGAAAAAACTAGAAACCAGAAAAATGTTAAGGCACTAGAAAAACAACAAAAGTACTAAAGAAGAATATCTAAAAGAACAGAAGTCATAAATGAATCAGTGTAAAAAACCAAAAAAAAAAAATATAAAAAAAAATTAAAATTAAAAAAATAAAGACAAAAACAGAAGCATTTAGATACATAAATAAAGAAAAAAAAATAGGGAGATATTGAGACAATACCAATAATGGAGTGGAAAGAACATACAAGATCTACGCTATGATATTAGAAAAAAAACTGAATGAGGAACTGGGTATAAATAAGACAATTCTAAACGGGCAAGCCGGGTTTAGGAAGGGAAAAGGTACTATGGATAACGTATATATTTTACACTATATTGTTGAAAAAGAAAGAATTAGCAAGAACCTGGTAAGAGAAATGGAAGAAGTGTATGAAAAAACTGCAAGAAAGGTGTGGGTGAATAGAAAAACAAATAAAAAAATTTGGACAACAAAAGGAGTAAGACAGAGCTGCTCACTGAGTCCCACTTTGTTTGCAACTTACATAGTAGAAAAATTGAGATTGGCTCAAGCAGGAGAACAATACAGGTAAAATATTGGAGATAGGTGCTAGGTTTAAACAAAGAAACTCCAGCATATATTGTGCTGGAGGAAGTCAGAAAAGATCATTTAAGAGTAAAAACAGGAAAAAAAAGCAATAAAGTATGAAGAAAAAATGAGACAAAAACACAAATGTAAAATCTAACAAGAATGCATAAAAAAGAAAATAAGAGCAAGAAATAGAAAACTAAGAAAAATCAGAGAAAATTATTTCAATAGAAATAAGTATGCTACTCAAGAAATTGAAAGAATGAGAGAATCTAAGAGAGAAACATGGCACAAAATTATGGAAAGAGATAGAGATACACAAAAGCAAGAAAGGAAAATACAAGTGAATGAGTTTAGGTACAAAGCAAATTATGAACATATTATAGAAAGTGAACTGCCAATTTACCTAGAGAGTAATAGATATAGTAAAAATGATTGCAAGATTTATATGTGGTAATAAAGTACGAGTGACAAGATTTTGGATAGAAGAAGATTTAAAAATGTGCAGAATGTGCGGAGAGGCTAAGAAGACTATGGAACACATGTTAAAAGAGTGTAACAAAATGAAAGCAGAGCAGATGGGAAAAAATGAGATTTTAAAAGGAAACGGAAGAAAGATAGAATGGATGAGGGCAGTTAAAAAACAAAAAAAAGAAGTAGACAAACAGAAAAATTAAAATTTTAGTTGAGGTTAATTTTATAAGGATTATGATTTTTTACTTTGAGTTATAAATATGTTTGTAAATGTAATTTTTAAGGCCGAAAGACAAAAAATAAACGTATTTATAATAATAATTATTATTATTTGATAGTTTATAGTAAACAATTTTTAGAATTTCTTGATTTTAAATATACATACATATTTTTCGAAGGTCAGTAGGAAAGCCATACATTTTTGATAGCAACTACGGCTGTCATAATGCAAAAAACCTGTTCAGAATAAACGAAACCGTACTTATTAACTTGTCTTAAATAATATAAAATATAATTAACAAACTCAAATTAAAAAAATTGATAAATTTAAATGACAAATAAATACACTTAATATATCATAACTAATTAGAGTATTAAAGTATTAATTGTTACAATCATATTTAAAAAAAAAACTATTTAATAAAACTTTAAGGAAGGTTTTTTTGTCCATAAACTTTGTACATTATTTTAAATACATTGGTTTAATCAGATTTCATTTTTACTGATTAAAACCACTGATAATTAATTAATTAGTTAACTAATTGATCTCATTAAACAATGCTTTTTCCGCGTTGATCAGATTAAGTTTCTTAAGTCGTAAAAACTCATTGAAAAATTTGTTGTACCTTTAATAACTTTTGTAAGTAATATATCAAACAACAAAATTTGCGCATCAAAAAGCACTTATGAATAATTGACTTATGTAATACACTTATATGATAAATATATGAAAAATCTGAAAAGATAATATTAAAAATTAATTGTGATAAATTGCAAATAATTAAATAATAATTGTAAAATTTAGAGCAATTCAGTAAATAGTAGGTAAGTTTAAAAATAAGGGATAACTCAGAATCACTGCTTTTATCAAATTGTTTACAATTAATTAATACCGTTAGTAAAATGCAATGTCTTTGTCGTATTTGTGATAATAATGTATTATAATGTTATATGATGTTGTTTGCTTATCAAATGCATTTTAAATATATTATTTGTTTAGTTGGTGTTTAATTTGATTTATAAATAACATTTATAATTTCTTTGCAATTATTGTTTATATAGATAAGAGTTACACAATTAAAAACGTTATATTTGTTTGTGCTAATAAAGTTACGTTGACATATTGTTATTAACAACAATCTATCAACTAGCACATATAACTGACTCATAATAAAATTAGTAAAGTCATGTATCATTTATTAAAATCACCTAGCAAACTTTGAGATTATGTTTGATAAAATTTTATATAATGTATGTATTTAATTAATCTATAATAGTTTATAATAAATTTTAATAAAAAAATCAAGTTGCAGTTTATTAGCTTAGTAAAATCTTAACTACAACCGTTGAGTGCTTGAATAATAGAAAAAGACGCATCTAATGTACGATTATGCCATTCTAGTGAAATAGTAAATTTAAATTTGGTGTGCGTAAATACAGTTGAAGTTGAACTGTCAAAATAAAGTAAATAGCTTGGAGCGCAATTTTAAAAAGACGGCATATTTATAGTGATTACATAGTCCCAGACATTTTTAAAAACTTTGTACATTTGTACGTACTTGTGAATGCCGCTGCTATTAATGTGTCTGTCCTAATCTGTCATTTCTAAATTTTGAAGAGAGTTCCCGAAACTTTGTAATATTGGTTAACCAATAGCTAGTGTAAGAGAAACACAGATATGTATTAGCCTTGCGCTTCTTTTTAAAATTCTTAAAACAAGGTCAATAAAAAACGCAATTTTTTTTTTATTTAATAGAAAACATAAGCAGTTTAGTCTTTGCCCAGTAGTTTAAAAAAAATTATCTCAAAAGTTTTTCTTAAATATAAATGTTGATTATTATTAAGTTTTTTATTAAGTTAAAATCAAATACATCAAGTTTACTATGTACTATACCACAAATATATTTAAAAATTTGTAACTAGTTTCAACTTTTACAAAGCCATTATCGGACGTTGATACAAATAAGTATTAATGTAAAAAAAAAATTTATGACATTCTACAAAAAAAAAGGATTGAATTATTTCAAACAAAGGAGATTTATAAAGGGTGTCCTAAAATAAAGTACAAAAAAGTACATTAGATAAGATTATGCAGAATGTAGATTTTAGATAGAAGCGGACAAACGCCAGGTAATTTTGTAAACCCTGCACAAGAAAACAAAAACTTTAATTCCAAAATGCTGAATTTTTTTTTGTTTGGCCTCACGAGATCCTCAAAGTTTCGTTACGCTTGACAACGTATATATTCAAACCTATACTGTAGCCAACTTAATACACACATCAAATGTTTTTATTTATTTTATACTACAAATGTTTATATTGGCCACCGTTTACTTTTAAACACTATACAGTATCAAATTCATGACATTCTCAAGCATCACTTGCGTAATTTGCATATTTATTCAAAGTAAAAGTCATATTAAAATAGAAATATCAACTGACATTCATTGCAAAACCTACGTTATAATTTTAATTTTATTAAAAAATTTGCTACGTTGCCAAGGATATTTTTTTAATTTAAATTTGGTTTATTCTTGGAAAAGTAAATTGCACATTTTTGAACTTTTTTATTATTAAATTTTAATAAACCTTGTAACTTGTAAGCTATCAAATTGTTTTTTCTTTCCAGAGTTGCCAGTAATTTACTGCACAAATAGCAACAAATTCAAATTTTGCGTTAATTTTGGGACACTCTTTATAAGTCGGGCAAGTTTACAAAAAGATTTTTTTTTTAACTAATTTAATTTTTTGCTGTTGGAAAATTTGTGAATGATTTGAAGTTTATTAATATCTAAAAATGTGTGACTATTTTCTCAAATATAATTTGCAAAAGTACTAACTAAAAAAGCGGTAATGTTTTTTAAATATAGTTTTGAAACTTAGAAATCTATTGTTATGATCTATTTGATTTTATTAAGCTTCTTTTGTCAACAATATGGTGTTAATAATCAGCTAAAGGCTCTATAAGCCATTAAATAAAAGGTTGCAAATTTGTTACTGTTACATATCTTTTATCTCAAAATAGAAAGAAAAACCTTTAAACAATTACAAACAAAAATTATTATTGTCAAAAGAGGAACTATTTATATACTTTTGTTTAAATTTAGCCAAGGAATTATAATTCAAAATAATAATTAATAACTAGCAGTTAACTACAAAGCATTAGTAATTGTCATAAGTTATACAGAAAATCTTAAACATTAATATTTGCGAAATTTGTTACACCAAATAAAGATAATTGAAGAAAATTGTATTAAATAAAAAAATGATGTAGATAATGATAATTATAATAAAATAAATTGAAAAATCTACAGAAACAAAATTTAAACATGAATGAAATAAACATTGAAAAAAAAGTTTTTATTAAATCTATGGCAAACAAAAATAAACATGTGTCAAACAAATTAAATTTAAAAAATATAATAATAATTGATGTTAAAATGTACAAACAACCGATAATAACAAAAAAAAAAACGTTTATTTGCTGATTTAATTTTAATGTTGAAAATACTTTTGATTGGTTGTGTTAGTCTTTTTTGTATTTCAGCAACCATGTTTTGTGACCTTTTTCTTTACATGCTAAGCATATCACAGGTTGCGTGGTTTTCTGTTATATGTTCAAAGGAGTTGCAGTTTTTAGATAGTGTAGGAAATTGGGGTAAGAGCAAAACTTTCCTAGTCCACGACTATATATGATTTTTTTGCAATATTGGTGCTCAATATTATTTTTTTTTAACGTTTAAAATTGTCTGTAAATTCTTGATCCACTCACGTGCTTACGACAGAATAAGAACCTGTTAGCACACACAAACAAAAGTTTATTGGTGTGGATGATGCTGTTTCTTAAACACATGTTACAACGTTAGTTTGTTTTAATTTTTTTAATAATTTTGTTGTTATTGGGTTTTATTACAAAATCTGTTTTTGTTGCAACAATTGTGTAGTTCAAGTTTTGATTAAGACGGCACTATAAATCTAATAACTGAAGTGCTATTCTCGAATCCATGTGAATAGAACCATATGTGAACGTGACGTATTTTTACATGCAATTCAATATTTGGTATTTTTGAACGGTGTAAGTTGAATCGTATGTGAATTTGTTCACATGAAATTTATCAAAGGGGTAATAACCATGTGAATAGCTGTTTCGTCTGGAATAGACAAATAAATTTGATATTTAGATTTTAAAATAATTAATGTCTATGAAGATGCTGTTCATAGAGATGCTGTCCAGGAAGCTGCTAATAGGGTAAATCCTGAATAAGCTAAATGCAGAAGACTTCAACAGTAAGTCATAACTAACAATTTTAGAGTGTAATAAAAAATAATTAGGTTAATAAAATAATATTTGCAGCCCGTTTTACTTGATCCATATTTATTACTTTAAACTTTAACCTGTAAGTCCTATCACATCTGACAGCTACAAAGGTTTTCTTATTTACTTTTGCTGCGTTTTACAGTGATGCCACATATTCTATACGAACAACATAATTTCAATACAGTGTACCGTTCGAAAATACGTTTATTTGTTCTCATGTGAATTTTTCCATTTGAATTGATTCATATACGGTACTATTCACATGGATTCGAGAATGCATCTCCTGCTTGTTTCTGTATAATACATATTTTTATATGTATTATTTTTGTGTGTGTGTGTAGATTTGATTTGTTATTAATTGTTTATTGGTTGTTATGCAGGTGTTTACGGTACCGTTATTAGTTCTTGCGAGATCATCGAAGTTAAATGCGGCTGCTATGTTGTTAGTTGCAATTCTTTGTTTTTGTTTATTTTAATTTGTTGTAAAGGTTTTTTGAATAAATATATTTTACTTATTTTTATAGTATCTGTAGTCGACTTTTTTGGCCGACCTCGCTCTTTTGTTAGTTTTTCTTATCTTGTATTAAATCCAAGCACGTTGAAAAAATGCAATACTTATAATTTCCACTAATTTGTTAGGTGTAGCTGACGCCCTGTTAGAATAGTTCAAGTACAAAGAAACACCACAAGAAATAAGTTACAATAGCAAAAAAAATTGAAAAATTATTTGGTTATAAAATTATTAAAACCTCATAAATTTAAAGTTAATTTTAAAACACCTCTAAACTCCAGTTCTCATGGAAACATAAAAGAAATTCAACAATAATTAAATTAACAAGTTGTCTTAAACATAGAAAAACCAATAGAACAACAAATAAGATTAGCTGTTGTAACTTATAATAAAACAATTTCTAAACCAACAAGCCACTTAAATTAGTTTTCGGTCACTCCGCTTTAAAAGATCCAATAGATTAAAAAAATGGAACATATAAGGGGTCTAGTAGCAAAAAGTACAATCTCCACTAGTCTTTTTAAACTGATTCTTGCCAAAATCTTTTCTTAAGTAAAAAATAAATTAAAAAAATAAATTATAACAAAACTCAATTTTATTTTATTGTTTAAAAAAATATTAGTATTACGTTGTAGAGTGCGTAATTTGCTACAAAATGGCATCACTAACTCAATAATTTCAAAAAGTGGAGATGCAGAGTACCTTTTGAAACTACACCCCTCATATGGAAATTACTAAAGTATAAAAATGTCAAATTACCTATTCATATTGACTATAAAAAGATACAAAATGTATAAACAATATAATTAAATTGTACCTCACTTAACATTTTGTATAACTCAAAGATGTGCTATTAACGTACTACTTTAACAAAGTTAATAGAAATCTAGATACTAAAAATGCAAAAAATACGACAGAACAATTGAAGACATAATTTAATTACAAGTTAAAACCTAATCAATATTAGATAAACAAATTTTTTTATCAGTCAAAGCAATTGAAAAAGTTAATTAAGCAATATTTGATCTAAAAAGTAATCAGTTATTATTAAACTCAAGACTGTTACAAATTAACAAAGCTGTTATTCAATTTATTAATTAGAAGGACAAAAAATTGCTATTTTTGCTACCTATAATTAATTAAAATTTTTGATACAAAACTCAAAAATTATTTTATCAGCGCTAAACTAAACGTGTACCCTCTATAAATAATAGATACTCATAATCTAATGTTTTAACTAAATAAATTAAATTTAACACTAAATATTGAACAATTGTTACAAAAACCAACTACCATAGTTTCTATTTACTTGATGGAATAGTAATTACAGTAAAAACATATGCAAAAAAAAAAATTATATTTATTTTAAAAATTCTTTTAGTAGAAATTTCTTAATATTTAAATTATCAGTTATAACTTTTACCAATCCGTAACTATAATAGCTTTTTTATTACATTATCAAACTTATTTACAAAAAAGACACTAAAAACAACTATAAAAACTACAGACCTATATCCCTTCTTCCATGTGATGATAAAATTATGGAAAAATACATAAAGTTTAAGTTACAAAGTTACTTAACATCACAAACCATTTTGTATCCAAATTAATATGGTTTTGTAGAAGAGAGAGGTACCTTAAATTTACTTAACAGATTTTTAGAAAAAGTTAACTTTCAACTAAATAATAGAATGCATATTTTTTGTGCGTTCATTGACTTTTTAAAGGATTTTGACACGATTGATCATGTCCAACTTATCAACGTGTTGAAAGAATACAAAATTTGAAGAAGAGTACGAGACTGGTTTGCCAGCTATCCTACTGGTAGAAAATATAAAGTAAATGTTAGAAAGTGTTACAGTAGTTTTAAAGACGTAAAAACCGGTGTTCCACAAAGAAGTCTACTTGGGCCTCTCTTATATATATATATTATACGTTAATAATATTAAATACTGCTTTGAACAATGCAAATACCTTTTGTATGCAAACGATACATATAATATTTTCTACACATAAACATCCAAATGTTGCGTTAAGTAGACTAAATGTAGAATTTAGGAGATTTCAAATGTGGGCACACAACAAAAAACTGGTAATTAACAAAATTAAACAAAAGTAATGCACATTAAATCACTACACAACAAAAAAAAAACTACTTTAAAACTGATGTAGTATTTTTATAACTGTTTCAAAACAGAAATAACAAATTGTGTATGCACTGAAAAAATTGAACGAGTAACCAATATAAAATATTTGGAAATTAATATTGACCATAACTTTTTATGGAAAGAACAAACCTTGACACTAAACAACAAACTTTGACACTTTTTTGAAAGATTTTACCACCTTAGACTATTTCTACCAGCCACAGTGCTTCAAACTGTATACGTGTCGCACTAGTACAATCTATATTAAGCTACGTTATCACGATTTAGGGCTACGCTTCAAAGTACTTACTAGACACTCTAGAAAAAAGCCAAAAACAAATTATAAAAAACATAGATAACAATCAATCTTTATTTATGCTAGTGGAGACTTTGTTTTAATATAAACTAGCTATCAGGTATTATTTTAATACTAACCAGTTTAACAAAAAGTGTCATGTTTACAATACCCGAAGACAAAGACAAAACAACCTACAAGAAAGCAACGGAACTAACAAATACGGAGATAGAACAAAAGGTACAACAATACTAAAATTATTTAATAGTTTGCCCAAACACATTAAAAATGCAAAAACCTTAAATAACGCCAAAGAAAAACTAAAAACTTTTTTCTTTCTAAAAGTCAAGACATCTAAATCACTATTTTACTATTACTAAAATAAACCATGCCAAGGAATAATAATTTATACCACTGACAAGCCTTATAAGCTTAATGGCTTATTATGAAGCTTATTTTGGGGGGTAGTTTTAGTGAATAGGGCCTTTTTTGAATAAGAGAAGAAGTCTCACACGGCGTCCGTAAAGTGATCTTTCACTAAATCTTGTCAAGAAATATCAACTATGCAGTATGTGTGTGACAAGCTTCAAGCAATCTTTAGATCACTCCAGATTTACTGTAAAGTTTAGCTGGTATCTTACATAAACCATTATCACAACTATGTGCACGTTTATAAAATAATTCAAGAATTATAGATTAGAAAAGTTCGGGAAAATCTATAGATGATTGTTTCACCCTTTTATCTAAAGATTAAGAACAAATATAAATGAAACTAATGACAATCTAATCAAACTTCAAAAAGACCTTTAAAACTTCAAACACAATCTACAAACAACTTCATTTAATTTGAAAAAAATTTTATGGATTCTAATCATTAATTCTAAGATATAACAGAACTAAAAAAACTTTTGTTAGTTTCAGAAAATATTCTAGGAAATTTAAGTCTCACGGACTACGAAACATATATTATGAGACCCAACCTTGGATTTTTTATGTCATCTCGAAAGATGTCTCCGCGTTTAAGCCGATGGCCATCACAACAACATGTATAAATGCAACAACGCTTACCAGATAAGCTAGAAGTAACTCGTCTCTTAAAACTAATATAATAATAATTAATCATTTATAAACACTTATAATTAATGTTTAAAATTATATAAATCCTAGTAAAGTTTGATGTTTTAAATAAAATAATTATAAATTAAGTCTTATTTTAATTTGTAGAATTTAACTTGCACTTTTTAAATACTCAGAGATTAACAAATTAATTTGTCAGCATCTCCAAGTAGCTGTTTTTTAGTTACTTTTTACTGTCAACTTGTAATTATATTACACTAGCTAAAAAACTGCTACGTACAACTTATAACAGAGTTTAATAGTTTTTACAGTTTTAAGTAAACTTAAAAATTATATAGGCAACTTACATAGAAACATTTTTCTTTATTTAAGTCGGTGTTTATTGAGTTAGAAATTAAAAATGAAGAATTGATGCTAATAGAAATTACGCCAAAACCGTAAAAAGACAAGTTAATTATGCACGGTTTTTTAACTAAAGTACAACTATATATTTTTATATTTATTATTTTCAACATTTACCAGAACAACAGTGGCTTAAATCAGAAAATTAATAGATATTGAAAAATTGGTAAAACTATAAAAGTTGTATAAAATAAAATAAAATTTAAAAATATAGTCATATAGTGATTCAACCGTTTATAATTAGAACAATTTAATATGGTAATAAAATCATATTACTTAACTTATCAGTTGTGATGTATGTAATTTTTTTGAATAATACAATTGTAATCTAATGGCAAATAAAGATAAATTTTATTAAATGACTCATAATTTGCTCATAAATAGTATATATGCTTTGTTTTCTATCTTAAACAGCATTAATCTAAATATCAGAAACAGTAATTTAAACAAAATAATTTTAAGTGATGGAGAAAATATTATTTATAACATACGCAATGTTTCTTGTAGTTGGTATAGATAGTGCCGACACAAATCTGCCATTAACTGGAACTATTAATTTTTCCATCCAGGAAGAAAAGGTAATTAATTTAACTGCCTTTATATTGATTGATAATACATATATAACCGATAATTTATTGGCAAACAAATTTTTAAACTCTTCTAATGTAAAATTAGTATCGTATGCTAATTGCAGTAAAATGTTTACTAAATCCAAGATAAACATGTTCGATTGGATGTTGTCAACTATGAATATTACACGTGTATCACTACATAGTGTTTTTGGACTTTTTGAAACATTTAACATGACTAATGTATATCAAAAAATGAATATTAGTGAAGATGAATTTAAACAAATATTACAAAGTAATAATTACAATGCATTACAAAAAATAAATTACACTGACGCAATGCTTGAAATAAATGTTACTAATGAAGATATTTACAACTTGACAAAACCCATACTATTGAAAGCCATGGATTTAACAACCTTAAAAGAATTTATGGGATTAATACCAAATAACTCACGACAAATGTTTGTGCATGAAATATTTAACAGTCTGCATATTGATCCAAAAAGTGAACCATTTATAAATGTTACCGACAATTATATAAAAACATTGTATCCAAAAACTGCTATTGGTACAGCTATATCACTGCACAATTTTGTGACTGTAGCTGATATATTCAATAAAACTATGCAGAATTATTTTACAATATCTTTAGTGACATCTAATGCTTCATATTTTGGATCTCAGATTGTATCTTACCCTGCTGGTTATATTAATGTTACAACTGATTCAAAAACATTTAATAGCATTAAAGTAGCTCACAAATATGACCATGATTTGTATAACTGCACTTATATTGATGAAGATTTGGAAAAACGTATCAACAATACTTTAATAATGGACGGAAAAATTAGTTTTAATATGACAAAAGAAAACGTTACAAAATTCACTATTGGAGCCCCATTAGTATGTGATGGTTATTTATATGGAATTGCAGAAAAGAAAACTGGAGAACATATGTTAGAATTTATAACATTTAAGTCTACAAATGGAGCATCAATAATGTCTAATGTTAAAATAATTTTAGTTTTTATTTCTGCTTTTATCACAATCAAATTTTACTAATTTATAATATTGTTTTGTATTACTAACTAAATCTTTTAAAGTATAAACAAATAAATTACAATCTGTAGTTGTTTTACTTCTTATCTTCTTAGGTTGTGCAATTTGAGTAATATTTTTCTGTAGTTGGCTGTTACCCAAACAGTTACGTTCTGAAAAGTAACTTATTGTGACACTTGTTAAGTTAGCAATATCTAAAATTAAAAACAATTCTACTAAAATTTGTAATTTATAATTTTAAATAATATTAATTCTTATAGTATTTAGTATAGCAATTATTTTTCTGTGTCAAAAGAAAACATCGGCAGTAAGGTAAATCTTATTCATAAGATTCTTTTTCTTTATTTGTGTATCTAGATGATGGTTAGTAGTAAATTCTTATAACTATTTAACGTATTAGTTATTACTTTCTTCTGTGTTTAAGATCATTTTTTATTCATTCAATGCCTATTTATTTTATTTTATTATTTTTAATTTTATTCAATTACGTAAGCAACTTAAAAAAATATTATTTTATTGTTTAAAATTATTGCATTTTAAATGTATTTATTGAAAGATAGAACGTTGTTGTACAATTTTGAAACACATTTAAAATATGGATTAGTTTTATCATTTTTTCCTGCTAAAGTAATTTAATTTATTCAAACAAATTTTTTAAATTACATATTTATACGTTCACAATTTTTAAGTGTATGTTTTTATATATTGATGCTGCTGCACATATGAAAGCTGAAATTAATAAATACATATATAACGCAACATTAATTTACTAACATTTAGTTTCTAAATAATTTTACTTAAAAACAAATAAGAACAGTTATTAACGTTTTTTTCACACACATACTTTTGATACAGCTTATCACTTTTATAAAAAAATGAGAGTTGCGCTATAAGAGCTACCTATGTGGAAAATGTTGAACTATTGAATGCTATATAATGATTGTAGGGTTCTTTGTAGAATATAACGATTTTTTGCAAAGTTTTTACGTATTACTGTAGATGGCGCTAACAGCTATACCAATAAAATCTTAATACAACATTAAAATACAGTGCAAAACATTGTATTAGTTTATACAAGGTATGTATAAGTTTATACGTTTTATTTTTTAATTGTTTAAATAAATATAAATCACTTATGTGTGCATCGATTTCTTTGAAGCTTTTTTACAACTTCTTTAATAAGTTTCAATTCATTCAGAGAAGGTTTTTAATATTTTTTTTAAGTTGTTAACAAGTCTCTGTTGAAATAAACTATCAACTAAGTAGTTTATTCTTACAGATACATTTTTTATTTTTAAACCGTTCAATAACTTGTAATCTGTGATTCATAGACGGTTTGCTTTAGAAAAGGCGTCATTAAATTGATTAGGCATAACTAAAAGTTTTTTTAAATAAAAGCATTTTGTTCATGCGTAAACACTATTATATGAGTACATATAATTTATACATGCAATTAACAATCCTGTTTCATTTGGAAAAACCTGAAAACACTAAAACCAGATTTTGTGCCAACATATTTGTAAAACTTGAATGTTTGTTGTTTAGAGTGTAAATATTACATTTATTAAATAGCATGACATATCACTAAGTTAATTGGTATTTTTTAATTAAATTTTTAATAAACACACAAGTTATTAATTGATATAGTCAACGTCCACATCGTATTGTAATAATATTAATAATACTTATTCGATTTGCCAATACAAAATATATTCAAACAATACAGATTTAACCTAATATTAAATATATAAAGAAAGAATACAAACGTCAAAACAATTTAATTAATTAATAAAACCATCAATTTTGTAATTAAACTTTTTAAATGTATGAAGCGGCAATTGCTTTATTTCTGTGTCTAAATTCTTGAAATGTTGCAGTTTTGTGAACTTTAGTATATATTAATGATCTTCATCGAGTATTATATTTATGGATATCTGACAAAGTTGTATACAAATAAAGATTTTGTTTTACATAGATAAAAAGTTTGTATATATAAATAGATAGAATTGTTAACACTCCCTGCTCAACAAAGTGGTTCTTACATGATTCACTGTAGGGTATATTAAATATTAAAAGTATTGTCTTCTGCAATATAAAAACTCTACTTAAATTTGCTAGCTTTACCCAAGCTAAAATATTATAAAATATACGAGGATATGAGAATAACACGCATTTAAAATTGCATTAACATCTAGTAATATTTTAATTAAAAAATGTCTTGTAGAAATTTAAAAATGCAATGGATGCTGTTTCTATAGATCGATGTATTTTAAATTCATGTTGGCAACTTGTTCTAATTTTGTATCGATTAAGAAATAAAATCATTCTATCATAAATAACACGTTTAAATATTTTTGATATTGTTGACAAAATCGATATAGATCAATAGTTTTTCAGTTCTTGCTTGTCATATTTTTTATGTAGCGGTAATACGGTGGCAGTTTTAAGAACTTAAAAATATTTTGCAGATTTTATTGCCCAGTTATATAAATACACTAAATAATATAAATACTTTTGATAATAGTATTCGTTTTATTAATTTTAACGTTAGATTATTAATACCTGATGAATTTGTATCATTTAATTTATTTACTATTCTATACCAAATGAATTTACAAAACTAACTATTTGTACATTCAGTTGATATACTACCACTAAAATGATGATCAATTCTTAAAGGAACTAATGTTGAAAAATAATTTGCGTACTCTTGAGCTATCAATTTGAGATTTTTTTATGCAAACCTATTTGTGATTTGTCTGATATATTTTTGCCAATTGTTTTTTTGCTCAGTTAGTTAGTCTCTTTTTGGGTTCAATTAAATTTTGTTTAGATTTTTGTTTTTTCAATTTGTAATGTAAATGAACTAGAGCATCTGCTGTCAGGCTACGTAACCAAAATAAATGTTTTAATTGTTCTACTTCTAACTGGTTGTCAAGTTACTGGTTTGCTGGTATTCTATAGAATATAGTTTTGTTTAGTAACAGGACAAGAGTTATCTAGGCAGTTCATAATTGGGCAATTCCACGTCAAGTGAGCAGTCGATTTCACGCGACCCTCTCCGATTTAGCTCAAATTTTGTACACTTATTTGAGTACCCAAAATATGACTTTATGCCAAATTTCCGACCTGTAGGTCACATAGTTTGCTTCGTAGAGCCAATTGAATTTTACGGCAATTTTTAAGTTCAACTTTTAACTTTATGTATGTTAATTGCATTTCAACCTGGATAAATTTTGGAATAGTCATAACCGATGGGAAATTTTTCAAGGAATCGAATGCATCGGTCAAATTTTTGTTATACTTTAATTACTCAAAAAACTTAAGATTCCGTGTTACATTAATAAACAAAAAATTACAAATCTATAAAGCATAAAAATAAACATGCAAAAATAGTTGTTCTAAATATAATTAAAAGTAGGATTGAAAGGATTTTATCTAAAAAATGTGACTGCTGCTATTTGTTTTAGTAAAAAAGTTGATTTATTAAATTTTAATTACATTTATGTCATAGAAAATCTTATAATATATAAATATTTATGTAAATTGTACTATTGAATTTAGATACTTTATTCTGATTACGTTATTTATTATAATATTTTTTAAAACATTAATCTTGTTATTTTTTAATACCTTATCATAAATTTTAATCACTTATCCATTATTTTTTGTCTCTTTGATGGCATTTCTTTATCGTTACATTTGACAAACCTTCCCGATTCTAGTAGATTTTCGAAATCTTTAAAATCATTACCATCTTTGTGTTCAATATTATTTTTAGTCTGCATTAATTTTTCATCGAGAATTTCATCTGAATCATCAACTTCCTTGTAGCTTTTTTCCACATTGGAGCATTTTTTAGAACCATGACAATTTGAGCATACATTTTTAAACCATGTTTTTGGCAGCTACATTTTAAACTGTTACATCCAGTTGCACAGTGCAGCAAATAGTTTTGAGCAATATTTTCGGAATTAATTCTTTTTCTGTAAATTTGGGCACAATGCCACGTTGGTGTTGCTGCCAGCCCCAATCTTTTGCTGCAAGTTTGTTAGCCAGACAAGTTTGAAGCTGATAATATGCCCTGTAACAATGTTGTTCTGCTGCACCTTTTGTGGGTGGGAGAAAGATGATTTAAGTTTAGCCAATTAATATTTTTGAAATCTTAATTGATTCAGTGTTATATTATCATTTTTACATTTATAAATAGATTTGATTAATTGTAATCTATTTTTTTTATATCTTCTTTGTTTGCATTTAAAAAAATATATATATTGGCCAAATTTGACAATTTTTTATCGTCAAATAATGAATTTACGATACTTTTTTTTCCATTTCCGGCAAATCCAGATGTTGTATTGCAACTAGAAAAAAAAATGCAGAAATGCAACAAGGTTTTTAAAAGATTCATATTTGAAACTATTAGAAGTAAAAAATATATCTTTTACATTTCCAGAATCTGGCTTAAAAAAATAAATGTCATAATTATTTGAATTTAATTGATTCAAAAGGACCAAAAGCTTAATATCTTGACCCACAACAATGAAAGTTTTATTAGTATCTCTGGCAATTTCTATTGAGGTCTTAATTATGTCAGCATCAGCATTTTCTTTTGCTTGTTTACAGGAAAATCCTTGTGACTGTAATCTTTTTTGTCCTTGTTTTTCTCGTTAGATATATTTTGTTTGTTTCAAAAATGGTATTTTTGTATGGTTTTGATAATTGAACTCTGGAATATTGTCGGAGATTTCGTTCTACTTTTTTAGTAGAATTAGCTGCTGATACTGTTGTTACAGTAACTGATTTTTTAATTTTGGGGTATCCATCAAAACATCCATCCATTTCTACATAGCGATGATATTCCACCGTTTCAATTTTCTGCCAAATTACTTTGTGCAGTAAAAGTCCACCGTAAGTTGCTTTTTTTATTTCATACACTTGCTTATCATTAGCCTTATTGCAGATTATGC
Organism: Tachinus rufipes; assembly: GCA_963932245.1. Lineage (NCBI taxonomy): Eukaryota > Metazoa > Arthropoda > Insecta > Coleoptera > Staphylinidae > Tachinus > Tachinus rufipes. Next base: position 85,624,877 of record OZ010743.1, read on the forward strand.
AAACAGATTCATTCATACTGATAATCTGAAAAGACAAAATCAAATTAAACTAAAATATAACTTGGTTTTAATTTTTTAGGTTTTGTTACGTTAAACATACTATTTATGAAAGAAATATTACTATTTTTATTTTATAGTTGATTGATACAGATTAAAATACAGGTAGTATTTACCTTGTTATGTAGATTTTAAGAGTTTCTTTTAAAGTTAATTTGTCGCAGTTCTCAAGTAACTCAGCCTACATGTGTATTTTTATGAATGATGTTGCTCACTGCTCTGTATCTCAAATACTGGCTAACGGTTTTTGCAGCTGCTACAAAATAACAGGTAATAAGGCCTAGACTCTCCTAGCGTCTTAGCCTTTTTTCCACTTCTCTATGAAATACCTTTTGATGGGCTAAAATTTTCAAAAAGTTAAATAATATAAAACCAAAAACTTGGTTATTTGAATTTTTTACATAAATTTTGAAGTTATGTGATAAAAGTGTAAATACAAAAAATATAGGTTTTATTACCTACAACTTTGCTATTTAATTTTTTTTCATAAAATTTATAGTTATGCCTGGAAATTGAGAAAATAAGGGACATATGTGCCTTATAAGCTGAGCAAAAAGGAAAGAAGTTTTAGGAAATGTTAATCGGTTGATTAACTGGGCGCATGTGTCGCAAAGCTTCCTTATCTGGCTTGGCAAGTCGGGCCAAATCAAAATTGGAAAGAACCGCGAGATTGTCAAAGTACTTTACGGCCAAAGCTTTGATACGTCTGTGTAGTAGTGGAATCCCGAGATTGCTTTAAATATCGCAATTTTGGACAAACCATGGAGCTCCAGTGAGCCACCGCAGGGTCTTGCTTTGGAACAACTCTAACCTATCTAGTTGCGTATTTGCGGCGGTTCTCCAGACGGGACACGCGTACGTCATTATGGGTCTAATGGTAGACGTGTATAACCGGACTTTATTCCGAAGAAAGAGACCACTGTTCCGCCGCAGCATCAAAACCAGAAGATTTTTAGCTAATTTAGCCTTATCAAGTATTGACTGCATGTGCAACTTGTACGTGATCCCCTTGTCAAAGATAATCCCTAGATACTCGCCAAGTGAAGAAAACGGCTTTGCTTTTCTCCGGATTGACCTTTACTAGCCAGTTATCTAACCAGCATTTCAGATCGTCAGTAGTTTTTTGTTGCCTAAAGGTGATCACCAAAAGTGACCTTGATAAGTACAAAAGTGTATCGTCTACGTATTGTGCCATTTTAACCCCGTGCTTCGATCCCGAAAGCATGTCCGCAACGAAAAGATTATAAAGTACCGGAGAGAGAATGGAGCCTTGATGGACCCCTGCCGTGATATTTTGCGTGGTTGAAACGTGTTTTTGAATTCTAACAGCTAAGGTTCTACGGTTTAGATATGAGACTATCAGCCTTATAAGTCGTAGAGAAAATTTTTGACTGTAAAATTTGTAGAGAAGACCCTTATGCTAGACTTTGTCAAAAGCTTTTTTCACGTCAAAAAGAACCATCCCTGTGGCCCTTTTCAACCTAAAACCTTCCACAATAAAACCAGTTACCCGATTTAACTGGTGGACCAAAAAATGCTTTCAACAAAATCCGTGCTGATGCGAAGGAAATAAATTATTCGAATCAACGTGATCTTGATTAATATTTAAGATAGCCTTTTTTATGACCTTATTCAAGGTGCATAGTAAACTGATAGGCCGGTAATTTTGAGGAAACCGCCGATCTTTACCAGGTTTTGGGATGTTTATGACAATTAAGTTTTTTCAAACCGTAGGAAAATGCCCATTGCAAAAGATCGCATTAGCAATATTGGTGAAAACCATTATTGCTTTGTGCGAGAACCATTTTAGAGCTCTTTTATGTATTCCGTCAGAGCCTGGAGCAGACAGGATTTTTTGTCTTTGTATAATTTCTCGTATTCAAGACGGTTTCACGCTTTGCAGCGGCGCGTCGTTGTCAGCAGAATTTAGGACTCTAAGGTATATCTCCAACACAATTCTTTGTAGGACTTTATGACTTTTCTCACCTCACTATGAAGAGAGTTTAATGTCATGCAATCTAAGGGGTCGCGGAGTCGCTGCCAAAGGTGCCAGGCGGCATTTTGTCTACGGATTAAATCTTTCACGTCTCGAAATAGTCCGAGGGGATCATCCACGCAAACCTGATGGGTTTTAGAGGTTTTTTCCTAAGCTTGCTGGATTTGGCGCGTAAAATGTTTGACGGCCCTATTGATGGCCGTTCTCACTGGAGTCATGCGTCTAATATTTTTTTCCAGGGATCATGAGAAGAAGAGTCAATCCGTACGGATGACGGACTTTTTTCCCTCCCAAGGTAAATCCCTTCCGAAGAGCTCTATGTTAACAATACCATAGCTCAAGCTAATTGCCGTTCACAAATTTTAAAATGTAAGTCAGTTGAAACATTTTTAAGTACATTTATAATTTTATCATTTACACGTTTAATGTATATTGCTACTTCTTAGACTTAGACTTTTTTTAAAACAATTTAAATTATATAAAATTTTACTCTAATTGTCGTAAGAATTCAAATAACATTATATATGTAGTTCTTCTTACAAATACTAAGCTTTGCAAAATTAATGCTAAAATGCTAATAATAATTATACAGAAGAAAATAATAACAATTAGAATTATATTCGTCAATATTATCTAAGATAGAAAATAAATAGAACCAAATGGCAAGCAGAGCATGAGGACAGCATCCTCAAGCACACCACTTTGACGAAAATAATTTACAAAAACGTTTTAAAAAAGAATTTCCTTGTGACTATCAAGAGATAAAATAGTTAAAAAATGTGCTAATTATAGATTGTTATAATACTTGATGATCGAAATGTGAATCTTGATTTTACACGTTTTATGAGAAAGAGATTTAATTACACAATGGCCAAGAAAACTATTTTTTTGGATTTTATCAGTTCTTCTATGAGTACCGTGTACCGTGGAAATTGAAAAACTCTTGCTATCCGGCGTAAAGCAGAAACTGACTGAACTAGAACTACAATGACGACACATGCAAAATGCCTGCCAGGAGGTTGACAATTAATGTATTTAAAAAAAAAATTAATATAGAAATGTTAATGGAAATTAACATATCCTAGTGAAGTTCCGCTAGCGGGTAATCTTCCACTACTAAAATGGTAGTCTGCTTTTTGGATTTTGGGGGGTGCAAACCAATGACTAAAGACAATAATGTAGCAACAAAAAGTATTTAAACAATTGGGAACTTTTTGTCAAAATTGCAAAGCTTAAGCTTTTGGTGGCAGCCAGGCGTAAACTCTAAAAACAAAAAGATGCACATATGGTTTAGGCGTCTGAGCCAACTAAAACATCTGGTAGTTGTCTTTATTGTGCGTTTTACAGCTTTTTTCATTGCCACAGAAGTCTTACGACTTGTTTGAAGGGGGTTGATGAGACCAACGACTTATTAAATTACTTCCAAATTACCCCGGTAAATAAAGAACAAGTTATTATTTTAGTAACGCTCTATAACTAAGCTATCTCACCGTAATGCAACAAAGATACAGCAGCAATACTCCACACTACCTATTTCAAACACTCCGGGTACATCAAAGACGCAAATGCAAAACCTATCCAGCAGCAGTACGCTACAATCGCAAAAGGCATTGTAGTAGCAATAATTTCAAAAAAATTTGCCAAATGTGATCTCAACTCTGAAAAAGCGGAGACAATAAAGTTTTTACAAATGCTCCTTTAAGATGGATTCTTAAAAATTATATGTATAGATGAGTCAACTTAACAATAACTCCTTAGTACAATTGCAAAACAAAACTGTTAAAAGGCAAATAACTTCAGATCATAAGTCTAAAACATTTACCTAAAAGGCAAATAACTTCAGATCATAAGTCTAAAACATTTACCTAAACCAAGAAGGGCAATGACATGGGTTTTGAGACTACAGTTGAAACTAGCATTATTTTTTTTTAAGTTAGCGGTTCAAAACACTATAAACATCTAGTAAAGTGGTCAGCTTTAAACTTAAGAAGACCCAACATATCATGCTTATAGGCGCATGGAAAATGGTGGCAAATCTAAGAAAAATATTTTTTTTAGAAATTAAAAATTTTTTTTTTTTTGGGTTCTGGTTTTTTCTAAAAAAAAACGGTGGCAAAACAAAACAAGAACACAGACTGTCAAGAAGGCCGTGGATCAAGACTCATCGCCAATCGGTGAAGAACAGTAACGGTAAGTTCAATGTTAAACATTGTGCAAATCAATTTATATTACTGCAGGGCAGCTTTTGCCAGCCTTTGTCTAACAACCTTCGGGTTATAAAAAAAAGATAAATTGAACGGGCAAATGGCTTTTAACAGCTCAATCCATATGCAAGCCTTGTGCATGCATCTTAGCAAAACATGTACATAATTTAATTCCAATATAAAACCTATGTTTCAGAGTGACAGCCAAAAACATGTTAATTCTTAGATGTAGATATCTTTACTACAATTAGCAGGGACTACCACCACTTACAAAAGTTTTGCAACAGACGAGCAGCGGTAAAAACGCAACGCTGATTTTTGGATTCAACGCCAACGTTTACCACGCAGTCTGGAAAAGCAAAGACATAAACTTAAGAGGTGAAACACGTTTAGAAATTATAGTAAAATTTAAACTCAACATCATAAACAAAGGTAATGCGTCAACGTTTTGCAATGCGTTGCGTAGCGAGATTATTGACGTAACGTTAACAAACTATAAAGCGAGTAAAGTGATTAAAAAGTAGTACGTGTAGGACAAGCCTTTATTGTTTGATCATGCATAGATCCGATTTAATATTAAACCTAAAAAAAACCTTTTTTTAAAATACAGAAACCCGGGTAAAACTAACTGGAGTCTATTCAACAAGATACTAGTTAGCCAAATTAGGGTATGTCTAAAGACAGTAAAGATACTACAAAAACTAAAAATAATGACAGATTTGTGTGACAACTTTAATAAAACCGCTTTTAAAGAAAGTTGCCTAAGCACTGTCAAACACATCTCTAACAAGATTAATTGCTTAAACAAAGGTCTGGACAAGGCAAAAGCAAATATTAAAAATCTGTTTAACCAAACCAAAAAGAAGGGCATATAATAAAGCCTTAAAAAAATTTAAAAAAAAATGTGGAGAAGATACTGTAAAAATGTTTTAAATAGTTATACAAATAGCTTTAAACAAAGACAGTACTGAAAACATTAGATCCCTGCGGACCAAATACACAGAATCGGTCAAAGGCACTCTGCAAAAGTTGCTACAGACACAATTTCCGGGTTTTATGCTGACAAAGGTCGTTCAAGAGGACTAAAAATTGTTAAACAAAGTCAACATTTTCAAATCATTTAAGTTGTCAAGAGTCAATGCTACAAAAAAAGTTTTAGCAGTGCGTACTTTTATGCAAGATTCTTAGAGTAAGCTAAGCACTTTTACAAATAGCAAGCAACTGAAGAGCAGTCAAAGTGGTAATTATACCAAAGCCGGGAGATTCACGTATGCCCTGACTAAATTTTATAGACAAATCAGCTTGACATCCTTTATGCAAAAACTATTAGCAAAAATAGTAATAGTAACAGGTAAATCCTGCAAGCTAGTTATACACCGTTTAGTCAGCAAGTGCAATAATACTATCTAGTGCAAAGAAATAGCTTTAGGTGCTTTTTTAAATATTGAAAAGGTATTTGACAATACTACCAAATCTATTTCAAAAGCAATGGAGAACCGAGGAATAAATTCTTTTGTCTAATAACTGGTCAAATTTATGCTTAAGAACCAGACATAACATTATATGGAAAAACTGTAGAAGTCAAAGTTGCCGTCGAGTACCTACAGGTTGGAGTACTTTTACCCCTACTGTGGTGCTTAATCTTGGACAAAGTGCATCTTTGCCCAAGGCTAGCAGATGATCTTACTATCCTTGCGTAGAGAAAGTTTTTTGCAACCATGTCTAACATGATACAGAGCGCACTAAATACCGTAAAAAAGTAGTGCAAAAAAAGGAGGTTATTAATGAACTTAGGCAAAACGACGTTTACAAGACGGCAAAACACCACAGATCTAAAAAACTTAACTAACGCTTAACAATAAGCTAAGCTTTAGCACACACTTAATAAATATAACATTATTAACAACAAATATGACCAACTGGTTATACACGGTGGTGATAAAACTGATAATTACATACGGAACACATGTATGAGGAGAAAAAACCACTCTCAAGTGTACGGCTAAAAAACTAGACAAAGTTTAAAGACTAGCATATCTGCTTATAACGGGGGCAATAAAAACAACGCACACAGCAGTTATAGAAGTGCTAATATTGTTACTGCTACTTTATCTAATGGTAGTGGCAGAAGCAAGACAAACAGCATACAGTCTGCAAATAAACAAACACATTGTAAACCTTAGGACCCACAGACCTAACATAACAATTGTGTTACATATAAAAGAAACTCTAATAGAGAAATTGGACTTTATAAAGAGCTACTGTATCAGAAAAAAGTTGGATGTGATAATACCACAGCAATACTAATAGACAAATAGATACCTAAAAACAGTCAAAAGAACTATCTGGTATACAGATGAGGCAAAAAACGCTAGTCGCTAGTAATAAAATCCAAACTGGTGTTGACCCGTATATTCAGTCTGGAAGCAGTGACCACAACCTTCAAAATTGCCTGATATAGATGTCAAAAAACCAGAAGACAAAATGAAACTTTATGACAAATCAACTTGCTAAACAAAGAGCAAGAGGGACATTCATTGGACCAAAACCCGCTTTTGAAATTTAATATCAGACCAAAAAAAAAGTGCAGCAATCATGATGCGGAACATAACAATCTGTAGAAAAACTGCAAGGGATTGACACATTATAGAATATTTTTAACAGAACTATCACATGATATCAAAACAGTGGCAACACAAATAAGTAGCATTAGACTGCAAAGTTTTACAAAATTGATAACCGGACACTGTGATCTCAACAATCACTTGCATAGAATAGAAATAAAAATATGCTGGGGGATGGATGAAAATAGATAAGACTCTAATACACTTGCTGAATGAATAAAAAAAAATTAAACAGCAACGCATAGCCATGTTTGGCAAACATAACGTAACCGCAGATATAATAAAAGTAACCTATTGGCTAAAAAAACAAAGAGACAAAGCTGCTTAAAGAGTAGAACATTAGCAACAGGTTTTAACAAAACCGCAGTGCAAAAGGAGCAAAGCAAACTACCGCAATGTAAAGAAAAAATAATATTTTTTTTTTTTAGTCAGTAAAAACCTGACACTACTGAACAGTACAAACGGTCTTTAACGATTTTTTTTTTCTTGAACAAAGAAATGGAAGCTTTTAGGGGTGTAATTTAGCAGTTACAGATTATTTACACATAGACTAAAAAGAATTTTAAAGGTGCATTGACATTGAAGTCATCAAAGTACTGACAATTGTAGCATGCTGGAGAGAAATTTTATGATTGCTAGTTTTATAAAATAAATTAGTAATTTTGTGCAAGTTTGTATAGAGACAAACAAAAACAAAACTACCTCGAGCAAGAACTATTTCTGTGTAAACACTCCTTTAATCTTGATCAATACTTTTTAATACTTGAGGTTGAATTTGTGCATTTTTTTTGTTTTATCTATTTTTGGAAATCTCTAAATGTCTTTTTAGGCCAAGGCGAGAGTTTTTCTACCACAATGCTTGTAGTTCTTTCCTGCTAAAAAAAATAATTTAACAACCTAGAAAGCTGTTGCATCAAAAATGACTAATGCCTGCCTGCAACTCTTATTAACTTTGTAGATAAGTAACAATAAAGTTAATCAGAATTTTTTTATTATTATTAATTTGAACTACACAATTGAATTTAACGGTTCTACTAAAAAGTTTATTTGGTATGTTGGTCTTTATTGCTTTCAGCCGTTTTATGATACTATTTTGATTGTATAATTTAATAAACAAATATATAACTATAATTATAAACTAACTAAATCAAAGCTTATTTTAACATTTTTTGATTACAATTTTTTATTCTTTTTATAATATAAATTCGGTTTCTTATAAAAATCATGATATACAAAAACAGCCATACATATTTATTAGTTTATTTGGCGGCTTCTTATAGATTATGCATTAGTCCTTTTTTCCTGAGCCGTAAAGAAGCGTTAAATAACTCAGCAAAACCTCATTTTTTCTACTTTAAATCAAAATACATTATTTAAACATTTTTAATACAAAATATTTACTCAATTATCACAAAATAATATTTACATAGAACTACCGGCTATCAAACTAAAACATCTAGCATATGTATAACATAATAAATTATGAAATGCTTTTATGCAAGAGCATCCTTATGCGTAGAAAGGAGGCTAACCATGAAAACCACAATAACTCAATTGTACAGAAGCTAATGGATTTAAATCCTCTGCACTTAGAACAAAGGATTTGCAAAGCGCGTAAACGCATAAACACTCTCTATTTATGTTTTTAAAATAATAATTTAAGGTTGTTTAGATACTACCAACTTGTAAATTTTTATTAATATTTTCATCAAATTTAAAATTAAATTCCCACACGTAACATAAAATTTGCAAATATATTTTATTTATTCTAATTTTAAGATAAACTTATGTAGTGCATAGCAAATATATGTTAATATATTGGAATAATTTTCTGAATATAAACTTTAAAACAAAATTTGTCAAAAATCAATAACATCTTCCGCATATTTTAAATAGAATACAATCTTAAAATATTATTGCAAAACAAATTTATTTGCCAAACAAAAGAACTCGATCCAATTATATAGCGCGTATTTCCTGTTTATATCTTCCACTTCTCTAAACAAAGTAGAGACTATTCACATACATTTTTTTATCAACTCCTTTACCTTTACGACGCGTTTCTCCGCAAAGCATTCAACCTTGACCCGTGCAAAACAAGAACACCGCACCGTCCTTTCGGTAGCTGAAAGTTTTATGCCGTAACAGTTTTCTCTGGAGTTTTCCACATCAATAACTGTTGCGCGCTTCGCCCTACAGATTAAAAACGTGTTAGGGGGAACTTGTCATTTCCTTTTATTAGTTTATCCACGAGTCGACATAATTTATACATGCTATTGGCGTTTGAAACATTTATTTTTTTTGCTGGAAATATATTTTCTTTGATGAGGTTATTTCCTTATTTAAATTTGAGATAATTGTATTGTATGTGGGTGTGTGCGTATAAATAGTATCAAAATAAATGTCACTTATTTAATTTAATAATTACTTTCATAAAGTGTTTAGTGTTGTAACTCAATGACTGATGGTTTCTGTTTTTGATGTAATAAAAGATTATCCAATAAAAAGTTTTATTTTAATTATAAAATCTCATCTCGGCCCTGTTTGACAAAAAGTCATTTTTTTGATAAGGTAGTTTTGGTAGACTCATTCTTTCACGTAAAGTCTAGAAGAGCCAATTTATGTGCTAGTTTTGCAAACTATTGAGCTCAAGAAATTTCTCGTGTAGCACTGCAATTGCTTTACGGCTTTGTGGTTACTTAACTTTAAAATATTACTATTGACTATATAGAAATTGTTTTTCCTTTGTGCGTACTACTTTGAAGTGGGTTAAAGAACAAAAATAAATCTATAATTTGCACTTGAAACTATACCGGAATATTTTTTTTTGTTTTTCCACTTTTGAATTACAACATAATTTACTTTTCTCTTCATTTTAAACCTAGAAGTAGGTAAAACAAACTTACTCTTTTTTTAATAATTTTAATCAGAAATTATACTTCGAGTTAATGCGGTCAGTTATGTCATGACAAGCGTTGGTTGCCATATGTAATTGATGTTTAGAACAACTTCTGGAATTGCAAAACAACGCTCTGGTAGTAGTGCAAATAGTTTGAAAGTTGGTGTAGCTAGTTCAGCTGCACAGTCGTCTTACTAAAAAAAAAACTAAGTTAGTCATTATACTTGCTTTTAAAGTAGTCTGCCAGGATATTGCCAATAAAACTGAAATTATAAACGTTGTGGTTAAAAATTTGAATCAGTAAATAACTCTCTGAACTGTATAACAGATTTCCTACGCAACAAAGCAAATCTAAAATTTTTATTTTATTTAGAGTTTTTGCATCATACTTTCTTTTTTAAAGAAGGAAAAAAGAAAAATTAAAAACAACATTTAGTTGCGTGCATACATTTACAACACCCAGCCCACATTTGCTTATTTAACAACTGCTTTCTCTTACAAGATAACGGCTAGTAAAAAATATGTAATCTGATAAGGAAAGGTAGTACTCATCTTACATAGTAGGAAGAAGCTATTATCCTGTCACAAGAACTAAAACAATTCTAATAACTAGAGAGCGGATTAAAAAGCATTAAAAATACAAAAATAAGCGCTAAAAAACGCATGAAAATGTTACTAAAAAATCATTAAAAAAGCACCAAACATGTAAAAAAGCATTATAAAGGCACGAAACGATTGAAAAGTAAAAGAAAACTTAAAAAATCTAAAACTATAAAATATTTTAATAAAGGCTTTATAACATTTATATCTACAACAGTTTGAGTGATGATATTTTTCACACACATTATAATAATATTAAAAAAAATTTAAATAACTAAAAAAAAAACACAATAACAGTTAATAATTAAATGTTGCTCTATGTATTCGACTGTATAATTCAGCCTTTGATCACTTAAAATGTTTTTGAAAGAAAAAAGACTTCTTTTGACATGCACACTTGTTATTAGTGCATGTTTAAATTGTGCTTTAAAAGCTAGATTTATATCGAATTTTCAAACATTTTTTCCACTCAAAATACAGTTTATTTTATTTAATGTAAATAAACCTCAATTTTTCAAAAATACATCTTCGGATTTTGATATCACTGTTTGCCTAATTCAGCCTAGTACTTTTAAAATTGCATCTTTGAAATCTCTAATTATTCTTAGACTTTTATTTAACGTATTTTCCTGTTTTTCTAGCAAATTTATGGCAAGACTCACAAAACCGAAAGCTAAATTTTTTTGAAGTTTTTTATTTTTTAGAATTGCTTCGCAGTTTTTCACTGACTTACTTCCAGGATCCAAAAATTGTATTACAAAGATTTAAAAAAATTAAAATTCTAGAGAATCTCCGACTTACCGACTATTTTTGAATTAAAAAATACAGTTATTTGACTTGCTTGAAGAGGTAGTACTAAAATACGCTATGAGCTTAGTCGAGATTTACAAAATTGTATTAAACATCTCTGAATAATATTATAAAAAATATGCAAGATCTCGATACGTAAATTTTGTTTCTTGTTTTCTAAATAATAAAATAATATACGCTTTTTTTATTTACATATCAATCTACTAAAATTCACAAAAAAAACTGATTTATCCAAAAAAATGTACTAAAACTGAAAAAAAAAGCTTAAAAATAAGCTCAAAATCTTAAAATAAGCATCAAATTCAAAAAAAGTACTAAAAAAGCAAAAAAAGCGTAAAAAACTTAGTTCCAAATGATTACATTCTTCATAATTTGTGCATATATATTTAGACATATTTTGAGGCTTCAATTATTTAGCGTAAGCATAATAGCTAGGAATCCGCTCTCTACTAAAAACTATCAAATCAACCATCAGTTTCTTATAAACTCAATAGTATAGAAATTGGAGACATTTGGTTTTTCTGGCAAAACAGCGGATAAAAAATAAGGATTTAGACGCAGATATCTTAGTAAAGGATAAGTGTAAAGATAAAGTAGAAAGGGAATACTTTGGACCGATGGAGATATGATAGTATAAAACTGTTACTTCAGTCCAAACTGCAGAATAAAATATTATTATATAAGAGTGAATAAAAGAATTAGAACATAACTTAAGAAGACAAAAAACAAGAGCAAGTGATTCTAAAATTGCTAAGATAGGGAGAAGCAAAGTGCGACATGAAAAGACAAATTTTTTATAGCGGCTGTAAATTTTTCAATATGCAACCAAAAAAAAAAAAAGAAAAAAGAAAGATCCAAATCATACATCAACATTACCATAGCAAATTGGGAAAACGGCTGGAGTAGTAGGGCTACAAAGTGACAGAAAAAAAATGCTGTGTCTACTTACAATACAGTACAAACAAAAAAGAAAAAAAAAGGCAAAATTAAAAAAAGATGAAACAAAAGATGTTTAGACAGAGAAATGATAAAAAAAGCAATGAAAGCAAATGAAGTGAATGATGAAGTGTAGTCTTCAAATACAGAAAAAAAGAAAAAAAGATGATGTACTGGTAGTGCAAAAAAGTCAAGGATAGCAGGAAGAAAGCAATACTAAAAATGTAAAAAAATATGCTGAAATGTAAAAATTTATAGATAGGAATCTTTTGGGGAATAAAAGCAATGTGCTTAAAGGAAAAAGAAAAAAATAATAATTGAATTGTAGAAAAATCGGCAAAATAAACTGACAAAACATAAACAGTCCCAGTAACAATGGAGAAGATAATAATAATTATAAGAGAACTACCTATCTAGAAAATACCAGGTCTGGACAAAATAACAACGGAACTAGTAAAAGCAACGCTAGAAACAAATGAGATAGAGATAATACAAATAATAAACAGATGTCTAAAGGATGGAAAATTTTTGGCTTCTTAAAAAAAAGAGTTTGTCTCTCTAGTGTTAATTGAAAAAAAAAAAAACAACAGGCAAAACACATTAGCAAACATTATAGAAAAAGTTATTGTAAAGAAAATTGAACAAAAATAGAACAAAGTAAAGGATAGGAACAGGAACAAAATAGATTTATAAAGGAACATAACAAAAATCAAATATTAGACCACACAAAAAAATAACAGTTTGACATAATAGTGCTAAATATAAATAAAGCTAGAAGTATTAAAAAAATAGTTAGAGCTGGCAATAGATATTACACAAAAATGGATAAAAAACAAAAAGTTAGATCGGCTCCTAAATAAACTAAGACTATTAAGAAATGGAAAAATACTGGTAGAGAAACAAATAATAATCATAAGAAATAAAATTAAATACCTTAAAGTTACACTTCAAGCAAAGAGATAAAACAAACAGCTTAAGAAAGCGGTAAGAAAACAAAAAAATAGAAAGAATGCTTAGTAGGCTTATGTCAAAGGGAGGATCAGGAACAAAGCAAGGAAGTTAATAACAACGGCGTCAAAAAGTAAACTATTCTACGCTACAAAAAATAGAAAGACTCGTTAATAACAAAATAAATAGAAAAAAATTAAAAATTAAAAAACTAGTGATCATAAAGGTGCGAGCAAAAGATAAAAAAATGAAAAGATGGCAGATACAGTGAAAAGAAGGAGACAAAAGAAAATGGACAAAAAACTATTACCAGAACTAAAAAATGAGTAGATAACAAACCAGCAACATGCTATTATACAACACAATTACTAACCGGACATAAAACCTTTGAAAAATGTTTACTAAAACTAAATGAGCATATCCATTTCAAACGGACTTGAGCAGCAGTGTTTCTATAACTTCTATAACCCTTAAAAAAATGTTTATTTTTAGTTTTCTGTTGTTTTTTAACTTAATTGCATTTTTTGTTTAAAAATTGCAAATTTAACTAAAAAAAAAAAAAAAAACCTGTGAAATCTAATCAAATTTTTTTGTAGAATCCAAATCTGGCGTCATTTCAAGTCTATAAGTGAGCTGGGCAAAAAAGAACATTTATTAATTTTTTTTATCGTCAAAGTTGACGTATTTTGGTGCAAACAATTTCACATGGAAAATAGTTAGAGTTGTGCTTATCAGGCGTAAAAAAACCTATCTAAACAAAAATTTGTACATTTTTTCTTTTTAATTTTTTTTTTTTATTTTTAAAAGATTATTTGACTTATTTTTTTTTGTCGCTTGAACCAATGTTGGGTGATTTTACTCTTTATTTCATATTTTATTTAGACTCAATTTATCGGCGCCAAAATTTAGTGTGTTTATAATATTGTTTGTGAATAAGAAGAAATAATTAATTTTTAACGCTTATTTTGCCTGAAAATTTTGTAAACATTTCTTTTCAGATGGATTTTTCTACGGCCGATGAGTACTATATTCACTGTTTTTACGATAAATTTTCCCCAGAATTTAAATTTTTAATCATATTTGGTGTATTGTTCCTTTGAGCGCGGCTAAACGTGTATTTGTAAAAACTTTTGTTAAAAAATAGGTCTACTTTGCAGATTTTTTCAAGTTTTAAATCCTTAAAATCCAAATACACAAAACAAATTTACATTTTTTAACTAATTTTCATCAAAAAACGTCAACTTTGGCTGTTAAAAAAAATCTAAAAAATGCCCATTTTTGCCCAGCGCACTGTGAACAAAAAGTTGGTTTTATGGCTTTTGTGGCTTATAGACAGGATGTAGACTTGAAATGGCTCCAGATTTAAATTCTACGGAAAATTTCTGATTGATTTTACCAGTAAATTTTTTTTTTAATTTGCAATTAACATTAGCCACCAAAATTGCAAAAACAAAGAAAATAAAAAAGAACTGCTTAAAGAAAAATTTAGAATTATCAAAGATGACACAACTAATAGAGATGCACAAAATATTTATGAAAAAGAGAAGATACGACAAAGGAAAACTTAATAAAAATAATTTTAAAAAACTAAGAAGATTCCTTAATATAATGCAATTAACTAGGTTGAATAACACAAAAATGAGAGAAAAGATAGATGGATGTCAGTGTATAAAGTAAATCAAAAAAATAAGGTATAGTGAAAATTGAGCCAGGGACATCATTGCTTTGCCGCAGTAGTACTACATTAGTGACAATAATAAACGTTTATTTTTTGCCTTTCGGCCTTGAAAATTCTACAACTTAACATAACATTTGTCATATAAACTTAATTCACTTCTAACATTACATATAATCCTAATTACCCTAAACCTGTTTTTAATTAATTATTTAATACTTTTGTTTGTGACGTCTTTTCTCTATGAGACGTGAGGCGTCACTTGTGCGGGGGTATCTGCAGTCGGGATCGACAGGGTCCCCTCACTTAATTGGCCGGTTGACTGAAGGTGCTCGGGCGCCACCACACCGGAGTGTGGACACAAAGTTAATAATATACGGATTAACAAGAAAACATTTATTCTCGTAGAAAAAAAGAAAGATACAAAAAATATAATTAATAAACATCAAAAGGAAGATGGATCGGGAAACGTCGGTAGGAACTTGGGACTGGATCGGGAATCTGGAGGTGGCTTGCCTTCCGGCTGCCGCACACTCTGGTTTTAAGGAGAAAGGAAAAAAAAAGGAATTTCAATGGGGCTTGGGAGATTGTCGGCTCGACTTACGGTTATCGGGGTATTCGGATCTGGTCTGGTACTTTCTTCACTGGACACGGACTCAATATAATTCTGGACTCAACTTGGACTGGACTCAACTCCACTTTACTTCTTGGGCTGGCTTCCGGACTGGACCACTGGACTCAATTGAATTTATGAGGACTGGACGGCGGTATTTAAAGGGAAAGAAAAGAGAGGGGATAAACTTGGAAAAATCTGGTAGAAGAGGGAAGAGCGGGAACAGGGTAGCCAACATAAATGGGGGGTGCATAGGGGGTGGCCTATACACCCCGAACTAATTAATTAAAACTAAATTAAACAAAATGACCCCTGACAATACATAAACAATCCTACAAAATCTTAAAATCCCATTCCCCTTAATTACTAATATATTTACAAAAGAAACAAACGTTTGCCGGGTTCGGACGGTTGCATACAGTAACTAGTGATTTACCTATTAATGGCAAATCACTAATTACTGCACACAGAAGCTCCTGGTTACTTCTTACTTCCGGCGGAGGTTTGTCTCACCCATGGCGAACCCCATATGGGACGCCTATGGGCCTTATTGATTACATGGGATTGCACGTGGTTTGATAGGTTAGATCCGCGTGCATCTTCAAACAACGGAGTGACAAGCCGACAAACACGCAGGTTTGTTGCGTCATCAAATAAACATCATGTCGCGGACATGAAAAGTGTCGGTAGCCGGCTAATTACAATGTTTAATTAATGGCAGCAAGGTAGGCCACCCCGAATACAGCTAGTTGCAACCAAGGTGTTATACTTCACGCGGTTTGTTATGCGTGCGTTCGACAAGAATGTCTATGAATAACGCTGCATAACAAGCGCGCGTTCGTGATACTATCCGACATAAACAGACAAACGGTTGGGCATTATTTAAGTAAATAATGACGGGGTTCGTTACACGTTTCAATTTGTTTTCTCCTTTCCGTTACCGCTATCATCCATTTTATTCCTCCTCTATCTTCTTTCAGTACCTCATTTCTCCTCTATTGCTCTTCTCTCATCTCATTGCATATTAGCATGTGTTTTATGTTTTCCCTCGCTTCTCTACACATCCTACACATTTTCTTTTCCTCATTCATCCAAAATTTACACACTTTCTCTTCATTTCCACATCTGAATCTTGCAATCATTCTTTTGTCCATTCTTTTATACTTTCTAGGTACTTTGGTAGAGCATCTGTTATAATATGTACATAATTTGAATTGTATTTAGATTCATTTATCCGTATTCTACGTTCTTGCACTTGTATATCTCTATCTCTTATCATAATTTCACTCCACATACTCCTATCTATTCTCAATCTCTCCACTTCCTCATTAGCATATCCATTCCTGTAAAAAAAATTCTCCGTTTGTTCCCATTTTTCCGCATTTTTCTTTCATTTTCTTCTTCAAGCACTCTTGTAATTTTTTAAATTCATTTCTTTCTCTCACTCTTTTTTCATACCTCATTGCTTGCTTTCCTGTTTCTACTCTTAATTTGTCTATTATAACTTCTTCCATTACAATGTATGCTGGGGTCTCTTTGTTTACTCCTAATACCCATCTCCAGTATTTTATTTAAATAGCCTCTAATTTTTCCTGCTCTTTCCACCCCCAGATTTCTGCTTCGTACAATAACATACATTTTACTAAACTTTCAAACATCATTCTTTTTATTCTCAAAAATTCAAATTTTCTTTCACCAATTCCCCATACTTGTCCTACCGCTTTATTAGCCTTTCTTGTCATATTTTTTATGTGTTCATTTTCATTATTGTTTGTACAAAAAGCATATCCTAGATATTTAAATGACTTTACTTTTTCAATTTTTTTTCCATCCCATTTCCAGTTTTCTACTCTGCGTCTTCCTCCCTCCTTTCTAAACATCATCATTTTGGTTTTGTTTACATTCACTTCCAACTTTTTTTTTCTGAAATATTTATCCAGACATCTAATCATATCATTTATTTCATTTGCTTGTTTTGCTACAATCACCATGTCGTCTGCATAAGCAAGCGACCACACTTTCTCTCTGCCCACCACCACCCTACCCGTCTGCGCCCTACATAGCATCTCTTCTACATCTGCAATGTATGCCGCAAACTGAATGGGCATCCCTGTCTCACACCTTTTGTAGTCCAAAATTTATCACTCATTTTGCCATTCATACAAACTTTGCTAACTGTTTCCACGTATATTTCTTCCATTCTTTTTACTAAATGCTTATTTATTCCTCTTTTTGTCAAATACATCCACAATTTCTCTCTACTCACACTGTCAAATGCCGCTTTTAGGTCCAAGAATAATGCATACAACTTTTTTCCCTTTTCTGCTATTTCCTTTTCTACTATATAGTGTAGTATGTATACATTATCCATGGTCCCTCTTTTTTTTCTAAACCCGGCTTGTCCGTCTAACAATATCCCTTTCGTCTTTAGTTCTTCAGTCAGTTTATCTTCTAGTACCATGGCATAGATTTTGTATGCCGTACTTAGTAACGTTATACCTCTATAATTTTCTGCAAGCTCTTCATTTTCTTTTGTGTGTATCGGACATACAAGCCCTACTCTCTACTGACTAGAAAACCTTTTTCCCTTCCATACTTCATTTATTATCTCACTCAGTCTCTCAAACAAATCTTCCGTACCATACATCCATGCTTCATTTTGTATTCCATCCTCACCTGGAATTTTTTGTTTTTTTAGTCGTTTTATTTGCTTCCATATCATTTCTTTCGTTATTTCATCTACATTTTGTTGCAGCTGTTGTGTTGTCATTGGTTGGTTATCGGAGTTATACAATTTTAAAAAGTGCATTTTCCAGTTTTCTATTGAAATTTGTTTGTTTTCTCTTCTTTTTATTTTTCTTTCTATGTTTATGTATTTTTATGCATCTTTTCAGAACGTATTTCTTTTATCTCTAATTCCTCTTTTTTTATGCATTGCTTTACCTTTTAGGCCTTCTGATATTGTTGTTTAGTTGCTTTATCATTTTTCCAATATTGTAGTACTTTTCTGGCTTCTCTTTTTTTCTGTGTGCATTCTGTGTTCCACCATTTGCATTTTTCAAACGTTTCTTCTGTATAAACGTTTTCTTTATTGTTGAGTCTGCGATTGTGTTTTCTAATTCTGCCATTTGTTGTTCTACGCCTTTTTCTTGGAAATGTCTTTTATATAAATTTTGTTTGTACATTTCCACGCTTGCTTGTGTCCATACTATTTTTGTTACTATATCTTTTTCTTTTTTAGGTGTTTTGTTTATACTTATATTTATATACACTTTTCGTGGCTGATGATCTGACTCCACTCTTTCTCCAATCTTAAATTCGTCTATCTCTTGCCACGCTTCTTCATTAACCATTACGTAATCAATTACCGATTGTCCCTTTGCTACTATATAGGTATATTCTCCCTCTTCGTCTCCTTCCATATTTCCGTTTAATATGTCCCAGCCATTCTCTTCAATCATTTCCATCATTTCTTTTCCTTCTTTATTTTCTAGTTTATATTTTGACTTTCTCTTGCTATTATTAGTGACAATGCAATTAACAACAGTACTAACGCAAAGAAAAAAACCAAAAAGTATTGCGTGGCAATAATCATCTTAAAGTGCCACTTGTTAAAGCCATCACTACACAATATTCTAAGAAAATACAACAATAACATTTGTCAATTAAGTCATTTAATCAAATTAAGTAAGTCAATAAAATTTAACAAAAAATGACTCATGTAAATACATCTGAATATTTGTCGTAATAAGTATTGTTTTTAAGTAAGAAAAAAGCATCTAAAACTACACTATCTCTTCTAAACTCTATTAAAAAACAATCTATCTATTATTGCCGATCCAAAATTGAATAATGACTTATTTTACATCACCGGTTTAATGTTGCAGATCTTTGCATTTTTTATAGATATTTCCATAAACATTGTTGAAAAACAATATATAAATATAATATTGCCATCTAAACAAATATTTACTTGTAGTACAAAATTTGATAGGAATTCTAATAATTCTAATAAATATTCACATGCAGTTCAGAAATGTAAGACAAATCTTTTAAGAGAGATTTTAACCGTACTATTAATACATGAAATAAACTTTAGTATTTTCTGAGACTTATAAGTACATATATACAAATATTTAGACTTAATGTTCACAGACTGTTAAAATCTAGTCTTTAATATGATAGTTTCACAAAATGTGGTTCAAAAGTATTTTTATGTCGTTGTGTAATTCTTTAATAATATGTTTTGAAAATAAAATAAAACAAATGTGATGTACTCTTTTAGCTTTATGCCTTTCTCACGCAGGCCAAAACAGCAATCAGATTGCTGATGTTAATTGTCTGCCCAAATTTGTTTGAAGGAGTAGACTGGGTATATAGATATGATATTATTAATTTGCGTATCGTAAAATCCAGCAGTATTTAGTCTAGTTTTTAATTTTTGTTATACGCATTTTTAATATTTTGATGACTTATAAACTACCATACACTGTTGGTTATAACAAAAATACATACATGATCTTAGTTTGTAATGTTATTGTATACAAAAAAATTATGTGCAATCCAATAATGATAATAAACATATTTATTTTGAAGCATCAACAAAAATTTTTTTTTTGTTATGATTTTTTTATTTATGTTATGGTTGGACCTAAAGTTAATATATTTATCTTTTAGTAAATTGGTTAGTAGCGTTACTAATAAGACGCGCTAGTAAGAAGCTAACAAAAAGAAGATTAAAACCTTAAGCGGTTTTGTTTGACATAAATGTAACAACAGCAACAATCACTGAAAAGTCGTTATATATTTTTCTTTCTTACAGAAATATATATGGCTATTCTTTTCTTCCAAACTGTACTGCCCGATAAAAACATTGCAAGCGTTCAGTAATTGCGTGAAATAAAACTGAGATGAACACACCCAAATTTCTTACAAGAAATAATAAGTTTATTGAACACATAACTAATCAATACATTACCAAACAAATTATTATACCGGCCCTATTTTAATATACAAAACAACTGGTGTTTAAAGTTTAGCAAGAGTAATATTATAGTATAAAACATTATACATATTATACTTTTTGTTATAATCTATAATAAAAACATCGACAATAATAACGATGCAAATTAGTAGGGGTATGATAAACCGCTATTGTTGACCCCAATTCTTCATGCAATAAATCTGTGCAGTCACTTTTTATCTTTTGTAAACCGAGTCCTCAATTTGTTGAACCCCAAAGTGTCACGGCTTTGCAGGGGACCGTAATGAATCCCACGCCATAGCCCCGATATCCAGCCGCTGTTCTTTTCCTTATCGTACTAAGACTACGGTTAGTCGCACTGCGGTATATTCTAGTTGAGATTCATCTATGCTCACGGTTATAAGACTTACTTCACACGTTTGAAAATTACTTTTACGCTTCATAAAATTAATCATGTTTACTTCTATCTAGTACGCATACAAAATTAAACAAATATACACCGAAACGTGTAATGTAATGTATTTATTGATTATTTCTGATATATTTAGTTGATTGAACAAATTTAAATAAAAGTATTGAAAGTTTATAGTTAACTTCAAACACAATAACTACAAAGTATAAATTTTAATTCAATTAATTTGTTATTATGTTCCATTATCTTGATATAATATATACATACAAGTAATATAATATGCTCTTTCAAAGTTTTGTAACATTTACTAAGTTCTTGTGTTCTCAAGACTTAATAGTTGAATGTTTTACGCTAAGTTATACTAGGATCAAGAATACACATTGCTCTCTGAGATTGCAGACTGCAGCTGAATATTAAATAAGGAAACAACCCAGTTTGCCAGTTTTCTTTTATACATGAACACTTTCAATAATAAAATGTTAATAAATACATATTTTAATCGGCATTTATTTTATGTTCTTTATTAACGTTATTAGAAACTACTAATTATATCTGATATAAATGCGTTCTACCTGTAAAAAATGTTTAGAAATTAAATTTTACAAAATTGATTTTATTAATACCTAATAATATTTGTTATTATTATTTAATAAACAAATAAAATATACTATTTTAAAACTGCTTCTTAGAATATGCTTAATTAAATATTTTGTTACATTTAATTTAATAATTTCTTGTATAAATATATATTAAATTTCATACAACATTTACATTCAATACCAACTTTATACTTACAATGATCCCTTTTCAGTGTACATTACTTGATAAACTTTTTACCTAATTAAAGAATCTAATGGAATTAGATAACTTCTTTTATTTGCAAACTCATTCCTTTAATTAGTTTTCGCCGCGTCGACCATTGCTCTGCAATCTCAGCGAGAAATTGGTGAATTCCCTACCCATTCATATACTTGAAATTCCGTGCTCAATAGAAGCTAGCACACTAATACCCACCAACGTATTATTTATCCGCCTAACGAGATCTAACAAATTATTTCCTGCTCTTCATTAAGCACCAGAGGCAGGAATTACTAAAACAATGATAATATTCTAGTACAGCGGGAATTGATTGGCATGATTTATTTCGGTTACCGATATTTCGGTTTATTACAAGTAGAAAAAAATGCCATTTGCAACGGGCTCGTTAAAATGAATTTGGAATTCAATTCCGTTTGTAAAATTGTGTGATTAAAAGTGAAGTTGAATGGAATGCTGCAGAAGTAATAATAACCGTTTTTTATGATCGTTAAATTTTCTTATATAACAGGAACTTTGTAAAGAGAAAACTTTTATATAAGATGAGATTGCATTCAAGCAGGATGTTTTTTTATTTGTTTTTAATACAAATAATGTTTGTAGATCAATATGAAAATGTATTTGCTTCGAGAGTATTGAAAACTTTCATTATCAAATGACTCAATTTAAATTATAGATATATTATTATGAAAACACTCGTGGTGACGTCAGCCAAACACAAATATAAGCACAGAGGGCACCACATTGAAATTGCTTTCTTTAAATGTTTTGTGTTTAGCAAAAATATTACTTTTACAGTTTTATCAACATTAAGACACAATTGTTATATATTGCGCTATATTTGTTTTTATTATATTATAATATTTACACGCTTAATAGACTAAACAAATATATTAATTATCTATGTAAAGGAATGTGTTTAGTCTATTAAATAGTGAAGTGCACTTGTGTCCCACACTTTCTCACGTACGCAGGTGCTTATCAGAACTCTTTATCAGCATCGTGAGAACTCGTGCAGTATAAGTACCGCCATTTTAGATATTATGTTTAGTCTTGTAAGATCAGTAGACCAGTTAACAACTCAATTATGATGTAAATTTATTTAATAAAATATTAAACAAAAACCACGACTACATAATAAAATTCAATTTATTTCTTATGTAGCTAGTTTATATAAATGTTGACTAAAATTGGTCGTGAAACCAACGTCATTTACTACGTTAATTAAGATCGCATATAACAACGTTTTTTGAAGTAATATGGTTAGACAAATCATTAATAATGATAAGGAATTAAAAAAAAATCTATACCCGAAAAAACCCCATTATTAAATGCTTCTTTGTTAAATAAAAAGCTAACAAATGACACAACCTGCTCACAATAAGATAGATTATTATTGATTAGTCTACAGTTTTCTGTATAAAAGTTGAATTATGTTAAACACAGTCGACAACCTTGGTTAAATAAAAAAAAATACTATGTTTGTTAACGTCAGTAATATTTTTGAATAATGTCAGAATAGCATTAACTGTTGAAAGACATTATTAGACATTATACAAACTTATTTCTTATTCAAACTAATAATTATTTTTATTGCATACGTAAATAATAATGTTAAATTAAGTAGTAGTAACAAAAACAAAACAAACACTACAAAACACGCATCCAAATGCAACATTAAAACGTGCCGATGCGACTACCTTTATCTACTCTAAAACCCCTCTCATCGTTTGTTTGTTCTCTCTTCAGTCTTACTTCTTGTCTTACTAGCGCTTGCTATATTTTGGTACTCTTATCTTAAAACATTATTTGAACAATTTGATCTAGAAAGTCATTAAACATTTACCAACATTGTAACAATAAAATTATAATATATTATAAAACAATATCTTCTGTTCTTATAGATGAAAAAGATGCTATGAATATTATGTTTTTATATGTTATTAATAATAAAGACCCAAAACAAACAAGTAGTATTGAATGAAAATCAAAAACTTAAAGTAAGCCAATGAACGGAACATTTCAATTTATTTTATTTGTTGATGTTAATAAACAAAACACTTGGATAAAAATATTGAAGTTGATTTCCATTTTATTCAAAAAAAAAAAACACAAAACACACAAATTGTAAATAATTAAAATAAACTTACAAAGCAATTTTGTTACACATCAATTTAAGTGCAAAAACTTTTGCCATTTCTACTTGCACGCCAGTAAAGGTTTGCACTACATGTGCAAAAACAAAAATAAGTGACACGCCAGTTTTTTTTTTTAAAGTGTGATCTTTCCGAAACATGCAAAATAGTTGCTAAACTTTTAGTGGAAAAAAAAAATAAAAGAAATGCAGAAAAAGAAACGACAAAAAATTTGTATTTGGGTTAAACCATAAATTAGTCGTCGACCTACTTTGGGTGCTTCTGCAAAACATCTAGGAGAACTCGCAGCAAAAGATTCTGCAAGCTATAAAAACCATATACAAATGACAAAGCAAAATTTTGATAGATTGTGTGTCGCAAAGTATTATAAAAATAAATACCCACATGAGAGATGCGTTAACACCACAATTAAAATTGGAAGTGACATTAAGATATTTTGCAACAGGAGATGTTTTTCCTTTATTGCAATATTTGTAACAAAGAAGTCACTGACTTGCCAAAACAATCATATTTATTGTCCTCTACTCTCTTAGGCTTTTCATCTAATTTTTGTGAAATTTTTTGTAACCCTTTTATAGCCCTATCGGTCCTACTTGTTTTTTTTTTAAACACTTTTTAGACTGCAAAGTTCAAAGTTTATGTGCAATTGGTTTTTTTGGCCACGAATGACTCATTCGGTGAAGACGGCAGCATCTCGATAGCTGACGTATTTTTTAGAGAATCATGCAGTTGAGATTGTGATTCATTTTTCTAAAATTAAATAAATAATAAAAACCCGATATCTTTAAAAATACTTACTAAAGTAATTTAAGTTATTATTTTCAGGTGCCAAGCTCTGAATAGGAATGAAAAAATTATATTTAAGTTTTATTCACACAGTTGAATTTTTCAAATTGTGCTGCAGATTTAGATGAAACCATGTTGTATTACAAAGTCGTTTCCATTCAGGCTCAAAATTTTACAACTACAAGAGTACGTTCAGTATTATACTGATTGCATTAGTTGATGACGAATACTGTTTTGAATATATAGATGTGAGTGCAAACGGTAAAGCATTTGATGGAAGGGTATTTTTAAAAAGCAGTTTGAAGAGTGCAATAAAAAATAATTTACTAAAACTTCCTCCAAATACCGTGTTTGTAGATGACAATACTTTTATATCTACTAAAACCGTATTTACACCATGGTTCCCTAACATGAAAGAAAAAAAATACCGGTTATATATTGCTCGGCGTATTGTAGAAAACGCATTTGGATTGCTTGTTTCTCAGTTTCGTATATTTGAAAAACCCATTGCGTTATCTCCCAAAAAAGCTGACATTTTTGTGAAAACTACTTGGGCGTTACATAGCTAGTTGCGTAAAACATCTGATAAATATATAACCCAAAACAGTGTAAACGTTAAAGATTTTGAAAACGGTGGACTAGTAGAAGATCTGTGAAGACACGAAACTCAAATTCAAAGACTCACAGGTTTAAGATCAGCCGCCAAGAGCCGTAAGAAAGCTGCATAGTTTAGAAATAAGTTAGCAAATTGGTTTATAAATACAATATGCTTTAAAATTCTGTCCGCTACAGCAAACCATGGCACTTTTGGTTTGTATAATGTATCTTTACCTGCTCCAAAGTGTTAGTTTTTCTTATTTTTTTTAATTCTAAAGCATACGCATTTCTAATCTTCAATATCTATTAATTCGCAAAGTTTTTGATAAGCGTATTCTTGCCCATTTTTGTTTTTATATGCACTACTATGTACGTCCCATAAACACGGATTCATAGCCTTCAAGAAATTTGATTGTTCTGTCGACGATTTTTTTTTTTAGGAATAATAAACTACAATAAACACAAATTAGGACCTCAACCAAAACAAAAATATAACTAAAAACTGGCCGATGTACAAGCATTTGGTTACACATGCAAACTTTGTTTTGCTGCACGTATTTGTCATCACTAGCGCCATTGATTTCAGAAAGGTGCAGACTTTTCCGGATAATGCATGCATGATTTCTACTTGCGCTCCAGTTTTTATTGACGCCACTAAATCCATGCATGTCTAAACTCACCATTATGAATAAAAAGCCAGAAAAATTTTGATTTGTTGTTGATTTACCAAAACTTTAATTACATAATGTTCTAATTTAAGACTAAACTAAACTAGGTTTTACAATCTGTTTTATAGTAATAAACTGCTTAGTAAGCTGTTTATTACAACAATGACGATAGACTTTGGAGATGTGCTTCAAGAAAGACCACCAGCAAAGTTGCAGTTATTAAATCGGAGATTGAGTTTCTGCCGACGGATGTTATATAATATACAACAGAAATTACACAAGTGCATATAGCTTAAACCAGCCGCAGCAGCAAAAAAAATTCTAGTGCTGGCGCTTGCAGAATGCAGCACAAGTGAAATCTCTGTTCAAAAACTAATAACACTGCATATTATTATTTTTTTTTTTTTTTTTTTCAGAAAATGTACTATAAAAGGAAATGAAACGGAAAGAAGACATAAAGAGAATTTTGCAAAACAAAACAATATTTTTAAAACTTATGAAAAATAAATTGAAATAATTAATCCTATCCCTTTTTTCAGAATGTTATTTGTCGTAATTACTTTTAAGTAAAAACCACCGTTCACTAATATTTTCTCTACATGTTTAATCTGTTTTTTTCTTTTAGTATTAATGTATGCAATTTATAATCATTTTAGTCGTAATAATTTTAATGTAGTTTTTCACCTTTATGTTATTTTTGTTTTACAGTTGTATATAAGCTTTGGATTTTTTTTTTATGTTTATACTTGTTTGCTTCACCGTCCAATGATGGCCTTGTAAAGGTTACGATTTTTTAAATATATTTGTGATATAGAACATAGTAAATTTGTTTTATTTATTTTATATTTTTTTCATACAAAAGCTGCAAAAGAGAGCGGTGAACAACACCAGTTGGTAGACGGAGAAAAGTTAAAAAAGAAAAAGAAAAAAATAAGTAAATCAGTGATACACAAATAGAAAAATGCCTAAGGAATAAAATAAAAAATAATCTTATCTATCCATAAAATAAGAAATTTACAAAAAATGTGTAAACTATAGAAAAATCACACTAACGAGCATATCAAGCAAGATATTAACAAAAAATATAGAGAAAAGAATAAAAGACAAATTAAATACGACAATAGAAGACTTCCAATGTAGATTTAAAAAAAGGAAGAAACACATTAAACTTTTTCAATTTATAATAAAAAACTTGAAGAGAGAAGATTTGAAATTGAAATAATAAACATAATTATAAACACAGAAACCAGAAAAACAAAAGAACTGGAAGAAATCTAAACAAAGAAAGAAATTGCTCTTTTCAATTGTTTTAGATCAAATTAAATGTAATAATAATAATAATAATAATAATAATAATAATAGAAATAAAAATAATAATAATAAACCTAGTCACTGACGATATGAAAATACAAAGATGGAAAGCCAAACAACTTTATGGACGTTTCCGAAGCATGCTGGAATTTGACCACGTCAACAAAGCAGCATCAGTAGACTGGCTAGTTTAAGACAAGATTTACACAGAAGCCGAAGGAAGCATAATAAGCATTCAAGATAAAGTAGTTAAAACGAGGAACTACCGTAAGTATATACTTAAAGAAGATCTACAATCAAACCTGTGCAGAAAATGCCATAAACATCGGGAAACCATCGAACATATAATATCGGGATGCCCAGCCCTTGCTGCTGCTAAATACACGCAACGACACGACCTAGTAGCAGGTATAATACATCAGGAAGTGCTAAAAAACTGTAAACTAGCAAAAAGCGACATCCCATATTATAAGTACAAATCCAAGGCAGTTGAAGAAAACGACAGGTTTTTTATCTACTGGGACAGACCCATTATCACGGATGTAAGAACCCCTCACAACAGACCAGACATCGTCATACAAAATAAGGAAAACCGCAATACCTACCTGATAGATATCTCTATTCCAGATTCTTCAAACCTGTAAAGAAAACACGACGAAAAGATCAATAAGTATATCGATCTGACAATTGAAACAAAAGAAATGTGAAGGCAAAAATCAGTACACATCATCCCACTGATTATATCAGCTACTGAAGTCGTACTACTAAACCTAGCTGAAAACCTACAAAATTTAAACTTGGAATTTAACATCTTTAAGAAAATGCAAAAAAACACTTTGCTAAGTACTGCAAATATTGTAAGGGAAGTCCTCTCTACATAATAAATAGAAAAATAGCTGTCAGTCTTGGTTGCTGTACCCGACGGCAGTCTAAAATACCAGAAAACTGTGTAAAAAAAATAATTAATAATAATAATAATAACAATAATAATAATAAATATGCCGGCGAGAGTTTAAACTCTTTGCAGGGCCACCCATGCCGGATGGGTCAATGAGCAAAAGCCAAACCAAATGTACCCAAAGCCATTCCTGGCTACCTTTCCTTATTTTCCTGTCATTTACCGTTCTACCCATAACCTTCTTTTCCTCTCATTCCCAACCTGGCGGTAGGTAAAACGCAATTTTGTTTATGATGTCAAAATTAAATTTATGCCCACAGTCCGTGCCGTCAGTTAAATCTGACAGAAGCATCATAATTGGCACGGGTTTGGCAATTACCGGAGTGGGAGAACAATGCTCCAGTAGCGCAGTAGTCAATTGTTCAAAAGTTGGTGCAACTGATCGGGTTGTGCCAACGGATAATGCTACCCGGTCTCCTTCCAATGACAAATTGGACCCCCCAGCTTCTTTTTCGACAAAAGGAAAGAAGTCTGGCAAAGCTATTTTGTCAAAACGTGCCGGTGATGAGAAGACGGGACCTGTCCCTCGGTTCATCCTGGTCACTAGAGAAAAGGGCTACTTTGATAAAGTTAACCCCTTCTTAATAAGTAGAGCGTTGTATGGAATGATCGGTGACATCAAATCTATCAAGAAGGTCAGAGATGGCCTTTTAGTGGAAACTGTTTCAGCTTCTCAGTCTACAAAACTATAAAATGTATCCGAATGACAGATATGAACATGACAGTCTTAGCCCATAAAACATTAAATTCCTGTAAGAGCATTGTTTATTGTAGAGACTTCTTAAACTGCACGTTTGAAGAAATTGTCGAAAACATGAGTAATCAGAAGGTAATCGACGTGCGTCGCATTTCTAGTATGAAAAAAACCCTTAACCATACACTGTTAAAGCGACCACAACTTCCCCCCAACGTAAATGGGGCTTTTTACAACCTCACAGTCAGGCCATATATTCCGGCACCAATGCGTTGCTTCAAATGTCAGAGGTTTGGACACACAGCTGCTCGTTGCTCCAAAAAGCAGATTTGCGCGTGTGGAAAACCTCTGCATGAAGGTAGCAAATGTCAACAGCCAATAACGTGTATCAATTGCAATTGAACACTCCGAAAACGTTAATAGTCTTATTAGGCTGATACGCCAAAAATCTAAACTAAAAAAACACTCCGCAAGATCACGTAATTGTCCAAAATATAAAGAAAAATTTGCTATCAAAGAAATCATAACTAAAAATAAATTATCGTATTTTGAAGCACGAAAATTGGTATTAATCTCAACACCAATAGCCGGAATATCATACGTCAAAGCGACGACTGCATTTAAAAGCTCAGTGGACGTAAACGAGGTAATAAGCAAACTTTTACCGCTTCTTATAGCTGCATTAAGAGGGCACAATCAATCTCTTGCATCAAAAAAACTGCTAATATCGATCATTAAACCAAATATGACCCCGCCAAATCCTCCGGGGCAGCAACGGTTAAGGAAAACTTCGGTTTCTTTAACCAAAAACGTGGGAAAAGCACCCCTCACACATTCTCAGGTTGGTTATGAAACCGAACTGACCAAACTTGTTTTGGCGGATACGCCAAAACAAATGGATATGGATCAGTTTGATCCGGCTAAACGGAAGCGGAATGACCTCTCTTCCTGCAACGGTGACGACGTTCTAGTACGGCATCAAAAGTTTCTGTTGTCGACACTGGCAGTACCAAAGGCAGAAGAAGAAGGAAACTTGGCTGGAAAAAGGGCAGATTACGCTCCCAGCTGTAGGCCTTCTACTATGTTTTTTAATTAAGTGTTGTTTTGTACCGGCACTGCAGTCTTTTACAACTCTGTTCTGGCATTAAAGAATTTTTTGTCTTTGATGTCATCTGTGATATTAGTTTTAAGTTTTATTTATTGTATAGTTCTGGAATTTAAGTCGTTTACAACTCCGATGTCATCTGTGATATTAGTTTCAAGTTTTATGTATTTTATGGTTCTGGCATTGGAGTATTTTACAACTTTGATGTCATCTGAGATGTTAGCTTTAAAAATGTATTTATTGCCTTGTCTACGTCTAAACACCAAAGTCTTTTTACAGCTTTGGTGTTTTATTTGTTTTGTGTTAACTTATTTTAATAACTGTCTGTCTATTACGTGTTATTTGTTTCTTAATTTATTTTATTTATTTAATAGTAATCTAAAATTATGGAGACAATAATACAGTAGAACTGCAACGGTTGCAAACGCAGCTATTGTGAGCTGAAAATGACCCTGGTAAAGCACATGCCTTTTTGCGTGTGCTTACAAAAAACGCACTTTAAACCCCAAAAAAATTTCAATCTTTGGAGCTTTACGTGCACAAGAAGTGACGGTCTGCCGGGTGCCCAAGCCAAAGGTGGAGTCGCTATTTTTTTGAAGGAAAATTTACCGTTTACGGGAATAATCGTCAGAACTAGACTCGAGGCAATTGCAATCCGGCTTAACATCCCGATAAAAGCCACAATATGCAACCTGTATCTTCTGAGTTTGTTTGGACTTTGGAAGATATACAAAAACTTATTTTGCAGCTTCCACAGCTCTATCTCTTGGTGGGCAATTTTAACGCCCACATACCGCTTTGAGGTTCCTTGAGGAAAGACATGAGAGGTCGTTTCCTCGATCAAAGCGACTTTGTCCTCCTCAATACGGGTTCTCCCACACACTTCGGAGGTAGAGGTACAAATTTTTCGGCAATTGATTTGTCATTATCGTCTCCACGTCTAGCCACACGTTTATCTTTGCATGAATTAGAAGACCTTTACGACAGCAATTATTTTCCCATCGCAATTAAAACCATTGTCAAACGGGTCAGACAGTCCGTCCCCCGTAAATGGTGTCTCGACTGCGCAGACTGGCAAGGTTTCCAAGCCAGTCTGGTCCCATCAGAGTCAAATGGTGAGAATGTCGAGACCGCCGTAAAGTTTTTACTAATTGTATTGTCCGAGCAGCAGATGTGTTTGTCCCAAAGTCCAGCGGTCAGCTGGCCGGTCCGTCGGTTCCTTGGTGGAACGACGATAACCAAGTAGCTGTGAAAGAGAAAAAGAAAGCTTTTAATTGTTTTAAAAGAACTCCGACGCAAGAAAACATGATCGCTTTCAAGAAGAAGCGAGCCGTTGCGCGCCACATAATTCTTAAAAGCAAGCAACGATCATGGGAGAGCTACGTATCGACAATCACGCCAACCACTTTGGTCGGCAAAGTGTGGAAAAAGGTAGAAGCCGTGTTGGGAAAGAAATTTCCCTCTGTGGCTGTGGCTGTAATCGTCGACAAACGCAAAATCACCAAAGCGGCCAACATTGCAGACGCATTGGCAACTCAATTTGCGTCTGCCAAAAGCTCTGAAAATTATTGTGAACAATTCCTGCGTCAAAAATATCAATTAGAAATTCAGCTAAATTTCTCTTCCCGGATTCTTTGCTCTACAACTCTTTCTTTACCTTAAGAGAGTTGGAAACGGCAAGTAACGGTATAGGTACCTCCTCCGCACCGGGACCAGACGACTTGCCTTATCAAGTTATCCGGCAGCTTCCCTCCCGCATGACGGAGCAGTTGCTGTAAAGCTAAAACCTGATATGAGAAAGCGGCATCTACCCGGAATGTTAGAGAGAGGCCATGATCCTGCCGTTGTTAAAGCCGGGCAAAGATTCAAACAACGTCAACAGCTACAGACCAATTTAACTTACCTACTGTCTCAGTAAACTTTTAGAAAAAATGGTCAACAACTGTCTGGTGTGGATGCTGGAAAGTAACGGTCTTTTAGCTAAATACTAGGCGAGTTTCAGACAAAATCACAGTACCGTTGATCATTTAATCTGTTTAGAAAATTCTATCCAAGACGCCTTTCTAGCAAGAAAACACCTCGTAGCGGTGTTTTTCGACCTGGAGAAGACGTATGACATGACTTGGCGTAATGGAATTTTGCAAAAACTGCACGCATGGGGATTCAGGGGCCGTATGTTTCTTTTTCTTGAATCTTTTATGCGTGATTGCAAATTTAAAGTAAGGTTAGGAACCACTTACTCAAAAACATTATGTCTATAGAACGGTGTTCTCCAAGGGTCGACAATCAGCGTCACCCTTTTTGCGATTAAGGTTAATAATATTGCGGTTTTGGTGGTTACACCTGTACAAAAATGCCTGTACGTCAACGACTTGGTGATCTACATAGCGGGAGATGATATCCCCGCCATAACACGTCAACTCTAGATCACTATAGACAAAGTGGACAGAGAGGCAGAGGCTTTTGCTTCTCTTTGACGAAAACCTCGTGCGTGCATTTTTGCCGCCTCAGAAGACTTAACCGGGACCCCGCGCTAGTTTTGCAAGGTCCGTTTCTTAGGATTTGTGCTCGATAGGACCTTATCCTTTTGGGCACATCTTGATGAATTGGTCACAAAGTGCAAAAAAAACCTTAGACGCAGTCCACAACGCAGGCATTGGATACGCCACGGGAGAATTGAAGACGAGTCTTGCACCGAGTCTTTGCTGTGAGTCGGGTGTACTCCCTCTAGCTGCTTGTTGCAGTCGATTTGTACTCACAAACGCCGCGGCAATGCAAGCAAAAAGGGTTCACAACAACCGACTCATATTTACCGCCAACAAAACGCAGCAACGTAAATACAGACTCAGAATTTGTTGCCGAATACCCAAACTCTCCTCAGTTGTAAACGGACGGTTCGAAAACGGATTGGAGGGTGGGAAGTGCCTTTGTTTTAGACGGTACGGCCCATTCATAGTCTCTCCCTAAAGAAGCCTCCGTAAACACAGCAAAATTACATGCTTTGCATAAAGCCCTGCTAAACTGTGAGACGTCATCTCACAGTTCGTTCCTCCTTTGTTCTAACTCGCTAAGTGCCATCCTGAGTATACAGTCTATGTACTCGGTTGACCCGCTAGTTCAGATCGTACGAACTTTGATATTCCGCTTGGCCGGGTTTGGACACCGGGTCATGTGAGTATCAAAGGCAACGAGCTGGCAAAAAAAGCCGCCCGTCAGGCGGCTGACGCGGATCCTACAGAAAACATTTCCGTAAGACCCAATGATCTTAAAAGTTACGTCATATCGAAAGTCATCGAGGATTGGCAAAGAGTATGGAACGGCTTCGAGAGCAAATTAAAAGAAATAAAGCTCTTTAACTTGACTTCTTCGTATCTCCTGACCGGCGACGAACAACTAGAATGCCAAACATGTCACGACCCTCTAACGGTGAAGCATTTTTTGAGGAATGCCGAGCCTACCTTCCTCGCCGTAATCGGCTCGAGCTCCCTAGCAACGTGGCGTCTATTTTATCAAATAAAAAGAAGTCCATAGAAAGGTGCGTCCAGTTTTTGAAAGACGCAGGACTCCGCAAACAGGTGTAACCAAGTTTTTGTGTTGTCTTATAACAATTTTGGTGTTAATCTATTTATTTATTTTTATTGATCAGTTTGTGTTGTTGAGTTGTTTAAAGCATCGTAGTCTTTTACAAATTTGGTGCATTCTGTGATTTTAGGTTTAGTTAATTTTTAGGGTCTGGCATTGAAGCATTTTACAGCTTCGATGTCATCTGTGATATTAAGTTAGGTTGTGATATTAGGTTAAGTTGTGGTTTTAGGTTTAGTTACTTTAGTTTTAAGGGTCTGGTATCTTAGCATTTTACAGCTTTGGTGTCATCTGTGATATTAGGTTAGGTTAATGGATAGGTACTAGCGTCAACGTCTTTTACAACCTAGTTGTCAGTTGTGATAGTAAGTTCTGTGATATTAGATTTAGTATTTATTTATTTATTCATTTAACCATTTTAATGTGTTGTTTTGTTTCCTCAGGTCTATAACCTTAATTAAAATAAAATAAATAGCCAATGACGTTAGTAGTCGACTCAAAAATACCAGTAAAAAAAAATAAAAATAATAATAATAATGAAAACAGTAGCGGGAAATAAGTTTTCTGGTGTTGCACCCGTTCTTCACGTCGACGGACGCAAAATTACTGACGCGGCTGAAATAGCGGATGCAATAGCAGCGCAATTTCATTCTGCAGCAGCACCCCAACTTACCTTCCTGAGTTCCTTTGTACAAAGGCAAGTTTAAAAACTGCCCTAAATTTTTATCCCGGGAATCATTTGATTGAGTTGGCTGATGCAGCCGCCCGTCAGGCGGCTGATGCGCATTACAGAGATGACATTTCCATAAGACCTAAAAAAATACGGGTTACAAGTATAGCAGAAGAATGGCAAAACGAGTAAAGCCACTTTTAGAGCAAGTTGCGCTCTGTAAAACCCTCTGTGACGGCATGGAAGTCGCCAGAAAACTTGAGCAGAAAAAAGAAGGTAGCTCTATGCCGCTTACGCATAGATCACACTAACTTGACTTTGTCTTATTTTTTAACTGGTGACCCACAGCTTGAATGCGAAATTTGCCTTAACCGTTTAACGGTAAAACACATTTTAGAAGATTGTTCAGTTTTTGCTAATCAACGCAATAGCCTGAGACTTAAAAATAACAAAGAAGCCATTCTCTCAAACAGTTCGGAGTCCATGACAAACTGTGTAACTTTTTTAAATAATGCAGGGTTACTGAAAAAAATATAATATATTACTTTAACGGTTTTTACAACTTTATTTTATTTGTGATAGTAGAATTTGTGATATTTTTCAACTGTGATATTAGCTTTAGTTTATATTTAATTCAATTTTAACTTTTTAAACAATTTAATGTGTCGTGTTGTTTTCTCAGGTTTTTGACCTGAGATTATTGTTATATTATATTAGCCAATGACCTTAGTAGCCAACGCTAAAAAATAAAATTTAAAAAAAAAAATAACAATAATAAAAAAGTTTATAAAAATACCCAGAGTATTCTAATTGAGAACATTTATAAAATTATTACAAAAACTACATTCATTTGTCAGCAAAATAATTTAAAAAATTAACTAGGAAGAATATTGTAATACTACTACTACTAGTTAGTACGTGTAGATATTCTTCTAATTTAACAAGATGCTGAACTAAAGTAAAGCTAATATAAAGTTAAATTACATTATAATATACTGCAACAAGACGATAGTTCAGATATTGTATAGTTTTGATATAAGATCACCTACCGTGGAAATTGGGTTACTATTATTAAAATTTTAACTTGATTAAATTTTCTAATAGAGTTTATATATAGCTTAATTTAAAACAAAATTTGCATATCTACTAATTTAATTATAATATATATATATATATATATATATATATATATATATATATCTATCTGTTGGGGAGCATATCGCGGCCGGGCTTGTATGGGAGCTTGTGGCGCATGCACACGGCAGACCGCCCGCCGGGTTTTACGGTCTGTAAATAAGAAAAGGTCTCCATTGTATTGCTTTAATGGCACAAACTAGACATAATTATTTATTTTTATTATTATTTCGTTTTACAAAATATTATTTCTTCCTTAATCAAATTTGTTTGTGATTGCAGTTAAATTTAAATGTCAAAATATTAATTATCATTTTATAAAGATGAATTTTAAAGATTCTCGTTATTAACTTACGGATATAATTAAAATTAGTAACATCTTTATTTAAAAAAAGTAAAATAACAATACTGTTTCCAACTTGATTAAATAAATAGATTAATTAAATCAATCAACAACAACTTTATTTGTGTGTTAAATCATTTTTGTATTTAGTGTATTTTTCATTGCATTTTACAGTTTGGTCTATAAATAAGAAAAGGTCTCTATTGTATGCTTTAATAGCACAAGCTAGACAGTGTAGTTGTTTTACAGAATATTATTGCTTGCCTACATTTTTTTTTGTAGTTACACTTAAATTTAGATGCAACATATAACAGATTTCTTAAAAGCATATGGATTTTAGAAGCTTGTTTAAAGACTAACAGATGTAATTATTATTTAGTAAAATATTTATTTCAAAAACTGAGATATTAATGGGTTTTACAACTTGATTGAATAAATAATCTAATTAATAGACATTAGCAATAACTTCAATTTTGCTGTTCTTTGATTAGCTCTAAGCCAATACACGGATATTGTGACGGCAACTTTAGTTGCATTGAGCCAATGTATTCCTCGCTTAATTCTCGGATCGAGTTGAAAACTATACAACCATCAATATGCAAATAATCTTGGGTGGTCCCAAGATTATTTAAGTCTAGAATTATATTGACGGTTGCATAGTTTCCAACTCGTTCTGCACCGTCACAATATCCGTGAATTACCTTAGAGCCAATCAACGACTATCAAATAAAATTTCGGATTTATAAATCCAGGATCAATCCGAGATTTTTAATCTCTGACTATTAATATGGGCATAAATGATTAGTTATTTAGTAGTTGTTTAGTTGTTGTTTAGTAGTTGTTCAGTAGTAGTTTAATAGTTGTTTAGAAATTGTTTAGTAGTTTTTCAATAGTTGTTCAGTAGTTGTTTAGTAGTTGTTGAGTAGTTGTTGAGTAATTCTTAACTAGTTGTTTGATAGTTGTTCAGTAGTTGTTTAATAGTTGTTCAGTGGTTGTTGTTCAGTGGTTGTTGTTCAGTTGTTGTTCAGTAGTTGTTTAGTAGTTGTATAATAGTTGTTTAGTAGTTGCTCAGTAGTTGCTTAGTAATTGTTTAGTTAATATGTAGGAGTTGTTTAGTTAATGTGTAGCAGTTGTTTAGTTTATGTGTAGTAGTTGTTCAGTAGTTGCTCAGTAGTTGTTCAATAGTTATATAGTAGTTGTTTAGTAATTGTGCAATAGTTTTTTAGTAGTTGTTTAGTAGTTGTGTAGTAGTAATTTAGAAGTTGTTCAGTAGTTGTTTAGTAGTTGCTCAATAGTTGTTTAGTAGTTGTTTAGTAGATGTTTAGTAGTTGTGTAGTAGTTAATTATGAGTTGTTCAATAGCTGTTCAGTAGTTGCTAAGTAGATGTTGTTTAGTAGCTGTTCAGTAATTGTTTAGTAGTTGTTTAGTACTTGTTATTTAGTAGTTGTTGCTCAATAGTTGTACTGTAATTGCTTAATAGTTGTTTAGTAGATATTTAGAAATTGTTCAGTAGATTTTTAGTAGTTGTTTAGTAATTGTTCAGTAGTTGTTCAGTAGTTGTTTAGTAGTTGTTTAGTAGTTGTTCACTAATTCTTCAGTAGTTGTTCAGTAGTTGTTGAGTAGTTGTTTAGTAGTTGTTTTGTTGTTGTTTGGTAGTTGTTCAGTAGTTGTTTAATAGTTGTTTAGTAGTTGTTGTTTAGTTGTTGTTCAGTTGTTGTTCAGTAGTTGTTTATTAGTTGTATTGTAGTTGTTTAGTAGTTGCTCAGTAGTTGTTCAGTAGTTGTTTAGTAGTTGTTTAGTAGTTGTTTAGTAGTTGTTTAGTAGTTGTTTAGTAGTTGTTTAGTAGTTGTTTAGTAGTTGTTTAGTAGTTGTTTAGTAGTTGTTTAGTAGTTGTTTAGTAGTTGTTTAGTAGTTGTTTAGTAGTTGTTTAGTAGTTGATTAGTAGTTGTTTAGTAGTTGTTTAGTAGTTGTTTAGTAGTTGTTTAGTAGTTGTTTAGTAGTTGTTAAGTAGTTGTTTAGTAGTTGTTCATAGTTGTTTAGTAGTTGTTCAGTAATTGTTTTTCAGTAGTTGTTTAGTTATTGTTTAGTAGTTGATCAGTTGATTTATTAAAATTGTTAATTTAGTTGTTTTTTTTTTCATATATAATTAAAAGAAATGTTAGGGTTATTTATAAAGCCTGTTTTATTTATCTAACTTTAGAATTTATAGCAATAAATAGTTTTAAAAACATGATATAAAAAATATCGTTTTTGAGTTCTCAAAAACCAAGTACTAAGTAACTAAGATATTAGATTCTGAAAGAAAACCATTTGAACAGGTTTTTGGGGAAATATAATTATTATTTGATAATTTGTATTCTATGTTGAATGTTTAGCCAACCTAATTATTTACATTATAGTAAATGTTTAATAAATATGCAATGTTTTATATTAACTATTGATAAAATATTTGAGAAAAAAAGTTGTCATTTGATAAAGTATAAAAACAAATAAAAAATGACAAGCCATATGATTGAAGACAAATTATAATTTATAGCTCTACAATAATCTTTTTTTTTTAACATTTTATTTTAATCTGATTATGTTTTCCCCACATTTTTTCTACTTCCTTAAGTCGGCTTTTGTTAGTCTAGCCAAATACTTATCGATTACCGTATTAGTAGCGGTTCCAATATTAATACTCAGTAAGGTTTAATAAAATTAATCTTTTTGTATTATAATATTTGGCACCAGCAAAGTAAAACTAGATTATTCAGAAACGTCAGTCGTGTTGCACGTATTTTAGCGTTGAATGCACATTTTGAATTTTTGAGTTCAGATTTTGGTTATTCTTATTGTTATTGTTGTTATTATTGTTATTTTTTTTTGTGATAAGTGATATTGTTATTATTGTTTCATGTTTTGCTTTTAAAGTGACATTGTTAAGTGTTATAAAAGTTTTGGACAATGTCATCGAGAACGAAACACCTGTAAAACTGGCACATGCCGTGCAGAGGTAAGTTATTTTAATATTATTTATTTTGATATATTTTCAATTTGTTTTTAATATCATGTTTTTGGATCTGTTTGGGTTAAAATAAATCACTTCATTATGATTTAAAAGTACTTGATTTGCATTTTTGTCATATTATTAATAATGATTCAATTTATATTTATTATTATGGATAATATTACAATTTCTGTATAACCAAGTATAATCATTCATTTATAACTTTTTTGACATTGTTTTTAGAAATCACAGATATTTTAATTTGATACAATAATATTGCCAATACAAATGTTTTGATTTAGGGTTTTTGTGTAGTTCAAGTTATATAAATTGCTCTAAAAATAGCATTAAACCTTAAATATTGTTAATTTATATATTAAAACTGAATTATTTGTATCAATATACATTTGCCATTATAACCTAAAATGTTTATAATATAATTAGGTACTTGATTTATTTATAAATAGTTATAGTTAGGTTTGTTTATTAAAAAATATACAGACCGGTCTGTACATTAAATCAACAATTAGCAGATTACAGTATATTTTTAAAAAACATAATTATTATACTTGTACATCAAATATATGCAGATCATATCAAGCTTATTTTAATTCAGTTTTAATATGTAAAATAACAATATTGAAGGTTTAAAGCTATTATTCGAGCAATTTATATAACTGAACTACACAAAAACTCTAAATTAAATCATTTGTGATGGCAATATTATTGTAGCAAATTAAAATATCTGTAATTTCTAAAAAAAGTTATAAATAAATGGTTATATTTGGTTATACAGAAGTTGTAGTATTATTCATAATAATAAATTGAATCATTATTAATTACATGACAAAAATGCAAAAGAAGTACTTTTAAATCATATTGAAGTGATATATTTTAACATAAACTGATCCAAAACTATGATATTAAAAACAAATACATATATCAAATAATATTAAAGTAACTTACCTCTGCACAGCATTGAACAGGTGTTTCGTTCTCGACGACATTGAATTCCAAAACTTTGCTAACTCTTAACAATATCACTTTAAAAACAAAAAATGTAACAACAATAACAATATCACTTAAAAAAAATGTAACAATAATAATAATAAGAATAACCAAAAACTAAACTCAAAAAGTACATACAGCGTTAAAATACGTACAACACGACTGAAGTTTCTGAATAATCGAGTTTTAATTTACTGGTGCCCAATAATATAATACAAAAGAATTAATTTTATTAAACATTACTGAGAATACCGCACTAATCCGGTAATCGATAACTATTTGGCTAGACTAACAAAAGCCGACTTAAGAAAGTAGAAAAAATGTGGAGAAAACATAATCAGATTAAAATAAAATGTCTTTTTAATAAGATCAAATAAAAAAGATTATTGTAGGGCTATAAATTATAATTTGTGTTCAATCTTCAATCATATGGCTTGTCAGTTTTCAGTTTGTTTTTATACTTTATCAAATGACAACAAATAAACCATTGCATAATTATTAAACATTTACTATACTCTAAATAATTAGGTTGGCTGAACATTCACCTTGAAATACAAATTATCAAATAATAATTATATTTCCCCAGAAACGTATTCAAATTCTTCTCATTTAAAATATATTATCTTAATTTACTTAATTTTTTGAATTTAAAAAAATTATTTTTTATAACTTGTTTTTAGAACTAATTAATTCTATAAATTCTATAGTTAGTTAAATAAAACAGGCTTTATAAATAATAGTATCATTTTTTTTTAATCTGTATAAAAAAACAACTAAATGAACAATTAATATAACAACTGAACAACTACTAAACAACTATTAAACAACTACTAAACAATTACTGAATAACTGTTAAACAACTACTAAACATTTACTGAACAACTACTAAACAACTACTTAACAACTTTTGAACAACAACAACTAAACATCTACTAAACAGCTACTAAACAACTACTAAGCAACTATTGACCAACTACAAAACAACTACTAAACAACTACTAATTAACTACTAAAGTACTACTAAACAACTACAAAACAACTATTAAACAACTACTAAACAACTACTAAACAACTACTAAACAACTACTAAACAACTACTTAACAACTACTAAACAACTACTTAACAACAACTAAACAACTACTAAACAACTACTTAACAACTACTAAACAACTACTAAACAACTGTTAAACAACTACTAAACAAATACTAAACAACTACTAAACAACTACTAAACAACTACTAAACAACTACTAATTAACTACTACACAACTACTAAACATCTACTAAACAACTACTAAACAACTACAAAACAACTACTAATCAACTACTAATTAACTACTAAACTACTACTAAACAACTACAAAACAACTATTAAACAACTACTAAACAACTACTAAACAACTACTAAACAACTATTAAACAACTACTAAACAACTATTAAACAACTACTTAACAACTACTAAACAACTCTTTAACAACTACTAAACAACTACTAAACAACTACTAAACAACTACTAAACAACTACTAAACAACTATTAAACAACTACTAAACAACTACTAAACAACTACTTAACAACTACTAAACAACTCTTTAACAACTACTAAACAACTACTAAACAACTACTAAACAACTACTAAACAACTACTAAACAACTACTAAACAACTACTAATTAACTACTACACAACTACTAAACATCTACTAAACAACTACTAAACAACTACAAAACAACTACTAAACAACTACTAATTAACTACTAAACTACTACTAAACAACTACAAAACAACTATTAAACAACTACTAAACAACTACTAAACAACTACTAAACAACTATTAAACAACTACTAATCAACTACTAAACAACTACTTAACAACTACTAAACAACTCTTTAACAACTACTAAACAACTACTAAACAACTACTAAACAACTACTATACAACTATTAGGCAACTACTAAACAACTATTAAACATATACTAAATAACTACTAAACAAGAACTACTAAACAACTACTAAACATCTAATTAACAATTACTAAACAACTACTAAACAACTACTGAACAATAACTAAACAATTATTTAACTACTTTTAAAAAACTATTGAACAATTACTAAACAACTATTAAGCAACTACTAAACAACTATTCAACGACTACTACACATCTACTGAAAAAGAACTACTTAACAACTACTAAAAAACTACTGCACAATTACTAAACAACTACTAAACAACTACTAAACAACTATTAAACAACTACTGAAAAACTACTGAACAATTACTAAACAAATATTAAACAACTACTAAACAATTATTGAACAACTCTTGAACAAGAACTACTAAACAAGAACTACTAAATAACTACTGAACAACTACTGAACAACTACTGAAAAAATACTGAACAATTACTAAACAATTATTAAACAGCTACTTATCAACTATTTAACAACTTTCGGACAACTACTAACCAACTAATAAACAACATTTACTAAACTACTAAACTACTAAACTACTAAACTTTTAAACTACTAAACTACTAAACTACTAAACTACTAAACTATTAAACTACTAAACTACTAAACTACTAAACTACTAAACTACTAAACTACTAAACTACTAAACTACTAAACTACTAAACTACTAAACTACTAAACTACTAAACTACTAAACTACTAAACTACTAAACTACTAAACTACTAAACTACTAAACTACTAAACTACTGAACTACTAAACTACTAAACTACTAAACTACTAAACTACTAAACTACTAAACTACTAAACTACTAAACTACTAAACTACTAAACTACTAAACTACTAAACTACTAAACTACTAAACTACTAAACTACTAAACTACTAAACTACTAAACTACTAAACTACTAAACTACTAAACTACTAAACTACTAAACTACTAAACTACTAAACTACTAAACTACTAAACTACTAAACTACTAAACTACTAAACTACTAAACTACTAAACTACTAAACTACTAAACTACTAAACTACTAAACTACTAAACTATTAAATTCAAAACTACTAAATTACTAAACAACCTAATTATGTTATTAAAATTTTAGGTCATAATGGCAAATGTATATTGATACAAATAGTTTGAAATGTTTAAGCCTACAACATTTAAAATTTTACGTAAAT
Organism: Tachinus rufipes; assembly: GCA_963932245.1. Taxonomy (NCBI): domain Eukaryota; kingdom Metazoa; phylum Arthropoda; class Insecta; order Coleoptera; family Staphylinidae; genus Tachinus; species Tachinus rufipes. The sequence goes on from OZ010743.1 coordinate 85,667,607, forward strand.
AAATGGTTATTTTTTTATTATTGTACATTTAAATGCACTTTGTAATACAATGTTTAAACAATAAAAGTATACAAAATTCTTTACGTTATAAATTAATTTTTGAGCAACTTTTACTTATTTATTAATTATTATTTAAAACTTAATTATAAATTAAACAAAAATAAAATTGTCATGCATGAGTCAAGTGTATGAAATAAAAATTTTGTTTTGCACAAACTACTGAAAATGGCTTTCTTTACATGAATCCTGATCATGTGAATTTTTTCAAATTTTTTGAGTTAGTTATTTACGAATAATGATAAATTTTATGTGCAAAAGATACTCTAAAAATTTTAGGATGTGCCGTGCACTACGCTCCGAGATATCTTGCAATGTATCCACAGAAATACTTAAAATTTAAGCCTTTTTGGCAATTTTAAACGTATTTGACAATTTTGTTGATTGCTGATGTTTTCCAAATTTTATTAAGTGCTGATAATTTTTAAACTTAACAAACTACATCTGTTCTATTAAATTTACTTGCAATTGTATTATGAATAGTACGACTACAATTGTTACTAAATTTTCTATGAGTAAAAATATAAACAAAACTTATTTTTATTATTATTACATTTATTTAATTATGTACCGCAAAGTTTTTAAATTAATCAAAATTATTCTACTATAAAAATGGCTTAAGGTCGCATTTATTATAACAAAACATTTGTGGACAAAGAATTCGAATTGAAAAGGCTTTCAACTGAAATAGCAAACACATTTATTATATTACAATAGAGCACGATGACAGATATATTGCAGCGAAACTCAACAAAAAATAATATAGGCAACGCAGACGTGGCTGCGAGATGCTCACTTAGAAGGAGAGTCATATGACGCCGGCCGCGACGTTACCTTTTGGCCGCTACATGCTCCCATCTAAGAGCATATCGGTTGTCATAAGCTCCCATTAATATATATATATATATATATATATATATATATATATATATATGTCTATTATATTAAAACCATGTTTCAAATAATCTGTAATAAAATATAATTAATATAATATTAGTCTACAGCTAATATCAATCAATTAAATTATAACTTTGTTTAAATAACAAACTAGAAGTTATAAATAATGGTTTGCATATAAAAATATTATAACAAAAGGACAATCCTGTTAGTAAATACATAAGCATTTTATCTACACACAACCGCGGATTTTAGAAGTTCCATTTGTATAAGTATTATTCCCCTGTTTAATTGTACTTTGGTTATTTAAAAGACAATGAATGTAAATGGCAAATAAAACTATGTTAATTTTATTGTCGGCTGCTATTGGATATTTAGAATTGCTTTATAGTGTTAATTCTGATACAATTTATGAATGTTATAATACGTTTTGTAATTAAATAGATTAAAGTTAATTTAGAATAATTTAAATCAAGCACAATATACTTTAATTTACTATTTATTTATTTATTTTTGCATTATTTATTTATAAATACCATAAAAAAATGAGTGGTGAATACTTGTTATTCTAATTGCACTTTAAGAAAACAAAATAGATTTAATAATTTATGGTACATTATAATTTTTTTTTTTAATTTTATTTTGTAGAAAAAAATAAAATTGCTCTATAAAGCAATTTATTTTTGTTTTTTTATTGAAAACTATTTAATTATTAAAGCTAGAAATCAAATAAATTTGTCTAATAGCAATAGCATTAATTAAAACAAAACATAAAAGTTTGCTTTTTATGTCATTTGCCGTTAATACATGTTCTGTTTTGATTAAAAAAAAAGTATAACAGCTGTTTTGAAACACCTTACACAAAGTTTATGGATTTCACTATTAAGTAACTATTGTTAGCATATTTTATTAACTCTCAACTGGTAAGGTGAAATATTGTTGCACTAACGGTAAGGTGCCGTGCCGTCAGTGAGACTGCATTTTTAAGACCATAAAAACTAGAATTTTTTGATAAAATATTTAAAATTCTTTTGTTAATTTAGTTTAAACATGTATTTGACGTAACTAAATCAGTAACAAAATAAAATTAAAAATTAACATAATAAAAAATTAAGTTGAATAAAGGAGGTTACAAAATTGATATTACATAAATTCAAAAAAATAGGACATTTTTTAAATATATTATAATTTTTTTAACTCAAATATGAAAATACACAATTAGTAAGTATTTTATTTAAAAAATTCTAAAAAAATATTTGTAAATAATTATCACAGCAGCTTCTAAACTTTGTCAATATTTATGCAATTTTTGTACTAATACACTATTACTATTATGTTCACATCTCAAATTTATCTTTTAAAACACTATGTACATTACTTACAATATGTTCATTTGCATTAAACCTTTGCATAATAGTTTAGTCAAAAATTATGTTGCTAAAACGTAAACGTTTAGCGGTCCCGCCATACGATGAGTTACACAAAAAACTAACGTAAACGGTAAGGTGCAGTCAGAGTATGCTAGAAAGTTGAAAATAAGATGGCAGAAAGTGGTGATGTAAATAAAAGATTAGGTAAAGTTATAAATTGCAGATCGGGATTGTTTGTAAATATCAACAAATTTATAAACGAATCAGTTTTACAGACGGCACTTTAGCGGTTAAAGGTTAAAGTAAAAGCAGTGTTGTTTAAAAAAAAAATAAGTTGCCACATATTCTAAATAATCAAATATTTTTAATCATTATCAATTAGAGATGCATTTTTAGCTGATGTTATTGTTCTAAAATAGTTTTAATCATTGGCAAAGAGAAGGAATTCACACAATTTTATTGAATAAAAAATACATAATAAAAAAATAGAAATAAAAACGTCCCCAAGTGACTACTTTGTGGAACACCTAAGGCACCTGCTATTTTATTGAAATCTTTTATTGAGATAGCTGTTTAACTAGTTTAAAAGACTTTTTGATACTTCTATATTTTCTAGTTTTTTTATTAACACATTGTGGTTAACTTTATGAAATGTTTTTGACAAATCAATATATATTTATAACATTTACTTGTTGCTCATTATTAAAAGCATTTAGAATATATTGTTCAAATATAAGAAAATTAGATAAAGTAGATCTTATTTTGCAAAACCCATGCACACTAAACAACATAAAGCATAACGCTTGCTTGATTATAGTTGTGGGACTATATGCTACATAAAACAATAATGTTGCTTGCAAAATTTGTTTCCCTACATCGTATGCGCTTTAGGCAACTGCTTATTGGAATTAACTTTACTCACTTTATCCAGTTTCTTTAACCACTTGAGCATGTTGACTGCCTCAACTCCGTTTCTATTCTTTTTTAGGCAATTACAAAAATGCAATTACTAAATAAAGTAATATTTTTTTTTTTTATTATTTGATCTAGCAATAAGTGAAAAAAATAGCAAGACGTTTTGTTTCTTGGCAGTAACTAAATGGTGCTAAAGTTTGTGATGAAAAAGACATTGTCATTGTCATTGACACTTCAAGAGAATTTTTAGCATCGTTTTGATTAAAACTGAATTAAAATTTAACGTTTTAGTGGTTGTATTGTAATCTATATGTATCTATGATAATCTTACTTGGTATATTGTATTTTAAACTTTTAGTTGTAATTATTGTGAATTTAAAGTGTATTCTGTTTAATGCGTAATAATTTATTTATGTATATGTTTTTTGTATGTACTGCCTTATATTTGATGTGTTCAGCTTACATATTTTTGTAGTTTTGTAGCAGGTTAATGTAGAAAAAATAAAAATATAAAAAAACCGTTCGTTTACTAGACCCTTTTAATTTAATTTTGCCGCTTGAATTAAGACTCAGCTAACAGCACAATCATTGGTGTAGAAGATGTACTTAATTGTTTTGACAATTTTTTTTAGTAAAATTGTAATATAATATAAAACAAGTTTGTTGTTATAATTTATTATTTTGAAAAAATATTTTGTTTTCTTTTTATTTCAAAACAAATTAGTTAAGATTAAAAGGTAAATTAGCCATAAGCTTCAACAGTATCAAAACAGATTTATTATTTTGGTATTACTTTAAAATAATGCACGTAGTTAATAAACAAATATTATTTAACGAACTACAATATAGCAATTTTCACAATAGATAATAATATATATTTGGTATATTTTACTGCTACTGTCCAATTTATATTTTATGATATGTATATAACAATTACAAAAATCATTTATATTTAATTAGAACAAGATGCAAAATATAAGATGAATAAAAAACTATTTCTAGATTTTTTAATCAGTAGCTGCTGTATGTAACGCAATATGAACTAAGCAAAAGTAATGGAGAAAATCTTATGTGGCAGTGTCGGGTTTACAATTAGTACAATATGGCGAAGGCGCCGGGCGCAATTATTTGGAGATGATTCTGTTACACAAGCAGTAGCTTTGTTAGGAGAATAGTAGAGTTTAACTCTGCTATTCTCTTTTTAACTACTACATACTTGCATTTCTTTCGTAACATAGACTAATTTTAAACTTATGTTATAGCAAGAAATTGTTAAATTTTCAAAAGTAAAGTTAATTTTATATAACATGTATGACTGACTTGGTTATTAGAATAAATAATAGTGAAATAAAAAAACTAAATAGAAAACGAAACTGATGAATAAAAAGGTTTAGCATATTAATTATAAATTTATAATAATAATAAAATTGTAGTTGACATTATTCTTTAAGTTTCATTTAGTTACTAATTGAAAAACCAAAAATTGTTTAGCACAACAATTGCATTATTTGTTTGCTTTATTATGCATATATGCATTTTTATTACCTAAATATTTGATTATAGAACATTAGTAGCAAAAATATTTTATAATACAATATAAACAATGCAAATTAATAACTCGAAGATACAATTGTAACAAATGTATGTTAAGTTTGATTTAATTTGTTATATAGTTATATAATTGACAAAGATAATATGCAAGTAGCAACTAAGATATAAACATGTGTTAAATGTTTATAAATAAAATGTTTTTTAGTGATTTTTAATAAATTTAAAAAAATCAAAACATGTATTAAAAATAAAAACAATTTGTTACTTGCTTTAATTTTTAAATCTGATTTATATTATTAAATTTAAATTATCATTCATTATAATCAGCAAAAATAATATATCTTTTATGTTATGACAATGTTTAGATATTGATGTTGATTTACAAAATAAAAAAATATATAAACAACAAAAAATTTTTTTGATTTTTTTTTGGGGGAGTAGATATATTTAGGTGTTTCGGTAATTTTGACTTACTCTATAAATGTTAGTATCCTCACTACTAACCGGTATAATTAAAATCACTATTGAGTGAAAAAAATAATTATTTTGTTAGATGCACATAAGTTGATTAAGAATTTTAAAGACAGATTTTCAAGTGATTTTAAATTGCATATGTTCCATGTTTCACTTAACACAATAACGCTAAAGTTTGATGTTTTTAAGGTTTCTAGTAGTATTTGTAATTCATTAAAGTTTTTATTAATGCTTCTGATATTTAAGTGAATTATACTAAAGTTTTCATTATTAGTTTTGACTGTATTATTCAATTCCTCAATGTTATTGCATGTAATTGTTTTTATTTCGTTCATATCTAAACTATCAAAAAAATCAAGGTCGCACATATTTTAATTTTGAAATAACAATAAGTTACTCCAGTTTAAATTATATAATGCAAAAACAGCAAATAAAATATTGTATGAAAAAAACAATTAAAAAATTCAATATGTATTAAAAAAGAGAGATTTTTTTTTATTTATTACTTGTATCATCAGGCTGGCGGTTATCATGTTCATTTGTGATGTGTAGTAGTTGGTTTCTTGTAGCAATTCGTTTGATTATCAATCCCACCTTAATGCATATGTAGCCATCCTGTGTCCATACGTCGGTATATCCAAATGTATGTATTGCTTCTTTTAATAGCTTGTTGCGTTCTTCGGTTAGATCTTCTCTTAATATTATACCACTTCCCTTTAATTTCTTTTTCTCTTTAAATACTAACAAGCGCATTTTAATATTTGTAAATTTTATCAGAACTGGTCTAATTTTACCCATGATAAATTTCCCAATTCTATGACAGTATATTTGATAAATATCGATATCAATATTTATTTTATTTTTAAGAATTCCTATAGTTTTCTTTTCTATATTTTCATTGTTTTCTTCGGGTATTCCAAATAAACGTAGGTTGTTGGTTTTGCGGGATTGTTCTATCGCATCAATTTTTTCAGTTGATATATTTATACTCTCGTTTTCTTTCTGAAGAATTGTTATTGTGTCTTCAAGGTTTTTAATACGACATTCATATTGATTTAATGTGGTTAAAATAATATTCTTTATAGAATCTGCCATTGCTTTAATAAAATTATTATTTGTAAAGGCGTCGATTATAACATTTTCGATTTCTTCTATTTGTTTTTTATTTAGTACCATTATTGTTGTGTATTAAACTTTCGTTTGTAATTAAATTCACTTTTTATACCGCTAAATTTACTGGAGCACATTGTAAACACGTCTACTCTCTACTCATTCTCAAACAATATTTTTAAAGAAAACTACTTGGAAATACAAGTTTCTATGTTTAAACCAATATTATGTTATTGCCCATTGTAGAGAATACTACTGGAATATTTTTTTTTATTAAACGTGCAATACTTGATAAAGTTTTAGTACTTTCAAGTCTTTTCCAATACAAACTCTTATACCTAAAAGTTTGTTTCTTTTTTTTGGGTTCAGTTAAAAAACGTAGGTGATCATGTTAACTACTACATTGGTTATTTTTATTTTATTTTGATTGCTTAAATAGAAATGTCGTTGGCTTATGAAACCATTCTTTTAGATTCAAAAACCACTAAGTTCTTCTGCCGCATGATAAGCTAAATAGATACAACAATATCTACACTCAGGTATTCTTCAAAGACTTTTTATAGTGCTTAAAATTAATTTAAAATATAATAAATTAAAAAAATATAAATCATATAAGATATAATAATGGTAAAATATTGATAAAAATAAGATGAACAAAAATCAAAGTTAAATAAAACGGAATATAATTTTGAAGAACAAACAAATAATAAACATTATTTATTGTTATAAAGTATTACTATTCTGATTTGGAAAAAACTGCTTTTTTTAGTTTAAATTAAAAATCGTTACAAGTTTTAAAACATAACTTTAGATAATTATAAACAGTTGCTACATTATACTTATAGTAGAAAAGCTTGCGTCAAAAAAATGCAAAAGTCTTTAGAAGCTTGATATTTTGAGATTGAGTTCCATTTCAATCATGAAAAGCTAGCCTAGAGTCGGCAATTCTGCCGTCAAGACACCTGGCGCTGAGACGCTCGGAATGATGAAAAATTAATTAGAAAAGTTCAAAATTTGTATATTATTAGTGAATCTAATCTAAAACACAGATTCAACAGTCAGACAACAAAATAACAAGAAGCGTAGAGTCAGCGCTACACTATACATGTTAAAAAAAATTATGATAGCGCAAATATTTTCTCAAGGCTTAAATATTGCTACAAAAAAATACTTTATTATAGAGATATCATGGAACAGCCGTTGAAAAGATGTTATAGTACAAAACAGTTTGTGCAAATGGCCTACATTTTTTAGATTTAATAAATTTAGTTTTTTAGGATTGTGGTTTGTTGGTTCAAATTTATGAATGCCAAATATAAAGAACAAACAGCAATTTTGTACTCGCTGTAGTCTTTTGTCGTCGTTCTTTTATATGTATTATAATACTAGTGTTATATACGACATCACAAAAGTTTAGGTGTATTAAGACAGTTTCTGACAAATCATAACTTAATCCAAGTAATATCTCTTATTATAAAGCATTTTTATGTTTGCAAACACTAGTTGTATCATCACTTAATGCAATTGTATAATGCACTGCTTTTTACTATATTTAATTTATGGCTAAGAATAATGTATTCTATTCCATAACATGTATAAGTCTCCAATAATGGTTTATGTTTTAAAATAAATTTTAAGCATTTACATATGTACACTGCTGGGTATGTTAAAATATTCATTTCTTTCCTCTGCAACTATCTCTATATTTCTTGTTTTTATAATTCTTATAGTTTATTTTTGTAGAATTTACAAGCTATTTGCATATGAAGTTTTTCTCCAAAACAAAATTCTATACTTTAAATGATCGTAAAAATTAGCATAGTAGAATATTATTGAAATATTGTTGTTGGTGTTTTTTGAAAGTACTTGCAGTCCAAAACATAATTTACTAAGTTTTACTTTAACAGAATTAATATGTTCTTTATAATTTAAAGTTTTATCTAATATGATACCTAAAATTTTTGAATTTTGCGTATACACATACTTTGATTTATTTAAAGTTATAGAGTTAGGTGTGTGTAGTTGTTAGTTGGTTTAAAAAATTGTATTTGTTTTGTTTGCATTTAAAATTAATTAATTTTTTTAAAACTATAGTTCTAAACCATCCATCATAATGTTACTTTTATGAATAATATTCATACAGGTTTTTTGTATAAGATTTGTATCATTTGCATTGCTAATTAAGCAACAATTTTCATAAACAAAAAAAAACGGGCCTGATGCAGATACTGTGAGTATTTTTTTAGTTTTTAACTGTACCAATTGAAATCTGCTATTTTGGTACGATTTTATCCACTTGTACGCTATTTCTTAAATACCGTAGTTATAAAGCAACATAATAAAACAAAATAAAACAACACTAACACCAGTTTTAGTACACATAATAAATAAAGTCATTGACACAGGTATATACCCAAATTACATAAAGAAAACAACAATAGTACTTATACATAAAAAAGAAGATAAAACAAAACCAGAAAACTATCGACCAATTTCTCTACAATCAACATTAAATAAAATATTAGAAAAAGTAATTCATATTAGACTAACAGAACATATAAATCAAAATAGTATAATATACAAACAACAATATGCTTTTCAACAACACTCGGGAACAACAACAGCAGCCTATGATCTTGTAGATCACATAAAAAACAAAGTAGATAAAAAAAACCGTAGTAGCAATTTTCAACGACATAAAAAAAGCTTTTGATATTGTATCAAAATCAAAGCTTATAGAAAAACTAGACGCGATAGAAATAAAAGGCAACGAACTGAACCTAATAAACACATACCTCAAAGACAGACCACAAAAAACAAAAATAAACTCTATAGAAAGCGAACCGATGCAAGCTGAATACGGAATTCCACAAGGAGGAATCCTACCGCCGACATTATACATACTATATACAAATGACATATTAGAACTAAAACTACACGGTACACCTTACATATATGCCGACGACACTTGCATTATATACTCAGGAACAGAAATCAAAAAAATAGAAAAACTTATGGAAGAAGACATAATAAAATTAGAAACATGGTATTATAATAACCTACTCACTATTAACGAAACAAAACCAGAATTCATGATCTTTAATAACAAACAAGAAGAAATTCCAATCACAATAAAAATAAATAACGAAAAGAGTAAACAAATTAAAGAAGTTAACTATCTAGGATTAACAATCCAAGATAACTTGAAATGGGATACACACATAAATAAACTTGTTAAACGAAATTCAGCAACTATAGCAGCAGTATGGAAAATAAAAAATTATCTCCTAAAACAATTAAAAATATCTATATACCATGCATTATTTACATCATATAATACATACTTAAACCATATATGAGGAAACACAAGCTAAGAAAACATTAATAAACTACAAAGACAACAAAACAAACTTATAAAAATTTTATACGCAATGGATAGAAAAACACCAACAACCGAACTATACAAAAAAAGCTAAATATTATCAAAATGATAACTTTAAACAACATATTAATAATATATAAAATAAACAACAAAATGATAAAAAGCAATATAACGTTACAGTCCAACAAAGAAATACACAATCACCAAACAAGAAGAAAATCACACATAAGAACAACAAAGTATTCAACAGTCAAGTGCAACCAGATACTAACAATAGAAACAAGAAAACAATATAACAGCCTACCAACATACATAAAAACTTTAAATTATGTACCATTTAAATTAAAAATAAAACATATGTTATTACATGACAAAATATAAAAAATAAACAAAAACAACAACAACCACGAGCCCTCAATACCGATAACTTGAGATGGGAATAAACCCGCAAACCTCAAGTGATAATAGAGGGAAGAATCTATTTTTATTTTTATTATTATTTATTATACATTCAGTATTGTTTTGTATTATATAAATTTTATTAATAAATATATATATTATTATTATATATTAAAAAAAAATAAAAATAAAAAATAAATAAATAAGTTGAATGTACAAAATGCTCTGTAGCAAATTATGATTGACATTTGATTCATTTATTATAAATTTTTGTTTAAGTTTTAATTTAATAGATAGTTTACTAAAAATAATTAAGATTTGTTAAAATCAGGAGAGATAAAGTCTTATTTACAATCATGCTATTTGCCACTAAACGCAATTAAAACTTATTTATTTAATTTCTTTTATGTTAATTTGATTTGAAATTTTTAGTTAAGAGCAGCGAATTTTTACACTAGTTCGTAATTCGCAATTCTTTGCTATTCTTAAAAAGTAATATTTATAACAAATTCAAAAAACCAAATTGATATATAAAAATGAACAATGAAAAGCATGAATGTATATATTTCTAAAAAAAATATTTAAAATTTTATTTTTGTTTCTAAATGAATAAATTTACTATAAACATTTATTTTGGTTTTATGCTCTAGAAAACAATTACTAGAATATCAATTCTAAAACTTAAATCTATATGTTAATATTGATTGAAGTTTTTTGTAAAATTAAATATTAATGGATGCGCGCCTCAAAATTTAGTCTAACGCGTTGCTTGCATGTATCACTCCGACAAATTTCAGTGAGTTCTATAGAAGACGACCACGTGTAAATATATTGGGGGCGTATTTTCTATGCACATTGCTAGACGTATGCAAATTATATACTGCTAGCTAAAGATTTTTGTATTACTTTAGAAACAAGCAAGTGCGCCAAAATCCATTGCAGCTTTCTAAAAAAATATAATTTTCTAAAAAAAAATATTTGCAAAATAAATTTTAAAAAATAATAAATTTAAAATAAAAAAAAAGTTATAAAAATCATATTTTGTAACTTTTTTTTAATTTGTTTGATTGATAAAAAATACTTAATAATTTTGAAAATTGTAAAAAAATTCAACATTTTAATTTTTTTTTTAATTTGTTTGGTTGAAAAAAAAAAACAAACAATAAATTCTTAAAAAAATTATCGTCCTTGTTACATGATAACAATATTATTATGTAGAATTTTTTTTTTTATTGCGCGTTTTACAGCTATTTTACATTGTCCCAGAAGTTTTTTAACAAAAAGAGTTGATGAAACCAATAGCTTATTAGGTGACTTTCAAATCACCTCGTTAAATAAAAAGCAAGTTATTGTTTTAGTCATATTTGGGGATCAAACTTAGGACTGTTGGCGTGCTATGCTAACGCTCTATAACTAAGCGTTCTTACCGTTCAATATCCATGGAGAATTGGACAGATTATCTAATTAAAATTAATAATTATTTTTATTGCATACTTTTTCTTCTTCTTCCTTATTTAGGACTGACCTGTACTGCTGTCTACCTCTCTTGCAATTCGGACGTCCAAGACTCCTGCCATCTCTTGGGCGGGCGGCCTTGGAGTTTTCTGTTTTGTGGCCTTTTGTCTTTTGCCCACTTGGCAATTTTATCTTGGTCCATCCTGTCTACATGATTTCTTTAGTATCTTCTTCGGGATCTGACCTATCTGACAACATCTTTTGTTTGCAGTTCATTTCTTATGGCGCTGCTTCTTATTTGATACCGTAGTGTTACGCCTTTTATTGCTCTTAGCGTTTTCATTTCGGTGCTTCTCAAGAGTTGCTTAGTTTTTGTTGTTTCGGCTTGGGTCTTGGCTGCGTATGTTAAGGTGAGCCTTACACAGGTATTATATATCCTTATCTTGCATTCTGCCGACATATATTTGTTTTTCAATATTAGACCTCTTAGGCTACCGGAAATAAATAATGCTTTGATGCAGTTCGCTCTAACTTCCTCAATCAGGTTTCTGCTGCTCAATATTTGCGACCCTAGGTAGTTGAATTTTATTGCATACGCAAATAATAATGTAAAATTAAGTAGTAGTAACAGAAACGGAACAAACACTACAAAACACGCATCCAAATGTAACATCGGATCATGCCAATGCAACCACTTCTGTCTACTCTAAAAACCCTCCCATTTTTTGTTCGTTTTCTATTCAGGCGGTTGTCTCACAAGCACTTGCCAGATTTCGGTACCCTTATCTTAAGTTAATATATTCATTTATTTGTGTACGTCTTTAATTTATGATGCGATATAGAGAAAGTAACAGCAATATTAGGTTTAAATCTAATATACAAGCTGATCTAGATTTGCTTTTGTTACTCTACACTAAGTTTATGTAGTGTTTTTGTATATGTTAACAAATAAAGAAAATTATTATTAATTGGCGGTGAAAAGTAGTTGTAGCTCCATCATGTAGTTTCAATCAAAGAAACCAAATATCATCGATAAAACTTCTGTATCACAACTGGCAACTAAATTGCAATGTCTAAAGAGGTAAACAATCAAATATTATATACAGACAGTGCATTTTGTTGCCATACATCGCTTGATGGTAAAGGATGATCTAAAATAATTAGTGGTGCAAAGTAGTTGTAACTCCATCATGTTGCGTCATCCAATAAAAACAAAAATTATTGTAATTATTATTATTTAAAACTTTTATAAAAAATCTGCAAATTGCAATTGTTTTTGTCTTGAATAACATAATTAGTTTAAACAAATTCTTAATTTATTTTATAACTATAAATTTACATAAAATTTTATTATTTTTAAAGTAAGCATTAAAAACAAGTATGAACAAAGACAACGTAAAAATAACACGCCGGTGATTGCGTAACTTTATAGTTAATAACTTAAATTGTTGACTACTTTAAAGCAAATAATTTGTTAAATACTTAAAAATATGCAACATTGCGTTTACTTAAATGTTATAAAATTTAACATTAAAAAAATAGTATTTTAATCTAATTTGAAATTGACATTTGTCATGTTTTGATCTTCTAACATAGTTGTAAAAAAATCATTATTTAGATATAGATATCTGATTTGCGTTACTAACATTCAAGTATATACTATATTGCCAAGTAAGAAATTTAAGCACTTTAACTAACTTCAGTTATATTTTTTAAGATGAAATTTACAGTAGATTTTGTTTCCGCTTAAGCACACTTTTTTCTACAAAAATGATTAAAATAATTATTGACACGTAGCTTTCTTATGATCTTTGTTTTTAAATATTTGTTGCGTGCAATGGTATTTTTGTGTTTTTGTTTTTAAATAATTAAAAGTCCATTTTTTTTATGTAAATATTTTTTAATACATGCTTTAATAAACGTGTAGACGTGGAGATGATATAGAAACAAATTAATTGCTTAAATATGCATATTACGTCAAAACCGAGACTAGTGTACAAAGTTTGTACTCGAAATGGGCATCATACTGTGCTTGTTAAACAATATACGTACTATTTAATTATTAAATTATATAAAAATTTGCCTTACAAATATTTTCTATAAAATAGTTTTACAAATATAATATAACTTGTATCATTTATTTAAAAATAATGTGAATACATTTGAAATATTTTCAAACATTATAATATAAGCAGTTTAAGTATTTTTAAATTTTATAGTTAATATTCAAAAAAGCTATTTATTATGGATTTGTTCTATGTAAAATAATTACGCTTGTTATGTGCGTTTTGATTATAGAGGACATTATAAATAATGAAAAATGTGATCGCTGTGCATGAAACTCAGAAATTTCTATTTGCGTTATATCCGCTGTAATTAACGTAGCCCGAAGGTGTTCGTAGACTTCCTTTATGTTCTACAAAGCACACTAATAAACCGTAAAATGATCTCATTCTCTTTATTTATGGCGGCCTGGTGTCAAAGAATATTTTTATTGGGTCTCTTTTTGTTAAGAAAGGGTATAAAGAGGACAACTACGTGAGCTTGATAGACCAATATATGTGATTTAGAATAAGCACTACTATACAAAAGTTAATTTCATTTGTAATACTAGAAATTTAACTAAAATAGATTTAATATTCCATACCTATTCATTATTCTTAAAATATCTTAATGGTTTATAAGTAAATCCATCATCTTATAAGCTTTGTCTTAAAAAAACGCAGATATTAAGCTTATGAATGATTCACGCAACTTCCGAGCTGCGCCTAGCAAATGAGATTACATTTAAATTAGTAAAAGTTTTTTCATTTAATCAGTAAGTTATTCTCGGAATGCGTTTCCGTTTGAGTGTGAAGGCATAAAATCTGATTACATTCCTTTTGCAAATGGCTGCTGCATTGGTATCTACATTAATTAAATTAAAAGCTTAGTAAAAATATTTATTAAAATAATAATATTATGTAGATACAATTAATAATTTTAATGTACTAACAAACTTTACGTTACAGTATATACATATATAAACTTTTGAATTAACTCATTAAGTCAAAATTGTTTATCATTTTTTTAACAATGTGTTTTGTTTCTTGTAACTATACTTTACAATTAAATATCAAATTCAAATCAAATTAAATCTAACTTCCAAAAGCACTGAAAGCTTTAAAAGTCGAGTAACACAAATTCAAAAGTTATTGTTCTTGTAAAATGCTATATACATTTAATTATATTTGCACATTTGTTGTTTGTAAAATTCATTATTAATTATAAAATGATAATGATATTAACTATAAAATTAAAATATTGTTTACTTGACAAGTTATTATAAAATTTGTATTAAAAGGAACACCTTTGTCATATCTAGTTTTGACATTTATAATTTTAAATTAAAAAAAAAATCAACTGATAGCAAATAATTTAAAAAATATGTAATACTTTGTTTTTTAAATTAATATAAACAAATTTAAAGATCTTTGATTAAAATTTAAAAAATGTGACGTGCATTTTTTAATTAAATTTTTTTATTAATCTTTAAGTATAAAATAGCCCCACATACAGCTAATCTGCAAGTTTATTTTTAATACTACTACTATTTTTTTAATAGAATGATTACTTAATATGTAATAACAACATGAAAACATGTTTTTATTGATTATTTTATCATGTCTAAAATATGATAGTTTTACGACTAAAGTTATGCTCAAAAATATTTCTATGTTGTTGAAACAGTAATATTTTAATGATGTATGTTTGTAACCTGATTGTATATGACTAAAATCATAAATTATAATTTATAAATTATTGTTTTTTAATCTTTGGGTTTTTCACTATGTTCATTTTTGTTTATTTCACTATTGTTTTTAGTATTTTTATCTTCACTATGCTATATCTTGTAGGAATGTTGATAGTGCGGATGTATTGTTAGTTTAATATCTATCTCCAGATTCTAAATTGGATCACTTGTTTTGTTAGTGCTATTTTCTAGCACAAACTTGCATTTGATTAGATCGTTTACAATTGTTATGCATTTGGTTTTGTTGATAGAGATGTTTACACGAGAGGCACTGTTAAAGTTTGCAGAATCAAGTACTGCCTGTATTGCCAGCGTTCTACGATTGTCATATTCGTAAAATTTGACGTTTTTCACCTATAATTCAGTTGACATTTCAATTTCAAACTGCTCGGATTTGTTTCAACAAAATTTAAAGTAATAATAATGTGATAAATGGAAATTTTGAATTGTGACTTCCGAGTAATCATTTTTTATGATTTTTGATATGGTTTAACACCGCAGCAATGCGTGGAAAAACTTAGTTTGTTATTTGGAGATGAAACACTATCCATAACTATGGTTTACAAATAATTCACAGAATTCAAGCGTAAAAGACTAACGTTTGGTGACGATCTTTGCAAAGATCCACGCACCTCTGTTGTCGCAAAAAATATTGATGCTGTGCGTGAAATTATTTTGTCAGGTTGGCATCTTTAAGCATTGCAGCTAAACAAGTACATACAATTTTGCATGTTCATTTGCATGTCAGAAAGCTTTGCAGTCGTTGGATCTCACACAATTTGAAAGAAGAACAAAAACAGGCACGTGTCAAGTGGTGCAAGGAAATGCTAAAGAAATTTTAAAAAGGGTTTTCAAGTTTGGTATATAACATTGTAACAAGTATATGAGCTTTAAACCAAACAGCAATCAACTGTATTGGTGCTTCAAAATGAACCTAAACCCACAAAAGTGGTGAGTTCACTAAGCGTTTTAAAAAGAATGATTGCTTGTTTTTTTTTCAGAAAAACGGGCCATGTTGTAACTGTTGCATTAAAAGACAGTTAATGTTGACTGGTATACTTCAATTTGTTTGATGGAAGTTTTTGTTAAAATCAAAAGGAACAATATAAGCCGGCAAATCATTGTTCATCATGACAATGCAAGCGCTTACATAGCATGATAAACTGTAAAGTTTTTGACCAGTAACAACATTCAATTAATGACTCATTGCCCATTTGCCTGATTTATTGCCCAATGACTTTTTTTAATTTTGACAAATCAAAAATAAAATGCGTGGCTAGCGTTTTTCCTTACCTGAAGAGGCCGTTGAAGCATTTAAATTACTTGTTTTGGTGGTACCTTGCTCAAAGTGGCAAAATTGTTTTAAAAATTGGTTTCATCAGATGCAAAAGTGTATAGATTTTAAAGGAGAATATTTTGAGAAGCAATAAAGAAATTTACATAACGTAATTTGTGTTTTGCTTTACATTTATTGCAAACTTTGGCAGTGTTTCTCGTATTGAGTTGATAATTTTGTTGAAAAAACTGCAAAGGTTGTTTATGTAGATTGTTTTCTGATTCAGCAATAATTACTGTGCCATCTGCGTAGCACGTCATTCAAATTTTGTTGTTGTCTATTCTTTATCTGAGGTTGAAAAATGTTACTTTGATTATTATTTTGTGCATTAAAAAGTTAAGTACAAAAGGAATTAAACTGTCATTTTGTCTATTTATTCCTAGTGTTGAAATGTTTTTAGTTAATTGGTGTTCTGTTTTCTGTTTTCTATTTTTTGTTTTCACTTTTGTTTTGTTGTTAGTGTTTAAGTTATAGATTATCTTTATTATGTTAGCGGCTGTTTTATTTTTTAATAATATGTTTAGAATGTTTTTCAGGTGGACCTTGCCAAATAATTTAGTCAGATTGATAAGGCAGATATATGCAGGCAATTATTTGATTATGAATACTGCGTCGGTTATTAATTGTCCTCTTTTCAAACCTTGTTGTTTTCTAATATTTGTTATTTGCATTTCCAGTTTTTTTTTAATGATGTTTGTAAAATAGTTTAATTGTTGTATTTAGATGAGTTGCTTTTTTATACTCTCAAAGCAATTTTTTGTGTTTTTTGTTTAATTATAAAATGATGATATTGTTATGCTATTTGTATGGTACTTTTCTTTCAATTAGGATTTTGTTAAATAGTTGCAATCAATTTTTTGCAAGTTCTGCGCTAAATATTTTAAAAGTTGGAAATACAATCCGTCTTAAGTGATTTTTACTGTTTTCAATTTTGCTTTTGTCTACATTTTTTTGTTGATTTTCGGTTTTATATTGATTTGTGTTGAATGTTTGTTCAGCGTCTTAAAGTTTATTAAAACACTGTTTCTATTGGCATTTTTTTGGCTTGCTTGCACTTATTTACTTGTATTTTCTTATTTTTCAGCATTTTTCATACTTTCTTTTAAGCGCCATACAAGTCGTAATCCAAGTCGCTGGTAAATTTACTTCAATGCTCTTTTTTAATTAATTTTTTATTTGCGTTTGCTTTGTTTTGTACATGAACATAAGAGTATGATCTGACAGTGTACTCTTATATGAATGGTAACATTTTTGTTTAATTTTGCAAGTTCTTTAACTTATTTTAACAAAACCATAGTTTAAAATAGTTTGTTTTGATTGTAGCTTGTATTAACTTTCTGTTTTCCAAAAGTTTTTTTTGCTGCGTTGATGCGATTTTAAATTTTTTGGCAGCTGACTTCTATTTCCAATTTTTTAACTCAATATCTTTCACTGCTGTTTAAATTAAAAAGTTTTGTGCTTCTGTTTATTTTTTTAAATAAATATTTGTAATAAATGTATTATTGCATCACGTGGTAAGCAAAAAAGTACAAAACATGTTAACACTCTAGACTCCGGAAAAACACCAGCGTATACATTAAAGTGACGATACACTTTGTTCATACCTACAAAAAAAGTATTTAAATGTTATCTAACTAGTTATAAAACCGATATGCTAATGCAAACATCAATTTTATATCAAGTGAATTTTTTTTTATAGATTTGTAACTTTGTAGACTTAGGTACACCAATGTAATTCTACCAGAAATTAAGAGTTTATTTAATGGGTTTGTAAATGCTATTAGCTACCCAAAAAACAAGTACATTCTCTTAATTTAGTATATACCAAAACAGATTATAATAACCGGGAATATCTACAAAGACACTATTAAAAACTTAAAAGTTATTTAAGAAGTCAATAAATGTGTCTTTACAAAATTACAACATTTACCTTACAACTTGCTTCTTGTGACTATTATAATTGATGGGGCGTAAATTTTTATCAAATGGCAACTTAAAAGTAGCTGTAAAGTAGTATTTTGAGTATTTAAAACGTCATCAGTCAAAGCATCAACATGCAAAGCACTGCTAGCCAACCGTAAATAAATACAATTTAAATTGCAGTTTTAATTTATTATTTTTTAATTAATTAAATATGATTAATTTTATAGATAATCTTCTAACAATGCCAACGTTTATGCAGACCAATTAATTTTAGACGCTAGTGCAAGTTTTTCTTTATAGCTCTAATGGAATCGCAAGAAGACATCAAGAATCTCTGCACTCAATTAAACCACGGTGGAACTATCACAACGGTAGATTGACTGACCACAGCAGTAAATTAAATTATTATTGTTTTTTTTTAGGAACTAATGGATAACTATAACTTATATAATTGATGTTCTTTAAATTTGACAAAAATTCAAACTACTACTTAGAGTCAAAACTCAATTTAAATGTCCGTTCTGTCTTTCCAAGAAAACCCAAAATTTAAGCCACTATAAAGACAAATTCTTTACCAAACTATTAAAAAAAAAAAAACAAATAAAGACTAAATAATAAAAAAAAAAAAAAAAATTTATCTAATAATAACACGTCTGTTTCTAATAATGCTAAAAAAGAATTTGTCTCACATCACAATAACATTGTTTCTGGCACACAGAGTAACCAAAACAACCATGCAAATGTTGGTTTAGTATCAGGTTTGTCAACTATAAACAAAAAAACCTTTTCTTGCGTTTTTTGCATTTCTTGTTAATAAAATATTAATGCATTGTGCAATTAACACAAAGCAAGAAATTAAAATAATTAAAGCATTATAGAAGATTTTCATAGAACCTATAGCTTATTTAAATAAAAAAAAATATGTATCACATTTTTTATTAAACTAAGGCCAAATATGCTTAAAAGTTGCCTTTAAAGGCATTTCCAATAGTATAGTCCAGGTTCTTAAGGATCAATTTGCCAATAAAGATTTTTAAACGGTTTCAGTAACTAGAATAAAAAGAAATGACAAAGTTTTTTCCATGTTAAAAGTCCAAAATTTTTGTGTTAAAATATTTGTACATTCTCAAAATTAAAGTAAAAATTAAATGTAAATCGGGCATTATTAGCCATTGCCATAGGCAAAAGTTAGAATATTTGGCAAGTAAGTGCAACGTTTCTTACGTTTGCGTAAAATTCGGAACGTCTTATCCTACAGACTAGTGTTTTAAGAAGAGAAAAATAGATAAATCTACTTTTTTTAAGGTGCCCTACCTTAAAAAATGTACATTGCCAGCTTTTAAAAATGCTCACTGCAGAAACAAATATTGTCTCAAGCTAAGTCAGCTTCTCAAAAACTAGTCCCTAGTAAGACCAAAACTAACTCCTGCGTCTCAAAGAATCCTTAGCACAAACAACGGGTTTTCACAGTCAACCACTATATTTAGATTAAAAAAAAAATTAGTAATTATCAGCAGATGCCTACAAAAATCTCTTATGAAATTGATGATAGCTGGCATTTTTTTTTTTAAGTATTATTTCAGTAAGTTAGTAGTTTTATTACGGCTGACACTTTTAATAAAAACTTTGTACTTTGTATCTGCTTTTGAAATAGCAACGACATAAATCATAAAAAAAAGACACTTTAAAACAATTTTTTTTTATATATAATTTTGATTGCTGTTACTATCCAAAATCTTTTTAGTTTTTGAAAAAGTTTACAACATCTCAAACATTTTTATAAATTTGAGAAACACTTTTAGAGTACAAAAACATAAGATTGCAATTCACGTCAAACAATCTGATGGCTACTTGGAAATTCTTAAGAGTTCAATTGTTGAGTTAAATGCAAATTTAATTGCAATTAATGTTTCTGATAAAATTAATTTTAACATATTAGTTGTCAGTAATAACAAATGTTGATACTATACTAAAAATGTTTGAAAAGAGCATCAGCTTATTACCTGACATTTGATTGACTGAAACAGTTGACAGCCAAGTTGTTGATTTTACCAGTTTTGTTTTACTAGCAATAAAAAAGTTTACTAAATATGTGGCAAAAATTAGATAAAATTTATTTGGTCTTGACAGAAAGACCAAAAAAGTCATTTGTTTCTGAAATCGTGCTGGTCATAAATGGCAAAAAAGTCTCATATTGACTAAGCCGAGTTAAACCAGCTTTTTGGTAAAGTAAAGAAAACAATTAAAGAGTTCATGTCAAAAATTGCTAAAACTCTTCAAAATTAAAGTACACCGCTTTTTTTCTCAGGACAAACAAAGCCTTAAATACTAATCTAAAGTAGAAAAACTTAGACTTAAACTACGTGGAAAGAGTCTACAACAAAATAAAACAGTGTATACAGCTCAGTGACACTGTTTCAATTCTTAAGAGCATTTTTTTACAAAGTTGTAATGTTTTAAGAATGTTGCATTTTTTGTTTTTGTAGAAAAAAAAAGTAATTTTTTTTTACTAAAATTGAAAAAAAAATTTTTTTTCTTAAGACATTAGTCTTTTATTGGCTCTAAGTAAGATGGCAAAAACTGTAATCTTAAATTACAAATTTGGCTAAAAACCTGATGCCAAATCATCAATATGGCTTCAGAAATTAATTTTTGTACAAAACAGACTACTGGGATCATATTATTCAATAGTAGAAAGGTCTTTCATAAAGTCTGGCACTAAAGTCTATTTTTAATACTTCAGCGTTTCAAGTTTAATCCAATATTGACAAATACTAAAATATCTAACAATAGAGTTAAATAAAAACTTTGAGATTGCACTTAACGGCCATTTTTGGTTAGGGTAAGATGGCAAACAATCTTTTAACTCCGCTGCTGCCGAAAAACAGTTCCAACTATTCAAAACTGCCGTTTGCCTAATAATGACATATGCATGTCCAGCTTTGAGTATAGAAAATGATACACAAATTGCCTTACTACTTTTGTAACAACCAACTAAAAGCTAATACGGAATTTAACATCATCATAGATTACATGCTGGGTTTAGCAAAAAACTTTTTTAATAAAATTGCTAATCACTTAGATCCTGACTTATCTTGTCTTACTGAACAAAACAAGCAATTTATAAAGTATAAATCAATAAACGTGTTTGCGGTATAACAAAAATTTGTAGTTATTTAACCGCCACCGCACAAAATCAACGCCTACAAAGATGCAAACTTTTAATGATCTCTCAAAAACGTTACTTGTAAAGCTCAGTTAAATAAGAAGATTGTACATAGAAACGTGTAAAATTTTCTAGTTTAGTTGGTAGGCGCTTCCGCATTTTTAAAAAGTAACTTTGACACATTTAAACATTTTAAAGATTTTCTTCTTTAGCTACCAAAAAAAATTGTGTATTGCAAAATTACAAAAATAAAAATTGTAAGCATAGCGCTCCTAGAAAAAACGTTGGAATAGATGTGTTAATGTTAATGGTTTTTACGTTAAATTTTTATTTGTCCTGTAACCTTTTTGTTTTCATAACTAAATAAAAAACATACAACATTCTTATCTATAGGACAAGAGCGAGTGACACTATAAAACAAATTATTTGTTTTTGTATAGCACTGTAACGTGACTTTTATTACTTTGTTGAGGCTTATATTTGAGATTAGATACTTTAATAATATTCAAAACTATGTATTCTCATTTAAATTTTATTATATATTTTTTAAATTTTATTGAATTTGATATATTTAGCATTTATTATCTATTGTTAAAATGCATAAAAATAAATTGTCAGTAATCAGTATTTTTTATACTTATAATAATGTCAAATTGTGTATTCTAGTATCTCTTTATCAAATCTATAATAAAACTTTTATGGTTGAATAGTGAACTTCACCTTCACCTACCTGATTACTTCATAAATATTTTAATTAAGTATCTGTATTGATTATTTATTATGTATTGGTAACAAATAGTACAAAATGTTTAATACTAATTTCTATTAAAACATCATGGTTATATTTTGCAAAGATGTTCTAAGAAAGACAATATTTAGTCTACATAAACGTTTACGCCAACATCTTATTCCAAATTAAGATGTATTTAATAGACCAATAAATTCTGTTATGACCTCGTAAATGTTTTAACTTGTCCTGAATGTAAAGTTACAATTAAACTCGCACATAAATATTTATTACATTAAAAAAAACTAAACAAAGTTTAAGCTTGATACGTAGCATAAACTAAAAAGCAAATAATTAAAAAAAGATCTTTTATTTTAAATTGTGAAACAATATTACAAACAGATTACATGTTAATAACCGATATAGTGTAATTTGGAATTATTAATGATTGAAACTTCTATCAGATTATTGTATACTTAATAAAAGTTAATCGCATGACAATTACATGTTTAACTATACATTATTGTTAATATATGTTTATAATTTTGTGTTTATTTCTTATTAAAACGAAATCGAACACACCTTGAATGAGCGAGATAACGCAAGCGCAAGCGTCACGACGCCTGGATAGAATAGCAACCGACGCTGAAAGCTTAGTGTGTCGTGGTATTCCCAGTGTGTAGCTTCATCTCGAAAGCTTCAAACCCTATGTAAGTTTTACGCTATGTTTACAAATTGTCGTAGAATTAACGTATTATATTCACATGGATTTTGCATACGGTGACTATTATAGTTGAACTTTCTAAGGCGGATCGCGTGTCTTATCACATTCAAGATAGTTTGCGGCGAACAGGTTGTTTTCCTGTTCTATTTTTCAATTATTAAACTGCTGCTTTTTATTCAAGAGCACTTACGTTAATTTTATCATTAAGCGTAATAATTGCAAGCAATCATTGCACATTCAGTATTGATGTAATTCAATTAACATTGCCCGTAGGGATGATTATAATATATCATTGTCATGTAAATGGATTTAATGATGCGTTTCTATTTATTATCGTTGTTATCCGCCTTTTACACTTAATTAAATATTTATACCATAAATATAATTTTTTAAGAAATTTTATTTGCGAGGTTGCATTAATAATGATATTATTTATGTATGCTTTGCAATAAACGTAATTTAATTTTGCTGCAATTTTCCAGATCTGGTTTTCATTTTTAACTAAATTTTGTTGCTAATTTTACAAAGTAGACGTTTATTATTATTATGAAGTGGTGAAATTTCTAGAAATTATTTCGAAATATTTTAGAGTGTTTTGAAATGTTTAATTAATTTCAAGTGCACAAAATATAATTAATATAAAGTATTTATGATAAATAATAAAATTTGTGTAAAAAGTAGTATATTAAAAATAAAATGCGTTTGCACAGATTTTAACTAACTTAGTCTGGGAGTGGCCTCAAATTCGACTCAAACATAAATATTATTATTTATTACGCAATTTAATGAGGTTTATAGTACATGCATATTATTAGATTCAATAACAATTTGAATAATTAGTATGTTTGTTTAGTATCTATTTATAATTATTTATTAATAGATTTTATTATTATATAAAAATGTTAAGAACTTGATTTGAAATAAATTGTTTAAATCTATTATTTTTTTTCATTCTTTATCATTAAAAAAAACATTATTTTTATATTATAACTGATATTAAAATAAATTTGAAATTTATTTATATTTATTAACTTTGAAATCGAAAATTTTGCAAATAACTGAACTATAGAATGGATTTAAAGTTACATATTAATTTATTAAATTTGAAAGTATAAGTTACAAAACATTATGCAATATTTTTTTATATTTACAGTTAAATTGATTTCTCAACATTGCAAATAATTACTGACCTGCCGACCTAATATTATTATTGTAATAATAATAATTACATTAAATTAAATTATTGAATTTTATAATTTATACTAAAATAATATTGAATATTACAATAATTGAATCAAATAACTATAGACTTGGTATCAGACTTAGTATTTCTATGAAAATCAAAGATAGCATATTATTGTTTGCTTGCTTGAATTTTGCAATAGAGATAGTACATTGACAAGATGTCAAGATGGCGGATAGTGAACTAAATAACTTGTTTGCCTTGGAAAATTATACACCATCTTGTAATACAGTTACATTAGTGCAAAATAATAATTGGTTTTAAATTTATTGAAACAGTTTGTAAAATATTGAATAAAAAAAGTGAGTTAAAGTAGTTACAATGAACATATTTAACGCATATTATAAATTAACAAATTTTGTTAATGTTATTGAAAGTTTTAACAATATTGTTAAAGAAAGTTTATTTAACAACTTATAGAAACTTTATTAATTTATTTATTTTAGTATTAAATAATAATATTTAAAGAAGATATTTAACACAATAACATTTTATATGAATTTGTTCTGACAATTTAATTCTGTAGTAGATTAAATATGAAATGTTTTTCGTATTTAATATATTTGTAATAATTAAGTAATTTAGAACAATACAAGTATACAATATATACAAATATAAATCAAATATTTTAAAATTATAGTTTTTTTTTTCAGGAGACTAAAATAAAAAAAGCTGTAATTAAAAATTCTAACTAACGTTTGGTTTAATCCTAAATTAATAATATATAAGTAATAAATTAAAATGCAGTCTCAAAATCAACAAAATGTAGAAACTTATTGTGTTATCAACATTTTATGGTAAAAAATTACACTTATAATTACCAAACAAAGTTTAAATATCATTAAGTAAAAGAATCGTGTAAGCCTAACTTTTTTTATTGAGTAATTTAAGGTTCTGCTTTTTTTGATTTTATGTTAAAGTATTTGTATTTCTTACTTTGTATAAATATTGAATAAATAAAATAAAACAAAGTTATACAGATTTTTGCGTTTTCAAAAAACTTTTAGACTAAAAAATTCTACAAAACCAAACAAAAAAGACTAACCAATGCCAAATAAGATTTTTAAACAATAAGTATAAGTCACCACAAAACAATTTAAAACTCTTTCATATATCTTTTATTTTACACAAATATTGATAATTATATAATATGTGGCAATTTAAATATAATTAGCTTGTATATTTAAAAGAAAAAACATATTTTAATTGACTTTGATTAAAATAACCTATATAAGAATAGAATTGTTTTAATGCTTTTAAAACTTTTTTTAAGGTTTAGATAATTTTAAATGACATGAATTATATAATAATCCAAACTATTTAATTGTTTATAAAAAATGTAAACTGAATAACGTTTGCTTTAATGAATATTTTTTACAAAATATATATATTAAAATATTTAAGATTTTCCAATTTGACATTAATGTTTTAAATTTAGATGTTTTTATACACAAAAGTTAGAAAAGTCATATTTTTTGCAATTAATTGTATTTTGTTTTTATACAATTATTCAAACTAATTTACTTTATTGCACCACAAATTTTATAAAACTTGTTAAAATTTTACTTAAAATTTGTGAAATGTATCTATGATTGGTTTTTTGCGTCTAAATACATTCTAATAGAAAAATAATAATACAGAATTGACATTTATTTTAAATGCCTGTATAGCAACTAAATAAATAAAAAATAAATAAAAAATATTTCTATTTTTAATATATAATATATAATATAAAGCAATTCTAAAGAAACTATGAAAATCTACTATATATATTTTTTTAAGATCTAGTTCAGCAAAACAATCAATTAATAATTGATTTAAATAGATCTGCTAAATAACGTTGAAACTTGTTTAAATTTATAATAAACTTATAGACTTAATGTATTATAAACATCTTAATAAATATATTTAAGTCATTATTTTGTATTTTGTTTTTCAACATAGTAATTTTTGCGATAAAATAAAGTATGAAAACAGTATAGGTTTACATGTATAGCGCAAGACATAAATATTTACGTTTCCAATACATAAGTTGCTTTTTTTTAAGATTTTAATTTGTTAATCAAGTTTTGTATATATTAATATACACTTATAGAAAGTTCATCTTATAATCTCTAGGAATATTAATATTAATAAAAAAATTAAACTAAATTAAACATGGACGTTCTCAAAGACAACTTTAGAGCTTACTCATTATCTGAACCAACTAGAATAACTTCGAATTGTGCTACTTGCATAGACCATATCTGCACTAATGGTAATGATGTGTGATCATATAGCCCAAATGATAAACTTTGAAACACGCATTAACTCAATTGATTTTGTACTCTATACATTATTATCACACAAATATATAGAGTATTTTAATAATGTAGTATTTTGCAAATGTACATAATGTTTATAGAGAATATAATTTTATCTTCTGGATGCGACTACGGAACAGGAAATTATTCAATCTGTTAAAAACTTCCTTTCCTGTGGATACGATGAAATTCCATCAAAAGTCATAAAATAAAATCAAGCATCAATTTTTTTATCAATTCGATAGAACATGTTATTAATGAATGTTTTTTTAAACACAATTTTTTAAACCGGATAATAAATTTTTCTAAAAACAAATAATATTTTGAGTAAAAACCATAGTTTTTGGGAAAACCATTTGACAATGTCTCATTTATATAGTATTTTAGATTTAATGTATATAAAGTTAGATGAGTCAAAGAAAGTAATGTCATTATTTATTGATCTTTCAAAAACCTTTAACAATGTTGATCATTAAATACTTTTAGAAAAACTAGAATATATTGGAATTTGTGAAAACTGTCTAGAGCTTTTAAAAACCTACTTAGATAGTAGATTGCAATTTATAAGCTATTGTAGAGAAAGTAGTAATCAGGTAATTAAAGACAGATGATTTCCAAGGAAGTGTGTATTATTTTTACTTTACGCCATTAAAATAAACGTAAAATATTTTTATTATGCTTTTGCAGACAGTATTAATTTTATATTCTCAAAAAATAATAATATTGCATTACGTATTTTTATGGCAGAAAATCTAATGAACGTCACACAGTTTTTTACAATTGACAAATTAACAATTAATAAAATAAATAAATCTTTACTTATACATGCCAATTCAAAAT
Organism: Tachinus rufipes; assembly: GCA_963932245.1. Classification (NCBI taxonomy): domain Eukaryota; kingdom Metazoa; phylum Arthropoda; class Insecta; order Coleoptera; family Staphylinidae; genus Tachinus; species Tachinus rufipes. The sequence goes on from OZ010743.1 coordinate 85,695,272, forward strand.
TTAAAAGTAACGTATTTTAAGTTAATAGGTTTGCACATAACAATATGTTGCTTACTTGAAAAATTGACGTATGTTTTGCATTAGAAAGACTTTGACAACTTTATGATACGTGCAAAATGTTTTATCATAGTATGTTTGAGACTCATATGCTTGGTAAAATATTCTAAAGAAATACAACCAACGCAAACACTATTTTTGTCAATTAAATTTATGATAAACTTTAAATATAGACTCTTGTAATTATTTTGAAAGTAAAAAATATTAATTTTGCCTTTTTTTAATTTATATGAACTTTTAAACAGCACAATTTATGGTAATAATTTAATAATATATTATTATTATAAGCCACTATTTGAAATGATCACCTAACAACGCAATTAAAAAAAGTTATTGTTGTTTGTAGCAAATTTAAAACAAAAATTAGTAAAGTATTAATTCTATTTATTTGTAATTTTTATATATAATAGTTCTTAGTCAAATGTACTTATGTAAATATTATAACATGTTTTTGTGTATTTGTATATTGTTTGACTTATCCCATAACATGTAAATGATCTAAGCGGATTTTAAATTCTATTCTATTCTTTAATCAAAGTGAATAACTAGTTATTGTTTATTTTACCTGAGCAGGAGCATTCATAAAATTAACTGAATACATTGACTGGAATATTATGGATTATACAACATATTATATCTTTATTCTAAAAAACAATTTTTCTGCTCTTATTTTAGATTGGAAAGTATTGTTTTGCGGCGGAAAAATCATATGCGGAGCGCTAAAATTTATTGAGAAATTTAAGATTTCTTTTTTAATTTTAATTATTATTTGAAAACAAATATATCAAAAAAAATTCAAAATAATTAATTTTTGATTTTATTTAAATTTGCTCTTTGGAGTTTTTGTGCAGCCAAACATTAATATTGCTTTACTGCCCATAATACATAATATTCTATTAAACAATTATATGCAATTTGACTTATTTCTTTTATGCACACCTTACATATTTATTATTGCATTCTAAGGCTTTAACACGGTATATAAATTGGACTCTGTTTTGTATGTGTGAATTAAGCAACAACATTTAAATTTTAAGTTGTTTGTGTCATTTTTTACAAAATATTGATATCATTATATTAAAATATTGTTTTTAGAAAAATCTTTTCCTCTTTCTCCAAATTAAGTGTAAATTTATTAAAAAAAGTTAATCTTTTTGCTTTGCAATATGAAATTATTATTTAATGTAAATGTCATAATCTACAATTGCACAACAAGGTCCAATTAGCAATCTACGCTCTAGAAAATGTTTTCTGGTTGGAGTAAAGTACAGTGTATTAATAATTTTGCAGAACAATATTTTTGAGTATGTTTAAGATGAGACAACCGCATGAAGATAGAACAAACAATGGGACGAGACAGAATTAGTCGCATCGGCATGTTTCAATTTTGCATTTATAATTGTTTACTACAAAAGTGTTCGTTCCGTTTCTGTTACTACTACTTAATTTAATATTATTATTTACGTATGCATTAAAGATAATTATTTATTTTAATAACTTATTTAACTTGAATACATATAATTATAATCTGATAATTTATTAGGTATTCTGTCCAATTCTCTATGGATATTGCTAGATAGTAATCTTGTTATTAAGCAAAATATATAACAAGAACAACATTTTTTTTATTTTTAAATTTTTGTTTTGTTTTTTTAATCAATCAAAATAAAAAAAAAACTTTATATTTAAGCGCAAAGGTTTGTAATTCAAAAAGGCTACTAGACTTACAGACGTCTATTTTAAAACATGAAAATTGGGTTTTTTAGTTTTTTACATTCCGTAAATAGAGTTTGGCAATTTTTACAAATTATGAACAAATTTTGGTTTAAAAAAAAAAAAAAAAAAATTTAAATTTTTTATTGCTGGAGTTTGCTATTTCATAGATTTCATAAAAGTTTTTACACTTTTTAAAAGTTTATAGTTATGGTCAGAAAGCTGACATGTTTAAAATTTTTTGATTAAATTTTTTATAACTGGAGTTTGTTATTATTTAGATTTTATAAAGACTGTTACACTTTTTAGAGAGTTTATTTAGTATCTTTTTAACAATATTTTTAATATTTTAAAGCTGAAAAAAAACACTTTTTTAATTTAAACAAAATCTATTCAATTTTTTTTTATATAAAATTAAAAAAAATATTAAAAAAAAAAAAAAATTTTAGAGAGCTGCAATAGATTTTAGCGCTCTTATTTGCTAGATACGTAAAAAACCTAAATTATAAAAAAACTTCTAAAGTAAATTAACCCAAAAATCTTTAGTTAGCAGTATATATCTTGTTTACTTCAATGCAATGTGCATAAAAAATACTTCAAAATAATATTATGATTTACTATAATGTTATTATAATATGACTGTAACAATTACGTGGTTGTCTCCTATAAGATTTGCTAAAATTTGCCTGAGCGCTACATGCGTTGAACAAATTTTGACGTGCGCATCCAATTATTATTAATATTTAACTTTGCAAATAACTTCAATGATTATCAACATATGGATTTAAATTTTAGAATTGATACTTAAGTAATTGATTTCTAGAACATAAACCCAATATTTATTCATTTAGAAACAATAATAAAATTTTAAATATTTTTATTTTATAAATAACATATTCATACCTTTTGTTGTTTGTTTTTACACATAAATTTTTGTTTTTTGAGTTTGTTATGACTGCGAATTACTAACTATTGTAACAAATAATGAACGGCTAGTTAAAATAATAAAAACCGTAGCTGCAAGTCCTGTGTTGAAATTGTCAAACTAATCAAAACTGACAAAAAAAATATTTATTTACCGATTGGTCGATTTAAAAGCAAACAAATACAAAACAAAAAAATTATAACATCCAATTAAAATTACTATTTTTTTGTCGCGACTTAAGTTTGTGTCAGATAAAACTTTATTTTTCAATAAATTTTTAATTTCTTTGATAAATTTTTAACCAAATAGTATGTCATTTTACTAGTATTGTCTTAACATATTTTGATAAATAAAAACACAAATGTGCCGATCGTTTCAATGATAACAAGTTGTTTTGATTATTGAACTTGTTTTTGAAAAATCTTAATAACAACAAAAATATTTTTTAAAATATTTACAAAACTATATTGAGAAATATAGTTGGATTTATAAAAGCCCATTTTAAGTAGATGTAATGGGTGTTAAAAATGATTGAGATAGATGACAAGCAAAATATCTTAAAATGACAGTACAAAAATGGCAAATAAAGTTTTAAGAACAGTGGTGCAACTATATTTAAGCGCAAAGGTTTGTAATTCAAAAAGGCTACTAGACTTACAGACGTCTATTTTAAAACATGAAAATCGGGTTTTTTTGTTTTTTACATTCCGTAAATAGAGTTTGGCAATTTTTACATTATGAACAAATTTTGGTTTAAAAAAAAAAAAAAAAAATTTAATTTTTTATTGCTGGAGTTTGCTATTTCTTAGATTTCATAAAAGTTTTTACACTTTTTAAAAGTTTATAGTTATGGTCAAAAAGCTGACATGTTTAAAATTTTTTGATTAAATTTTTTATAACTGGAGTTTGTTATTATTTAGATTTTATAAAGACTGTTACACTTTTTAGAGAGTTTATATAGTATCTTTTTAACAATATTTTTAATATTTTAAAGCTGAAAATTGTCTGTTTAGAAATGTATAAATAAAGTTTTTCACATTTTACAAACAGAATGCTGAAATTTTCAAATGTTTGTAAGCAAATTTTAGTTTTTTTTAAGATAATTATTTTCTGATCAGTATTTATTTTATTAGATTGTTATAAACTAGGATTTAAAAAAAATATGATCAAAATTTGATGCTTTTTTACAATGTTTTTATATTTTATAACCGAATCTGCTATTTTTGACATTTTATAAATAGAATTATGGATTTTTAAACTGTTTTATTGCTAAATTTAATTTTTTTTTGACATAATTTTAATTTATTGTAACCAAGTTTTGTTATTTTTGACTATTTATTAATATAATTTTCCACTTTTTAACTATTTATAGCTAGATTTTTGTTTTTTCTAAAAAAATTGTACAGCTTTATAACCAAATGTTGCTATTTTTTATAAATAAAGTTTTGTTTTTTAACAGTTTATTTTAATATTTTTAACATTATTTTAATATTTTACATCTGAATTTTGTTATATTTGACATTTTATGAATTCACGGTTAAACCGTATTTGATATTTTATACGGATTTTGCTATTTTTAAGATTTCATAAAAACTCATACATTGTTGGAATTTATTATTATTGACGTTAAATCATGTTTTGTACGATTCAACTGTTTTTGGTAAATTTTTTGGTTTTTTTATTTTTTGTTGTCCAAATTTTGTCATTTATGACATTTTATAAAACTTTGCATTTTATTGCCAATTTTGATACATTTTTACAACATATTTGTAATTTATGACCAGGTTTTACTTTTTTTACATTTTTAACATTTTATTGTTGTTTTTGGATTTTTTTAACAGTTTATAGGACAATTTCGGTGCTTCTTGAAAAATTTAAATTTTATGTAAGAAGATTTTACTTTGTCGTCTTATAATTAAAATTTTAATTTTTTTACTAGTTTCCAACTAGATTTAGGTTTTTTCTAACTATACCTTGTTATTTTAAAACCAAATTTTAATACTTTTGAACTATTATAAAAAATCTTACACTTTTTAACAGTTTATAACTGGATTTGGATTTAATAATTATTTAATGTTTCAAGACAAGATTTTAATATTTTTGAAATAAAAAAAAATAGAATTTTGCCGTTTTTTGTTGGATTTTGGTTTGTTATAATAATTGCATATTTTATGACAAAATTGTGTACCTTTTATTTTTTAAACTTTGAAGTAGTTCTTTAATATTTTGAGGTAAAGCTCAAAAATTTTAGCTACCACTGCTTGCAAGTCTTTAGGTAAAACTATCTGGAAAGCTCTGTTGCAATTCACAACTACTTAATCAAAAAACAAGGTTTTTCTGTTTTGTAGTTATGATAAATATAAACAGGAATACTCTAAATTAGTTATTATTTTAATTATCACTAGCATTACAGCATTATTATTTAGTAACAGTTGTATTTTTGAGCAAAGAAAACTAATATAAATAGAATCGTGGGCTTTAACTACTTTTGGTTGTTAGACAAAAAAATTATAATAAATAAAAACCTTTATTGGCATAATCATACATACAACAATAGTAATAAAACTCAAATACAACTTTACTTATGAATTTACTTTGCCCTCTTGCATTTTTTATAATATTATCATCTTTTTCTCAATCTTATTTAAAAATTCTTTTCATTTTATTGACTGCATTTGCTTATTATAATCCAACTTTAGTTCATTACACTTATTTACTCAATGATTTCAAACCTCTACTTTTTTTTACAAATCTCACATTTCTTATCTTCTTTAGTCATCCAATATTTATTACCTTTTTTTTTACTGCCACCCCTAAATCTTGCAATCAGTTTGTAAACTTCCCTTAATTTGCTTTTCTTCAAATAGCCGGCCTATTTGAAGAAAAGCAAATTAAGTTATTATATTCTTAAATACATTCGTATTTGGCATTGAATCTGCTACTATCAATTTTTTCTTGTCTATCTTGCTGTTTTACCTCTTCTAATATGTTCAATAATTCTTTTCTACACTTTTATCTATTTTTCTACTCTTTATTCCTTTTTTTACTAACATTTTATTTAAAAGTTTAAAAAAGTTTCTTAAGCATAATAGTAAGGTTTTTTTGTGTCAAGTTCTTTGTTGTGTTTTTGTAGACAATCTTTGTAATTGTAGCTCCTAGCATAAATTTTTCACAAATTTGTTGTTTACACAGTTTATATTTTAGACTGAGTAACTTGAAAATTCTTGTGCCGACAGTTTATCCAAATCTTTATGTAAAATTTTAAAAATTCTCGTTTTTTTAATTTTTTCTGTATAAATAACTAAAACGGTCAATCAACACTAAGGGCCGATTTATTCACATTTCTATAAAGTGCTCTGTAGCATTAATGATAAGATTGCCATGAATAAATGTTTATTCATCTGTCAATAGTGACCTGTCATCAAATTAAATTTACAAGACAGATAAATTATATAGATCACTTTGGCCCGTCAGTAAAAAAATTACTAAAAGCACATAACCTTATGCCGTTTTGTTTCACATGAATGTAACCACAAACAAATAATAACAAGCAGTTGTACCACAATCGTTTTCTTTTTAGTAAGTCTATCTCTGTCTTTCTTACAGATATGTATATAGATATCTTTTTCTATTAAGTTGTACTAGCTGTATAAAAACATTATAAGCGTTCAATAATTACTTGTCATATAAAATGAGATGAATACACCCAAATTTTATATTAGTGACCTATAAGTTTATTGAACACGTAACTAATCAATAACTTACAGAACAGATGAATAAACCGGCCCTTAGTCTTAAATTTTGTTGATAAGTTTGTGCTTCCAGGTGTGATTTTAACCAAAATTTGTAATCTCAACCATTTCAACTTACAACAAACGCTGGCCAGCTTAGATTGTAAAGAATTAGCATGCGCCGCAAACTAAAGAATTTAAAACTATATAAATAATTCTAATAAAACCAATTTAACTTAATCTGTCAATTGCGCGTAAAATTTTTTTCTTACGTGGTAGCATTTAAACATTTATAATACTTTACAAAAAAAAATAAAAAACAGATCGTTTAATTGAAATAAGATATTTAGCCATGGTAGTCAAACCAAAGACATATCAAAAAGATAATAAATTACTGATGTTAAACAGTAGAAGCGTATAATGAACACAAAATATAATTTATTAATTCAAAATCATACTTGGGACTTAGTTAAACCGCTAAAAGAACAAAACATAATTGGCACGATAAAGTTGCAAAGCGCGTTTAGTAGTTTGAAGTTTTGCCCAGCAATATAATATTGACTATAAAGAAACATTTAGTTCAGTTGTCAAATTTACGGTTTTATTATTGGTCGCAATAAATAAAATGCATTTGAAACAATTTGACATTAATACCGCATTTTTGTACGGTTATTTGACTGAAAACGTTTTAGTTACGACAATAACAGTGGACGTATTTATAAACTAGTTAAAAGTTTGTATAGAGTGTAGAAAAGTTTTTGTTGTAGACACAAAACAGTTGAGTCAGTAATTTTATATTTGAAGAAACATTTGAAAGTTAAAGTTTTTAAAGCAAAGTGTAACCTTGGCCTACAAATTGAATATAACTCTAATAGTTCAATTCACATTTACTAAGAAGCTTACACAAATAAAATATAAAATTGTTTTAATATGATAAATTGTAATCTAGTATCAATACCGATTAAAAACCATCAAAATATTGACGATTTTGTTAATGAGCAATTCTACGTCAAGTGAGCAGTCCATTTCACGCAACCCTCTCCGATTAAGCTTAAAATATGACTTCATGCCAAATTTCAGATCTGTAGGTCACATAGTTTGCTTCGTAGAACCAATTGAATTTTACGGCAATTTTTAAGTTCAACTTTTTACTTTATGTATCTTAATTGCATTTCAACCTGGAAAAATTTTAGAATAGTCATAACCGATGGGAAATTTCTCAAGAAATTGAATGCAGCGGTCAGATTTTTGTTATCTTGTCCCGCACGCTCAGAAAACTCAAAAAAACAATTTTTTTTCAAAAGTTCATTTCTCAAAAGTTGCCACCGATTAAGACTCCAAATTTTGGGCAGACAGCCAAAAATATGTACTTTAAGATGCATAAATGAAAATTTCCCACACTACTGGTGGTTTTCGCTGTAGAGTCTCTTAAACGCACAAAACCATTTTTTAATCAAAATTTTAGTACATATTGATTAATATACAGGATGTTAATGAATAGGAGTAACAAACTTTTAGGGTGGGTAGGGGGGTTTAATGGAGACATTTTTTAATTATAAACTTATAGGCAAACATGTTCACCTTAGAAGCTGCACGTCAATTTTTTTTTGTTTTTTTTATACAATATTCGAAATATCTCTTTTAAAAGTCAAAATTAAAAAAAGCAATAGAATATAAAAATTATAGGCAATTAAATTGTCTATCTTTTTTGAACAGCATATCTGGATCTATCTCTAACCGTACTTATGTCATAAATTAAAGATAGATTTTTAATTTTTTTTTGTTGTTTTTGTTAAAAATTATGTTTAAAAGTCAAAAATTAAAAAAAAATCAAATTAGAAATTAAAGGCCATTCAATTGCGCATTTTTCACCTAATAACATGTTTTAATGTAGCTCCTACCGATTGTGTGCTATTAAAGAAAAACTTTAAGCATTTTTTAACCTTACTTAAAAAAAAAACATTAATAGAATGATACAAATTTGACAAAATAAAAAAAAATATGTACAATACGTCAATTTAAAAGTTTTTTAAATTAAAAAAAAATATTGGCCTAAACCTTATTAAATTCTAATCATTTTATGTTCAAAACTTAAAATATAATAAAAATATTATAATTTAAAAAATATATATACAGAGTATATTGATGTAAAGTTTCATGTGGAACCTAATTAGCAAATACTCATTTGCATTTTTGAGAACCTAAAGTATGCATCTGACTCAAATCTGGAAGCTAATGATACTTATTAAGAATATTAATTTTAAAAATTCAATGGTAGTGCGACACGTCTTCTTTTGAATCTTAAGGTCTGAAATTTCTTATGGCATACTTTTTTTGTATAAAAATCACTTTCTGAAGGTGCACACAAGGAAATTCCACAAAAAAATTTAGAAACAAGTCTAATATCAAAAATTTTGATTAAAAAATGGTTTTGTGCGTTTAAGAAGCTCTAGAGCAAAAACTACCACTAGTGTGGGAAAATTTTATTTAAGCATCTTAAAGTACATACTTTTAGCTGCTTTTTTCTAAAATTTGGAGTCTTAATCGGTGGCAACTTTTGAGAAATAAATTTTTGAAAAAAACTGTTATTTGCGTTTTCAGCGCGTGCGGGACAAGATAACAAAAATCTGACCGCTGCATTTGATTAACTAAAAAATTTCCCATCGGTTATGACTATTCTAAAATTTTTCCAGGCTGAAATGCAATTAAGATAAATAAAGTTAAAAGTTAAACTTAAAAATTGCCGTAAAATTCAATTGGCTCTACGAGGCAAACTATGTGACCTAGAGATCTGAAATTTGGCATGAAGTCATATTTTGGGTACTCAAATAAGTGTACAAAATCTAAATCGGAGAGGGTCGCGTGAAATGGACTGCTCACTTGACGTGGAATTGCCTTAATGAAAAAGCGCATAAAAGCTTTACATATCGTGAAGCCATAATAAACTTGATGTATTTGGCAATTGAAACAAGACCAGATATAACTGATATACGGCACACGTATCTGCTGTTAAACGCATTTTCAAATACATTAAAAGCAGAGTTAATTTTATCAGTTACAGTAATGCAGATTATGCAAATAACAGTGAAGCAAAAAGATTAACCAGTAATTATGTGATTTATATTGATTTAGGTGTCATTAGTTTGGCATCACTACAAGAACAGTCGGTTTTAAAATCTCTAACAGAGTCCAAATATGTTGCGGGATGTTAAGCAATAAAAAATTAGTTTGTCTTAAACACTTAGTAGCTGAATTAATGTCAGAAAACAATGTGTAAGCAAAATTTTGCATGAACAATTAATGTGCAATTTGTTTGGTAAAAATCTAGTGTTTTATAAAAGGACTAAACACATTGACGAGCGGCACTATTTCATCCGTAAAAAGTTTGAAGAAGGTCAATTTGAACTTTAATATATAAATACAGATAAACAGTTGGTCGATAAATTTACAAAATAGTTTGAATAAAAGTTGTCATAATTATTTATAGCAACCCAATAATAGATTCACCGTTATAATAGGCAACTTAACACAAAAGTTATGTTTTCTCTGTTGCACTTATGACTTTGCTCGTTTTAGCATCTTTTACTCGCGTTTACATATGCATTTTAATAAATCTTAAAGTAAAAACAAATAATAAAAAAAAGTAAATTATTGTAAAGATTCATATATTTTACATTTTTAATTATAACAATAAATGGGAGTGTTAAGGTTTATATTGTTTTGCTAAAATACTATGTAATATGTGTATATAAGTTATTTAAATTAGTGTCCTTTTGTTCTAATTAAAATTAGAAGAATATTTCAATAAGTTTGTTGACTTGTTGTTTTTAACGTAACGTTATGGCAATATGACCTAATAAATCTGACGGTTATAAAAAAAAAAAATTTGAGTATATCATCATTTTATTGATACTAATAATATGTTAATTCATCCTTTACATTTGTACCATATTTTAGCATAACTTGGCTCTCCGGGTTATTGATCCATTGTTCCCAATGCAGTTCCAATTCTACAGAATATGTCTTTAAATATTCTATATTGAACTTAACACTAACATGAAGTATTGGAGATATGCAGGATTTCAATTTGTAATATGTGTCTTCTAACTCAACTCGTTATTATAAGATTCTTAAAGGCTAAACCAAAATCAAGAAATAATTAGATTAATTATTATATACCAAAAATTAAATTTAATATCATTTTACTGTAAAAACAAATTTGTTGCAAACTAATCTTTTAAAAGTTTAAACTTTTGTAAAAAAAACATTTGATTTAATTTTTTGAATTAAAATTAATAAACAATAAATAAACATTTGTTAAATTTTGTGTATGTCATCAAAAACACTAGACTTGTCAGGCGGCTATAAAAACACTAGTTTTGAAAAACTTAACTATTTCATTGAAAGCTATTTTATTTGTTAGAAAATTTATAAATATTATTAAAGTTAATTATTAAATAAACTATTAAAGATACAACTAATTTATATTTTTATTGTAAACTGGGTTGGAAGAAATGTAAATTTATCAGTTAAAGTTATAAATTATACTACACTCATGACATTTGCTATTTTATATTTGACTTTTTTCACATTTATATATTTTTATTCATCCATGATATTCTAAAATAAATATTTTCTGGTGGATTCTTTATGTATATATTTCTTTAAGGTTTTTATATTTGCGTATATATATAGAAAAGCAGGAAAAGAATATCTTTTATCAAGCAACAACAAAATTTACATTTTAACGTTTCTGAACAATATAGGTCGCAAAAATGATTAAAAATACAAATTGAGAGAACAGTCTCTTATTTCTTTACCCTAACGAGCTTCCAGTCCAACTTGCAAGATAAATTAGTCGTTAGTTAACCGCTTGCCCTAATATATTTACGTCAATAAAATACAATTGTTTTGTTGAGAATTGGTGCATTGAAACATACTCAAATTGTATTAGAAATAAAACGAGCGTAGGCAGAAAAGATAAAGCAGCATGAATACAAATAAGCCTTTCATTCTATTCATGAATATTTTTCCAATTTTTACTCAGGACTTATTATTTTTTGCTGCATATATTTACACCATTTCAATTTTAAATAAACATTCAACATCTACTGAATTTTTAATAAAACCAAAAGCTTGTTTATGTACACTGCCGAGTAATAAATATACACACAATAAACAAAAAATAAAAAACCGCATTGGTGTAGAGATCGTGTAATGTATGATAATCCAGATACCATACGAAATGATGTCTACTTAAATGTGAAACGGTCCATCTGAAAGTTATATGGTTCACATTATAAGGGGCATGTAATAGTAATAGAAATGATGATGGCGACAATAAAATGTGTTTGTGTTGCCAAAAGCATAAAAGATATCAATCGTTAAAAGATATATGTTTATAATAAAATATGACATAACAAACGGAAATATGTGACTCGAATGTATTGATAAGAAATAATGATATTTATTGGTAAAAATGGTACAACCATGTTGTATTTAAATGCGTTTGAATAATGCAGATGAAAGCTTTTATGTCGTTGTAGGGTAGGCAATTATTTATAACAAGTAGGGTACATTGAAATTCTACTTGAGTCTGACGCTAGTCTACTCAAATAAATAGACGTCCTTAAGTCCAAAAAAATGCCTTACATTATTTATGCTTTTTTAAATTTATTCTAAATTTTTCATTTGTATTTTGTACATGATATTTGTTATGAAAGAAATTTTTTTTTTTTTAATAAAGATGTAATAATATTTTGTTACTAATTTATGTTTATATTTTGAATATAAATACAAGTATGCATACGTTCCATAGTTTGGTACTACTATTTTTTAAAACTTAAAAAAATATTTATAATCTTTTCTCAATTATTCTAGTTAACTTTAGATCAAATTGATTTTATGTGTTTGTTTTGCTGATGATCATATATACGTCTAACATAAATGTTTGAGTCACAGTTCCTGTTTTATTATAGAATTTTGCTGGTTATATTATACAAAAGAATTGAATAATTATTTATTTATTTTTGTTTGTCATACTTGTACAAAATCACTGTTTGTAAACATTTTTTATGTAATTTAACATATTAATGCAGTTGCGTTAATAAATTATTATTATTATTATTATTATTTATGTATCTATATACGTTAACAAAATAGACTGACAAAATATAAGTAAACATAATTATTAGAATAAATAACATTGTGTACATAGTTGATATATATATAAAACTAAATACACTATAAACACTATAAACTTAAGTTTTTATTGAAAAAGAAATATTTAAATCTGTAATAAAATTCAGAACTGCAGCAAATTTTTACATTTGCACATATTTTGTTTAAAATATTGTACATTGCGTAATATGTCATGCAAAAATATGCAGCAATGATACGTTAACAAGTTAAAAACTTTATACAGACTAAGTATTATGAATAATTTTAAAAGCAAAACAGCAATCTATATTTTTTCTGCAATTTTTAATTAATTTTTGGATTCTAAATTTGAGTGAGAAGATGAATAGTTTGGATACGGCCTGTTCCAATTAGAAGAAAAAACTTCATTGATTGAGTCGTTAATAATAATAATAATAATAATAATAATAATAATAATAATAAATTTATTTTCAGTGTTTGTACAGTTATACACATAACATACATACAGCACGCACATGAAAAATAGTCAGAATAAAAAAACATAAAGAAAGAAAATACAAAATAAACAATAATAGCAATAATCTTAAAATCAATTAATTGATTCCTTAAAATTATAAAATTCAATTAGATTATAAGGTTCGCAGGAGTTTAAAAAACGTATCAATTTTCTCTTCATAATATTATATGTACTTGCTTCTTTAATTGATTTAGGCAAGTGATTAAACAACTTTATGCAGCTGTAATGTGCATTCTTTTCAAACAGTTTTAGATTATGAGAAGGAATTCGGTATTCCTGACCATGTCTTGTGTTGTAATTACTTGACAATAACTCATTAGCAAATTTATTCCTATGTTTCTATATAAATTTGATACATTCTAATATATAAACTGCAGTAATTGTTAAAATATTATTTTTTTTTTAATATTCCTCTACAACTATCGCGTTGTTTCATTTGATAAATAATTCTTATAGCCCTTTTCTGAATAATAAAAACTGCATCTATATGCGAGCTATTACCCCAAAACATGACACCAAATTTAAGTAACGAATAAAAGTTTGAATAGTGAAACATGTTGACAATGTTACGGTTAGTATTTTTTGAAAAAATTCTTAGTCCATAACAAACAGTACTTAGTTTTTTAGAAACATATTCAATGTGATCATTGAAAATTAATTTATCATCTATGATAATGCCTAAAAATTTTGCACTACAACTAAATTGATAAGTTGTATTATTTAAAAGAATATTTTGTGGTAATTCAAAATAACTACCTGTTGTAAATAAAACACAACTCGTTTTTCCAGAATTTAATATCATTTTGTTTTGAGCAAACCATTATTCCAAACTTTGCATAATATTATTTCTTTTTCTAATGATATCTATGTAATTTGAACCTCTTACAAGAAGATTCATCTGCATAGTTTAATAGTTTAGTGTCATCAGAAACACTCAAATATATATCATTAATATAAATAACAAATAAAAGAGGACCCAAAATACTTCCTTGTGGAACCCCCACGTACATATTCAGAGCAGGTGACACCACATCACAACCATTATTTGGATCAGTAATTTTCACAGAGTGTGATCTTAAATTTAAATAAGATGATATCCATCTATGCGCAGTATTTTGTATTCCATAGCGATGTAATTTAATCAACAGTATGTTGTAATCAATGGTGTCAAATGCTCTAGACAAATCTAGCAGTTTACCACATGCCAAGTCACCGTCATCTAACGCCGAATTTAATATATTTAAAAAATCAAAAATAGCCGTATCTATGCTTCTTCCTATCAAAAAGCCGTGTTGAAAGTCACCAAACAAGTTATTATTTTTTTAAGTGAAGTAGTAAACGTTTTGATATGAGATTCTTTATAATTTTAGAAAAAGTATTAAGAATACTGATAGGGCGATAGTTGCATGTTTCATTTAGATCTCCTTTTTTAAATATGGGCGTAATAAGCGCTTATTTCAACTTATCTGGAAATATTCCATCATTAAATGAAATATTAATAATATGTATTAATGGTTTTAATATTTGATTTAAGCATCTTTTTATTAAAAGTATCGGAATTTTATCATATCCAGCACTTCTTTTATTTTCCATTTTACAGATTGTATGTAGTAGTTCTGTTAGTTAGTTAAATTGGGCTGTCTACTACTATATTTTTTAATAGTACTTCATCATAAAAGCATCTTCTTTTAACTATTTTCCTGACTATTATGTTGTCTACAGTGACTGTTTCTGCTCTATTCTTTAACTTGTGTTTTATACATCAACTGATTGTTTGATTAAAAAAAATTGATCTGTTACGCTGCGTAAAGCTGATTTTGAAGATCTTCTATAACTGTATGCGTGTTGGATTAGCAGTAATAAGTGACGTTTTCGAAAATGATTTTTTGGACAGTCTTTCAAGCATCTTTAAAAGAAAAGACGTTACAACGTCCTGGTTTTGGTATAAATATAACTTTTATTTTTTTTAATGTTATGGGGATGTAGAAAAAGGCAATACATGCCTTATAGATTTTTACTAGGTGGGCTAAAATAAAATCTTTGCTGTATTACAAATGAACCAACAAAATTTTATAGTCATAATGCTTTGAATGGTAAAAAGTTTTTAGTTTTTAGGTTATACAAGTTTCATTTACAAGGTAGTGTGCAGCGTCACAGTTAACCCTTAAAGAGAGTAAGATTGCAGTGTTATACCATCTTTGTCAAAGTGGTACAGCGAGGAAATTAAGTTTTTAAAAGTATCTTTGTTGCTTCCGATAGATTAGGTTAAGTTAGGTTAAGTTTTACTTTAGCCTTGCTATAGTGGAAGTGTTAACAAATAAGTTTTTTGTAAACTTTTAAAACTTTTTTAATAGAACGTTCAATCTGATAAACGTTTAAAGTTTTTTCCTTTATTAAAAGATTTTCTTGCAGCTGTTTCGAATTGATCCAGTTTGTTGCACTATTAGGTTATGATACTGTAAAATTTATACTTTAGTGCTCGGGAATCTATGTATGCTAATGTTAACCGTAGCACAATGGTCTAGTGCGAGAACTGATGTGCAGGCAGCCCGGGTTCGATTCTCGGCAGCGTCAATATCTAATTTGTTTGGATTCCACGTTAATCTGTAGGTCCTGTATGTTTGTCTGGAACTATTATCGCGCACGGAACACCGCTTTAAACAAAACAAATGGGGACACTGTAGTTGTCGTGAGTTCGGAAGCTACCGTAGAAGATAAGGCAATAACAAAGATCGGCAGGTAATATTCCGGTAGAAACACTGATAGTAGAGGGACTTAAAGAAAGGCACATAGAATACACAAAAACAAGTATGGAGATAATCGCAAGTAAAGGGAAAAAAGTTCAAATTTCAAACACTCTATATGTTATCCCAATTACGATAGAGAGCGAGGGTTTAGTTGATATCAAAACATTGTTTAGTGTACTACAAAATTTTAAAAATGAGATAGCCGTGCACAAGTCCAAAGTTATTAAATTTGAAACCGAAAAATTGGATATGAACTACCTAAGAAAATGCTTGGAATACATATTCCAAAAGACAGATGTACAGAAAATTATAGTGCAAAAAAAAAGGAAAAAGAAAAAAACCCGAGGTCCACGTCAAACAAAAAGAAGTATATTCCCGAAAAAAACAAGCTTACAGAAAAGTTAATCATCAAGGTAGCGGATGGAAAATCCTACGCAGATACTCTCCGAGATATAAAAAAGAACGTAGATATACAAACTATGAATGTTCGGGTTAAAACGATAAAAAAAACACAAAAAAGGGATTTGATGCTAGAAATAGAAGGAGACAGGGAGAAAGCAAAATCCATTAAAGAAACAATAAAAACAAAACACAAAATATGGATGTGGTGATAAAAAACAACAAGGTTACACTTCACATACTAGACTTAGATGGAGACACAACAAATGAAGAAATAAAAAATGCAATCAGCAACAATCTGAGTAATGCTAGTGACGAACACATTCAGTTAGTTGCTTTGAGACAGAAACCAAATGGTAGCCAAATAACCACGGTCACTTTACAAAAACGTCATGCGTTAGAGCTTACTAGTAAGCAGAAGATCAAGATAGGATGGGCTTCCTGTCGGATAAAAAGGAGAGTAGACCTACAGAGATGCTTCAGATGCCTGGATTTCGGCCACCAGAAAGATGAATACCAAGGCGAAGACAACTCCCAGAATTGCCTAAACTGCGGTGAGGTTGGGCATAATAGAAAAAATTGTGAAAAGACGGCACAATGCACATCGTGTAAAACCAGCGGCCACAGAGCGGACCAATTCAGTTGCCCAAATTTCAGGAGACTTATCCGAGAAAAAGAAAAGAAAATGAACAAAGCGTCGGAGGCTAGGGTTAGACGTAAAAGTATTAACAACATAAATGTCTCTTAAAATACTGCAAATAAACATAGGTAGAGGGAAGATAGCGCAAGATCTTGCATATGCTACTGCTATGCAAACGCAAGTGGATATACATACTAATAATATGCAAACCAAACAAAGAAAATGGTTGAAGGGGGAAGTTGGATAAGAGACAGGAGGAGTGATGTGGCAGTGACTTTTTTAAATAAGAATGTAGATGTACGCGACATAGTCAGAGGAGATTACGTGTATGTCATGACGAGTGTTTTTAATTTGATAGGGTGCTACATCTTGCCTAATATTCCGTTAGAACTATTTAAGAAGAAGGCTGACAAAATCATGAAAGTAGTCAGAGATGCAAAGCGCGAAACTATTCTGGCAGGAGACATTAATGCAAAATCACTGGCGTGGGGTGCCCCTATTTCAGACGTAAAAGGACATTTCTGGATGGACCATTTCTCCTTGTGCGACATGGTTGTCATTAACCATGGGAACAAACCTACCTTTGTCAGAGGCATAAGTGCAACACATATCGACGAGACTGTAACAACTAAAAAAATTGCTAAAATTAAAAAAAATTGGGATGTTCTGGACATCGACAGCCACACGGAGCACAGATACATATGCTTTGAAATACAACACAAGCATTATAAAAACGACAAAAAACACAATTAATTAATGACCGCGATAGATTGGAGTACGTTTAGAGCATCCATGGAAACAAGAATAAGCTGGGGAGAAGGGAGCCTATAAGGATAGCATAGTCAAAAACAAGGACTGCTCAACAAAAACGTTGCCGTATTGGTAAAATCTTTACATAGCAGAAAAACGGGACGAATGCAATAAGATCAAAAAAAAAAATATCCAGACTGTTGCAGAAACAAATTCCGAACGACGGTGGAAAAGCCGACCTAAGTAGGAAACTCAAAGAAAACAGAAATGAATTAAGAATTACGATCCGGGCTTCCAAACGAATGCTATGGAGGAAACTATGTGATGAGCTGAAAAATAATATCTGAGGGAGCGGCTTCAAAATTGTTATAAGCAACTTAAAATACAGACTACCATGTGAGTTAGACCCAGAAACAAAGAGACAAGTTGTACTAGATCTGTTCCCAAGAGCGGATGACAACTGGATAGAAAAGTCGTGTAAAAAGCAGGTTAAACTTTTTAATATGGAGGAACTACTCAAGGCAACACAAAAAATGAAGGGCAAGAAAGCGCCTGGCCTAGATGGAATACTTATAGAGGTAATAAAAGAGGTAGTAAAACGGTGGCCAGATGGTGTTTTAGAAGATCTAAACACATTACTATCACAGCAGAAGTTCCCAATTGAGTAGAAATGCGCTAAATTAATTCTATTGCCGAAAGGTGTAAACAGCATTGAAAAGTTATCGTTCAGACCGATAAACCTGCTAAATAAATTTTGCAAGCAAGCTGTATGAGATCCTGCCAAGGAAAAGACTTCTTCAGGAAATTGAGAAAACAGAAATGCTGCACAAAAATCAATTTGGTTTTTGGAGAGGCAGATCAACTATCCAAGCCATCGAAAAGATCTACAAAGTCGCAAATTAGGACAAAGCGGATTGGTGCGTGTTAGTGCTTCTGGACGTTAAAAATGTCTTTAATACAGCTAGACATAGCTTAATAATAAACGAACTAAGGCGAAGAAATATATCATCTTATCTGCTAAATATCCTGTCTGCGTACCTAAAGAACAGAAAATTAGTGTACAATAAATCCGAAGAGATGGACATATGTGCCGGTGTTCCACAAAGATCGGTCCTCGGACCAACCTTATGGAACGTGCTGTACGATCCAATTCTGCAAGTACAATTGATGGGGAATGCTACAACAATCGCTTTTGCAGACAATCTAGCGCTGTTGGTGACCGCAGAGAACAAAGATGACCTAGAAACCTGCACAAATGAGTTCCTGCACAGAATAAACCGCTGGATGAATGCCAATAAGCTATCTCTGGCACCAACTAAAACGGAAGCACTAATGTTAAAGGGAAAAAAAAGGTAAAGAAGACATAGTTTTTAAAGTATGTGATACCGAGGTCAAACCGTCAAAATCGGTTAGATATTTAGGAGTAGATCTAGACAACCGGGGTATGTTTGACATTCACGTCAAGGAAATTACCAAGAAGGTAGAACAGCAAATCGCAGTCCTAATGAGACTGTTGTCAAATACAGGAAGACCAACTAGCTCAAAGCGGGAAGTTATAGGCACAGTAGTGCATTATACTATACTGTACGGAGCACCGATTTGGAGTTGTGTGCTAGAAAAGAAAAAGTACAAAAACATGCTATGCGCTGTACAAAGGAAAGTGTTGTTGCGTGTAGCCTCCGCGTACAGGACAGCATCAACGGTAGCTCTATATGTGATCACAAGAATACCTCCCATAGAACTATTAGTAGCAGAAAGGTCAAAAATAAATCAGTGTTTGGAATCTGACAAAAAAGAAACAAAAACAAGGATGAGAGAGTGTTTGTTAAACGAGTGGCAGGAAAGCTGGTCTGCAAATACGGAGAAGAGACAATGGACCAAGAGGCTCATATCAAACTTAAAATAGTGGATAAAATGTAAACATAGAAACCTGGACTACTGGCTTACTCAAGTGTTGACTAGTCACAGATTATTTGGGACGTATACAAAACGAATGCGCATCACTGCTGAGGATACCTGCACCTACTGTGGTGAAGTGGATAGCCCTGAGCATGTTATCTTTGCCTGTCAAAGATGGGTGGAAACAAGGAAAAGTGCAAGTGAACAACTGGGTAGCGACATAACACCAGAGATACTGGTACAGAAAATGATGGATTTAAAGAAAAATTGGAAAGTCGCGCACCATATGATTATCACCATCATGAAAAAAAAAATCCGAAGAACAACAACGTTTACAAGAGTTAAGGAATAAACAAAACTAGGGAAATTTAAAAAGAGCTTGTTTTGCTCCTGTCGACATATCGGAAACGGTGAACCGGGAATAAAACAGTAAGAAGCAAAAAAATGAGTTTTTTTAGTGGGTAAACATTTTAAATAGTGGAATCCCACACTCCCATGCGTTCCAACCGTGTGGGGTCGTTATAAAAGATTTTTCCTTAAAAAAATAAAAAATTATCGCTCCACAAACATACGTGAGGGGTGCCGACGCTCGTAGTGAGTATGGCACTATAAGAAGAAGAATGTTAAAATGTTTCCCAATTTTTTTTAACACTTTTAGGTTTACATAAAACTTATAAAGATTTTAACGCTGCGGTAGGTTGTTTTGATCAACGTCGGGTTTTGGTATGACTTATGTTTTATTTGTGTGTATACTTAAGCTGAATATTATTCATCTGTAATGAGGTTGATACATGCCAGTTCTAAATTTTACTTAAAATACCTGTACTTGCTAGTGTGATATCTTTTATAATCAGGCTGCAAGATGTAAACAACATTAGTTTTTTTATTTCTATGTTAGTACTAATAATAAAATTGTATAAAAGCTTACTACTGTCATTTGTGTTTTTGCTTACTTATACATTGTGGTGGAAGTTTGCATCACATCCAATGATCAAATTTTAATATTTATAACGCTACAATAAAAGTCCTATGACCAAGCTAATCCTTACAGTTGTAATGTTGCTGGCGGAAAGCCAAAACATAGAAAAAAGTTTTATGTTTATGTATGTAAAAGCACGTCCTTAACTTGCTGTTTCTAAAGTTTGCAAAAACATTACATATTAAAGTTTACTAAGTCTACAAACTTTACATTTTACTATTTTGAAATTTGGGATTAATGCTATTGTATCTTGAATTACTTCTAGTTTGATGTTAGTGTTGTTACGTCTGCTTGCAATAATTTACAACAACCTGGAACTTTCTGTGGATTTTGAAAAAGTTTATTTCCATTTTGTCTGAGTTTTCGTTTCGGACATGACGTATCTTTAGTAGGGTGATTTAAAAAAAAAATTATGTAGCTCACTCGGTTGCTTTTTTTTTGTAACTTTTTGACGCCTTTTTTTTTTCTTATGCTTAAAACAAAGAACCGACCTTTTGGATCTTTTTTCTTAATAATATAAAAATCACTTTAGATTTTTACGTTGACGCTATTATATGGTTGGCCATAGTGGTTATATGCTGAAAATTGATTTATCTAGCTATTCTAAGGATGTGTCATTGACACAGGTAATCTTAAAGATATCTCTTTTGTGTTACCATTTTCTTAAAAGTAGACATGGTTTTATCAAGCTTTTGAATAAGGGCAACTGTGATTAACTTTGCCTGTGTACTTTTGCTTAAGGGATAGGGCAAGTTAGTGACAACTACTTAGGGGTGTTTGAGTATATATTTTTTGTAATTTTAACTTTTTTGTTAAAGAAAAGATAGTTTTTGAGTTTGACTCAGGCTCTTTTGCCTTTTTAAGTTGCTTAGACAAAAACTTAAAAGCAAAACTTTTTATTTGTTCTCTTTGTGTTAAAAGGTTTTTTTTTGTTGGCTTAAAACCTTTTGTCTGCTGAGAAAGGCTTGATTGGAGCTTTCCTTGTGTAGGATTATTAGGAGTTGCTGACTTAACACTTAAAGTATACGTCTTGCCTAGAAGAAGGTTTGCCTGTTCTATAGCTGCTAAACGGGTTTTCAGTAATGTCCAACTTAAACGCGCTAATACTGATTTTAATTAGGCTATAACTTGAAAAGAAATAAAAAACGAATAACATCATTTGATTTCTTTTACTCTAACTTTACGTATACAATACACTCTTAAAGAAATATAAGGTCATATTTGCTAGATTTTAAAAACCACACTAAAATGTTACTTATTTCACTTTAAGCACAAAACTGCTTCAAGTGCTGCAGGAATTGATTCAAAATAATGTAATAACATTTTATATTAGCTTTGCAATAACATATAAATAATTATATAATAAAAAACTTTTTTAATATTTTATTTTATAGACAAATATATAATATACATGACTTGTTAAGTAATTTTATATACCTATAAAACTTTTATTTTATTTTCCTCATTATCTTATTTAGTATAAAAGCTTTATCAAAGAGTGTTTTGATCATTATTTCTACATATACATCAAATAGAGAATGCGTTTAACATTGATTACATTTTGCTGGACTGCTTTATCTGTGTTATGTAAACCAACCCGGGTCAGCTTATGTATGTATACTTAATAGGCTATTCAAGTTGGTACATAACCAGTGCTTATATACCGATTTTAATTAGTTGCAAATACTATACCCACCAACAGCAGGATAGCAATTGTGTTCATTGTCGTTAGTAAAATTGTACCATGTGTTGAAAATAATTGATTAAATAAAAGCGTATTTTATTTAATATTATATTATCATTAAAAAGTTTAACTAAAAATTGTAACGAAAATAAAATATAGTATATTTTTAAACTATTAATTTATTATTGTTAAGATTTGTTAAGTTGAGTTAAGATAGAAGCCGTATTTATGTATTAAAAATTACAATTTAGCTTTTTAGTTGACGATTTTAATTATTAATTTGCATTATCTATACTAATAAATAAAATTACAGCTTGCATGAATTATTATAATACGTAGAACAAATGTTGCCACTATATATGAATAGAAAAAGTGGTAAATATTGAGCGCGCATCCGTTTTTGTTAAGCAAAGTTTATATTTAGGAATTACTTACTTTAAGCTATATATACGCCACTGCTGGCGTAGTCTTTTTGCTGCCCTAAACTTACATTACAAGTAGATTTACATATTTTAGTAGATTTCAAACCACTAAAGAAATTATTAATCTAGTCGGAACTAGAAAAAGATCTTAGTCGTATAGAATCGGATATCTAAACCACTGTTATTTTGAACTTGTTAACAGTGGCTGCTTAAATTTTTGTTAGAATTTTATTGAATAGAAAGATGATTTTTTGTTTTTAGTCAATCAAAGTTTACCTTATAGAAATTATAATTTTTTTTAATTTTTTAAACATCTGATGGGTCTTTTAGTTATTTTTAAATATTTTTGTTCGTGTTTTCAAATCTTTAATAACAATTTTTGCAATTATTAGAAATTGTTAATATAAGCTTTTGCAGCATTTTTCCAATCCTCAATAGCTTATACCATAACTAAGTGAAACTAAGTAAAATATGCAATTTTAGCTGCACGGTATTCTATTGTTTGCCCCAATCTTTTTATTAAATAGATAGAATTTGATCATTTGGTTTTTAAGCATTTTAAATAATCACGCCAAGATACTATACTATTAAGTGTAAGGCTTAAAACGTCCGCAATTTTTGTAAATATATTTTTTAAAGTATAAGGTATAAAATGAACAGACATTTACAAAACTATGAGTGGTACTTTTGGTTATTTGAAGAAGTTTGTGAATATAATCAAATAAAAAAATCGACAAAAGCAAAACCTTGAAAACACAAACATTTATAATTTTAGGTATAGAATAAAAACCTTAAATTTTAAATACACTTTTCCTGTTAATAATAAAACTGTTGGTAAAACTTACAGATTTGTAATCACGACTAATACAGGGTGCCCATAAGAAATTGGGCAAAAATTTTAACTTCAATTTTTTTGACTAATTTAGGCAAAGCACTTGAGTGCTTCCGAGCAAATTGATGTAAACTCCGTATCAGCGCTACTTTTACTGCTTTCACATTTTTTGGCGTCTTTGCCTTCCGAGCAGACCTAAGAGCTATATTTTATTAGCAATTTTGTTATTGGTAAACTTTTAACTTATTTCAAAATTGGTTTTTGGTTAGAGATCTTACTGTATTGACCAATAATAAAATGGCGCCAACAAAAATGTTGGATTGCCGTCGCTGACGCACCGGTAATATTAAAACTATCAATCCCAAACACGCGGTGTTGTAACATCCACAGTTCTATTGTAACTGAAATGATCTAACTTTGCAAGTTCCATTGCTTAGTACAGTACCAACTAAAAATTTCTTGTTTCATGTAGCTACCTTGTACAATGAAGCTAGTTAATAAGACTAAGATACCATACTCTATCAAATGCTTTAGAAGTATCAAGAATTACTGCAAAAAACATGATCATATATCAGAAGGTCTGTTGTCAAATGTATTAATTAAAATCCATATAGTTTTACCAAGTTATTTTATTTTAAAAACTTTTATACACTGCCGATAAAAAAATAGAGGTCACTTTAAAATTATGACTTAGTTTTTAAATTTAACCTTATGTTAGCAAATTGTGAACAATTGTACTGTATTTTGCACACTAAATTAAAAATTTAATGTTGATTTGTAAAGCATATTTAATGTATTTATTGCATATTTTAGAAATATCACAAATTTACAGTTCAGACAAAATTTGAATTTTTGTTCCTAGAAGTAATATGGAACAAAAAATATAAAAAAACTAATCACTAATAACAAGTATTACCCTTTCTTAGCTCCTAAGCAAATTTTATAAGCTGGTGTATGCTTTTGGATACGTTGATTAAATTCATACTAGACAGGTTCTATGAGATTCATGTCCGATCTGAGAACTGGCCAATCAAACCGCAAAATTTTCACTTTATCCAGATAATCTTTGACAACTACGTAAAGTCTAGCATTATCTTGCTTAAAAATGCCACGTTTGCTCATAATTGTCATGAACAGCATAACATGATCTTTGAGAACCTCTATAATGTATCTGTGAGTTGTCAGGGAGCAATTCTCAATAAAGACCAACTCTGTGCGTGCTTTAAACAGAAGTAACCCATCAAAACAAACTGAAGCGTATTTTTTCTGCGTCTTCTCCACACTTTCCGACGTCCGTTTAATCTAATAAAACAAAAGCAAGACTCATCTAAAATCAGTACCCTGCTCCAGTTTTTATTATTCCATGCTCTTAAATTTGGGCAAAAACTAATTTTGCAACACAATGTTGGCGTTGTAAAGGTGGACTTGTAACCATTTTTTTACAAGACAATGCAGCAGCTCAAAGTCCTCACCTAACGGTCAATTTACTAGCTGTTCTATTCTGCAAACATGTGGACACCAAAAAACGGTCATCTCTGTTTGTGGTGACTTTTTTTTGCTCAGATCCTAATCTTCTTGTTATCAGACTAGTATCTAAGTAACGCTGATACACCTTTTGTGCAGAACAAAAACTTTTACTAACAATCCTTGCAGTTTTACAGTTTTTTTGCCCATTTTCAATCGACGCTATAATTCTTGCTACAACAATAGAGCTTAAAGGAATTATGACCTGTTAAGTACAGTACACCGTGTGAATAACAAGTTGCGCAGAAAAAAAACAATATAAAGTAAAAAAACCACAACAAAATGTAAGTTTTCAATTAGAGCAAAACGAATGCTGTTCATAAGTCAGTAACTCGGTGATGATAACTAACAGATAGATAACATTTGTCAGAAAATAAATTATTAAACGCTTACTTTGGTTTACAATTTGCAAACATAAAGTTAAAAAATAAATTATAATTTTAAAGTGACTTTTATTTTTTGCTTGCCAGTGTAGTATTAAGTTTCAAAATAATTTTTGTTTTTTTAATTTTGCCAGTAACCGGCATTTTAAGTAAAACAACAACAAAAAAATAGAATAGTAGAGTTAATTGCTTAGGCGCAAGGAGGTTTTTGTTAAAACTGATTAGAAAGATTTAGTTTAAAAAATATGCTATTATAATAATGCCCTAACTTTTGTAAGATGTCAGGCTAGAATATGCTTGTTGTTTGTGGATGTTTAAGTTGTTTGTTGCTCAGCATACAAATGTTTAAAATAATAATCTAAAATTACTAGATTAAAGCAATTTCTATCATAATTGTCTGCCAAAAAAAGATAAACAAAATTCAAATTATGTTTTAGACTACATTTAAAAAAAAAAATAATTACAAACTAAATCAATGTTTGATTGATTAAATTGGTTTGTAGAACACACTAGGTTTTATTTTGTTGGCAATTCAACTTGTAGTTTAGTTCCTATTTCTTCTCAATCTAAGGTAGACTGTACTCATTAAACACACCTTAAGCATATAATAGAACTCTATTAGCATTAGTAGTATTTTTAACAATTTGTTGTGAGTTATTTTTTCCTAAGTAAATGGATCTTCTATGAGTAGATTTAAATAACCCAGAACATGCCATCATAACACATCATAATTACGTTTTATGTCTGCCGTCAGGTCAGGATTAGTTGTTATTATTAGTAAGGAGTTAGGAAGTAAGTTTTAGGATTATGATTCAAGGGCACGACAGATCACCAGTTCTAGATTTAGTTTCTCTACGTTTAATTTTAATTAAACCTGCAGCTGATAGACCAAGCAATATACTCTACGTGTTTTTAAATATTTATGTTTGAGAAGTGAATAAATATAAATACGCAACTAGTTAAGAAACAGTTTAAAAATAAAATTAACGTTTACACTACAAATTCTCACATTATTCAATTGCAGTTCTGTCTGTATCATTACTATTTATATCATTTCAAAAAAATAATCTTATGGTTTATGGTTTAATTAATTGGGTTTAAATTTAAAAAAGTAAAAGTTAAGATAGGTGAAATGTCCCCACAAATATTTAAATTACTTCATAAATTTCTTTTCTAGGATTAAAAAAACATGTTTGGTAGAAATTAAAAAAATTGACACACCTCTTTTCCTAAGGGGGCAAAAATAGCATTTTTTGGTTCGTTTTTATCAACTTGCATAAGCGATTTTGTATCGTACAGAACGATAAAGTAGGTCTTGAAGCAATCTAGGAATATTGCTGCAATTGTGCTAATGGCTTACACACAGTTGGTTGCTGTTCTTATGTTGCAAGCCTAATTAACCATCTTTAGTGCGGTAGATACTTGTCAAAAATTATTAAGTCTACAAATATTCTTAAAATTTTAAAATCCTACCAAACATGTTTTTAATAATAGAAAAGTAATTTATGTGGTAATTTGGATATTTGTAATAGAGGGCATTTCAGCTATCTTAACCGAGAAGACTTTATATTTATTCTACTATAAAAATATTCAAAACTTTTGCTGCATTGTCTGGCATATGGCGTCTATCAGATTTACAGTCCTGGGTTTAGTGTTGAATGTAGGTTAACAACACACACAAACTTTGCATAACAATAACAGATGCGCGCTGGACATTAACTACTTTTACAATTCATAAGGAGGCAAGTTGAACAAGTATGTGTAGGCAGGTAATGCAATTGTACTAATTTTAATAAAAGTATTAAAAAACACTATCATATAGCAACTAATGCCGGGTTAAGACTTACCCAATATACACAAAATAGTGTAATATATATGCATTTATCATCAATACTGTAAAACTTATATTTTTTCAAAATCTGCACCGTTTTCTATTTTTACTTTTTGCGTTATAAAAACTGTATTTGACCGAGTTTATTGATTTTAGCTTTATTCTTTTTATATTTGGTGCTTAAATTGTAATCGTAAATTTATTGAAGTTTAAAATTATAAGTTTCATTCTTCTTTGTATTATGTATATTATTTGTAATTATTCATGAATATTAATACAACATAATATTTAGATCGCATCTCAACTCATAATCAAACGGATCATTTCCTTCCACTCCTAATTAATATTCCAGACAACAAAATTGTAAAGTAAAATTGAGGTAGTAAATTCTCCCCATAATAGAATGATGAAACTATGCCGAAATTAACATATCCCCACAAGTGGCAATAATTAATACAAACGTTGATTATAAACCTCGTTTCCGTATTATTTATACCGCAAATTTGTATACTTGCCACGACGTATAGTCTAAAATTATGCAAATCTACATATATAGACCTGACCTTAACCCGATTAAAATTTTTGATACGGTTATGCACAACATCTTTATGATATTCCCCTACTGAATTTATAAGCACAGTAAAAAAGGCGCTACGTTTTAATACATACATTTTTGCCGCTGTTTTGCATCTCTTCGTTATTTATTGCGTACAATTATTTTGATTAAAATGGTAAATGTGGATAACTACCACGGGAATTGGACGTGCACAAATTTCGGCTAAATTTAACAATTACATTACCGCATCCGTGCTTCTGAAACATTAAAAATAAATTACCGGAATTTATTAGGATATAAATTGTGCCATTTTCAGATAATAATCTTGATAAAATTCTGACGATAAAAGAGAATTGAAATGTAATGTCTATTTGATGTAAGAATATATATTTTCTGTATAGGTATAAAATATTTTGGTGAATATATTCAAATTTTATCTTGGATATATCCCCTTTACATTTTCTCACAATATTGGAATGTTTTCTTGCTGGAAGGCAATCTTATTCTACCGAGCAGACTAAGAAAAAGTGATATTGATTATAGTTGGTGAAAAATATAGTCTTTTTATGATACTTTTGTCTTATTTGATAACTAATAAAATTAATTATGAATAAAAGTCGAGGGTGCGTGTATTGTACATTTAATTGTTTTCATGTTACATTGAATAAAAATTATCATTTATAACAGTCTTATTTATTTTTAACAAAACATCTTTTTTTATTTCAGGTAAGTGTCTATCTCCAAGTTTTAATATCCTGGAAGAAAAGAGCGGGTAATTGCATCTGACAAGATTGATATACAGAGGTATAGTAGAATAAAATTGCTTATTTAACAAATCGGTCTGGTGAATTAATCACCATTTATTTGACGTATGAAATCAATCGTTAATTTTATTTATATTAAATAAAAATATAATAGATAATTCATTATGTATACATTTATAAAACATTCAGTAATGATACGCAATTATGTTTACGTTTCTTGCAGATAGATGTTGATAGAAACAGTTTAAGTTTAATTACTTATTGCACAGTAAGTCATTTTATACAAGAAAGTTTAATCTTACTCAATGCGACTAGAAAGACACAGTAGTAAAAACAAACGTAATAAATCATTCAGAAATAAATGTTTAAACTTTAATAATTTATTATACTAAAAAAAATGATATTTCCATTTACCGTTTTATTATTTTGTTTCAATTTATTTGTTAAATTCAAATTTTAAACTTTATTCACAAATAAATAAACTATTTTAAATAATTAAATTATATTCAAATTTAAATTAATATTTGTTTTGTTTTGTTAATAAACACAATTGTGCAAAACATAGTACATGATACTTGTTTACTACATAATGCAAAGCTCGAAACGCAAATAAATTATTTTCTCAACCTGTAAAATTTATATTTTACTAATAATATATAACATTTTAAGCCAAACGTAAATAATTTAATTTTAAATGTTTTTCAAAATTGCTAATATGCTATATAAAGTTTTATTTTTAAGTAGAAAGATATTGTAATATGTAAGACTAAATGACTTCTATTTGGCATACAAAAATAATTTTTAAAATATATTTTATTTTACAAAGAATTAAATTTTTTAAATAAAAAATCACTTTTTCTCAAATTTTCTAAAACAAACTATTTGTTATATAATCGTCTTGATACGCATCAGCAATCACCGAGTGTTCAAAGAAAAACAATTGTTTTCCGTTTTGGGACCGGCCAAGGAGTACAATGGTTTAAACTAGCAAATTGATCCTACATAAAACGTTAATATTGTGAATGGCACACACAATTGAGATGCCACAGTATTGCAAGTCAAGGTTTTTTCATTGAGGTTAGTTCTAGAATAATTTGCAACCTAATTAAACGCCAATGCAAAGCAAACCTCAATTGGTTTTGAGAGATTAAATTAATATGATCAAGATCAAGACGGTCACACATTGATCTACTGACTGTAAGATAGAAGTTGTACTTCTGTTGTTTTGTGCTTTGTTTGTAACAAATATTGGTTGCAGCTCGGCGGGCTTTTAACGTACGGACACCCATTAGCAGCAGATGCCAAGTGTTTGGCTGCACGTGCTCAAAACTTTAAGTCTAAATTTAGCCAAAATTGATCCAGAACAGACCCAACAAGTTTTCTAATTAATATTTGCTATACACTTTAAAAAATTTCTACAACGTGTAATTAATTAATTAGATCATCTAAGTGTTTTTAAAAGGCTACGGGTACAAATCTAAAGTGATTCTCAGAAAACGGACAATTTTTATTTAATTATTTTTATTGCTTTGCAGAATAAGGACTAGATTACAATGACGTTTGCTAAAAAAGCTTTTGCTAACCATATGCAAAAAGTTTTTGTGTTTACGTTCACCGTGTCGTAGACCGCAAACAACGCGTTATAGATGAGCCAGTAAGAGAGCAAAATAAAAAGTTTGGTAAAAATAAAACAAAAATATTTTATTTGCCAAAAATAATTTATTTTACAACGTAGTTGCTTTTTAGTTTGTTACACTTAATCCGAAGTATTTTCATTATTTTTATCTTTTTTAAATAATACGGTTTCTACTTTAAAATAGACGTTTCTTGCATCAATAATCTCATTAGAGTTAAATCTTTTTTTAAGTTAAATAACAAAAAATGGTCGCAAAGAGATAAGTCTAAAAAATATGATAAAACTGTAAGCTAATAAAACCCTAATTCATTAATTTTGGCTATGGTAATTGCACACTTGTGCATTGCATTGATAAAAAAAAACTTAGTTCTTTACCAAATAAAGTTGATTGTCTTTCAAAACGTTCTTAAAACAATCCAATAAGCTGCAGATTGCTAGCAGAAATGTACTGTTTAGATCAAGGGTAGCCAACATGCCGGCCGCGAGCCTTGAACATTTTTCTGGCCCGCAAAATTTATCACTTTTACAAAATATATAAAAAAATACCCGGGTTTTTTGCAAAAAAGTTATCCAATAACCCGGTTTTTTGCACCTGAGTGTATTTAATTTATAATGCCTAAAGTAGTATTAAAAAATACATTATTTGTGCACACATATATTCAAAAATTAACTGTAGAACTGCATCTAGTATCATTACTATTATATTATCTATGTTTACAGTAAGAATAATAGTAAACACAATAATAATAATATATTATTTTCAATTTTTTACTCAAAAAAAAGTTTAACTTTATCTAAATCTAATGTGTATGTAGATATAATTTGATATGCGGCCTGCGGAGTTATAATGCATTTTCAAAGTGGCCCGCAAGAACATTTGGGTTGGCCACCCCTGGTTTAGAATATTCCTTGTTTTTTGGTGTATAGTGATAGATCCATGTGTTTTCCACATTTAGTAACAACGCAAAATTTTTATTTTTATTGCGTCTGTCCTAATGTTTGGGTAATGTAAATTTACCAAATGGTTGTTGACTATCGTCATTAATATCTTTGCAAGATAGCCTATTAGTAAGATTGGTCAATAACTTTTTTATTGTGCATTTTATACTACGTTTTACTACTATTTTACATTGCCCCAAAAATGTTATGACTGTTTTTGTACCATTTACAATACCTTGTATTTTCTTAATTGAAAAAAAAAAAATTGTAAAACAAAGATTTGCAAAACAAAATGAATAAAGGTGTTTTTTAATTTGCGTTTGTAGTTTTTAGCCTGTTTACGTAATAAACGGGTGCAATAGCAGACAGTTTTCTTCCGTTACTGTTATTAATTTTTTGCACACTTTATCATTGAAAATGGATATTGACATTGTCAACACTTAGTTTTTTTACAACACAGTTTTATTTACAAATGGGTTTCTGTGTGCAATAACAGTTTTTAAAAACGTTAATGCATTCTAACAATTTTTTTTTAATCCTTTTAAAACGTGTTTTTTTTTTCTATTGTTTTTTTATGTTTCTATTCTATCCATGAACGGGTGGACCAGCTTAATTTTAAGATATTTTCTTAGAGATTATTGTTACATCCTTGAATTTTTACTCTAAAGCTCAAATTATTGATTTACTATATTTTGTACTTAGAAAATTTGAGTTTTTTTTTTGCAGAAAATTTATTGAAGTTTTAACATTGGATAGCATTTGTTGTAAAAAAATTATAATTAAATGGGCTATTGTTTGGCAAAATCTCTTCTAACGATCTTGTCATGTTGTCTTTTAAGCTGTTGTGTAAAAAAGCTTGCAATTTGTTTATAATCTAAGTTAACTTCTAGATAATTTTAGGAGACGGCATAATTGACTAAGCCGCCTGTGACGCAAAAAACAGTTTTTCTACAAAAATGTTTCTTTTTGGTCAATTGCTTGCAAAATAATTGTCAAATAAAGAATTAACTTTTCAACAAGTTCATTAACATAAAAGCCAACATTGTGTGTTAAGGTAATTTTGGCGTAAGACATTTTGTTGATTGGTGTTGAAAAAGCTAAAATTGTTTTGGCTTCTTAATATGGTATCTTATTTTTTGTGTTAAATTTTTTGAATTGCAAATTATTTTTTTGCTAGCAAACAATGCAGTTGTCGATGCGCATAGCTTAATAGCTTATTCCTTAGACAATTTTAAGTTAAATCTGCTTTATGAACTTTTATTCAAAATTTCATAGTTATGAGCAATATTAAATTCAAGTTAGCGTAAAAGTAAAGTAAAGGCCATATTGAAAAAAGTAATGTAAAGTTTGATTATTTAACTTATTTTAATTCTTAGCAAGTATTTTATTAAATTTTTTAGTCAATATGTCCTCCCGCTGCCTCACAACACATTCTTGCTCTTCTAACAATTGAAGACTAGTTTGAATACTATCTGGGTTTTCTTGCATGAATGCAGTTGCAGCTATAATATTTTGAATTAGTTCATCTCTGGTTTGTGGTTTATTAGAATACACCAAAGTTTTTATGTATGTAAAACACACCCTTATTTGTAAATATTCTAAAAAAAAATTAATTAAACAATTTAAAAATTTAAAAATTACGACAATACACAAGGTCTTACTGATATTATGCAACTTGTAGGCTGTTATACACATTTAGATTAGCCAGTTTTGTTACTTTAAGCAACCTTGCTGACAAGTAAACCGTCTTTTGCATTTAACCTTGCGTATTTGTTTTTGCCAACAAAACCTTACAATGTTTTAAAAATTAAAAACTTATTAACTTTTTTTAAAATTGCTTTGTATCCTAAGAAGCAAAAACCGAGAGATCTAATCGTTGTTTTGCAGTCTGGCAAAGTAAACTGATTTGGTTTTTTTTGCCAAAAAAAAAATTTGAGGTTTATTTGTTGGATCTTCAACCAAATTTGATTCAGAATAAAACTGCAATTTATTGGTGCAACTCGGTTGACTTCATCAACTTTTAAACAACTAGACTCACTACTATCAAAGCGTTGTCTGCTAACTTTGGTAGTTGTTTTTGGTTGATTATGAAATTCAAAACATGTTTTCTTATTATCATAAAAAAGGAAAGCGTTTGTTTTTAACCTAGCGGCATATTAGGTAAAGTTAGGTTAGGTTACGTTAGAAAAGATTAGTATTATAGGGTAGATCTAGCATATAGAGATAAGAGAGGGCAAGGGATAACCAAAAATGGTTTTGGGTACATTTGCTTTTCAATTATATAACAAAGATTTAGTTTAAAAAGTTAGTATATATGATTTTTTTTTTAAAGAAAGCTTTACTTTAACTTTTTAACTTTAACTAGTATTTACCTAATATCTGTTGTTTTTCATTGGTTTATGCACCAACGTTTTGATATTGGGCTTACAACATCTGCATTTTTTTATTCTAGTAGATATGCAAATATTTTGACCTGGATGAATTTATAGCATTTGTTGTGTTTAATGTAATCAATTCTTTGTCATAAAAAAATTGTTTTGAATCTAATAGTTAATCAGTTACTGACTTTCACTTTTTTTATTTTTACCAAAAACATTGTATTAAAAAAATAGCATAAATCTATCTTGTGTCGCCAAATGTCAAAATACTAAATATTTTAAAAATATTTTATGAAATATATTTGATTTAGTGATACTATCAGCTTTAAATTTTTTATCTAATAAAACTGCTGAGATTTTTAACAATATTTAACATAAAAGTTGTAACTACATTTTACATCATGTTTAGTAAATTTAATATTTTCATACATTAAAAATAGATAAAAGTGATGACTACTAACTTAATAAAAGAATAAATCTTTTTTTTTAAGTAATAGCTAAGTTTTTTTTCTTTCTAAAAACTACACCACCGACTTTAAAACACTATGTTTAGAGTAATACGTTCTACATCATAAGTTTTTTTTTAACTTATTCTGCACAACCTAATTTTTTTCCAATCTTCTGATTTATACAACATATTTCTAAATGCAATATGTTGCATAAATTAATTTAAATATTTTTTTCAAATAACCATTACTTAATTTTTTTTTTATATGTATATAAATTATGTCGTGGGCCGATTTTTATAATTGTTACTAGATATAATTAATAAAATTAAATAAAGAATTTGATTTATTTATGATTATTAAAGAACGGAGTGTTCATACAACGTACAATTATCGACTGCCGGTTTGAAACAATTCCCGTCAGTATAATATTTCGTACAGGTGGTTATCAGTTCGCAGAACTGCATTGATAATAAAACTCTGTACTCAGCAATGTCTATTGCAGCTTTAATATGTTGCAGTAGACATAGAAGACGTCACCTGTATCGTATTCTTATATTATTTATTAAAATTAATAAGTGCTATATAAGGAAATAGTATCATTACATAACATATATATATATATATATATATATATATATATATATATATATATAATGTCTATATTTGTTCTGCGGCAGTTATTTCCTTTCTGCATAAATAATTTATGTTCTGTTTTAAATTTATCTTTTCAAACATGTCTCCAAAGTATTTGAACTGTTTTTACTTTTCCTATTATTTTTTTTTTATTTTTTTAAATTTTTTAATTCTTTTAAATTGCATCAACTTAAACTAATAACTAGAGACCAGATTCCTAGCTATTATGCTTACGCTAAATAGTTAAAGCATCGAAAATATTTTTAAATATATGCACGAATTGTGAAGAATAAAATCATTTGGCACTACATTTTTTACGCTTTTTTTGCTTTTTTTAGTATTTTTTTGAATTTGGTACTTATTTCAAGATTTTGTGCTTATTTTTAAGCTTTTTCTTCAGTTTTGGTGCATTTTTTTTTGATAAATCAGTTTTTTTGTTAAATTTTGTGGATTAAAATTTACATAAAAAACGCAAATTATTTTATTCTTTAGAAAACGTAAAGCAAAATTTACGTATCAAGATCTTGCATATTTTTTATAATATTATTTAGACAAGTTTAATATAATTCTGTAAATCCCGGCTGAGCTCATAGCGTATTTTAGTGCCACTTCTTTAAGCAAATCAAATAACTGTATTTTATAATTCCCAAAATAATCGGTAGGTCGAAGATTCTCTTAATTTAGAAAATTTTGAAAACGTTGTAATACTGTTTTCGGATTCTGCAAGTAAGTCCGTAAATACCTGCCAACAGTTCTAAAAAATAAAGAACTTCAGAATAATTAGGTTTCTTAAAAGATAATTACGGTGTTGTGAGTCATGCCATAAAATTGAAACAAAATCCGAAGATGTATTTTTGAAAAATTGAGGTTTATCTACATTAAATATAATAAACTGTATTTTGAGTGGAGAGAGCAAAATTTAAACATGCACCAGTAACAAGTGTGCATGTCGAAAGAAGTTTTTTTCTCTTTCAAAAACATTTTAAGTGATGAAAGGTAGAATTTTACAGTTAAACACTTAAAGCAACATTTAATTAATAACTGTTTTTGTGGATAGTTTTTTTAGTTATTTAAAAGTTTGTTTATATTATTTAAAATGTGTGTAAAAAATATCATTACTCAAACTGTTGTAATTATAAATGTTATAAAACCTTTATTAAAATATTTTATAGTTTTGGATTTTTTTAGTTTTATTATTTTTTTTCAATTGTCATGCCTTTTTAATGCTTTTTTACAAGTTTGGTGCTTTTTTAGTAACATTTTCATGTCTTTTTAAGCGCTTTTTTTCGTATTTTTAATGCTTTTTAATCCGCTCTCTTCTAATAACTGAATTTTATAATTTTTAAATAGTCCAATAGATTTAGATTAAGAAATCATGCTGATTCTCTTATCATTAAAATTATCGTAGAGCCAACAAACTACATATCGACCAACATGGGGCGGTGTTTTATCGCGCTGGTACCACATTCTGTTACAAAAGGCAAGAAGGTCTTTGTTATCCAGCAACATTTATTTTTAAATTTTTTTGCGTATAAATCAGCATTTAAACAAGGTGGTAAGATTTGATTTAGTAGTAGTTGCTTATTTAAAACTAGACATCATGTGTCTGTAAATCTTTGTCGGTACACTTGTACCCTAACTGCGTACGGATTTTCTAATGACCAGATATGCTCACTATGTATATTGTTAACGCTATCTCTTGCGAACATAGATTTATTGCTCTAAAGTATTGAATTAAAAAAAATTGGATCTTGTTGATGTTGTTTAAGAAACTATTGCAAAAAAAGTGCAAGTTGTTGTGCTGCGATGCCTGGTTGTAGGTGTTGTATTGTTTGATAATAATATGGGTGACAAAGTTTTCTATTTAAAGTTTTCAAGACAAAAATTTTAAATAGTTGTAAACAGGCGGTTAATTGCCTAACGCTGACACCTGGTCATCAAAAACTGCATCAACTTTTCTGCCACGATATGCTGTTGATGTGGACCTTCACTACTGCGGTTTTCAACTTCAAATGTACTCAGCCTTTAAAATGCGTTCAAAAATATGCATCAAGAAGGTTGCTTTTTGTAAGGAAATCTTAATTGATACGTGCGACATGCAACTAGGGCATTACTATTACAGAATTCGTTAACAAAAATAATATCTGCGTATTCTCTGTTGTTAAACAGCATTTTTATCAAATTTTACTAACCAAAGAAAAAAAAAACAATTTTGTTAAGTATAATATATATAATGTTGTTTTGTTTGTTTTTTTTTTCAAATTTTTTTTTTTAAATAACGTGTATTTTTTGATTATCTCAAAAACATAGCTAGATAGAACAAAAAGTTATTTAAATTTTCTGTTTGAAATTAAAAAATGTACCTTAAACTTTATTTTTTTTGTCTTCAGTTAAGAAACACTCTGTATATGGTAAAAAAACCATTTTGTCTTTTTTTGTATTCATATCTACTCCTTACATTTACGTTTACCAAAGCAGAATATATTTCTGATGTATTCTGACCTCTAATATAAGTAAAATGCTTTTCCTTGTTCTCAGTAATAAATTTGTCTTTGTCTTTATTGAAGATTTCCGGAGATTTTTCTTTTAACTTGTAGATATTTTTTATTATTTATTTTATTATAATACTTTATCTAAGAAAAATAATTTATATTAATGTGATATAATACTAAAAGCAAAGTTAAATGGTCCATTAATAAATCTATAAATAAGCTTTGGCTAAAACATGCTAATCCCAACATAACTTTAAATGACATATTTGAACCACATCAACTTTAAACAAATCCGAATAACCCATTAATCATTGAATCGAATAAAGTACGCTTTGAAGTAACATTGTTATCATTATAATGGATCATTTATTACAACGGTTTGATTATAAATTTGCTGGCTAAATTTATACGAGAGTTTGCAGCAGCTAGGGGTACATGCGCTCAAATTACTTGTTAGGCAAAATCAATTTTCCATACAAAAATAAATCAAGTTTTAATTACTAGGCGGTAAATTGATGTGCGTCAGTTCTTTTTGTGATTAATTAAAAATATTTATTTTTAATCTTAGGCGTTTATTTCAAATGTTAAAAAAATATTTAAATTAATTAGTTTATATCTTAAAAGTATCTACAAACAGTTATAATAACTAAAAATAAATGTTTTAATATCAATATCATACTATAATGCAGTATATGCTAACAATCGGTAAAAAAACTTCTCTAAACTTATAGAAACGGTTGTTTGCCGCAGACAATTTTATATTTTGTATTCTAGATATAATTACTGCTCTAAATAATTAAAAATAGCTTAAATTATAAATATATGATAGATGAAACTGTGTAAGTGTATAAAAATTCTAATGTATACATTATTTGCGTTAATTATAGATATTTCTTGCCATTTTGCAAACTTTTATTTTAAACTATAATTATAATTTAAGCTACAACTATAGATATACTTAAAACTAAAAAAAACTGAAAAAAAAAATGTTGCCTGGTGTGTCGGTTTTAATAAAAAAATAGTTTTTGTTGTTGTTGATTAGTAATTTCTATAAAAACTAGACCTACTACTAAAAGTATTCTGATGAATGATAGATATGGCAAACATTTAATCAACCTTAATTTTGGTTAAGTTAAATTAAAAATAATTAAAATGGTAACTTAATTTAATGCTTTGCTAATACATGGTTTTTATAAATGTCTGGGATTATGTAATCACTTTAAATATGCCGCCTTTTTAAAATTGTTCACCAAACTATTTACTTTGTTTTGACAGTTGAACTTAAAGAGTTCTATAACTAGAGATTTAAAGCCAGCGTTTTGCCGTACAACTCAGTATCTCTGTTCTTGTCGCACAACACTATATCCTCTCCCTCTCTCTATTAATGATCGAGCTGCTATATTTTGTAGTTAATAGAGAAACGTCATAGTGCGACAAAACAGAGATACCAAAAAATGTACGCTGCTTATACATTGTTTAAACGACAGCTTAAAATCACTAGTTATAGAACTCTTTGGTTGAACTTTAACTGTATTTACGCACACCGAAATTGAATTTACTATTTCATTAGAGTGGCACAAACGCTATTACATGATTACATAATCTCAAACTTATATAATGACCCTGAATAATAAACAATACAACAGAACTATTGCTATTAAATTAATGCACAAATTTTTTTTTTAATCTAATTTTAAAAACATTTTAAAACAACTTAAATTAAAACTTTAAATAAAGTGTTGTCTATTTTGTTGTCAATATAGTTTTGGCAATTATGTACTCTACTTTACTAGCATGATTGTTTGAAAACTTAAAAAAAGACACTTTACAAATTTTTTTCAAATTTGGTAATTAAATCGTTTCAACTGTAATGAACAATATCAAAAAATTTGAAGAGGTTGAGTCGATTTCTGATTAATCTGATTGCCATCAACATATGTGTATCTATGTTGTTAGCAACGTTATTTTTGTTATCTAAAATGTGGTCAAAATGCTTTTTTTAGTATCATGCTCAAGAATTAATTATTTTAAAAAGCTCTATGCGGCGTGTTCTTACAAATAATGCGTTTTTATGCCTAAATTTAGTCAAAGAAATTAATAATAATAATAATAATAATAATAATAATAATAATAATAATAATAATAATAATATTTATTTCCCAACAGAAAATACATTCCAATAACAGGGAAACATCCAATTTAGTAATAAAATTAATACAAGTACTATAAACAATTAAACAATTAATTTAAAAAATAGGTATTTAAAAAAAGTAATAACTAACAAAATATAATATTAAAAATAAAAAAATAGAAAACACATAAAAATTTATAATCAATCAACTAAATCTAAAACTGAATTTATAAATGTTTGCAGTGATTTACAAAATATATCAACACTGTATTGAATATTATGATATGACCTAACCATTCTATACATGCGAACTGGAGCAATGAGCTGTATTAGGTGTAGCATAGTAAAATGTTAATGGATTTTGCAAGACAACACAAGGTACATGTAAACTGAAGTTATCAATAAGTTGGGTATCATATCTAAAATGTATTATTTTATACAAGTTCATCAGTATAACTATAGTATGCCTGCTCTGTATTGATTTCATACTAAATTCAGTTAATAGAAGGTTATAAGAGTAATGTTTCTCAAGATATGAACCATGTTTAATAAAGTACAAGTACTTTAAGAAACGGTTTTGCATTGATTCTAGCCGATTGATGAATTTAACATAGTTTGGGGCCCAAATTGCAGAGCAATATTCTAGTTTGCTAATTATGTATGAATTGTACAATAAAATTGTTGTTGATATAGACTTAAATCATTTGGACGTTCTAATAATAAAACCCATTGTTTTAAAACACTCAGCACACACTTTTAAAACATGACTATTAAAACTTAACCTAGAGTCAAATAACACACCAAGATCACAAACTTCATTTACAGATTTTAAAACTGAGCCATTAACATTGTAGTTATAGTTAACAAATTGGGCATTCCTTGTATAAGAATCGATACAACATTTATTTACATTTATGTTTAAGCCATTACAGTCACACCAATCATACATTTTTCACAGATTGACATTCATAATATACTACATATTAAGCACGATCACACAAATACGAAGTTATCACAGAAATAATATTACCACTTATGTCAAGTTCTTGAAGTCTATACAAATGTATATCATGAGGTATACAATCAAACGCGTTGGACAAGTCAGTGTAGATAACATCTGTCTGTGTTCTGTTTTCCAAATTTTTTGATATTGTTTCACTAATACTTAGTAGGTTTGTAGTGGTTGAGCGCTTTTTCATAAATCCATGCTGGTAAGGCAAAATTATATTTTGAACATGACAATAAATATTCTCCACAATTAAGGATTCAAATACTTTGGAAAAATTACTCAGTATTGCAATAGGCTTGTAGTTAGAAACCTCAAATCGGTTACCTTTTTTAAATGATGAAATCACCTAACATTTTTTAAGATCTTAGGGAAAATTCCTGTTTTTAATATTAAATTATATAAAAAAGTTAAAGGGTGTGCAATAACTTGAGCAATATCTTTAAGAAGAAATTGCGGAATTTGGTCGGCCCACGTTGTATGTTTAGGTTTTAACATAGATAAACTACTCAAAACATCAATTTTGTCAATAACAAAAATTTTTATAGTATCTAAAACGGTACTAGTGTTATTAGAACATCCACGGTCATGATAAACACTACTAAAATGTTTGGCAAAGTTATTTACTATTTCTTGTGATGTGGTAAGAACTAGATTGTTATTTGTCATCACTCCAGGGATAATTGTAGTATTTTGTCTATCATAAATAAAAGTCCAAAACTTCTTAGGATCGTCTTTATTTTGGTTTCAAAAGTTTGAATAAAATTAGAATACGAAGCATGTATTTTTGATTTTAAGTTCCACGCTCGCAATACCATGTTTCGATTTTTTGTGTCGTTTAATAATGCGTTTTTTTTTTAATCAAGGAATTTATTTCTAAAATAAACCATTTTGGATACTTTTGACTTCTATGACGCACTTTATGTTTAGGTACGTGTTCTTCTAAAATTGAGTAAATTTTAGTATACAATATGTCACAGGCATCATTGACGTTTACACAATTAAATAACGGGTCTCATTTTACACTACAAAAAGCGGCATAAAGAAGTCTAAAATTGGCTTTCCTCAAATTAAATGTAGTTCTAGGAGTATTACAGGTAAATTTTTGATCAAATGTATCACAGATGTTAAATGTAATATGATATGGATCTGGATGTACAAGATGGTCTTCTGCTAAATGAATACTGCAGCTAATATCAGGTGATGTGAAAACAAGATCAAGTGGCCGATTTATATTATTAACAATATGGTTGTATTGACAAAGTTGACGAATGTTCATAAAATTGATAAGAGATTGATGAGTTGGAGATGAACCGCCTGTTTCTATAATCTCTTTAAAATAAGGTTGGTTGAAGTCACCACATATAAACAAATTACTGGTTTCTTGAAAAAAGCAAAGTATTGTTTTTTTCCAACGTTGTTCCAGGTGGGATGTATACGCATATTAACGTAAACAATTAATTATTAAAAATATTTTGGCAACTACTACATCAATATTCTCACATGGTGATACATATGCAATTTCTCTACTTTTTTAAGTAACGTTAATAGCAATTAATGCACCACCACATTTTTTTTTTCTGTGATCTCGGACTACATTACATTTATTTGAAAATAACTCTTGATTATTAAATAGTAGATGATTGTTACAGAGAGTGTCGTGATACAATAATATATCATGATTGTATCTGCGGGGCTAGTAGGTTGGGGTAGGAAAAAGTGGTAAATTTTTTTTAAATATTTTAAATTATTTTCTAGAATCTAAAATTTGGCGAAAAATGTTTTCCAAATTTTGTTGTACATTCATAGTTTTTTTACCTGTCTTTGCGCGGTTATTTTGTTTGAAGTAGAAATGAGTGATAAAAAAGTTTTTAAATATGAAAGTTTGTTGAAAAGTGTTTTTTTTTTTTAATTTTGGGTTTTATATGGATAATGCTTTTTGGCTGTCCCTGCATATGGAACCTCATATAAAAGTTAATTGCGGCATATTTTTAATTTTGGGCAACATATTGATAGTGTTTTTACCTATCCTTGCGGGGCTGATTTTTTTGAGAGGGTGTTGTAATGCGTCCGACGGTAGACTTCATTATAAATTTTTATCTTAAAAATAGAAGTTAAATTTTTTTGAACAATATTTTAAACTTTTAATACAGTTTATTGCAGTATTGTAAAGATGATGAAACTTGTTTTTACTGCAAAACGTTCTTAAGTTATGAATTTTTTAGTGCAAAAAGTTGTAGTAATTTTGACTAATTTTAGTACCAAAATAAAAAAAATTAGGTTTTCATTTCAAAACAGTGGTAAACTTTGAAAATTTATAAAAAAAATTGAAAGTAAATTTTTTTTTTATAAATTATGTAATGAACGCATTCCTACTCTATCAAATAAGACTACGCCTAAGTTTCTGTCTCAAAAACTGTAGGAAAAATAGGCTTTTGCGTTACACTATTTTTTGCCAAAAAGTGCTTTTTTATTTTTTACAAACCGTCACTGGTTTGTTTGTTCAAATATTAAAATAAAATTAAAATAAACTTTTTTAGACAAAAAGTGTGTTAAACCCGCTCAATTTTATTTGAAAATTATTTTAAAGTGTACATTTTTTATGTCAGATATCTAAACAAAAAAATAACGGTTAACTATAAAAAAGACTATTTTAAATAAAATTTTGTGGTTTATATCCTATCCTTATAAGATTAAATTTACTCTAATTGTTGCAAATTTACTATTTTTTAGAAATAAATTTTACGCCGCTACTATTATTTTTGCAAAATCCGTGCATAGTTTCAAATTATAGATAAATTGTCAATGAATCCAAAAATTTGTTTGCCCCATCTTGACCGTTTTTAAAAGTAAGTCCTTACGTAAACCTCAAACAGAGATGATTTTGAAGGTATCTTAGGGAAATTTTTGAAAAAGTTATAGGTTGATAGAAAACAAATAAACTAATATAAAGTATATAGAAAGCCGTAAAACCCAAAAAAAAAATATTTTAAAACTTATTTATCATCAACATTTGTTTTCAAAAGTTGAAAGATTTTTAGCAAAAATAAAAACCACTAACTTTTTAAAAATTGTGGAAGTTATATTTAAGGAGAGATAATTTAAAAAAGTTATCTAAGTTTACATCTTAGTAGAGAAAAACTGACAAAAAATTTAAAAGAAAATTTTTTGTATAAATACCAAAATGAAAATATTGTATAAAATTTTTGTGAAAAAAAAAATACTTTTTACGGTCGTGTAGTCAGAGACAAAAATAAATATTATTTCTGAGAATAGACTTGATAAATATAACATGTTTCACGTATCTTTGAAAAAAAAAATTATTTGATATTTTTATAAATAAAAAAAGTTACAGTAGTTAAAAAAATAAAAATTTGTGGTTTTTGTCTATAAATAAATAAGTCGGCCAAAATTGCTCTTTACAGAAAAATACTTTTATGTTTAAAATTGTTGTAAAAGTTTCAGATTGATAGGTTAAAACAGTTTATAATTGTTAATTGTGATTTGGTTTTGTTTTAAGGTTTATGAGTTACTCTTTAAAAAAGAATTTAATTCACTATACGCTTGGCCTAAAAACCTAACTAAAGGCCGATTTAGAACTGCAGTTTAAAATCACGTTAACAAAATTCCAACATCTTGAAATAGTATAGTCTACATACCGTACAAAGCAAAAAAAAAGTTTTTTAACATAATTCTTATCAATATTTTTATGTTGACAAATAAATTTTTTGCGATTAGATTGACAATAATCTACATGTGTTTTTTTCTTTTACCGTGTTCTACCCTGTGACTATAAACTTTGCTTAAAACTATCTGTATTGATTTGTGGCTACTTGATACCAGTTTAGTCTTGTAGTTTGTTTTAAGTTGTTACTCCACCTTGTCTGGGACAAACCAACCATTTTTTTTCCACTTTTTTCATTTGATGAGTTTGCTGCTCTATTTGTTCTGTTTTTTTGAAACGTGCTTTGCCTAGTTTTATTTCATAGCGGCAGCGTGTCCCACAACGTTTAGTACTTTTGTTATTAGGCGTTTGTTTTTAGTCGTTTAATTTTTCTGTTTCTTTTTAGTATTTAATTTATAAAAGTTTGGGAACCGTCAGTAGCTACTGCACGCTTTATGCTTAACAAATTAAAGACGGTCTTGTAAATCTAAACAAAATAAATACATACTAAAATGTTATATTATATTTTACCATTTTTTTTAACACTTTCCTAGTTTGTAGATGTTTAGTAGTTTTAAAACATTGTCTAATCTTGCTTGTTTTTTTTTGTGGATAATTGGGTGGTTATAATTTTTGTAAATAACTTACAAATTTGAAATAATAAGCTGATTTGCTTATAGTTTTTCTGGTTCTCAATATTTCTTTTTTTGTGTATAATTATCACAACAGCATATGTTTAGTCTTGCGTTATATCTTTTATTTTTTGAACAGTATTTCTAGTTGGTTTTCAAGTATGACTTTTTCAGTTTTTAACATTTTTGTTACTATTTCATTTTTGTGTGCTCTTTTTTAATTTTTTATATGTTTTTTGTTATAGCAGGTATTACGGTTTGTACTTTACTTCTTTGATTTTGTTTTGATGTGTTTTTGCTTTTGTTGTATATAAATCAAAGTAGAAGTCTTAAACCGCCTATACAATGTTATGTCTTTTACTTGTTTGCCCTTTATGTATTTTATTTTTACAATTTTTTTCTTGTTGTGTATTTTTTTTCTAAATACTCTGCATTTTCCATGTTGTTTTAAGGAAGTTTATTTGCAATTTGTACATTGTTTA
Organism: Tachinus rufipes; assembly: GCA_963932245.1. Lineage (NCBI taxonomy): Eukaryota > Metazoa > Arthropoda > Insecta > Coleoptera > Staphylinidae > Tachinus > Tachinus rufipes. Next base: position 85,740,226 of record OZ010743.1, read on the forward strand.
TTCTGATGATTTGTTTTACCATTCTTTAGCATTTGTTTTGTTTATTTCTGTGTATTATGTGTTACATAAAAAAATCATGCAGGTCATCCAAAAGTGTTATTGATGATGTGGATTTCGAAAGCATTACTAGACTATTCTTCTTGCTGGGAATGCTCAAACAGTCATTTGCAAATGGAATACCGCTTGGTTTCTTAAATAGTTATTACAAATCTTAAAAACATCTTACAGGATAATGCCAATTGCTACACTTTACGTAAAAGAACTTGCCGCTTATATTGTGACGTTAAGTCTTTTGATTTTTTTTTCTTTAGTTTTGTTTAGTCAAAAGTTTATCAACATGCCTACGGCTATCCAAAGTTAGCCAGTTAAGCTAAATCATAATTAAAATTTTTGTCAAACAAACGCAAACAAAACCAAAAAGAGCATTATATATGTTGTTACAAACATTTGATTTCTTTTGTGGTATAAGAAGAAAATCTTTGTAAAAACTTACAAATGTCAGATTTACTTTCAAAATTTGCATTTTATGGACGCATGACCTTCCTGCGTTGCATAGAGTTTGTAGCAAAATGTTTAATTGCAGTTTGATGTTGTGTGGCCATAATGCTCAAAATTGTGTTTAACACAAACTGCAACATTGCAGAACGTAGTAAAAAACAGAATTTTTAAAAATATAGGTTTGGGATCTTGCGACCCAAAAATTTTGCTGAGCGACCCCATTTGTCTCTAAGATGCACAGCCCTAGAACAATAAACTTTGTTTGCCGCACATCAACCTAAATATAGTTGGATATGTACCCTATAACATACTAAAGCAACTTTTTACTGCTGGTTTGGAAAGTGTAGTAAAATATAATATTATCCTCATAATGTTTCACTAAACATCTGAACTCTAAACAAAATAACAAATGCATTTGAATGCTATTAACTACGATTGCGTCGAAGTTCAATGATTTACCGCTTTTTCTACGTATTACATGTGAAGAGAACGTTTTGTATCAATATATAAAGAAACTTGTTAGGTTTAAGAAGTCTTTAGACAAGCCAGATAATAGCTTTAGCTTTAGAAACTGGCTAAGCCAACTAGCCTTGGTACCGCTGAAGACATCTGACGTAGAGCAGTTGACCTATTAGAAAATAAATTAGAAAAAAGCTCATTCAATTTTAAAATAGGGTTTAATGCAGGTCTTTTTAGATATTTATTGTGTCAGTATTACAGTGTTGGTTTGACTAATTTGTAAGATGTTTTTGTATTATTTCTCAAAAACGTACATCTTTAATAATAGAAACAGATTAGACATGATATTTTATAATTATTTAGCATATTGGTAATGTTAATAATTTTATTAATATTAGTAATATGATGTAATACAAACAATTTGTAAATAAATTGAAGATTTAAAACAGAAACTGTAAATGTGCCAATATAATGTTTTAACGTTTTACCACCTTTGTTGCCATAAATGTCTCGTGTTTAATAATAAAAATGTCATCAAAAATTTTTCTCTTATGTTATAAGCAAGAATATTTTTATGTATTATTTTATTTCAAAATATAGAGATCAATATTGCGTTTTATAACAATATTTTTATCTTTTTTCTTAAGTATTGCTATTAAAGATCGCATATCGGCGTTATAAAAGTTAAGCAAACCTTTGTGAATTCGATGATAAAGTATTTAGCATTGTATTATCAAATGACTTGCTTTATTTGCTGTAATTCGTTAAGAAAGCATTACTAGTGAGTCATTGTTGTTGTAAGCTTTTAGTGCTTGGAAAATATATTGAAAAGCTATTTCTATAAAATTTTCCGAACTAGTGAAATGTAGATAATAATAATGGGGCTCAATGATTAATTGTTCAATTTCAATTTTATTTCTAATTACAATTGCAATTACTAATTTTGTTACTAATCTGTAACTGTAAATAATTTTAATTTTAATCTATTTTGCTAACTAAACATAAACAGATATACAAACAAAATTTGAACTGCGTATTTGAAATTTAATTAATATTTAATTAATTTTGTATAGCATATAAAATCAGTTGAATTTATTTTAATTAATATAACTGCAATAGATTAATTATATAAAAGCCTGTAGTAACTAAACAACAAAATAAAACTATAATTTTATATTATTGTATTTTTTTTGCGTAAATCTAATTAATTATTTATTTTTTATAATTTAAAACCTATAAAATGATTAATTTGTTACTGTTTTGGAAAATATGATTTAGCATACATATTTTGATCGTGTATGTTAAAAGAAAATATTTTGATGAATTAGATTTTATTCATCTTAGCTTTAGCAATTTTAATTAAAATTCGTAAAAAAATTGTTGACAAATTGATAATTGTCTTGAGTTGCAGAAAATTAGTGCATGTTAACTCACAATGTTCTAAAGTGCAAGTTTTAGTGAGGCGTTTTGTATGCTTGTGTTATAGCATGTTAAAACTTAAAAAAAAATACTTTTTGCTTTTTAAATGTTAAGATAATTATTTGATGGTAACATTGTTGGTTGAGCTGCTAGTAGAAACAGTTTTTACAGTTATCCGACAAGATATAACCGTAGTCTGGTTTTTCCGGCTATTCTTGTTTTAATCAGTATAAATCTGTTGTTACCTACCATTTTTGAAAATAAATTGGTTTTTATTAATACTATAAAATAATTGTAATTCTGCTTGAGCTTATACATAAGTTAAATCTAAAATTTTGCATGTTACACCCAGTTATAACTATTAAGACAACGCTTCAGAGCGCAATAAATAAATTTAAACTAAAACTCCCAATTTTCTGGAGATGTCTTTAAAAAACTTATTGATTTAATGTATCTGATTCACTGGAAACGCTTACCGACTAACTTCTTTTCTCTTTTAATCTAACTGTGCCTTATATGTGCCGTTTTTAAGAAACCATTAGATGTGCGCATTCTGAGCCAGCTTTGTTAGCTAGCATGTTGATTAATTGCTTTTATTGGGAAGTCAAGACAAAACAACTCAAGATTTTAGCAATTTTATAGAAAACAATTTTTGCTTTTTTTGTTCTCAGTTGAGTATTACAAACGTAGTAAGGTGCTTTGAATATTGGTCTCATTCTTACTTTAAAATAAATCTATTCTTTTTAGATAGAAAAATGAAGCAGCCATAACCTATGCTGGACATGCGTATGTCAGAGTAAATAATTGTTTTAAATAGTTAAAACTTATTGCTAGTATTTATTCTTGTGCAGAAGTGGAGTTAGCATATTGCTTGCCATCTTGGCTTTTTTTTAAATGGTTGTTATGTGTTATCTAAAAGATAATTTTTGTTATAACTTTATTCCTATGTACGTTGCATTACCCATCTATAGAACTAGAACGCCGCCAAAATGAACGTTTTTGTGCGGAGTTAGCTTATAATTCTTTAAGAAAAGTTAAACCTTGTTCTTTTTAGGATTAATTTTAACTTTCCAGTACCAAAACCAACTTTTAAGCACTAAAAATTCCCTTAAAGTTTTTGCATGATGACTTTTGTCTTGCAGTGTACAGCACGGCACATGCCTTACACTACAAGGCAAAAGTCATAGACATACTCTTATATAACTTTACAGCCAGTGTCTTTTTTTTTTTTAATAAGAAACATTAAGTTTTATAAATCTAGAATTGTTAAAACAATAAAGTTTTATGAGTAGTCAATGATATCAAATTTTATCAACATTGAAAAATACAACAGCATCTGCTTAATTTGTCTAATAACTACTTTTATTTTAATCAGTCCTTTTAGTTAATTAATGGGTTACCTGAAGTCATGCCAATGAATTAGCATTAGGTTTTTGGCCGTTGTATAATTTTGTATTCTATTCAAAGTTACAGTTTCTATCAGTTTAGGGTTTAAGGTTAACAGAAGACTAATTGGGCAATAATTTTGTAAAAAATGTTTATTTTTTCAATCTTTGGGATAGAAATAACATTAAACTTTTTAATGACGTCCTTAGCATTTGTAATGTGTTTGAAGAACTTAACAGCTTTAAAAAAAATATCAAAGTTTTTTGGAAAACAATGCAATTGTGTCGAAGTACCAATTTAGGTTTAAAATGTTTTACTATAGATAAACTTGCAAATAAAGGTTGTGAGCAAATGCTTTAGTTTTACCTAAATAAATGTATTCAAAGTCATTTTGCTTATAAATAAAAAGAAAAACTATCTATTTATTTTGAAAAACATTAGCTAGCAAAAAAACTTTTTAAAAAGATTATCCGCCCCTACAACAAGCCAAAGTACAAAATTGGTTCTTTGTAGAAGTGGAAATAGAATAACCCAAAACGCACTGCCCAGGACCCCTAATAATCACACACTACGCGTTATTTGGGACAGTTCACCGACTGCAGCACCGGCCTCCAGGCAATTACCGCAGAGTTAGACGACAACAAATATTATTTCCTAGTGTTATCATAGGATTTTAGTTTGCTTAGAGCCGCGGTTATTCTGCTGTTGCAGTAGTAAATCGCCAGTGATAAGAATTTCCTTATGCTCTCTTTAAGTTTAGAATGTCTGCTTTCTGCTGAGTTGGCCAAGGAGTAATAGGTAGCAGTCGTGTGATATTTGGCAATTTTGTATTGCACATTTTTTGAAAATGTTGATTTGTAAACTGCTAGCCGTTGTCCGAGAAAATAACTTTGGGTATTTCCTCCGGTAAAACAGCTGCTGCTTGAGAAACTATATGGTTGCTTTGTTTGTAGCTGCAAGCACTAGTATTGGTTCTATGCATCTAGTGCACATGTTTATCATAATGAAAGCGTGTTGATTTCCCACCTTCGTAGTGTCTAAGAAACCTACAAAACCAAAAGCTTTTTTCCTAAGGTTTGCCAAAGTGGGATTTTGGAGGTTGGCACAGAACATGCACTCTTTGATAAATAATTACATTCTTGCACACAGTTAGCCAGTAGTAACCCCGCAGAATGGCGGCAAGTGATGTTGCTTCATAACTTCCTACTGAACGGTTGACGGCACCGCCAGTTGGTCACGGCCGGCTCTGGTTGTTATAAACTCTTTGTGTTTTCCTGGACGCCAAGGTTTCTCTAGTCAGTAAGTGTATTTTGGTTTGCTAGGGATTGTGTGCTCAGTCCAGCTATTGGTGTATGATTATTAATCATTTTCTAATTATAAAAGATTACTTGGCTGTAAACTTATTCATTTATTATAACAAAATATGTATCTTTAATAATTCGAATATTTGATCTAAATACCGTTTTACTTAAAAAGTTATAGACATAAAATAAGATACAAAGAAATGTTCTCCTGCTTTATTTTAGCAGTGTTATATATTTTTTATTATTATTTTATTTTATATTTTAAGTTAAGTAAAGTTTTAGTTTAAGCTCTAATAAACAAATCATATTTCTGCCAACTTACAACAAAAGTTGTGTTCGGTGCATTTCTAGGTTTCTATTTAACTTTGTCTTATATTAACTACTATTTTGTATTAACTATGATTACTAAATCTTAATTTAATAAAATAAACTTAAATAGTAGAAACTAACCAAAATACCTATTTAATTGAGTGGATTTCAAAGTTGCAAAATAATATTAACAAAATATATTCTAAATTTTCCAACATTCAATTAATAAAAATGCAATTTGACAACGCCGCCCGGTCGTCAGCCGCAGTTGAGGTGCCGGGCTGATGCATTGATATGACACAGCTGATTTGCAATTCATGCTCTGTAAAAATATTTGATAAAAGTTTAAAGTGCTTCAATTAACATAGTGTGTTATGCATTACATAAACTCCGGCATGTTTTATGTAAAAAATCCGAATATAAATTGGTTTTGTTTATAGGACAAAGTGTTGATGTTTTCCGGCTGGAAATACACAAGGTGAGTGCACAAAATGTCCGGCGTGCGATGACTTTTATATTGGGCTTTGATATAATATGTTAATAAATTTGTCATGTATTTACATAATACATATTATTATTATGGAATTTTTTTATTTAGGTGTCATCTAAGATATCCTTATTTATTATAATTCTCGTTTCCCCGGTACAAAAACAGAACAGTTTTTAAACGTATATTTTACATCTATAGGGACACTATATAATGATGTCTCATGATAATTTATTCTCACATACACATGCCATGAGGCAAAACAAATTGTTACGTCAATTCAAACTAATATTAATTATGTAGTAGTGAATAAATATATTTATTCTATATTTATATAAGTACAGACGACAAACATTAATAATTATGCAAGATTTATTTGAGAATAAAAGCATCTACTGCGATCAAACTGTATGGCTTTATTCTGAAAACTGAAATACTACAATGATTACATTTGTTTTTATACTTTTTGCAATTCCGGTGAAATAACAAGTTCTTAGAAATGGATTGTTTTAACAGTTCTCAGAGTTAAATAATAACTGTCTAGTGCCGTATTATGTCGTGCACTTTTTATTATAATATATGTATTATGTAATTTTCTAATAAATTGTAGGGCTTGCATAACAGTATGTGTTGTCTTATTCTTACTTGTTTATATTAATGTTAATTACATATTACTACAGGGTATATCATAGTATAACATGTTGTGCACAAGACGACTTCTATTACAATATGAGAATGAAAAAAATCTTTATTTTGATCATTTAATGATTGCAACTTTAAATACTGTGGATCTAGTTCATTCTTGATGTTTACAGGTTTCATAAATATGATATAAGACTAATTGGTATGGAAATAAGAAGAGTTAAAAAATCACTCGTGTTTTCTGGTTATCTAAGATATTATATTAGAAATAAGAGTTTTGGTCCAGTTTTCCGAACCGTTGTTATGCCACTCTTTTCTCTATTTCCTCAACTTTCTTGCTGTTTTTTTCTGCATTAAGTGTATGACGACTTCTTTGCGAACCTATTGATTCTGTGATGGTTTTTTGTACAGGAGACAATAGAGGTGACGACGCTGCACAGCGCCCTTTTTTTGTTTTCTTTAGGTCCGTCTATGTTGAACATCAACCTGCCTAGTGACGCAGCTATTTGTGCAAAATGTCTGCAGTCTATGCAATGTTACTTGCAGGATGTCAGTTTTTATCTTATTTAGTATCTTTTACCAATTCTTCTGAGTTGTCTTCATTGCTACATCATCTGCGTAGCTTATAAGCCTAGCATCTTTAGCCGCAGATCGCCGTTGTAATTTAAGTTTTACAGGACGGCTCTGACTGAACCTTGTAAAACCCCAACGATTACTTTATTTTTTAATACAGTTGTCTATCAGAAGGTTGCGGTTTTCCAAGAAACTGCAGATAATCTTAATCAAATAAGTTGAGACTACAAATACTTTAGTAGTGATTTAACTATATTGCTCCAACGTGCTGAGTAGAAGGCATTTTTGATATTGAACGTAGCCAGCACACATTTTTTTTGTACATCTGTTACCAGTTCTTGCATCTTCTGTACTGCGTCGATAGTAAATCGGCACTTTCTATAGCCGTATTCCATGTTCGACTGCTTTTCTTAATGAGTTTATCCAGCATTCCACGCATTTTTATTGGCCTTAGCTAATGCAAATTGTATTTTTTTACGGCTCTGTTTGTAGTTTAGAGTCTACCTTCTACAGTTGCTGGTTGTTTTTTCTACGCACATACCTGAGATCTTGTCTAACTCGTACGTACTGATTTGAAATTTTTGTTTTACCAGTATACCTAGTCTGCATTTTCAGGTCTTTTATTAACAACGACGTTATTGCAGATTTTAACTATAGCCGCCATCAACTTAAGGGCTATGTGTGAAGAGCTCATGTTTGTTCGCTTTGGCAATTCGGCTTACTAGCTGTTCGCGTGCTCTTTTTTGTAGTTCCAGCGTCTCTTACTGGTAGTACGGTTTTTTGTTGCATTTCTTTGAGTTGTTATTTCTACATTGATTGTATTGTAGACACTGAGGTTTTTTTTGCATACTTTTCAATTCTGGATATACATAGTCATATTTGCTGAGATTATTGTAACGTCGATGTAGGACGAGCCACTTGCGCTTTTAAAGGTCGGTTTGTTGCTCTTGTCTTGTATAATCAGGTCGTGTTCCCGGCTTACTTTGCAAGCTACATTTACTGTCGTTAGAATTTTTTTCTCAAGCAACATCTTTGTTTTATTAGGTCTGTGGGTCCCGATGTTTACATTGTGTTTGTTCATCCGCAGTCTGTATGCTGCTTGTTTTGCCTTTGTAATTACATCAGGTAAAATGGCGGTAATGATAATAATACTTCTATAGCTGCTGTGGGCGTCGTTCTCATTATTCCCGTTATTTGTAGACATGCTAGCTTTTGAACTTTGTCTAGTGTGCACATGGGAGTGGTTTTTTTTTTTCATACAATCGTTCCTTATGTGATAATGGGTCTTACCGTGTACTTCCATTTGGTCATACTAGGTGTTAGTCCCATGTACATTCGACTATCGTTTTGGTAGCAAAAAGCACCCAAATGGTTTTTGTTGTTATATTTGTCAAATGTAATTTGAAGTTAAACTTAGTGTCATGCGTTAGTCTTAGATATTTTACCTCTTTTGACATCGGGAGCTTGGCTCCATACTTTTTCAAGTTTTTTAGGTCTGTAGTGTTTTGCTGTCTTGTGAACGGTACAAATGTTGTTTTGCTTGGGCTCACTGATAACCCCTCTTTCTGCATAGCCAGAAAGATGTCTATGTTGTTGAGTATCTGTAGTAATTTGTCTATGACTAAGCATCACATTGGGGGTGAGAGTACGCTTCCCTGTGGGCACTTGCCGGCTACTTTGGTTTCTACAGTTTTTCCATATAATGTTTTGATTACAGTCCAGTTCTTGAACATGGAGTTGACCCATTGTTGGACGAGAGGTTCTATTTTTTGGATTTCCATTGTCTTTGCAATGGATTTCAAGATAGTATTGTCAAATCCCTCTCAATATTCAGAAAAGCAGTCAAAGCTATTACTTTGTTCTGGATGGTGTTTTTGCATTTGCTGACTAGTTGGTATATAGCTAGTTTGCATGATTTACCCGTTTGGTAAGCATACTGATACTGGTGCAGTGGTTGGGCCTTTAGCACCCCGTTTCGTATAAGTCTATCGACTGTTTTTTTTTTAATACTTTTTGCATAATAGATGTCAAGCTGATTGGTCTGTAAGATTTAGCCAGGGCATACGTGGGTTTCCTTGGCTTTGGTATAAATACCACCTTGACCACTCTCCAGCTGTTTGGTATTGCGAAAGGGGTAGGATCTCACAAAAAGGCTCTTTCAGCACTGCAAACCCTTTCTGTAGTATGATGTGATAAATTCCATCGGCTCCTGGCGACTTAAATGATTTGAATGTATTGATCTCCCATTTCAGGTTGACCTGATTTATTATGGTCTTTGCTTTCTTTTTGTTTGCCGTTTTATTTGGCATTTGCAGGTTCTTTTGATTACGTACTTCTGTTAGCTTAGAGCCCGGGAAGTGTGTCTGCCTCAGCTTTTGCAGAGTGCCCTCGACTGACTCTGTGTATTTTCCGTTTTTGGTCCGCAGAGATCTAATGTTCCCAGTACGCTATTTGCTTTGCGTATGTACTTAAAATATCTTCTAATCAGACATTTTACAATTTATAGTTTTATTACATGTAATCTATTGCTTTTTCATTTGATATATAATATATTACGACATTAAAAACTATACCCAAACCGCCTGATTTGTGCTGGTAATTATGTTTGAATTTATTTTTATAACTAAAAATAAATTGAATAATTTTTCTTTGACTTTTCTCAATGGGATTTCAAAGAAGTTTTTACATAAGCTTATTACAAAATATATTACGAAACCACTGTGAAGGATATTAATGAAAACTTGGAAGCGTATAAAATATTAATGTCATAAAGTAATTGCTCGCAGGTATTAGAGGTAATAAAGTTCATGCGAGCATTTTAAATGAAAATAAATTTTATAATGAAATACCATAATCTAATAAGCGGTTATTTTGAAAAATAGTTCTCAAAGTATTTTAAAACTTTTTAAATTTAATAATATTGTAATAAATTTGTTGAAACATTATTTTAACAACTGACTAATATAATTCTTTACACGGAAGTATACATCAGTTAGAAAATCTATTTGCCAAGCCGCTAAATAAATAACTCCGACATTGAACTGAATTGATTTCGAATACGCGATGTGCATGATATGTTTAAAAATGTACAGCTATTCTATTTTTGTTCTGAAATTAAAAAAAAATACGAGTTATAAATAGTTTTTAATTTAGATGTAATCCAGGTAGATATTCTGAACTTTTACATTTTTAATTTAAATTTTAATGAACCTTCTCAACTATTTTCTTTTCAAGTCATTATATCTTACATGCTGGATTAAAAATTAATCACTTAATTCAAGGCGGATAGAACACAAAGATTATAGTATTCACTCTATATTTTTGCAAAAAGACCGATTTATATTCATAACCATATCATCATTAATACATTTTGCTTGTTGTTTGCACTAATTTAATATCTGGATAGATAATATTGAGTTTATACTGTATTTTTGACCTATACATTTTTTGTTTGAAAAATAAAATTAATATTTTTGTATTAAAGCAAATCATTTAAAATTAATATAATGTAAATTAATGCAAAAAAATATAACGTTAAAAGTTACCAAGTACAATTATAAAATTTAACTCAAGTTTTTTTAAGTTGTAATTATATGTGTCAGTCCCATCTGGAGCTTATGTGATGTGGTAGCCGCCGGATAGGGAGGTTTCAGTGCGCATTTAGTCTTGTTTATTTTGAGATTGGCGAGTTGTTAAGTAGCTAACTATTGTTTGAAAATAAATAATAGACGTTGATTAGCTTTATCCCTGTGTGGTTGTCGGTATGCAACCAGACACTAATAGTCTACTTTATTTTTGGTTGGCGTATAGTTTTTTTAATTTCAATTAGCAGAGTAGATTTTTTTGCTGGAGCACTTTGTAGTTGTGCTCATCAAATATACAAAAGCTAATTTTATCTCGAACGAAGAAATACGTTAGAACAACCGTTGTCCGAGCCACAATAACCCAGTATCTAAATCTTCTATTTTCTATGATTTCTTAAAGAAAACTATTGCATCCTACTACGAGAAATGTTGAGCAGGATTTTGCGAGGGTGTGTAAACTTAAATCCTTCTATATACAGGCAACTATATTTAGGCGCGTTTTATTTATATCAGATAACCAAAACAAATTTATTATTTAAATTTAATAAATGATGAATTTTATGCAAACACGTTTCTTGTAATAGGAGACATTGCGTTACCACCACATAATTTTTTGATACATAAAATGTATAATAGTTATTGTGAAAATAAAATTAGCGTTTTTTAACTCTACCGACTTCACCAAGCTGGTTCTAGCAGGCTAAAAATCCTTCCGAGTATGAGTGATGAAATGAGATGATTATTGTTTGTAAATTTGTTTGTTGCTGAAACCATGAATGTCAAAGAGGTTAAACCGTTGAACACATTTACGAATAATATATGACAGGGTAGGATTTAAACTCAGAACTCCCAGCATGAGAAGCAAGCATCTAGCAACTAACCCATGATGCCGCTAGTTATTGTAATTTTGTGTAAATTGTCTCTCTGGCGAGTGCGATGCCAGGCGCACTGATGAAAGATGCATGCCATGTAACACTGGTATATGTGTCTCACACTACGTGGACAAGCAATTTACACAAAATACATTATTTATTAAATTTAAATAAAACTATTATAATTAAAATAGTATCAAACTAATTAGTTGACAAGACTTAACTCAATATTATTGCGTATTTTAACATGATCAGCAACAAGCAATAGTAACTAATAGTACCAAAGCAAGTTTTTTTTAATGGTTGATTTGCTGTTGCAAGTAAGAAAATTACTTTCAACTGGTGCACTTGTAATGGGTATAATTGCGGAATCCTCCCAAAGATATAAAATTATGATTAAATGATAACTGTTAATTCTAAAGTTGTTTATTTTTACGTGCTTATATCATTATACACTCGTGGAAAAACGTAGCTAGGTGGCCTTACTTCAAGCAATTTCAAACGAGGCATATGTGCTCAGCTGCAAAATACAATAGCGCATTGTTTTTTATCTTTGTTAATTTTACAATTTTATAATCAAATATCATATCTAGTTTTTGCAGTTATTATAAAGAACTAATTTAATTTTATTTTTAATTATGAGGTAAAAACACATGTGAAAAATTCAGTATGTTTTATATTAATTTTAAAGACACTGTGCAAGTTTGTAATCGGTCTTAAACTCAATGTTTGCTTTTGTGATCATTAATGTTGTAGTATTATATATTTGTGGTGTTTTTTATCTTGCTCAATTGTTATATTTCCAGGGCCTAACGTTTTATATCGTTAGGCTAATGTTAATAAAATTTTGATTATTACTAACTTTCATTGACATTTTCAGATTTTTGTTAGCATTTATATAGACCTGGAGCTAGTGATTTTGTTGGTAACATAGATATAATTGGTCAGCTAGTAATTATAAGCAACAAATTGTTTAGAAGTTGGGGGTTTTCCGATGGGTTTGGTCAAAAATTTCTTTAAAGTACAAATGTTTCCACCTTTTTTTACATTAGTAACAATAGTTTAAATAAGAAAATTATTAATAAAATTAAGTAAAAAAACTAACGAATTTGTGGGCATATAAAATTCGTCTGGCAAATGATTAACCAAACACCAAAGACTAAAGACTTACACGCACAGTGCGGTACGTTTCATTATACTGACGATTTTTGGTGTTTTTTTTTTAAATTTCGAGCATTCAAAAAGCAAATGCATACTGTGTAGAGTGCAAAATTATGTTGTATTAGCTAGAGACAAAATTAATTGATGTTGTTTATGATATCTAAATTAAAAAAGTGCAAATTGGCCTAATTTATGTTTTTTCAACAACTTACTTATCATTGCTGTTACGTTGCTTGTGATAATTATTATTAGTGTCATTATTGTTGTGGCTGTCATCAATTTTTTTTGCCATTATCAATAGGTGATAAAATTGTTGGATATTTTAAATAAACGTTTTTCCAAATATTTATGATATAGAAAATTCTTATTAGTTGCTGGCGCAATTTGTATTTGCGTGAAAGTGGAAGATGTTTAGCTTAAGAAGGTTTTTGCGATACTTCTGTAAACATGGCAAATCTTGCCTCGTTAACGTTGCTGATCTTTGTATGCTATACGTGTGATCAATAAATTCTTTAGTAATGTTTATTACTTGTTCAAAACTACATTGTGCTATATTTGCAAGATATATAAATGTTTACAGATGTTTTTCGAACCTTTTTAGAATTGATAACGGACGTTTTTTGCTTTTTTAAAAATTACCAGATTAAATTTGCACCCAGTTAAGTCGTAAACTAAGAATACAAAAAATACGCTCTCAATTTCTTTCATTCAAACAAACGTATTGTTAATAATACTTTATTCACGGTATATACAAAACCATTTACATCTACATCATTATATACATAAATAACGATGAATTACAAACAATATTACAATTACACAAAATATTATAAAAGAATATTGAAAAATAAAAGCATGGAAAAAAGTATACATAAATAAAAACAAAATATAAAATTATTCATCAACACATTTTAATTGACACTTAAAACTACATTTTGAAACACAAAATAAATCAACAATATTAGAGAAACTATTTGCAATTCTACACATTCTACCAATTGGATTATTAAATCCATAATTGGTAGAATGTATAGATTCTCTAAATAATGGAGACTGTCTGGTTCGGCGATCATTGTTGGGGACTTTAAATGGAAGAGTTACTAGTAGCTCTTGGCAATCAATCTCAGACATCATTAGTCTACGTAAAAATGATAAATCGGCTCTTTTGCGCCGAATTTTCAGCGGCGGAAGATTATATTGCAATGCAATGAGGTTAAAATCGTAATTTTCGGATAAAATGCCTAATTTGTACGATAATAAACGAAAAAATTTGTTTTGAATACGTTCTAAATTGCATATATGAACGCTGTAGAATGGACACCAAACTGACGGAGCGTACTCTAAATGAGAACGTACTAAAGCGCAATAAAGTAATTTGAGTGTGCTAGGAGATAGGTCAGTAGACATTCTGTAAACAAATCCTAACATTTTCATAGCACGGTTGCACATATAGTTTATATGCTCAACAAAAGTTAGTTTTGAATCAAAAATTACGCCCAAATCTTTTATTTGTGTAACATGTTTCAAAACATTATTATCGATAGTATAGTCAAACGATACTTTACTTAAAGTTTTGTTGAAGCTTATCGAAAAACATTTATTTGCGTTAAACAACAAGTTATTAATAAGACACCATGAATGAACAGAATCTAAATCATTTTGCAAACTAATACAGTCCTCGATAGATGATATTCTTTTATAAATTTTAAGATTGTCAGCAAATAATAGATAAGACGAAGAATTATTAGAATAAACAAGATCATTAACAAAGAGTAAAAACAGAATTGGTCCACAATGAGATCCTTGAGGAACCCAAGAAGGAACAACAATTGGTTGTGATAAAAAGTTATTAATTTTCACACACTGTGTACGATTTTTCAAAAAGCTCGACAACCACGCAACAACAGATTCATGAAAACCAAAAGCCCGAAGCTTAGCAAACAAAATACTATGATTAACGCGATCAAAAGCCTTTGAAAAATCTGTGTAAATAGAATCTACTTGAACTCTTGATTGAAAGGCATTTAAAAGATCATTTTTGTAACAAAGAAGATTTGTAAGAGTAGAACGACCCTCGCAAAACCCATGTTGCTGTTCCACTAAAATGCTTTTGCACATCCATTGTATTTGACCAGTTACAATTAGATCAAACAACTTAGGAATAGCAGACTGGATGCATATACCTCTATAATTAGAATATCTTCCTTAGCTCCAGATTTATGTAAAGGCATAATGTAGCTTTGTTTCCAAACGGAAGGAAACTTAGCTTCGTTAAGAGAAACCTCAAAAAGTAAGTGCACTGGCATAGAAATTGAATAAATACATTGTTTTAACAGCATAGATGGAACACCGTCCGGTCTAGTGCTAAAGTTACATTTAAGGTTCTCAATCCCTTTAAATACATCTAACAATCTAATTGAAAATGATCGATGTAATACGTTTTTCTTAAAGTCAAACAAAGGAGTTGGATGAGTTTGTGTATTGTAAACAGAGGAAAAGATTTCAGCAAAACTATTAACATAGTCATCTCCATTACTGCAAGTTTTTTGTTTATAATACATTGTGGCTGGAAAATTATTAGTTTTTCTAGAGTCGCTAACAAATTTCCAAAAATGTTTGAATGTTGTTTTCTGTTCGAGTAATATATTGCTTGTATAGACATGTACTGAGATTTTTACACGAAGTACGAATTGATTGAAACTCGTTATAATCAGACAATAGTCTTGAAGATTTATAACGTTTATGAACAGTTTTTTTGAGTCTAGTAAGTGAAATCAATTCTTTATTAAACCAAACTGGAAAATTGTTTTCTCGCCATTGTTTTTTGGGAACAAAATAGTCAATAGCAAAATGCAACACATAGTAAAATAAATTAACGCAATTATCAACATCACAATTATAAAAAAGGGCGGATCAATCAACATTCAACAAAAAATTATTGATTTTGTTAAAGTCGGCATATTAAAAATCATTAAAAACATAATTACACATTAAAATATCACGGCTAGTATCACAATTTACATCAGTCACATAAGCAATATGATGTTGGCTAAGTTTTAACAAAACATTCATAGCTTTAATCACAGAAATATCAAAGATGTTAGAAAAACATAAGTCTAAGAACAGTCCACCATCATTAGGTATAGAAATACATTGAGCAGTTTAGAAATCCATAACAGTTGGAAACAAAATGAGCAGAATAAGTATCATTACAAATAACACTTATGCCTAACTCATCATTAACCCATACCGCTGCGGGTAGATTATAATCGCCTAGTGAAATTAGTTTACTGTCTGGATATTTGTCAGCGATAGATTCAACGGAATAACAATGATCTAAATATTTATCACATGCCGAGTTAGGTGGTAAGTAGACTGCACTGATAATATATGATACAAACTTAAACTTAACAATTACAAACAAATGTTCAACACTTAAAAATGTAGGTTGTAATAAAGTACAATTAAAACAAGTTTTAGTAGCAATTAAGACACCTCCTCCGTCAAGCTTAGGGCTTGTTAATGAAGAGCGATCACATCTAAGCAAACTGTAACCAATTAATTGTAGCTCCGCATCGCTGATGTCCTGATTTAGCCAGGTTTCGGTCAGTACAATAATAACGTAGTTGGATACAGCTACAGCCAGCATAAGTTCTTTAAGTTTAGTTTTTATACCCCCGACATTCTGGTAATAGATGGAGATACCGCTAGTGTTTCTGGTGACGGGTTTAGATTGTTGGCTGGATCCAGATTTCAAAAATCCACCGAAGATGAAGCAGAAACATTATTAACTCGCCCATAATTTAAAAATTTCTTGACCGCTATATTTGCAATCCAAAAATCTTTGCAGAGAATAGATCGAGCATGATTAGCTGGAACAGAAACTTTAAAGCTGCAGTAGTTTCCAGATTTTACTTTTAACTCAACAAAATCAACTGATATCGTGGAAAACTTAGATTTAATATGATTTACTATATCAGTTTGATTAGTTCCACGTCTAAGTTTAGAAACATGTACGTAAGAAGTAGGCACATAAGCCTGCAGTTTGTCATTGGTTGGGCCACAACCAAAGATAGTTTGAGTTCTTGGCTGAGTTTTTTGATTAGTTTTCCCCTTAACAACAGAGCTTGCCAAAGAAGGAAAAACTGCAGGTTGATTCATTGAACTTTGAACTACATAAACATTTTACCAAAGATTTGTACATTTTTTTACGTCGAAGCCTAGATCTAGATTTTAACTCACGTTTAAAGATGTTCTATGTTATCAAGCATTATAAGGAGAATATCTGTGTCAGAGCTTCTTATTAAAACGTGATATCTTTTATCAGTCTTACATGCATAACATAGAATCTTTGTAAAAGCCTGTTCATGTTTGTTGCATATAATAATTTTGGAAATCAATTGTTTTGTCAACTTTATATTTGTAGCACATGTTGTACTCAACCAAAAGTTGATTGAAAAAGCTAATAATACTTTTTTGAACATTGTATTTTTAATTTTTTTTTTAAATCGGATGGTTAAACTTTTTTAAGCCCAAAAGTGTTTAAAGAACTGAAATCTGTAGATATTTGTGAAAGATGCTTATAGTCTTAATAAACAACAATGATTTCTTTGTAATATTTTTATATGAAATAGGTACTTCTTTCATGAGGTGTAGAAAAAAAAACCGTAATTAATAATATTATCTATTTGTTCCGGTTTTTCAATTTAAATTTATTGTTCTAAACTAAGCATTTAAGAAAGATTTATATATTTAACAAATTATTTTGTCAATATAGCACATTGATAGAGAAACAAAGGTTAAAAAATAAATAAGAAGTTTGTCAATGTCGATTTTTTGCTCAAGAAAAAGTTTCAGTAAGCGACCAAATAAGTCTCTGCATGTGCACTTCTTTAACTTTTTCAGTATTTTTTTATAGAATCCGTTAACGTATAAATTTATCGAATTTTTTGATCAGCGGAAAACAATTTAACTAGACTTACTTTCTTTTATTGGAGATAAGCCAAATTAACATTTTTTTGTAAATTTTATGATTTGTTATAATAAATTAACAAAATTTACAACTCATTGGAATTTTTTTGAAGGAACCCGTCAGAAAATGTTTATATTAAATATTTAAACCTTTTATACATATATTACATTCTTCTCCACTTAATTATAGATACATTACATAACCAATTGTAAACATCAGAACTCAAATATTTATACATTACAACTTTTTACACTTAATTACCGAATTAATTTTAATACTGTAACCTATCTCTAGCTGCACTTTTACGTTGAGGTAGAGTTTCAAGGTTTTTGTCTGTAGTAATTCTAGAACTAAATGAAACACTACATGTTATAGATTTTGGAGCAGGATTTGTTGTGATATGACGTGGTATATTACTAATCTTTGTAACTAATTTTGTTTATTGTTATGTATTGGTAAAATTTGGCATTTGTTTCCACACGCTATTATCAATTTTAACTAGATATATGTTTAGTCCTAAACGCTTTGCAGTTTTTGCTGGGGTCCAGCTTGGTTTTTGCGATAGGTAATCTTTTGCCAAAACATCGTCACTTAATTTAAATCTTACTATTCTATCCTTTGCAATGGTCTACCCAGAGTATTTTGATAAACAGTTAGAAACTCGCGTAAAATTACTTTTACACCTATTTTATTTATTGAATGCGCGTTGTTTAAACAAGATTTGACACAACATGGTTGTGAATTTATAAATTTATGTTTATTTAATTTTAAAAATTCTGAAAATTTGTGAGAAGGTAATTGTGCATCATTATTAGAAACTAGCACCTTAGAGATGTTTAATTTAGAAAATAATTCTCTTAACTTTATAATGGTCTTGCTTGTAATGTTTTTTATTGGAAATACTTCTAACTATTTTGATAATGAATCAGTGACTACTAAATAATTATTGGCACGTAACTGACCTAGAAAATTAATAAACATTCCTACTTCCTTCTAGAATAGGCAAACACTGTAGTTGTTCAGTATCTTTTTACTTCTGCAAAAATCCAAAACTGAAACTTTTTACACTAATTTATAGGTACCTAGTGATATACTAAAAGTCCTGACCAATATGACACGAGCCTTAGCGGCAATCACTAAAAACAGGGCATTTTTTTCGTTCGGTTTTTTGTTAATATCTTGAGAACTGTAGGTTGGAAGTGAAAGTTAACTATATACATAATGAATGCTGATAAAATTTGTAATAATATATAATTTATATTAGTCTTTTATTCTCAGCCTTTACCGAGTTATGGAGCGCTAAAGATTGCGTTTAACAAAAAAAAAAAATTAGCACGGCACAATATGCAATTTATTGAAGATTCTAATCTAAAAAAGTTTCGACAATGTTTTGCCTACACTTTTGGATACGTTGGATCATTGTGGAGACAAACTTTACAACTTAGAAAAAAAAAATGAAATCAACTTTTTTAAATAAAAAAATGCAAATTTTTAAAAATACACAAAATATAGAAAGTCTAAAAAATATTAGAATTATTAGCATAAGCAATCGAGGCTTGATTCTAGAAGTTTTTTATATTTTTTCAATAAGCCATTTTCAAGTAATAAGCATTCAAAATTTGAAAAAAATTGATTTTATTGCATTTTTTACGTTTTTTTATCGTTTGTAACTCAGGGTTGCTTTTTTAGAAAACTGTTATAATATTAATTAAAAGATTTTTTTTTACAGCCAACATTTTTTTTCTTGTATTTTGAAAATTTTGCAAAACTTTAAAAAACATTTTCTTAAAAAAAAAATGGGTATTTTTTATTTTTTTTAAATATAGTTAAAAACGTGTTTTCATACGTGCAAATGATACCCTGAAAATTTTAGAAAGTGCCGTACTACTGCTAAGCTGTACGTAATCAGTGAAGAATAAGAAAGTGCAATCTTATTTGATTTCTGATTATAGGTTTAGTAAACTCAGTATTTTAATTCACAAGCATTTTTACTGACTGTTGTGTTTCTTTCAGAGGTATGAAAAAATTCAGATCATTAAAATTATCGATGTCTTTTTCGTGGATTAAAGTAATGCCATTCAAACATTTTTCATGGTAGTTGTGTCAAATGTTTGTGCACATATTCCTGTTTTTTGGCAGCCACATCTGTTTCCACATCCAGTTGTACATTTGCATGAAATGTGGTTGAGGACTGCTTCAGGTGCTGCTGCGTCTTCTGTAGTTACTGGGATCAGCCGGCCGCTTTTAAACTTTTAACCCTACTGTTCTGGAGGAAGTTCATTCCTTAGCCAAAATTGGATTTGGTGGTATACACAAAAAACATGCTGCATTGATGCTTCTTCTGTGGGCGGCAGCGCAGGAAGGTCTGGTTTAGCATTTGAAACCGATTTGGTAAAACCATTGTAACGATGCACTTTAAAGGAAGTTTGCTTGTGGGGTGCATTGTAAAATGCCAGAAATATTTTGTTTAGCTTTAGCCACAGCCCCATCGGATGAATTTGGGTTGTTGAATACATAAATAATACTTTGCAGTGTAGTTTGCTTCTTGAACATATTGAAACAGACAAGTTTTTTTTTTCAATATGCAACAGAAGTCGTATCACATCCGCTGAACGCATGCACAAAAAATTTGCAGTCTTTTATTTTCATAGTTTGCAATTGCTGATTTGAATATACTTTTTTTGCAAAGTAGATGCAGTGGCTTGGTTTAACAAATAATATCTGTCTTTCAGATGGGGTTAAAGCCATGAAGAGGACAATTAGATCAACGTTTTTGCCAATTATTGCTACTTTGTCACTAGTTAAGGATTTCATTACTCCTGTATCAGCGTCACTAGATGCTTGTTTTGTTTTAATTTTATGGTCGTAAAGGGCAGTTAAGAGAAATGAAATAACTCTGGATTCATTGTGTTCATTGGATAAAAAACTATCCTGTTTGACTGTGATTTGTGTTTTGTGTTTCTGTCAATTGATCTCTTTAGCTTGTACCTTTGATTCTGTTTAATTTTCTTTGTACTGGCACGTAATCGTTAGTAGAAAAACGGGAAGGTAGTTGGGAGAGAGGGAAAAGACCGTTAAGATGGACAAAAGAAAGGAAAGGAGGTAGGAATGTGTACATAGAAAAGGGTGTAGCATCAAACAAAAGAGACTGGATCCTTGGCTAGTAACAATACAAAAAAAAAAAAAATTTCTACTTATTAGCGCTATATAACTCTGTAATCGCTGAAAATACAAGAAAAACGTATATGATCATTTTTATTGCAAATTTTATCAGCTTTCGTTGTTTATTATTACTTTTACCTCTGTAGGCTTTTAGTTGTTTACTAAATGGTAGCCATAATTAAATTTCCATTTAATTCTGTAGTAAAAGGTTACATTTTATAAATTACATCATAAAAAATGATGTTAAAGAGAATATCCAAAATGGTGTGTGGATTTACATTTTTCATTATAAATAATGTTACCATAACTACAAATTTTATGGCTTGCTTAATTAATTAACATTAATATAAAATAATATTAACATATAAAAAAATATAAATATTAAAACACGCTACACTACTCCCGAAATGTAAAAAAAAACTAAAAAAAAAAAAAATTATTAACCACTAAAATAAACACAATTGTTAAATGAAACTGTCTTTTTAGCTTTGTCAAATTTTGTAACGGGCGCAGCAGTAATAGGTTTTAATATAGATTTAAAAAATGAAATTGTTGACAATTCTAAATAAGCTGGTTTCAATCGATCAATTGAAACCGAGTTTTGCTTGTCATTAAATTGAACTATAAAAAATTTTGACGTTCTAGAAATAACTAAAAAAGGTCCGGAAAAAGTTGGTTCCACAGACTTTTTAACATGGTCATTTCGAATAAAAACATGCAAACATCTTGTTAAATCAGGGTTTACGAAAAAATTTCGTTTAGTAAATCTTGTTTGGCAAGGTAGCAGTACGTTCATGGTTTCTTTTAGTTTTGTTAAAAATA
Organism: Tachinus rufipes; assembly: GCA_963932245.1. Taxonomy (NCBI): domain Eukaryota; kingdom Metazoa; phylum Arthropoda; class Insecta; order Coleoptera; family Staphylinidae; genus Tachinus; species Tachinus rufipes. The sequence continues at coordinate 85,761,876 of OZ010743.1, forward strand.
AATAAATAAAGTAAATTTGGATCTGTTGGTACAATGTGATCAGTATACTTCAGATAATGACCAGGCAAGTTCAAAGTAGTACCATAAACAAATTCTGCAGGCGTGGCATTTAATGGATTTTTAACAATTGATCTAAGGCTTAATAGAATTAAAGGTAACGAATCAAATCAATTAGGTGTTAATTTTGACATTTTAATAGATAATTTAATTTGTCTATTAAGCTTTTCAGTTAATCCGTTACATTGTGGATGATATGAAGTAGTAGATTTATAATCAAAACCTATTAATTTTCTAAATTCATTCCAAAAGTTTGAGTGAAATTGCTTTCCACGATCTGTTACTACAGCTTCTGGAACTTCAAAACGGGAAACCCAAATACTCAAAAATGCTTTAGCAGCACTGAAAGCAGTAATATCTTTTAAAGGAATGGCTTCAGGCCATCTTGTAAAACGATCAATACAAATCATGAAATAACGATATCCGTTACAATTAGGTAACGATCCTACAAAATCGATATGAATAATTTTGAAACGAAATTTAGGTAAATTAAAATTCTGAATTGGACTTTTAGTGTGACTATGAGTCTTGTTTTTTTGGCAATCAATACAAGATTTTACGACATTTGCAATGTCAGTTTTCATATTTGGCCAAACATAGTTTATAGATACAAGTTTTTGTGTTGAATTAATTCCAGGATGTGATAAAGAATGGAATTTGTTAATAATTGTTTTACTTAATGATTTTGGAATAAAAGGACGTACCATGTTATGAGAAACATCGCAAATAATAGACTGCGAGAAATTTGGTAATTGTCGTGGTTCCAGAATCAAATTCGTATTGTTAGAATTTAGTAGGTTTTGTAACTTTTTATCAAAAATCTGTATTTCGCTCAATTGACTCAAAGAATCAACTATTTCATTTATCTCAACTCTTGATAAAGCATCTGCCACTTTATTCGAGGATCCTTTAATATAACGGATGTCTGAAGTAAATTGAGAAATAAAAGCTAAGTTTCTCATTTTTCGTAACAAGTAATGAGTAGAACTTTGTTTGAAAGCTGAGATCAATGGTTTATGATCTGTTAAAATAAAAAATTCTCGTTTCTCTACCAGGTAACGAAATTTCTTCATGGCTAAAAAAATTGCCAATAATTCTCCACCAAAAGTACTATATTTTCTTTCTGTTTTAGAGAAAGTTTTTGAAAAATAAGATATTGGCTGTTGAATACCATCAACAGATATTTGTTGTAAAACTGCTCCCGCAGCGAAATCTGAAGCATCGACCATTATGCTAATCTCAGATTTATTATCAGGAAAAACCAAAATTGAACGTTGACTTAATACTTGTTTAATCTTAACAAACGCATCAGTGGTTGATTGCGTCCTAAGAGGATCTTTAGAGTTTTTTTTAATTTTATCTTATGCAGGTATAATGCCTGATGATGAAATTGTATGGCTTAAAAAAATAATTTCCTCAACTCCAAATTTACACTTATCAGGATTAATTTTAATACCATTACTATCTAAACGTTCAAACATTTGTTTCAAATGCATGAGGTGTTCCTCCTGATTTTTGCGAAAGATTAAAATACTTAGAGTATTATCAATAAATCTTTGAAATGTTTGAGCAGCATTTCTTAAACCAAAACCCATCCTTAAATATTCAAATAGACCGCTGTCTTTGAAATATCTTTCGGATCTATTGGGATTTGATGATATACTTTAATAAGGTCAATTTTAGAAAAAATATTACAATTAAAACAATTGTTTGTAAAATCCTGAATATGTGGTATCGGATAACGATCAGGTTTAGTAATTTTGTTTAAAGCTCTATAATCTCCACAAGGACGCCAAGAACCATCTGACTTTGGCACCATATAAAAAGGTGAAAACCAATTGCTGTTAGATGTTCTTATAAAACCAAGGTCTAATAATTTTTGAAATTCCAATTTTGCCGTTTTAATTTTCTTTTGAAAAAGGCGTCTAGGTCTAAAAAGTATAGGTGATCCTTCAGTTGTAATGCAGTGAGTTACATTGTGTTTAACATTAACATTTAATTGTAATGGTAGAGTTAAATTTGGAAAAAGTTTTAATAATTTGTTGTAAGAGTCTAAATTTCTGTTTAATAAAATTGGAGTAATTTTAGAAATTTTTGATGAAACACCATTGCAAGAGCTGAAAGATTTAGAATCTATTAACTTATTATTATTTAGATCAACTATCAAATGATAGTGTCTTAAGAAATCCGCACCAATAATTGAATTTCCAATTTATGCTATGATAAAACGCCATGACAAAATTTTATTTAACCCTAAGTTGATTTTAACAGTTTGATATCTATATGTTTGGATATGTGTACTATTCGCCGCTAAAAGAGTCATTGGATTTAATTTTAATTTTGACTAGGTAAAACCTTCAATGAAGCAGTTGCAACTTCAATTGGAATTACGGGTTTTTTTTTTTTAAAAGAACATGGTTCAATACACTTCTTTGCTTTATTAGCAAAGTTGAAATGGTACCAACAAAAGTCTGAATTTTTATTATTATGTTTATTCAAATCTGATCTTGTTCTTGAAGGAGAACGAGACCTTAGAGCGGTTGTAACAATTTTTGTTAAGTCATTAACTTGTTGCTCCAATTATGAAATCTGCAACCGCAATGAATTTTGTTCATCTTCTTTCGAAATTGAATTTACGAAATTTATTACTGAAATTTCAACAATATTATTAGCTAATTTGGCTAGCGAAAGATTATCGAACGTCATACGAACTTTCCTTACATCAGTCGGCAACCTTTGTAAAAAAAGTTCTTTTAAAATATTATCGTCCAGCTTTTTAGCACCGAGAAGTTGCATCAACTTACAAAGAAACTGTGATGGTGTCTTGTCACCAATCTTCGTCAGTCAAGAGTTGTTTCAACGTTCGTTGCTCTGAAATTGAGGTCCTTAAAATTAACTCGAACTTGAGTTTCTCGAATGGAAACTCTAAAGGAAGCTTAATTATTAAATCACGTAATTCCACAGCAACCTCCGGAGCTAAGGTAGACACGAATAACTCAAATTTTGTCTTTTCAGACAAAACTCGTTGCCGAGAAAAAATTGTTTCTAATTGTGCAAACCACAATTCTGGATCTGCAGCCCAAAATTGCGGTGTTTTGAAATTCACTGCTTGAACGGCCATAGGTTCAACCTCGTCTGATTCATTAACTATTGTGTTTATGGCTAATGATCAAAATTTAATAATAATTGAGAAAATAGGTAGTAGTGCAGCGCGGTACTATATATAATAATATAATAATAATATGTTAATAAATTACCAACATATAAAAAGATATATAATAAAATACTAATATGTCCTTTTGATATAAAAATTTATAGTTCGACAGCTTATTATAATTCATTCAAAACCTGTATCCTCTTGATGGTTCAGCTTCCAGGGTTCTGCTGGTCAATAATTCCCTTCTGCTTATCCGTCTTCTTGTAAATACTAAAATCACTCGAACAGTTTCTCCGCTTCCTCGGGTTTGTCTGGATCTTTTGGGTTTTGTAGGCTTTTAGTTGTTTACCAAATGGTAGCCATAATTAAATTTTCATTTTATTCTTTAGTAAAAGGTTACATTTTATAAACTACATCATAAAAAATGATGTTAAAGAGAATATCCAAAATGGTGTGTGGATTTACATAAAAATAATTATATTATTTTTTTCATTATAAATAATGTTACTATAACTACAAATTTTATGGCTTGCTTAATTAATTTACATTAATATAAAATAATATTAACATATAAAAAAAATATAAATACTTAAACACGCTACACCTCCTACCTATAATTCTCGCAATATGAACAAAAATTCAAAAAAAGTGCACAGTTTTCGGTCATTGCAGCTAGAGTTCGTGATATATTCGTCAAAAGTTTTAGTATGTTCTTCATTAGATACCTATAAATCAGTGTACAAAGTTTTAAAACTTTTAGATTTTTTTAGAGGTGAGATCAATGTTTGAGCATATTTGACAGGACTATAGGGGTGCTTTAGGTTGGTTTGTTCTCATTTTCTGACATAATTTACAGTTACTGCATATTTTTTTAATTACCGCATTTAGAGAAAGACACGAAACATATGAACGAGCTAGTAAATTTGTTTTTACCATTGCTATATGCGTTGAAAATGCAGTTCATTTAAAATAATATTTCTTAAATTTTTCGGTATGATAATTTTTTACCCCTACACTAAAATATCATTTTCTGTATTTATCTTTACGTCAGAAACATGGTTTTATATGGTCGGATAAAATATTATGCTAACCGTTCTTAATATACTCTATAATTTCTAATATTATTTTATCATTTTGATATTCATTTTTAATTTGAGAATTATCTATTTTTAATTTGATTTCTGATATATAATTAAGATGGTTATATTCCTGTGGATCTTTAAAAATATACTTTTTTGCAATGTTATGATCCTTATCGTTGAAAAGGAACATCACCTGTTATCTGCAGCATAATATTAGACTTGCCACCAGTTTTAATCAATTAGATTATTAAATGAAAAATGTGTTTACTCGCTACATTGTCGGATATGCATAAGTTTAAATTACTTTTACATAAAAACTCCGCAGGGCTACCTAAAATGCCACAATTGAAAACGCAATAATATGAAAAAGTATCTGACATACAAAGAAATAATTTAAATTAATAAAAAACATCGTAGAAAGAACGTCACATTTATATTTGACAGTTATTCGAATGACATGAGTATTACAGGAACTAAAACTTTAGAAAAATTACGATTTTGATGCCCGGTTGCACCAACGCAACTTAAGGTGCAGCTCAGCTAAGACGGTTTTGCAATAAGGGCGTCTTAAGTTTTACAACTTGTTGTACCAATTAAATGTGACAGAGCCTTACCTTAGCATTAAAATACATTTGGCAATTGCGCAAAATGCAATTTAACAAACTAACAATAGATGTCGACACAGACAGTTATATCTTAAAAGTCCTAAAACGCAACGAAAATAATTTATAATAATATTATTTTATAATTATTTAATTACTTACTCTAATATTGTTTTAACTATCAAAGTGGATTTCACTTATATTATTATTTTAAAATAGTTTATTTTTATATACATTATTATTCATATGTCATCAATGTTTATACTTTTAATAAAAATAACCAATAAAATAAAGCTTAAGTCATAGAAACCAACCACTTGAGATTTAAGGCCAACATGTGTTAATGTGAGATAATTTTGTGTTAGTGCAACGTTTTAAAGAGACTTTAAGATGTAAACAAACTTTAAGCTTTAGCTACAGCTTAAGGTGCGTTGGTGCAACCGGGCATTAAAGAAGTAACAGTTGCTTAAGTTTTTATACAATGAATCTGCAGCACCAAAAACTCAAAGAAAATTTTCTTGGGACACAAAATTCAAACAAAAAAATAATTTTGTACGAATGCAAAGAATTTATTTTGTAAAAAATTAAAGTTGAACAGATATTTGAAAACACAAACATTCTAATTGTAACTACAGTAAGAAGCATTAATTTATTATTGTTGAAATTGTCGGCCAAAAACATTGGTTATTTGGTTTTACTGAGTGGACTGGCGCAACACACAATACATGTTTACTTAGAAAAGCGGTAAAAGGAAGTACATTAGCAACACTTTACTTTTTGACTAGTAATACATATGGTAAATTTGATTGTAAAACATACTCTCTAAAATTGGCATATCTAAATTTATCAACTGTATCAATTAATAATAACTTTATTTACGGCTTATGTCTTTAATCATAGGTGGAATTGTTTAAACAAGAAAAAATAAATCCGGAGATTTCTGACGTTTATGGGAGATTGATTCTTTGTTGCTTTATATAGCAGTGACAGGCAGGAACAATCTATCAATAGCTTACGATAGTAGTACTCTGCAAAATCATATGTCATATAAAATAGATTTAACCTCTCACTACTGTCACTAACAAAAAGCCTAGTCTAGACTCCTCCTAAAATTTTAGAAACTCTATAAGTGTATACTGAAATGCAAATTTGTTTGTGGCAGAAGAGGAGGTGTTGTATATTGTATATTTATGAGATAATTATAGGATAAAGACGATTCTACTATCTAATAATTTGTGGTTGGAAAATAAATACAAAATAGAAAAGTATAAACACTGAAAACGAATTGTGGTTTTAACCTATTGAGAATACTACATCGCGTAATCGAGTAATTAGTTGGGTATGATTATTGGCAGTTTCTTTCGGTAGTTGTCTACATCGGGGAGGTGCGTTATTTTTCCGGATTGACGTGTTCGGTACAATATTGAAAATCAATAGCGGTTGGATTGCTTTTTAAAGCAGAAAATATTATTATGATAACTTTTTTACAATAATGTTCTTGCTCAACACATTAATATTTAAAGCCATGTAGTGCAATCACTAGAAAGATTTAATGCAAACTATTTTTATTATAAGCTGAAATTTCTAGCAATTCGAAAATTTTTATAAAAGTTATATAAAACTTTTTTATCTTGATTATGATTATTAATAGTTTTATTTATTATTTTTTTTATTATATTTATTTGTTTTTAGAACTCCAGACCCATCATTCTATTGCATAGTTAAAATGTCTAAGATGTGTAATGTTTGATTTTTATATTTGCATTTGTAGTAATATTATTAATTGATTGAAGGTTATTTGGCTGATTGATGGTGTTTTATAATTTTGTTTCTTTCAATTAATTTACAAACTTTTAAGAATTTTTTCTTTATTGCTATTAAGACCTGGAAGGTGCTTTTTGTACTTGTCGCACTTAACACGTGCACCGATTCTCACGTTTAATTTAATTTGTAGCACATTATGGCAGAATTTATCATACTTCGGACACTTGTAGGAGTTTTTAAAAGTACACTTATTGCTCTTTTAAATTTTACATTGGCTATTAAATTAATATTACAGCTATTTTGATACAATATTTTATTATTGTTTTAGTTCTATTTTGTGGAAAATCATATTTAAATTATATGTGGTAATCGTTATTTTTTAAATAGAGCAAATATCCAATTTAGTATAAGCTTAGTTTTGTTTGTGCTTATACAATGAAATTGCTCTGTGACAATTGCAAAGCATTTTTCTCCTGTAACCGTTCGTACATATAGTGTACTTTACTGAACTACGTAGGTGTAGAAATAACGTTAAAGGTTTATTAGAAAATAATGTCCGAATAGAACGGTTATGTTACAATGAAACCGAATTGAACTATAAATTTCAATTTTATAGTTTGAGTTTTTTAAAACTTATTGTACACTTTATTATAAAAATGTTTAGTATTATGAAGCTATCAAAAATGTAATATGAATACGGTGGTTAACTTTTAAAACCTGTTTATAGAATAAATAAACAGAGAAATGTTAACAGTGTTAATTGTTAGCATTTTAATATGCTAATAATCGTGATATATACATTGTTACATGCAAAGAGTATTTAAAAGTTAGTTGAGGTTATTTATGCTTAGATTTTGTGTGTAATTTTTTTTTTTTGTCGGTGTTTGAGATTATTTATACATGGGCTAAAAAAGTCTTTGGGATATGTATAATTTGGAAGTGGGTTCCATCAGGAAGGAAACTGCTTTGTATAAGACTAAAAATGCTAAGTGACCATAGGCAAAGTTAAAGACTAATTACGATTACGCTGCAACGTAGTAGTTGCGAAGTGGGTCTTTAAAATGATTACTCACGTGTTTGTGCTGTGCGTGGAAACCCGTATGGGAGGATAAAGGAGTCTTGCTGGCTGATTTTTTCTTAAAAAAGTGTTTGAGACTAACCTATTTGATCAGTCGGCTGTGTCGTCCTGTCACTTTTAGGGTTATTATTTTGTTGGTAACTCTAGCTATCAAGTAAAGACGCCTTTAATTTACTTGTTTTATGGCGGGTCTATCTTATTGAGTGAATCTTTGGATACCCTTAAAAACACAGACTCTGTGAGAGCATTTACAGATACTTTGTTGATGTCACAGACAGACTACTGTCAAAAAACACAACATCTGCGGGGCTGAAACAAAAATACAAAAAAGACGCGTTTGGCAATTAAATAGCAAAGGAACTTTTTTTTTTTTGACAAAGCAGTTATTTCATGAACTGGGCAAACAACTGTTTACTCAAAACAGAGTGCGTCATAGCTAAACCGAAGGCTTTTCTAAGAGAGGTAAGGCCTACAGCACTTTTGAGCACCAAAGAAGATTTGCTTATCTACGTTTGAATTTTTATCTGGACAACCCAGCAAAAGAGTGAAAGACACGGAAGGGAAACCCAATATCTTTGCTACAAGCTATAAAGATGTTGCCGTATTGCACTTTTAAGTGGCGGCTACCATTCAAGCTCATAATAATAATAATATCTTTATTTACGGCAATCGCCATTACAATAAAAAAAAAATACCAACAATTGAAAATACATATGTGTATAACGCTATAAATTTACATTGTACTATAAAATAACATTATATTATTTAATCTATAACAAACTTTTTTGAATCTTTTAGGATTGTGATCAAATACATTTAATCTCTTGCTTAAAACAATCAATAAGCAGGCAAAGCTGATAAAGGGTGTTCATACCCCGGAGCTGGATAATACTCTTTAGGCAAAACACTTCTCAGTTTCAGTGAGCTGTCACACATAGAAGAGATTTTTAAGATTACCTGAATGATGACGCTTTACTGGAAAAGCTACAACAAATAATTTTTGGTCTACTACACTTGTGACCGGAATCACAACTAGGCGTTGTGTCGCAGCAATATTAGGTTGTTGGAGTGACGCGAGCAAGAGAAGCGATAAGTTCTGTTTATTGTTAAAAAAAAGTAGTGGAAAACAACAACAGCTATTTTAATGTAATTTAAGTTTAATTATTTAATAACTTTTTTAATATTGCTTGAATCACTGTTTATATTGGTTTTGTATAATTGTCTAACTCTAAATGTTTTTTGTTTTAACAATAATTGTTTTGTTTAATACAAATCTTTTAACAAAATAATAAATATAATTATCTAGAATAAAAATCAAATTACTAAAAGCCGACGAAGCAAAAATCAATTCTATACATCTTGTTTCATAGATACGACACGTTATTCTCTACGGACATATGTATATAATTGGATCCGAAAGACCGTTAATTGGTTTGGGTCGATTCTATTTAAGTAGACGCCAAAGCAATTCCAATAACTACAGGTGGAATCCCTATGCGACTTAATATTATTATTAATATTAACTAGTAAAGTATTTCTATTTCACGTATAAAATGGTATAAAAGTAAGTAATAATTATGTAGTTTATGGCTTTATTGAACTATCAATCAATGTTATTTATTATACTATAGGTCGATTGATTACTTCCGCGTTGTCAACCGTTTTTTACATCCATCATATATATTATAGAATATTTAAAAAATGTTTTATAGAAATGGTTGATATTTATTATAGGTAGAAAAGTAAGCTTCTCATCAACTAATCATTTATAAATAATCAAACGAAAGACTGGTTTGCCATCTAGTTGCAATTTTTTTTTTACAAGGCATACTGACGAGGTTTGTCGAACCGAAACAATTGTCTATGCTTGACCCTTGGCCGCTGTGATTCGATTGACTGATTTTTGAATAAATTATTAATTCATTTCATAACTAATCATTTGTTTGATGTATTGTAGTTAATAAGTGGAACAAGTTTAACACACATAATGAAACATACTTTAATACTTAACTACCTTCATACATTATAATTATGAAGTAAAACATAAATTATGTTTATAGAAAGGATTATTATTGACTGTTAATAATTGTTGAATTTATAAGCTTTTTATTAGGAACAAACGACACTAGAATTTTATTGTTTGTAAAATTTAAATATTAAAATTAAGCTTGTTATAAAGGGTTTTTCAATTGGTAGATTTTGGCGGCTATTTTGTTTTGTAACATCTATCAAATCTTTTGTTTATTATTTAGTTACTTATGCCAAAATACTATGGCAAGTTACACGTTTGAACAGCACGTTCAAATAATAAACTTTGTTATCAAAATGAGTGTTCGTTAGTGCAAACGTTGCGCGCAATCTACCCATTTTACGGTAGACGTGGTGGCCTTTCACAGTCGACTCTTCAACGTTTGATGGCCAAGTTTTGAGACGACGGGTTTGGTAAACAAGCAGCCAACACCTGCACGTTCAAGGAATGTAAGATCGGCGGAGAACATTGCCGCGGTCTGTGAAAGTGTACAGCAGAACTCGAGGCAGTCGATTCCTCGCCTTACACAAGACCTCGGGCTTTTACAGACTTCAATTTGGCAAATTTTGAGTTGGGACTTAAGCCTACATCCGTACAAAATTCAATTGACCTAGAAATTTATGACAATAGACGACGCTGTTTGTTTTGCTGACTGGGCTTCAAATTGTTTGGAAGAGGATCCCAATTTTTACGGAATTATAATCTTTAACGACAAAGCGCATTTTTGGATGAATGGCTATGTTAACAAGCAAAATTGTCATACATGGAACGACACCAACCCACACAAGGTTTATCAGGTGGTAATGCATTTTTAAAAAGTTACCGTTTGGCGTGGATTTTGGTACGGCGGAGTTTATGGTCCGTATTTTTTTTTAAAACGACGTTGGTGAGGCGGTCACCGTCAACGACAAACGCTACAGAACGATGATAACCAATTTTTTATGGCTCAAGTTGAATTATATAGACCTAGACGACATGTGGTTCTAGCAGGACGGCGCTACGTGCTACCCAGCGGACGACACAATTGACATTCTGCATGAACGTTTTGAGGGTAAGCTTATCTCTCGCAGGAGTGATGTGAATTGACTACCAAGGGCATGCGATTTGATTCCGCTAAACTTTTTTCTTTTGGGGTTTCATGAACTTGCAGGTCTATGCAAATAAACCACAATCGACCGACGCCTCAAAGGTGAACATAACACAGGCGATTGCTAAATCGAGACGGGCATTTAAACGGTGTCATATTCCACATTTAAATACATACATGGGCCTTTCAAATAAAAAAGAATTTGGTTAATACTTTACACATAGCTTTTTATTCTATTTCAACATCTACCCGCCCTTATTGAAAAATCTTTTATATGTCCGTAAACAAATTGTAGATGTGCGTTGAACAAATGTGATACTTTATTATAACATAATTGTTATATTTTTTGACCAGATTTTACTATTTTTGATATTTTATAAATAGAGTTTTACACTTTTTAACAGTTTATGGCCTTATTGTGTATTTAATATTTTAACAATATTTTGTTTTTTTTAAGGTCGGGTTTTGCTGTTTTTGACATGTTATAGTAGAACTTTACATTTTTGTCAGTTTTTGGCTACATGTTGGTTATTTCTAAAAATGATTTTTATTTGGTATTTTGTAAATAGAATTTTACATTTTTAACAGTTAGTAGCCGGATTTTAGTGCTGTCTAACATAATTTTTCAGCCGGATTGATTGATACTTTTAAGATTTTATGTAGATTTTTACATTTTTTAACTATTTTTGGATGGATTTTGTGCTTTTTTGCAATATTTTGATTAAAAACCAGAGTTTGATATTTTTGACATTTTATTAGTAAAAGATTACACTTTTTGTAAACTTTATTTTTTTGTTTTTTGATCATATTTTGATGTTTTAAAGCCGGAAATTGCTGTTTTGACGTTTTATAGATAGAAATTTGCATTTTTTAACAGTTTATGACTGGTTCTTTTTTTTTCTAACATCATTTTTAGATTTTATGACCAGGTTTTGCTATTTTTGACCTTTAAAAAAAGAATTTAGCACTTTTCAACAGTTTGTGGCTCGATTTAGTGCTTTTTAATGATTACTAAATTTTACACTTAAATTTTCTATTTTTTTGACCTTACACTTTTCTACAGTTTATGGGCAGATTTTTTGATGAGTTTATTTATAGTTATATATCAGGATGTTGCAGTTTTGAAATTTTTATAAAAAAATTACACTTTAAACACATATGCCAATTTTTGATGGTTTTTAACAATAATTTAATGTTTTAAGTCGGATTTAAATTTTAATTAACAATACTTTCACATTTTATAAAAACAACACATTGTTCTGTTTAACGGTTTGTGACAGGTTTTGTTTTTCTAACATTTCTTTGATAAAATAAAATATGCAGAAAAAGCCGGATTTTTGATATTTTATGAATAGAATTTTGCATTTTCAGCCGAAATTGTTTTTTTTTAGTAAATATTTTATTATTTATTACTAAATTTTGCTGTTTTTGACTTTAATAGTTTATGACCGAATTCAGAAAAAAATGGCAAAATTGTGTACGCTTTTTTCTAATATAGTGAGGGGCCTTTTTTAATATTTAATATGCAGGGTGTTTCAAAACATGTGTCGGAAAATAAAGGGTGGGATTTCTTGGCTAATTATAAGAAAAAAAGTTTTTATTAACATGGTTTTGCAAACGCACCGTTTTTGAGATATAGAGTATATAAAATATTTTTTTAAAAAAAATTGATGATCTTGAAATTGAAAAAAAAAGTAGCAAAATGATCACAAAACCTTTATTTTACAAATTTAAGCAATAACATAAAAAACATGAAAAATTACAAAAAAAATTGAAAATGACCTCTTCCTACGGTAACGCAGGCTTTTAACCTACGTTTTAGTGATTGACGTACCCGTTCAAAAATGCCTGGAGTGTTTTGTATCGTATTGCAAGATGCAATAATGCGATTTTTTAGTTCATCATCAGTATTATCTGATGTAGTTTAAACTAAACTTTTTAAGTGATTCCACAACAAAAAATTCAAAACATTTAGATCTGGAGACCGAAGAGATTAAGCCTGTGGGCCTCCTTGACCTATCCAACGGTTCCTATACTGTTCATTTAAGAATTGACGCGCAACTAAACTAAAATGTGCAAAAGCATTTTTGCGCATGAACCACATTTCGATTCTTAATTGAACCGGAACGTCCTCTAAAAGTCCTGTCAGTTCTTCTTCAAGAAAATTACAATATGATTGACCATTTAGTCTAAACGGTAAAAAATATGGACCTATTAAATGGTCTCTTACAAGACCTGCCCAAACATTAACGGAAAATGTTTGCTGATGATGGCCTTCTATTATGGCATGTGGATTTTCGTCGGCCCATACATGATTATTATGGAAGTTCATATTTCCATCGCAAGAAAAATTTGCTTTGTCCATAAGTAAAACTTGTTCTAATACTCAAGGATTTTGCGAAATTTTTTCTTGAAACCATTGACACATAACCAATTTTTGCGGAAAATCCGCTGGTAAAAGGGATTGTACTCGCTGTATGTAATAAAGATAAAACATCTGGCTTTTTATTATCCTCCACACTGTAGCGTGACCAAGGTTTAGGTTTTAAGCTAATCTTCTAGTGCTATAGTGCTAGTTGATGGATTGTCTTCGATTTCTTGAAGAACATTTTATTCAATTTGCGGAGGTAGCAGGCGAAGATTCCCATTTCCTGCAGCTTTTTTATGTACACTTCTAGTTTGATGTATACGTTTGTAAATACGAATGAATGTTCTTTTATTTTAGGTATCACCACGCAAGCAAAATACTAAGAATGGGCAAATTTATTGGGTAATAAAGATAATAAGTTTTCGCGATATTGACTCATTTTGAAAAAAAGGTTATTTAACAACTAAACGACAATTATCAATAATTTAAATGCATAAAACAAATGCATGAACGCTGACGACTAGATCAAATACAAATGTTTTTATTAACAACAAAACATGTTGCTACTTTTTTCATGTTTTCCATCATAAAATGCCGTATTTTTCTAAAACGGTGTATGTTAGAGCTTTTGACTAGAAGTACTTTTTTGTGTAGAAAATATTGGTTGTTCACAATGTGCTTTTAGAATGCCAATTTCTTAAGTGTCATAGAAATTAGAGCCATAAAAACCTTACGCAACTCTAAAATCTCCGTCAATGGCACATGAAAAAAATTGAATAAGCGCTTAAAAAGTATGCTAAGATGTGTACAAAAGCTGAGTTTTGTATCTCAATCGGTAACTGAGATATCGTCAAAAAATTTAAAAAAAATATATAAATTTACACCATGTATCTTAAAAACAGTGCGTTTGCGGAACCATGTTAATGAAAACTTTTTTCTTATAATTAGCCAACCAATCACACTCTTTATTTTTCGACACATATATGTCCGTGAACAAATTGTAGATGTGCATTGACAAGATGTGATGATTTCATTATAATATAATTATGTTATGACCAGATTTTACTATTTTTGATATTTTATGAAAAGAATTTTGCACGTTTTAACAGTTTATGGCCCGATTTATGTGCTATTTGGTAATATTTAAATTTTATGAGCAGGTTTGTTTTAAGGGCGGTTTTGCTGTTTTTGACAGTTTTTAGCTAGATTAAAAATAATTTTTATTTGCTATTTTTATCATTTTATAAATAGAACTTTACATTTTTAACAGTCAATTGCCGAGTATTTTACAGATTTTAGGATTTTATAAAGGTTTTTACAGATTTTAATAGTTAAAAAGTGTATAAATGCCGGATTTTGTGCTTTCTTGCAATGTTTTGATGTTTTATAAATAAATATTATTATTAGCAGTTTATAGCTTGATTTTAGTGTTTTCTAATAATATTTTGATGTAATAAAGCTGAAAATTGCTATTTTTGACATTTTTATAAATCGAACTTTGCACTTTTTAACAGTTTATAACCGAAATTTGTTTTTTTCTAACATAATTTTTAGATTTTATGACTAGATATTGCTATTTTTGAAATTTTATAGAAAGAATTTTGCACTTTTTAACAGTTGATGGCTCGATTTAGTGCTATCTAATGATAATTAAATTTTAGATTTGAATTTTTTATTGTTTTGGTTGTACACTTTTCTACAGTTTTATGGCCAAATTTTGTGATTTTTTAATGGTTTATAGCCGTTTTTTAATAGTTTTTTGGCCGGTTTTTAGTGCATTTTGATATTTTGTTGTTTCAAAGCAAGATTTTGTTATTTTTTGTATTTTATAAACAGAATTTTGCATTTTCAACCGTTTCTGGCCGGATTTGGTTTTTTCTGAAATTATTTTATAATTATTCATAACTGGATTTTGCTGTTTTTGACGTTGTACAATTAGAATTTTGCACTTTTTAATAGTTAAAGAAATGGGAAATTTGTGTACGCTTTTTTTAATACCGTGAAGGGCTCTTTCTAATATTTTGCGGTGAGACTTAAAAGTTTTAGCTAAGCCAGTGTTATTAAACAATAAAAAGTATAATGAAGAAACACACCCAATTCCTCTACTTTTCAATATCTTTATTAGTGATGTGGTACACTATTTTTTTTAATGCGCTTTGTTTATTTTTTGTTGACAATATAAAAACTGTTATGAAATGTTTTGAAGAAATACATATTTTGTCTAGTTGGTGCAAAGCTAATAAATTACTATTTTATTTAAATAAGTGCAAAGTGATGACATTTTCTAGACGTCAGTCTACGGTAATGTATGGTTATTTTTTTATGAATAAAATGTTGTCGAGAGTTAACATTATTTGTGATTTAGGCAATACGTTTAATTCAAGCTTTTGATTTACTCTACATATCGATACTGTTGTGGCTTATTAACTTTAATATTTGTTAAGCTAAGGAATTTTGTGACTATCAAACTCTAATTATCCTTTACAACGCTCTAGTACACCTTCATTTTGAGTATAGCTCAAATGTTATGTGTCTAGTTTTTATACACCGCCGTCAGTAAAGAAAACATTGAACAGATTTAAAAAAGTTTGTTTGTTTTTTGGCGTATAAATGCAAGCTACACGAAACTGCTTTCTACATTTAATACGACTTGTTTTAATTTTGACTAGAAATTAGTTTATAAAGTGCTTTGTGTAATTATATATTTTCCAGACTAGTTCAAACATGTATACCAGTCTAAGTTTGAGTTTTACGCAAAAATTGTTTATTTTATATACTGTATAAACGTACAAATTATGCGCAGAGCTTTGGCTCTATACCCTGCACCGTGTAGTATTAGTTGTTTTATGTTTAAATTATATATTTTTTAAGTAATAAATAAATAAATAAGTATTTAGGAATAATTTCCACGTTATGAAAAAAATCCTACGTTGTATTAATTTTTAAATCTGTTTCCAAATCAAAGGTAACTAATTATTGTTTTATAACAATTTTATTAGTTCCATCAAAAATGTGTGTAAAGTTAATATTACAATGATATTACATTACAATTTTTTTGGTGCTTTTAAAAGTATTTACTAAAATATAAATATAATCTTGCCGTGTGCTTTTTCCAAAAATATTATCACACACAAATGTGTTTATTTTTAATAATTACATAGCTTTAGAAAGTTCATTCTGTATATTTTGTTAATTTTGAGTGCATTTGGTGTCAAACTGTCCTTATCTGTTATTTGCAGGTTATTTTAATTTATTAAATAAAATTAATACACTTAGCGGGAATTGATTGGCGTGTACTAAATAATATAGAACTTAATCTTAAAAAAATGTCACTTTGCATTTTCTAAAAGCAAAGTTTTGTTGAGTTTGATTATGTTTTAAAATTTAAACCATATTTGTTACAAAAAGTTGATTTAATTTGTATTGCAGTACTGCTCGACTTTAAATTATCATTCAATTTACATCTTGATTTTGTAATCAATAAAACTAATAAAATGCGTAGATTTATCAAGAGATCCACTGCTGATTTTTGCAATGTTTTGATTTTGTACAATTTTCTTGTAATATCACATCTTCGTACTGCAGCGTAAAATAGTACTTATCTTACAACACTAATATCGTCAGATTGTAATCCATACATAATATAAAAACATTCTCATGATATAACATAAATATTGTATTTTGTTGCAAAAGTTGGCAAATAACAAGAAACTTTGTACTTTTAACTTACAAAAGCTTGCGGGTTGTTTTTTTTTTATTGTCTTTTTTTAATTTGGCCTTGTTCTATATATTTTGTAGTTTAAATCATAATTATAATACAGTAAGCTACATAATTAAATACAAATTTGATGAAAACATATTAATTATTACACATATTTTATATATGTATACTCGTCATTGACCTCACCCAACTCAGTTATAATAGGGTGAAGGTCATTTGGAAATGGAAACGTTATTCATTGATACTGCATATAGTTTTCATAACATATATTTATTTATAAACACACCTGATGGAATAATCAATAAATAGCACTCCTTCAGGTCGTGAATGCATTAGTGCCGGCGTTCCCGATATAAATACATTCCATTTAGCTGGACAATGATATGAACTCGTCGTTTGCAGCGCAGCTATTTTGAGTTATATTCGATTATACGTAACATGGTGAAATTATTGATAAATATATAAAATACAGTTGAATGCAAATATTTCTCGGTAGATTCATAAAATTCTAAATTGCTATGTATACGTACGTATGTAAACAACTCATTCAAACAAATATTGACTCGTTGGAAACGTATAATTATGTTGACTGAATGCCTCCTGGTTGTAATATTGGCTTGGCAGTGTTTTGCTCATTCATGTAGGACACCAACTACATGATTAAATTGTAAATGTACATTTTGTAATTTGTAATATCATGATCTACTGATATGATGAATATATTACGAAATCTAATTAAAAACTATACTAAAAAACAAAAGACTTAATAAATTTAAAGCAATATCATTTAATTTATTTCGATATGAACAGTTGATAACACTCTTGAAAACTATAAATATTGACACGCAACATATATAAACGTAACATTTACTAGAACCAAACAGCAATAGGGAGAGCAAATGATAAATACACTGAAGGTATCAGTATACAAAAAAGCGTGATATGTAATTTCACATATGCTATTTTACTTATATTTTGAGGCAATATTTCAGTAAGCAATACTTCAATGAGGAAACAGGACTGGATGCATTCAATTAAAGCAAAAAACTGGAGTAATTAAAACATAATAGAAAAATAAACTACAACTAATAATATATAAAAAATTGTAAGCAACAGAATTTGAAGAAAACTTTGAATTTTAGGTACTTCAAAGATGCTGTTTAGAGCAGCAGCTATTAAATATAAATATTCTAATCTTTAAGTAAAAGATAGCATATTAAGAAAGAAAACATATGATTAGTCACAGTGTAACTATAATAAGAGTGTGATATAACCTGCAAAAAAATAGGTTTTTGTGAATGGCTTTTCAATGAATCTGAAGCTAATCTAGATAAACATAATAGTTTTTTTTACAAATAGTTTGGAAGGTTTACTGGCAGACCTTCTTCTTTACTTAAGAAGTAAAAACTGGTTTTAACTTAATTGTGTTACGGTAGATTTTAGATTAATAGTTCTAGAATAGTTAAATACAAATTATCTCTAAATTCTCAGATCTTAATTGGATTTTTATGTTTGGGAAATTAATTTTAAAAACTGAAGAGGCATGCAATGTGATGACGCCAAATCGAAAAGAAATTGATGCGTTGATTTGGCGTTAAAATAGTTTTTTATTTAATTGATAATTAATTTGCTAACTCTAGTAATAATAATAAAATAAAACTATAAATTCTTTTAGTTAGATTTTTAGTATTACAACTTCAACATGCGACATCTTTGTTAGGAAGTGTTTAATGATACGTGTTTATAGGATTTTTTTTTTTGTTTTATTTGATGATTTGAAGACACTGTTTAAGTTTTTTAAAAACAACCTAAATTGTCTTGTATATAGCTGCCGCTTACAAATAATAAATTTAGTTGAAATGATCGATTGCCAAATTGAATTCGATTTAGTTAATTAGAATACTACGATTAGTAATAGTAAGTTTGGCAAATGTGTGGAAACATCCGGTTTTTAGCTGTATTTTTAGTCTATTTTAAAAATGACTAAGAAAAGTTTTAGTAAATTTTTAATCTATACATATAGCGATGTAATTAAATTTTTCATGCCTGCTATGTTTTACGTAATATGACGTCATCATTTTAAACGGATCACTCTAAATATATTTATTATTTTTAGAAAGAGCAATTTTCAACAATAACATTGATGTAAGGTTTTATAAGTCAGCGACTTGCAGTTGAAATATTCATTAAAATAATTTTATTCAACGCTTCAACCGCCTCGTTTTTTGCGACAATCAAATTTATGGACATTAATTATCTTGCTTTATATCACTTTTTATATATATACAAAGATTTTTGCTTTGTTAAAATTAATTTTGTTTAATTTAATTGTCATTTGAAGCATATACGCTAAAAAAATTTATATACTTACATTTTTTTTTATGCACATTTTAATAGATTCATAATTTCTTATCCCCGTTGTAATTTATTTATTTGACCTGTCTATTTTGTCTTTAAGGTTATTTTTTTGCCGTACTCTAACTGTAAGAACTAAAAATATGTATTGCTATTCACTACAAATGTTTCTGTAAAAACTTACTGATTTTATTAGTTTGTAATTTATTATTTGCATGAAATTATGGTAGCAAGGTCAGCAAAGACACATGGTATAATGACTTCAGCACAACATAATGACAATATGTTAAAGCAGCAGCAAATTCTGAATAAAGTGATATAAATTTTAATAATCATTATTATTGCTAGTAAAGGGTGTTAGACAAAAAACGTACGGCTAAATAACTTCTTTACTTTTTAAGCGATTTGAATGTTTTAGAAACTATTTTAAAGTGTTTTTTGATTACTATAATGACAGGTACACACATGTGTGTTTTTATTTTTAGTATACTTGCAATGATACTCAACATTAGTTTTTTAATATTTTTTTGAAATTTGTTTATGATATTTTAAACTATTATTCAACTATGTAAAACAATAATATAGATTTATACCAAAATTTGGGATAAATTAAAGAAATACTTTATATTTGTTTTCTATTTGAATTTGTCGTAATTGATTAGTTTGCAGTGAAAATAACTAATGTTAAATTTCTGGAGTATTTTTAATGCATAATATAGCAACTTAAAAAATACGTTTTGAAACTTAACTAAAAAAATTAATTTATAATTTTAAAATTGTAATTTTTTAATATGTATTATAATAACATAAAAATAACTTTTTAAACACATTTTTTAAATTAAAATTATTTGTTGTTAATTTTAAAAAGGCGGCATTTTTTTAAGTTATTATGTTGTGCGTAACATAAAAATCTTATAGAAATTAAACAATAGTTATATATACTGCCAACTATTGACAAAAAATCTGCATCAGGACCGTGTTTAACCAAAAAGAAACCGTATGTTTTGGAATCAAGTTCAAAAACTTGCACTGGAATACAACAGGACCTGTATTGCGTTTTTTTAAAGAGGAAGAAACAAAGACAAAAACTCGCAAACCCAACTTTGTATACCATAAGGAGATAAACATCCAAACTTTTCATCAGTTCTGGGGGTACACTAGAATTGCAGCAGAGACTTGGTGTAATGTACAATCGAGAATTTTGTCCGGATGAGTATACAGTGCAACCGTAGTCAATTCTGGATACAACCAAAGCTTCGTTTTTTCCAAAAGTACTTCTTTCTCCCAGTTTATAGTAGCCAAGCCTTTAATTTCATTTAGATTTTTTTAGAACGGGTAACTTGCTGCTTTATATGTGTTCTAAAGAATAAAGTCTTATTGAACACAAGCCCTAGGAAACGCACGGTACACCAAGCGGTTGTAGACCAGTTTTCCAAAGCAGCAAGTCACATAGATTGGCCGATAGCTGTTGGGATTATTTGGGTCTTTGTCTTGTGCTGTAGATGCACAAACTTAACTAAGTACTTCCTCCAACTCTTTCAAAGAAAAGGTAAAACTGTATTGCCACGACTTTTGAGACGAGAATACTAGAGAAATATAGTTTTGTAATTTAATAAGCTACTTACAGGTATAAATTGTTTAGTTAAACCATTTGCAATTTTGACTTCATTGCCAATGTCCTGGTCGTTGACTTTAAGGACCGGTGCTACGACCGGAAACTACCGGACCGACCTTTTTCTACACTTTACCGATTGTAGTGATTGGTGTAATTGTTGACACGATTTTCACAATGATTGTTTGTTTACGCAACGGCGCTCTATTTTTTATAAGCAATCATATTTTTGCTGAAATCTATTGCAAGCCCGTTTTTTCTACTCTTCAGCTATATTTATTTTTGTGTTTTACTATGGAACAGAGGGATTGGTCAGCAGACTGCTAGACTTTGGGACAACGCATTTGCTGCTGTTTTTTTACAGCGGCTTTGACATCCGCACCTCTTGGGTTGCCCCAAATTAGCTTGAAAACCTAGCCAGTCTGCGGACAAGGCACCATCTTTGGAGAATGCACTGTCTGATTCGGGGATTGTTTGAAAAATAATTTCTGCCGTAATTCAATTGCTGAAAACCCTGATGTTCTGGCACTAAAATGTGATAGTTTTTTAGATGGTCTTGGTTGAGGAAACTTGGCAACGTTATTTTAAATTATTTTGTAGCCTTGGATATTAATTTTTTTTTGGGGAGTGAAATGCGTTTTTTAAATATATACGCAAAAAGATCTTCTTAACTTTACTAGAGTGGTGTCTGCAGCCGTTGCAGTTTTACCAAATTATTGTTTTCAATGTTTATTTAAATTGAAATTGATTATAAATAACAGTGTAAAGCTGTAAACAACTTTTACTCTCTTCAAATTAGACAAAAAATTTGGACTGTCTGAATACTATTTTCACCTAGCGCACGCTATTTACAATTTTTTGCGTTTTTTAATGGTTTTTTGGATTCTTAGGGAAAATATGCATTTTTTGCAAAAATTACTTCTATTAAAAGTAGAAAGAAATTGTTTTTAATTGATAGGTGATTTGAATGTTTCTATAATTTTTTGTTTTTCCGCTAAAGAACGCGGAAAAAAATGTCACAATTTTGCGCGCTCTGGCTGGCAATGCACGCGTTATTGGAAAAATTGACCTATAACCTATTGGAAATTTTCCGCTCTAAAACTTTGGTTTCTTATAATTTTTCTAGAAAATGCATAGTTTGGGTTGAAAATCCAAAAAACTTACAAAAAGTCACAATTTGCGACAATTTTCAACATTTTTTACCAGAAAATGCTTTCACTATAGGGAAATCTAAATAGCCAATATTGAAAAAAAAAATAAGTAGAATCTTAAGCTAATATCATTGATGTCATTAAGGCTGTGAAATACTTTGATGCCAGAACAATACAATAAATAAAACTTAAAACTAATATCACAGATGACTTTAAAGTTGTAACGTACTCCAATGTCAAAATAATCCAATAAATAAAACTTAAAACTAATATTACAGATAACATCATAGTTTTAATAAACTTTGTAACCAAAACCATAAAATAAATAAAACTTAAAACTAATATTACAGAAGCTATTTAAAAAATTAAGATCAAGAAGAATATAAATAAAAACAGTAAAATAGTGGTACAGATCTTGCATATTATGCGAGCAGTTTAGGGTTTGATCCCAAAAATATGACTAAAATAATAACTTGCATTTTATCTACCAGGGTGGCATAATTTGCTGGATGCAACTTGTTTTTGGGGTTAAAACACAAACTTTTTGTTTTACTTCAAAGTAAGATATTTTTTCTATATCTTTTAGTTCTTGTTTCAATATTGAACAGTTTCTTGATCTTAGAAAACGTTGCCCATTAAAGTTTATATATGTAATAGGTTTTATTCATTTGCTTCCTTTCTGTGGTGTTTTTCTACATATGCAAACTTGCGTTTTCTTACACAAAGCATCTTATCTTATAGGTGTTGGTATATACGCTCTAAAAGGCAGGTAGTATATAGCGCTTTTTATTCATATTGGTAGTTTTGGAGTACTAAATGTGCAAACGTGATTTGAAGTTTTTATTAAAACTCCGTTGCGTTTCGCAGAAATGCAATGCACTTTATTGATATCTTGACCACCCTTTCACCATTTTCACCATAAAACAATTTAGAAATTTTTTAAAATACACTGCTTTTTTATATGTATTTAGGGTCTTTTGCGGTAAAACTTTGACATCAAAATCTTCCAAACTTTTAACCTCTAAAAGCCGTTTTGTTTAGAGACCATCTTAACCTTTTCTATTGTTTTTAGTTTCAATGATAAAACAGTACATGGAATTTGCAATAAAGAATTGACTCATTCATTGGAGCTGCCGATTGGCTACACCAACTTCCAAACAATTAGTCCTTGCGCTACCGGAGTATTTTTTTATAACTTCAGTAGTTAACTGATTTGTGCTGATTTTGAAGCCCTTGTCAGATTTAACTAACGGCGCGGACTGTAGGCATGATTGATTATTTTCTACAGTAAACTAATTAGTGCGTTTAGCTTAACGCCAGGTTAGAAAAGAAAAGAAAAAAAGGTTAGGGGTGGAAATGTAAATGACAAGAAAGTTAGGGGATAGTAGCCAGGAAAGGCTTTGGCTACATTTGGTTTGGCTTCTGTTTATTGACACATTCCGCTGGTATGGCTTGAGCAGAAGTTACTCAGCCCCCTCACTGCCACAAAGTAGTACACACAATTTTCAGATATTACATGTGTATTACCTTTTAAACACAAATAACTTTATGACCTAGCGGAAAATTTCTGTCCAAAATTTAAAAAGTAATTTAAGTTTATTATTAAAATATATCAAAATCAATGTGTCTACTATTTATAAACTGTTTATTAATTAATGTTTGTAAAACAAAATAAAATAGAAAGAGAAGGAAAGTTTAATTATTTTAAAATAATTGCTAGAAAATATTTAAAAAAATAAGTAGTTACATACATTAGTATACATTTTTACTTGCAACATTTGTTGTTTTTCTTAAGTAAATATTTAATTACATTTGTGTCTAGAATCATTTAATACAAAAATAAGACATAATTGTATGTGTAGCCGTAAAATACTTTACTCGAATACTAAACTTTGAGTTTGAATAACATTTATTACCTAAAAATTGTACCTGCGTTTTGTGGCTCTATGGGATATACCTTAAGTCATTGATCCCATTGATAACGTAACATCTGTCTTGTTACTTACTAAAAATTAGCACTTTTATAGACAGAATAGTGATATTATTATAAATGATGGACCTCTACTAAGTGATAATAATAAAAAAAATTTAACAAATTTATTCTTACACATTTAACTTATTACATCTATAGAAGACTCTAGTAGAGCCAAATCTAGTAATGGCTTATATTAAATAGTTTTATTACTTTTTGCCAAAAAAATAATAGACTAAATAATTTATTAATTCACATAGTTTATTTGTTGCGATTTATTTGTTCTTAATGTAAACATACATATATTACTATACGTATTGTAACTAATAGTTGTTTCACAATTATCAGATTTGAGTTTAGAAGTGAGTTTTTTAATACGTCAATAAAATATCCATATTACTGACATACAAGAATTAAATAGAATATTTGCTATAAAATTCTTATATAAAATAATAATAAAAGTGATATTCAAGATTACGGCAGAAAGTGAATTATGATACGTAAGGATTTCTATTTATTATGAGATATGCGCGATCCTGCTACCGGAAAAGAAGATTTATATTGGTAGGATGCGGAAACCTTATTTCTGCGCTGGGACCATAAGGACTCACATAAAATAAACAAGGCTTTCAGCGTGCGGGCAAAGCAAAAAAGAACCCCTAAAATGTGGCAACCACAAAAAGTAATATTAATTAAGCTAAAGTTAAATAATGTTTACAAGAGTCGACTTTTTAACCAAATCTCTTTAGTAGTATAATTAACGCGTAAAATGTTATTCACTTTTTTTTTTCTACTACACTAACCTTATTATAGAAGTTACGGGAATATAAATATGTTTGTTTATAATATTAAAAATAAAACTTTCATTGCTGAATAATAATAAATTTCCAAAAAATTAAAAATAAAAAAGCTTCAGTAGTGAATTGGTCAACCAGAATTGACTGAAATGAATGATTCTGTTTTGTGTTTATATGTTGTTGACGCAAAATATTATACACAAAACATGACATTTTCCATTAGCATGAAATTTTATATAATATTTACGGTAGGATTTAATTTTAAAATGTGTTACATTTGCAATCGGTAACGTAAACAACAGTTTATGACCTTTTTTACATACACACCATGATTTTATAAACCCGTTGACGTGCCGATGTATTATATATAAACATATAAATTATTTACAGAGTAATGATAGGTTTTATGATTTGTTATTATTAACTTAATTTTAGAGCATGACAGATTTAATTTATTAATTGCATAAAATAAAATCAAATTGCATCTATTGAATTATTTATGGGTACAATAATATATACTATCTCATGTGGAAACTAATAATTGTTAACAAACTTTTATTATTGTATTACAAATATTTGTTTGAATAAATAATTTAATCCAATCTAAAGGTTTCATTTTGAATAGCAGGCTATTTGGGCAGCTGTCAATTTTGAAGTTATTATCTTTTGACATTTGACAAGTAAAAACTACGCCATTAATAAAAATGGAACGATGTATAATAATATAATATAATATAATATAATAATATAATATAATACTTTATTAAACAAGAATGATCATTAAAAAACGACATTTGTTAAGTCAATACAATAAGATAAAATTACACGAAATAGACAACTTAGATATTAGACAATTACATATACAGTTAAAATTAAGATTAAGAAAAAAATTCTTCTTATGTATAAAAGCAGTGTTCTAATAAAAAATCTTTTAAACGACATTTAAATATATATTTGTTTTCACACATTTTTATTCTCATTGGAATATTATTAAAAATATCTAAACATGACAAATATGGTGATTTTTTATACGTTGATGTTTGGTTTAAGGGTATTCTGATATTATCGCAGCTTCTTGTTTGACGTGTGTGATTTTTAGAAATTTTTTCAAATATATTTTAAAATGCATAAATAGCGCATTTATAAATATAAATGCAGACAACAAGTAACATTTTTTGTATCTTAAAAACTAGTCTACATGATTCGTTATACTGCATGTTGTGTATGAGTCTTATTATTTGTTTTTGAGCGACTTGAATTCTTTTTATATGTGATGACTTTTCCCATGCTATTACAATATATGAGATATGCGAATAAGCCAACACATAATAGATTTGCAATACATGTTTATAGGAGACAGTTTTCTCTAATTTGAGAATGGCATAATACGCACTACTTAACTTTTTTATTATGTGATCTACATGAATATTCCATTTGAGTTCTGAATCAATGTAAACACCCAAAAATTTTGTATTGTTGGCACTAAATGGTATGTTTGTAATAGATGACGTCTTTGTCTTAAAGAATTGCATACTTATTGTTTTTCCATCATTTAGAATTAAATTGTTTCTATTACACCATAGCTTTATTTCTTCAATGGCACAGTTGGTTTTATTTAGTAGTCCGTCACTTGTTTCCGCACTGACAATTATTGAGATATATCGTCCGCAAAGTTAACTACAAAACCATCCGATATAAAATTGGCTAGATCGTTCACATATAATATAAATATTAGTGGACCTAATACAGACCCTTGGGCCACATCTTATGATAAATTATATATGTTTGAATCTGATGATCTAATGTTAACATACATTTTACGTTGTGACAAAAATGATGTAATTAAATTCAGCGCTGTACCTCTGATACCTAAGTTCCATAACTTGCTTTCTATAAATGTTATGTTTAATACGTCAAAAACTCTCGATAGATCAAAAAATAGTGTCCGTCTTCTTGTGAATGTGTTCTATAAAATCAAAGGTTGCTGTCTTAGTCGATTTATTTATTGCAAAACCATGTTGACGTTTGTTTAGTATATTATATTTGTCTATAAAGTTCCATACTTGTTGCGATATTATTTTTTCATAAACTTTAGATATTGTATTTAGAATTGAAACTGGTCTGTAATTATCTATGTTTTTCTTGCATCCTATTTTATATATAGGTACTATTCGTGCAATTTTTAAGGCTGAGGGGAATTTTCCTTGAACTAATTTGTTATTAATTAGAACTGTGAGAGGTTGGAGTACAACTTTACAAACATATTTTAATACTCTTATTGATATTCAATCTGGGCCTGTAGATTGCTTGTTTTTAAATTTAAAATGATTGATTTTAATTCGTTTTCATCGACTTGATAGATTGCCATAGTGTTTGAAAAATTACTAGATGCGGTGCAGGTCGTAGATATATTTTTTCCAAAATGAGTTTTAATTTTATTAGCAGCTGTTGATGAAAAATGCTGCCCAAACGCATTTGCTACATGTATGGTTGTTCAAGAGTATTTTCCTCATTTTTCAGTACTATGACTTCTTTTCTTTCTCTTGATTTAAATCATTGTTTATTATTTTCCTCAGTGTCTTACTTTTGTTTTCAGATGTTTCTATTTTGCTTTCACAATATTTGATTTTTGTTTTGCTTTTTTATATAATTCATTCAGTTCAGTACTATAATTATCTTTTAAAATAATAATCTGCGTTTTGAGTTTATTACTAGACTCTTTTAATTCATTTAAAATCCATTTTAATTTTGACTTGCTATTTTGAGTTTTCTTTTTTGTTTTTATTGGACATGACGTATTAAAATGATCTAAGAAATATTCCATAAAATTATCGAAAGATTGATCTACATCATTTGTTATGTTTATTTTCTCAGTATTTAATTTCAACAAGTTCTTGAATATTTTTAAATTATCATCATTTATACTTCTATATTCAGATTGTTGCATATTATGTCTTTATAATCAACAATTTTACAACATATTTGTTGCGCATAATGATCAGAGATATTGGAACGAATTACTTTACATGAGAATTTTTTTTCGTATAAATTATCACTATATAGTCGATACCAGTCGACGATGTAATTCCGTATTTATTACAAAATACTCTGGTAGGTTCAGTAATCTTATTAATCAATTTATAAGAATTAAATAGATTTCGAAGCATGTTAGTGTTTATATTATTTGTTAGGTTGTCAATATTAAGATTACCACATATTATAATCGAATCTGCAATGTCATTAATGTAATCGAGGATTTGCCCTAGACGAAAAATAAAAGTGTATATATTACCTTTTGGTGGCCTGTACACAGATACGATGCAAATTTTTGTTTTTTGACACTTGATAAGGATAGAACCACACTCTGTTTTCATTTCTAACGACAGCTCATTAACTCAATTTAATTCTGAACTTTCGATATCATCTTTTACGAAAATTGCTACTCCTTCTCATTGGTGTTCAGTCCTGTTTTTGTACGTTATTAGTTTAAAGTTATTTAATTTAATATATTGTATATTTTCGTTATATGTCCATGTTTCTGTCAGACATAATATATGTAAGTTTATATCGCTCAATAAAATTTCTAAGTCGTCTAAATTATTTATGAGGCCTTGTATGTTGAGATGAATCAATGTGCATTGTCTGCCCTGAGTTTTGTCCGTTTGCATAAAAAAAGGAGTTTTGTTGGTATCTGGCATGTTCTGAATATTTAGAGATGTAGAAATGTCACTTTCCGCAACTTGATGAGATGTGGTGCATTGGTTTTCTATTATTTTATTATTATTTATTTTGTCGCAGATTGTTTTTATAGTTGCGCGTTTTCCAGCATCATTTACATACGCTTCAACAACGCATTGAAATTATTAAAATTTACTACAAAAATTATGAAAATTTTTCAGTCACAGTTCGCAAAACTAAAGCACTTTTTGGTGAAAAAAATGTGAGCTGTTGGGACAAGTTAGAATATTGCTGATGTAGCCCGTAGTGTTGAAGAAAACCCAGGTTTGTCGATTCCTTGTCGATCTTTGTAATTAGATATTCCACAAACGACATTACACCGTATTTTGCATAAAGCCTTATGTCTTAAGGCTTTTAAAGTTTAGTTAAAACAAAAACTCAAACCGGTCGATCACCATAAACGTCGTATCTTCACTGATTGGGTCCTTCAAATGCATCAAAATGATCCGGAATTTCATCGAAAAATTATATTCAGTGATGAAGCCAATTTTCACCTCGGAGGCTACGTTAATAAGTAGAATTGTCGCATTTGAGGGTCAGAAAATCTAATAATGATTGTTGAAAAGTCTTTGCGTCCTCAACGTGTCACTGTTTGGTGCGGTTTTTGGGCTGGCGGTGTGATTGGACCCTACTTTTTTGAAAATAAGGCTGGTGCAAATGTTACGGTGAATGAATGGCGCTACCGAGCTATGATTAATGTTTTTTTATGGTAGGAATTAGAAGATATTGATGTGGACGAGGTTTATTTTTGCGCTGCGTGCCACACAAGCAAAAAAACAATCGCAATTTTGCAAGAAAAGTTATCTGATCGTGTTATTTCTCAAAAGGGTGATCACAATTGGCACTGAGATCTTGTGATTTAACATCTTTAGACTTTTTTCTTTGGGGCCACGTGAAAAATAGCGACTATGCCAATGCTCTACAATCGATTCAAGACCTTAAAGATGGAGTTTGTGAAGTTATTGAGGATATACAGCCGCAAATGTAATTTGCACATTTGCGGCTGTATGGTCATGAAAAATTTTATGAAAAGAATGTGGTACTGCAACCGTAACCGTGGCGGCCAATTAACTGATATCGTTTTCAAATCTTAATGGCATACCTTCCTCTTTACAATGAAATAAACATTTATTGATTTCTCTTAAAAAAAAATCGTTTTTATAAATATCAAAAAAACTCTTTATACATATTGGTTTAACTAAATTTTAATAAACAAAATAACTTAAAACAACATAATCTATAAATGTGCAACAGTTTTATTTATAAAACAAAAAAATTAAATATTGTTGTTAGTACTATTTTTGATTTAACCAAATTAAAAAAAAAAACGGTGCATGAATATATCGTGTTTGCAACCGAGCTTACCAAAAAAATTTCAGTTAGAATATACAATTTCTTATACATTAGATAAATAAACAAAAGTTAAAATATGCCAAGAAATGCAGATTTGTTGTCAAGCTAGTTAGAAATGTTTTAAGAAGAAACATTATGACTAAACAGTACCGATTTACCGCAGTTTGTATCCAAATAAAAACGCAGAATTTTATTTGTTGATCCTACAATGTATAACAAATTCATTTTATGGTATAACTTGAAGCAAATTTATTGTGTTTATGAATTCGGTAAAAAAAACATAATTGTAACATTAAGTGCAGTAATATTATTTAAAAAAAAAATAATATATTAACTTTATTATATTTAGGGTAAATTATATTTTAGTATTTTAATTAAATTCTGTTGTTTTTTGTTATTTTTGTATAATTTGAATTTATTTTTTTGTGTAAACTTGGCTTGAAAGGGTTGGTATTTATGGGTTTAATACTTACTTTTCTTTACGTCTTACCTGTCTTTTACTATAAACCTAAATAAAATAATTACCGAATTAGATGTATGTAGTTATAGTTACACTGATTAGTCTAATGTCTTTTATTAATTTTTTTTTCTTTTTGCATTAATATATCATTTTTGAGCAAAATCGGTGTTCTGGATACTCAAGCTTTTTTTTTTAATAATACATATTAGTAAAGAAACAGAAGAACACTGCTTCTCTACTAATATATTTTAAGAATTACATGCTTTTGATACGAAGGTATTTTAAGTACACAAAATTATAGTTTTGTATAGTAATTTTTGATGCACATATATT
Organism: Tachinus rufipes; assembly: GCA_963932245.1. Classification (NCBI taxonomy): domain Eukaryota; kingdom Metazoa; phylum Arthropoda; class Insecta; order Coleoptera; family Staphylinidae; genus Tachinus; species Tachinus rufipes. The sequence continues at coordinate 85,792,592 of OZ010743.1, forward strand.
GAACAGTTTAGCAATTAAGCGGAAGTTTTAATTAGTTTGAAAAGCGCACATTTAAAAACAGTTGCATATTTGAGTTTGATTACCTTTTGGTTGGTTAAATGTATTACGTGAAATTAACTTTGCTTGAAGTTTTGTGTTATGCAATCTAAAAAATATGGCGGAAATTGATTGACTGTTATGTTTCTTCTTGAATAATTTTGCTTGATTGGAGAAAATCTGACATTTGACGCGTGCTATTAAAAAAAACTTTTCTATATCAGACGCCTTACGTAAATATTATTAGATCTAAAGCTACCGTGAGTTACTAAAAAAATATAAATGAAATTAGGAGGTAGCACAAGTATGTGTGGGCGGCGGTAATGCAATTGCTTTGATTTTAGTAAAAGTGCGAAAAAAAGTTATACATAGCTACTAATGCCGGGTTAACGTACACAGAACATTACATAATTTACTAAGTTTTCTTCTTATTTGAACACAATTTTTCTAACATGAATAACTGATTTCACAAACAAAAGAAATAAACCTAAGACCCAGAGCTTAGTAGTCGAGTTAGTAGTTAGGGTCTACTATTACATTATAGTATAGCCATAGAAATAATATACAGGGTGTTAATGAATAGGGGTACCAAACTTCTAGAGTGGGTATGAGGGTTAATTTGAGACACTTTTTATTTATAAACTCGTAGGTAACCATGTTTGCCGTAGAAGCTGCACGTCAAAAACTTTTTTTTTTTTAAGTTATCTATGTTTTATGTCTTAAATCGCTAATAATTTTGACGTATGAAATAGTTGAATTTGTGTTACTTGTTACTTAAATCATAAATCAACAAACTTTTCAAGATTATGCTAATATAATGTTAGTTTACGGCAAAGCACATTGTAATGATAGACTTGCGACACGCTTGTATACAGCCCGATTTATATATATATAATCGTCCAATATCATTCAATAAAGTGTTTGCAAAAGTTTATTAACAATTGCGAGATAAAGAAACTTTTGCAGTCAACAAAGTAAATTGCGGAGTTGCAAGACATTGTTGAACGAACGATTTGAAGATGTGCTTCATAATGTAGAGCAAAATCCATCCAGCAGCACTCAAAGCATTGCACGTGACATTAGTGCTAATCATGTAACTGTTTAGCAAATTTTGAATGAACATTAGCTCCACCTATATAATCTGCAAAAAATTTAAGCCTTTAGGTCCAATTGATTTTCTATTACGTATTAACTTTTCTCTTTGCTTTATAAATCGCTGTTGCTCACAACCTCAATTTTCATGGTATGTTTTTTTTTAACGATGAAGCAACATTTAACAGAGAAGGCATTTTTAACTCTAGCAACAACCATATTTGGGCCGACGAAAACCCTCATACAATTCGACAATCCAAATTCTAACACAAGTTCGGAATTAACGTGTGGGTTGGCATTGTTGACGGTCGTTTGATTAGGCCATACTTTCTTTCACCTTGTCTTACCGGTCTCATTTACAAAATCTTTTTAGAAAAAGTCTTGCCAGAATTGTTGGAGGAAGTACCAATAGGAGTTTGCCGACAGATGTGATTGCATTATGACAGTGCCGCCGGTACATTTTTTGCATGCTGTTTGGGACTACCGACCAACGAACAGTTTGGAGATAGATGGATTGGGCGAGAGGGCCCAGTAACGCCACGATCCCCGGACCTTACGCCCCTAGATTTCTTTTTGTGGGGTTACATGAAAAGTTTGGTGTACAAGACGCCAGTGAATTTGAAGAAGATTTGTTAGCGCGTATTACGGCAGCTACGCAGGAAATTCAAGAAACGCCTCAAAATTTTAAGAATATGCTGCACAGATGCAATGTTTGCATTGAAGTTGGTGGTAGACATATTGAGAAATTATTGTGACTAGTTTAGATATCTTATTAAAGTTTTAAAAAGTGTTCCCCTTAATGTTTTTCTTTAATAGCTTTATGTGAAAGAAGCGCAATTGAGTGGTCTTTAATTTTAAATTTTAAGGATTTTTCAAATTTTTGACTTTTAAGCATGACTTTTATCAAAAATATTAAATAAAAATAAAAAATCATTTGTTAATTTATGACATGAGTACGGTAAAAGATAGATTCAGATATGCTGTTAAAAAAAATGGACAATTTAATTTAATGAGAATTAATCAAATGAACTGCGACAGAAAACTGAAAAGTAACAGCATAGAAATGGAGAACAAGCAAGGAAAATTATTTAAATAAAAATAAAAATAAAAATAGACGCTAAAAATACACGGAACATTTTTATAAAGCAAATGAAAAACCAGAGGAGAAGGAGCTTGTGAATAAAGACAAAACAGGTAAAAGTTCTAGGAAAGGCTTTAGGGGTGGCTGAAATACCACTAGTGCTGTTGAAATGTCTGCATAAAAAAGTAATTATGTAATGATATATAAAAGCGGATAGCGCTTAAGCAATTTTCTGAAAACAGAAATGATACCAATGGCAAAAAATAAAAGAACAAAAAAGTGCAAAAAAGTATAGAACAATCAGCTTAGTAATGCACATAACAAATTGTAAAATGGGAGTAAGTTGAATTGTGTGTTTTTAAACTGTGTAGAAGCATTTGACTATGTTTGGTGGAAGAAACTGATAGAAGTTTTGAAAGTAATTGGAGTAGATTAGAAAGAGATAATAAGTAGCAAAGAGATTAAATGACGAAAGGACAAAGAGGTTTGAAATTTCAAAAGAAGAGAGTGTTTAATGTTCAATGCCAAAGACATGATAGTAGACTGTTGGAAAAGAGCCAAACAAGAGTGAGCATTGGAGGAAGAAGAATAGAATCTATTTGAATTGTAAATCATAATTGTGATTGCAGAGAGCACAAAAGAACTAAAAATGCTACTTAAAGAACTTGAAAAAACTGTAATCAATGTATGGACTGAGTATAACAAAAACATAAGAATTGGAGAGGCGGAAGAAATAATTAAAATTAAAAAGAATTGGAAAAGCAAAAGAAAAAAAAAATGTTTTGTATGATTTTAGAATGTTTCTGTCAAATGTGAAACTAACAAATTAGGATAAAAGATAAAAAACGCACAGCATTCAATATGTGATAAAGAAGTGTTGAGAAGAGCATTGAAGGAAAGAGCGCTAGTTAGTGCAATCATAAAAAGAAAGAAAAGATGTGTTATGCCCAGTTATAGAAATTTAATATTTTATTAATTCTGCATAAATTATGACCACAAGATTACTCAGCACTGTTTCTACTAAAAAAAAATTTAATACAAAAACAAACTTGACTACAAAACATATCTCAAACAGTATTTATAAGTTTGAGAACAACGCCAAAACAGAACAATTGACAACGGCATCCAACCATTCATTTAACAAACAACCATTAGACTGCAAAATAAGCACTCTTTCTTACAACAATTCAACAAGATTTTAAAAAATGAGAACAGAAAATTTGTATTAACAAAATTAACACATAATCTGCAAAGTTACTCAAAACGTAAATTCTATGATTGATTATTCAAGGTCATATCTGTACTAAAATATATAACTACTAAACAATATACTTCTGTTCTGAGTAATTTACAATTGCATTAACACTAACAACACGCAATACACGGTTTAATTCAGTATCACAATCTCTAAAAAAACAATTTATGTAAGTAGCATTATCAAGTTTACAAACTCAAATTATTAGTTGAAATATTGACACACGACGTCAACAATTGCTTTTAAAATATAGGGTTTTAGAATAAGAGATCTCATTTTGTTATAAAAAAAAACGGGTATTTTTTAAGAGAAATTAATAAATGTTTATTTTATTGTAAATAGGAATGTATGCCATTAACATTTGAAAACAATATCAATGGCCGCCACTGTTACGGTTGCAATATCACATTCTTTTTATAAAATTTTCCATGACTAATTTGCACATTTGCGGCTGAACGTTTGAGATAACTTTACAAATTCCATCTTTAAGGTCTTGAATCGATTGCGGAGCATTGACATAGGCCATATCTTTCACGTGGCCACAAAGAAAAAAGTTTAAAGGTGTTAAATTACAAGATTTTGGTGGCCAATTGTGATAACCTCTTCGAGAAATAACACGGTCAGGAAACTTTTCATTGCAAAATTGCAATTGTTTCGCTGCTTGTGTGGCACTTGTCTTAACGTAATAAACGTCGTCCACATAGTATTTTCCAATTTTGGCTATAAATAATTATTAATCATAGCTTGGTAGCGCCATCCATTCACCGTAACAGTTGCACCAGCTTCATTTTTGAAAAAGTAGGGTCCAATCACACCGCTAACCCAAAAACCGCACTAAACAGTGACACGTTGAGATTGCAAAGACTTTTCAAAAATCATTCTTGGATTTTCAGAGCTCCAAATGCAACAATTCTGCTTATTAACGTAGCTTCCGAGGTGAAAATGGGCCTCATCACTGAAAATGATTTTTCGATGAAATTGCGAAAGATACGACGTTTATGGTGATCGACCGGCTTGAGTTTTTGTGTTAACTGAACTTTAAAAGCCTAGAGACTTAAGTTTTTATGCAAAATACGGTGTAATGTCGTTTGTGGAATGTCTTAATCCAAAGATCGACGAGGAATCGACAAACATGCGATTTCTTCAACACAACGGGCTACATTAGCAATATTTTTATGTGTTCTTGAACGATGCATACGGTTTTGATTCTTTACATCACAAACTTGTTCCAACAGCTCAAATTTTTTTACCAGATTTACTATTGCCGGCCTAGAAGGTGCTTTATGACGATTAAAAAATGCTTTAGTTTTGCGAACTGTGACTGAAATTTTTTTACAATTTTTGTAGTGAATTTTAATCATTTCAATGCATTGTTGAAGCGTGTATTGTTCCATTTTTAATAATGGCATAGTTTTTACTTGTCAATTGTTAAAATATATTAGCTTTAAAATTGACAGCTGGCTAAATAGCCTGCTATTTAAAATGAAACTTTTTAGTGGAAAACTTTTTATATTTCAACACTTGCTCTACTCTAGAACACATTGTTATTTAAGTAAGGAAACATTACCAACTACCAAAATTGTTTAACGCATAGACAAATATCATTATTAAGTTTATAACCTTAGTTTACTTTGCCTTTAAAATTTGGTGATCAGTTACAACTCAATTTAGGACGAATAATTTTGTTTTAAATCTTCTTTTTCTTTTTCTTCTTCTTCTTCTTCTTCAGCCTGTATTTGTTCACTGCTGAAGGTAGGCCTCCTTCAAACATTTCCATTGATTACGGTCTTGTGCAATTTGATACCACTGCTTTCCAGCAGTCTCCTTGACGTCGTCTACCCATCTTTTTTGTGGTCTTCCTCTATCGCGGGTGGTCATCTTTGGTCTTCATTTTAGCAGCCTGTGCGTTCATTTTTCGTTGTTATCTCTTGTTACATGGCCAACCCAGCTCCATTTAAACTTAGCTATCCGTTTGATTATGTTTTTTACTCTGGTGCTTCTTCTTATATTTATGTTTCTTTGCTTCTCTCTTAGACTTACACTTAGCATACTGCGTTCCATTGCTCGCTGGCAAGTTCGTAATCTGTCAGCATTTTTTATTGTTAAAATCATGGTTTTTAGGCCATACGTTGTGACAGGTAGTATGCACATATCGTATACTCTCCTTTTAAGACTAGTGGAAATATCTGGGTTCTTAAGTATGTACCCAAGCCTCCCGAATGCTGCCGAGCTCTGCCTAATTTTACGAGTAATTTTTGCAGCTTTGTTTGCCTTGCCAAGGTTAATCTGGTGCTCTAGATATATATACTTGTCTACTTAATCTATTATCTGGTCTTCTATTTGGCATTGACCCACTTCGCGACTCATGATTTTTGTTTTTGATATATTTATCTTTAGCCCCACTGTGTTAGAGGCTATCTTCAATTGTTCTAGCATATCTGCTAGTTCTTGTACATTTGAATTGATAAGAACTATGTCGTCCGCAAATCTTCATCAATGTTTATGCCCTTGCTTTTCCAATTTAGATTTTTAAATATGTTTTCCAGAGTTAATGTAACGAGCTTAGGTGATATTGTATCATCTTGTCTTACCCCTCTGCTTACTTTGATCTTATTCGTAACCGAATTTTCGTCAATCTTCACTTGGCAGGTGGCATTTTGGTAAATGTGGTTTATATGATTTGTGTACCTAGAGTCTATTCTAGCATTCTTCATGGCAGTAAATATTGCCCATAGTTCTATCTAATCAAAGGCTTTTTCGAAATCGATAAATGCTAGATGAAGAGGGTTATTATATTTTGTGCATTTCTCTATTAGTGTATGGATGGTCTGTATGTGGTCTGTCATACTTGCCTTTTCTGAAGCCTGTTTGTTCTGGCGGCTGAAAAAATCTAATTTATTTGTCAAGCGGTTTGTTATGATTTTTGTTAGTAATTTGTAAAGATGTGATAGAAAGCTTATTGGTCTGTAGTTCTTAATATTTGTGTTGTTTTCTTTCTTATGTAGAATAATTACTTGAGCGTTTTGTCAAGTTGTGGGGATTTTTCCTTCTTCAAGACATTTGTTTAGTAATATTTTTACAGCCTTTTCCACCGAGCGTTCCCATCGAGCTTTAGCATATCGCAGGATATTTTGTCTTCTCCGGGAGCCTTTCCATTTTTTAGCTGTTGTAATGCTTTCTTTATTTCTTGGATGTTTTCTTCCGGAATCTCTTTTAAATTAACGTTCATCACTAATTCGATGTTTTTGTTTTGTCTATGAAGTGTTGTTGATTTATATAGATTTTTGTAAAACTCTCTTATAGTTTTCAGTATTTCTTGTTTATTGTAAATTATGTTGCCGTTTTGGTTTTTGATTTTGTGAATAGTTGTTTTTCCATGTGCTCTATCTGATCTTAGTACTTTCATATTTTTGTTATTTTCTATTATGTTTTTTATGTTTTTGGCGTTATATTTTCTATTGTCTTTTCTTATTTCTCTGCTAATGTCTTTGTTTAATTGTCGGTATTCCGCTGATGTCCGATTTAGGCTGCTTTTTTCTTTCATAAGATTGACTGTATTCTTGCTGATCTTTTCATCTTTTTCCTGTTTTATGCTCATGCATATTTTCTTATTTACAGTTTGTATGTCTTTTGTTATCTTCTCATTTAGTGTTTCAATGCTCATTAGTACAAGATTGAGTTGATTTAGTTTTGTTTCCATTTCTCTTACATATTTATCTTTGTTTTGTCTCAAGTAATCCATAGTTGAGTAGGGTGTTGTTTTGATCATTTTGTTTTGTTCGATTTTTGTGTTTATATTTTAAGACACTCTTAGTAGTCTGTGATTGCTGCCGGTGTGAAACTTGTTAAGTATTGAGACGTTTGTGATGATCGTTTTTTTGTTGGATAGTATGTAGTCGATTTCATTTCTGAAAATTCTTCTAGGGTGTAACCATGTCCAGCGTCTTTGTTTTTGTTTTTGAAAGAAGGTGTTTATGCAGAAAAGGTGTTCGTTTTGTAGGTAGTTGAGTAATCGTTCTCTGCGTAGGTTTCTTTCTCCTATGCCATAATTTCCGATGTTGGAAATAGTACCGTCCTCGTTTCTTCTTTTACCCAACTTTGAATTATTATTGAGTATTGTACTTTCTCCATTTTTCGAGCTGTTGTAATGTCTTCGTAAAAAAATATCTATTTTGTTATCGCTGTGGGCACTAGTTGGGGCATAAACTTGGATCATTTGGAGTTTGTATCTGTTATTTAGTTCTAAGATTATGTATATAACCCTGTCTGATACTGATTTTACTTTAGTGCCTAGGTGCTTTATATATTTGTAGATGAGTATTCCTACTCCTCCTATATGTGGGTTTATTTTGTTGTTATTTTGGTATAGCATATGTCCGGATTTTATAATGGTACACTTTTCTTTGCGGAGTTGTGTTTGCATATTCCAAGAACATCTCATTTTATTTTTGCCAGTGCTTCCTCTAGTTGCTCTAGATGTTTGGGTGAATTCATAGTACGTATGTTGTAGGTTGCTAATTATAGTTTCCTTTGTTGTCTATTGTTTGAGTTTGATTTATTTGTAGAGTTTGTTGAAATTGTGCTTCCCCCAGAATCCATGAGGCGGACCGTCGGGACGGTATGGAATTGTGGGCTGTTAGCTCTACCCAACTGGGGTCTATTTGTTTGTATATTTAACATCATCATTTGAAGGGTGGTTAGCATATAAAACGCCACGCTTGCCGAACGGGTTGGCGAGTCCTGCTTCCAGGTTGAAATTAGCCGCCCGATTTGGGTACAGACGCTGTTTGCAGCCGCCCAATCTAGCTCAAACGCTGCTCTGCGGTGCTAGTTTGTGTTAAATAATAAACATAAATCTTTACTATCATGAGCACCTGTTTCCAACAATCTAATACAATAAATACAATAAAACTCTAACAATCCAAATTTACTTCTTAGAAACCTTTTTTTTAATTATTATAACATTTTTTTTTTCTCAAATATTTTTCTTAAGCAACAATATGAATCCTATAGCTTTCTACAACTAAACCGTTTTTGCATAGAACAAACCTATACAACTTTAAAAAACTTTTTACTAATTTTTATTGATGATAACATAAAGTTTTGTATTAAAAAAAAAAATATTTGCAGTTTTTATAATTGTCTGAAATCCTGCAAGATATGAATATGAAGTTGTTTAAGAATTCATAACAGATTTAATATTATCAAATGATTGTTGATATTATTAGCTTATAATAGTTAATAAGCCCACTTTATTTGGAAAATGCTACTTTGTTTATCATCAAAAATCAACCAAATTGAGAAATTCGTTCTAGTTCATGCCGCCAATTAATTAACCAACCATAACAGTTTTAATTTTTTTCTAACTAATAAACAACTCATAAATTAACAGGTCCTGAAACATTATGAACTACCTTATGCATTAGCATATTTGTTTATAATCTTTTGAGCAAAGATTATGCATAAGCATATTTATCTAAAACCAACGCGTAAAGCATATTTGTCGTTTTTAATTTACAAATTAATGTGATTTATCCCAGCATAACTACCGCTCAGCTAGCTAATTCATCAGCCCTCGATCCAATCTCGTTACTGCGTGCATAGTCCCCGATTGGACCCATATTTTGATATATAAATTTAGTCTTTATTCTCGAATATAATTACTGCTTTATCTACGTAGCACAACATAGTTATTTTTTCTTTGTTAATTCTTAATTTATCTCTAGAGTTTTTGACTGTTGTTATTTTGATCAATACAATTGGTTTAAGAAGATTAGTCTTATTGAGTATTTCTGTTAAAATTTTCTTTTTTTTGTCAAGGTGTTAATGATAAGTATGCGAGTCGTATTGGTTTTCATATATAGACAATAGTTCTAATAATATACTTTGCCAGAATGTGCACTTTGAATGCATACAATGCTATTCGTATCAAATATAATTAGTGGCCATTAATTGTTGAATAATATATACATAATTTGAAACTAATGACTGACCTTCATGCTGCATTACAATTGGTAAACATTGTTAAAATATTAATAGTTGATTATCATATTATCTTCAATATTATTTTGTTTCAATATTTTCAAACTAAATCGAGTATAATATATATTACAATTACAATAATAAACTGAAGTGACATTGATAAACATAGTCATGATATAAATACATTCGACCTATTGAATTTTGCGTTATAAATATCCAATCGCCCCATTCCCTACTCAATAATGCAAGTCAAAATCAATTGATAGTTAGATGCGCCGTTGGTCCATAATACTATATTGATTATTAGCCATTGACATGTTTATACATCACGAAAATAAGTGTTCAACGGCATTCGTTTATTGTTCGCAGCGCGTAACAAGTTCCTAGGTGTTGATGAATCTATTACTAATTGGAATTACTACTGAAGAGAGCTTAGTTAAACTCGAATACCATAAGCTCTTATTACAACCATATTACGTGACTGAAATATTACACATTCATTAGCGTTTATTGCATGTAGAATGATTGAACATTAATTTAATTATATGGTAGGCGTTCGTGCGAATATTATAATCCTGTGAATTTTCAGTAATCGACACATTGCAAAATATAGTGTATTTTGCAATGTGTTGGGGAGTAGAAGATTTGATCTTTGTAATTTGTAGGTTTGATAAAGCTTGCAAATAATACTCACAGCTTTATTAACGGCACGTTATAGTTTATTAAATATGCTTTGGCTTATATTATGTAAACAAAATAAAAACAATGCCGGTATTCATGTATGGGGTCTTTAATGTGTGCTATTTTCTTGATGACTGTTTTTGTAAAAGTAAAAAAGTTATGCAGGGTAATTTTAAATGGCATGACAATATTATATAAACGTGTTATGTTTTTTTTACTCCAATATTTAAAAGTAAACATTTTAAATTAAAGAGTACACGATTTTGTTTATAACATCAATTAAACGGAATTATTTTTATTGTACTTGTAGATATTATTGGTATATTTATACATTTTTACATGGTTTAAAATAAAGCTAATTTATACAGTTGATAGTATGCTAGAACATTGTTTAAAGCTATATTCTTTACACAAAAGTTAACAATACATGTTGCTCAATTTCTATAGAGAATTGCTAGTTTACACAGTTTTATATACAGACATGTTTATGATTTACAAGGCATAGTCTTAATTTGTTTTAACTATGCAGCAAATTTTTAACTAGAATACTGTTATTTAATTAAAATATTAGTTATTTTAACTGGTTTTTACCGTTTGGGTGGTGTAGTGGTACTCAACTGCTATACCAGAGGTTAAATAGTTGAATTAGGAAAAAATTAAACTGGTTGTTCTAAGGGACACTGCTTGATAGCTTTGTTTTATTTTCTTTATTTTTTACGTTTTTTTTTTTGTTTTACCTATAATTTTGTATGCTATTTTTTATTTTTTTGTTAAATCTTTAATCTTTGGCAACCGTGTTAGAACGCCAACCACTATAAAGTTTGACTGCCAAAAGGTCCGCACCTGAATCTGCTAACAGAGTTGTGGATTAATTACGACAGCAATTACCTGCTTATATTTTTGGATGTTAAAGTTTTAGATACAAATCAATTTGTTTTGGCTAGAATCTAAAAGAATTAATGCCCAACGGTTGTTGACAAAACACTATTTTATTGGATAAAAAACCTGTCATAATCAAAAGATTAATGTATTTTTGAATCATTTAAACTATGTCTATTCCTTGAATTTTTCCAAAGTAACAAATTTTTGGTTATTTTTGTTTTGGTGTTTGTTAAGAAAAAATTTAACATTGCCATTTGTTTTTGATATCATTTTACAATATTTTTAATTTCATGAACCTACAAGCTCTTCCAAGTTACTTTCTCATTTTTTGTATCTGTTTCCACAAGAAATTGGATAATAGCGGTTTTTACCCTTGACTTTTTAATCAATATTTTGCAGGAATGCTGCGTTTGTATATTTGCTAATAAATTATTGAATAAAAGGCCTAGAGACATAAAGGCTTATAAGTAATAGATAAAATGGCAAAGTATGTTATAACCACCTTTTTATTCGGACTGCTGGCGTGCTAAGCTAGAGCTCTTGTTACTGAGCTATCTCACTGTATTAGGTTTGTATTTTATATTAAAAAAAAACAATTGGCCAATGATGTTAATTTATGTTTAATATATTTCTTGTTGTATTTTTATATTAGATTTTTTACATTAAATTTAATGATAAAATATGTAAAAGTGTTATGTGAATAAGATGGAATATAATTTAATTTAAAATAATCTAGAAAATTTAAATTCGTGCTTTTTTACGTGGCAAGTAAAATGTAATCAATACGTAAGATCAAAAAGCTTTTTAATCTTATCAAATTTTTCCATCAAAGTTAAATTGAAAAATAATCCTCTAATTTGATTAAATATAATAGCATGGTTTGTACACTTGACCTTATTTTCGATAATGTCATAACGTTGATTATTAAATTGATATTTATTTCAAAATTATTCATATATATATATATTTATATATATATATAGTATAATGTTATAAATAGATTAAACTTGCACCAAGGAACATATTTATTTAATACATTATAGTAAATTTCCACTAAATGGGACAGGAGAAGATTGCCAATTAGTAGTTAATTTTCCTGTATCCACGAATATATAAACGGATAATAAAATGGATTATGAATGTATACGATAATCCATATCTATTATATGCGTCGATTGAACGTTGCCTTTGATGTTATAATACAGTGTAGGTCATTTCAACGCTGTGATTAATTTTTCTTTTTAAAGGATTACTAAAAAAAGTTAAAATAAGTGTGTAAGCGTTAATAGTTGAAAAATAATAATTTTGCTCGTTTGGTACATGATATCAAAAATCAGTTTAATTGTCTCGAACCGCCCTAGTTATAACGTGGTTTATAACAAAGTATTGTACGATGTTTGTTGCGATTGAACCACAAATCTGTATTTTTACGCTGTATCAAAGGATGAATACAGAGAGGTTTGCATCTACAAATATAACTGTGGACTATATGCGATTTAACGTGCACTGGAATGGAATGGTAAATATTGGAATGTCGAACATGAAGACCTGAACGTAGTGGAGTTTCCCTTTGAACTCTAACGTGTATTATGACCCTAAAGAGGTGGTTTTTTAAAATGTTAAAATTTACATTAATAGAAATAAATTACGTGATTTTTTATATTTTACTTTATTAATTATCAAGTAATCATTATATAAAATTAAAAATTACGTGCTACTGCCACGTGCAAGTTCTGTGATTTAATCTTTGCCCTACAAACGATTGTAGATGCAAATACAATACATAAAAAAACTCAGTACCTATACCAAGTATTGCATAAAAAATAACGAGATTACATTTCTATTATAAAGAAAATAATGTAATTAACATAACTGGATTGCAAAGGTGCAATAAAATAATACATTACGTTTTTTTGATCCAATAAGTATTAAAAGAAACAACTATAAACTAATTTCGCTAAAATATATCTTAATATTATAAAAGTTGGCTTAGCAACAAATGACAACATTAAAGTATAAATAAATAAATTAATTAATCTAAAGTAAAAACAGATAATGTACTAACTAGTTATGTGTTTAATATTGGATTGTTTGATAATTATTTGATAAAATTCATCATTTTATGCACAATTATGCGCTCTATAACAACAATTTATTTAAATTAAAAATTAAATTGTAATAGTGCAATAATTAACTGCTATTATTAATTACAATGATTTTCATTGTTATTAATAATTATAATTATAAACGAAAATATTAAAAAAAAAACACGAATTCTTTTCCTCATAGATTGACGGATTATTAAGAATATTGTTGGGGTGTTTTGAACAGTCTGGAATATATTCTATTTCTTTATACTGCGTACACACTTGCAACAATCTGCCGTACCGCAACATCGTCGCGTAACATCCTCGCGAAACATCACCCCGCAACAGCGTCCCATTGCTTGTCGGTTTTCTGCCGTCGGATCAAAGAAAATGTTACGCGACGATGTTGCGGTACGCAGTTGTGTTGCGGAGTGATGGTACGCGACGGTGTTGCGGTACGGCAGATTGTTGCAAGTGTGTACGCAGTATTAGATTTTGTGTTTATTGGCGTGTTGTAATCTAAACATTTTAGTTGTCCCCAAAAGTAGAATTTAAGACTTTTTAGCTCAGTAGACCTAGCAGGCCACGGACCTCAACCTTGACCTAGCCAACGATTGTTGAATGTTCTGTTCAAAAACCGGCGGACTTTGATACTGAAATTCGCAACCTTTATTTTTCACGATGGGGTATTTACAAAGAGATGCTTTTAAAAAAATTTGAGATACCATTGTTTGTTAAGTCTTCATGGCAGAAAAAATAGAAATTTTGTTCATTTATTGCGCGTGGATTTATTTTCATCCCACAAAGGGTTGTTGTAGAAATTTAGAATAAAATACTTGAACAAATTGCGCTGTCAGAAAATAATATTTGTTGATTTGTTGATTTGTTTGATAAGGGATTTTTAAGCAACATTAGAAAAAATTACTGAAAGAAGAAAGAAGAAGAAAAAGAAGACGTAATTGAAAATCACGGAGAAAAAGCCTGTACTCTATGGTACAAATATAATAAATAATCTTTTAAGATTTGTTTTACCAGAACATGTGCGTTTGACAATACTGACGCTATTTTTCTTGTACTTTTTATTTTATTTTCAACACAACATTCAAGACTGTTTTCTTACTTTTTTGGGTTTTGACATCTTTAGGTGCTTTTTCTATATGGTTTGTTTAGTTAAAAGTTTTACATAGACAATGGTGGACTTGTAAAAATGTTTTATAATTAGATATTACACAATTGTGATAATGCTGTTGATACGACCTTCTGGCTTTGTACGTATTGCTATTTGCAAGCCCGTACATAAAATATATGTTTGCATATTTTTCATTTGCAAAATTGACCATAATAACTCTAACTGAAAATCAATCTAAACCAAACGCCAGAACAATATGGCATCATTCAAAGATATAATTAAAATTAATTTGGTCCTATAAATTTAAAATTGTAGGAAATACCCAGTAATTCAAAAACATAGCATTTTGGATCATAACATTATACTTTTTGTGTTAGAATCAGACGAGGAATCTTCTAGTGTAATATCTCCCCGACATTAATTAACACCCTGTATATTAACAATACATTGTTTACAACTAAAACAAAAAAGTACGTTATTATCATATCTACACATTCCACTAAGTGGATAACTATATAGTAGAATAAATAAGTAGTCTAAACATGGGCAATTGTCTGGTACGCTTATTATTTAGAGAAACATAAAAAAGTAAAGTTTTTATTAGGTTTTCACTATCAATCTCTGGCATTATGAGTCCACGCACAAATTATAAATTTGCTTTTTGTAAAAATGTATTATTGTACTATTTTTTTGTCAACGTTTACTGATAAGATACATAATTTATTGAACATTAGTTTTATTATACATTTTTTATTATTTTAAATCCGTTTGATATTATGAATATGTATTTTTGACACAGCATTAAGTATTACACATATTGTGTGTATGATTAATAAATATAAATTTTTGGTTAAAAATTAAATCTAAATTTTTTATCTTGTTTACTAGTATTGCTAATGATTTAAAATAATACTGATTGAAAATCATATTTGTGCATTAAGTAATAGTATCATTAAAACATCAGTTATTATCATTATCATTGGTGTTATGCTTTTTGCAGGTCTTACGTGTCTTTTCTCCAGATTTGTCATTTTTTTTTCTTTATTTTACCTTTTTCTTTTCCTTAAATCATCAAAAGTTTTTTTTTATTTGCATTTATCATTCTTTCAGTCACGTTCTTTAATGAACTTTTTTTTTCGACACATTAAATCTATTCTTTATTTTTTTATGATTGAACCAGTTTGTGCTTTTTTCTTTCCACACTCATACAAAACATTTTACAATTCTTTTTTGCATGTTTAAATTTAACTTGCTACTCAAAATTCTGTTTTTTTTTCAAACATTTTTTTTGTCATTAATATGCGTTTTTTTTTTTCTAAGCTTCTTTCTTCAATTGTTTTCATTATACCAATTGCATCTCGAGTCTCCATCTTTTTTCTGAATCTGAATTGTTTATAGCTATATTTTCCTCCATATTTCTTACAAGTTTTTTATTTTTACCTTTTACAAAATTTTTGTCGCTGCATATCAAATTAATTGTTTTATAATTTTTGGTTATTTTTGTTGCTTTTTATGTCATATGTTTTGTTGCTGTCTTCAGGAAATCGACACTCTGATGTTAGTTTTTTATTTCTTTTTTTGCTGACGTTTTAACAGCTCTGGCGGTAGCTTTACGACCTATGAAGCCATTCCAACCTTCTATTTTTTTATTATAATGCATTCACCTATATTGTCTTTATTCACAAGCTTCTTTATTTCCACATATGTATAACCCATGTATTTTTTTAACATAAAAACCTTTTTTTATTTTTTGTTTTATTTCTATTTCTTTTTTTCATGCTGTTTGTTTTGATTTTCTGTTCTAGTTTATTTGAATATATTTGTTAGAGATTGTGCCTACGCATTCTATTTAATTTTGGCGGGCTGCTGATGCGAGAGATCAAAATAGATAGAACTAGCTTATTGCGCAGTGCAATAAGAGCTGGACAAATAAAGTAGTCTTAGTAAAGTAATGCGGTTGAATGATTTGGCGGCAATGACCGTTTTTTTATTGTTTTATCAATTAGTGTTGAGTTAATTATTAAACGGCGTAGTCGCACGGTGTGGTGGATGTGAGGTTAAGGGTTGCTGGCGTAAAAAAAAACTAATGTTTTGATTTGCACATAGATATTGTAGTCTAAGAATCTAAATTCTATTAACAGCAATTCTTCTTGTTGCCGAAAGAAATAATATGCATGTAAATATCATAAAAAATTTCACATTACCAGAAAATTTATATCGCATATTTTTTTTTTGTCGACAAAAAAAATTGCTGTCAATAGTATTTTGACTTTATACAAATCAAGTTTAACGCATCTAAAAAAAAAACGGATGCGACAGCTATATGAAATTTTTTAATTGATTTTGTAGCAACGCCTAAAACATAGTTCTAGTTGACAGCAAGAAAACTCGACAAAAAATGCACTTAAAAATTCAACTTTAATTTAAACGTCTTCTCAAGACCGCAGAGTTCAACCAGCTATAACTCTTTTTTTGTCCCTCTTCTGCATTTACTTACAAATTGATTGTAACACTTTTTTTAAGGTGAACATAATTGCAACGGAATAATTTTATAATTATATATTGTGTTTTATGAATAATGAATGAGTTCTGTTTCTTATAATATGAGATTCATTATTTAATCAAGCATTTTAATCACATATTATATTGTATTATGTATAATTCGATTATTAATTTAAATTACTAACTTTTTTTATCAATAACTAATAACTTTTTTGTGATCTTTTTTTCTGTCTTAAATCATTTTAACATACCTGGTTATGTGGAGTTTTCTTTATATCCTAACATCACATGTTTTGTTAATTTATTTTATTTATTTGTTTATAATATTAATGAGTATATTTTTTAGTTACAATATTATTTTTGTTATCAGTTCTTATAAAATATTGCTGTAAATTATATACAAAATTATAATACTATGTATATTATTCATTTCTTTAATATAAAATTATAGAGTTCCGTTTCCGGTGTCATGGATTATTTATAACACCTGTTGTATATATAATTCAGTTATAAATATTGATTACAATTCACCTAGATACATACGGATTTATGTACATTTATCAAAGCACTTTTCCCCTTGAATATTGTACCGCTTTAATAATTGATATGGAAAACCTTTCACCCACAAAATGCTTCTCTGCGAAGAGATTTTTATGATTATATGGAATGATGATCGAATTTATTCTTTGATGTTTTTTTTTTTCATATCTCCTTTCACGCACCCGACATTTATTTATATTGTGATTGATTGAAATGCAAAGAATTCACATAAAATCAGAATTTGCGAATATTGAAATCCACATTTTCTTTAATTTACAAGTTAGAATAACTCGGCATGTTTAAACATTTATTACAATTTTATATGAATGCTAGTTATAAGATTATTTTTGTAAACATGTAACAAATTATGCTGGAATTTATGATAATAATTGTATTTTTGTTTCAGTGGAAATATTATTCTTCCTGCTGACAAAACCGGTAAGTGAAATAATAGAATATTATACATTCTTAATCTATTAAACAAGAAAATATTAAAATAATTAAAAAAATAATAAAATGTATTGCTATTAATTATAGATTCAATACCAATAACAGTTTATAAATATGTTATTGAGATGAAAGATATAATAAAACATGTTTTGTTTAATTATTATATTTACTGACAATACAATAGCAAACCGTGGTTGCTATATTAATATTTTTATTTATGCTAATACGAAGTTTTACATTAAGGACACAACAACTTCAAGCTTTTTACTTATCTTAGAATAGTTTTTTTTTTATTTGATTGAATTGAAAAAAAACAAATACATATATAATTTAGGTATACTGGTTTATTTGTTTTTTCTACTATATATTTTTTTTAATTTAATATTATGTAATTATTAAATTAACAACAATATTCAATCTTAATGTATCGTCTCTAATTATACTGTAACGATTTCTTTTTTTCGAGCACCAGGACACTGTTTTCAAATAAATAAAATTTATTTGTTATTAATAATTAATTTAATTGTTAAATATCAAAAACCAGCGAGGTTGTTTTAAATAAATATTAAATGGCAATATGCCGATACAGATGATACAAAAAATAAAATTCTAGAAAACAAAGCTGAAAAAGAAGAAAGACGAAAAACAAGAAATAACATTATAATAACAGGCACAAAAACAAATAAAAATGAAAAACAAACTTTTTGAAAGAAAAACTTCAGATACAAGTCAAAATAGGAAAAGCTCACCAAATACATAAAAAAAACAAATAATAAGAGTCGAAGCCGGAACATGGGAAACAAAACAACAAATACTGAAAGCAAAAATAAATCTAAAAGGGACCAAAGTTTACATTGACAATGACCTAACACATGAAGAAAAATACGTACAAAAAGAAATTAGAGACATAGCAAGAGAAGAAAAAGCGAATGGCAAGAGGGTAAGACTAGGTTACCAAAAGTTAATAATTGACGGAGAAGAATATAGATGGAATAAAGAAATAAAAGGTTTAGAAGAAGTGGAAGATCAAAAAAACTAAAGAAACCCGCTAGAAAAAAAGAAAAATACGAGAAAATAGTATAAGAAAGAAGATGTATAGAAAAGGTACATAAATAGCAAAATGAAAAAAAAAAAAATGAAAAAAAGAGAAAAAAAAAAATAAAGAAGAAAGAATAGGAACATAGGAATATAAGAGGATACATAGGAAAATAAGCTAAACTGGTGGAAGAAATGATAAACCAAAATATAAAATTACTAGGAATAACTGAAACAAAAAAGAAAGGGCAGGGAATAGAAAGAATACATAGAGGATACTGGTTAATGTAGACAGGAGTGGAGAAAAAGGAAAGAGCAAAAGGAGGAGTTGGAACGATAATAGCTCCGAAAAGGATAAAAAATACAATAAGAGAAAAACACATAAATGAAAGATCCATGATAGTAAAAATGAAGCAAGTAGAGAACGAAACATGGACCATGATAGTAGCATACGGACCAAATGAAGACGCAAAAGAAAAAGAGAAAATTACAAGAAGACATAGACAAGGGATCAGAAAACATAATGATACTAAGAGACCTAAATGGGAGGTAAGAAACCAAAACAACAGAATAGAAGAGGCAATGGGAAAAGAAGGAGAAGAAATAAGAAACTACAACGGGGAAAAAATTATTCAACTATGCATTGAAAACAATCTAGTAATAACAAACACCAAATTCAAACACAGGGAAGTTCACAAATACACAAGAACACAACCAAACAGAAACGAGAAATCAATAACTGACTATTACCTAGTTAACAGAAATAACTGAAACAAGATATAGAATGTATGAGTAACAAGACAGGCGGAAATAGGAAGCCACCATCATTTTCTACGAATGGACATGAAATGGAAAAAACATGTTAAAAAAAGAAAAAAAGTTAAGTTAAAGATAAAAACATACAAACTAAAAAAAGAACAAA
Organism: Tachinus rufipes; assembly: GCA_963932245.1. Classification (NCBI taxonomy): domain Eukaryota; kingdom Metazoa; phylum Arthropoda; class Insecta; order Coleoptera; family Staphylinidae; genus Tachinus; species Tachinus rufipes. Next base: position 85,812,266 of record OZ010743.1, read on the forward strand.
TACAAGTGGCATACCAAAAGATACTCCAAAAAAAAAAATCAGAGAGAAAGAAAAAAGAACGTGCATAGAAGGAAAATGGGATACATTTAAACAAATTATTCTAGAAGCTGCAAAAGAGAGCTGTGGATCAGCAAAAATAGTAAATAAAGATACTAAAAAACTAATTAGTGGACAGAAGAAGTCAAGAAAAAGATAAGAGACAAAAAGGAAAAATGGAAAAGATACCTACAAACCAAAAAAAAGAAGATTACAAAAAATACAAAGAAAAGAGAAATGAAACAAAGAAAATAATAAAAAAACAAAGATAAAAATTTGGAAATGAAATGAATGAAAATTTCAACCGAAACTAGAAACTATATTCTACAGAAATTTAAAACATCTAAAACAATAGAAAGAATACAAAATGATGAGCATAAAAGATAAAAATGGTAAAATAATAACGGAAGAAAATAAGATAATGGAAAGATGGAGGCAATATTTCCAAGTACTTTTTTTTTTTTTTTTTTTTTTTTTTTTTTTTTTTAATTGAGGGGGGAATATGCCTTACGCATTTTGTGTGGGGCTCCCGGTTACCCGTATACCCACTAAAAACCCTAACCTCTACGCCCTCCAAGCCTTGCGAGATTACCGTTGTGGTATTACTTCACAAAGTTTGGACACCTTCTATTTATCCTACTATCCTTGGCTTCCTGCTCTTGCTTTCTCCTCTTCCTCTTTTGTAGCCATTATTCTTCGTATGCCATCATCAATGGCCCTCCAGTTGTATGCACTTTCAAGCATGAGTGTGGTCAGGTTGTTTACGGTTATCTCTTTACCGTCTCTTAGCTGCATCTCTTCTCTGGTGCTTCTCCAGCGAGGGCACTTCACCAGTGTGTGCTCCGGGGTATCTTTCTCTCCACAATAGGGGCATTCGTCCTGTTCAGCTAGGCACATTCTTTTTAGATATGACCCAAAACATCCATGGCCTGTTAGGATCTGTGTGAGGTGGTAGTTCAGGTTACCATGTTTTCTGATTACCCACGGTGTCACCAAGGGTATGAGGGTCTGTGTCCATCTGGCGACGTCACCCTTGCACTGCCATTCTGCTTCCCATTTTTTCATTGTCTCCACTCTTTTGTCTTTCCTGTGCCCCTTTGGTTGTTTCCCTTTACCTTCAGCCCGCTCTTTGGCGAGAAGGTGTATGGGGATTGTGCCCGTTATTGCTTGTATGGCCTTGGACGAAACTGTTCTGTAGGCACTGGCTATTCTAATTGCCATTTTTCTTCTGGCCCGCTCTAGTATTATTCTGTTTTTTTTTCTCGCAGCTTTCTATCCAGATGGGTACGGCGTACAACAGTATTGAGTCCACCGTTGCACCTATAACTTTACGTTTCTCCGCCCTTGGGCCCCCTACATTCGGCATGATACGTGCCAGGGCCATTACAAGTTTCTTTGCTTTTTGCTTTACCTCTGTTATATGAGGGCTCATATTCCAGTTTTTACCTATCCTCATCCCTAGGTATTTGATGCTGCCTTGGGATGGGATTGTTGTATCCCCTAGATTGATTTTAACTGTGATGTCCTTCCTTCTACCCACCAGGACAACAGCTTCCGTTTTATGGGTTGCCAGTTCTAGACCCATTTTTTTGATCCACCTTCTTATCCCACTCTGCCTCTTCTTCTATTTTCTTTATACTGTTACCCCTGACAACCATAGCTAGACTATCAGCATATGCTATTGTGGTAATCCCCTGTGTCATCTGCTTTCTCAGCAGGCCATCATAATATATATTCCACAAGGTGGGACCCAGGACAGACCCCTGAGGCACTACGCAAGTCATTTCCAAAGTTGCTCCGGAGCTGCATTCTATGATTCTATCCTGTAGATAGTGGCATAGGATTTTTCTTAGGTATGATGAAATTCCCCTTCTCTCTAATTCTTCTAATAGTCCCCTCCAGGGCACCGAGTTAAAAGCATTCTTTATATCAACGGTGATCAGCACCGCCAGTTTGTGTGTAGGATGTTCAGCTACCTGCCCCACTGCTTTCCTAACCTGTCTAAGTGCATCCAGTGTAGAGTGGCCACCTCTGAACCCGTGTTGGTTTTTACTCAGGCCTCCATTCCTGTCTATTTCCTTTATAAGTCTCGTGTTGAGGACGTGCTCATACAGCTTTCCCAGTGGGTTCAGTAGACATATGGGTCGGTATGCCTGGTCTTCGTTTATTTTGGTAGGTTTCTCGATTAGTACTAATTTTGCCCTTTTCCAATCCTTGGGGAAGATGCCTTGCTTTATGAGTTTGTCAAGGACCTTTGCGCAGAGTTGAGGTCTTTTTGTTGCTATCGCTCTGATCACCTCCGGCGGTATCATGTCTGTCCCGTGAGCCTTTTTTCTTTTAATTATGCCACCTGCCTTAAGTATTTCTTCTTCTGTACATTCCGGTATCATATCCATATCTGTTCTTATCTCTAACCACGTTGTTCTGCCTAGGTTCGGAAAGAGTTTCTTGGCTTCAGCAGTTATCTCCTCCCCTGACAGTGTTATTGGGGATCTTTGTCCTATTTTATTTGTGACAAATTTATATCCTTTGCCCCATATATCCCCATTTAGATCCTCACACAGTTTCTTCCAGGCCATCTTTTTAGATTCCATTATTGCCTTCTTAAGGTCTTTTCTCTCACCTGCGTATGCCTCTTGTGCTTGTTGCAGAAGGTATATGTCTCTTGGGTTTTTTCCGTTTAATCTTGTCCCAATCCTTTTAGTTTTTATACATCTCCATCTCATGTTTGCAATATCATCACTCCACCAATACATTGGTTTGTAGTTTACCCTGCCCCTTTTTTTCTTTAAAGTCTTTCTGCAGGTTTTTATTATAGATTCTTTTAGCTTCTCAGCAGTGTGTTCCAATTCCGTTGTGTTTAGGTCTAGATTTGAGAGGAATTTTGCTTCTTGCTCATTGCGGAAAGACCATCCGGTGATTTCTCTTGTCTTCTCCCAAGTCTTTACTTTCCCCGGCCTGACTTCGAAATGTATGTTCATGTGATCACTCAGATTCTCTTCCTCGCCCACATGCCAGTTGTTAATTTTTGTTACCATCTTAGAGGTGCACAAGGTCACATCTATGAAGGATTTTGCTCCGTTTTTTTGGAACGTAGGTACTCCCCCTCTATTCAGGACGCAGAGTTCGTTTTCGTTTGCCCATTCCACTAACATGTCACCTTTCCGGTCGTCTTTGGGAGACCCCCATATGCCTGACTTGGCGTTGAAATCCCCGCCAATGATCTTATCTTTCTTGTGTTTTTTTTGGTCCTTACTTAGTTCTGTTAGCCACTTTTCGAAATGCTCGATGCACTGTGTCCCGGTCCTTTCCAAGAACTAACAGAACAAGAAGCAGAAGAAATCAAAACAAAAGAAGATAAAGAATTGCTACAAAACAGAAGAACGGAAGAAATAGAAAAAATTAAAACAGACAAAGTATTAGAAGCAATTAAAAAATTAAAGAACGGAACGGCTCTGGGAAAAGGTAAAATAACGCCGGAAATGATGAAATACATGTTAGATAAAGGAATTAGACAAATAACATAATTAATAAACAAAATAATCAGAAATGGGAAAACTCCTAAAAAATGGAATAAAGGAATAATTCTACCTATACATAAAAAAAGGTGATAAAAGGAAATGTGAAAACTATAGAGAAATTACACTAACAAGCATACCAAGCAAAATATTCACAATAGAAGACAGCCAATGTAGATTTAAAAAATGAAAAAGCACACAGGATCTAATATTTATAATAAGACAATTAAGTGAGAAGATGATAACAAAATAGAGTAACGCACGTATGCTTTATTGATCTTGAAAAGGTATTTGACAGACTCAAGAAAGAGGACATGTGGAAAAAACTAGAAGACAGAGAAATTAAGAAGAAAATAATAAACGTAATTAAAAACATGTACACAGAAAACGAAAACATTGTCAGAATGAATAACAAAGATTCAAAAGAATTCCAAAAGACAAAAGGTGTGAAGCAAGGATGTGTGTTAAGCGCATTGCTTTTCTTAATTGTGCTAGACAAGGCAATAAAAAATAGCAGAACTGCTATTTGCAGACAATTTGGCAGTGATTGCTGAGATCAAAAAAGAGCTACAACACAACAATAAATTAATAGGAGAGCAATTAAAAAAAATAAACATGAAAATAAACTATGAAAAAACAGAGACCATGATAATTGCAAAAAAAAACTAACACGAAATAAGAATAATAAGAAGAATAATAGAACAGGTCAAACAATGCAGATACTTAGGAACAATAATACAAAGCAACAGAAAACTAGACAAAGAGATAGAGGACAAAATAAGAAAAACTGCAAAAATATATAACATGTTAAAAAACACTTTCATTAACAAAAAAAAATATATCAAAAACCACAAAAAAAGAAATTGTAAAAAAAGTAATCAGACCAACATTAACATATAGTAGCAAAACATGGACGATGACAGGAAAACAAATAGAAAGAATAAATGCTATAGAAATAAAATTTCTTAGGAAGATCGAAAACAAAACAAGAAAGATAAAATAAGGAACGAGACATATAGGACGAATTTAAATATAAAACCAATACAAGAAAAAAATACTGTAGGTCAAATGAGATGGTATGGACATATCAGAAGAATGAGTGAAGAAAAAAATACTAAGAAAATTTATAAGACAAGAGTAACAGAAAAACAAAAAAAGGGAAGACCCAGAACAGTATGGAACATCGCAATAAAGGAAGAGGCTACAGGAAAAAGGAGCACTTGGGAAGAAATAAAAGAGATAGCCAAGGATTGAAAAAAATGGAGAAATTATTATACAAATTAATAATGTATACGCTTGACACCGAAAGGTAAAAAAGTAATGGAATAAATAAATAAATAAAATAAATATGACAATTTATTTATAACAATACCAATCAATAAACCAAGGGATTAATGTTTAGTGAGATTTATTTACTTATTAGCTATGCCTAATAATCGAAAAGACTACAATATTTCTGATGAATTATTATGTAAAGTAAATTGTAAAGTTTAAATTAGAAGTTTGCACTCAGTTGCAGTATTTTTTATCGGTTATTTAATTATTAAATTTTAATTATTTTCTCTGATTTGGCGTTAAATTTATACATCAGTTTATTATTGTATGATAATAGTAATATTTAATTATTATTATTTTTTTATATTTAATAAATTATTAATAGACAAACTAGTTTTGTCATTTTAATAGCATTACCAATGTTAATATAAATTAAATTTATGATTGTTTATGTTATTAAAATAGCAAAATAGTTTGTGTATTACATTATATATAAAAAACATTAATGTAATATTATAATTATCATAAAATGAATATAAATTTATTTTAATCAAATAAAGTGTTTGCATGAATATGCTGTGTATAAATAAGATCAATCACGCAAATAGCTGAGCTATTTGTACTCCATTATGGAGATGTTTACTTAATGCATATTTGAGAAATAAAAATATTTATACCAGAAATAACTATTATAATATAGTTATTTAATCTGTATAGTAAACATGCCCGTAGGATACCAGTTACAAGAATAGAAATTTACATCAAAATATTTAAACCGTACATATGTAGATACAGCAAATAAAAATTTAAAAAGTCATTACGTGCAGAATACAAGCTTAAAAAAAACATTTTCCTAGCAAGTTTAATTAAATTTTAGTCTAGAGAGAATTTGATATTTGCGTACCTACTTTAAAGTGAAGCAAAACGGAAAACACATTTGCATGTTGTCTTTAATTATGAAATACAGAGATGCATTACCGGTATAATTTTACATGTAAATTGTGTTTATGTATTTACATTATTTGGAACATGCATGTCAAAATATTAATTACAAGTTTGAAACATTATATATTAATATTTAAATCCTATGTTATATTGAAATAATAAATACTAGTAAATTTAATTAATTTCTCATTTATTACAATTAATTGAATATTGGAGAAATTTTTACATAACAGCTTTTTATTCCAAGTGGTTAGAGGGTTATTTAATTAACAGCGTAATACTTTACCAATAGATTATTAAATTGCAATTGAAACAATGTCTTATTTGATTTAATTTTATCAAGTAACACAAATATAACAGAAGCAAATTTATATTTGCATCTTCTTCGTACGTTGTCACAGAATATACATTTTTATTCTATTTTGATCTTTTGTATTTGTTACAATAATTTTTTAAAGGTTCTGCGCGCGATCAGTATATAGCACGTCTCCGATAAAAATCACAAACTAACAATTACACACATTCTTGTCTTGACCCTGTCAGTCAGCAGTTGCTAGAAGTAAAGACAGCAAATGAACGCAATCTCCAATTAATTAATTTACCAAAAGCACGTGGCCGTAAATTGCGCTCACTACTATCTTTGCTTCTAGCGACTGCTGACTGACAGAGTTCCAACAAAAATGTGTCTGACTGTTAGTTTTGTAATTTTTCTACATTAAATTAATGTTTTGGCAATATTTGATCCTTGAGAATACATTTGTGTAAGAATCATTTTTTTTGACATGTAAAGTGTAGCGCTGACTCCACATTATTTTGCTGTCTGACTGTTGGGTTCGTGCTTTAGATTATATTTACCAATGATATACAAATTTTAAGCTTTCCGAAAACAATTTGGAGGTGTTAATTAATTTTACATCTTTGCGAGCGTTTCAGCGCCAGGTGTCCCGACGGCAGACCTGCTGACTTTAGGCTAGCTTTTCATAATTAAAATGAAACCCAATCTCAAAATATCAAGCTTCTAAAAACTCTTGCATTTTTTTAACGCGAGTTTTCGACTATTACTCCCAATTTGTTCATAACTATTTTGTGTGGTTTTTACTAATGATTTGTCTATAGATTTTATCATTTTTTGTAGCATATTTTTTGCTATTTCTGATTGCTTTTTTAAAGATTTTTTTGTGGTTTTTTCTTTTTTGTTTCTTTTGTGTTTAGTTTTTTTTTTACTTTGTCTTTTGACTTTTGACTTTCTTTTTGAGTTTGTATTGTTTTTTTTTTCTGCATTTTCTTATTTCTTTGCACCACTAGTAAAGTCTTTTTTGTTCCTACTTTCTTGTACTTGGTAATTGCTACACCCGCTGCTTTTCTGAGTATTTTTACATTTTTTCTTTATATTATTGCTTTTTGTCACTTTTTCTGTTTTTATAATTTTTTTATCTTCTCTTTTTTTTTGTTTCTTTTACGTTCCATTTATTTTTTTTGTATTTTTGTTTTCCTTTTGTCTTTGTATTGTCATATGTTGTATAAGTTTGTGTATGCTTAGTTGTTCTGTCACGGTTTAGTCACTCACTATTCTTGCCATTTGTCGCGTTACTATTATAATGCTAATGTCAGTTTGTTTACTTTGTTGCAAATTGTAAGGTTAAACACAGGTATCATCTCTTTTAAGATTTTTTCTTTTAAATTGTTTTTGTATTTTCTCTATCTTGGTGATTTTGCGTTAAAATCTTTTTTTTTCTAAGATTGTTTGTTTTTATTGTTTTCTTGAACTGCTTTTTAATTTTTTTATACACTTTTGATAGTTTTCCAATATGTAGTTTAGTTACAACTTTTTTTTTGTGTTTTCCATATTTTCACTTTATTCTTACTCTTTTACTTAAAACTACTAACTATTTAGTTTGTTGTTATTTAGTTTACTTACTATCACTAGGTCTACTTTTTCTCCTCTCTCTCTTTCCCTCTTTCTCTCTTTTTTTTTCTTTGTAAGTGAGCATCTTCTCTCTATTGTTCTGTGTTGTATTGATCTGCATTATATTTCTTATGTTATGTACGTTCTTATTTAGACCACAGTGTCCGGTTATCATTCTTATAAATCTTTGTAGTTTACTTTGACTTATATGTGATTTAACGTGTTTTTTTTCCAGATTGATTTTTATAAGTTGCTACGTTTCTATGCAAGTTTGTTATGAATTATATTTTTTTTGCTTTTGTACGGGATTGCAAAAACCTGTTCAGCTTTAATAAACGTTATTTTTTTAAGTAAATTTGCTTTAAAGTTTTTTTATAGCCGGTTCTTTAATATTTAAATTAGATTTATTTATTATTTGGTGCCAATGCTTCCAGACTATTAATACAAGCTATAACTAGTTTATATTTTACTACAGGCAAACATAGTGCCTTACTGCGGATTGGCTATCGGACATTGTAGTTATCAGTCAATCAAAGTAAAGTTTGATCTTGATTATGTAATTAGCATATTGATTGAGAGTAGTCACTTCTGCTTGGAAAACCAAGGTATTTTAATCATAATTGCGCAATCTGCTTTTTTCTGGGTTTGGCCTATATTTATATAAGCTTCAATGCCATTTTGATTGTTGAACCCATTTGTATAACATGTGGTTTTTTTTACTATGCCCGATTAGCTTAGCAACACATTTGTTGTTGTCGTGTTTGAGATTAAAAATTTTGTTCAGTTATTTGTACTCTGTACGTTGTTTATTTTGCCTCAATTATTACAAATAAGTGCAGTGAAGGTAGTAAAAGTATATAAATCTATAGCTGTTGTTTACGTCGTTTTCATTATCTTTAAATTTGCCAAACATACCAACTTTTGTACTATGCTTGGTTAAGTAATTAAATTTGCTTAGATTTTTAACCCTTTATAAGGCAAAAAACGGGGGATAAAATTTTTTTTTTGGAAAAATTATGTTTATTACTAATCAAAAAACAAATATAATGACAAAAATTATTATTATAATTTTTTTTATTGATTTAGGGTAAGTCAATATTTCAACCACTATCCAACTATGCAATTAGAAAAAAGTATTGGATACCGGTTGAATAAAGGACCAGTTTTAATAATACATAAATAGACTTTGCATTGACAGCATTTGACTGTTTCTTTATTATAATAGGTTGCAAAACAAGATGCATAGTGCAACTTTGCAATTTGAGCATTGGACATTTGACCTCTTTGGATGTTTTTCGGTACTTCATCGAGCACACCTACGAGAAGGAATATGCTGAAGTAAATGATAAATTTTCTGCACTAACAAAGCGACTATTTTTTTTTTAAGTTGTTGACATTATTATTTGTTTTTGAAGTAGAACGGCTTGCTCTAGAAGATTCTGAAATTGTGGAATTCTTAGCTGAAATATAATTTTCTTCATCTGAATCTTTATCAATATTAGAATCTATTGCCTAAGCGTCCATAATTTTATCAATAAAATCATAAAAATTGTCTGGATTTATTGCTTAAAACTGATCAAAGTAAAATCTGTTTCCCATGTTAAATTATAAAAAAATCTATTTTATTTTTTTTATTTTTGTTTACAGTTTGGTTGATATTGTTATAAAAAAAATATAATACGGTCCAATTAGACATAAATTTACATAAATGTATACAACGTATATAAATGTAAAAAAATTATTATTTAGTGTACAAATTTCAATAAGTAAAATTTAGACTTATATAGCTAAACTGCGTTTCTGTAAGTTATATCAAAATAGATATCATCTTTATGCAGTAAATGAAAATATTTTATTATATTCACTACATATTATTTTAGATATCTACTAATTTTTAACTTTCACTTTGGTAAAATAACACTTTTATCAATTTTATATTAAACATAAACTTAGCACAAGGTAATTTGATAAACAAACGCAGACGCTCCATAGTTGAAAAATCAACCAGTTAATTTCTACTTTCAGTACATATGTGGTGAAAAATTTGTCTAGTGTCTATCTACGCTTAGTAGCAGCAATTTATTGGCCAAAAATAAAACCACTACTCCAATAAGAAATGCGATTTTTGATCTTAGTCGAAATATCGACCAGTAGCCTATAAAGGGTTAATGTTGATTGAAAGTAGACTTTAGATCACTTTTTTTAGTCTATTATTGCCATAAATATATTGTTGCTAACCATCATAGTTTTTTATATAAAATCTTAGTTGTCTTATTTATTTGTAATATTGAATGTTGTGTCCGAATTTGTTTGCTTTTAATTTGCAGGCACTGCCAAAAAATAAAACAAGCTTTGTTTGGATACAATTTGGACCAGGTGCCGATTTGGGTTTGAGATGAGTGATGATATCTCTCACCCTAGACGACATAACTAATTGAATACAGAATTGAAGCAATGTCAGTGTGCTGTAGACACTGCTTTATTTCTTTGTAGACTTGTTCTACGTGGTCCAAATTTAAGTCTTTATTTGTAGACTAGTTTAAATTAAAGTTTGAGGCAAATGTTTTGACTTTGCTTTTTAAAGTGTATTTAAAGTCTTATTTGCCATGAATAAAAGAAAACGATGTACGCTTATTTTGATTATTATCTTTGTTGAAAGACTAGAAAGCAAACTTTCAGAACTGATTTTTGTGCTGTATGATTAGAACTAAAATCTCTTGCACCAATTGTTAGAAGCTGGCCATCTAGTATAGCATTACGAACTGCTGTTACTATATGTTTGTTTGGCTACTGATATGCTGAAATTAGCTTTTTCAGTCTCATGCCAGAAAAATTTATTACAACTAAGTTTGCATTCAACTCAACTGTTGGAGGCGTAGAGATTTCCGAGTAGTCAGCGTTTGACAAAAATTGCAGCTCTACGTTCATGTGCTACAAACGCGTTTCTAAAAGTGTTTGTCGTTGCCATTCCAAAACCGTATACGAAGCAGAATGTTTTTATTGGGTTTGTCAGTTATTATCAGATAATAATGCTTATTAAATACAAAATAATATAATTTTTTTTTTGCCTGCATTCGTAACCATGTCAAGAGATTATTGCAGGCGTCTATTGATAAATTACCAGCTTTTTTTTACCTAAAGATGATGGTTAAGTGCCAGCACTTGTTGCTTTTGCAAAGGATTTTTATTTTGTCACGCGGGGGTTACTTTAGGTCTTATTCGTGGTTTGTTTTTTGAGATACTTGTTTATTATTTTTGATACTGTTTGAAGCATAAGCTGAAGCTTGTTTGTGCACAGATTCCAGCGTATTTTACGTAAACGTAAGGGGCGGTTGCACTTGTTTGCCGAATGTCTCAACTTTTGACATCGTTGGAATTGTCTGATGATGCTTGATTTATGTTTAATTTCTACTTTGATTTCGGGATATTTTAATGATAAAATTTTGTAGCATTTTGCCGTTCCTCATTCGAGTGATTGATATCATTTTAAAGTCCTCAATTGCAAGTTGATCTTCAACACATTTGATTATAGACTACTTTTAGGGTTTTTTTCAGCCTCAGTTTGGTATAGAAAATGTAAGATTTCTTGCTTATCTAAATACTCAATTTTTTTATCATTATTATTCCTTGCTTTGCGTCGGTTGCGCCATACGTTTTTTGGCCTACTGAGCCATTAGAAGGCTGTTTTTATTCTAACAAATAAAGTAACAAAAAAAAATCTATAATTAATCATTTTTAGTTCATTAATGGCACGGTTTTTTGAGTCTCATCAAACTTTGAGCACAACTGTAACTCTTTTTTTTTAAATGCTTTTTGCAACCTGTAGAGAATGAAATTTAATGGTTTATTATTTATTAAATTTTGAAATTAAATTGTAAATTTTGTTAAAATATTTGTATAAACATTAAACTTAAAGTATTATTTCGTTACACTCTAAATTTAGCAGACTTTTTATTGTGCTGTAAGTTATTTTTCTAAAATAACAATAGTTTTAGTTTTGCTCGAAGCTGTGAATGTATTATAAAATGAGAAATGTGAAATTGCTGCAGGTATTAATTTTTAACAGTTTGGTACTGCTGCTACAATAATTATTTATTTTATTAATATGTATTTCTATGTTGTTGTGACATATTAAGTAGTTTCTAAATACATATCACATTTTTAATTTTAAAACATATATATATATATATATATATATATACCGCTTTTAAATTACTAAACAAATGTTTCTTCCGTTGATTGAAATAGTATACTCGTTCAATCAACTTTAGTAAATTGCTAATTTAGGCAATTAGTGTACTTCTAAAGATTTTAGGAATTTTTAGTTTATCTGACATATTATATTACATAATTAAACAATCTTTTATTTTAAAATGTAATATTTATTTATTTCAAGAAGTTGTGTATATTTAAACTTGATTTAAATCTTATGTTTGTCGACAAAATAATAAACATTTTATTTAAAACTATCTAATATTTAATATAAACTTATAATTCAACTAAAATATAAATAGCCACACAATGTTTTTTTTTTCAATTTTAAATGAGTAAAGTTTAAAAAAATATTCGCTTGGCATTTAATGCACAAACAATTTTTTTATGCCTCGCTTATCTTCTCACATTTCTATGACGACGAGAGTAAACGAAAGGTAGTTGAGCAGAATTGATTAAACCTATTGGACGCGTTTTAACAATAGACAATAACTGTTGCATTTAATTAAATTAATAATTAATACTAAATTAATAGTTAAAATTAGTGCCGACTGATTGGAATGTAGAATATATAGAATAGGCAATTGTGGTCATTTAAAAGGTACAATAATTACATATACTTTTCTTAATATTAAGATTATAGCTTTAGCATAAAATTAGTTAAATTGATTATATTAATATTACTATAAAGTCACTGGAATCGTTAATATTTTGATAGTATTTGTATTTAAATTTATATCAATTGATTAAGGTAAATATGTTTTGATAGGTAGAATATGTACTTGCAGCAATTTTTATTTATATAAGAGCCGTCTGACACGAGACTGATTTTAATACAAGTGTCGGTACAATAATTTTGATCTTGGCGCCTCATTGACGGATTTATGTGTCAATTATTTAGTAAGATTTCATCCAAGAAATTAGAACCTGTTCTATTTGCAAATGATTAAAGCACCACTGCCCCAATTATTTTAACCTTGTATGAGTCACACAAATATAAGTAACATAGGTTGCGTTCACTACAACTCATCAGTTGCCAGCGCTGACTTATCAATCAATCAATAAGCGTTGAGGTGTAAACTTTTATCAACTACATAAACATAAAGCTCAGAGTTTTGAATTTAAATAAATGATTTAATTAGTTTATGAAGCCGCTACTTAACGAGATATAATATATTCTCAATAAGTAATGCTATCTAATCCCACTTTGTAATATTTTTAGGTTTGATTATTTTATCATTTTTTACTTTTCTCACCCAAGTTATTACTGCGTTAATACTACGTTGTAATCTCATAGTTACCTATGTTGTTTCTTTTCCCGTTTAAAAACATATGTAACTTATGTAATTTGGTTTTGACATGATGAATTTACATTTCAAATAAAAGCGCAGACCAAGCGAACCTAGATGTATGTATGAGTAAAATGACAAGCGCTGCCAGCAAACGATAGTCATCAAGCGCGTTCAGTACGCATGATGAGTCGTCCTGAACGGGGCCATAATTATTTTCCTACTGCTAGAGTTAAGGCGTAGTGACAATCTAACATTGGTTCTAATGTAATATTAGACTTGTTTATAGCTAGGAATATTGCTTTCCAGATATTTTACGGGTTACTATTTCTATTGCTTCCATATATGGTCCCGGCTACATCTGTTTGGAGGTTCTATATCTTTTGAGTAGATTCCTGTTTCAAAGCCTTAGGATGTTTTAGAGTCGATTTTTTTTAAATTTTAAAATGTGATATTTAGGATTTACATAACAACATAAAAATACCTTTGAAATTCAACGAGTGAAACTCGCTGAAACTGTCACATTGAAGGTTACATTTAAACAGTTGGTGAACATTTACGTTGAATATTTGAGGCTTATAAATCTCGGAAAATACTGAATTGGGAAGTTTATTATTATTTATTTGTTGATAGTACGGTTAAAGAAATTTCTCTTAAGATACCGACCGCTACATATTTTTGTAGTATTTTAACGAAAACGGCAACTTTGGCATATACATACAAATAATATGATAATTGATTTATTTTTTTATAAGTATATTCAGAAAAGATTAAACTATGATATGTTGGAGTTTTTTCTCATATTATATTTGCAAATAACTACAAAATGCATTCAAAAATATATAAAAACGCGTTTATTTCTATATTTGATTAGTTTTTTTGGCTATTTCCTAACTATTATTTGACTAAAATACTCCTACACACACAGTCACAGTTTGATTCTTTCTGAATTTACTGGTGAAAAAATTAAATGATTATCAAATTATATATAGAAACAGCAATGAAGCCCAAGTTGCCGTTTTTGTTAAAATACTCCAAATCAAGGTAGCGGTCGGAATGGCTTTAAAAGTTTTGGTCTTACATCTCTGAACTGTCAGTAAAAATTTGTTAGAATTTTTAGCAAGCTTTGTACTACGAGTAAATATTTGGTTAGATGGAAAAATGTCTTATATTTTGTTTGAACAATGTTTATTAAAATATCTATAGAAAATGCAACATTACACCTATGTTGTAAAGTATCTAAGTTATTATTTAATTTTGGATCGTCAATGATCCGAATAACTTGTTTCTAAATAGAGTTTAGAAGAGGCTCTTTCCTAAACTTGGGAACAATATTCAATACATGGTCGATAAGTTTGATATATAAAGGGTTTTCCAATAGGGACGCCCCTGTTTAAATAGCTGCTATTTGAACATGTGTGAAGTTAGCTCCATATTATAAACGTCAATTTGTTTGAGACATTATACCATTTCATCATGGTGAAGTACACGTGTGCGCAACGTTTGCAAATTATTAAAATTTATTACGAACATTCGAGTTCGGTCACCGCAACTTTACGTGCGTTGATTACGATTTTTGGTCGTTATAATCGTCCGGATAAACGGTCTGTGGTTTTTTTAGTGGCTAAATTCGAGTTGACTTACTCATTATTGGATGTTCCCGTGCCGAAGAGCAAGACCAGCCAGGAGCGTAAAAAATATTGGCGCTGTACGAGCTTCTGTAGCCGAACAATCAAAACGATCAATTTCACGCCGTTCTCAGGAGTTGGGGATCAGCCAAACAAAATTGTGGCGGATTTTGCGGAAAGAACTTGGCCTACACCCGTATAAGATCGTTCTAATCCAAGAATTGAAGCCGAATGACCATTTGCTGCGCAGAAATTTTACCAATTGGGCCTTAGACAAGATGGAGATGGATAATGATTTTCATCGAAAAATCATCCTGAGTGACGAGGCTCATTTTTGGCTAAACCGTTTTGTTAATAAACAGAACTGTCGCATTTGGGCAAGGGAAAATCCTCAGGATATCAACCACTCACCTTTGTATTTATTAAAACTCACTGTTTGGTGTGGTTTTCATGCCGGCGGAGTCATTGGCCCTTATTTCTTTTTCAACAATGCAGGAAATGCATTCACGGTCAACGGCAATCGCTATCGGGGCATGTTAACCGATTATTTTTGGGACAAATTGGATGATTTTGATGTGGACAATATGCGGTTCCAACAAGACGGGGCCACATGCCATACAGCCGGCCAAACAATCGATTTATTGAAGACCAAGTTCGGAGTTATTTCAAGACACGGCCCAACCAATTGGCCGCCTCGTTCGTGCGATTTAACGCCCCTAGACTTTTTTCTCTGGGGGTACGTTAAGTCAGTGGTCTACAGCAACAAACCAACAACATTGGAGGAGCTCCAGACAAATATTGAAAGAGCCATTGTTGACATATCGCCAGATTTGTGTGAAAAAGTGATAGAAAATTGGGTCCACGGTCTCCATTTGTGCCGGCGTTCTAGAGGTGGCCATCTGAACGATGTTCTGTTCCATTCCTAATGGTATAGTGCCACCTTCAGCTCACAATAAACAGATCTTTGATATCTCATCAATTGCTTGTTTTATTTACATTTCATATGGGGGCGCTCTTAATGGAAGACCTTTTATATGCAAAGTTTGAACAGAAGTAAAAAGCTTTTGACATTTATTAAGAAATCCTAGTTTTCTAGATACTTTTAAAGCTATGTTGGCAACATGGTTGTTCCAGAGAAGTTTATATGAGATTTTAACACCTAGAAGACAAATTGAAGAAGAATTAGAAATAGATTTGTTGTTAACTTTAATATTGGGTACTGATGATACCTTGGATTTGGATTTTGAAACAGTAAGAAATTGAGTTTTTTTAGATTTAAAATTGACCAAGTTAGAATTCTATTTGTGACCAACATAAGTCAGAAGATCTGTTGTTGAACGTTTTGATCGAAATTCATTGAGTATCTGAGATGAAGTTATTTTGTTCTAAGAACTTTACAATGTGAAAATTAATATATTTTTTAAATTTTTTGACAGATTGGACAATAACACAATTGGTCTATAATTTCAATAATCAGAGTCTTCTTTTTTAGGAATAAGTTGAACATTTGCAAATATTTTGGTAAAAATTTGCAAATGTTTATATTAGGTGGAATTTTATCCATACCTGATGCCTTTTTGATATTTAATTTAAGAAGATTTTTTTTTGACAACCCTTTGCTTAAAATGAATTGGACTCCTTTTTGTTAGCAATGGAAGTATTTATAATAGTAGAGTATCCTTTTTTTTTTGGTTTAGTAATTAGATTGTTTTGATTATTTTGAATGTATATTGAAGATGTTTTACTGCCTTGCAATGAATGTATTGTTTTAAAAATTTTGCTGTTGTTTATGGAAAGCTGACAAATTCGATTAGCTATGTTTTTGTCAATCTTATCTTTTTCAGATTGTATTAGATTGTCACAATAATTACGACCTTATAATTCTTTTTAGTCGTTCGGATACTGATGTGTTTCTTAATTGCGTTTTGTTTCTTGTTTACTGCTTGTTTTGTCTGAATTGAGAAGTACTTTTGTTTTGGTTTAATAACAGAGAACGGAACAAATTTTTTGATGATATTTTGAAATGTTTTTGTGAGATTTTTCACATATTGCAGGATCATTAGAATATAAGCAATGAGTAATGTGCTATTATAACCAATGCCTTGAATTTTGTACGTCGCCAGTCTAGAATATGCTTGTTGTTTGTGGATGTAGTCACACCTGTTGGTTAGCACATGAATGTTTAAGATGATAATTGGAATCTACTAGATTAAAGCGATCTCTATCTTTATTGGAAAGAAGATATGGGGTTTCCTATGTTCAAGATGTTGATAAACAGAATTTAATTTTTTTTTAGACCGCAAGTATTAGAGAAATTAACTTTTAAGCCATAAACCAAGTAAATGTCAATTTTTGGTTGATTAAAATGTTTAGTGGAACAGGCGAGGCCTTGTTATTCCAAATTAACTATATCAATAGTCCATGTCTTTGCCAAGTTGTTATCAAATGGGCCTTGAAAATTAATCTTAAGCTGCCTACCATTGCATCGGCCATCCAAGACTATTGCTGTATTTTTTGTAGTAACAACTAATATAGTAGATCAGGGTACTAACTTGATTGTACTTGTCTCTACACAGTTTTTAGCTGTTGACTGTCAGCAAGGGTTTAAATACCGTCCGATGGTGGTTCATTTAGCCATTATACCACAAATGCAACCATTGCTCAGTCTTATCGTGTCGAGCAAACTTGCACTATCACTAATAATATTAGCAACTTTTGTTTTGTAGGTCAGTGTACCGTTGCCTATGTCACTACCACTAGGAGGTAAGGCGATTCACCGGAGAACCAGGACACATTGGTGTAGATTTGTAGGAGTTTATCTTTATGTTGCGTTTGCCATTTTTACATTTGTACATTGTAGGGTTTTTAAAATTTAAAATAGGGTTTTATTTTGTCTGTGTGTACTTTTAACTGCTTTAGTAATAAGTTGTTTTGATCTTGCCACGCCTGCTAGAAGATTTTGGTTTGCTTAAGAAGACATTTACTTAATTAAGCTAATCCTTCTTTACTTAAGACAGCGATATTTTTTTTATTGTTTTGTTTTGTTGACAACTATATCAACTCCCTTATACAGGGTTATGTGTAGTTAAACCGTTTAACGTTTACGGTTGATTTCATAGGTTAAAATAATATATTTTTTAAGTTTTTTCTGAGCCAGAAGACGCATCTGTTTAAAAAGGGAAGATTGCCGACCAAGCAAGGTTTTAAATGAGTGGCGACACATATGTGCGTTTTCAATGGATCAACTGGACGCCAATTAAAACTATGTTTGGTCGGCATCTTTCAAAACAGAGCGTTTTCACCGAAATACAGACTATGCGTTAAAAACAGTCTGTCACTACACTAAGATGAATAGAAAATATTTTTTCTAACAATGAAGGAAAACTGGACCATTTATGCACTGGGATTGTTTTGCACAAATTGATATTGATATTGGTAATGCCTTTTTATACTTCATGAGGATTTTTGTGAAAATGTAAGCGTTAAGCTTATAAAAATACTAAAAATAATTTGTGAATAATATGGATGGATGCTTTTACTGTCCTGTTTACTGTGTTTTTTGTGTATTTTAATTCCAAAGAACATTTTTACGTGGTGTTAGAAGGAACTTCATTAAAGTGTTTTAATAAGATTTGTTCTATTTTTTTTTTTCATTTTAAAGAGGTGCAAAAATTCTATTGCTTACATACTGCAATGAAATTGATTTTATTTGTCGTAGACGTTAAAAATATTGGAAAACACTGATCTATCAGGGAATCTTCTTAATGGATATCTACGAGCGTATTGTTATTACAGTACCTGTAAATAAACACTATCTGCGTAATATTTTAGTAATACTGAATTACTTAAAATTTTATACTCATCACTAGTAAGTAGTAAACTAGAGTATGCCTCCATAGTATGATATCCGTGTTATACAAGCCATACTTTAAAAGTTGAGCGTGTACAGAGACGATTTCTAAAGTACTTGTTATACAAAGCAGATGGTTTTGATTACTGTCAATTATTATCTAGACATAATTTCTCATCTATGTCATTACGTGTCGACGAAAGTAGTGCTTTATTTATGTATAAATTAATCAATAATGTTGTTGACTGTCCCGAATTATTAAATGCAGTTAATTTTCGTATTCCAAGAATCTCTTCCAGAAACAATAATACTTTTGTAGTAAATATTGCCAAAACTAATATACTAAGGAAAGCACCTTTGAGTCATATGTGTCGGAATGGAGACAAGTTCTATTGTGACTTATTTACTGGCGACAGGAATGTATAACTTATTATCACATTAATAACTATTATTATTTTATCATTGTGTGAGGGTGTGTATGTATGTGTACGCCGGATTGGGTTTTAATAAAATATTTTATTAATAATAACTTAGTTTCAGGCCGGGTTGTGTTGGGCGTTGGGCTGAGTTTTAGACTAAGCCGAGTTTTGACAAAATTGAAAACTATGCTAAATTTCTTTAATAGAACAC
This sequence comes from Tachinus rufipes, assembly GCA_963932245.1. Taxonomy (NCBI): domain Eukaryota; kingdom Metazoa; phylum Arthropoda; class Insecta; order Coleoptera; family Staphylinidae; genus Tachinus; species Tachinus rufipes. The sequence continues at coordinate 85,831,555 of OZ010743.1, forward strand.
ATGCGCTGCATTGGTGCCTAAATACTCGATCAAACAATGGACATCTGTGATTGTATAGAAAATATTGTTCATATTTCAATAGTTTTTGTTTTTTTTATTTTCTCTTGCTACTTTTAATTTTTTTTAAGCGATAACCGTTTTTTTATAGATGTTTATTATTAAATTTTTTTGTTTATTTTTTAGTTTGATCTATATGCTTATTAGGAACTGTTATTAGAAACTGTTATTATATATCTTATTAATAATATACTTGTTGATACGCCAATAACTTGCAAATTGCAACATGTTTTACTGTACAGTGTCAGCATTAAGCAGCAGATTACCAATAAAAAAGCTTAAAAACTAATAAGTTAAAAAGTTTAAAACGTTTTTGAAGTATTACAAAAAAGATTAGCCGATAAATTATTAAATATTAATTAACGGCAATTTATTTAAATCTGTCTGATCAGATTAATAAAATGTTTATTAAATTTATTAATATTTGTTTTTCATTTATTACATTTATATAAAATCTTTAATTTTATCAGTATTTGACTGAATTAAATGACATAACATAAATTATGTAAATGTTTTAATATTTTGCTCACATTTTTTGGTTTGTTGATAAGCAGTAATTAAAAATTAAAGTATGTTAGTAAAATAAAAAAATTTTATCAAAAGAATAAATGATTTCAAAACTGAAATAAACTTGCATATACATTTCAAAATTTATTAAATTTTTCTAAAGGTTGTTCAAGCTTTTATTATGTTTACGGCACGTATTTATTACATGCAATGGACACATAAAAAATAGACATACACAAAGAATATGTGCTACATACCTATCTAGGTCACAAAACATGTCAACACTGCTGGGTCTAAAACCTTCGGTTCTACTGTCTGGGACTAACAGAGATTGCCAGACATCAACTTTTTGTTTTCTTAATAATTGTTTACCCCTTTTTCATTGCTCTTAAAGTTCTTAATTAATAAGTCAAAATTACTTAATATACACACACTTACAACAAAGATTTCTAGTGGGTCTGTGGTTGTCTGTTAAACATAGCGGGTCTAAAAACAACGGTTGGATATATATAAGTATATATATACAGGGTGTCCGGAAAATACGTGTACAACGTTTGACGACAGACTCCTGACGTCAAAATAGGTCGATCTAAGCCGACTTAGTTATATCTAAAATTGTCTCGTTTAGCCGGTAGAGGGCGCCAAAAAAAACAAAAGTATAACATAGTTGAAAGTATCTATTGTAAGAAACTAAGTAAAACAAAAACATTACTTAAGCAAATGTGTAAAATGACCGCCATCTTGCTGAATACACTTATTAACACTCTTTAAAAAATGATATTGGACTCTATCTAATGTCTCGGGATTATTAAAATGGTTGCCTGCATTTAAAATCCGCTGCAATAAATCATCGCGTGTGTTTACCGGAGTCTTGTAAACTTCTGTTTTAATAGCGCCCCACAAAAAGAAGTCACACATATTTAACTCAGGAGAACGTGGTAGCCATTTTACTGGTGCATCATTGCCTCTTCCAATCCATCGATTGGGATATTGATGATGTAAGTATTGCCGAACAGCAACGGAAAAATGGGGCGGGGCACCATCATGCATATACCACATTTCCCTCCGAAGTAAAAGGGGCAAATTCTCCAGAAGAATTGGTAATGTGTCTTGCAAAAAATTTAAATAAATATTTCCATCTAACCTGTCTGGAATAACAATGGGACCAATAAGGTAGTGATCAATAATACCTGCCCAAATATTAATTTTAAATTGATGCTGATGATGTGCAACTTTAATGGCATGTGGATTTTTATCGGAATAAATATGTTTGTTGTGCAGATTGGTTACCCCAGATCTTGTAAAGCATGCCTCGTCAGTAAACATAATTTTTCTACAAAAATTTGGAACAAGGATTCTTTTGTTTCTAATAAATTGACAAAATGTAAGCCGCATGGGGGGATCAGTCGGTAAAAGTTCCTGGACTTTTTGTATGTGGTAAGGATGTAACAACTGTTCTCTTAAAACCTCATTGACAATCGTTTTAGGAACATTTAACTCACGTTCTAAGAGATGGGTACTGGTACTTGGTTCTTCTTCAACTCTTTCCAGAATCATCTCTTCTGTTTCCACAGTTCGAGTTGTTCGCATACGACCCCTGCCTTCAAACTTTTTCTCAAAACTGCCCGTTTCCCGAAGATGACGCTCAATATTGGCAAATGTTTGGTGGTTTGGTATTCGACGGTTAGGAAACCTCTCCATGTAAACCCTAACACTCTGACGCCCATTTCCTTGACAAAACCCGTATACCAGGAGCATGTCAACTTTCTGAGAGTTTGTATAATTTTCCATTTTTAATAGTAAAATGAACTTGTAATTCAAGAATGTTGATCGTATACTTGAGTAAATTTCATAGACTGGTGACAATTTGTCAATAATTGTCAAATTATTAAACGCCATAGCAACAAGGTCACTTAAAAAATTATTGTTACAGGTAATTTCTTTTTAATATTTACCAATTTTTGACGCCCTCTACCGGCTAAACGAGACAATTTTGGATATAACTAAGTCGGCTTAGATCGACCTATTTTGACGTCAGGAGTCTGTCGTCAAACGTTGTACACGTATTTTCTGGACACCCTGTATATATATATATATATATATATATATATATATATATATATATATATAATTATTTTTTGTGAATTATTTTAATTATTTTTCTTAAAACTGTTATTTACATTAATTATTTCAAATTGTAGATATTATGTATAATTTCCCTGTAATGGATTTTTTTTCCGTTGGGCAATAAAGTTATTATTATTATTATTATTATTATCTAAAAAAAAATCTCATTCTTTGAATGGCTGGGATTTAGGCAAAGCGGATTGTTATCAAGCCATACCTAATTGTTATTTAGAAAACGTCTGACAATATGGCATGTATCCAGTACGATTGTCTTGCTAATTGCTGGAAGCAGGTGTTGTAATTTTAAAGCATCGAGTTCAGTGAGTAAGGTTTTTGGAACGACTCCTGTAGTTGAGATAACCAGTGGGAATATACGTACTCCTTTCAATTGCCACATTTGTTTTATTTCTGCAGACAGTTCTAAATATTTATTTATTTTTGTGGCATACGTTGATTGTAAGTTGTGGTTTAGTGGTACTGCAATGTCTATGATTGACACTTCCTGCTGTTCTTTGTTATATACCACTATGTCAGGTCTGTTTGCTTTTATTTTAACGTTTGTTCTTATTTCGCGGTCCCAGTATAGTTTATACCTATAATTTTCAAGTACATCTGTTGGTTCATATTTATAGTACGGGGTATCAGATGGGAGAAGCATAAGATCTCTGGCTAGCTGTTGATGGATAATCTTGGCCATGTTGTTGTGTCTCTGCGTGTAGTCTATATTCGCTAACATCGAGCATCCGCCAATGATGTGTTCAACGGTTTCATTTGGTTTTCCGCATCTTTGGCATTTATCAATTATTGATGTTTTTTTAATAATGTATTTTTGATAGTTTTTGGTTAATATAACCCTATTTTGGATGGCTCGCATGAATCCCGTTGTCTCAGCGTACAAACCTCCTTGTTTTAGCCATATGTTAGAGGCGCTAATATCGTTTGTATCAGATAATAGTTGATGCAAGTGATTACCGTGGATTTCCTTCTGTTTCCATCTTTGCAGTTTGCTTTCAATTTCATACGGTTCATGTTCATGCTCATGCTCATGCTGGCTCAGGTGTAGTGGCGAATTTTTAATATCTGCTTTGCATATTGCTTCAAACATGATGTTGTGGGTAGCTTTGCTCATAAAATATTTTCTAAGTGAAGTGATTTGAGATAGGTGTTGCTGCATTATGTCTAGTATACCCATTCCACCCATTTCCGCTGGTAAAGTGATGCGTTCGATTGCTGATTTCGGGTGATTCATACGGTATCTAGTCATACTTACCCGTATTATTCTTGATACTTTTTCCAGGTCGGTGTTTGACCATTTTATGAGTCCAAATGAGTAGGAATATCGTATGTGTTAATTGCTTTGATTTTATTAACTGAACTTAATAGGGTATTTAGGATCAGTTCTACACGTTTCTCAAATTTTATTATAAGTTCTTGTTTAATTTTGGTATGGTTAATACCATGTAGCTGCATGATACCTAAATATTTATAGTTATCTTCTTTGCCTAGATTTTTGATCACTTGTTTATCATCTAGTGGAAAACCTTCAGTTCTAGTTAGCGTACCTCGTTCAAGTTGGATAGTTTTAGATTTGTCTATACCGAATTCCATTTTTATGGCATCGCTGAATTCTTTGGTGATGTTTAGTAGTTCGTGAAGTTGTGTGGTAGATTTTGCAAATAACTTGAGGTCATCCATATATAGTAGGTGGTTTATGGTATGCCCGCTTCTGTTTGCGTCCGGGTTTTTTATATTATATCCCATTTGCGTATTTTTGAGTGTTTGGCTAAGCGGGTTGAGGCCAATGCAGAACCATAGCGCGCTTAGTGCGTCTCCTTGGAAAATCCCTTGCATGATATTAATAGCTCTGGATTTTATCATTTGCTTTATTATTATTATTATTATTATTATTATTTAGCTGCAGAGTAAATACGCGTGGGTAAAATTTATTTTGGTGGTCTAAACTACTGTCTGAGGGAATTAATCAAGAACCATTTGAATATTCTTTTCTTTGCTGCACAGGTTATCAGCTACTAAATTTTTGCTAAAGATATGGATGGCGACTATATGCTCTGAAACCTAATTGTAAAAAACAATCCTGGGTGTTGCTAAAAAGCGTTTTACCGAAGTCTGTTTGGATTTTTCTTTCATTTTGAAGAGGTACAAATATTTTATATCTTTGCGACCGCAATGAAGTTTATTGTGTTTTTTTGTTTTATTTTAAAATGTATCAAAAATCACTGAGCTGTTAAGCATATTTTTATCGGAAATCCATCTACTAAACAACTGCAGTTTGCGCATTGCCATTACAGTACCCGTAAATAAAAACAATGTTTGCGTATTAAGCTGCAATATAAATATTTGGCATGATTCTGATTAAAAATACGCAAAATTACACTTAAAATGCACTACAACTTAAATTTATCATTTTATTCTCTAAAAAAAAAATACCTGAAAAATCAGCCTTAAACAATTGGCGGATTACTCTGCATGTGCCACAAAATAAATTTTATTAGTTTTTAGCGCTAGATTACTACTGATTTGGTATGTGCACTATCTCTACTGCCATATTAAATTGAAACTTAGAATTAGAACGGTTTCTTACGTTGCATTCTACAACAACAAAGGTCAGTGCAAGACTCACTCTTGTGTTATCGTAACATTATACATATTTTTGTTTAGCTGTTATTTGACAGGATAGGTATAGCTATTTAGCTATATTCACCTATAAATAAGAATTACTTTCTATTCCGTTGGCAGAAGCACTAACATTTTCAGGTTTTTGCTTGCTAAGTATTTAGTAGTAGTTACTTTTTCGACTTTGTTTTAAAGTTTCTTTCATTTTTTCCTGCTCAAACAGTAATATTTTTTTGACTCGAGAAGCAACAATCTTTTTATTACAGTTGTATTTTACTAAGTACATTGTTTGAGAATTTTTTTTTTTTTGCTACAAGAATATGGTAACACTGTTTTCTTTACTTTGCTTTACATCTTGTTCTTCAAGGTTTGGTCAATTTTTGCAGATTTTTTGGCAGTTTTTACAGTTTTGACATCTCTATGCGACAACAATACATCTATATGACCTGTTTTTTTGCAGTATCTACGTTACAAGTTGTGTTATGCTTATAAATACTAGCAAACAAGATGTCTACTGTAATTGCGGTAAGGATATTTGGTATCTTGTTTGATTACGATTACGTTTCTTTTTGAGAAGTTGAGTTTTGTTAAAGTGAGTATTAGATAAATCAAGATTTTATTTTATTTATATTGGTAGTTGTTTAGTGTTTTTACTTTTTAATTTCTATTTGATTGTCTTATCATTTAAATCTCTTACTAGCAATCCAAAGCTTTTTAAGTTTGAACGCTACATCTTTTATGTTGGTGGTGCAAATACTAGTTATTATTTATAGCAATTCTAGTTATTGGGTTTAGTAGTTTAGCTATGTCTTTTTTTAGTTAAATATTTGAAGGTAGTTGAGATAAAAATAAATAAATAAGAGTTATTTTCAATTACCAGTAAATATATACTATTACGATGGTATTTAATTGAAATGTATTAAAGTTAAATTAAATAAAAGCAATTTTGGAGAGGTAGCAATGCTAGTACTAGCTAGGCTATAAATGCAGATAACGGTTGTGTGACTTATTGCATGTTTTTGTATGCTAAAGGTTTTAACGTTTATAAAGCAAAAAATTACATTTAATTGGTTAACTTAAAATTTGTAGTTGTTTTACCTACTGAACGTTGTCAAGGGTGCTGCTACCTGCTACCATTTATGTTGCGAAGTTGGTAGATAAAGTACAAAAAAACTTTTTTAATCAAACTTATTTATTTAGAAATATTTTAAATAATTTGATCCTCCTACTATATGCTCTTTATTGGCCAGTAAAACGTTATCTCTGTAGCACTTGTAGGTTTTAAAAGCTTTTTCACAGTGATCTTCATCTTCTATTTTGAGGCATTCGGCAACAATGGGTTTTACTGAGTCTGGCAATAGTTCCATTACTTTGTCTGTTACATACTTTCCGTCTTCTGTCATTGTTCCAATTGTTCTATATATGCATTGGGTATGACATTTAAAAGCAGCTCCATTTACATTTTTTCCAAGTAGAAAAGCCTTAACAACTGAGATCTTTATGTTGAATTTTTTAGCACAGTCTCGTTCTGCTTTACGAAAAGTATCCAGGTTTTCCTGATTAGGAAACACCTAGAAATAATACAAAAGGTTTTATTTAATAAAAATATATTAAATCTTGTTTTTTACAATTATTGTTGTTGATTTGTGAACTAGTAAAGAAATATGGTAAAATATTTTTTTTAACTTAATGAGCCTATTCTGAACATATTTTAACATCGATGTTAGCTAACATTGCAGTAGAAATTGATTTTTATCCAATTAGGTATTGAGTTTTTTAAATATTACCTAGCAACGTTTACAATGTTAATTAACATTGTTGTAAAAAATGTTCAGAATACTGCTATTAATTACATTCGAAATTTTAAGTAAAAACGCGCTTGCGCTGTCAAATTTTACTCATCTAGGTTTGTTTTTTGTGTTTCTTGTTTTAAATTAGGATTTTTGTATGTATGATAAAATGTTGATGATAGAACACAGTTATTTGTAGAACAGTTTGTTTTGTCTTAAAGTTGCAAATAATTTTTATAATTTTTTTTTATATATATTTGTTGACATTTTTATTGACTATTATATGATTTTATATAGTTTCTTCCACGACCATCTTTTCAAGGGTTATAATTATAAAAAAAGTTTGTTAAACGATGTATTTATTTAATCATATTTGTAATAGATTCAATTACGTTAGTGAAAAACAATGTTTACTAATAAAAATTAATTAAGTAATAAAAATAAAATACACATTGAACATAAAAAAAACTACAATGCTTCTAACAAGTTGGGCAATAATACGCTATCTCTGTAGCACTTGTAGGTCTCATAAGCTTTTTCGCAAAAGTCTTCATGTTCCGTAATAATGCATTTAGCAACAATAGGCTTTAATGACTCTGGAAATAATTCCATCACTTTATCTTTTACGTACTGGCCATCTTTTTTCATTATTCCATATGTTCTATATACGCATTTAGCATAACATTTAAATGCAGCTCCGCTTACATTTTTTCCATTTTCAAAAGCAGTTATAGTTGAACCTTTAATATTATATTCTGTAGCACAATCAGCTAATGCTTTACGAAAATTGTCCAATTTCTCTTGTTCTGCATCCTAGAAATAGTAATTATTTTACTTTTTTTACTTTGTAATAGTAGAATCATTGTTAAGAGCAATGACGGCGGGTGAAGTTTTACCTCAACGATTCGTGCATATTTGTGACTAATTCTTTTCAAATTTTATTTTTTTTACATTTTTATTGCGAAAAAAATATTTTTGAGTATTTTTAATTTTATTCTCAATTAATTAAAGCTATTTTGATATTTTATTTAATTAGTTTAACTTTGCACACACATGTTTAATCTATATTGCTAATTATTGAATATTTTAGTTTTTTTAAATTATGTGAATTTATTATGGAATTAGGCGAGAGAACTTTGCAAATTATTTATAAAATATAGATAAAAAATGAGCTGCACTCTACCGACAACTTAGTTGAGAAAGGAGACAACACTGAAATAAAACGGAGGCAGAGATTGCATTTATATGATGGCAAGAGATTGAGTAAGCGATGATTAAATGAATTTATGGTTAGGTGGAAGAGCAGTTTAATACTGAATCTTGTCTATTTATGTATATTTTATACTATACATAAAGTCATTATTATTATTACTATTAGGCCCCTTTCACACGCAGATTCTGATCCCAGATTCAGAATCTCGGATTCCGGTGATGCATACGTTTTTATATGGGACTTTTCAGATGTGGATTCCGAATCGCGATTCTGAATGCCTGCGTCCAAAATTCTCTAGCGATTCCGAATCTGGGATTCACGCTATACATTACGTTATATGTAGCTTTTCAGACAAAGATTCTTTTCATAGGCGCACATTTATTATTTACACATATTGTATATATTCTACGAGGTTATTATTCTACGGCATTGTACTCGCACAGGAATCCGGGCGGCTGTATGCGTATACGGATTCAGAATCTCGCATTCAGAATCTGGGTGGCTGAATCTACGTGTGAAAGGGGCCTTAGTATTACAACGAGGCGCAAGTCAAATACATTTGTGCGTACTCGTGTATGCCGCTCCTATAGGTTATCTGTCCTGTTCACACACTAGCGATCGACTATCTGCTATCTTTGAAATTCGTAAACCCTCCCCGCGATTTTTTTTCCTTCACTTTATGGTAACAGATTTGATTATATTGTGACTAAATATGTATTTTATTTATTAAGTACTAACGTAGGTATATTATAAAATGTAGCTATTATATTAGGCGTCCAGTTGCAAAAACCGACATTCCACTTATACATGCTTTGAATAAATTGTAAAAAAATATATAACATTAATATATTTTCAACAGGTTATTCAATTAAAAAAATATATTTTTCTATGAATTTTTCCATTTTTTGCTCATAAAATGGGTTAATTAAACCCATTTAGTCACATTGGTAGTTATTTTGGATGTGACAGACGCCTGATATAATAATGAAATAATAAATTTAATTTGGATTTATACTTTTCAAATATAAATATTTAATTATATTTTGATGGAGATATGCGTCAAATTAAAAAAAAAACTGTATTTAGGAAAATTTTTAATTAACAATTACGTAAATATTAGGTTTTTTGTTTTGTATTTCAGTTCAATTGTGTCTTTATTACATAATCTGGATTTCCAGTAACATACAATCCATATAGAAATTGTAAATTTATTTTCCATACTTTTCTTTTCAAAATAAATCATATTCTCGACTTTTTTTAAATTTAATTAAGCTTACTTGAATTTCATCTTATGGTGTGTATTTTGCATTAAATGTTTTAAGGTTTATAATACTTCTCACAATGGCCTAGTGCGAGGACTGTTGTGCACCGGGCTGGGTTTGATTTCCGGCAGCGGCAATATCCAATTTGTCAAATACATTTTGATGCGATTGTTTTCTTTGCAAGGCAATAGCAATCTAGCGAAGTATTTGCATAGTAAACTCTTTCAAGGGTGTGGTTTGGATTTCACGTTAAACTGTAGGTCCCGCATGTTTGTGTGGAACTATTATCGCACACCACAAACATACGAGAGGGGTGCTTATGCTCCTAACGAGCATGGCTCTGTAAGAAGAATACTTCTACTGCAAATGTTTCCAAAACGCGTTGTTGTGGTTAGTATTTCTTCTATGAATAAACCACTCTTTTATGTCTTTTTGATGTTTTTTTGGTTTTTAAATTGTTTAAAAATTCAATTGTGTGCTTCTCCATAACTTTAGAATTGATATCCGGTTTGTTGCAATTTGGTTTATAATGTTTATTCTGTTGCAATTTAACTTTGATAAATAACTTTTTGAGTTGCATGCTGGCGCTTTTTTGTAAAAGAGTAGTTTTCCTTGTTCTTTTTACATTTTTTAGTTTAATAAAATACTTTTCAGTACTTGGATGTGCACAGTACGATCTAATTTTTGAAAAATTTATTTTTTTATTATTTGTAAATTTTGCCATAATATTGTTTAACATCATTGTTATCTACATTGTATATCAAACTGTTTGCATTATTAGCTAAATAGTATTATTAAATATTCTGAAAATGTGACTGCTATTTAACTATAACTATTTTTAATGTATGTTTTAAGTAGCTCTGTTTTTGTTTTTGTAGTAATTTTTTTTTTTGTGATAACTTCTTCAAAAGTTTTTGCTTTTTATATCTTAATATTAAAGGTCCAAGTGTCTTGTTTGTTACACGGTCTCTCAATTTATTAATATATTTATGCAAAATGTGGTTTTTACATTCTACTGCAAAACAAAATTTCTTGTCCGAAAATATTAAGTGCTTTCTTACGGTTTAAAAAAAAAAACGTACACAAGTTAGTTATTTTTTTTAATTTAGTTTATATACTCTAGCAAAAACGGTTAAATAGTGCAAAAATTAATTTATAAACTGTATAACACTGTTGAAACGTACAAAAAACTGTCATAAAATATCAAAAATAGCAAAATCCGGTCATGCAATATCCGGCTTTGAAACATCAAAATATTGTTAGAAAACACCAAAATTTGGCTAAAAACTGTCCAAAAGTGTAAAGTTTTATTTATAAAATGTCATAAATAATCAAATCTAATTAAAAAAAATTCAAATTATGTAAGAAAAAGCTAAAAACAGTTTAAACGTGCAAAGTTTTATTAATAAAAATTAAAAATATGTTATTGTCAGAAAGCACTAAAATTTGGTCATAAATTGTAAAAACTGCAAAATTCTATTCATAAAATGTGAAAAAAAGCAAAATCTGGTCTTGAAACACTAAGTTGTTGTCAAAAAGCATCAATATTTGGCTTTAAGCTGTTAAAAATACAAAATATATTTATAAAAAGTTAAAACTAAATAAGTCTAGTCATAAAACATGTAAATATATTACGATAAAATTAAAAATCTGGCCAAAAATTGTTTAAAAATGAAAAACTTATTCATAAAATGTCAAAAATTACAAAATCCGGTTTTTAACGATTTTTAAATATCAACATATTGTAAACGTAAAAAATCTGGTTTTAAAATATCGAAATATTGTTAGAAATAGCAAAATTCGGACATAATTATTTAAAGGATCAAAATTATTGTAAAAAATTATTAACAATTAGTCATAAACTTTTCAAAAGTTAGAAATGGTACAATCTTGTTGTAAAATATTGAAATATATAAAAAAGAACAAAAATGTGGCCAAAAACAAAAAGAAAATTGCAAAATTTCTGATTATTAAATGTCAGAACTGCAAAATACGACTTATAAAAATATATATATATATAAAAAAATTTAAAAACTGTAAAAACTTTAATGAAATAAAAAAATAGCAAAATTCATTTATAGAAAATGAAAAATATTGTTTAAAAAAACAAAACCCGGTCATAAACTATCAAAAAATGCTAATTTTTGTTGACGGAATGGCCACTTAGGTTTTGAAGACGCTGAGAAGGCCTGGTTTGCTTCTAGGTTCTTCCGCATTGCAGACCTTTGCATACAGATAGTTACACTACTGTTTGTGAAACTTATTCTGGCAAATCTTTTTATAATCAATTTTTTTGTAGTCTACTTCAAATGAGTTTCTAGCTATATTTCTCGATATGGACGTTTTGTAGAATATATCTTTTTATTTTATTTTCAATAATTCTAAAAATAGGTTTAAATCAAAAAGGCTTTAGGTGATGTCTTGCAATTATGTCTACTACAGTACGGTTTGACCTTACATTTCTATGTCTAACTAATTTAAGTGGTAGAAAATATTACTAAAATATGTAAATTTGTACTTGTTGTTATAGAAGCAATCAGCACATTTTTGTTATTATTTGTTAAAAATATGTTTCTGTTTTATGAGAAGCAGCTCTAAACTTGCGAATGGTCAATAAGCTTAGTATAGTAGTTATAAGACATTACTAGTTAAGTGACATACCTATTGATTAAAATTAAATCATCAAATATATTAAAAATGCGTTAGAAAATAAAACTTTTTTTTTTAAGGTTTTCCGCGGCTCCTAAATCTCTGCCACGACCCAAATGGCTGGCGACTTAAAGTTAAGAATGACTGCATTAGAGCATTTTGTTATCAAGTTTGAAATTTTGGATAATTTATATATAAAATATCCCTTAGTAACTATTCGTACCGTCTGCATCGCTTAAGAGTAATACTTGAAAATATAGTCAGTAGTTGTTGGCAATAAAAACACTTATTTGCAGAATTACTTATCTTATACATCACTATAGCAACTTTTCTTCATTGCTGTTTCTACATATAATTTGATAATCAATTAATTTTTTTATTAGTACATTCAGAAAAGATTAAACTATAACATGTAGGAGTATTTTTTGTCAAATTATATTTGCTAATATCAACAAAATGCATTCTAAAGTACATAAAAACGCATTTATTTTTATATTTGATTAGTTTTCTCGGCTATTTCTTATCTAGGTGACTTTAACTTGAACGAATACGTAATAAACCCTACTTCAAGCTCATCATCTGAATGTTTATTTAATAGTGTTCAGTTTTTGGGACTTGACCAATATAATTTAATTAAAAATGAATATGTTTGCATTTTCTACTTAGTTTTTACTAACATGAATTGCGCGACAAATCTAATGGTTGATTCTTTTACTATTGAAGACAAACATTACCCTGCTTTGAAAGTATGCGTTGATTTACCTCAGAAGTTAAATAATCCAAAACATTCTTTGTTAACTTGTAGTAACTTAAACTCTAGGTTCAAAAAGGCTAAATTTATATTAAGCTATATTGGACGTTGATTGGTCTGATGTTCTTTTAACAGTTAATGTTGATGATGCTTGTGATTTATTTTACAATAAACTGTTTCAGACATTTCATGATCAACATCCTTTTGTCTGCCGCGCTCGTATAAATATTCTGTGTGGTTTTCTAATAAGCTAAAGGAAAAATTGCGTGAAAAAAGTAAATATTTACGGTTAAAAAATCAACATCTACTATCTCAGTATTTTAAAACAAAATACCAATTGTTATATTTTCATATATTTGTAACAGATTTAGAAAATAATTCTGGAAAGTTTTGGAATTATAATAAAATTATTTTTATTAATGTTACATCAATTCTTACTAATGGAATACAAAAATAAGTCTCTCTACGATATAGTTAATGCATTTGCAATGTATTTTTTAAAACCTTCTTTTATTTCCTCTTCTAATAACTATGATAAATCAAATAGCATTAACAGTTTGGGGAGTCTTTATATATTGAAGCTAGAAGCTAATGAGGTTGATATTGTGCTTGGTAAGTTAGGTAACAAATTAAAAGCTGGTTTTGATGGAATAGTTACACCAATAACACATATTTTTAATACGTTCTTAACGAATAGTTAGTTTCCGTCACGTTGGAAGATTACTTGTATTATATCTATACATAAATCAGGCAGTAGAAAAAGTATCACTAATTATCGTCCTATTGCTATTATTTCTAATTTATCAAAATGTTTTGAATTATCATTGTGCACAAATATCAATCCGTATGTAAACAATAAATTGTCTGCTACTTAACATGGCTTTTGACCTAAAAAGTCAACAATATTGAATTTACTATTTTCACAATTTTTGGACAACCGTACACAGGTTACTTCTATCTAAACTATTGTAATTTGGTTTTTCTCCGGCACTTTGTAATTTACTTAGCTGTTATCTTATCAACAGAACACTGTTTGTTGAACAATTTATTTTAACATTTGGAATACCAAGATTCATCTTAGCCCAGTCTTGTTTAATTTCTTTATGGATAACATTACTAAAAAAATTGACCAAAACCTATTAATATTTACTGATGATTTAATATTTGTTAACTCTTTTTTAATACTTAATTCAAATAGCTGCTTAGATTTGAAAAAAATCTTAATTACATATATGCATGGTGCAACAACAATAATATTTCTTTAAATGTTGCAAAATGTAAGGTCATGTTATTAACTAAGAATGAAACAAAAGTTTTGTTTGAGTACAATATTATTAGAACTGTACTTGACAGGGTTGTATCTTTTAAAGGTTTGGGTGTGTTATTTGACTGTTGTCTTTCAATGACCATGTTGAACCTATTGTAGTTGCAGCAAATTGTTTACTTGGATTTATTATAAGTAATAGCAAATTATTTCATGTCAAGCATGCAGTAAAAGTTTTTAATATGCATACGTTAGATCTAATCTAGAGTATACGTGCTGTGTGTGGAATCCATACTACGATAAATACTCAACTTTAATTAAATCAATAAAAAAGCGTTTTGTTAAATATCTATTTTTTAAGAAATTTGGTGTTTACCCTAATTATAATTATAATTATAATACATTTTTATCTTAATTTTAGTTACAATGTTTAGAAATTTGTCGCAAAGCTCACCTTTTAACAGTGCTGTATAAAAATTTTAATTTAGTATGCCTATAGATATAATGTCTTTACGACATGGGCTTGAATTATCTCAACAGATTACTTTATTACTGATCGTCTTGGGAAGACAATTATTTGTTTAAGAGTAAAAATATTATATAAATATACAATATTTTTACCTTTGAATACTACCTTGGGATCCAGGTATATAATACAATCATAATTGGTTGCTAATGAATTAATCCGATAATTTAAGCCTATGTCGTAAAGACATTATATCTATGGGCATACTATAACTATATTGACAGTGCAGATTTACTTTGACAAATACATTTGTATGTGTCAAGGTATGTTAGAGGAAAACGATTGTTTTATCTACATGTCCCAAACACATACATTATGTTAAAGTTACCGTTATATTCTATGTGCTTTTTGTATAATCAGATAACCGGGCAGCATCTTGAAATTGTACTTCACCTAAAGCATTTTTTGAACAAATTATGCGGCATCTAAATTAAACTATTGTATAGTAGGTTTGTATGTATGTTTTTTTTAATTTTTGGTTTTTAATTATTTTTAATTATTTCTAGTTAGTCTAAATTACCTTAGTTATTTTATATTGTACATTTTGTGACTTTAATCTGTAATTGGAATATTTTCCGTTGATTAAATAAAATAAATAAATAAATCTATTATTTAACTAAAATACTTCGACATAGCACAGTTTGATCCATTCTGAATGTAATGGTGAAAAAATAAATCGATTATGAAATTTTATGTAGGAACAGCAATGAAGCCAAAGTTGCCGTTTTTTTTTTAAATACTACAAATCTAGGTAGAGGTCGGAATGGTTTTAATGGTATCGTTTAAGTTACCTTTTTTAAACATGTATGTAATTGCAGATGTTTTTAGAGTTGTAGGAAAAACTCTAGTATTGTTTGCTCAGTTAATCAAAAACACTAATTGCTAATGTGGCACATTAGTAGTTTAATGATTTTATTTGGCAGTTTATCATTGTCACATGAGTTTTTTATTCTCGTTTATTGAATCAATAATTTTTTTTTGCAATATTTTTGTACGAGGTACAACCCCAGCTAGAGAATTGCTAAAAAATGTCTTTGCATTGAAATATAATATAATTAGAAAAACACTCATTCGCTATCATTTATGGATGTAATAGTTTTTGAACATTCTTATGCATTATAATGTCAATTAATGTTTGTCAAAGTAAAACTGAGTAAACAATAAACATGAAACTGTTATTAATTATTTTGTAACAATTTTTTATATTTGTTTTTCAATTTAGTCAAAACGGTTCAAATCTTATTTTAAATACTTTTAAACATCTAGATTGTAAATTGTGGTCACTATGGGGCGTGGTAGTATATCAACCTGCAATTCTTGATGTTAAATTCAGAGGATATTTGGAATTTATTTTACTTTAATACTCAATGTGACAATTTTTTGCTGCTGCACTAGGTGTTCTTTTTGCAGTACTTATTAAGTTACACTTACTAATATTTTTAATTAATTAGATATGTCGTAGTCTAATAGTGTGACGGCTTTACATGATGTAATTTATTTTATGACAAACCTAGACAGATGGTGTAACTTATGAATTTTATTATTTTCTAGCATTTTATTAACTACCTAGGTTTTTTATCTATTGCAGTAGTACACTATAAGACTACGAAATATATAATAAAAGGTATTATTGAAATAATAATATATACAGAATAAAAATTATTTATATTTGATATGCACCAAACGACAAAATATACTAGGATAAGATTAAGGATAAAAGAAAATGGTAATTAAAGTGAATTTTGTTATATAAAAAAACGAAAGCATGAATAAAATAAACACAGAAGCAACAAATTCTTCTTAAAAAGTAGATTATGCTGTTTGTGGAATAAGTATTGCTATTAATTTTATAACCAATTTAAACTGTATAAAAAGTTAACAATACGTAGATTGTTATAACAATTTCGGATTTAAATAATAATGACAAAGTTCAAATCGTAAAAAATTAGTAAAAATAAATACAACTTTACCAGATAATCAGCTATATCTGCAGATACGACTGCAACGAATGCTACCAGTACCAACAGAAGTGACTTCATCTTAAAGGTTATTGTACAGCTAACAATTGCTGTTTTTATATTTTTCAAATAACCTTGTGGAATACATATATTAGAATTTTTTTGTTTGTTAAATGTTATCATTTTGTTATCGTCTGTATAAGTAAGCAATTTTAGTTCGAAATATTTAAATTAAAATATTATTTCATCATTCATCAGTGCTGCTATAGTTTTGTAAAATTATAACATGACTTGCGTATATTGTTGTTTATTTTGAATTGATACTGTTACAGTTGACAAAAACAAATCACTGATTACGTAAATATTTGTGCAGAATCACTTTTTTATATATACATAGATTATGTAAAACTTCTAATAATATTTTTAAATAATTTGGAATTTATAAGCTTTGTTCCAACTGCCGTTTTTTGTATTGTTTTTTGCAAAACAATCATAAATAAGAATATTATTTTAGTTGAGTGCATGGATTTGTACGATTCGAGAACCGTCTTAAATGCATGGGCGGATACAAACTTAAGTTTTCTAAAAAAAACAAGCTCACCACTTCAGAACTTAAACTGCTCAAAACTGACTTGACCAACACACGCTATAATCGAATGATATTTTATCAAACGTAACTTGACTCTGCGCAATCCGGATGATATTCCCGGTTTAGTTTAAAATTAAATCTGATTATTTTTAACAGTTTTGGTTTATTTGTTCAACATTTTTGTAATTTACTAGTTTTTGACTAGAATGTTAGTTTTGATACATTGCCGCTAACTTTTGTACCCAAATCAGTTTGAAAATTCTAGTAACTGCTTTGAGTAGTTTGAGTTATAAAATACAAATAGATGAATTACTGTAAACATTTGGGTATTTTAATTGTAACTTTTTGACAGCTGACAGAATAGACTATTACAGATTTTGGTTATTTATTCCAACTTTAACATTTTAACAGTTTATTGTTATTTTAGTAACTTACCAAGAGTTTTAATTACAAATTTGACAGTTTTGCCAACGTTTAACAGTTATATAGTAATTGAATATAATAGTTTTCTTAGGAAACACAGCAACCAATTTATGAAGTTTAAAACATGTAAATTACTTGAGACATTTTTTTGATAGGTTTTGAAATAAGTTTAAAACACAATTTAATAGTTTAATACTTTGCTTTGAAATTTTGACAGTTTTAGAACATATTTTGACAATTCACTTGCATAGTTTCTAAATTTTGTACATAAATCATTTTGATAATTTAAGAATGTAGAGTTTTAGATTTTTGATCGCTTTTTTATTGTATTTAGTGACATATGTTATCAAATACAATCAAATATATTACTGTTTGAGAGTTTTTTTGACATTTTATAATGCAATTCAACGTGTCTGTTACGTTTGGGTTAACTTATATTTTCCCACATTGTTTGTTTTGGTAACTTTTTAACATTCTACTGTAGTTAAAAATACTCAAGTAAGTACATGTTAAAAATGTTCTACGTTTGTCAAAAATGTTCTATAGTTGTCAAAAACGTTCTACAATAGTAAACATTTTTGGTTTTTAATACTGGTGACTTTGCGTACTCGAACTTTCCGCTCTAGCTATAATGACAAGTCCTTATTCTATAACCGCTTAATAACAATAAAAAAATTCTACTTGGTCCAACGTCTTGACAGACGTGTGGTGGCATGATGTATGTCTCATTCTTATCCTATTTATTATTCAGAGCATCTAATACTATTCTTACGGTGTTGCGCCATTTACTCCGATTTGCTGTTTTGCGGACTGCATTGTCAATATTGGTGTGGAGGAGATTTTGGATGTCTCAGTCTATCGTGTTGGAGATCTTTTTTTTTTTGCCTATCTGGTTTACTCTGCACAATCAGCTTCTTCATATTATTTCCTGTTGTATTATGCCCAAAGAATTTTAGAATTTGACTATAGTCTATACTGGAAAGTCGTTGCTTAGGCTTAATCTCGTTAAGCATTGATATGTTTGTTCGCAGTGCCGTCCATGGTATTTTTAGCATTCTTTGCATTGTTTACAACGGCGCCTAGGTAGATAAAGTGGTCTACTACCTCATACTTGCCAATTTGAATCTTGTTTGGCCAGTTGTCGTTCGCGCGGTCTACTATTAAAGTTTTGGTTTTGTGTAAGTTTATTTGTAAATCGTACACCATGCTAATGTTCTTTGGTTAATTCCACTATTTTTTTTTTGCTACTGGCAAGTAGTAGCGTGTTATCTGCAAATCTAAGGTTTGCTATTTTTTCTCACCAATTGTTAGGCTACCTTCCCATTCATCTAGTACAGAGCGCATAATGTGTTTGCTGTACAGATTAAAAAGCAAAGGCGGCAAAATGCAATCCTGTTTCACCCCATTAGCAATATTGCATTGTGACGACAGATAGTTGTCAACCTTGAAAACAGCGGTACTGTCTCCATAAAGATTTTTGATCAACTGTGTGAGGTGAGTTGGTATTCTCATCTGGATTAGGATTGACCACAGTTTGTGCCATTCGACTTTGTCAAAGGCTTCAACGTAATGTACAACACAGATGTACAAAGGTGTGTAGTATTCTCTGGTCTTTTCAATTAATTGTTTTAGATTTAAAATTTGTTCTTTAGTCTCTCGTTCTTTAACAAATCCTGCTTGTTTGGGTGCTATTTGCCATGCGGTAAAGGGGTGTAGTCTAGATTGTAAGATATGGAGCATAACTTTGAGTGTGCGATATAATTGCAATAAGTAGATAGTTATCGCATTTAGTGGTTGCTCCTTTCTTGTGTTGAGGAATAATTATTAATTTTGTCCAGTCTCTAGGCCATCTACACGTTTTCCTAATTAGTTGACAGATTTTATGTATAGCTTTAGTGCTGTCTTTGCTCATTTTTCTTAAGATCTCTGCAGTGATTTGATCTATGCCAGTTTTTGTATAGCGGCTTGTACCTTCTGAAATAGTATACCGGGGTCTTTAATCCAGTCAGGGATGTTGGTGTTCTGGATTTATTCCTCTCTGTACAATTGTTTGCAGTCCTAAAGTTGTAGATGTATGAAGAAACATCTACAACTTTATCTATATTTGTAAAATAAAATTATTAATTCATAAATCCTGTTCAGCATATTTATATATATATATATATATATATATATATATATATATATGTATATTAATCCGTCAAGTCGGGCTCTTTCTGGGTATGAATCCGGCAAGTCGGGCTCTTTTTGGCAAGTCGGGCTCGTGTGTCACCTTGCCGTTCACTTTCGGGAACTAATCCGGCAAGTCGGGCTCCACGGCACCTTCACCAAAAATATTTTGATATGTAATAAAAATAATTTGACTTTACAAGATAGTATACATACATCCAATACATTTTTTAGTTAATTGTTAACAACCCTAAATTAGTATTTTGATAAATAAATTAAATAACAAAATTTTTAGAGTAATTGCTTCTTGGAGTAACAATTAATAAGCACAATTAAATTTATTTTATTATTTTGCGCAGTTTACCCTTAACAACCCCTAATTATAAAATTCATTATTTTTAATTAAATTTGGTTGACAAACGGCTTTTGAAGTAAGCGGATTACAATGGTAGTGTTAGATTATATGTATTAGAAATAACAATGTCAAAAAGTTACAAATTAAGTTAAATACTTTAGAATTTTGCAAAATTCAGCAAACATGCTTTTTTAAAGTTTTTGAAAATTTTAATGATGATTGAAATAGATTATGAGGTATCACAGTAGTAATGCCAACATTTTGACATTAATTATTAAAATAATACATTCTAAACCAAATTCACTATTTTGTGAAGATATGTTGACATATTTGTATGTTCAATATTTTCAGATTTTACCAAAATTTTGCATACAAAGGTTTTACAGTTGGTGGATTACAATGATAGTGTTAAGTTATAAGTATTTTAAATAGTTGTGTCAAACTTTTGGCATTTAAGTTAAATCCTCAATTTAGCTATAAATCAGCTTTCCATCAGGTGCAAAAAGACTATCCACTGCAAAGAAAATTTTTTGGGACCTTTCTTAGACATTTAAAGAGCATTTTACAATACTTTATTTTCAATAAACTGCTACGGAAATGGAAAACAAAAGCGCTTTACTTCTTGTTAGTTATTGGGTGAACTTCATGCTCAAAAATCAAACTAAAACAATTACATTATAGGAAAAGAGCTAAAATTGCTGGCGGATGTTTCCCCCCACCCCAGGCTACAAGTCAACGCAATTAAATAAAGAAAGCAACAAGAACAACTCTCACAGCAGCTATGGAAACACTGCTTTTGCTACCACTACTTCACTTATTTGTGATGATGGAGGGGAAATAAGCAACGTATCAAATATAGATAAACAAACACACCGTAAATCTTAAGGTTCCTAGACCAACAAATGTGTTACATAAGAAAGAAACACTGAAAATAATATCACACTTTATAAAAAGTTATTGCATGAAAAAATCTTTTCATTTAATACTACCGTCGCAAAGCAAAATAATTTATATGATATACAGATGGATCTAAACATTACAATAGCATCAGAACCGCAATTTTCTCTGGGCAAACATGCTCTTTCAAGCAAAATTAGCTATTATTAAATGTAGCTCTAAAAACATCAAATCAAGACAATGCTTTATCTGACGGTTGTCAGTAATTAAATGCAAACTAGTGATAAACTTCATAAACAATCTGCCACAAAAATCTTAAGGGGTGATCATGAAATCCATAACTACAACACACGGATAGCCAATAAATTTAATATTAAAACTACAAAAACAAAATACAGTACCTTTTCTTTGTACCATAAAGTATTAATAGATTTTAACACTTTACCTAATGATATTGTGAATTCTATATCTGTAAAAAAATTTAAATTTGCGCTCACAAAATTTATTATATCTAAACGCAATTACCATTACTTAATTAATTATTTTTTTTTAAATTTTAATTTTAATTTTAATTTTTATACCTTATATTGTATGTCATATGTATATTATTATAATAATGTATCTACTTATTAATATTGTTGTATTAGGCTATGCCTAGTTTAATAAATAAATATTATTATTATTATTATTATTATTATTATTATTATTATTATTATTACAAACAACAGAGTCCGCCTCATCTGCATACCAAAAGATTATAATCTAAAAAGGCTTACAATACGCAACGTAGAGCCTTCTTTGGCAAGCAGAAGCTAACAAAAGAAAAGCTTAAAACAGTCTATCTCTTAGCAAAAGTTTCTGAAGAAAACTGGATTTACTAAAAAGTAACAAGGTACACAAGAAATTGTAGCCGCTAGACCACCTCAAAAACCAAAAGTTTTCAAAATTTTATCAATTATAATTAGAATTTTTGGATTCTATTGAAATTTAGCAACCATGCAGTAATAATAATAAACAATCATTGTAAACTGCACTTGATCCACAAATAACTATTTTGTATAGTTGAATAAATATATATATAAAAAAACATGCCAATTTTAATTGAATCAAAAAACGTAATTAATTTAAATTTATATTGTTTTTCTTAATCATTGTTTACTTCTGTATCAAATAAAATAATTTAAGGTAAAATCAAATTATGTATTATATATTATGATTATTACATATTTGAAATAAAACATTGCCGCTTTACGAGTAAATGTTTCCAAGTATTTGACCCTAAATTCTTTACATTTATTTATGATCTTTTTTGTAATCAACTTTCACCACAAACCAACGACTTCGAGATTTAAAATCTAACAGCAAATGTGTATATTGAGTCGTGTTCCGACGGCAAGAATTTTTTTATATTCTTATTTTAAATGTTTATTCTAATTGTTTTATATGCATTGTACTGGAACAATTTATAGCCCAGATGTGCAGTTTCATTTGTAAAAATCTCTCATATTCTATATTTATCATGTCATTACTAAGCCACAAGTTTTACCATTTGCTAATTATCTATTGCAATCATTTATCCTTATCTTTTAAAAACAGTTTGTATTAATTTATATATTTAAGTATAACTTTTCAAATGTTATTTATGTAATAATAAAATATAATAATAATAGTATAACAAAATTAATTAAAATCTTAATATACCTAAACAAATATAAAAAAACTAACTATTTTCACCAACGTTTGTTTTCATTCTTCCAACGCGGTTTCATTATAATGCATGTCATTAATTGCCTCTTTGCAATTAAATAGCAATAAGTAAAACAAAAACAAAAAACTGTTTTAAATATTTATTATTATTCAATTAGATCTATATTATAAATGTAAGAATATTAACATTGCATTATAATACGATTCTGTGTCGGACATGAGAAGTTATCACTTTAATTTATGACACTACCTGCTGCTATAGACCCAATTGCGGCCTATAGAAATATTTTAAACATAAATATAATAGTTTTATATTACATAATATAATGTCGTGTTGTTTTTGCAATAGCTACACAATTAAAAATATGTTCAACTTTTAGATAATGTGTATCTTACATTGATTGCATTTTCTTCTGATGGGATAGCTTAATTTAAATTTCTATCAAAACAGGTTATTGTGCTATTTATTGCAAATGCTCAAAAGTCAGCAGCAATCTGTTTTAGTTTTTGATTTTGTTGAAATAATGATATTGCATACTTATATAAAAATATCTACAGAGAGTTCATTATTTTATTGCATGATGTTAACATCTAATGTATGTTTAATTGAGTCTTATGCGGATAATAAAACATACGACTAAATATCTTTATTTTTCTACCGATCTATGTTTTTAATTTTAGTATTCTTCAAACTTTCATTACAAAATGTTGTTGACCCACAATATGTATTTCAAAAACGAGATAGATGTTAACGCGTTAGTTTAATTAACATCTCTTAAAGAAAAACTGATTATTAATCTAGAACAGTAGCAAATTTTGATTCTTAGAAAATTATGAAATTAAAAACCAAATAGTTGTATTGATAGTCCAGTTAAAAAAATTCTTTGTAAAAGTTTTAGTCTTACATATCTAAATATAGTATGTAAGTGTTAAAATGTTTTGCTATGTACTAAGAGTTTGTTTAAACATCATTGTTTTGAATATTTTTGAACATAAATCATATTTATAACAATTGCAAATAATTGTGTGTACTTAATTCGCTAATTCACCATCACTGCTAAATTTTAGCTAGTTTTATTAATTTTTAAAATAAATTTTGATAACATTACTTTAAATAATATTAGTTTGGTATTATTATTATAATCCGCATACAGTAAAAGCACGGCCATGTGTGTCAAAACATTAAACTGATTCTTTGAATGCTTATTATTACTTTTATATACTGCATAATTTAAAACCAGTATTATCTAAATATTTTGAAATTGAAATTTTTATTTTTCATTTATTTGATATTACGCTGTTTGCTAAACTTTGGTTAAATCCATACTTTTTAACATACAATTTGACATTTTGACTTCATCATTATTAGTGTTCTGCTTTTTGCAGGTCCTAAGTGTATCTTTTTCAGTTTTCTTGGTTCTTTGTCTTTTGCTGTGTTCACTGTACCTTTCCCTATTCCTTAAAACATCAGTTATCTTGCATCTTTTTCTTTATCTTTTTTTTTACGGATTTGCACTTACCATTCTTTTGATCACGTTCTTTAATAAACAATCTCTTCTCATTGCATGTACTATCCGTCTTTTCTCTCTTAATAGCGCTTTTTCCTCCCCTGACATTCTTAATACTCCTTTATTCCGGATCTTGTCTGACCACGCAATGTCCAAACTTCACACTTTATGCTTAACATTTCACAATTGTTATTTGCAAATTTATACCTAACTTGCTACTCAAAACCTTTCTTTTCTTTCTAAAAGCTTTTTCATTATTCCTATGCTAACTTTTATTTATCTTTGTTTTTCTTATTTTTTGTTATTTTAGTAGCAGTACTTTCTCACTTGCTCCAATTTATCTCTTTTAACGTACGTTTTTTCTTTCTCATAACCTTTGTTTTGTTTTTGTTTATACTCAGTCCATACATTGATTTTATTTCTTTTTTTTTTAAGTATGATCTTTAGTGCTTTTGTGCTCTCTGCAAACACGATCATATCATCGGCAAATTAAATAGATTATATCCTTCTTTCTCCTATGCAACAAAGGAGTGATCTTTTCCTTTTCAGCACTTTGCTACCATCTTTTTGGCATGCATATAGAACAACGTTGATGATAAACAACAACCCTGTTTCACTCTTTTTTTAACTATAATCCACTTAGTACTTTGGTCATTTAACCTCAATGCTACTTAGTGTCTCATAAACACTTTCAAAATTTTAAACAAACTTTTTCACAAAACACAGTCAATTGCTTTTACTGATTTAATTTAGTCAGACTTTTTTCAATTTGTCATTTTTATTGTAATCC
The DNA here is from genome assembly GCA_963932245.1 of Tachinus rufipes. Taxonomy (NCBI): domain Eukaryota; kingdom Metazoa; phylum Arthropoda; class Insecta; order Coleoptera; family Staphylinidae; genus Tachinus; species Tachinus rufipes. Next base: position 85,856,731 of record OZ010743.1, read on the forward strand.
GCAAACCATAAAACTTATAATTTTTAAATTTCAGTTTAATTTAAGATATTGCATATGACCACACATATTGAACCTGGTACTTTGAAAGCTTATAATTCAACATTACTTTTGACCGCTTGCTGTGAAACTTCTGTATCAAACATTTTTGTTGAAAATGTCAGCTAAGTCTATAGTAATAAAATCGTTGTTAACCAAATTTTAAGAATCTAAAAAGGCTTACAATACGCAACGTAGAGCCTTCTTTGGCAAGCAAAAGCTAACCAAAAAAAAGCTTAAAACAGTCTATCTCTTAGCAAAATTTTCTGAAGAAAACTGGATTTACTAAAAAAGGAACAAGGTAAGAAATTGTAGTCGCTAGACCACCTCAAAAACCAAAAGTTTTCAAAATTCTATCAATTATAATTAGAATTTTTGGATTCTATTGAAATTTAGCAACCATGCAGTAATAATAATAAACAATCATTGTAAACTGCACTTGATCCATAAATAACTATTTTGTATAGTTGAATAAATATATATATAAAAAAACATGCCAATTTTAATTGAATCAAAAAACGTAATTAATTTAAATTTATATTGTTTTTCTTAATCATTGTTTACTTCTGTATCAAATAAAATAATTTAAGGTAAAATCAAATTATATATTATGATTATTACATATTTGAATGAAAACATTGCCGCTTTACGAGCAAATGTTTCCAAGTATTTGACCCTAAATTTTTTACATTTATTTATGATCTTTTTTGTAATCAGCCTTCACCACAAACCGACTTCCAGATTTAAAATCTACCAGCAAATGTGTATATTGAGTCGTGTTCCGACGGCAAGAAATTTTGTATATTCTTATTTTAAATGTTTATTCTAATTGTTTTATATGCATTGTACTGGAACATTTTTTAGCCCAGATGTGTAGTTTCATTTGTAAAAATCTATCATATTCTATATTTTTCATATTATAACTGAGCCACAAGTTTTACCATTGGCTAATTATCTATTGCAATCATTTATCCTTATCTTTTAAAAACAATTTGTTTTAATTTATATATTTAAGTATAACTTTTCAAATGTTATTTATGTAATAATAAAATATAATAATAATAGTATAACAAAATTAATTAAAATCTTAATATACCTAAACATAAATATAACAAAACTAACTATTTTCACCAACGTTTGTTTTCATTCTTCCAACGCGGCTTCATTATAATGCACGTCATTAATTGCCTCTTTGCAATTAAATAGCAATAAGTAAAACAAAAACCAAAAACTGTTTTAAATATTTATTATTATTCAATTAGATATATATTATAAATGTAAGAATATTAACATTGCATTATAATACGATTCTGTGTCGGACATGAGAAGTTATCACTTATGACACTACCTGCTGCTATAGACCTAATAGCGGCCTATAGAAATATTTTAAACATAAATATAATAGAATTATATTACATAATATAATGTCGTGTTGATTTTGCAATAGCTACACAATTAAAAATATGTTCAACTTTTAGATAATGTGTATCTTACATTGATTGCATTTTCTTCTGATGGGATAGCTTAATTTAAATTTCTATCAAAACAGGTTATTGTGCTATTTATTGCAATTGCTCAAAAGTCAGCAGCTATCTGTTTTAGTTTTTGATTTTGTTGAAATAATGATATTGCATACTTATATAAAAATATCTACAGAGAGTTAATTATTTTATTGCATGATGTTAACATCTAATGTATGCTTAATTGAGTCTTATGCGGATAATAAAACATACGACTAAATATCTTTATTTTTCTACCAATTGCATTTATGTTTTTAATTTTAGTATTCTTCAAACTTTCATAACAAAATGTTGTTGACCCACAATATATATTTCAAAAACGAGAAATTATTTTAATTAGTTTAATTAACATCTCTTAAAGAAAAACTGATTATTATTCTAGACCAGTAGCAATTTTTGATTCTTAGAAAATTATGAAATTATAAACCAAATAGTTGTTTTGATAGTCCAGTTAAAAAAATTCTTTGTAAAAGTTTTAGTCTTACATATCTAAATATAGTATGTAAGTGTTAAAATGCTTTGCTATGTACTAAGAGTTTGTTTAAACATCATTGTTTTGAATGTTTTTGAACATAAATCATATTTATAACAATTGCAAATAATTGTGTGTACTTTATGCGCTAATCCACCATCACTGCTAAATTTAAGCTAGTTTTATTAATTTTTAAAATAAATTTTGATAACATTACTTTGAATAATATTAGTTTGGTATTATTATTATAATCCGCATACAGTAAAACCACGGCCATGTGTATCAAAACATCAAACTGATTCTTTGAATGCTTATTATTACTTTTATATACTGCATAATTTAAAACGTTCTTTAATAAACAATCTCTTCTCATTGCATGTACTATCCGTCTTTTCTCTCTTACTAACGCACTTTCCGCCGCTGACATTCTTAATACTCTTTTATTCCGGATCTTGTCTGACCACGTAATGTCCAAGCTTCACACTTTATGCTTAATATTTCACAATTGTTATTTGCAAATTTATACCTAACTTGCTACTCAAACTCTTTCTTTTCTTTCTAATAGCATTTTTATTATTCCTATGCTAACTATTATTTATCTATGTTTTTCTAATTCTTTGTTATTTTAGTAGCAGTACTTTCTCACTTGCTCCAATTTGTCTCTTTTAACGTACGTTTTTTCTTTCTCATAACCTTTGTTTTGTTTTTGTTTATACTCAGTACTTTAGTGCTTTTGTGCTCTCTGCAAACACGATCATATCATCGGCAAATTAAATAGATTATATTTTTCTTTTTCCTATGTAACAAAGGAGTGATCTTTCTCTTTTAAGCACTTTGCTACCATCTTTTTGGCATGCATATAGAACAACGTTGATGATAAACAACAGCCCTGTCTCACTCTTTTTTTAACTATAATCCACTTAGTACTTTGGTCATTTAACCTCAATGCTACTTAGTGTCTCATAAACACTTTCAAAATTTCAAACAAACTTTTTCACAAAACACAGTCAATTGCATTTACTGATTTAATTTAGTCAGACTTCTTTCATTTTGTCGATTTTATTGTAATCCGCAAACCATAAAACTTATGAATTCTAAATTTCAGTTAAATTTAAGATATTGCATATGACCACACATATTGAACCTGCTACTTTGAAAGCTTATAATTCAACTTTACTTTTGACCGCTTGCTTTGAAACTTCTGTATCAAACATTTTTGTTGAAAATGTCAGCTAAGTCTATAGTAATAAAATCGTTGTTAACCAAATTTTAAGTAAATCCAAGATACTGCATATCAAAATTTTGACCCTGTTACTTTGAATGCTTATAACTTATCACCACATTATTGTAATTTGCATACTTTAAACCGCAACTTTTAGCTAAACCAATAAATGTTGTTATTTTGTCCTACTTTTAATACTCCTAATTTTACAAATTTTTTAAATTTTTATAAAATTTATTAATCCTTAAATTAATATCAAAGTTTTGTCTGCTCATAATTTAACAACTATTTGTCAAGTTAGTAGAATTTATTGTATTTGAACAAAAATCATATTTCAAATTATTCACTTAAATATTGATAATTTGACATTACTTTGAATGCTCTTAATTTCACAACAAACAAACATAAAATCATAAGATGATAGCCATGTAATGAATCACATGACTTAAGATTAAAAACTTAAGTCTCAGTTTTCAAAATTACAAAGATGGTGATTCTACAATTAACAATATGTATAAAAATTATTTTTAAAATTTTCAACCTATTTGTTTGTCGCAAATGCAAGTGGAAAATAAATATTTTCCTTTTGCACTATTACTAATTTATATAACTTTTAATAAATATTAAAATTTATTTAACTTTTAATAAATATTAAAATTTATGTAAATAACTTGTTACTATTGCCGCTTGTTATTTATTGCAACTATCTAGATGTAAGAAAATTCTGAATAAATATCAAGACAATAAAGAAGTCGTAAATTAAAAAAAAACATGCATGAATAGACTGACCTTAAAATAGTTTTACTGCTTTTAAAATAATTCATCATAAATTCATTGATAATAATAAAAATTAAAGATGTAATACTTTGAATATTGTTTATACTTGTTAATCAATAATATAGTAGTTTCAAATACATGCAACTATTTTGTTGTAGTCTACATCATTAAATTATTTGACAAATAAATATGCAAAGAAGTCTATAAAAGAATATAATATAATAAGTAATATTAAAAAAAATCAAAATATAAATTGTCGATGTTATGCATAAACATTCAACAAAAGTTACTTAAATTATATTTTTTTCATCGTAACTGTGTAAGTAAACTTTTAGAAACAATTTAAATTATTATAGATTATAAACATTTTTGTAAAACAATTTTTTATAACTTTTACGGTAAGAGCCCAAGTTGTCGAGTTTATAAACAAACATTCAAATAAACATTTATAGCTTTTTTATCACAAATGTATAAGAAATATTTAGAAACAACTTAAATGATAATAGATTCTAAATATTTCTATAAAACCATTTCTTAACTTGGACTTATACGATAAATTCTAATAAGAGCCCACATTGCCGAGTTTATACACGAATATTCAAATAAACATAGGTTATTTATAAAAAAAAATTCATAAAAGTATTAGCAACGTTTACAAGTTATGAAAATAACAATAAATTATAAATATATTTTAAAAATATTATAACCACTTTGAGTTACAATAACTAGCAAAGAGCCCGACTTGCCGGATTTATACCATTGTGGCTATAACTTTTTTATTTGAAGTAATAGACAAGGGTTTGTTTGTCCCTAGGAGGTTAGTTTGACAAAATACATTAGAATATGACATAATATAAATATATATTTTACGAGCCCGACTTGCCGGGTTAACATATATATATATATATATATATATATATATATATAATATATATATATATATATATAAAGCGTTTATATTATTTGAATTTTATAATTAGATACATATACAATAAGCAGGTTATCATAAATATAGATACAGTTTTATTATATGCTTGGATTAATTAATTTCCTAATATTTGTAGCCTAACAATGAATTTAAATTTTGTTGACAAAACTGGTTTTTGTTAAGCATGTGCAGTCTAACCAAAGTGAACGAAAGCGGGATAATTTTCCTTCCAGCAACGGCGACGACAGTTTCAGTTTCTGTTGTTGACACTAGAATAAGAACGGAGTATAACTGGATAAATTGCACTCACAGCAGTTTATTATTTGATTTTTGAGAGGTACCATACAGAAAATCCTTGGCTGAAAACCTTAAAAGTAGTCTACAATAAAGGCATTAGATACGTTACGGGAGCATTTTGGAGTTCTGCACGGAGTTTCTGATGCTTGTATTGTGTAGTTTGCTAGCCGTTTGTTGCAGGCAGTTGCGGCGACAATATTTACTAACAATGAAAAGCATCAACCCAAATACAGATTCAATCCTACAGTCTCTAGAAGTTGTGGGTTTGAACGCAGGAGTATTAAAGGTTGGTTTTGACCAAGTTTTTGCCTGACTGATGCCGGCGATAAAGATTTATTTTAATCTGGTTTTTTAAGTAAACAAGATACTTTAAGAAGCAATTGTTTAATATTGTTCCTATATACTTGGATTTTTTGCGATTTTTGCATAACTAAAGCACTGACGGTAAATTTTATACAGGTTTTTTCTAAATAGGTGTATGTGTGCCCGCAGAATTATTTGTATTACAAAAAGCTTTTTATTCTATGAGACGTCATATTACAGTTTGTTTACAAGAGCTGCTGAATCAAACAGTTAGTAAGCAACGAGAAACTACCTGACTTACAAATATTTTCCAAGATATTACATTAGAAAAACAAAATCAAACAAAAGTCTTCAGTCTCGGGCACCGCTTAAGTAGGGAGAGGGTGCAAAAAATTTTCCGGTTATCCAATAATGTCTTAAAAATAACCAAAGGTAAACGAATTGGCACTTGGAATGTGAAAAGCATGTACCAACTTGAGATTGATATGCTTGGATGCAGCGAGACAAGATGGTTAAACTCAGGGAACTGTGTCATAGATGGACACTACATATATTTCTCCGGAGGTAACACCTCTTGAAACAAGAACAGTGTCGCAATAATTCTTAACATGAAAGTGAACGATGTCGTTATAGGATTTATTCCTATGTCAAACAGAGTAGCGTTATTCAAAATAAATGCAAAACCATTTGATTTAAACATAATACAACTATATGCACTAACAACTGAAAGCGCTGAACAATAGATTTTTATGAACAACTAAAAACTGCTCTAAAACACACAGAAAGGGAGGAAGTAAACATAATTATAAAGGACTTGAACGCTAAAGTGGAAAAAGGAGAAGTTGAAGATGTGGCGGGCGGATTCAGTTTGGGCGTGAGAAATGGTAGAGGTGATCGCCTAATAGAATTTTGCCAGGAAATGAAATTTGCAATAATGAACATCTACTTCAAACTACACTCCAGAAGGCTCTATACGTAGAGATCTTTAGCCAATAACCAACAGAGAATAGTAAGGAATCAAATTGACTATGTAAAGGTAAACAGAAGATATTGCAATGCAATCCTCTTCGTCAAAACATATCCAGGCGCCGACATTCTATCAGATCATAACCTTCTACCGGCTTGCACCAAAATACGACTGAAGAAAATAATCAAAAAGAAACACCCTAAAAAAGTTGATACACAGAAATTTAAACAAAATAATGTTCTACAGAAAACTAGAGACAGGATAAATAGTGAACTAAAGATCATATCTGAAAATAGCAACCTTGAAACACAAACAAAAGAACTGTGGAATCAAATAAAATCAGCGATAGTTACGGTCGCAGAAGACGAAGTGAAACCCGAAAAGACCAAAGAAAGAAAAAAATGGATGACAGATATAATAAATCTTATGGAAGAAAGAAAACAATACAGAATCAAAAATTAAGAAATGTATAAAAAACTACAAATGAAAGTACATAAAACAATTAAAGAAGCTAAAGTTACAAGAGAAATGTGCCGAAATCGAAATACTACAAGTTAAACACGACAGCTTCAATCTCCATAATAAAATAAAAGAAACAATAGGAAGCAAGCAACAAGGAGGGTAATCTTAGACTCAGACAGTAACATCATCACAGAAACTGACAAAATACTAACAAGATGGAATCAATATATGGAAGAGCTTTTTGGAGACATAGATGTGGACAACAATATGACCACATCGGGTGACGAAGGGCCAATTACGCAACAAAATGCTCAGAACACAAATTAATCAGCCTGATGAGTCACGCTCTAAAAGTATTCTTTAATTTTATCCAAACTTGCATATATAATAAACTAGACGACAACATCATTCATACACAATTTGGCTTTAGAAAAGGACTAGGAACTAGAGAAGCGTTATTTGCCATACAAGTCCTTATCCAAAGAGCACGCGACATTAACGCAGTTCTATTTCCATGCTTAATTGATTTTGAGAAAGCATTCATTGCAATTCTACGTGAAAGCGGGATCGACAACAGAGACATAGACATAATACAATCTGTATCTTAGCAAAAGGCTATAGTACGGGTAGAAGACCAAATATCCGAGGAGTATAGAGTGAAGAAGGGGTCCGTCAGGGTTGTGTACAAAGAAGCACTAGACAACGCAGAGGAAGGTCTAGTAATAAACGGCAAAACAATAAACAACATCAGATATGCGGAACACACTGTTCTGATTGCTGATACTGCCAAAGGACTTTGCAGACTGATAGACTGCATAACAAAAGTGAGCAAACAATACGGAATGAAGTTATCTTAATTATCAGCAAAAACCGCATAGATAACCTTTGGTTCACTGTCAACAATAAAACGTTGGATGAAACATTTACATACTTGGAATGTACTCTTAATAAAGAATAGGATTACTCTCGGGAAATAAGATGCCGAATCAAGAAGGCAAGAGGCGCATTTAACAAGATAAGGGACATATTATGTAACATGTCGCTCAGCATACATACCCGACTTAAGGGTTTTTAGATGCTATGTACTATTAGTTCTACTGTATGGGGCGGTAGCATGGACCTTCACCAAAGCAAACCTGCGAACGCATCAACGCTTTTGAAACGTGGTGTTATTGTCACAAGCTCAGGATTTTATGGGTACATTACGTGACAAACGAGAGGGTGCTACAGATTAAAGTGGATAAATGTGATTGTCAACATCCATAGAGGATAGGCAAATAAAGAAGAAGAGGACAAACAGTCTATAACATATCTAATTGATAATAGAACTTTGTTTATACTTGTAGCAGGCTGACACAGCATTGCGTATATGATTGCAGTTGGCGTTGTTTGTTTTTTATCTGTTTCTCTAAACTATGCTACAAACTCAACTCAAGCTTTGACTTACGCTAGATACGCTCTAACAAAGTCGTACAACTTAAAGCGTTTTTGAATGAGACTTTTGGTACTCTATAGATAAAGTAAAAGTATGGCATTACGTCGGTAAATTAAAATATATGGCGAGTAATAAATGACTTTAAAGTAATAATCTTGAAACAGTGGCGTAGTTATCTAGCATACACTGCCATTTGACGTCGGTTTCAAAACTTCTGATAAAACCATATTTTAGAATAGATTTAGTATACTTTGGTATGCCTAACCGGACGACTCAAAAACGCTTTACGTCTGTCTAAGCCAAGCTGTTCAATTTGCATGTGCGTACGTACGCTTAAGGCATGCTGATATCGATTTTTAACCAATAACAGTTGTTTTGGTTTAGACTTGTACCTTATAGGTGAGTACAAGTTTTATATTGGTGTTACACTAGAAGAATCTTTTTGTTTTTGTGTCTTTTACAGTAACTGTTAGGACTCTTTGTGTGTTGATATGGTAAGGTTAACACTATGTGTAGGAGCATTTTGTAGTATATTAAAGATTGTTGTGTTAGGCATTTTACATTATCATTTAATATTTCAGGGTAATATAAATTAAACAACATGTTTTAATTTATTGTATAATGCATTATTCAAAAGACAAGTTTTTAAATCCATCAAAACAAAGTTTTTTTTTTATCATGATACCTAACGGCAGTTATTATGAATTAAATAAAGTTCAATTAAAACAAAATTAATTACTACTTAGTATTTTTTGGTAAAATTACTCCATCTCTGTAGCACACATAGGCTAAATACGCCTTTTCACAAATATCGTCACTTTCCAATATGAGACATTTCTGAACAATGGGTTTTTCATGGTCATTCAATAAAGCCAGTATTTTGTCAGATATATAGGTTCCATTTGCGGTCATTGTTCCATATGTGGTATATATGCATTTAGTATAACATTTAAAAGCAGGCTTATCCAAATTCTGTCCATTTTCAAAAGCATCGATAGAGGATTGTTTTATGTTATATCTTATGGCACATTCTTGCTCTACAGTACGCAATTCATTTTGTTTTACATTCTAGAAATAATAAACATATCATTATGTAATTATTATTCAAAGAGGATGTGAAAATACTAATTAACATTGAATAGATTATATATTATTTAGGAGTATTATATTAAATTATAGTTAAATTGATTTATGTTAACTTGTTGAATAGCTACCTATAAAGCTTCTACTATTTATCAATAAATTTAAGCTACTAATCTATCGTGTTTGCTTTAAAAAAAAATATTATTTTGTTATTATTATACTACATAATAAACATCGAATAATACGTTTTAAAATAAAAGAATATTTACAAAACTTACCACGTAGTCAGCAAACTCAGCAGATATGATTGCCACGCATGCGACTAGTACAATTACTAATAATTTCATGTTGAAACTGCCGGAAATCTCATTACATTGCTTTTTATATGCTCAAAATGTTATTGTGAAATACTTATTTTAATTTTCACATCAAATGTTATCAGTTAGTTATCATATGTAATTAGTTTGACCTAGAAAGAGAGTATTTATGTATAAAGTTTATTTGTGAAAATAATTGTAATGTTTAATACTCGTTTAAAAACACTGAAGTTATTAGATCAATTTTATTAATGAAAATAAACAAATTTTATCCTTGTTAATTAAATTATTCTATTGCAAATTAATAATATTTAATATAATAATAATCTGAATTTTCTGCTATTATATTTTTTAAGTCAAATTGATGATCGTCGACGAGATATTTGGAACCTTTATAAAAAATATTTATTTACGTCATAATAAGAATTTTGTATGTTATCTACTCAACTATAAATGAAACTAACTAGAGAACAATCAAAATTTTATATTTTAGCATAGAAAAAATACCCCACCTAACATTTTTTAAAATAACATATGCCATAAATATGATTTTTGATAACTGCTTATTATTTTTCAATTGGTCATTTTTTGTTGTGTTAGAGAAAGTTAATAATCAGAAAGGGCAATCTTTATTTATTAATTTCTGCCTTAGCGGTTGTCGTGCTGGAATAGAGTTTTCTAATAGTGATTGTGAGGCTTTATTGCGCGGATATTCATTTTTAAGTGGATAATTGTTTCTTTATAGATATTCTTCAAAAAAACATCAAATGTGTTTTTTTTTGGCATAACTTTAGAAGTATCTTCTCGGTTAGCAAAGAGCTTTTTTGAACACATTTTTTTTAAATATTTAAAAATAATATTTAGGAATTACTTAAATGTTGCAATAAAAAAATAACTTTGAACTTAACTAGTGAAATCACACTTACTGAAACTATTACATCGAAGACTACATTTAAGTAGTCTGTGAACATTGACTTTGAATATTTACGACTTATTAGTTTTGGGAAATACTAAATTTGGAAGTTTATTTTATGTGTCGGTTATAAAAATCTTGGTCCATGGAAATGTATATAGAAAATTCAAATATCTGCAACATTACGCCGATGTTGTAAAGTATCTAAGTCTTCAGGCAACTTTGGATGTACAATAATCTGAATTTAGACAAAATGGGTCGGTGCCAATATTTTACGACTTCGCATCCGGCTTACGCCAAATTGAAATTTCAGAAAAAGGCATTTAGAAAACCGCATTTAATATTGTCATTTTGAATTTTTTCGAATGCCATTTGACTTAAAGAAAGGGGTTTAAAAGTCTATAGATAATATCCTAAGAGGAATTCAAAACAAAAAATGTTTAGTGTATATGGACGACAAAATAATGTTTAGTAGATGCTTACCAAAGCACTGATTATATATTATACTTATAAAAAATGAAAATAATTCAAGAAGATAAAGTTTGTGCAAAAAAGAAAAATATAAAGCGATAACAGCATACAATAGAGGTATGAAAGTACTCTATTACAAGAAACTGATGGACGAAAATTGATTATAGGTGGAAATTGAACAATTTGACCACACAAGGCATAGACAATCAAATCAAATGATACTACAGACAATAGAGAAGTTAAGGATCTGATAAAAATAATAAAGGAAAAGGATTGGGAAAAAGGACATTTTTTTTAATGTGAATGAACTGAGCTTATCTGCAAAAACATTAAAAACACAAAAAAAATGAAAAAAAGTGGAGAAGGTAGTTTGGACGGAAAAAGTGTGCTAAATTTAAGAAGAATTAGAGAAAAGAGAAAAAATATAGAAGAGATAAAGAGGAAATTAGAAGAAACAAACAGTGAAACGGTAGTAAAAAACATATTAAAGAAAATAACGAATGTACTCAGAAAACCTTAGAAGCTCGAAAGATGTGTAAAAAACAAAATTAAAAAAAAAAAAGAATATCTAAAAGAACAAAAGGTTACAAAAAGCCGTGTAAAAAGTAAAAAGTGAATTTATAAATAAACAAAAATCAGAAAAAAAAAACAGAAGCAGAAGCATGGAAATACATAAACAAAGAAATAAATAAAAACCATGACGTATTGAGGCAATTCTGACGGAGGTGTGGAAGGGACAGTTTTTGTGTTTGTTTGGAGAAGAAAAGAAAAAAGAATAATAACCAGAGACAAGAGCCAATCCAGCAAGCGAAAGAAATTTTAAAGGAAACAATATAGAGGAAGATAAAAAGTCTAAAGGAAAGATAAGGGTATGGATGGGATGCAGAATAAAGCATGGTTGTTTAGTACGGAAAAATTGATTGAGAGATTAAGTGAATTAATAAATGGAGTATAGAAAGAAGTAGGGTTTTTGTGTTAATGTTGAAAACGTCTTGTATGCCCTATACACAAAAGTGAAAATAAAAATCAAGTAAATAACTACGGATGAATAACACTACCATGATATTAAAGAAAAGTTGAAAGAAACATGGCACAAAATTATGGAAAGCGATAGAGCTATACATCAGCAAAAAAGGAGTATATGAGTGAAAGAGTCTAGCTGCAACTCAAATCATGATCATATTATAGAAACTAAACTGCTAATCTACCTAGAGATCTATATAGATATAGATAAAGGAAACAAAAAATTAAAGTTAAAATTGAAGAAAAGAAAGAAAAAAAATACGTATGATTTATTATTTTGGAGAATTATAGATATATATGTAAATGTCTTTGTTATAAATGATCGTATTCAGCGTGATAAATTTGGTAATTTTGTATCAAATGTAATATTTGTTAGCTCTGGGGTTCCACAAGGGTCCCAAATTGGACCTATTCTTTTTACATTATTTATTAACGATTTAATAGATGTGTTTGAATTTGGAGAATGTCTACTATGCGCGGACGACATGAAATTATATCAGATAGTAAATAATGTGCAAGATAGTATGCTTTTACAGACGGACCTAAATCGCTTAACTCAGTGGTGCAATGTTAATAAACTGTTTGTTAATATTTTCCAGAACAATGTCTAAGGTTGAGTTTTTATATTCTATTCAATCTTCAAAGTTAGTAGTAAGATCTTGGCGTGTTACTTGATAATTGTCTATTATTTAAAGAACATATTAATGCAATATGTAAGAAAGCGTGTAAACTTTGGGGATTTGTGTGGAATATTGCTAAAGAATTAAATGCAACTTGCTTAAAAACGTTATACTGTTCTTCAGTTCGTTGCCACTTAGAGTATGCTTTGCCGGTCACCTTATTTAGACGTCGATGTAAACCGGATAAAATCAATTTAAAAGAAATTTTTAAGATGTATTGAATACAAACATGGAGTAAGGCATGGTTCGGCTTCATATTCCAACCAAATCGAATGATTAGAACAGCAAATCTTTAAAATGAAAATGAATGGTTTGATTTGTTTAACATAAATAAAAACACTTTAAAGCGGCGTCTGTTAAGACATAACTTAAGCTTATGTAATTAGTTAGCTGATATATTATTTTATACGTTATTTTATTTTATACTATATTATTATACATAATATTGTATATAATTGCAGTTTGTCTATTCTAATTTTAATTGTATTTTTTGTATATTTTTATATTCTTACTGTTATTTTATTTTATTATTTTATTGTGACATTATTAATTTATGTAATTAATTATTGTAAACTGGTGAAAGCCGTTAAATAAATTATTATTATTATTATTATAAATGTGGTATTGTATTTTCAAACCAGTATTACGATTTGTTGTTGACTCAGTTTGGATTACATCCACTTTAAAAAAAAAGCGAATACTTTTACACTACATATTGTTACAAAGTTGTAAATGGTAATTTAAAATGTCCTCCAATTTTAATGGTCTAAATATAATACAAGACTGCAAACAGTGTTGAAGACTATACACCATTCAACCTATTATGGTTATAATAATCCTTCAAACCAATGTGTAATTTGTTTTAATAATAATTGTGATAACTTGTATTTTTTAATGTTAACTGTAATTGTTTTAAAATATGTACAAAATCTGTTATATTTTAGAATTAAATGTTTTAAATTAATGTAAAGGTTGATCCGTAAATAAATATTATTATTATTAAAAAGTAATTTATGTTTATAACAAATGTCAATAAACAATACTAAGTAGACAGAATTTTAAATGGTTTAAAAATTAAATATTTAAAAAGCTATTAAATAAAATTTTTTGCTTTGTTTAATTTTTTTTTTATTGTATTTTTATTTTTTATTATTGAAGAATTTTTAATATGATTATTATAAATTTTGATTTCATAATAAGTAGTTTTGTTTTGTAAAATGCAAAGTCGTGGACATCTTGGATATATATCCAGGTTTGTTCTAGTAGGATAATTGTGTTTGGATTGGTGTATTGGATAATTTTTATTGTCATGACTATGCATTAACAACAAAGGCGCTCTTATAGTATGTCTTTGCAGACTAAGCCTATGCATAATATTTGACTGACTTATTTTTAAATCTCATAATATGTTATTTGAAAGTACGCTATGAAAATCAAAATATCCACTTAATTAATTTTTAAAGGTTTTTATTATTATTATATGTATTAGTCTAGGATAAAATAAATTAAACATTTATTAGTTTTATATATAATGTATAAAAACAAGATTCAATCAATCAAACTAAAACATTCTATTTCATAATAAGTTGCGTGCCGATAACTAACAGCGGTCATTATGAATATAAAATAATATTTCCATAATTGATAACGTCACAAATAATAAAATTAAAATATAAATAATTGCATTTACTAAAATTTTACTAAAGGGGAGGTTTTTAGAGTGTCATAAAACTTCGAGAACAGCTTGAGTAAATTATTTATTAAAATGGTTTTTTTGCAACGTGTAGAGAATAAAATGTTGAGTGTCATGAACTCATGAAATATATGAGAAGCAAAAACTTTTATTTGTTTAAACTTTAAGAGTATTATTTTATTACACCAATATTTTAACAAAAAAATTTACAATTTAATTTGAAAATTTTATAAACAATAATTGAATCTTTTGGATTCTTATAAATTTTATGACACTTCAACTTCTGCACGTTGCAATAAAAGAGTTAAATTGCACGTACTGCTCTCGAAGTTTTATGACACTCAAAAAACTCTTTAAGTAATTCTTCAATTAATTTGTATAAAATGGGATTATTACTCCATCCCTGTAGCACACAGTGGCTAAATACGCTTTTTCGCAAGTATCATCACTTTCTAATTCAAGACATTTCATAACAATGGGTTTTTCATGGTCCTGCAATAAAGCCATCACTTTGTCAGATATATAGGTTCCATTTGCGGTCATTGTTCCAAATGAGGTATATATGCATTTAATATAACATTTAAAAGCAGGTATATCAAAATTTTGTCCTTTTTCAAAAGCATTGATATGGGAGTGTTTTATGTTATATTTAATAGCGCAGTGTCGCTCTGCAGCACGCATTTCATCTTGTTTTACGTTCTAGAAATATTAAAAATATGTAAGTATTACCTAAAGGGCATGCAAAAAAACTAATTAATATTGAATTAATTATACATTATTTAATATATTAATTTATATTTAAATGGAATTATGTAAACTTGTTGAACTTGCATGAAAATTTACTTAACATTTAACTACAGATTATTTAACTATCTCTATTGTGTGTTTGTTTATATAATATATAATGTATATAATATACATACTACATAATAAACATTGATTGAAGCGTTTTGAAATAAAAGATAATTTACAAAACTTACCAAGTAGTCAGCAATCTCTGCAGATATGATAGCTACGCAGGCGACTAGTACAACTACTAATGACTTCATGTTGAAAGATGATTAAACTGCCGGAAATCGTAATACTTGCGTCTTTATATGCGCTTATGTCTTGAATATTTATTTAAAATCAGCAATTTTAATTTTTCCATTAAATCTTATCATTTTGTTATCATATGTAATTAGGAGTACTCCGTTTTAGTTTGTCTTAGAAAGAGAGCATTTATGTATATAATTTATTTGTAAAAATAATAGCATTATTATTACTCGTATAATAACTGAAGTTATTAGGTAAATTTTAAGAATAAAACGAAACAATTTTTATTTAAAGTTGATTAAATTAATCTATTTGCAAACATAATATTTAGTATAACTTAATATGATTTTGTTGCTATAATACATTTAAGTCAAATTGATTATTAGAAATATACTGTCGACGGTTTGATATTTGGATTAAAAATAATATTTTTACGACACAATAAGAATTTTGTGTGTTATCTACCTAACTAAAAAATAAACTAATTAGGGAACAATCAATCCTTTGTTTTTAAGGTGCCCCTAGACGATTAATACTATTATCAATAATATTAAACAATCTATTAGACAATATTTGCTAGGACCACCTACACTTTGCAATATAGTTGCGAAAACCTTTTGTTAGTTACTGCAGTCAACATATGGAATAAAATAAAGAAAGTTGTGTGACCATTGCTTCAGTTATAGCTTTAAAGGAAAAAAAAGGCGCAGATACATAAAGGAATGGTTCAAAAAAAGAAAGAAATATTTTTTGATCTGATAGTACAATAAAAGTCAAATTCTTTCTGATTGACTCAATATATTGTGCAATCTTTTAATATGATCTACAGACGGTCAATATTATTGTTTAATATCAATGATTGTGCAACATATCGACTATAATATTAAACGTCTACGGGCAGGCCGCTTAAGACATAGAAATTATCTATTTTTTAATAACGTTATGTTTAAATATATTTTTACGGCATAATTTTGTGTTGTTTATAAAAAAAAGTTAATAGTCAGAAAGGTTGATCTTGGTTTATTAATTGCCGCCTGAACGGTTGTCGTGCAGGAAAAGAGTTTTCTAGTAGTGATTGTGAGGTCTTATTGTGCGGATAGCCATTTTCAAGTGGTTGATTGTTTCTTTAGAGACAATATTGTTGGTTTCTCTTTGGCACAACTTTAGAGTTTCTTTGAACCTATTGCATACATTTTTGTATTATTATTATTATCTTCACTTAGTTATTTTATATTACAATATTTTACTGATTTTTTTATAAACTTGTAAAAACTTAATATTTTAGGATAATTTTTCTTGCAAATTTGTTGTCAACACAATTATTGGTTATGACTGAGGAGCATGGTAAACAGGCCACTAATATTATAGGAAGACTTGCAACTATAAGGAAGTTGAAGGAAATCTTGATACAAGTACTAGGAACAGCACTTTTACTAAACATTAACTATGTAACAGTATGGCAAATTTTTAAAGACTACCAACTTTATCGTTAACATATTCAACAAGCATAAGGTCTTTTGCTTCAGTTATTAGTTTTTTGCACTTAATTGAAAAATAAATTAGTGACGACTAATTACCTTGTTTGATTACACACAAAAACTAAAAATGCTTTGAAGAGAATCAACATTGTTGCTGTAATTTTTGATATTACTAAAGCATATGTTATGCCGTAAAGGTAGAATGTTTGCTTTATTTGTGGTATTTGCAGAAGCAGGGCATTGTTTATACAAAGTTTCTTAACATTCCGATCAGCTATGGTGTGTGTTGGCAATAGCATCTTGAGCTTACGTAAGTAGAATGCTGTTTCTTGAACGTTCATTTTAAGCTTGACGCTATTTATAGAAGCTATTAACAGCATAAGTAAGTTTATCAAGCATGCAGTGAGAGGATGTATGTATGTTGATGACGTAGCTATCTATTGTGCTTTGAGAAACTTGCCAACATTGGAACTTCAATTAACTATCAATTGCTTTATGAACTAGACTGATAGCAATGGATTTGTACCAGTAGAACGTTGTCTATTCATTTTTGAAGAAGACGCACCCTACACAGTGATTCTCTATAATATTGGAGGAGAACTTATTCTCGGAGCAGAGAAGTGTTATTTTTTGGTGTCTTAACTTGGCTTGGGATGCCTAAATTTGAGATCAAGATGTGTTTTGGCACTTAACTTGAGTAGAAAGTCATGGGATTAAAAAACCATACCATTTTTGCACTGTTTACAAAAGAACTGGATTAGTGCTGTAAAATCTATGTTTTTGCAGCTTTATCCACATTGTGTATTGCGGAGGATCTACTGTTTAGAAATTTGTGAAGCAACTGCTTGTCGCAATCTGCATTAGTCATAGTGTTTTTTTTAGTGTTTGGGTTGTGTTTTTCTTGCAGATGAGCTGCAGTTTATATTTTGTTTGCTAGTGTTTATACTGCAGAATTGTATGTTATCTAGCGGGTGTTTTTTTACATCCAGCTAAATGCAGGTACATCTTATGTTACAGGTACATGTTAGAGTGCATTAAACGCCATATTGTCCATTATCTAGATCATTACTTGCTAAAACAAGTTTATTTAATTTTGCTTTACGTGTCTGAAATCTACTCTGTCTAGTTTCACAGTCACGTTTTTATTGGTGGCAATGAAGAAGTTGATGCGTTTGTCAAGTAAGCTTTGCTCTTTTGTGCTGCTAAAGGTAGAGAGCTGTTGAAGTCAATTTTTGGCCCTTGATATAGTATATAGTGTATATAACACCGTAGAGTTTAGATCATTACTGTTTTGGCAATAGTTTTGTTGTTGAAATAACTCTCATTTTTTGCGTCTAAAATAATAATATATTATAACAGTTTGAGTTCTTAAAAATTGTGCATTATATTTTTATATATATATATACAAATGGAAAATGGGAACTTTGCAAGTTCTACACACTATTATTTACACCAAATACTAATATCGTTTACAAAAAGATTGTTTGGCAGGTGACCTGTGTCTAATAGACACTGTTTGCACGCAATATGCGTGATGCAAAGTATAAAATTTAATTCAGATGACATTAAACAGAACAGTAGCGAGTGTCTGAACAGAATGTAAAGAAACGGACAAATTTTTAGTAAGCTGAGGTGTGCGACAAAGGGATTTTTTATAGGGTATGCTGTTTAATTTAAAAAAAGAAAAGAGACAGTAAAAAACAACAACTGAAACAAAAAATCACAATTTTGGAGTAATAAATTTAAATATTTAGGAGTCACGATAACAAATATGGGGAATAGAAGTACAGAGATTAAAAAGAAAATACAAACACATAAATTAGCAGATAGTTTGATGGGGACATGTCTGGAGAGCCAGATTTAAATCAAAAATTAGAACTATTTTTGAATGGAAATAGGGAGGAAAAGAGGAATGCGCAGATCTAGATGGATAGATGACATAGTGATAGGAAAAAGTGAACAGGAGTAGTCGTGAAATTTGTACAATGAACAGTATTAATGTGGAGTGATCTACTCTGCAAAATGGATTATGTCTACGATAATATAATTAAAACAACATTTATCAATTTAATGTGTAATGTATTCATTTATTAAGTAATTAATTACGGTTATTAAGAATATAATAAAAATTGATTACGTCACAAATAATAAAATTAATACGTAAATAATTAAACTTAGTTAAATTTTACTTCTTCAATTCTTCAATTATAACCTATTCTTTGGGATTATTACTCCATCTCTGTAGCACACATAGGTCATATATGCTTTTTCACAAATATCATCACTTTCCACTTCAAGACATTTTTGAACAATAGGTTTTTCATGATCTTTCAATAATGCCATTACTTTGTCAGATATATAGGTTCCATTTGCGGTCATTGTTCCATATGTGGTATATATGCATTTAGAATAACATTTAAAAGCAGCTTCATCTACATTTTTTCCACATTCAAAAACTTTAATTGTGGACTGTTTTATGTTATATTTTATGGCACATTCTTGCTCTGCCTTACGTACTTCAGTTTGTTTTGCGTTCTAGAAATAGTAAAAATATGTGAACATGACTCAAAAAGCATGTAAAAGAAAACATAATAATATTGAATGGATTATATTTTAATAAAATAATTTATAATAAAACAGAATGTTATTAATTGGTTGACTACGTGCTCATAAAGTTTTTACAATTTACATATAAAATAATGTTACTGAAACTGAAACTAAAACATTTAACTACAAATCGATACATTTTGTGTTTGTTTCTAAAGAAGAGATTATATGATTTCGTTAAATTTATACTACGCAATAACATAAAATTTTACGTTTTACAATTAATGATAATTCACAAAACTTACCAAATAGTCAGCAATATCAGCAGATATGATTGCCACGCAGGCGATTAGTACAACTACTAATGACTTCATGTTGAAAGTTTATGGAACTGTCGCAAATTTTAATACATTGCGATTTTATATGCTCCAAATGTCCTTGTGGAATATTTATTTAAAATCAACAATTTTAATTTTCCCATAAAATGTTAACATTTTGTTATTATTTTAATTAGACACAATCCTATGTGGTTTGACATATAAATTTCATAGTTTAATTGGTTTTTGTTTTTTAATAGTAATACTATTAGGAATTTATAAAAAAGTTATTATGCAAGTTTTTTGATTAAAATAAATCAAGTTGGTCAATTAAATTATTTTATATCTAAATTTTATAGCAATTTTATTGGTATTATATTTTTAAGTCAAACTGATTATAGAAATATACTTTCAGTACACATTTTTACAAAATACATCTTTAATTATTTATGTTTGAATTTTATTTTGTTATTTTTATTAATGTATAAATAATGGTAAAGTTGTAACAAGATTTATATAAGACTTGTTTGAAGTAACTAAATTTTTTCATAAAACAAGTGGGAGTTTTGTTTGTTATCTACCATACTATTAAGAAAACTAATTGTTACAACAATTAATTCGCATTTATTAATTGTTTTGTTAATTGTTAATACACTCAATTTTAAAAAAAGTTGTGCCATTTGCTAACATTTATTCTCATAAAGAACAACGAGTAATTTTTGTGGGCAAAATTATAAAATGTAAACTTAGGGTTGCAGTAAAAAAAAAAAATTAATATATATATATATGGGTAATTCCATTACTTTTCGACCAAACTTAAAAACTGAGTATCTCCAAACTGGCTCAAAATTAAATATGTGATAGTAGGTATCAAAAAAACATATTTCCCAAATTTTCAACTTTTTAAACCATGATCTTGATTTTTGGGAGTCTCTCAAAGTTCAGAAAAACGCCTAAAAATCACTTTTTTTCGGTAATTTTCAACAGTTTTTTTTTTCAGCGTAGAGACATTGGAAAAAGCTTCACAAGGTCTGATTCTTTTTGTAATTTCTTGTACTTTAACTTGGTTTTTTTTAATGTAGCCATTTTCTATTTCCTTTAGCGTAGGTCGTTGTGAAATTAACTTAAAATTACAAAACCAACCCCACATTGAAAATGCCGTAACAAAGTCAAATTTTAATCAAATTAGGTCTAGTTTAGTTTAATTTGTTTGTTTTAAATTGTTTTTTAAAATTTTGCAAATTTTCCAATCGAACTAGTAAATCGTGAGATACCACTTTTCAAAGATTAGTAATTTGGTCAAAAATGCTCATTTTTGTATACATTGAAACCGTTGTAACTTTTTTCTACCAAAATTTTTTTTGCTAAAATTTTTAGTAAACCTCTCTCATATATACCTAAAACATCTCTTTAAGTTTGATTTTTTGGAATGAAAATGGGTCCAAGCTACAGAACTTTGAAAAGTTGTAAAAAACAACGATTTATACGTTATTAACCTGGTAATAATTTTTACTCACGCTTTTGTTTTTGCAAAAAACTACATATTATTGCATTGGTTTAATCATATCTTAGATTAAAAATGTGTTTTTAATAGAAAATGTATATTTTTATAAATATAGATATATTTTTATTTTTATTTTTATTGTACCTGTAAGACAAATACATAATTTTTGCTAAAATCATATCATGAACGCCTTAATTCCAAACTTTTTGACAAAGCACTTAATTTGATTAAAATTTGACTTTATTACGGCATTTTCAATGAGGGGCTGGTTTTGTTATTTTAGACTATTTTCACAACGGCCTATGCTAAAGGAAATAGAAAATGGCTACATTAAAAAAAAAAACAAGTTAAAGTACAAGAAATTACAAAAAGAATCAGACCTTGCAGAGCTTTTTCCAATGTTTCTACGCTGAGAAAAAAAATGTTAAAAATTACTAAAAAAATGTGATTTTTAGGCGTTTTTCTGAACTTTGAGAGACTCCCTAAAATCAAGATCATTGTTAAAAAAGTTGAAAATTTGGGAAATATGTTTTTTTGGTACCTACTATCACATATTTAATTTTGAGTCAGTTTGGAGATACTCAGTTTTTAAGTTTGGTCGAAAAGTAATGGAATTACCCACATATATTATTTTCTTGTAGTTAAAAAATATTTAGAACTGGTTACAAACTTTTGTTTATGGAGTACCATGTCTAAATAAAACTTTGAAACGCATTGTTAATATTTGTGATTTGTGAGAATTAAAACACATTTAACTAATTGTGTCAATAGTTTTATTTTCTCTTTGGGGGTTTAGTTAAATAGAAACTATTTCCGAATAAATTTTTATTTTTGAAACTAGGTACGACAAAAAGTTTTAAAATGTTTTTCTTTTGGGGGTTTAGTTAAATACAAACTATTTCCGAATAAATTTTTATTTTTGGGACTTGGTGCGACAAAAAGTTTTAAAATGGAAATTTGATTAGAGTGTTAAATTTTGCTTGTCAACAAAATTTTAATATGTTTATTAGACATTTAGATAATTATACGAGATAAGAATACTACAATAATAACAAAACTCAAACAAATGATTCATATGAAGTATTAATTTATTTAAATCTGCCGCCTTTATCATTACATTTCTCAATATTTATTTGAAATGCTGTAAATGCTGTTTTTGTATTCTTAAAGGGAATCAAATATTTGAAATACTATTTGTTTTATATGACTTCAAAAGTAAAAATCTATAAATGTTAGATCTATAAATCTTGACACCCACAAAATGGGACTCTCATTATCTATTCATTTTTCTTGAAATTACCCATTCACATACAAGCAAAATTGATAACAGTTGTGTTGAAAATATGAAAAAAATTGACTTTACAAACTGATTCAAAACTTTTAGTGTTGCGGTCTAGTTTTTGTCGGAGGCGGTTGATGACAGCGGTTTTTTGGCTGGTGTTATGCTTGATTGATATTAAATTATGGGCTTAGTAGAATTCGGGCTTTGTCTTTTTTGGAAATGCCTTAGAGAATGGAACGATGCTAGAGGCTGCCTGTCTAGGGAATTACGTCCTGGAAATGGGACATGGTACCCAGAGTTTTTGGTGGAGGGCGACAAAGATATTCTTTTTGGCACTCTGGAATTAATCTATTAAAGGTTTACTGCGGCCGATAGCTCAATCGCGTTAATATACTGCTGGGTTTTGGCGGAGGTTGTCGGAGTCACTCTCCAGGCGTTGGGTCATCTTGGCTCAGATGGTTTGGTTCTTCGCGGCTAATAGATGCATCTCAGCAGTTATGGATGCTGGTGATGTTTGGGTGGTTGCAGAGTTGATGTTTGAGGCTTCGAGTTTGCGGTAGAGCTGGCAGGCAAGTTTTGGCAAAGCAGAGTTTTGTTAACACGGAGACCACGCCCCTTGTGGAAACGTGCCTGCAACACATACATATGTGCTGATGTACTGTTAAAGTTTTTTCTTATTAAAGTATGATCCAACAACTGGAAATTTGATTGCATCTACTGATGAGTATAGGATTCTTTTAAAATGTTTTATTTTCTTTTACTTCTAGCAGCTTCTTACTCATTTCAGGTTATCTGTTCATCTAGTTGTTTGTTCTAATGCGTATCTGGCAAGGTGTCCATCTCTATTTCAAAGTAGAGATTTTCTCAATTTTGTCACATATTTACGTTTTTGTCGGCTAATGTTGTTTGCGGTTTGGTTTTTTAGTAATATACTAACTCATTTCATTGTTTTTTTCGTTACCTTCAGTTTTTCAGAGAGTCATCTAGTTAAAGTTAGAGTATCTGCTCCGTAAGTTTTTAAATGTAGGACGCAATATTCCTTTATATTTAATATAACTTTTTATTG
The DNA here is from genome assembly GCA_963932245.1 of Tachinus rufipes. NCBI lineage: Eukaryota > Metazoa > Arthropoda > Insecta > Coleoptera > Staphylinidae > Tachinus > Tachinus rufipes. Next base: position 85,880,559 of record OZ010743.1, read on the forward strand.
AGCATACTATTAATTTGCTTTTAATTATATTGCCTAATTTACCAAATGCAGCTAGCTCAACTTACGCCAAGGTTAGGCATTGCTTTGGTTTTTTTCATGTATATTTTGAGTTTTATACTTTCCAATTTAGCAATGTTTTTTTTTATTATTATCGGTCATTAGAACAATATTGTCAGCAAATCTTAAATGATTTAGTTGTTTACACATTTACTCCTATGTTGTCCCAACAAAATATTTTAAAAACGAAGTTTATTCTAACTGTATTTTTTTATTATTGAATGTCTTCTGCATGAAAGTTAGGACTAGAGATTTGTTGTACTTAATACTTTTTCTGTTGATATTTTAATTGCTTATAGGTAGTTGTCTGTGTCAAACCATGGTTTGAAACCAGCTCGTTTCTTAGGTTGATAGACGTTAAACTTGCTTTGTAATTTTATTATTTTGTAAAAAACTTGTAGAAATTCGACAAAATGCTAATATGCATATAGTTCTCAAGAAACTTTGTTACTAATATCTTTTGCTTTAGCATTATTCTATTGGCTGGGAAAGATATTTTTGTAAAAACATGTACAACTTCTTGATTGCATGTAGTAGAGCACTGCCGTTTTTTTTACTACATTATCTTTTCTTATATGAAAAAGTATTTTTAATCTTTTTCTATAAAATTTTACGCATGTTTTCTGTTCCTAGATTCATTACCCTATCATTACCAACAATTTTCACTTTAGATGTTTTTACATGTTGACTTTTGTATAGTCATAGTAATTAGATGTTATTTTTAACACGTTTTTTTCTATTTGTTGTTAACATTCCTCCGTTGTTCTTTAGATTAAAAGTTTTTTTTTTTTATTTGACAGTTTTTTTTTGAGTACTTTTATGCTTACATTTTACTTTTTTTTTCTTTTTTTTTGTGTCTATATTTTAGGTATTACGCTTGTGATAACTATTTGGGAGCACATTGAAATTTTGTGTGTTTGTAGTGTTTTATCAATAGTAGTCAGTTTATCTTATCAAGCAGATTGCAGCCAAAGCTTTATAGATCAGATGATACAAACACTTCTATGTGCATACATTTTAGACTGCGTATTCTAGATTTAAAAATGGTTCTGAATAAGTAATTAGTTGTAAATGCATTTCACTTCATTGAATACCTTTTAAAAAATAAGTTTTTAAATTTTTAAGTGTTTTAGATTTGTTTTATAAGCCAAATTGTGACATTTGTAATACTTTCTTTTGTATTAAGATAATAGATAATTAACTAATTTTATTATTAGTGTTAGTTTTTTTTTTTTTTAATCAGCTGTTATTTATCCACTTTTGGATATAGGCCTTTCCGTTTCTTTTCCACGACTGTCAATCTTGTGTCTGATACTATGTCTAGCTACTTTCTTTGGAGACGGCTTCTACTTTTGGTTGTTGTTCTTGGATTCCATTGTGTGGTTTTAAGCTTCCATTTGTCACTGCTTTGCCTTGTGACGTGCTTGACCTAGCTTTATTTTAACTTGGCTATACGCTCTACTATGTCAGGTACTCCTGACATCTCTTTCTCTCTCTCTCTCTCTCTCTCTCTCTCTCTCTCTCTCTCTCTCTCTCTCTCTCTGTCTCTCTCTCTTTCTCTCTCTTTGTCTTGTCCTTATTTCTGTCTTTTAGTGATATTTTGAACATTGCGCGTTCTATTGCCGTTTGTGTTGTTCTTAGTGGGTTAGGTAACTATTTTTTGTAAGGCTCGATGTTTTGAACCCATATGTCGCTATAGGTAGAACGCACATGTTGTAGACTTTGCTCTTGAAATTTATTGGTGTGGTCTTTTTTTCTAGGATGTTATGTTAGATTGCGTAGTGTTTATAAGTGATCGGTCGGTTGTACTAAACTTGCAACGAAATCTTGTTTGCTTCACTGGCTGATAGAAACCAAGTTTCTTTGTAACTTGGTTGCAAATGATTTTTTGGAAACAGTTTGTAGAGGGGTGATGGCAGGCTAATTGGACGGTAATTTTCTATATTGTTAGTGTCTTTTTTTAACAAAATTATTACTTTTGCGTTACATTATTCGGTTGTGATTTTTCTTTCTTGCAGGCATTTGATCAGCAGTATTTGCACTGTTTTTTGTTTCCACCTAGTTTTAGCATTTCAGTTGTAATCTGGTTTTTTCTTAGACATTTACCATTTTTATCTTTCTAAGAGCATCTCTTATTTCTTAGATGGATATTTTTGGTTTCTGACCTTACAGTTTGAAGTTTACATGGTGTTGTCGTTTTGTTTTGAAGTGTTTTTGACGAGTATAGGTCAGTGTAAAGCTTTTGAATTATTTTTGGTAGTTGTTCTTAATATGAGATTTCCACTCCTATTTGTTCTTAATTTTGGTTATTTTTGTTTTTTTAGTTGAGAACTTGGAATTAAGCACTTTTATATTGGCATTGCATCCAATTATTATTTGGATTATGTTGTATGCGGATGTCTGTTTTTATTAACCTGTTCACTATTTTGGCTTCTTCAGTTCTCTTAACTATGTCATTTTGTTGCTCTATGCTTTTCTTGGTGGTTGCACCTAATTTTGGGTTTCTTACACGTTTTACTCTTTTGCAGTTTTTTTTGTTGTTGCTACTTTGGTGGCGGTTTTTATATTCTTTGCAAGTTGATATATGTGCATGTTTGTAACTTCTGTGAGTTGCAAGTGTTTTGTTAATTTTTGCTGGTACTCTTTATCGTTTTTTCTTTGCGTATAGAGAATCTTGTTCTCTTTATTAGTTTGTTTATCTCTTGCTTGACGTCTATCTTTATCTTTGCTTGAACTATTTTGTGATTGCTTCCTGTATCAAACCTGTTCAAGATTCCAACGATCTCTTGTTTCTCTGACTTGTCTGGGTTTCCCATGTTTATCTGCGTTGAGGTGGGTTTTCAAAAAACTTATTTAGGCAGTACAAATTAAGTTTGCCAGCATTTTTTCTCTACTGTTCCTTTTGCCAAGACCATTTTTTCTGATATACTAGGAGTTGTTGCTGTTTTGCTCTTGTTATATTTTCATACATTTCCTCTATTTTTTTGTCGTCTGAGCTGCTTGTTGGATTGTAGATATTTATAATCCGCATTGAATAATGGTTGTTCATAATCCAGGAGCTAGTGACAATAAAGTGCAAGTGTTTTGGAAAGTTTGATATTTTTAAATTGAACTGTATTTTGGCCATTGAACGTCTCTGTAGAGTCGTTACGCCAAGTATTGAAACACCTGGCGCTGGCACTAAGAAAAGTGTAATTTTAATTAGTACTCAAAAATTGTTTTGGAAAAGTTGAACTTTTTTTGGCAGATAGTCGAAGCAGTCACACAGTTTAATAATTGAACGCACGGCGTCAGCAAATGATTTGGAAAAGCTAAAATTTCAAAATATATCAAATTACGATATTAATTTCATAAAACAAACAGTCAGACATAGTTTTCATAGAACTCATTCAGACTGTTTGTTTCATGAATTTAATAACGTAATTTGACATATTCCCAAATTTCAGTTTTTCCAAATCATTTGCATTGAGTTTGTTCTTGTAACATGTACAAAGTTGTGCTGACGCCGTGTGTTTGATTATTAAGCTGTGTGACTGCTTGATTAAGGTTTTGTAATGCATCGACTATCTGCCGATGAATTTTCAGCTTTTCCAAAACAATTTTTGGGTGCTAATTAAAAATACATTTTTCTTAGCGTGTCAACGCCAGGTGTCCCGATACCTGGCGTGCTGACTCTACAAAGGCGTTATGAAAATATTAGACTTTCTTAAACTTTTACACTTTTTTGTCACCAGCTACTGGACTATCAGTTTTATTGTGCTATAAATCACCAGCATGGGAGACCCTACCAGAAGCTTTGCTCTGGCTGGCATTGCTCCCTGGTTTATTGAAGTTACTGAGTTTTCACACTTACGTCAAAGTGTTAATCTCCGAGAGGAATTAATATTATTATTAAAATTTTAATTTTTTTTTTTTTTAGTTTGTGTCTTTCTTGTCTTTTCTTTTTCTTTTTAAGATTAGTTTTGTTGGGTGTTTTGACTAAATTTTGCTTTTTTACCCTTGTATGGCTCTGAGTAAATTGTCGTTTATTTTATCTACGGTGTTATTTTTGGGATTGAAGTGATTGAGAGCTATATCCTTGTTTTGTTTGGTTTTATTTTACATTTGTTTTTTAATCATATTTTATTGTTTATTTTTTAGTTTTAAACTTAGGGCCGCCCTATCCATTGTATGGTAACTAGAGTAAAATTGATCTTATTTTTTGTATGTTTATTTGGGCATACCCAGGACTAACGACAATATTATTTTTTTGTAAAAGAAACTAGTCATTAAGAAAAGCATTGCAAGAAAATATAGCAGCATTTTCAGACGATTATTTTTTGTTTCTGTTTATGCCAATTTTCGCATTAAAGTTTTTACTTATTATTTATGAATTATATTAATATAAGTTTTATACTTTGTTGGCATCATAAACAGGTGTTATTGTTAAGTATTAGGAACCCGACTTCTGGGGATATACTTTATTTGGTCGTAGTGTACTGGGCACGTTTTTTTTGTATGAAGTAATTTACACCTTTTGTCGATTTATCTTATACCTTGTTGTAATATATAAGATATTGCCAGAATTAAAAGTTTTATTTTTTTTATTTGATTTTTTACCTCACACAATTCGACTATATTCTATTTCATGTATCTTAGCTTTTCCTTAAATTTGATTAACTTGTTTTCGTACGCCAGCGCTTTTGAGTTATACGTAGCAATATTTAAAAGTTTCATTTTGTCTTTTGATTGTGATTTCTATGGTTATTCTTCTGTTAATGTTTTATTTTTTCCACAATCCGTAAGACTAAATAATCAGCGTGAGAGTAAGGTCTTTTTGCTCCACTCACCTATGATTTTATTTTAAAATTTGACATTTTTATTTAAAAGGTTAATATTATTTAAAATCTTCAATCTAGGTATAGAAGCTACGGTTTACCTGTTTTACTTTGATGATCTACTCACTTTGAGTCAGACGCTGTAGTTTTTTTATGCCGGGAATTTTATTTGCCCAGTTCTCTCTGGCAAGCCGGTGAGGTTTTCCGACGAGGCGCACTAATAGAGGAACTAACAAAGCACAAGGGCATATCAGACTTAACTACATAATCAGGATTCTTTTTAGAGCTATATCTACAATTTTGTGAAAAAAGTACACTATTGGTAGAGGAAGTTAATTTATCAGAGATAATAATATTTTTATGTAGGTTTTGTTTTGATAGAATTTTTTCACCTTATTTACCCGTGGTACGGAATCTGTAATTTTAATTAATTTATGTTATTTTTAGCATAATTGTAGTTTCTTTTTAATTGTTATACATTTATATTATATTAATTAACGGTAATGTTAATGTTTGTTTTTTGTTGCAGGTAAGACAAACATTTTAGAGAAAACTACATCAAGTAAGTTTGTATAATATCATTTCTATTAATTCTTATATGATAGTCAGCAAACAATAGTTTATGAGAAGTAATTTTATTAATCATGCTATTTTTTATAATAGCATTAATAGTAACGTATTTAAACGCCACAAATCTGGCAATATACAAGCGTTACGATATGTCATCTAAGTATTGCTTTTAAGTAAGATTTTCATTTTAAAAAGTCCAAATTTTTGATAAGAATATTGACCACTTTACAATTTTATAATAAAATTGCTTTGCCTGTTTGTTAATTTTGTATATAACATTTGATAATTTATTTAAATTCTACATATTGTTTTGTTTTTAGTAAATGGATGTTATGTAATTTAAAAAAAACAAGTTTAAGATTTTTTTTTAAATTTTTGTTCACATCTGCTGGTTGTTTCAATTTCTAATTCTAACTTTTAATAGAGCAATATTATACATGAAACAGAAATAGATTATTGTCACTTTCAATAATTTAAAAAAAATGTGTTTTAATATAATATGATTGTAGTTTTAAAAGCTTCAGTTGTTATTATTATGAAGTCTATATCTATGTTTAAAATATGGGCTGTTATTATAAATTTGTCTGATAAATTTAACCTTGGCTGTTTTCTTTTACAAATTGTCGCATTAAACTTATGATAAGATAGTGTTGAAAACAACAAAATACTTATTTAAGGCTATTTGTATGTAATCGGAAATTTTGTAATTTCTTGTTTATTAGTTTCTAAAATTTTAATGAAGTAAAAAAACAAACTTAATTGTTTAACTATGATATTTTATTTCTACAGTAGCAGTTTTAAATCTTTGAGACATTGATTGCGTTTTTGAATTACGCAAATATCGGTTTGAGTACTTAAACAATGAAATTAGCGTTTCAACTAGGATAGATTAATAAGAAGGCTTATGATATTATCACTAACGTTTTGTCAGTTTTGCTATCGCCATTCGAGCTAAAAAATGAAAGATTAATTACAAAGATATTCAACACACAAAACATTAAAAAATAAACAATTAAAATGAAAGTTTTGCTTTTAAATTAATATATTTAGGTTGCCATATTTTTAAATAGAAGCTATACTTGATATAAGATTGATAAAATAGTTCAAAACACGCAGAAACATTTTAAAATGAACATGAAGCAAGGTAACCGCCTTAAATTTCCAGCCTATCTAAGAAATTATGCACTTATGAGAAAGATATTTTATTGTTTTTCAATATAGTCTCCCTTAACCTGAACACACTTATTACTCACTTAATTAGTAATTCTATCCCTTCATAAGAATATTTTGAAGAATAGTTGTCAAAATGCTCTAAAACTGCAGTTTTAATCTATTCAATGTCAAAAAATTGTTTACCTTGAAGGTTATCTTTAAATTTTGAAAACATGAACTTGATGCCGAACAGCAGACAGAAGTTTTGGGACTAATCTTGTTGGCCACGATATTGGCATATGTCCAAGGTAGGAGGTCTTTCTTTTTTTACCCTAGGATGCATGCGCAATTTTTTATACATGTATACATTGGACGGGTCTATTGGATCTCTTATAAAATAATGCAGCTAAAATGATTTAAATATTTATTTATTTATAAACTATTATACTACATTTTATATTATACAAAACAAATATTACAAATTTTTTTATTATGATCTTACTAAGTTTTTTTTTATTACATTTGGAAAATTTGCAAATTTTTTTTTGGATATTTTAAGTGAGCAAACATGACTTTTTTTTTCTGCAGATGCAAAAAACAAAAAATAACAAAAACTAGCAAATATCTATTTTATACTTGTATGAACTCAAGATAATAATGTTGTGACTCTGTTTATCAACAAATAACACATAAACTATATGAAGATCTTTCGGGCACGACGTATGCATAGGTGTGGTAGGTATATAAAATTGCTTTTATTTATTACTATATTTTTTTTTTAATATATTGACAATAAATAGCTTTTAGTATGTTTGGATAAAGCATTCTTTCACGGAAATAATTAAATTACATAACATCGAACACAGTAAAGGGTCTATTAGACACCACCTATGCATCCTAGCGTTAATATTGACAAGGATCTTCTTTTTTCTACCTTTTTCTTCAGAATGTTTAGATCTTGAAGGACTCTGATTCTGTTCTACTTGTTTCCCATATGTGGTGATATTTGTCTTGGGGTTTAATGTTTTGCTTGTTACAATTTCTTTGTTTTTTTTTTTGGTGTTAATCTTTAGTCTTAGGCGGTTTCTTTCAGCGGCAACTTTAATGACCAGTTGTTGTAGGGCTCTCTGCGATTAGTATTATGTCATCCGCATAACTAGACCATTGATTTTTATTTCTTTTGTCTTGTCGGTCAGTGTGCAATGGAAGATTAGTTCCAAGTATATGTTAAGGAGTAGTAGTGACATTTTACAGCCCTGCATCACACTTTCTTTAATTGGAAGTTTACCTTGTTGTTGTTGATTGTTGTACGGTTTGTTTCATGTATAGATTCTGAATAATAAGTAAGTTGTTCTTGTTAATTCTTTTTTGTTGGAGGAGTTGTATTAATTCTGTGTGTTTCTCATAGTCAATAAATCACAATTATTAGTATACGCTAGTTTTTTATTTTTATTTACTATTACTTACTTTTACATTATATTAATCAAAAAAATAAAGAACATATAGACGTTTTTACGTTGGTCTATACATTTCTGGAGAAATACATTTAGACAGAATAGGGCCTTTTTGTTCCTAGCTTTTCTTTAAAACCGAACTGTAATTGACCGATATTTTTCTCACATGTATTGTGTATTCTGTTTAGTATGAATTTTAGGAATAGTTTGAGAAAATTGCTCATCAGGCTTGTCATTTTGAAATCCTTACATTTGTTTGCATTTGTTTTTTTAGGGATTGTTATGAACGTTATTTTTAACCAATTTTGGGGGACATTTCAGGTTTTATATATTTTGTTAAGAAGTCTGTGAAAATATCTATATTTTGTTCTTCTATAAGTTTTATAGCTTTGATATGTACCATTGGGTCTAGCGGATTTGTTGTTTTTTGTTAATCTGTTAGTTTTCTGGACTTCCGATTTTAGTATTTCGTTGTCAATATATTTATTGGTGTGTTGCTTTTGAAATGATTTTGTATGTATGTATGTATGTAACTTTTTGGATTTTAATTTTGGGCCTATTTGAAAAAAAAAAACTTTACTACGAACTTGTTGTTTGATTTGAAAATATTATAACTTGCATTCAGGCAGCGGTTGCTTTAATTGACGAAGACAAGACGAAGTACAGAGTTTGTGCTTTTTGATGTTAAATAATGCCAATGCTTGTCTTCAACATTGACCAAAAATTTTGTTAAATTATGCTTAAAGCTTTTAATTTTGTTGTTTATAAAAATATACCTTATAAAAATTAAAATAAAAAAGATATAAAGATTTACAAAATTTTATTAATAATAAAAAAATATAAATAAAACTAATAATATTTAATATAGTATAGTCCTCCAATTATTTCCATAGGCTTTGGTTTTATTATGATATCTCTAAAACATTTATATCCTTTATGAGATTTTTCGCAAATATCTTTATCGTCAATTAAAAGGCATTTTGTAATACTGGGCTTATGTTCATCCTTTAATGCAGAAAACAGGATTTCTACATTATAATTTCCATCTTCATCCATTGATCCAAATTTTGTGAATATGCATTTACTATAACATTTAAAAGAAGGAGTATTTATATCTTTTCCATTTTCAAAATTTTTGACATCTGTCTTTTTTATTTTGTATTCTTTAGCACAAGCATTTTCTATACTACGTACTGCATTAACAATATATGGATCTGCTTTCTAGAATTTGTAATAATAGTTTTTTTAAATAATATTTATAAAAAAACATTACCTAAAAATATCCCAATTTAAAATTGATTTTAGTTTTTAGAATAAATTTATTAATGGTTTTAGTAGTATTTTGTAATTACTTATTAAGTTGAGTTTTAAAATAATTTTAGTTATTACCAAATTTTATGTGTTTGTTACTAGTACTGCAATTTGCAAATAATTCGCATAATGTGCGATAATTACATTTTTTTACTAATATAAATTATTGAAACATTACATTAACTTACAAAAATAATTTACAAAATATAACTAATGTTGCAAATAGCTGATGATGTCAAAATTAATTTATTGAATTTATGCATAAATTTAGTATCTTTGAAGTAAAATGCTTTACGTTGCACTGCGATTTATATCGTTTCTAATTTGAATAAATATACCACGAGCAAATTACATTTAATAAATTTAATTAACTAACTGTAAATCTTACCAAATGATCTGCAATTTCAGCAAATATCAGTGCCACGCAAGCAAGCAGTAAACATATTAGCGACTTCATGATAAAAGACCTTTTTAATGGCGGTATATTTAATATTTTACGATTTTATATGTTTCAAATAGCGTCATGGAATATAGTTTTGAAATTAACAATGTTAATTTTTGCCCATAAAACGTTATCATTCTGTTATCATATGTGGAAAATTCCTTGTTTAGATTATCTTATGTTAATTTCTTTAATTTCTTTAAGTTTTTTCGATTTAATTGCTTATTATTATTATTTATTAGTTTATTTAGTTAACTTACTTTTTTTATAAAAAGATTTAATAACTATAACAAATTAAATAACGCATTATTTAAAAACAAACACCAATAAATAATTTATTCAAATTCATTTCATCGATCACTGTACACCACAGACAAATAATTGTTTTTGGTTTTACAATTTTAGGTGCATGATTTTATTATTTGTTAATTTAGTTTTGATTTTAAACGTAGAATAAAATTAAAATAATTAAGGTCTGGTTTTAAAATTGTCTTGCTTTAAGAATTATGGATTGTTTAATATTGTATTATGTATAGCAGCGGGCTACTATTGTTTAATGATTGATTGCACTATTTGTTATACGTTTGCTAAATTTGTAAATAGCAACTAAAAAGAGTAAATTGCATTTTCTGTTATTGAACTTTTTTTATATATGTAGTTTATATTAGTTAATTTTACTTTGTTTCTATTTAAACTTTATAAGTTTATTGAAAGCAAGTTGTTTTAAAAAGTTTATTATTAATTCTAAAGTATAATAATATATAAATGATTTAACTTTTTAGTTATTATTCTCTGTGCTTTTTTTGACTAATTTTGATAAATTTATTTAATTATTTATTTGAAACTAGTCTGTAAGAAACACAGATGATAATAAATAAAAAGTTAAATAATTAATTTTCTTCTTTTTTTTCTGTTGCCATACACCTATGTGCGTTAGCAAATTGTCTTCTACTGACTAATAGTTCAGGTTTTGTTTATTGCTGCTTGACATAGTTCTCTAAAGTTTCTTATTCTTGTCCAGTTTCTTATATTTTGTAGCCCTCATGGCTAGGGTATTTGTTATCTTAACGTTCTTAATATATGGCTCAGGTATCTGATCTTACGCTGTTTAAGGTGGTTGAATAGAGATTTTTTTTATTCCTGCTTTCTTAGTACTTTTTATTGCTAATGTACATTTCTTTCAAATTTTACATTTTGAGGGTCTCGATCTTCTTGATGCTGCTTTTAACGTCCAGATTTTTGTTCTATACAATAAGACTGGCCAAACAAAGTACTTAATCATTCTGAGACAGATTTCTAAGTTTAGGTTTTGGTCACACAGTAATTTGTTGAGTACTTGTCTGATTTTTTAATCTCTTGCTGAGGATTTCATCTGTCATTTACTACTATTTTGTGCTCTGAGTTTTTTTAACCGTTTTTTTTTACCGCAATTGAAGCTTTTGCCTGGTTATTATGACTTATAACTATGAAATTTGTTTTGGTTTTTTTAATTTTTAGTTCAGTTTCTGTCTTTTGTTTTTTTATGTTTTTTATTAGGAGTTGTAGGTCTTACTAATTGCTTGCTATGATCACATTGTCGTCCGCGTATCTAATATTGGTGATTGTGGTCCAGTTCACCTTTATGCTAACTTTTAGATCATCGAAGGTTTTCAAGAATAATTGTTTGACATAGAAGTTAAATAGCAAAATGCACCCTTGCCGTACTTTTTTTTTTTAATTTTGAGTTTTTCTGTCGTAGTTTGGTTATTATTCCTGACATTGGCCGCCTGTTGCTAGTACAGATTTTGTACTATTCTTACATCGTTGTTGTCTATACCGACACTTTTCAAGTATTTGATGAGACGTATGTAGTTGAAAACGTTGCGCTTTCTATTAGTTGATGCAACAAATAAAAATATCTTTTCTTTGGTTGTTTTAAATTGTTTAGACAGAATGTTGCTTTACGTATGCCGATTCCACTTTTAAACCCGAATTGGGTGTCTCCACTCAGTTTTTAAAGTTTCTTTATTAGTTTGGTATCTAGAATGCGCAAGAATATTTTTTAGGACGTGCTTCATCAGCGACATTGGCTTATGATCTTTGCACTTAGATTATTTAGCTTTTTAAGGAGCATTATGAATGATAACTTTAACTAGTTTACTAAAAGTTGTCTGGTGTTATAAATGTGGTTGGACAGTTTTGAGGTTAGGTCTATGTTTTTCTTCTGTATTTGTTTAAGGTATTTTTGTAGGTGTCGTCCAGCTCTGGCGTTTTGTTGTTTTATATATTTTGCATAGATTTTTTTTGTTTGTTACAGGTTTGGTTTGGCTAATTGTGATGTAGATCGTAGTTTTTCTTCAGCGAGCGCTCCAACACTTTTTTGATATTTTTGTGTAAATTAAATAAGTCTTATTTCTGTTGTAGGTTATCTACTTTTTTGCATATTTGTTGCATCCATGATTCCTTTGATTTCTGGATTATACTGCGTATTACCATGTGTAATTCTTTATATTCAGCATGTTTATTTCGGATTTTTAGCGTTGTTTCATCATCTCCAGGGTTTCTTGCGTCATCTATTCTTGTTTTTTGGCTTTCTGTTGCCATGTGCTTTTAATGTTGTCCACTTTATGTTTTTCTTCTATTTTTATGTGTAAGTGGTTGAAGTATCAAGTTTTTGCTGTGGGGTCATTTATTACTTTGCGGATGTCAATTATCTTTTTAAGTTTGGGAGTTTTTTGTTTTATCAATTGAAGCTGTTGATACGATTGGATTGGATTGTGATCTGATGAGGAGGTCAGCTTTCTGATATGCGGCAAGTTGCTTGATGTAATTGCAGAATGTTTTGTTGATTAGAATGTAGTCAATCTGGTTTCTAGTAATGTATCCTGGCCGGTATTAGGGGGATGTCTAGGTATATAAATGGCATTTTAGCAGTTGGAATCATGTGTTTATTGGGATGTTTTGATTGATTTAATAAATTTCTAGGCTAAATTTAGCAACTATATTCTTGTAGCGACCGGTTTTTGCATCAAAGTTGCTTATTATTATGTTTTTATCTTTTTTGTCTGTTTTTTTGTTTTTTCTATACATTTATTGACTTTTTGGCATTTTGCTTCTGTTATCTTTGCGGTGTGTGTTTATACTTGGAGAATCTTTAGTTTAATCGGCTGGGTGTTAAGTTGTAAGTTGTTTCGATATTGGCTAGAAATTTTAAACTGAATTTTGGGTGTTGTTATCTACTACTACTGTCATTTTGTGTTGTTGGTATTTGTCTGATTCATTGTTGCTTGAATAGTACATGGTGTAGTCTTGCATTGTGCGTATTTCGCTGTTATGCAGTCTCACTCTACTGGTGCCTATAATGTTCACTTGTTGTCTTTGGAGTTTTTGTGTGAGGTTGTTAATTTCACCTGGTTTATTAAGACTTCTTGGTTGCGACCTTTTGGATATTTTCTTTTAGCTGGAACTGGAAGATTCTCTCTCCGGCCATTTAGATTTGCATCTCAAAACTATTCCAGAAATAACTAAGATTGTTGTTAGTGCAACTTATTGTTCCGATCTGTTCTTTGTAACTTTTGTGCAAAAAGTAAAAACTTACAATCCAAATTAGTTTGAAACCACAATCTTAATTGTGATGCACTGACGTTTTAACATATTTTAAAGTTATAATGTTGATACTTTTTGATGCAGTCACAGAGAGTTTTATTTAATTTGAAGGCTTGGTTGACTTAATATTGTTAGAATATTTTTAGTTTTTTGTTTTCTTTTGTTTTAGTAATCTAATAAGAACTTAAAACTGCAGACACAACTACAACATCTGTTATGAGCATTTTAACATACTTGTCAAATAATTATTATAACTTGTACAACTCGTCCCATCTTGTTTAGAAGCAATATTAAACAATTTTTTAACCGGTAAGTTGTACAAGTGTTTTTAAATGCTCTGTTTTAATAGCAACACTATATATGTACAGGGTGTTCAAAAAAGAATGTAAAATATTTAAGGGGGTGGTAGTACGAACCACAACAAACAAAAAAGTCCTAATAAACATGGGTTGCCATAGCAACGGTTTCGGAGATATAAAACATTATTTATTTTTGGTATTCTTTTTCTTTTCATTTTTATTTTGAAAAAAATTTCATTTCCTTATCATAGTTAGCTGATGCTTTGTGTAATAAACATTCAGTATTTGACAGTTGTTGTTAGTGCACAAGTTTTCATTGCTATGGCTGATTACTCTAATGCAGAACTAACCGACATGCATTTTATGTATGGTCGTGCTAATGGGATTGCCACTAAAGCGCGACGTTTTTATAGAAACGCTTATTTAAATTGCCAGATCCCTTCATGTTTGGAAGAATTTACTAGAGATTTAGAGATACCGGTTTACTTCGAAAACAGTGCTATTTTTTCGGCAGACCAAAGTTGGTATCTACTCCTAGAGCAGAACAAAAAATTATAACACGGATAGAGCGTAATCCAGGGACGAGTGTGTGGAGAATACCAGCCGAGGTGCTACTTTTGATAAGAGAACCTTCCAGTAGCAGCTGCTCTATCCATACTATGTACAACAAATACAGGCCTTAACTTTAACTGATTATCAGGCATGTTTGGTTTTTGCCGCTGGTTTTTTGCCGGGTACACACCAAATGGAGTTGTTAATTTTTATAATGCACATTGTTGGGCCGACGAAAATCCTCATGTTGTAATTGAATGTGGACATTAGACACGTTTTTTATTAAACATTTAGATGGGTATTGAAGGCAAAAAGTTTTTTGGTCTTGTTGTTTTACTAAGCCGATTAAGAGGCGCTGCTTACTTCAACTTTCTGCAAAACACAATGTAAGATCTTTTGGATGACATTCCTTTGGCCTACAAGCAACAAATGTGGTTTCATTATAATGGTGCTTTAGCTCATTTTTTAATTGCTGTTAGAGAGCATTTAGCCCAAATTTTTTCACATAGGTGGTGTCCAGGGGAGGTTTTTCGACGGGGTAAATCACAGAATCACAGTAAACAAATGTTTTATTTCCTATCGTAGAAACGATGATACAACTATTGATCACAATTATATTTTTTTACAACTCCCTTATATGAGTCAGTTGACATTTTTTTTATTTATTAAATTCTCTACCTCTATGATTAGCACAATGGCAAATGTAAATAAATAAATTCCCAACCCCCAATGATTACCACAATGGCAAATGTAACTAAGTAAATACTGGTAGGGTGGTTATAACTCTGGATAACTAACGGCGTATTTATCAGTTTCGCCGGTAACAAACGGCTCCAGAAGAGGTGGAACCATCTAATCATTGAGAGGGTTGTGGTTTTGGGCTCCACTACATGTACTATCGCATGCAGACGGTTTTGGGGAAGTTTTAGTTGTCGTCATAGGAGAATTGTGCTTCTTTGGCGCTGAATGGCTCGAGTGTAGTTGAAGGCGTCGGCGTAGGTTTGCGTACTGGTGGAACGGGTCGTACGTAATCCGCATGCATGCGAACTCTCTCCGTTTTTATTTACCTAGTACACCCGTCCTGCGAAGATGTCGTAAACTTGATATGGGCCAAGCCATTTTGGGGCAAACGCTTTCACGTGCCCATGTTTGTCAGTTTTTATATGATTCCGGATCATGACCGTGTGGCCGATCATACTTTTGAACGTAGTTCAGTTGCTTTTGCTGGATGTCTTCTATTCGCTTGTCGCGGTTGGAATGGCCTTTGTTGGCCTTGTGGTGAAAATCCGCCAATCCCCTGGTCGTGGTAGATTGTACCCCATCAGTGCGTGGCTTGGGGTATATCCCGATGCTGACGTCTTTTGACACGGTGGGAAAGTAATAGCGGCTCCGGATGGCCTACTCTGTTTTGTCTCTTCCGGAGCGTGTGGCCTCGTCGTGCAACTCGTGGAGCACTCGCTGCCGGAGTTCTGGCGGGACGTACAGGCACCGGTCAAGATTTTCGGTAGCCTTCCTATATAGAGCCCTGTCTATCACTTCCATGTGATGATTGTGTCCACATGTCACGGGGTAGTTTATTACTTCTTCAATTTTGATGGCGTTTTTGACTTGTTTTTGTGCCAGCTTGATTTCCTTGATCAGGGGCAGTTTCATGGCATGGCTGTGGTGGAACGAGTCGGTCCAAATCAAGGACGTGATTTATAGATTGATTCTCCGGGTCTTGACTAAGTGAGTCTGGTAGCTCGTTCTGCATTTTTGGGCAATGTTCAATGGGAAGTCAAATGATTGCAGGAACAATGCCCACTGCACCAGCTTTGACCGATGGTCTTTGAATCTATTTAACCACGTTAACGCCTGTGAATCCTGTTTTGACCGTAAAGTGACGACCTTTTAGGAGAGGTCTGTAGCGTCCTAGGGCTTACACCAGGGCAAGGCACTTCTGTTTGTTGACGTGATATCGTCGCTCAGTGTCGTTAAGTTAGGCCGAGTCGAAGTTGATTACGGCCTTCTTGAAGTATGGTTCCGCCAATTGTAAAATTAGGTGCACCATATTCATTTTATTCACGTTAGGGCACCAGCGCTTGTATTGTACTTGCTTTTTTAGCACAAAATTGTGCGGTTCTTGGCTCGCTTGCTTCTTACTCCACAGCGAGCACAACTCCGTAATAGCGCATTTGTCAACCGTTCCCACGCGATGTTACTGTCTACCGCGAGCTTAAATTTCCGCTTGGCAGCTCCTTTAAACCAACTTCCGGCCACTCCACTCCAGTTCTGTCGGAGGACTCTGGACTCTGTCAGTGTTTTTTCTGCTTTTGTTATGAAGAATTCTACGTCTTGACTAGGAGCACCCGCAAATTCTAGCATGCATACAACCGTGTCACGCTGAATCACACTATAGTGTGGCGTTTCGCCGTAACGGTTCTGCAGGATTTTTGGCTCCAGGTGACCCGTACCGTACTTGTTTGTTTGTTGTGTCGGCCGTCTAGAGTATGTATCCTCTGTGATTATTCTAGTTACATTGTTGTCAGGTTGGTTTTTGAACAAAATATTTGTCGATGCAACGTCTTCCTGCAGGTGGGGTTGCTGGTCATTATTTGCGTCTATTGTGTTACCTTGCTACGGAATCCCGTTTTCTGTGGGATGTTGACTGACATACCCATCGCCCACGTTGGGATTGATTACTGGTGATAATTCTCTGAATCTCCTGGAGCTTCGTTTGTCTGCTGCTGTGCTTTCGGATTTATGCGAGCCGGCGGCCCGGTGAACATTGATGTCCTTGGAGACTCTGTTGTCCTCAGCTAGCTCTTTCTCAAGGTGTAGATTTTTTTGGCCCTAGAGTTGGGATGCACCTGTCAAGGGGAGTTTTTTTGTCGGGGTAAATCACAGAATCACAGTTAATAAATGTTTTATTTCCTATCGTAGAAACGATGATACAACTATTGATCACAATTATATTTTTTACAACTCCTTTACATGAGTCAGTTGACATTTTCAAATTAATTTAATTCTCAACCTTCTATGATTAACACAATGGCAAATGTAAATAAATAAATTCCCAACTCTCTATGATTAACACAATGGCAAATGTAACTAAATAAATACTGTTAGGGTGGTTCCAACTCTGGATAACTAACGGCAATAATTCATCAGTTTTACCGGTAACAGTGGGTAGGAAGAGGCGGACCAGTTTTATGGCTAGCAAGATCGTCTGATTTAAACCTTCTTGATTTTTTTTTTGGGGATATTTGAAATTATTAGTGCAGTTAAAAATTAATGAAAAGTGCCAAGAAATTTGAGCCAATGAGGGGGTTTTAAAAAGAGTACAAAAGTCTTTTAGACAAAAATGTCGTGCCTGTTTGGAAATGAAAGGAGGGCACTTTGAGCATATTTGATAACTCTGTTCTATATAAAAATAAATAATGTTTTATATCTCCGAAACCGATGCAATGACAACTCATGTTTATTAAGACTTTTTTGTTTGTTGTGGTTTGTACTAGCATTCCCTTAAATATTTTACATTTTTTTTTTTAACACTCTGTATATAAATATATATTTGTTAGAACAAAATAAGGTACAATTTATCATAAACATAAAAATTTATACTGGACATTCTTAATGGTTGCTAAAAATCTATAGGAATAGGACACTTAATATATCACAAATGTAGAAAATATAGGATGTATATGTTTATATTATTCCAGTTAATTTTAAATAGTTATAACTTTTATTTAAAAAAAAAACGTTTTATTTGTTTAATTTCAATGATCAATGTAATCTAAATATATTATTTACATTTAGGTGAGAGCTCATTATAATAATTGATATGAATCTATAGTAAGATTGTATTTATGAATTTAATTGTTTTATGAAGTTATTAACACATTTATACGCTATATCACATTCATCTACACCTTCAAGTTGGGAACATTGTTTAGCAATATGAAAATATTCTTTTTTCATTATTTGACCTATTACATCTAGATTATATTCACCATCGTCTTTCAATGACTTGTATTGTTTAAAAATACATCTATAATAACATTTTAGTGCCGGAGATTCGTTTTCTTTACCCTCTTCATGACTTTTTGTAATTGCTTTGTCTATGTTAAATTCTTTGGCACAGGCTTCTTCTTGTTTCATGTACGGCACTAGTTTATCTTTTGTAGCTTGCTACAAATTAAGGAAAATAAATAAATTAGTTTGGTGTTTTATTAATTTTATATTTAAAGCATTTATTTTGAGTTTGCTAAGCATTTTAAACTTAGTTTTAATTTGTATTTGTTAATATATTAAAAACTATTATTTACAATTAAAATAATGATTTTTGTAAAAAAGCAAATTTTGTAAATAACTTACTAGGTAATTGTAAAATTCTGCGTAAGCGGTAGATGCAATCACAATGAGAATTAAAGCAGTTTTCATGTTGAATTTAAAAATGAAGATTATCTCAAAATATCAAGAATTTATATACTTATAAAAATTGTTATTTTTTTATTGAGCAGGAAATCATAAAAAATCTATTCTTCTTTATAATTCAATAAAACAATGCTAAAGTTTTTATCACGTAATTGTTTTATTTAAACTAACAATGAGATTTATTATCACATAATAAACTAAAAGGAATAAAAACGACGTTGCGGATTTTTTTAAATTATTTAATATAAAAAATAAAATGCGAGTCAAAATGACGATTTAGATGCCCAAGGGCCGAAAAGTAATTTGCGGTATTTGATTGGCTGTAAATCACAATTGCACTTGACGTCATTCCTTAAAATCTGACAGATTATAATAAACTTTAAAATTCCTTGCAACGATGTTTTTATTTGACACACATCTTATATAGTTAGTATTGAGTAAAGATAAAGATAATGCTTAAGCCTTAATTTCTGCGCTGAGAAAGGTACGACTTTCTACCTTACAATATTCTGTTTAAAAAACTATTTTTATTAAATCTACAAAAAAAAACTAAATATTTATATCTTTTAAGAAAACTGATTTTTTTATGTTTCTACTGTATTATGCTGATATTTACTCTATCATTTCATATGTGCTAAATCTTAAAGAAAAGCTATTTGAATTAATAGTGGTACATACTATAATATGTTCTAGTGTTGTTCATTTTAGGTAAAAAAGTTATATAAACATGTGTTTAGTTCTCAATGGTTACTTATGGTGCCGTAAAACAAATTGTGAACAATGCGCAACTAAAGTTTATATTTGTATGATGTCTAACAATTGCAACATCTCTAAGCAGAAGGTCATGCTAGAAAATCAAAATCAGGCATAATACTTTGGGGTATAATTACATGACTTAAATAAGACTCCGTTTTTTTGTAAAAAAAAGTTTTATTAATTTGGATTTTAAAATTGGATTCTCTTAGTCTTTGGAATACAAGTTTTAAATTTTCTATGTGCTCTTGAAGAGAGGCTGATAAAACGATTATATCATCAAGCATAACTTATTATTTATCTCTTTTAATATATGATCCATGGCTTGTTGGAATGTGCTTGGGCGTTTTTGAAGCCAAAGTGCGTTCTCAAAAACTCATAATGATCATTTTTTGTGTTAAAGGCAGTTAGTCTTTTCTGTATTTTGTGGGTCAATTTTAATTTGGTGAAATGTACTAGCAAGATCAATAGTCGAAAAGCACTGACACCGTCCTAATTTATCCAAAAGGTCTGTAATATTTGGAAAAAAATATTTGTCGCTTATTGTCGTTTGTTTAACTTCCTATAATCTATTACGATTTGACATTTTTGTCAGCTTTCTTTAGAACGATCCAAATAGATGATGATCACGGATAGTATGAGGGTAATGTTATCTTTGATTTTAACTTTTTTCCAATTTGATTTTGTAAATTTTGTTTATCTATATGAGGGTAGCGGTAAGTTTTTGCGTAGATACGTAGATCATCGGTTGTTCTTATTTGATGTCTAACTTCAGTAGTGCATGTTAAATCGTTATTTTTATTATGAAATAGTTTGGAATATTGTTTATAAAGTTTTCTTATAGCAAATTTCTTTTAGTCATTTATGTGAGCCATTTAAATAATATTTAAATCAGGAGAATTATTTATTTTGCAGCGTTTGCTCATAAGTATTAAGAGTGTAATTTAAAACAGTTATGGTTATTGAAAGAGTCTCATTGTAACTATTTTTTATTGATGCTATTGCTGTTCCGTTTTGTGATAAGGTTAGACATTCTGGTATTTGAATCATTATGTTACCTTGATCAGGTATAATTATTGCTTTATTTTTAATTTTAGTGTGTACTTGAGTAAATTGCTCAGTGAGAAAACAACAGATTTAGTTGGCATATATTTGATTTTTAAGGGTAAAATTACGTGCTGAGTTATTACTTTGGAATTCTTTAAATCATTGATAGCAGCTAATAGTCTTAGTATGTCTATTCTAATTAATCTAGTAATTTTTTGTGAAAATGAAACAATTGAAAATTTAATGGAATATTATTTTTAAACATGGATAAACAGGGTATGTGTATTTTCTTCTGTAAGTTAGCATACAACTATTTATTTTAATATGGTTATAGTATTGAGCAGAAGCACCGTCCTTTTTTTTTTCTGATGTTTTCATTCATTTCATTCTTCCCATGTGGCATGGCTTATATTTAAATTACGTTTTAGGTTTTTAAGAATCAATGTACTTTTGCTTTACTACTTAAATAAAGTCATTACGGCGTACTACGTTTCGATACTTTTCTACCCACACGCTTTTCTTAACCACTACCTTAAAACCCGACATGTTGTTGTTGTTGAAGTATATGAAGATTCTAGGCCAATCTAACGCCGCACTAAAGACGCGCGTCCGTATTTCCAATGCCGCAGCAAAAGGGTTAATATAAGGTTTGGTTACTGTTTTGTTGTTGTGAAATTTTTGAGGAGACCAGTTTTAGTTTAGATTATTATATTATTGTTGGTATTTTTTGTAGAAATGGTCAATGGGGTAGGAGTAGTGCTTTTAAAATTTGGAATTGGTTTCCAAGCACTAGTTTGGGGTTGATTAAAATTATGATAATGAATCCTTATTGGATATTGATGCTCATTTTTAAATTGAGTTTGACTTTGTTGAGAACGAGGTTGGAAAGGTGGTAAAATATTTTGAAATTTTATTTTTTCTATAGTTTGTGGCGATTTCTGCATATTACGAGGGGCATTGCTAAAGTTTGCGGAATCAAGTACTGCCTATATTGCCAGCGTTCTGCGATTGTCAAATTTGTATTATTTGACGTTTTTTACCTATAATTCAGCTGACAGTTCTATTTCAAACTGCTCGGTTTTGTTTCAACAAAATTTAACGAAAGTATTAATTGCGTGAAAAATGGAAATTTTGAATCGTGACTTCCGAGTGAGAATTTTTATGATTTTCGATGAGGTTTAACAACGCAGCAATGTGTGGAAAAACTTAGTTTGTTATTTGAGGATGAAGCACTATCAAACACTATAGTTTGCAAATGGTTCGCAAAATTCAACCGTGGAAGACCAACGTTTGATGCCGATTTTTGCGAAGGTTGTTTATGCACCTCTTTTGTCGCGAAAAATATTGATGCTGTGCGTGAAATGATTTTGTCAGATTGGCATGTGACCTATTGTGAGATGTCCTTAGGCATTGCAGCGAAACAAATACATACGATTTTGCACAATCATTTGCAAGTTAGGAAGCTTTGCAGTCGTTGGATCTCACACAAAACAAAAACTGGCACGTGTCAAATGGTGCAAGGAAATTTTAAAAAAATTCAAAGGGGGTTGTTCAAATTTGGTATATAACATCGTAACAGATGACGAATCTTGGATATATTCATATGAGCTGCTTGAAACAAAACAGCAATCGACTGTATGGGTGTTTTAAAATGAACTCAAACCTACAAAATTGGTGCGTTTACGAGGCGTTTCGAAAAAAAATGATTGCTTGTTTCTTTGGAAAAACGGGTCATGTTGCAACTGTTGCATTAGAGGATCGAAGGACAGTTAATGCTGACTGGTATACTTCAATTTGTTTGGCGGAAGTTACTGCTGATATTAGAATGAACAACATAAACCGACGAATCATTGTTTATCATGACAATGCAAGCGCTCAGACAGCACGACGAACTGTACAGTTTTTGACCAGTAACAACATCTAATTAACCATATACCATAATGAAAAATAAAATGCGTGGCGAGCGTTTTTCATCGCCTGAAGAGACCGTTGAAGCATTTAAATTACTTGTTTTAGAGGTACTTTGCTCAGAGTGGCAAATTTGTTTTGATGTTTGGTTTTATCGGATGCATAAGTGTAAAGATTTTAAAGGAGAATATTTTGAGAAGCAATAAATCGATTTACATGAGGTAATTTTTTTTTGCTTTACGTTTTCTGCGAACTTTGGCAGTCTTTGGCAGTGTTTATATTGATTAGATTTGAAATTATCTTCTTCACTTATACATTGTAGTGCAATTTATAAATTAGCGGGACGCATTTCTTTTTTTATAATAAATTTGAATAATTTTTTTTTTGTTGTGTTAATGCACTTTTCGTAAAACTGTAAAAGAATGCTATTATTTTGTTTTAAAAGAACCATATCACAAACAAAGTAAACGTTGTCTTGCTGATCTGCAAAATTTTGAATAAACGGATTTTAAATCTTTCCAAATTTGTACTTGTTGAGTATTGATTGCGACCTTTGCAGGTTCTGTTAATTTATTACATATGTTTTTAAAAAAATATGTACTAGCAAAACTATTAGCATTTTCTTCAGTTAAAAACACTAACTAAACTTTAAAAACTAGTAATAAAATTGTGTAAATTATTGGGATTATTCATTATAATTTCATATAGTTTTAAATTTACTTTACCATACTCAATGTATGTTGAAAGTAGTAATGTTTGCAAGAGTCTTTTCATCAATATACATTTTATTTGCTAAGTAAAGTTAACAAAAATAATAAAATAACATTATGATAAATAAATGTATATACAGCGTACTCTTTAATAAAGTGGTAAATACAAGACGTAATTTGCTTGCTTAATGCTTTCTACGTTGCAGTCTAACACTCAGCATGTTTGAAATAAGCTTTTACAATGAAGTTTTGTAGTATACTTGACCACAATATATTGACTATTATTGTTTATCCCATCAAATGGATCCAAACCTGTCGCCCGGCTAGCTTTAGTGATTATTTAAAATGTAGGACTTTGTTATGTCCCACTCTATATAATACTTTATTTGTCAATGGTTTAACTGATATTTACAATTTAATTAACATATTATAATCAGTCTCCAAGGTTATGAGTCCACGAAAAGGGTTGCTTTTTTTTACTTCATTCAGTTGTATATTATGTTTTCAGATATGAACTTTGCTTCGCACGTTAGATGTTTTTGTTGATCAGTAACTCTACCTAGCCTAATCTATCTAGCATAGCGCATGCTTTGATTTTAGCGTAGTGTACTTTTTTGCATCTGGTGAACTAGTGGGAGATTGTGATTTTTTGTCTCTATTCTTTTGGTGTAAATTATTGTAGAGATTTAAATTGTTTATTTTTGGTTAGGAATCTAAGCAGGATTCAATGTTATGGGTGTTTGGCATATATTGACTAGTTGGTCTGGATAGAATTACATTTTCCTAATTCCAGATATTACAGTTATACCGCTATGACTCGGTCATCAGAACTTTGTTTGTTTTCTAGCAGGGTGTATTGGGTGGACTATACCACCGCTCGTGCAGATAAGGTTGACATTTGGGCATTTAAAAAGTATGTAAGATCAAACATAACATAATTAATGATCAACAGTGGCATGTTATTATTACATGTACATCAGTACATTTTGGACGAGTTTGAGCTGCAAGCAAGCAAGCAAGCAGCTTTTAGTTTCAAATTTTGATATATGTTTAAATGAATCATATTGAAACAACATATGACTTCAATCAGTGGAAAAACATTATTAGTAAATAATAAAAATGAAGCACGTTTATTACGGATTTGACAAAATAATTACATAGATTTTGCTATAATGGTTGTGTTTTTAAAGAAACTTTTTGAGTAAGCATTACACTAGATTCATTTTTAAGTGTTTTCTAATTATAATTTGTAGCGTGTACTTTTTATTTAGTAAACTTCTGACAACGGTTAGTTTTAATAATGTACTCATACTAAAAGTTTTTGAAATGAATTTGATAATCAAGATTAACCTGAATACCTATAAGTATGCATACTAAAATTTATTTGTATTGGGTTTTTAATTTTACATTATATTATTGATACATGTGAAATGATGATGAAACATTGGGTACAATATTAATTATTTGAAATTTGTTTATTAACTTTACTTGTTATACAGGGTGCTAGGTAAACATGCGGCAAAAATTTAAGGTGTTATTCTTTGGTCTATTCTAAAAATATTTTGTTCTATGATGATTTTTGAAAATCTATTTGGTTCGAAAAAATACATGTAAAATTGCCGAATCTACAATAAATGTTTGAAATGAGTTACTCCAGCCTGGATACATCTATTCAATTATCTTGTTATTGAGTGCCAAACTTTTTCAAAGACACCAGGGTTGTTTCTAATTGAATTACACTCAGCAATTATCTGATTTTGCAAGTTGTCTAAATTCTCTACTAGAGTAGCGTAAACTAATGACTTCAGATAACCCCATAAGAAATAATTTAGAGGGTTTAAGACTGGTGATTGAGCAGGCCATGCGTGTGGCCTACCTTGACTAATCCAGGGATGTCCGTATGTTGCTATTAAATAATCACGAGAAACCAAACTAAAATGTGGTGGTACACTATTGTGTATAAACCACATTGCAATTCTTGTTGCCAATGGTACATCATATAGAAACTGAGATAGCATGTGTTTTAAAATGTTGCGATACATCTTGCCGGTAAGTCTTTCTGGTAGAAATACTGGTCTAATTAGTCAGTATTAGCCCATAATTTCAACCAACTCAAACATTTATAGAGAACTGATGTTGAAAACGATTTTCACATACCTGATGCGGATTTCTATCTGCTCTCACATGGTTGTTATGAAAATTCTTTATTGTATTTCTTCAAAAACTGGTTTTATTGGTGAAAAGAATATGACGTGGTAGGAAATGAGAGATTAGAGCTAATGTTTGCAAAGCTCTTGACATAACTCAATACGTGAACGAAAATCAGCAGGTAGTTATGCCTGAACACGTTAAATGTGGTATGGATACAACAAATTGCCCTTAAGAATTTTCCAAACAGTCTAAAGACTTGCATGCATTCAAAGTATTGGCATTTTTTTGCGTAGAACTACTTGGGTCTTCCTTTATCATGTTAAGCACATTCTGTTTCAGTTGTACCGTTCTTACTGTCATTGATCTTTCTGGCATTTCTTTTCGTTTCAATGTGCCTGTTTCACGAAGTCGTCGATAAATGTTTTTGAAGATTCTTTGGGGGATATGACGGCTAGGAAACCGTTTAATGTACAATCGCTTGTAATAAATTGCTATCAGCAAGTCCATACATGAAATGCATGTCAGTCATCTCGGCGTTTGTATAGTGATTTATGGTAAAAGACTTCACTTACTATTAAAGACACGTTAAACAGCCAAATGTCACTCAATCTAAGCAACAGCGACCGATACATGTGATGATCAATGACGGGACGTATTCAAATAAAATCCACTTGTACATTAGTAGATAAAACAGCCGTTTCAAGTTATAGTTAACAATTTTTTGTACTTGAAACACTTAATAATTTTTTGTACTTAATATACTTATTGGCGTACGCCATACTTTTATTTACATTAATAATTTCAACAAATATTGAATATTGTTGTTGCAAGTTTTGTTTACCCTGTATCTTTGAAACAAAGGGGTTTTTCAGAAATTATCATAATAATATATTCTTAGAATAGACCAAGGAATAACTCCTTGAGTAATTGCCGCATATTTACTCAACACCCTGTATAATACATTTTTATTTTACATCTGATTTGATAAAAGAACATGCATTAACACGGAGAAGTTTTACATTTTATAGGACGTTAAATAAACTTGTATATGACTTCAGTTAAAACGCTCATTCGTGTATGAATATAGCAAAAGCCATTAGCTGTCGGTTTTTGATATCGATTAATTGAAATATAGCACACGCATGCTTTTATTTTAAAGAAACAAATGTTTTTTTGTTTTTTTTTTTACTTTTTTTTATGCTTACCTTTTAAAAAGTTTAAAGTATTGAAGAATCATATAAAAAATTTGGACCTTTTAATTTATCTATAGTTTTTTTTAATTTTATTAGGTTTTCCCCATTACAAATTTGTATAAGGACAGCACACACAAAATTTCAATCTCTTAACTAAATTTCCAACAAGGACTTTCATTACGAGAATAAACAGTGTTTATGTCACTTTATAATTTATGTATCTATTTATTATAAATTGACAATGTATAAAGTTTGTAACATGTAAGATTTACGTCTGTCAATATTAAAATCAGTTTTGAGTTACATAGTATGCTGCTTTTGGGATGGTTGCAAATTCTAAGTAACCTTACAAGCAGTTTGCTATGGTTCAAAGTGTGTCAAATTATAAACACTACCAATATCTACAACTGTATTAGAATTATAAAGGTTTTGTCTCCTTATAAGTAGTCATAACTAACAAAACTTCAAGTCTTTTAGTTACATTAGATACATTTAGAGTTAGTTTTAAGGTTTTATTTTTAAGTTTATGGATTGCTATATTTTAGGGACTAAAATCTTGAGAATTTTGAAACAATAGATATTTGAAGTATGTAAATTGACATAAACAGTATTTTTTCTTTAAATGTCGATATTGAAAGATATTAAGTTTTTGATGTCTTAAACTTTCTAGAGGGCAAAACTTTAATAAATTAAAAACATATAAACATACTTTTTTTTTTATAATTATTAACACTATTAAATTACAGGTAGGTAAGAAATTGCAGCTTTGGTGTATGTTGTGCTTATACATACTATGAACTTTTTAAAAGGCACTCTTTTAAGAGTTGAAGAAATAAAACACAGTAATACATGTTGAAAAGAACGTTTTATTATTTGTATTTGCAATCCTTGCGATTTATTATATAAAAAATTATAATGTAACCTACTATATTATTTACAAGGTTAATATCAAACTGACATAAATTATAAAGAAATTTATTTAAGCATTAATTGATTTCACTTTTAAACTTTTGAAGAAATGATTAACACAATTATACGCTTTATCACATTGATCTACACCTCCAATACTTTCACATTCTTTAGAAATATGAAAATATTCTTTCTTTAAAATTTGTTTTACCAAGTCCATATCATATTCACCATTGTCTTTCATTGTCTTGTATTTTTTGAATAGACATCGATAATAACATTTTAATGCTGGCGAATCATTTCCTTTGCCATCTTCAACAGTTCTGGTAGTTACTTTAACTATGTTATATTCTTTTGCACATTCTTCTTCAACATTTTTGTAAATATTCTCTTTTTCTGAAGTGGGCAAATCCTACAATTTAAAAATAAAAACTTAACGAAGCGGCAAATAGATGTTATTATTTGTAAATTTTGATATATTTGATGTTTAATTTATTGTATGAAATTTATAGTAAAATTATAACTTTTATTAAGCATATCAGATAATTAGATATAGTGAAAATTTGATTTTTTTACAAATTGGTGCAGTTTGATTGTACATAGAAAATATTCTTAACTCTTAATTTCAAAATTACAAAAAAGTAGCTATAAATTATCAGTATCAAATTAAATCTTATTAATTAAAAATTAAGTCTAAGAGCCGTCTGACTCGAGACTGATTTTAATATTACATTTAATATTAAATGATGCGCACGCTACTTGGTTTGTCCAAGAAATTAGAACATGTTCTGTTTTCTTGCATCAAAACCTACTCTAAGTCGGCTTTAAGGAAAACATTATTTCCGAGATTCAATCAATCGTATTAACGACGCGCCACTCAGTTACTTTTGTCATATAGTAATATAAAGTAATTTAATTATAAAACTACAAATTAAGTTATTAACTTACTAAGTACTCATATATGTCTGCGTAAGCTACGGATACGATCACAAGAAATATTAGTGCACTGTTCTTCATATTGATTATAGGAATATGTCAAAATGCGAGTAGGAAGAATTTATATACTTACAAAAAACAGTTAATTTTTTATTAGGAATGAAATAATAAGTAATAATGTAAATTTTTTGTGTTTAAAATAAATTTTATAGTACTATTAAATTAAATTTGGTTATTAATTGGATAATGGATATTTATAATATCATAATGAGGATGTGTATATACTAGTTTTTTTTAAGTATTTTTTTATTACCGTTTGGTTTATAGCTTTTTAAATGCCAGGAAAGAAGTAATTAAATTAGATAGAATTAATTTATCTTAACAGTCGTTAATATATTTAAATATAAAATCTTTCTATCGATATTATTGGTTATTTATTTATTAAACGTCGATTTATTATGTTACAGTTATTAAACTCATAAAAATAAAATGAAAACACAAACACAATATTATTTTATTTTGCACTTTAATAAGTCATATCTTTTTAACAATATTAAACTGTTAACACTTTACATATAATCGAATTCTCTACTTTTGAAAACTATCGTTTTTATTTTTAATTTGCAGCAACATCTAAATAAAACAAGGAATCTACTAAGTTTTTAACTATTATACTTTTGAAGTTTGTCTTTGATTAGAATTTAGAGAACAATGCAGTTTTAGATGCTTTTTTACAGTTTTGGAAACAATATTTATTACTCCGGTAACTGATTACAAAAACAATATCTTATTATTGACAATTTTATTGTCAGATTGTGTGCACTAATTTGTGAAGCTTAATAGATCATGAATAAATTTCTAAATAATTAACGCGTATACTTATGCGGTTAAAAGTTGTATAAGAAGTCAATCAGATGCGAACGACAAAAAATAATGATATGCGTGCAAAACATTGAAATTAGGGGGAACGTTGTCGTAAAATTTATTGGAGGCGTACGTACAGTAAAAACACCCTAAGATATTGAACGCGTCAGAGAAGCTGTAGGAAGAAGTCTTAAACAATCGGGAACAAGGCATTTAATTGCATTGCAAATTTTTGAAAGAAGCTTACTACAAATTTTGCATTTTGATTGGCAATTCTACCTATTTGAAATTAAAATCTATCACAAGCTAATAGATCTTGATACACCAGTTTGTCTTGCTTTCTAGAAGTGGTTAATGCCAATATTGAAAGAGTTTTATTGTTACTGTCAGATGAAGCACGTTTCAATCTTAGACATGTTAATAAGCAAAACTGCTACTACTGAGCTGACAAAAATCAGTTTTTTTATAAACTATTACATGATTGTAAAGTCACCGATAGTGCGGTGTTTTAAAATTTAGATTTTTTTTTTTTTGAAGAAAATGATCAAACAGTTATTAATATTTCTATACATTACGTTTAAATGCCGAACATATTTTTAAGACCGGAATTAAACAGACTTGAGCAAAAACAACAGTATAGTTTCAACAAGACGTGCTACCGCATGTACAGCATGCAAACTTAAATTATGTTGCAAAATATTTTTCCTGGTCACTCACATTTAAAGTTTTGGTGATTTAACATGGCAGTGTGATTTAGCCGCTGCTGGTTTCTTTCTGTTGAGATATTTATCTGAAGCAAAATGTCTATGAGAGGTGTTTTCAAACAATGTAATACTTTAAAAGGCATATTTTAAATAAATTGTTGAGAAGAGTAATGCACAACTTTTGACAAAGATGGCAATACTGCATTGAGAGCCCATTTACACATAATAAAGTTGATATTTATGTTACATTTGTTTTAATTTATTACTTTTTTGATAAAATTGTAAGAGATTGTGAAACAAATTAGATAAACTGACAAAATTGGGAAGACCCTAGACATATTATTTCAAGATTTTTGTTTATATAAGCTACAGCTTTTGACTTAGAAAGAAATTTCAAGAACTTTTGCTATATTTATTAATGTGGTCTTTGGAAGGTATGAAGTATTATGGGGGTTATCTTCTGCAAAACTATAAATACATCTGTGGGGTTTTGGTTTAAATAAATAACTAAGGTTTACTAAGGTAAAATATATGTTTATTTATGTGGTGTGGTAGCTGTTGCTAACAAATATGAACTGAATTATAAATGTTTTACTTTTTTTTATATACGAACAGGTATATTTTATAAATTGATAATTATTTAATGTTATTGCATTAGGAAAAACTGTCCATTAAAGATCGACGCATCAAAGCGTATTTATTACATCTAAAACCTTATCTATCTAGATGAGATCAAATTAATAAAAACATCTTTTGACAGTCACCACAGAGTTACTTGCAGGGGGGGGGGGGGGAGTAATTCCGGCTTGCAGTCGGGTTGGAAATTGCACTCGGTTTCCTGATCGGGTTCTGTTGTTGAATGACTCGTTTTTTTGGTTGGTTGACGGGGAAGTTGGTAATGGTTTGTTGCTGGAGTGGCTTGTTATTTTTTGCGGGTTTTAAACAATCGAAAGTTTGACTTATTTGTCTTTGATAAGAACGGTAAATATTTTCTTGGGTTTTTTTATTACTGGGTTTTTTGTATTGTATTTAAAAGGCTTTCTTGATACCTTTAATTTGCAAGAAAACTTGGTCACAGCAGCTGAAGTTTTTGAAGACAAAAGTTTCTCTATTTCTGTAGCCTTGTGAGCCAAAAACTAGTTTTAGTTCTACAAAGTGTTTCTCTAAATTGTTACAAACTGGATTGTTGCTTCGATGTTGATGTTTATTAGGTTCCAGAAAATTTCCTGGTAAACGCAATGGTTGATTTGAGGTTGTTAAGTCAATTTTTCTATCTATCTTTTGTCAACATGACACTTATTTACTCGAATTAAGTGTATAGCTGACGATGACGATGAATACCATTAAAAGACAAGCGTATAACTCCCTAAACAGATTAATTCAATCTGTTTACCTTGTTCAGTTGTAATCTGCAAAGGTACTTCAAATCTGGCAATCTACTTGTTGAATATAGTTTTAGCAACGGTTTTTGCCAGGGTGTTATCTACAGGATACGCTTTTGGCCGTTGTGGAAAACGGTCGACAATTGTAAAAGCGAAAGTTGCAAACTTGATCCGTTTGGAGACTTCTTTAATTTTGCTACAACATTTTCACTCTTAGAAATGTGCCTGATTTTGGTGCTAAATTTTCCGATGAAATTAAAATGTCGAAATTGACGAGGTAAACACTTATTTGCTTTTTGTTGGAAGGAAAATGTAATAGTCTTGTTGTCTGTATATATGGGATAATCTCTACCTTGAATTATTTGTTGGGTTATATATCTGACTCTGAAAATAAATTCTCGATACGACATCAAAATTATCCAGGCATATGCACCAACAGCTGCACATCTAGACGAAGAAACCGAAAGTTTTTACGAAGACCTATATAAAGCAATGCACCAAAAACTAGCCTACTACACACTAATTGCTGGAGATTTCTGCTTGAAACTTGGTTACAAGGAAGACGACATCAAAATAGTTATAGGTGAATATGGATACGGCCAAAGAAATGAAAGAGGCGCTACGCTCCTGGACTTTCTAACACACCACGGATTGTACGCTATGAATTTTTACTTCAAAAAGATGTCTCAACGGAAATGGACATAGGCAAGCCCAGATGGCCGCACCAAAAACGAGAGTGACTTGATTATAACTAACACCAAACATAAAGTACACGATATAACAATACTTAACGATTGCTCGATTGGTAACGACCATAGAATGGTCAGGTCAAAAATAATTATAAACATGCATAGAGAAAGATCAAAACTAGTAGCTACACCTAAAAACACAAAATGGTCACCAATCGGAAATAAAGACGCATACATGAAACAAATTGAAAGAAACCTCGGACATATTCTAAATCTTGAAGACGATGTACTGGATATTGACACCCTGAACCAACAAATAACAACTACAGTAAAAGATGCAGAGAATAAATACAGGACTAAACCAAATAAAAACTGAAAATCCAGAACCAAGGTTCAGAAGACGTTTCGGATATAACAACAGATGAAATTAAAAATTGTATAAGGGAGATGAAGAACAACAAATCTCCAGGTGAGGACGATATTGTCATCAAAGCGATCAAGGAAGGTGGTGATATACAAATACAATCTATTAGGAACTTATGCAACATGTGTCTAGAAAAAGGCGAAATTCCATCTACTTGGAACAACGCTATTATTAAAATAATACACAAGAAAAGAGGTTTAACGAACCTTGGCAATTATAGACCAATTATCCTGCTATCGCATACTTATAAACTCTTCATGAAGACACACCTAAATTTGATTTTTACTAGCTCAGAGAACAAGCCGGGTTTAGATCTGGATACGGAACAAATGACCACCTTCAAACAATTAAGACACTTTTTGAAAAGTCAATAGAATACAACAAACCAATTATTCTTGTATTCGTGGATTATGAAAAAGAATTCGACACAATTAACCAATGGAAGATGCTAAAAGCTCTTGGCGAATGTAGAATCGATTACAGATATACAAAACTAATTAAAAGTATATACAAAAATGCGACTGCGTGCGTAAGTCTTTACGAATATACACAAATGTTCCACATCGAAAAGGGTGTTTGCCAGGGTAATACTATCTCCCTAAAGTTATTTTCCACCTTAATTCAATCGGCTTTCAAGAAAATAGATTGGGAGAAAATGGGTATCAAGATAGACGGAGAGTTCCTAAACCATTTACGTTTTACCGACGACACTGTCCTGATTGCTGACTGCTTAAATAATGCTCGCAAGATGATAGAACGAGTGCACCGTGCTTCACTAGACGTTGGACTTAAAATCAACTTCTCAAAAACGCAATTTATGACAATTATGGTACTAAACAATCATATCTCAGTGGGCGGAGTCCAAATAAAACAAGTGACATTCTACAAATACATAGGCCATGAAGTACGGTTAACCAGAGACAACTAAACTAACGAACTTTTCAGGAGAATAAGCTTGACGTGGGCGGCTTTTGGGAACTTAAGGGACATCTTTAAGTCTGAGATACCCATTTGCCTGAAACGAAAGGTAAATGATCAATGCGTGTTACCCGTTATAATATACGGAGCGGAAACCCTAACTTTAACAAAGAAATCTGCAAACAAGCTACGCGTTGCCCAGCGTGCCATGGAAATGTCTATGCTACGTATATCGCTTAGAGACAAAATTCTAAACAAAACCATTCGCCGAAGAACTGGCATAACCAATGTTATTGAAAGGGTTGCCACTCTAAAGTGAAACTTGGCTGGACATCTAACCAGAACTAGAGATGATAGATGGACAAAGAAAATATTGAAGTGGAGACTTCGAGATGACGCATATAGGAATAGAGGACGACCCCCAACAAGGTGGACCGACGATATTAAGCGCATCCGAAGGAATTGGATGCAAGTCGCACAAGACCGTGATAAATGGAGTGGGATACGGGAGGCCTTTGTCCAACAGTGGACGCTTATGGCTGCACGATGATGATGAGATAGTATATTTATACGTTTATCAAAAGTTAACTATGCCTCTGAATTTTATGAGAATGATCAATGCGTTTGTTGAGAGGTGCTTGCAGAGCTACTCCTGTTGGAATAATTGATAATTGTAAAAATTGATAATTTAAAAAAAAAGGAACATTTTTTGAAAAAAAGGTTTATTTGGCGAGGTTTATCACAATTTCATATTGTTTAAAACGTTTAAATACTTAGATGATTTTTTTTAATTGGATGCGATTAAAACGTTGTCGTTTTAAACATAGATAAATTTTAAATGTCTGTGGATTTTGCTTATGAATCGTTGACTGGTTTGTGCTGCATTTTGGTGCCTAGAAGTCATAAACGGAAACTCAAATAATCTGTTTGGCGATATCCGTTTTTAGAGTTTCTTTTTTTGTGACCGAAATTTGGTTGTAGGTTTTAATTAGATCAATGGTAGAAATAAATTGCCATTGAGAGTGTGAGCAAAATCCTGTAACTGTATTTGTTGAGGACTGTTCTTAATTTTGTTCTTCTATAATCTTTACAGAGTTTTTATTTACGACCTTGTATAGGTACTATGTAAAGTGGATTTTTGTCGTTGATATGGTTAATTGTTGGAACATGGTTTTTATGGGTGACAAACTTGTCGTTTCAGCAACGTGGTACTGCCGAGATGTGTCTAGAATAGCGTCGGCGAAATTGGCTAATTTATTCAGCTGCTCATTTTTTTTTTGTGTAGCAAGAATGGTTTACACTCAGAGTAGTCGTAGTGCATTACCTAAAAAAATATTTTTTGCTAATCTCTAAAGGTGACAATTTTTTTCACTTTTAAGATGAAAATAACAGCTCAAAGAAACTACAAAAAACACCACACACTATAGATGACGAAAAGGCTGACGTTTTTGCAACTTATTGAATACTGCTGCCATTCTCGATAGAAACAACAACACGAATGACTTTTACTTTATTTAGATACCTCAAACTTAACAATTTATTATAAACTATCAACATTTTATACTTTTTTATAGCACTTTACGTTTTTAAAATATTTCTGTTTCTTGCTGTTTCTTTAAATTGTTATTGTTATATTTTTGTTAGGTTATTTTAATAAATTTGTTTATTATACTTTATTGTGCTGAATTTTATATTTTTTTTATTTAAGACTGGTTTCGGCTGTTAGGCCATTGTCAGTTTTAAAAATCTTACATATAATATAAACATACATAAGTTACATAAATGATTTCAGTAATAAAACTTACTTAATTTTCACAGATGTTGTTGTGTAATTGCTGGTGGTTTGAATTTATTGTGGTTACTGATAGATTGATTGGTTATTGTGTAGTGTGGTTATTGTTGTTGAGTGATTTAGTGTAGTGTGGTTATTGTTTTTTTTTAAGTATAAATATGTTGGTATGGGTTTTTGATTTGTTTGTTCATACATATACAGTTTTTATTGTTTTTCAATTTGTCTATTTCATATAATGATTCTAAAATTGTAATTTTTAGGTCTTTTTTACATTGGTGTAATAGTTTTGTATTTTTTTTTTTTTGATATTGAAAGTGTGTCTGTGTATTTGTAAGTGTTTGGAGAAAGTGAAGTTGTGGTTTGTGTGTGTGTGTTCTTTTAATCTGTATTTAAGTGCTCTATCAGTTTGTCCTACATATAAAGTTGTGCAATCTTAACAGTTGATTTGATCAATTTCTGATTTAGTCAGTTTATCTGTTGTATGATTTTTGATTGCAGATGTTATTTTTGATGTTGTTAGAGTTAGAGAGTGAAGCTTTAAGATTGCATTTGTACAATAGTTTTTGTATTTTGTTACTGGTATTGTTGTAATATGTTAACTTTCTGTATTGGGTGTTTGTGTTTTTAATGTTGTGTTATTGTTATCTTAAAAGTGATTTGTTTTGAATTTGACAAGTATACATGAGATTGATCAAGTAAACTTGACCATGCTAGTTTTATGAAATCGCTTGTAAATTAAAACTATTAATTTTTATAGAAACTACATAACAAATATTGAACATTCTATTCTGCATAATAAAAAACTTTTTTGTTATTTGTTCACAGTAAAAACAAAACTCATGGTGTTACAGCCGCGATTAATTTAGACAGTAATTTTGCTACAAATAATACGAACGTTTTCAACCTATTTGCAAATCAAATTTATTTTTCTTATTTTGCAAATATTTTAGAAGAATTCATTAATCTTAGAGTTGATTACAGTTCTGGCTCAGATAACGTTTCACCTATGTTTTTGAAACACTGCTGTGATTTACTTTATAAAATCATTTTTGTATTATTATAGTCAGGTATTTTTTTCAAAATCTAGTAGATAATTAATATTTTACAAATTTATAAAACTGGATCAAATACAAACATTTAAAATTATAGGCTATCACCTATCAGCAGCTCCTTAAGTATTTGAAAAACTTTCTCTATTCTCATGCCTTTGAACCATTTTGCAATATTATCAGCAATAATCAATCTTGTTTTTACCCAACTAAGTTAACACAATATAATCTTTTTATATACACTGACTATATTATTAAGGCATTTAAAAGAGGAATGCATGCCATCTACACTGATATCAGTAAAGAATTTGATTGAATTGACCATTTAGTATTACATTCTTTTAAAGATAGATTACAGCAAGTCAAGATAAATAACTTTACATCATAATTTTATAAAGCCACGTCTGGGGTATCACAAGGATTTTATTTGGAACCCTTGTTTTATTTCAATTTTTATTAATGATTTATATGACTGCTTTAAATGTTCTTTTTATTATTTACGGATGATCTAAAAATGTTCCTTTGTATTAACTCTGTTGTCTAATGTGTGCTCATTCAAACTAAACGTTGGTGTTCTGAATATTAATATGTTATTAAAGCAACTGATTTAAATGATATTAGAGCATTGTTGACCTTATATATCATTTCAATTTTATGGGAATCATATAGTGAGTTTGTGAAGCTAATGTCATATATACTAATCCGTAGTGAAATTAATTTATTGGTCGATCAAACACAAAGTTTGGGGTTTGCATTGCTTCAAGTCCGGAGTATACAAATGGATTTGTGTATATTTAAAATTATAAGAATGAAAAAATATACTATTCTACTTAGGTGTTTTACAATATGCTTGCGGTAACAAAGTTTCACTTAAATTGTAAAAGGTTTTGTAATAATAAAACATGAAAAATTAATCAAATAAATAAATAAGTCATATATTTAAGCATTAATTTTTTTCAAACCATTAAAATAACAATCAATACCCTTATACGCTTTATCACATTCATCATCACCTGAAATAAGAGCACATCTTTTAGCAATATGGAAATATTCTTTCTTTATAAGTCCGGCTATAACATCCAGATCAAATTCACCATCCTTGTTCATTGACTTATATTTCTTGAAAATACATCTGTAATAACATTTTAGTGCCGGAGAAATGCTTTCTTTGCCATCTTCAAAAGTTTTTGTAGCTGTTTTGTCTATATTGTATTGATCGGCGCATTCTTTTTCGTATGTTTTGTAGGTAACCAAGTCTTCTTCAGTAGGTGAATGCTATAATTTAAATGAGATAAGTGATTTTAATAATTGCTTGAGTATTTTTATATTTTAATTAATTAAATTAGAAACAAAATTGAGGACTTAATTGTGGGGCTATAATAATAGGTCTACAAATATAATTAAATCTACAATTATGTTGATAACATTCGCATATTAAGAAATATTTTTTTTTTATTATTAGATTTTCATGGGGACTTACAAGAAAAATAATTATCAATGTATTTACTTAAATAATAATATTTAGTTTTTAGAATTTAAACAAGATATTTTACAATTTATTTTTTTTTTATTTGCTATTTTAGTTATAAGAATAAATACTTACAACGTAGTCGAAGATCTCTGCATATGTTACAGATACAATCACTAAGAAAGTTAAAGCAGTCTTCATATTGAATACAGGAATGAAGGTTTAAACTAAAATATTTTGAATTTATATACATACAAAAGAACCGTTATTTTTATTGGACGGAAATTGGACGAACGAGTTTTGGCTATAAAATAGAAAAAAACTAAACATCTGATAACTATTTTACAGTAAATAAAATAATAAAATATAGGCATGTTAATTAAAATTGTTTAATCTCAATATTTTACTCGTTATTATTACAAGTAGCAATTTTGTATGTATTATTTTTTTATAATTTTTAAATGTAAGTAATTCAGTGTTGACCAATTTATTTAAATTTACTGATATTTAAAATATAACTTATTTTATGATGAAATAAATAAAAGCCATATGTTGTTGATGTACTGAAAGTATAAAAGTTTGTAGCAAACAAATCCTACATTGCAACAAAAAAAAAAAAAATTTTATAACTGTCTAATTATTTGTGACATACGTAGGTAGCGTACATAGTGTACTTGAAAATTTATAAATTTAATTTAATTTAATTAATTAAATATTGCAAGTGTTTTATACATAATGATAAACGGCAGTAGTAGAGAATTAGTTATTAATAAACAATTTGAATTCTAAATATGGTTTATTATGACTTTTTTGACTGAATTTTTCAGAATTTGTCAAATGATCAAAAAATAATTTTAAACAGTATTGATAATTAGATAAGAAACAGTCGTAGTCACAATTTCTAAAACAAAATGAATTAATGTAGTGGATAAAGGTCTTTAGTAATTCATCGCAAAAAATGAATAAACGAGTTTGTAAAAACAGATTATATTAAAATATATAGATGAAATAATATTAAACTTACATGAATTTTATATGATACGAGGTCTGGCTAATAAATAACGAGACTACGATCTCAGAAGGCGTGCTAGAGGGTTAAGAGGGGGGGGGGGGGCAATGCTGCGAGGTTAAAACGAAGGTGTTTTTTTCACGTGCAGTTAACAATGTGTGACAAAAAACACAATGTGAAATTTTTCTTTAAATTAAAAAAAACACTCCGGCTGAGTACTATAACTTGTTGAAAGAGGTTTATGGTGAGAATTCTCTATCTCGTGCGCGTGTTATTTAATGGTATAAACGGTTTTCTGAAGGCCGAGAGAGCACCAAAGATTACCAATGTTTAGGTCGACTTGTCTCTGTTTCAACTCCGCAAACAATGACTAAAATTAATCGTGGTTAGTGAATGGGTTTTAGAGGGTCAAACTGTAAAGCAAACTTACCATTTGAATGTTTTGGCAACACTGCGAGAGCGAGTTTGTAAGAAACGTCTGGAGTTGTGGAAAAACGCTTTGTTTGTGAAGCGTTCTTAGACCATATATATATATATATATATATATATATATATATATATATATATATACATAAGTGTTTATGGTCTTAGGAAGCGTTATTTGTCCGCTAGAGGCATTCCAGTGCTCGAACACGCGCCGTACTAGTCTGATTTAGCATTCTGTAATTTTTTTCTGTATTTAAAGATCAAGTCTGCCCTAAAAATAACCCGGTTGCTCTTACAAAAGAAGACTTTCAGCATTGCTTTGTCCAATGGAAAAAACAAATAAAACGGTGTGTAGCAAGGTGAAGGGAGTACATCGAAGGGAAGTATTTGATTATAGAATAAATTTTAAAATTTTTTTTTTTATTATAAACAGTTTTGTTATTTATTAGCCAGACTTTGTATGTGGTTAAAAATTGTATACGAAGTCAATCAGTTGTGAACACTCAAAAGTAGGTTTTTTAATATTGGAAGACACGAACGGTTTCCAACACGACAAACAATAATGATGTGCGTGTAAAAGATTGAAATTTAGGCTAACGTTGGCATAAAATTTATTGAAGGCATACGTACAGTAAGAAAACCCTAAGATATTGAACTTGTCAGACAAGCTGTAGGAAGAAGTCTCAGACTGTAAAAACTACTTTGTGATTGTAAAGTAACTGAAAGTGCGGTGTTTCAATATTTGGAATCGTAGTATCATATTTTTTTAAATAAAATGATCAAACAGTTATTATTAATTCATTTATATGCTTATATGCTACCGCATGTACAGCATGCAAACTTGAATTATGTTGCAAAATATTTTTTCTGGCCATTCGGTTTTAAGCTTTGGTGATTTAACATGGCAGTGCAATTTTTCCGATTTGGCCGCTCCTGGTTTTTTTCTGTTGAGATATCTACCTAAAGCAAAATGTCTATTGAAGGGGTTTTCAAACAATTCAAAATCTTAAAATGCGCATTTTAAAAGAATTATTGAGAAGAGTAATGCACAATGTTAGACAAGATTGCAATACTGCATTGAGAGCCGATTTGCACATGATAAAGTAGATATTTATGTTACAATTGTTTCAATATATTACTTTTTTAGATAAATTTGTATGAGATTGTGAAACAAATAAAAGAAAACAAATTAAAGACGATTTAGATATAGATTTGTTGTTAAGATCAATATTTGTTACGGCTGATATCATGAATTTTGATTTTGAAACAATAAAAGTAAAAAGTTGGATTATTAGAGATAAACTGACAAAGTTGGGAGTACCCTAGACATATTATTTTAAGACTTTTGTTTATAGGTGCTATTGCTTTTGACTTAGAAAGAAATTTCAAGACGTTTTGCCATATTTATCGATGTGGTCCTTGGAAAATATGAAGTATTAAGGGGGCTATCTTCTGCAAAACTATGAATACATCTTGTGGGGTTTTGGTTTAAATAAATATCTTAGATTTAATAAGGTAAAATATATGTTTATTAACGTAATCTGGTAGCTGTTGCTAACAAATATGAACTGAATTATACATGTTTTACTTTTTTTAAGATACAGGTATATTTTATAAATTGATAAATTTTTATTGCATTTATTGCATTAGGAAAAACTGTTGATTAAAAATCTTGGAATTTCTTAATGAATATAGGACGCATCAAAGCGTATTTATTACAGCTAAAACCTTGTCTATCTAGATGAGATAAAGTTAATAATAACATCTTTTGACAGTCACTACAGAGTTACTAGAAGGGGAGGTAGTAATTCCGGCTTGCAGTCGGGTTGGA
This sequence comes from Tachinus rufipes, assembly GCA_963932245.1. NCBI lineage: Eukaryota > Metazoa > Arthropoda > Insecta > Coleoptera > Staphylinidae > Tachinus > Tachinus rufipes. The sequence goes on from OZ010743.1 coordinate 85,921,377, forward strand.
AATTGCATTTGGCTTCTTGATCGGGGTTTGTTGTTGAATGGCTCTTTTTTTAGTTGGTTGATGGGGAAGTTGGTAATCGTTTGTTGCTGGAGTGGCTTGTCATTTTCCGCAGGTTTAAAACGATTGACTGACATTTTGACTTGTTTGCTTTTGATAAGAATGGTACAGATTTTGTTGGGGTTTTTGATTACTGGGTAAGGTTTTTGTTTAGTATTTAAAAGGCTTTTTTGATACCTTTAATTTACAGGAAAACTTGGTCACAGATACTGAGGTCCTTGAACACAACAGTTTCTCTATTCCAGAAAGCAGTGTGAGCCAAGAACTAGTTTTAATTCTACAAAGTGTTTGTTTAAATTGTTGACAAACTGGAATGTTGCTTCGATGTTAACGTTTCTTAGGTTCCAAAATTTTTTTAGGTAAACGCAGAAGTTTTCTATACATCAATTCCGCAATGGTTGATTTGCGGTTGTTACATCAATTTTTCTATCAATTGTTTGTCAACATGACACTTAATTACCCCAATTAACTGTATAGCTGACGATGACGATGAATACTATTAATGAAGGTGTAATATGCCGTTGTCTGTATGTGCTCTGTTTTGAGAAGGGCGTTTAACTTCCAAAACAGTTTAAATTTAATCTGTTTACCTTGCTCAGTTGTAATCCGCAAGGGAACTCCAAATCTGGAAATCTACTTGTGGAATATAGCTTTGGCAACGGTTTTTGTCAGGGTTTTATCTACAGGATTTGCTTTTGGCTATTGTGATAAACTATCGACAATTGTAAAAGCCAAAGCTGCAAAGATGATCCGTTTGGAAAATTATTCAATTTTGCTACAACATTTTCACTTCCAGAAATGTGCTTGATTTTGGTGCTTATTTTTCCGATGAAATTAAGATGTCGAAATTGGCGAGGTAAACACTTATATGTTTTTTGTTGGAAGGCAAATGTATCAGGCTTGTTGTTTGTCTATTATCTCTACTTTCAACTATTTGTCGAAAATATTTTATGGTTTTTAAATTATTTTTTTGTTTGTCGAAAGTTATCTATGCTTCTGAATTTTATGAGATCAATTTTTTTCTTTTTTAAGTTTTCTTATAGGAGTTTGTTGAAAGGTGCTTGCAGAGCTACTGCTGTTGGAATACTAATCCTGAAGAAAAATTAATAGTTTTTAAAAAACGTAGATTTTTGCCGATATTTTCCCAGTTGCATTTGGCGAGGTTTATCATAGTAATATGTTTTTAGTGATCGGAATTTGGTTGTAAGTTCTAATTAGATCGATGAGAAAAAAAAATTGCTATGGAAAAGTGTGAGCAAAATCCTGTAGCTGTGGTACTAGGTATTTGCCAAAGACGGTTCTTAATTTTGTTTTTCTATAATCTCTACAGAGTTTTTGTTTACCACTTTGTTTAGGTAACATGTAAAGTGGATTTTTATCGTTAATATGGTTAATTGTTGGAACATGATTTTTATGGATGATGAACTTGTTGTTTTTGCAACGTGGTGCTGTCAAGATGTTTCTAGAATAGCGTTGGCGAGATTGGCTAATTTATTTAGCTGCTCATCTTTTTATGTGGCGAAAATGGTTTGCACTAGTTTTGGCAACCGCTCAGAGCCAGAGTGGACGTAGTGTGTTTTATGAAACACTTAACCAACGTGTCAATTCCGTTTTAATTTTATATATTTTAATCGATTGGTGGGACGTCAAAATATTACAAACTTTAATTGCGAATTTTATTTTCTCGGCCTTTAAGCGATTCTATTCTATTCCATTAGTCTGTTAGCCAGAATGGTGTTACTCGGACCGCAACGGTGTTGATGATGTGTGTAAAGTTTAACGCAAAAAATATATATATATAAAAAATACACTGTTCATAATCCTGTGACTTTTTTCTGTTTTCGAAGATCAAGTTTGCTTTAAAAATAACCCGGTTTGAATCAATGGAAAAGGTGGAGCGAAAATTGGCGGATTTTTTTTTTTTTTTGTGGGGGCTAGGCGGTAAAATCTTCTGAAAGACTGGAAAAGTGTCGGATTCATTTTTTCTCAGCTTGAACTACCGACTAAAAACCGCCCAATAATGAGTGCCTACGGAAGTTTGAGAACTTACGGCTCATGTACCATCTTTTTGGAGATAAGTAGTGTGGAGATGGTTAGGTTAGGTTCTGGAAGTGGTTATTGGAAATTTGAAAAATTATGATTTTTTTTGTTAATGTCATCAGAATCTCATTTTAATCTTAGACATGTTAATAAAAGCTAGTATTGAGCTGAAGAAAATCAACTTCTTTAAAAACTACTTTATGATTGTAAAGTAACTGATAGTGTGGTGTTTTAATATTTGGAATCGTAGGATCATATTTTTTTGAAGAAAATGATCAAACAGTTATTATTAATTTATTTATATGCTGAACATATTTTTAAGGCCGGAATTACAGGGACTTGAGCAAAAACAAAATTATAATTTTAACAAGACGTGCCACCGCACGTACATCGTGCAAACTTGAATTAGGTTGCAAAATATTTTTTTTGGCTACTCGATTATAAGCTTTGATGATTTAACATAGCAGTGCATTTTTTTCAATTTAGTCGCTGCTGGTTTCTTTCTGTTGAGATATTTATCTGAAGCAAAATGAGAGGCGTTTTCAAACAATGCAAAACCTTAAAATGTATATTTTAAAAGAATTGTTGAGAAGAGTAATGCACAACTTTAGATAAAGATTGCAATACTGCATTGAGAGCCTATTAACACATAATAATGTTGATGTTTATGTTACATTTGTTACAATTTATTACATTTTTTTTTATAAAGTTGTATGAGATTTTGAAACAAATTAGATAAACTGACAAAATTAGGAGTACACTTGACATATTATTTTAAGATTTTTGTTTATATGTAGGTGCTACAGCTTTTGAAAAATTTTAACAACTTCTGCTATATTTATTGATGTAGTCTTTGGAAGATATGAAGTATTAAGGGGGTTATCTTCTGCAAAACTATGAATACGTCTTGTGGATTTGGTTTAAATAAATAACTCAGATTTTATAAGGTAAAATATATGTTTATTAATGTAGTATAGTAGCTGTTGCTAACAAATATTTTCTGCAAAACTATAAATACATCTTGTGGGTTTAGGTTTAAATAAATTACTAAGATTTAATAAGGTAAAATATATGTTTATTAATGTAGTGTGGTAGCTGTTGCTAACAAATATGTACTAAATTATACATGTTTTACTATTTTTTTATATACAAATTAGTATATTTTATAAATTTATAAATATTTAATGTTATTGCATTAGGAAGAACTACCCATTAAATATCCTGGTATGCCTTAATGTTATCCCTTGAATGTAGGACGCATCAAAGAATATTTATTACAGCTAAAATCTTGTCTATCTAGATGAGATCAAATTAATAGGAACATCTCTTGACAGTCAATACAAAGTTACTAGCAGGGGGCTGGTAACGCCGGCTTGCAGTTGGGTTGGAAATTGTACTAGCTTTCCTGATCGGGTTTTGTTGATGAGTTGCTTGTCTTTTCTGTTCTGTTCTGTAATGGTTTGTTGCTGGAGTGGTTTGTCATTTTCCGCGGGTTTTAAACGATCGACTGACACTTTGACTTGTTTGCCTTTGATAAGAATTTAGGTCTACAAAATGTTTTTTTTTTAATTCCATCTTTTGTTGCTATGACACTTAATTGCGGTATATATCTGAGAATGATGATAAATACCATTAAAAGTGGGGTAATATGTTGTAGTGTGGATATACTCTATTTTGAGGCGTTTACTCCTTAAACAGAAAAAAATCAATCTGTTCACCTGGCTCAGTAATCAGCAAGGGTACTCCAAATCTGTGAAAAAAAGCTAAATTTAATTCTCTTATTGAAAGAATTCTTATTATTAACCCTAATTGTTTTAGAGTTGATAGGGCAATAATCTTCTATAAATCATACTTAAAATTATCCCCTAAACCGGCTATAAATATTGTTATTTTGTTGTTGTTGAATATAACTTTGGCGCCGGTTTTTGACAGGGTGTTATCTACAGGATACGCTTCTGGCCAGTCGAAGATTGTAAACACATTCTGGTAGCCATTTGAGGAAGGTTAAGGTTCTACCAGATCAATGTGAATGTGTTTGAATCTTCCAGATGGTGGTGTAAAACTTCACATTGTTAATGAATCGTGACGAGAAACCTTAGCATGCTGACATGGTAAACAAGCGCGTACCCATCTTTTGATGTAAATTTTTATAAAAGGCTAAACGTATTGCTCAGCTACTAACTATACCGTAGTATTGATGCCCGGATGTCCTAAGTTGTGTGGAAAGTCAAAACTAGTTTGTCGAATGGGTTCCGTGACAAACAGTGGAACTGTCGAGATAGACATGTTGCAATATAGTTTTGTATCATTACTTTTAGTTGAAGCGCTGATACCTGTTATAGGAATTTTTAAAGCTCGTTTTCTGTTGTCTGGGATTTTGCAAAATTTGCAAAGTTGATTGTTTTGTAGACGTTTTGTAGATTTCTCAATAAAATTAAGTTGTCAAAATTGACGAGGTAACTTATCTGTTTTCTGTTGGAAGGCAAATGTAATAGGCTTGTGGCTCGTATATATGAAAAAAATTTATACCTTTAACTATGTGCCGAAAATATTTTTTGGCTTTGTAAATTGTTAACCGTTTTTGGTCATGTATTGTGTGTACGTTTGGCGCTTGTTTATTTAAAAAAAAAGTGGTTGTTTCTTAATCTACAAATTGCTGTAGGGCTACCCCAACTCTAAAATTTGATGCATTGGTAAAAATAGCGAGTTTGGTTTTTGCTATTTTTACATTTGTTGAAAGTTACCTATGTCTTTGAGTTTTATAAGATTATTAAATGAATTTGTTGAAAGGTGCTTGCAGAGCTGCTCCTGTTGGAATACTAAATCTGTACAAATATATAGTTTTTAAAAATTGTTGTAGATTTTTTGCAGATTTTTTTTCAGCTACATTTGGCGAGTTTGATCACAATTTCATGTTGTTTGAAACGTTAAAACACTTTTTTTTTCTGAACTGAATGCAATTAAAACTTTGTCGATGTAAACATAAATAAATAAATTTTAAATGTATGTGGACTTTGCTACAGGTCTGTGCTGCATTTTGGAGTGGTATCCGGTTTTAGAATATTTTGTTTATTGACCGGAATTTGGTTGTAGGCTCTAACTATGTCGATGGTAGAAAAAAAATTGCTATGAAGAGTGTGAGCAAATTTAATTTAATATTAATTTTGTCTTTCTATAATCTTTACAGAGTTTTTATTTACCACCTTGTTTAGGTACCATGTGAAGTGGATTTTTGTCGTTAATATGGTTAATTGTTGGAACATGATTTTCATGAGTGATGAACTTGTTGTTTTAGCAACGTAGTGCTATCGAGATAAGCCTATAATTGCATCGGCGAGATTGGTTAATTTATTCAGCTGCTTATATTTTTGTTTGACGAGAATAGTTTGCACTGATTTTGGCAATCGACCGAGCCAGAGTGGTCGTAGTGCGTTGACTGAAAAATTATTTTTTCCAATTTTTGAAGGTGACGTAGGAATTGGGATGGTTTCCTGTCTAATCTTTTTGTGCTCTAAGAGTCGGCGAGTCTTCTTGTCTTATGAAACACTTAAGCAATCAATTTTTTAATATTTTTTGATTTGTCAAAATATTACGAACTTTAATTGCGAATATTAATTCCAGGTTCATAGCTTATTAGTTTTGTCTCTTCTGTGATGATGCTCCCGAGCGCGAATTGCGTTTCAACTTGGGCAAACTATAACTCCGTTATCCAGAATGGTGGTACTCGGACAGCTACGGTATTGATGATGAGTGTAAAGTTAAACGCAAAAAATTTATATATATATATATATATATATATAAAATACACTGCTCAAAATAATTAAAGAAACACATATTTAGGACTTAATATTTTTTTATGTTTAACATTATGCAAATCTAATAACGCTTAATTCAATGATTCACAGTTTGTCCAAAAAAATTTGTAAAAAACAAAACAAGTTTTATATATTTTTTTTAAGATAAATGTTTAACTCAATTTTGTTCAGACTTTTTTGTTTATTTATGCGTTCATCCGGGGAAACAATATATGTTAGAATATTTGTTATCAAACTTTTTGATTTAAAACTTTATTGAGTATCTGAGTTAAAATTATTTTGTTTTAAAAAATTTGACTATCTGAAAATTAATGTGTTTCTAAACATTTTTGGACAAATTGAACAGTAGTTTTTTTTTGCTTTTAATATTGTTTTTTATTTAACTATACACGTTATAGTAATAAAAATTATAACCATTTACGTTGGTTTATTAATTAAATGAAAACGTTATCTAATAATCTAAGAAATCTAAACTAATAATTTTTAGAATAATTATACAGATACTTAGTACAAATCAATGAAGGAGCATTACTAAATACAGAAGCAAATTTAAAAATAGCAATTTTACAGCTGTGATCGGAAAGGAACCGGTTTAGTACTCATAATTGAATGAATGAATACAACACGACAATACATAGAAGAAAACAAATTAAAACAACTTACGACAAAACTTTTCACTAACTTGTGCTTTTTACAAAAAATATATTGATGTTAACCAACTATTACTAAATATAACTTTACATATAACACGCTTATACCGATGAACCCCCAACTACCTAAACTGCATGGTCAACAAAAACTATCAGATCTGTAGTACTTACAATAGAACCTTCAACTAGCCATTTTGATAAATTACTTACTAGTAAGATATTAACTAAACTATAACAAATTAATCATAATTACTATACCTTAAGTTCCAAAAATTTAGCTAAACAACATTATAATATCTACTACACTATCATCTTCTTTGATATAACAAATTTATACTAGAATCCATTACTGCTCTCCATATTACTTTAACATAAAAAGCCAAAAAATAAGTGATATTGTACTAACCAAATTTAGAACAAACTAGACTTCTAATCTATCTATATTTCGAACACCTACAAATGCTGGAATAACCATACTATACAACTTCAACTACAGCAGTAACCATACATTTTCAGTTTACTTGCTCTAACTAATCTACAACTCGAAATAAACATTATTATTCAATAATTTTACTATTACAACAATCAACAAAATCAACAGATACAAACAAAAAAAAAGTATTAAAAACAATATACAAAAAAGGCATTCTAGAAGCCTACTAAATTGACAATTTGAAAAACAATAACAAATACTGGCTTAACAAACAACTAAATATTTTTAATTTATATACTATTTTTTCAAACCAAATAAAATACAATAAGATGATAACTACACTTTAACATATAACAACTTATACTTGTTACATCTCGTACCTCTTGGGGTTTTAAACAACAGGAGCAACTGGAAATCATTTAGTGTGATAAAATTACTTATCTGAATTTTTTATAAAAAATTAGCTACAGGTATTTGATATTTTTTTACTTTTACGGCTAGTATATTTATATGAAGTTTTACAGCATTAAATAATATCTCTCTATTTCACAAGAAACCCGAATTTGACAAGTGTACATGAGATTGATCAAGTAAACTTGACCGTGCTAGTTTTATGAAAATACTTGTAAATTAAAACTATTAATTCTTATAGAAACTACATAACAAATAATAAACATTTCATACTGCATAATAAAAAAATCTTTTTTGGTTATTGTTTACAGTAAAAACAAATTTCATGATGTTACAGGCGCGATTAATTTGGACAGTATATCTGCTACAAATGACAAGGACATTTACAACCTATTAGCAAATCAAATTTATTTTGTTTGTTTTGCAAATATTTTAGACGAACTCGTCAATCTTTAAGTTGATCACAGTTTTGGCTCAGATAACGTCTTACCTATATTTTTGAAACACTGCTGTTTTACTTTATTAACTCATTTTTGTATTATTATTGTCAGGAATCTTTTCCCAAATCTAAAAAATTAATGTTTTACAATTTTATAAAATTGGATCAAATCCTAACATCCAAAATTATAGGCAATCAGCAGCTTCTAAAGTAAAACTTCTCTACTCTCATGCCTTTTGCATTTTGCAATATTATCAACAATAATAAATATTGTTTTTAACAAAATGAGTTACCACAATCTAATCTTTCTATATATACTGACTATATTAATAAGGCTTTTAAAAGAGGAATGTATGCCATCTATACTGATATCAGTAAAGAATTTGATTGTATTAGATAGATTACAGCAAGTCAAGATAAATAACTTAATATCATAATTTTATACAGCTACGTCTGGGGTATCACAAGGATTTTATTTGGAACCATTGTTTTGTTTCAATTTTTCTTAATGATTTTTATGACTGCTTTAAATATTCTATTTATTATTTACGGATGATCTAAAAATGTTTGTTTGTATTAACTCTGTTGTCGATTGTGTGCTCATTCAAACTAAACGTTGGTGTTCTGAATAATAATATGTTTGGGTTTTTAAAGCAACTGATTTAAATGATATTAGAGCATTGTTGACCTTATTTTTTTTTTTTCAGTTTTATGGCAATTATATAGTAAGTTGTCATATAAACTAATCCGTAGTGGAATTAATTTATTGCTCGATCAAACTCAAAGCTACTTGGGGTTGCATTGCTTCAAGTATACAAATGGATTTGTGTATATTTAAAATTATAAGAATAAAAAAAAAATTACTTATAGGTGTTTATACAATATGTATGCGGTAACAACGTTTCCATTGAATTGTAAATCACTATCAATAAAAGGTTTTGTAATAATAAACATAAAAAATTAATCAAATAAATAAATAAGTCATATATTTAAGCATTAAGTTTTTTCAAACCATTAAAATAACATTGAATAACCTTATACGACTTATCACATTCATCTTCTCCTGGAATAAGAACACATCTTTTAGCAATATGGAAATATTCTTTCTTTATAAGTCCGGCTATAACATCCAGATCAAATTCACCATCCTTGTTCATCGTCTTATTTTTTTTGAAAACACATCTATAATGACATTTTAGTGCCGGAGAATTGCTTTCATTTCCATCTTCAAAAGCTCTTGTAGCTGTTTTGTCTATATTGTATTGATTGGCGCATTCTTTTTCGTCTTTCTTGTAGGTAATCAAGTCTTCTTCAGTAGGAGAATGCTATAAATTAAATAAGATAAGTGAACTAAAGAATTGATTGAATATTTTTATATTGTAATTAATTAAATTAGAAACAAAGATTGAGGACTTAATTGTGGGGCCCTAATAATAGGTTTTGACAAATATAATTAAAACTACAATTATGTTGATAACATTCACATATTAAGAAATATATATATATATTTTTTATTATTAGATTTTCATGGGGACTTACAAGAAGAATAATTATCAATGTATTTACTTAAATAATAATATTTAGATTTTAGAATTTAAACAAGATATTTTACAATTTTTTATATTTTTTAATTTGCTATTTTGGATATAAAAATAAATACTTACAACGTAGTCGTAGATCTCTGCATATGTTACAGATACAATCACTAAGAGAATTAAAGCAGTCTTCATATTGAATACAGGAATGAAGGATTAAACTAAAATATTTTGAATTTATATACATATAAAAGAACCGTTATTTTTATTGAACGGAAATTGGGCGTTGGAACGAGTTTTGGCTATAAAATAGAAATTACTAAATATCTGATATCTATTTTACGGTGAATAAAATAAATAATATATAGGTATGTTAATTAAATTTGTTTAATCTGAATATTTTATTATTTCAAGTTGCAATATTGTCTGTATTATTTATTTTTTATCATTTTTAAATATATGTACATTCAGGGTTGAGCAATTTATTTAAATTTAAACTGATATGATAATTTTAAATAAGTATTCTGCCCGAATGTTGTAACTGATATTTTAAAATATTATTTGATATTGTTATACAATATAACTTATTTTATGATGAAATAAATGAAAGCCATATGTTCTTGATGTACTGAAAGTATAAAAGTTTGTAGAAAACAAATACGTTGCAACAATAAAAAAATTATAACTGTCTAATTATTTGTGACATATCAATTTTTCAGAATTTTTTCAAGAAAATGAATTAATGTATTGGATAAAGGTATTTAGTAATTCAGTGCAAAATTTATCATTTAAAATCTTTCATCATAAGATAATAATAATACTTTATTTACGGTATAATTTTACTATTTACAACTACATCAAATATACATAAATAATGATGTTCTACAATACAACCATAAAGAATACAAATATAATCATACATAAAAACCCATATATTAAACAAAACATTAGTAAGCATGACTCAGCTGACTGCTAAACGTAGATTTAGAGGCACAAAATACATTAAAATTAGTTGGTAAATTATTTGCAAATCTACACATTCTACCGAGCGGATTATTGAAACCATAATTAGTAGAATATAAGTAAATATAGTAGGCAATATAAAAGTTTTAGTGTACTCGCTGATAAATCCGCTGACATTCTATATACTAATTCAATTTTATGGCACTATTTCACATGATGTTAATATGTTCAACAAATGTAAGTTTATGATAAAAAATAACGCCTAAATCTTTTATTTCTGTGACTTTTTCCAACACTTTAATGTCAATTATATAGTTATACGAAATTTTACTTAACACCAAGTATTTATAGAATCTAAATCCAGTTGTAAAAGATGGCAGTCATTGAGAGATGATATTCTTTTAAACATTTTTAAATAAAATAAAATAAAAGAAATGACGATGAATTGATATACTGCAATATGATTCTAGAGGAACACCTGATGAAACAAGAATGGGTTGTGTATGGATAATATAACGTCAAACTTACATTAATTTTTATATGAATAATTGTTCAAGTATAATCTATCTTGGAGAGCTCAAATTTTCTTCAAACTAATTATATATTTTTTGTTTTGTTTTGTTTTGGTGAATATATTTCCTAAAAGAGCCATATCAACAAATTAATATCCAATTTGGATGAACAATTTTTTTTTGTAATTGTATAAACATGATTTCATGTCATCAATTTAAATAAATACTCTTATTATTTATTTTTGATTAGAATTTTTTTTAATATTTATATATGTATTTGTATATTACATTAAATGATTATTATGTCTACTTTTGACAAATATTTTTCTCTAACTTTTTTTTACGTTCAACCAACACTTTGTCAAGACCACTACTTAATTTTTTATATATATATCTTGAGTCCTGATTAAAACACAAAAAATACAGTTTTTTTCTTTAATTTGATTTATTGTAACAATTACTACATATTCAAAGAACTAATATTAAAATTATTACACATTTTCCAGAGCAATTAAGTCAAGTGGTGACGGTATTACTTTTTTGATTGGTTTAATATTTTTTTATTATTAAATTTAATAAATTTTAACCACTCTAGGAATTCCAGCACTACTTGTAATTAATTGTAAAATACGACTTCGTGGCCATTCTGTTAGCGGCATCTCTACTACAAAACTAAAACACCAAATTCCCAAACAGAAAGTGTTTGCGCATATGGGAAAGATACATTTTGACCTGTGTGTATCAAATTATATTTTTTTAATCTATTCAATTCAGCATATGGTGTATTGAAACACCATTTAATATTTTTATATGCTGAGCAATAATTATATTAAATTTGTCTAAAAATTGAGAAATCTTAGAAATTTTTCTAGCGTCTTTTTGAAAACTGCTTGCTTGGTCTAGCAACAAAACCATCAAAAGCAGCCAAACAACTTTTTGGTGTCAAACTCATAATGTAATGCTTTTGCATTTAAATAACATTTAACTGCATGACTTGTTTTTAATAATGAGGCTTTTAAAATGAACGGTCTAGCAAAATCTATCTCTGTATTCCAAAATGATGGAAGATTAGCCATCTGTGGCATATTAAACAACGGAAAATTTGGTGTCTAATAAATTTTTTAGCTAATTGTGGACCACCATGTCCAGAATACAAATGTAAATAAGCCACTAATGAAGTAGCAAAACGCTTCTTATACGGGATCAAATTGGATGTCGATTATTTAAAGGCAAAACAAATTGTTGCAATTGATCCCCGACTATGACAAAATCTTAACTTTTATTAAAAGTTTACAATATTGTTTTGAGCATAAATAGCCATATTCTTATTGTAAAATATTATTACTTCTTTATTGTGTTTAAGTAATTTTTAAAATAAAATTTTCTATTTTGATCCTCTAAATTTGACCTTTAGACAAAATTTGAACATAACGTAAAGTATATTCTAAAACATGTTGTATTTTAAAAGAAGAAAATCTTTCCAATAATTCAGCGAAAGGAGATGAATATAAAGAAATCACATGTCAAAATTATTTTTTTGTTTTAATTCTAAAATTGGTACATTAGTTTTAAAATTTGTTATTGGCCATTTATCTATGGTCTTATAGATAAAGCCAGGACTATTCTACCATAAATTATTATCCAATAAATATGAAGGAGTAATAATTCAATTCAATGCAGTGGAAGAATCAGTAAAACAACGGGATTTTTTAAAATTCAACATGCAAAAGGAATTATAGATTACAAAAGTTTTAATAAAAGCCTGGCTGCACCTATCTCTAACCAAGGAATGGTCTAAATTTTAAACTTTTGATTTAGCAGCCAATAAGTTCACATAAACAGATTTTTGTGTTTTAATTCTTAAATAAATAACTCCCGCTAAATTCATCTCGATATGCATCTGAAAATCTCATTAAACGTTCTATTAACCAATCTTTACAAATTATACAACGAGGAATAATATTATTTTTAAGAAAGATTACTCATTTATGATACAGTTTTATTGATTTGAAATATCAGTGGGTAATAATGCATCTCATTCTATTTTGAACCACAATTGTTGTTATAAAAGTTTTAAAGAAAACACAAATGGAACATTATATTCATTTTTGTTGTAAGTTTTAGTTATTCTTGATTAAATTCTCCTTTTTAAAGCTATTTTAAATATAATCCAATTTATAATTCCAATATATACCTAAGAGCTTAATACTATCAGAATTTGTTGGTAGTTTAAATGTAGAATTGTTATCTAAATTAAGAAATGAGTTGTTAGAACTTTCTTATTATTTCTTATTATTTTAAATTAAAACCACCTAATTAAATTAGGTAATTTTAATTAATTAATTGGGTTTGCAATATCAAAAAGTTTACATTACTAAAGTCAAGTACGAAACTACAATAGTGCCATTGTCCTGTAGAACTCAGTATTTGGGCTACTATTATTAGGTAATAATATACCATAAGTATTTACTGAAGGTACTCTTAAAGAAGTGCGAATATGCAAAGAGAGATCCGTATTCATTGAAGTATTAGATGATACATCACAAACAGGTTTTTTAAAGATTGTTCTGAAACATTAACTTTTGTCAATACTGTTTCCAAAAGTAAAGGCGCATTAATATTTACTAAATAAGCATTAGTACGAATATCTTATTTTTGCCTTGCCTCAAAATGTAGCAAGGTATGATCTATACTAACGCAAACTTTATAAGTGTATTTAGATGTATAATTTCTAATATTATGTAAAACTAATCACACAAAGCGTTATTTATATTGATTTGGCAACTTTTTATCGAAATATCTTATGGAAATGTCGGACATATATTTAATTTATGTTCTCTTTACAAAGAGGGCAAGAAGATTTTAACATTTTAGAACTTAATACATTTGTTGCTAATAATATCTTTTAAAACTTTAGGTTTTGAGTTTTTTTTTATTAATTGGTTCTAAAACTTATTTTCAATATCTTTTAATTTAGTTGTTCTAGTTTGATAAACCTTGATTTTCTCCGGCAGATCTTAAATAAGATCTTGTGATAATTTAAATTTTGTCTACAATCTATTTTTCTTGTTGTTTAAGAAAGCAAATGAGCAAATATCTTCCCAAGAAAGATTCTTCATTTATGATTATTTCATCAAATTAAATATTAATTGATGTTTAATTTATTTGACGTATGTTAAATAATTACATTAATTATTATATATATTTTTCCAAATCTTTTAAAAATATTAAAAATATAGCAGTTTATAAAAATGGATCAAAAATAGAAATAGGAAAGTTCTGACCTATTTATAGACGTTTTTCTCTAACATTAGTGTACAATTACTCTACTCTAATGCGCTTTGTTTAAGATTAAGTGTTTTGTTTAAATTTGTTTATAAATGATTATGGTGGTTTATTATGTTTAATTAGAATAACTAATAATCTGTTTTATTAAAATCATTTATAATACACTTTCTCTATACTGTGTGTTTGTATTGCACTAACAAAAAAGTCCTCAATTGTATTGGTTTTTTTGCTATTCCTAACTCTCCATAGTCTCATGGTTTTCCGTTTTGTTGGTTTTATTATTTTATTTTTTTTGCTTTTTTATTGATCACCGAGTCTAGGGGTGGCGTTTCTGCTTGGGTAGGACTTTTACCGCTACTTTTCTCTAGAAAAAGAGAAAGCAACATGCTTTCTCTTTTACTTTATTGTTTGACTTCACGTTTGAGCATTATCCTGTACGGTGGTTATATGTGGATGCTACTGCTACAAAAATTCTATGTTTACAGGTCCAGTTATGTTGGGTAAATATTGCATCAATATTGCTACAGATTTTTTGATGGTTTTCTTAACGTTTATGCGCTTTGTTTACTCACACTACAAACTATTAGGCGATTTTTGTTGTGCATCTGAGATTGCTGTATATCGAGAGTGTTATTGAACTACAACTTGGAAGTCAGTTTAATGTGTAAACTCTTACTTACCTACCTATCACAACTGGGTAGTTTGAAACTTTTTGCTCGATGATTTTTGATGTCCACCATTCTACAGACTTTATTGCTCACTTTTTTTTGCCATCTATTTGATTAAAAACATTGCGCCTGTCTTTGTAATTCGATCAAATTTAACCGAATTTACAGGATTAAAAAGTTACTCAAAACAAAATATGTGGTGAGCAAATTAGTTTTTATATTTTAATTTGTATAAATAAACCTAGAAAAGATAATACACAAGAAACGCGTTTTCTATTAATATAATTTATTTTTTATTTAATAATATTAAATTAATTTATTACATAATGTAATATACAATTTAAAGACGCTTTTTCTTAAAATCTACAAAACATTTGTACATTTGATAAGTATGATCGCAAACATCAATACCTTTTTTAGCGATGCATTTTTCAGCAACTGGATATTCATCTTCAGTGGTTAGAGATTTGACAATTTTATAATCAATTTTTCCATTACTCTTCATAGCTCCAGTAGCTTGGGCAAAGCAATTATAATAGCATTTGGTAGCTGGTGATACATTATCGAAACCATTTTCTTCGTATTGATTCAACTCACTGTTATCTAAATTAAATTGCTCTCTACAAGTTTTCTCAAACCCTTTAAGTTTTGTTAGTGTTGCTGAATCTACGCTCTATAAACAATAACATAGTTTTAATACAGTATATTTGATTTAATAATAATCTTACCAAATAATCAGTAATACGAGCATTGACTGCAGCTGTAGCTACAATAAGTATTAATACAATGATCTTCATCATTTAGTAGTTTGTTAACTGTGAGACCTACTATAAATGCTGTTAGTATTTATAGTATTATTTCAGTATGAACAGGTTTAGAAATTTAGTTCAATAGTTTAATTTTAGGATCTAGTTAAATTTTTATTATTCATTAAAAAGACATTTCGTCTGCGAATTAATGAAACTTATAATTTATTAGAAATGATATAAATTTGAATGAATACATAAATTAGAACAATATAACTGTAATATGTTTGTTATATTAACAGAGAAAAGAAAAGTATGTCGCAGATATTAAAATTGTTATTATTTTATTTTATTGCTTTATAACCAGTCCTATTACATTTTTAGATGTATTTTATGACATTGGATAGATGATTTAAAATCTTATTATTTGTAAGTAGGGATATAAAATATATGCAAAAAATCAACAAGATCGTATATATTAAATATTTATTTGGTAAAGATATTTTCTGAAAATTGAATTAAAAACACATCTTAAAATAATAATTTGTTAAACATCTATTAAATATAATTACATCCCGATTTAATAGGTTATTGTATTTAAAACAAGTAAAACATTATTTGTATTTAACAATGTTTGCTGTTTTATATTGCAACTATTATTGTTACTATTGATGGTGTTTTTTCATGAATCAGTTAGCATGTACATCAATACACATTTTATTAAACTATGCATTACAGTATCATAATATTGTTAAGAGATATTAACATTCTTTTTAAAATCAAATTAATTAGAAAAACAACGCACTCACTCACTCATAACTAAATCTGGAAATTATATGCACTCAAAATGTTAAAAATGTGCTCATATATATGCACGCAATTTTTCAAAATATGCACAAAATATCCTAAATTTGGTAAAAATATGCAGACATATGATTAATATAATAAATGTAAATATGTGCTATGTATAATAAAATGTTTAAATTATTAATTTATTTAAAAAGCTTGTTTTGGAAAAAAAATTAACAATACAAGAAAATATTGGAAAAAATGTTTAAGACCAAAACTGCATTTTTACGGAAATTTTCTAAGAAACTCATTAATATGCAAGATATGCAAAAAAATGGTTTTTGTCAGGTTTCTTCTATTTAGTTTAGATACGAAATTATTTAATTGACATATAAATATTATAGAATTTCCAGTTTTACTCATAACAGTAAATCTTTATAAATAAAAGTTTGTTGCAGATTTAACCTACATTTGTTAATCTTTGCTGGCTGGTCCGAGATATTAGCTTTAAAGACTTGGCACATAAATTTGTGGTGATTCTATAATATATATCATCATGTATAACCGACTATTTGAAATTGTCAGGCACATAAATTTGTGGTGATTCTACAATATATATATATCAACATGTATATCCGACTATTTGAAATTGTCAAAACCAATATGACAAAACAAAATTACACAATAACAACAAATAATTAATCAAATATTTGAACAATGACAATGATTAATTTGATTATATAAAACGGGGAATTCTGATGTGATCAACTGGCAATGTTTTGCTGGTAAAAAACTGGTGTTTTAATAGCAGGAATTGATCTAAAGATGACATGTGGTGGACGCTTTTATAATTCTTTGCTTGAGAAGTTTTAGTAGTACCGTGGATAATATTTTATGTCGTTTGATTTACCGACTCGTTCTGGTTAGGAACGTGTTATACTGGATGTGTTTTTGATTTTTGTTTTGCCTATTTTTGCTTTGTTAAAATTTGAAAGGGTTTTTTGTTTTGGTTATATTATTTTATTAGTGATTGTGTGATTGTGTCCGTTGACTGGCTAATAAACGTAGGTAATGATGTATCCGGTTCTCTTGTTGCCATGGCCTGCAGCTGATTTACTAACAATTTGCTAGTGTTGTCGATGCTGTTTTGTTTTGTTGTGCTTTCTAGGGTAATTGAGAAAACATGATATTTTTTTCTTCAGTGAAAATTGAGCATTTGTGTTGTTTATGTTGTATTCGGTCTTAATTTTGTTTTGAATTTTATGGCGGCCATGGTAAAATTTTGTGCTTTATTTGTTCATGCTGTCCTTGGCTAATTTAAAGTACAAACTTGAAACCACACACATAATATGTAGGTAAAACTAAGTTTTTATAATTACGAATCAGTTAGCATGTACACCATTAAACTATACTCAACGTAATAAGCTATGCAATACTGTAATATGTTAAGAGACTCTAACTTTGTTTTTAAAAGCAAATTAATCAGGAAATTTTGTTTTAAGACTTAATGTGTTTGACGCACTTATAACAGTCAATCTTTATAAAAAAAAGTTTGATGCAGATTTAACCTACTTGATATTTACTTGTTGATATTAGCCGCCTGGTCCGAGATTTTATTTTTAAATACTTGGAACATAAATTTGTAGTGATGTTGCAATAGATATCAACACATATAACCTAATAAGATACAGATATACTGACAGTGACATCATATAATTAATCAACAATATAAACAATGCTGTTATCAAAATATATTGCTAATAACAAATTAAATAATAACTTACATACTAAAAATTATAATGGTCGTTTATCGTTGTTTTCAATTTGTCAATTTTGTCTTCAATGTTATGCAATATTACAATTAATGGTAATTTTTGATGAACGTATGGTTCACTGATTATATATTCTATTAATACACATATTACGTCTTTAATTTTTTGTTTTTAATTTTAGGTAAGCTCAAGTCTATCCATATGAAGTTGGTAAAGTATTATTTTTAACACAGTTTTTTAGTACACTAGTTTGCTTAGATTTATAAAGGGTAGGCTATGTAACGTTTGGAATTTGAACTATTGTTTATTTTGTTTTTCAAAGTTATAATGACATTTATGAGTTGACAGAAACTTAGTTTTATGTTTTACATTTTCTAAATGAGACGTTTTATATTTAAACTAAGTTGGGAATTAATGAAAATTTACTTCCAAAGTGGTGAGTCTTCTATTTAAAGGGTATGAATTTTACGAAACAAATTTTATAGTAAAGAAGTGCTTTCAACGCAGTTTGTGGACTAATTTGTGAAGTGAGTTTGCAAAACTGGATTGTTAGTGGATAAAACAACACGTTCACGTTATCGTTTAATGCGTTCAGCCTGAAAATTGAATGCTGTTGTTCAGAGTGTGCTTGAACATACATCAACATCAACTCGTCATTGTTCTCAGGAACAGAACATTTTTTGCATTTTTTTTCAGACAAATTTTGCATAATGACTTTGGTTTAAAGGCCTACAAAGTTCAATTAGTCCAAAAAATGAAGCTTTGTGATTATCCGATGCGTTTCCAGTTTGCTAAAGATTGTTTAAATTAGCATTTTTATCGAAAAAATTTCCGATTAAGCTCATTTTTATCTTGGAAGCTATGTCAATAGGCAAAATTGTGGCATTTGAGGATCAGAGAATCCACACATAACTATTGAACAGTCTATGCATCCACAACGAGTAACCGGTCGGTGTGGTTTTTGGTCCGACGACATTATTGGTTCATTTTTTTTAGACAAAATTGTAGGTAATACCACTGCTGCATCGAAAATCAGTTAAAACGGATTTATGTCTTTTGCTTTCTGGGATATCACTATCAGCAAAATTAGCATTCTTAATTTCTAAATTAGTTTTTCTAACAAAATGGCCTGAAAGATTCTAAGTAGTTAATTTTTGTTTATTTTTTCTTACATTTTATTAGTCACATTTATTTATGTTAAACAAAAATTTTATCTACCACCCCGATTTGAAAATCAATCAGGAATTTTCATCGACCCCTTCAAACAAGTGGTAAGATTTATGGGACGATGTAAAATAGCTATAAATAAAGAAGAAAGTATTTAGTTTCAAGCCACGGATTACAAAAGGAAAATATAAAAGTAAATAAAATTTTTCGCATTGCATTGGTTTTTAAAGTCAGAAATAGGATACAATAGAAAATCCAATTAATGTTGAATTTGAATTCTATAATTAGATGCAAAATTTAGTTTTAATGGCTTTAGTGGACGCTGAGTATTGTTTTATGTTTGCAGATTGTAGTTGTCAAAGATTTAATTATCTGGTTTTTAGTAAAAATAACTGTTTTGAAAAATTGAGAAGGGCCAACCAACTATTAAAAAAACACGACAAACTTATGCTATTTATATTTGTTGGCGATGATGCATTTAGTTTATGAAAATGAAAACATAAAAAGTATTAAAAAAAAAAGTTTAACTACAGGTTTTACAAATTAAAAGACATGTACCTAACACATTTGAAATGAACGCAAACTTGTTTTGTGTTCTAAAAGGTTTTTTGATGTTTACAACGTAGCATTAGTTATAATGACTTGTATTTTGCTGCACAGTTTTCAAGAAAAAGTAAAACATCATTTTTTATACCACCTGATGTCTTTAATTCTGAAAAAGAAGAAATCAATGTAATTGTTTTGTGGCAAAGAAACAATAACAAAATGTTATTCTTACTATCTTAGCATAAAATTTTCAGAAAGCTTTAAATGAAAGCTAAACATATCATGAATTTATGAAAAAATGATATGGCATGGTCATAAGCAAACTAATTAGGTTATGTTTCTAATGCTTATTATTTTAATAAGAATGAATAATTTTTTTTCAAGTTTAGTAACTTTAGTTTCACTTTATACTCATTTTAATTTCTAAACAGATAATACATACGTGTTAGCTAAGTAAATTGTAATTTGATTTTTTTTTACAGTATTGCAATGTGGCAAATGCATAAATAATTTGCTTTTGGTGTGCACAGAACCTATCGAAATTAAGTTAAATTGGAAAAATTTGTTATCTTTAAAGTTTTCCGAGGTCTCAACCATACAAAATTATGTTTAGCTCTTTGCAGAAGTGGGTCTTCTTGTTATAGCGTTCAATTGAATCTGACTGACTGCAACATATTCAAATTTTGATTAACACTAATATCTGTTACCTACAGGTACTTACAGCAACTTTGCGTGCTTTGGCAAGCGCTATTCTTTAATTAGTTGTTTTGCTTAAAACTTGTGTAAAGCGGGGTCACACAGAATACCAATGATTGATGTCATTTATACTATTTTTTCTGTTTATAAAAGGATTTTGTGAGATTGTACTTCTTAATCAACTCCACTTCAGCATAGATAAAACTTATTGGTGTCTCATATGGGAAATGACATTATAAAAGGTCTTTGTTTTTGGGGAGATGCAACCAGTTGTGGTCGGTGTTACAAAAATTCACGTCTATGCGCCTTAAAGAACTCACTGTAACACTACCTAAAACCTATGAATGCAAGTGTTTGCGATGTCTGCTGCCGTAGATCATGATTATAGGTAATAATTTTTTCTAGATTTTGAATCTTGATTCAAAAATTACTTTTACTTTTTTTGTTTTAACTCTATACAAAAAGGGTAGCTTTTGTCTTTTACTGTCGCAGAATTTCATTTTAAAACGGATTATTTTTTTTGTAAATCCGACTAGTTGTTTTTGAAACTTTACTTCCGTTTGTCAACAAAAAGGTACAATATTAGCAAACGCAACTGCTCTGAATAATTTTAAAGCCAATGTTTTTGTCCTTATTTTTAGAATATCTGTCAATCACTAAGTTAAATAACACTGGTAGTATCGAATTTCTTTGTCGTACTTTTCTACCACACCTCACCTTCAGTGGCATACTGTAAAACGTTTTTAGTATTTCCAATCAGTTTTGCGTCTTTTAATCTTAAATATTGCGTGCAATACCAAATCAATAGCTTTTAAAATGTTTGCTGCCGCTTCTCAAACTACCCACTTTCTAACTGGCATTTAAGAGGTAGAAGTTTATGAAATACTTAATTCTAACAGAATTAATTGTTACCAGTATGAAATTGGCTGGATTCTTTGATTTTTTTTTGTTCGGGAAAATTGTTTCATTTAGTAGTAAGGTTATGGAAATTCTATTATGTTCATTAAACAACAAACTGCACCTAGTGCTTACTCTTCGTAGCTACAGTTACTTGGTCAGGACCAAAAGTTTTATTAGAACTAAAGACGAACGATTATATTTGTATATTGTGTGCATATAACCGCGTATTTGAATCTACGCCTTTCTTACCTAGAATTACTATTTTGTTACTGACTTGCTGTCTTTCTTTAATTGAAAGGACTCCGACGTCCGGTTTACAGTGACGGGTATTAAATTGCGTAAGGCGATCTTCAACAGGTTCTATATGACATCGAATAGTTTCTGATAGCAGGTTTGCTTGTGTTTACTTTTAATGGAATCTTGAGTAATACTGGGCATTTTTGACTCATCATTTAATGATTTATTGTTTTACGGCAACTTACATGGCGTCTTTTGATTGAATTTGGTGACTTTTCTTTACCTGCTGTTCCAGTCTATTATTGTTTCTGAAAAACCGACTGCAGTAGTCACAGGTATAATTAAATAATTTTTCTTAACAATTTAGGCCATTCATAACATTTTATCTTTTTTAAAATGGATTTTGTGAGAGTATACTCTTTACTTAACTCAACTTTAGCACAGTTAAAAGAACCTTTTTTTGGGCAGGTTTCACAGATATTTAGGTTTATGCGTCTTAAATAACTCATTGTAACACTACTCAAAACCTAAAAATGCAAGTGTTTGGGGATAATGTATTCTCCCAGCAGCTTTACTCTTTGCTAAATCTTTACTAAGTTTACTTCTATTCAAAGATGCTTCTAGAAGCCGTAGATTGTGATTCTAGAAAAAAAAATTTCCTGAATTTTGAATTTTGGTTCAAAATTTACTTTTAAATTTCTGTTTTGCCGTTGAACTAAAAAGACATCTGGCTTTTAGTCACGTTAAATTCAAGTTTGAGCGGCTTATTTTTTTGTAAAAACGTTTAGTTGTTTTTTAAAACTTTGCTTTTGTTTGTGAATTGATTAATTTTAATAAGAATGTTTTTATTAAGATTTGCAAATTTTCTGACATTTACCAAGTTAAATATCAGTGGATATAACGGATTTTTTTGTCTTTTCCGCATTGCATTTTCACGTTTTGGATAATGTTTTTGGTATTTCCAAATGAGATTGTGCCTCATTGTAGGTGATGTTATAACCTAACATCACCTACAATGAGTAAATTAATTTATTTAACGCCGGTCTATTTCTTTTGCCAGGGCTTATCATCAATGCCAGAGGTTAAAACTGATATATTTGGTAATTTTGCCGCAAATTCATTAGTTTCAATCTAAATTATTGGGCTCTTTAACGATTACGCAACATTGAGGCAGTACCTACTAATGTTTTTTTTTTATTTGAAGAAAGCGTACTCATTACAACATTTTTTTTTTTAACAAAAAAACTGACCCTCCAGTTAGAGGACTTGAGCTCGAGACTTCTAGTGTAGCACTTGCGTACGCTAACTACCTGGGCGTTTAATTATTGTAGGTGAACTTCAGGCATACTATCCCAACTAGCACCAAAGTGGCCGCAACTGAGATGGGAACATTGAAACAGTAACTGCTACGTAACTGCCACTCAAACTGCGACTTTCGTAAATAAATAACTTTATTTAACAAATTTATTGTTGCTGCTACGTAGTTTTTACCAGGAATGGCTACTACATAGTTATGTTACTTCTAGGTAGCTTTCCCGGTAGCTGAGTCGTCGTAGTTACCAGTGGGACAACTTTAAAGTTTTTGGAACTTAATAGTGGCAAACGATAGTAGCAACGACTACCTAATGCTACTAAAATGCGACTTTACAGTTTTAAATACTTTCAAGTAGCAATGATAGTTTCCGCGTCAATTTTGGGACGTCTGCGCAACTTTAACTGCCTGGAATTTATTTGGAACGTTCCTATTACGTTATATAAAGTTCCTACAACAGTTGCCGCTACGTTCCCGCGACTAATTGTGCTAGTTGGGATAGCGCTTTGCAAACGTGAGTATTGCGTGATGCAATACTAAATTAAAAGCTTTTGAGATATCCAATGACGCAATATAAATGTTCTTAAGTTTGAGGTTGTTTTTTTAAGGTGCTTTTAGGATGCATAAGTTTGTTTTTTTTTTCTACTCAGTCCACAATTATCTGGAAAGTTTGCTGTTACTTTTCAAACTACTTATTTTTTTACTGGTATTTTTGTGTTTGTAAAAATGCCCTTTTTTTACATAACTGATTGTTTTCAGTCCGAAATTGACTAGTTTGTACGGTTTGGTTTTAAATTAAAATTGTATGAAAGACATAGAGAAGAAGAAAGTTGAAACAAACTGCATCCAGTGGTAGTTACAGCTATATGGTCAGGACTGAAAGCTTTTTTTGCTGTAGGGGGGACAATATTGGTTATTCCTGGCTGACTGATTTTTTGCGCTTTTTTTTTGTTTCAAGGCAGAGTCTCCTAATTAGCACAATTAGTCGCGGAAACGTAGCGGCAACTGTTTTAGGAACTTTAAAGTGCTTTGCCACTAGCTATGGGCACGTAATAGGAACGTTCCAATTACGTGCATGCGACCTAATGGGAAATATTTTGTTGGTGATTGCAACGTAACGGCAACTTGCCTGGAACTTGTACGGCTACGTTCCAGAGACGTACTGGTTACGTAGCGGCGTCGTCGCGGCGTGGTAGCCTTGTTGAACATGGAACCTCCCTCCTACTTTTTAAAACTTTTAATAGTGCTTGCTTTGTCTTGCAACAGACTTTGTTATTTTTTTGTTTCACTCCTACATAATCCTTGTCTAGTTTACTTAAAAACTCAGAAAATGGAATACTTAGTAAATAATTATAATATCCAAAACAACTTGCACTCTAATTCCCGATGGTCTGAATAACAAAATTAAAACGTATGTTACTTTACTGATAAACATAATGGTGCCAAGTTGAAATCGAACATCGCGCTATTTAAAATAATTAATTTGCAATTACACGCATTCATTTGTTATATTTTCTGCAGAAATTAAAATAAATTAACCATTTTCTAGTCATTATGACATATTTTTAAATAATATCACAGGTGTCTATAAAGATGGCGAATTTTTGAAAAAGTATCTTTAAAGTGGTTATTACTAAAAAAAGCGACTTCAAAGTAATCGTTACTTAGCAATACTGGACCGGAACTGTGAATGTGTAACTATAAAGTAATAATTACTACAAAGTGCCAAATGAAACTGCAATGCCACTTTAAAGTTTCCTGTGAGTCCTTATTGTATTATCTGGGACTCGAAACTCAAACTGGGTGGTTTTAACCTTACATGGCTTTCTCAACAAGTGTCAAGTACAACCACAACTTAATGTTGAATTAAATTAATCCTGTTAATCCATCAAATAAACATCGGAAAACAAAAATTTTGTGCTATACACTGCACTTAACAATAATGCTGCACTCAGCACAAATTTTTAGGTTAACTATTTTAATTTTATAATATTATTTACCGCTCCTCAATATTGGCATATTGGGAACTGTGTGGTGAAATCTACTTTATAGTGATTTTGAGAGGTGACACGGACTTTGTAGTAGCCTACAGCACAACTACATTTAACTCTGCAGGTAACGACAACGTTATTGACACTAATATATATTACTAATAAGTTCCAGGCAGTTTAAGTTGCGCAGACGTCCCGAAGTCGTCGCGGGAACTATCAATGCTACTTGAAAGTAATTATAATTTTAAAGTCTCATTTTAGTAGCACTATGTAGTCGTTGCTACTATTATTTGCCACTGTTAAGTTTCGAAAACTTTAAAGTTGTCCCACTGGTTACTAAGATGTCCCAACTACCGGGGAAGCTACCTAGAAGTAACATAACTATAAAGTAGCAATTCCTGGTAAAAACTACGTAGCAGCGACTATAAATTTGTTAAATAAAGTTATTTATTCACAAAAGTTGCAGATTTAGAGGCAGTTACGTAGCAGTTACTGGTTCAAGGTTCTCATCTAATAGTTGGGCTGCGTGCTCATTGCCGATTTTTTACTATTAACTAAGCAGATAGGCTGTATATTTGGATAACAGGTTTGCTACTGACTTGCTGCATTCTATTAGTTAGAAGAACTCCGGTTTAATGGATACTTTAGTGACTGGTGGTAATTCATCTTTTCTTGTGTTTAATTTTAATCAAATCTTGAGTACAACAGGGCATTGCTTGATTATCCGTTATTGCATTTCTATTTGTTTCTACAATCAGATTAACAATTATGTTTTCTAATGTATTTGTTGCGCCTTGCAACATTTTGCAACGATAGGTTAGCTTATTTCAGCCTTAAGTAGGAACGGCTGAGGGCAAGAAGAGGCGTGTATAATGCTACATTACGCTACTTGCTTTGCTAGAGTTTTATTTTGACTCTCACGGTTCAGTTTTACTGATGGTCCTAATTGTTAATATTTGAAACTGGGGAGAGTCAGATACTTTTGCTATTTGCCCGCGCTTGTATTTTGTTGTTGTTGACATTTAGACCACTGGGAATAAATTACATTACATCAACAACTGCTGTAGTCATTCTTTGTTTTTATTAGAGAGTCGTATTCCCCCAGTTGATACCAGTTCTGACATTGAGCGGCCGAAAAGGACACTGACCGGGCCTTGCGTGAGGTGTAGGCCTGAACATAACATGTACAACACAGATATATTGACTAATCTGCCGCTAGATAGTGTATTCTTTAGATGCAATTCCCAATATAAAACAGCATTTAATTGTGTGTAATTTAAAATACATATTATTCATTTTAATAGAAGAATGTAATAAGTCTTTTTTTAATTATTATAGAAAATGTTAGGTAAATAAAATTATTTGTCATTACGTCACTAGTCAATGCACCTTCCGCCGTTAAACTATGTTTTTTTCAGAACAGTTTTGAAAGGTTTTGTACGTCAATCGCCGGAGCAAGTTGTTTCTCAAAGGAAATCAGCAATTATTTTATCAATTTGTAATTTGGGTTGTCTAAGTTGTCTACTAGTATTATCAGAAATGATACAAAATTTGATTTTTAATGTACATTAAATTAGAATCAATGACATATTTTTAATTGTAAATTTATCTATGGTATGCTGTAGTGTAAGCAAATTAATTAGTTAACATTAAACGTCAAAAATATTAACCCATAATTATTTAAATGTCAAATGCAAGATTCAAATAATTTATTTTTGGTACTACTATGCATTTTGTTTTACAGTTTTTTTATGCGATAATTCCAAGTGAAACTCAAAAAATAACTTATGAGGCATAATTATGTTAAAATATTGAAATATTATATTTATATATTACATATATTTTAAACGCAACTTTAGTGATATTTTAGGTTTTGCTGTAAGCTTTACTGTTCTTACGGAGTTTTTTCATCTTTTATTTCAAAAGCTAAAGTAAAAGATTTAAAATGTCTGTATTTCAATTCATCTACTTTTTGGTAAATATTCCTATAAATTACTGTGTAAGTCATCTTATATTATATTTTATCTACAATACTACTTTACTATTGCATCATATTGAAAATAATTTTAAATTTAACCCTTGACATGTTTATCATTGTTTTTAATAAGAATTTTATCACTGCAATTATAAATAATAAATTATTCTAGTTGATATATGGTTAACATTAAAAATAGAAAGTTTTATATCAATATATTTATTTGAGAATATCATAACAATTCATTAGTGCTTTTTCTTGAGTAAATATTCCACATAACATTTGTATGATAAGTAAGCGGTATCACATGCATCTACACCTCTCAGCTGTACACATTTATCAGCGGTTGCCCATTCTGCTTTTGGCACGATCGCATGTAAATTTTCGGTGTGGAAAATTCCATCGTTATTCATCATGTCCAAACTAACAAACACACACTTGTGGTGGCACTTCAAATTGTGATCATCGGAAAACTTTCCTTCGTCGAACTTTTTTACGAGTTCTGGGTCGACATTGTGCTTCTTAATGCATTCCGCTTCGATTTTCTTGATTTGTGCTTTTGATTCAGCATCTACATTCTAAATTATAATTTGCATTAATATTATATAAATAAATTTAGAGTATTTACTTACGAAATTGTCTTCAAAATCGGCAAATGCCGATGCAACGACGAGCATTAAAATTACAGCGACTGATTTCATTTTGCTGGTTGGTTTAGCTGTGAATTGATTTGTTAATAAAATCACGTTATATACAGAATGTTATCTATTTAATTAATAAACACGTTATCTGCTTGGACAATTAGAATTCTTATTTTTATCAATCAGAGGTCAACTGTTAATCACTTCGTAGTGTATTTTGGTAACATGTCAATTGGATTTTTCTAGACACACTTATCTAATGTATATAAAATGTATTTAAAACATCATTATCTTTATCATTGTTGTCTCTGTTGAATGTTATGATAAATAAATGTCCATAATTAATGAATTGTTGTCAACAATTTGTTTGAACTTAATAATGGTTCTTACATGGTAAGAATTAATTGGCGACATACAATGTACAGTTAAAATAAATAAATGAGTGAAAAAATATTTAAAAACCATATATCTTAAATTAATTGTTTTCTGGTAACTATCGTTTTGGCACGGTGTACGTACATGGTGTTTTCAAATAACTAATAATTGAATGATTGAAAAAATATATTAAATGGTTTTTTGAGTACTATAAAGTCAGGCACCCATATATTTGTTTTCTATTTAAAATTATAGTAATTGAGTACTTGGCAGTGAAAATATCGAATGTTTAATTTTTAATTTATGCATAATATAGTTTTTTAATTATTTTTTTAATTAATTTTTTATCTCAATTTTATAAAACGTGATTTTTTAATTATATAGAATATCAGTAAAAAATTCTAAATTTTTTTTTATATATAATACATGTTGCTATTTAAAAAAACTAAAATTTGTTGCTATTGCAAGTTTGCCAAAAATGGAAACATATTATAGTCTATTTAAATTAGATATTTTTCATAGATATTTTACCCACAGCTTAGCGACCTGTATACTTAGGTGTATTTGGACTGTCTGAAGACTATTTTCACCTAGCGCACGCATAAAAATAAAAAGGGTGGTTTTGGAGTAATTGACATATTTATATAATGTTTTGCGTTTTTGAATAGTTTTTTGCATTTTTAGCAGTTATTTCTATTAAAAGTTGTAGAACGAAAAAAATTCAATTGATATAGGTCATTTGAATTTTTTTATAGTTTTCCGTTTTTCCGCTAGAAGGCGCGGACAATAAAATATATATTTTATTTTTTTGCGCTTAGAGCCGAAACAATGCATTTTGGTAAAAAATTACAAGAGATCAAAGTTGTATTGCAAAAAAATTCCGATTATTATTGGCTGTTTGGATTTCCCTATAGTGTGAGCAATTTTTGCTAAAGAATGTTGACAAATGTTGCAGATTCTTACCTTTTGCTGATTTTTTAAATTTTCAACCAAAACTATGCATTTTCTGGAAATATTATAAGAGACCTAACTTTAGAGCAAAAAATTTTTGATCAATATAGGTTTTTTGATTTTTTTATAAATGCGTGCATTCTTCTACCGGAAAAAGGAAAATTATAAAAAAATTCAAATGACCTATATTGATTGGAAATTTTTTGCTCTACAACTTTTAGTAGAAATAATTTTCACCCAAAACGCATAGTTTTTGCTAAAAATGCTGTCTTTAGACAGTCCAAATGCACCTAAGTACACAGGTCGCTAAGCTGTATGTATTTTTTTTCTAAAACGTCGTTTCTTTTTTGTTTAACTTGAAGGGACTATTATGTATAAACCTGGTTTTATAGTATTTAAAAAATATTTAAAATATAGTTTAAAAAAAAATACTTAAAATAATAATTGATTAATTTAAATTGGTTAAAAAATAACGAATTATTTAGCTGTAAGTTTTTTGTCTAACATCCAATTTTTGTTTTTTTAATTGCGGATAAATGCAAGGCACCTTGTGTATTTATTGCAAGCCATTATATAATCTAACGCCATGGAAAACGACACTGGTCATTGACATCTACTGTTCCAGGAAATATTTTGCCACTAACAGAATTATTCATGCTTAGGAACATGCTTCAATCCAATTAACCTTGGTTGATGTAACCCAACAACCAGATGAATGAAACCTCAAAGAGCTACGTCTTGTGCGGAACTATCCGTAGGATGCATCGTCAGATTATCTAAGAAAGATCTTGATAAGAATTTCTGGATTTATGCTCTTATGAAAGGAGCGGTCTTATGTGTTAATATTTTAAACTTTATTATAAATACCTGGTGTTTTGAGAAAAAGTTTTATTAACTATATGATTTTTTTTTAATATACTTTGTCATTATTTTTTGTGAGTGTTTTAAAAGAGTTGCAGTGCGATACATGATAATTGTTCTGAAAAATAAAGTTACAAATAAACGACAATGTACACAAAAGTGTTAACAGGAAACTGATAAGCCAGCTTTAAAAAATACTTAAATGAGACTTTTTATCAAAAATACTTGTTTGTAGTTTCATTAGCAATAAGTTTTTTTAGATATTTTTGGTTTTGATCATTGTTTTCAAACTAAATATTCAAAGGTCTAAAATTTTAGAAGATGGGTCAAGTTTGTTACAATAAATAGACAAAGCACGGAAGCTAAGCTTTACCCACTAAACTATCCCTCAATCTTATATAGGGGTATAGCAAATAGCACTATATATAGCCTAAACTAATAGCTATTAATTAAGCGAAATGATACGGCAGGTTAGTAAAAAAAAGTTTTTTTTGTTAGACTTTTTTTGTTGTTTAAACATTTTTGCAGTTTTTTTGGTAAATTGAATTTAGTATTGAATAAAATTACATCTAAATGGTGTTGACTATGACTTAAAAGAAGTCGTAGTCAACATGTTATGGTATGCGTTTTGAGATTTAGTAAGTTTATCAGTTTTGAAATAGAATTTGAACATAATCTATACATAATGAGGTTGTTCACAAACATAACATTACTTATGTTGGTATTTATATGTTTTTTAAATTAATTTTCTTTTGAGTTTTACTAAGTATCTTGGTGAAGTATTAAGATGTATGTCTTCATACATTTGTGCCACAAATTATCACAGATTCTACTAGTGTGGTATATATATTGTTCTCAATACAGATACGGGAAGCAAAAGGCAAAGGTGGTAGAAACTTTTTGCAAAGTGTTTTAGTTAGGCGTTAATTGCCACTATTTAAGGTTTCTAAAGAAAGTGGTTATCAATTTTTATACCCAAAAGTTGAATTTGAGTTTATTATTTAGTTTTTGTGTGCATTTGCAGGTGATTTTATGTTTAAAGACATATTTATGTGCGTGGAATTAAAGATTAGTTATAGCATTTTCTCTATTATGCGGTGATGTTGGTTTTGTTGAAGTTAATAACTATTTTTTTCTCATGCGTGCACATTTGACAATTCTTGAAATCTTTATAAGAGTCTTGTTAAAACTAAAGTTTGGTTATTATGTATGGATGTGATGATAGTATTGTCTGCGTACAGCCAACTATTCGCAGTTTGTGAATTTTTGATGTCATATTATATAATAAATAGAGAAGTGGGCCCAGTACATTGCTTTGTGGTACTTCAATACTTATTTGACTTACTAAAGCGGTTTCCTACTTCTGTTTTATAAGTTTTTGAGTTTAGATAATTGATGAACTAATCAAACACTATTCTTCTAATACTATACTTTGAATACATTGGTTAACCGGTTCTGGTTAATAGTGTCGAAGACTTTAATAAAGTAGGCTAATACACAAAATACGTGCATCTTTTTATTTAACTAGGAGTTCACTTTATTTAAAAAAAAATCTTAAAGGTTTTTTGTGTTTTTATTTTTACAAATACAAAATTTGATTATAATTTTTAAATAATTTTTATCATTTTGCCAAGTCAGGGAAGCGGGATATTGGACTCTGTAATTAATGTAGTCACTTTTGGTGTCCTTTTTGTAGATTGGAATGATTAATGCCTTTTTTAAATTGTTTTATACTTTTTCTTTTGCTATTGAGGTATTGCTGTTAATCCTGGATTAGTCTAAACACTTTATTTTTTAAAAGTTTAGTAGGCATTTTATCAATTCCGTGTGGTTGGTGACTGTTTAAGCTCATTATAATGTTTTTTATATCATTATCTGTTGCCCTTTAAAAGTATTTAGAAAAAGGATTATTAATTATGTAGAGTAGAATTTACTTTAAATCTCCAATATGCTGCGTGTCTTGCACCTGCTGTAAATATGTTATTTGCAAATTTATAAACTATTTTTTGTTCATTTTCCTAAAAAAAATTAAGATTTTAACTGTTATTGTTTTTTTTTCTTTTCCAACGCTTCATTAATAATGTTCCATGTGGTTTTTATATTATTATTATATTTTTGAATTAATCCGCAACAATAGTCTTGATTGCAATTTCAAATCAAGTTTGTTATTTTATTTTTTGTTTTGTTTTGAAGCTCTGGATTGGAGTTTTCGCTAGAATAAAGTTTTGACTGTTTGAATAGCACAACTTTTCCTTTTATTTTTTGAATGATGTCTTTAGTTATCCGCGGTTTTAATTTTTTTTTTTTTTTTATTGTTTAGCGGACGATAATCTTGCTTTTTGAAAGAGTTGGTCCAATTTTGCTCAAGCTTTTAGTCGGTAATATTTGATTGATGTTCTGCAAAATTTAACAATTGGCTTTGGCTTACTTCGTTGTGAATTGAAACACTCTTCAATTAAGTAGTAATTTGAAATTATTTTTATGATGATAATTTTATATTTATTTCTGAATAATATTTGGTTGCTGAATTGTGTCAGCGGCAGCTAGTATGCGATGTCGCAACTCTTCAACACTGTAAATTTCTAGGGGATTTAGGTCAGGTGATCTAGGAGGCCAGGCAGTTGGACCTCTTCGACGAATCCACTTTTTCGGGAACACATTGTTCAAATGTTGTCGCACATCTATTGCAAAGTGTAGTGGAGCTCTGTCGTAAAGATACCGCATGCGCTGTCTAACATTAATTGAAATTTTTTCCAGTAGTGCTAGTAGGGTCTCTTGTAAAAAATTTAAATAAACAGCAACAACACGATTTGGCAACAAAAACAATTTAATAAGATGGCCGTTAACTATTTCAGCCCATACATTCACCGAAAATCTGTGTTGAAAGTTTGTACGCCGGGTAATGTGTAAAAATTGTGCACACCGCTACGAGTAAAAATTGTCTCATCTGTCACTAAACTGTTAGTAGAAAAATTTGGGTTGACATCATGCTGCCGCAACAGCCATTTGCAAAATACTACCCTAAGAGAAAAATCTGTTGATAACAAGGCATGTACACGCTGCACATGTACAGTAATTCATGCTTTAATGTGCGCTATGCAGTTGACTGCAATACCCCAGGCAATTATCCGGGTACTAATGTCAGGACGTTCTTCAGAAATATCGACAATATCCTCCTCAAGATTAAAAATATGCTTTGGTCTAGAACGTCTCCCATATAGGTCTGGGCTGCAAGTGACCAGTTTCTTTTTCACGCTGTACCAAACGTACAAACGATCCACAAGCCTGATGATACCTTTGAGGGAATCTCTCGGAATAAAGGCGAGCTGCAGCCACTGAATTTTGATGAACTTTTCAATACACCAATATCATATCCACAAATTCTGCATTGGTCATGTTATGTTACGCTATAATTTAATTTTATTACACACTGACAGGCGCCACCTAGTATTTTTTTTTTAAATTTTTTGGCAACAACCGCCGGGACTTCAACGTGCAGTGCATTATTTTAATTTTGGCATAGCACACCGATTTTTTTCAAGTAATAAATTTTAATTTTTTAGTAACTTTATAATTCATTATCTTGCTTATTATAAAACTTTTACTACACTTTTTTAACATTTATCAATAACATTGATTGTAAACTATAATTATTCAAGTTTATGCGCATAGCTTAAGAATCACACTGTATATTACGATGAGATGCATTAGGGCTTTATTATTTGATTTAACTTGCAAAAACTAATGTTAAAATATCTAAAAAAATTTTGCTGTACATTATTATACCGTCAGTTAATCGTTTGCTCATATCTTAGATTACCTTTTTTCACTCCTTCTGTTATTTGTTGCCGGCCCTTTAACTTATGCATCTTCATTTATGTTTAGATTTATCCATAGGTTTTTAATTTAATTAGAGTACAATCAAAATTATAATTGTTATTGCAACCTTGACAATTATTGAACTCTCCATCATTAGGAAGCGCCAGACAGCACTTCCCTCATAGGTCATTCATTTCGATGATAATATTGATATGTTAATGTGTTTATAATTTATTTTATTAATAAAAAGTTCAGCAATAAATTAATAGTTGTTTTGCAAATGTGAAAAAATAAATAAATATATTGAAATTATTTTCTATTTTTCATAAATGTTTAAATGAGTTTAAATCATGTTTTTAGCGGCAAATGTTTTTGTTGCAATAATCCCGCACAGGACTGGTTTACGCGCGCACATTTAAGTCAGAGAGAAAGAGGAAGCGATTTAATTATCTTTAATTATGTTGTTAATAATAGGAAATACACACTTTACAAGAATAAAATTTAAAATAAATAACGGTATATGAATGTTTAGACTTCCGCGGCTTGCTTCTCAATTTCAATTAGAGTAAAAGTACTTACGGGCAGTTTGACTCAATAAATGTGATCAGTAGTGACCGGATTATATGCAATTGCATATTTGCATATGTAACTTATTATTAAAAATTTAAACAAATAGAGTTTGTTATATATTTTGTAATTTAATAAAGTAATATTTTGGCATATTTATGCTATTTTTTTGCATATTTTGGGCTATTTTATTGCATATTTCAGCGTTTAAATTGCATATAATCCGGTGTTTAGTGATCAGTATGGTTAGAATATACACACGTAAATTATTACGAAAGAAAAAGATAAAACACTAAGCAATGCTGATACTTATACAGGGTGTTAATGAAAATGGGTAACAAACTTCTAGGGTTTGTAGGGGGATTTATTTGAGTTGTTTACCCTAGAAGCTGCACGTCAAAAACTTTTTTGTTTTTTTATACAATATTTGAAATATCTCTCTTAAAAGTCTAAATAATAAAAATAATAATAGGATATAAAAACTATAGGTAATTAAATTGTTCATTTTTTTGAACAGCATATCTGGATCTATCTTTAACCGTACTTATGCCATAAATCAAAGAATATTTTTTTAATTTATTTTGATATTTTTGTTAAAAATTGCCATTTAATTCCGCTTCTTTAATTGCAAAAAATGCACTTTGTCTAAGAAGTTGAACCTTTTACCAAATTTTGCTACAATGCGCGTGTAACTTGCTTAGAATATCGTCGCGACCGTCTCACCGAAGAGATCATGTTAAGTCGCTCCTTTTAAATTTCGATTTTCCTTAAGAACTAATTGAATTTAATTTATCAAGTTTGGTATAGTGGTGTAACAGTTATTTGTGCGTGTTGTAGTGAAATGGGTTTGTCGTTTTATCTTGCCCAAGATGTGATTTTGTTTGGTTTTGTGATGTTTAAATGCTGTCCCAATTGTATTAAGAACGCTTGAAAAGAATTCCAGTTAGAAAAACGTGGAATATATAAAAAAGAACTGGTTTAATTTTATTTAATTTCATTTATTTATTTTATTTAGTCAATCATTTTTCTGCAACAAAGTTTGATTATACACAACATTGCCTAAACTTGTTAATTATTTTCGCACTACTAATAATCCTTATCCGTGGTCTTCCAATTTATCCCGCATAGTTAGTCACCATTTATAGACCCGTGTGGTGTGTGAAGTTGATCCGGTTTTGTCCCTGTATTTATCAAATTTTTATCAGCAATGTATTAATGTGTTATTGTATTATTAAGTGATATAAACAAATTATTTTTAAATTTAAATTAATACACATTTTTCTACTAGTGGTATTTATACATTTTTTTAGTTTTTTTACCTGTAATAAATAATATTTTAAAACTACGCAAATCATTGTTGTTTATCTTTTTTTTTTAGTGTATATTATAAGTGGATATACTTTTATTAGTTACATTAGTTTTAATATATGTATATATTGTTGTAAAGTGTTCAAAAAATATGTCTGTTGTAAAGATTGTCGATTTAAAATTAGTTGAGTTAAAGGATGAATTGCACAAGAGGTCAATCGCGTACAGGAAATAAATTGCAACTTAAATAATATAAACTTAAAAATATTATGAATTCAAGCACAATAGTAGAGAACGTATTGGAAGAAGAACAAAGCCTAATGAATAAAAAGAAAAATAATAATAAAAAGTATTTAGGATCATAAACTTAATAAAAGAACTAAAAAAAAGTAAGATTTTTGGAAACATCGGATACTAAGCTAAAAAAGTCAATAAATAAACAACGCAAATCTAAATGTGAAACATTATATAAAAATACAACTTAACGTCGAATGTCTATAGTAAGGTCTGCAACATATTCCAACAAAAAAGACACAAGAAAGAAAATCCTATTGTTGACAGTTTGCCATGTAAAACTGTGTGCCACGTTTTTTAAGAATAACTTTCCTGTCAACGAATTTCAAACATGTTGCATATTTAAACCAAATGCTTTTTTTTTATGTCACAAAAGATTGTCAAAAATTCACTCAAGAATTTACAAAAAGTGATTTTGTAGTTATATTTGCCGGTTCAAAAGATGCTTTAAACGGAAAAGCTATAAATGAAAGTACATTTAAAAATGTTTTATTGCAACTAGTAAACACAAACATTATACTACTTGGTCTACCTTATTCTAATAACAGAATTATTCTTAATAAATTCACGTTTATAATAAACACTATTCTCTGCAACACTGTATTAGAAAGTAAAATCAATTCTGTCCATTACGTCAATTCAAATTTTATTATGCGTGACCATAATCGTAATATGAATTTTGAAAACCAATCTAGAAATCTTGTATCTAAAACAGTATATTCGTATGTTTTGAAGTGTATTGCAAAAAAAAGTTCTGCAATCGATGAAGGATTAACTGGCTATGTGTCGTTAAATACTCTAATTAATAATAACAATACTAACAATAAGATAAATAAGGCAAACGGGCGTGGTAGTGGACCTAATGGAACTGACGGCGATTCTAGTGATGGAACTAATGTTTTGCGTATATCAGAAACTTCTACAAGCAACGATGGATCAATTGGTTATGTGTCGCTTAATAATGATGTTATTAAAAATTATAATAAAACAAACTGTGAGGATGGGCGCGATAGTGAAGTTAATATAACTGACTGTGACCGTACTAACGGAACGGATAGTGTTGAAACTGGTGCTACTTCTACGAGTATTGCATTGAAAAACGATATACCACCTCAATACTCTTAACATCCAGGACATAATAATCTATTTCCAAACTTACCAAAATTGCATAAACATTTTTTATTAATGGGAACAACGACCGTAAACTAATTATAGCTCACATTAATGTTCAAGAGCTTAGAAATAAAATCAATAAAGTTGATTTTTTTTGTACTCATGAAAACATAGATATATTATGCATAACTGAACATTGGTGTCTAAATGATGATATTAAATGCTTAAATATACCTCATTTTAAATTAGTTGCAGACTTTAGCAGGCAAATACATATTCATGCAGACAGCGCTATATTTATTAAATGTTGTCTAGACTGTATTGAGTTAGAATAATTGTCTAAGTTTTCATATGAATTAGATATAGAAATATGTGGCATTGAAATTAAATTTAATAATGCTAAAATTAATAATTTTAATATGTATAGATGGACTTGGACGGATGGAATTTTTATAATTTTGTTGACAATTTTTCTTTGACACTGGCTAAACTGCATAGTCAGTCGCAATTCAATATAGTATGTGGTGACTTCAACGTTGATTATCTTAGTCCCACGACAAATAGAAACATTTTAATTGATTTATTTAATTCTTTTGAGCTTCAAGTAACGTTACCTAAACCAACTCGAATATTTACGAATGCAGCTGGCAGTACTTTTTCCAGTGCAATTGACTATATGATAACTGATCTTCCTACCTATTTGTATTCGACTGCTATTGTGCATGCTAGTGTTGCCGATCATTTAGCTCAAATTATTTCATGTAGCGGTATAAGTTCACATACACACAATAGAAAACAACCTTATAGTAATCGATGCCTTTCCGTAAAAAATCTTAACTATCTTAATGATATACTAGATAATATAGTTTGGGAAAATCGTGTTTTTTGTCATGAAAACGTCGATACGTCTTTTAACGCCTTTTTAAATATAATTTTGACAAGCTTTGATACAGCGTGTCTCACTAAGTTTAGCAATGGCGTCAGAAATATAACAAACGGATGGATTACTCCATTTTTAATTTGTGAAGGTGATGAGTTTAAAGAACTATTTAGATTAAGTAGAAATACAAATAATGTTAATATTAAGTTGATCTATAAGCAGAACAAAAGGAATCACTATCTAAATATTGAAAATGCAAAAAAAGAATATTTTTTTTAATTCTTAATTTGTGAAGGTGATGAGTTTAAAGAACTATTTAGATTAAGTAGAAATACAAATAATGTTAATATTAAGTTGATCTATAAGCAGAACAAAAGGAATCACTATCTAAATATTGAAAATGCAAAAAAAGAATATTTTTTATACAAAATAAATTTCTCAGCTAATAAAATTAAACAAACTTGGAATCTGGTTAACGAACATCTTGGACGAACTAAAGCTTCCAATAATAAAATTCAACTGAAAATCAACGACACTGTAACGGATAATTCTCAACAAATTGTAAACTCATTTGCTGAATATTTTGCAACAATTGCCGAAAGTAAACTTAATGAACATTTTGCTGATACGTTATCAACAAGCTGCACAATATCATAAGTTAACTTACACTCTTTATATATTTTCCTCATTTCCGAATACAATATCATTGAAACACTAAGTAAATTAATTAATAAAAATTCGTCTGGTCTTGATGGCATCTCAATCAAAATTATAAAGCATTGTATTTCTTTTTTAAAGCGTCCATTGACTGAATTATTTTATAAATCTATTTTATCTGGTGTTTTCCCATCTTGTCTGAAAACTGCTATAGTGCTACCGCTTTTCAAAAAGGATGATGCTTATAATATACGTAATTACCGTCCGATATCTATCCTAAACACGTTTTCAAAGATATTTGAAAAAATTATATATTTAAAAATTACGGACTTTCTAGATAAATATAATATATTGACACCTAGCCAACATGGTTTCAGAAGCCAACACTTGGTTGAAACTGCATCAATACAATTCTTGCAATATGTTAATAAGGAACTTGATAAAAATATGTATGTGATAGGCTTATTTTTTGACCTTTCCCGCGCGTTCGGTACAGTCATTGTTAGTTTTATTATATCTAAACTAGACGCAATTGGGATAAGAGGTACAGTTGCTAACTGGATACAATCCTACTTGACAGACCGTCAATTAATTGTCAAAACTGATGGTGCCTTGTCGACAAGTCATGACATATCTTTAGGGGTTCCTCAAGGCTCAGTCTTGGGACCATTAATATTTCTTTTATATATTAATGACTTAGCTATGAATATATCGGAAGGACTAGTAGTACTGTTTGCCGACGATACATCTATTGCCATATCAGCAAGTAGTGAAATCGATCTAAAAATTAAAACCGTTAAGGTTATGTCAGAGTTTGACTCTTGGTGTATGAAAAATAAATTAATCTTAAATTCAGATAAAACTGTTGTTATACACTTCTATCATCAAAAAACTTTGTCTAATAATTTCAATATATTTCACAATAACGTTAACTATGAACTATCAGAATTAGCTAGATTTTTGGGGATCAATATTGACAACAAATTAACATGGTCGAATCATATACATAAAGTCTGTGACAAATTAAACAAAGCGTTTTTTGCCATACTGCAATTGTAACAAATATTAGAGCTACACAACTAAACTATATAATCACCTTCCAACTAATTTAAAAGCTATAAATGATTTTAAAAAGTTTAAATTTACACTAAAAATTTTTTTGACGGATAAATATTATTATAGTGTAGATGAATACTTACAAAATGTATTTTAATCTGTATTTGAATGTTATTCCATGTTATTTTTTAATTTGTTATATTTGTTCTTTGTATGTTAAAATGATATTTTGTGTTTTTGTGATATAAATGTCAAATTTTAAGTTATATGTTTTTGCTTTTATTATACATGAACTATTTTCATCATTTTTTATTATATTATTATGTATTGTAATTATTGTTTAATAACGTATACACCCAATGTATTGGCTACGTACTAATAAAGGAATATGAATATGAATATGAATAACAGTGTCCGCGACCTTATTTTATTGAATGATTTTAAATTGAACTTAAATATTCTCTAATAGTTTTTAAACGTTTGGGAAAAGTAAAACTTAAAAAGATTAAACTGAAAACTATACTGAATATTTTGACGGGCAGATGTCAAATTTTTTTGACACTAATCTATTTAATGACTTTTTATGTGTACTTTAAGCTGTGTAATAACGTCATAGAATAAAATTTCTTTATTTTGAAGCGCAAAAAATTTATTAACTTTTTACAGTAACAGTGATTTGCGGTTTAAAAATAAGGCCGCACAATACCAACAGTGGACAAAGCACACTAAACAGTGACTTTTAAGTTGTGAAGAGGTTGTTGGTAAAGTTATTGGGGGTTATTAGAAGTATTGAATATTTTGCTTGTCTTATCATTATTATAATCATTATTATCTACCCTTTTTCAAGTGTCTACATACATTAGCCTATTTTTTGCTCCTATTGCTGGTAATTTACATTGCAGGTGGATCTACAATTTGTAAGTGGATTTCAAACTACTGAAGAGATTATTAATCTACTTTGTATCAGAGAAGACCCTACGCTGACAAGGCGGGTTGGGGAGTGGGAGAGCGTATAAACGCTTGAAATTGTGAAATAGTTTTTGTTATGCGATTTGAATACACCATCTTTGGTGTAGCAAACGGTGCAGCTGTAAGCATTTTATTACAGCAATCTCTACGTGTTACTTAATCTGCTAGAATTAATTTTTGAACAAACATAATTTTAGAAGGGTGTGTTTTGAATTCAGTAGGCAAACGTTGAGGTTTGAATCGATATCCAAAGTACAGAGGTTTGTTTTTAGGCAGAACGCTATGACTGCAACTATTTAAATGGCTTTTGTTAGTTTTTTTACTTATCCAGTAAGTTAAATAAATTGCGGTATCTTATTTCTAAGATACTTCGTACAGCACATAGTTGCAATGCAA
Source organism: Tachinus rufipes (assembly GCA_963932245.1). Classification (NCBI taxonomy): domain Eukaryota; kingdom Metazoa; phylum Arthropoda; class Insecta; order Coleoptera; family Staphylinidae; genus Tachinus; species Tachinus rufipes. Next base: position 85,962,206 of record OZ010743.1, read on the forward strand.
ATATGCGATGTTTAGATGTTAAGTGGTTCTAGATCATTAAATAATATTGTATATAAGACTGACAATGTACGCAAAATATACGGATTTTAATGCGTTCTGCTATAATATTAGCAAGACAATTTGATCTCTTTGAGATAGTTACTGTTGGTTTAACTGGATAAATTGCTGAAACCAAATCTAAAAGTTTTAAAACCTATAACATAAAATACAATGTTTTTAAACTAGCGTTTGCCTTCCGTTTTGTGCTGGAGTTTTTTTAGTTTAAACTTTGCATATCTACTTTTCTTTGGGTTTACGCTTGTGTACCTTACTGCTGACTTTAAATATGTACTTGTAAATTAATTAATTACATAATATATACTACAGAACTTGTTAATAGATAAAATAGAGGTGTTGTAGATACCAACAAAGCCTAATATTTGATCCACTTATTCTCTCATATTTAATATAATGGTTGCATGGACACTAATCATGTATTAGACTAATGTCTTGCATTAATAAATACTACACTTTCTTAAAATGCTCTGCAGGAGCAACGGCTTGAACCTGCAAAAATTTATTTGCTGCGATTTGAGTTGGGTGCTGTTTCCACTCTTCGGGTATACTTTGTTAGTTTTAATTCTTAAGCAATGAATAGGTCAAGAAGCAACGTTAATGATACATTATATTAGTTGGTTGTATGAAAACTAAATTTGATAAACATGTTTCTACTTTAATTTATAGTTATTTTATGTTAGTGGATCAGATACTAGTTTTATCTATAGCAATTCTAGTAAGTGTGTTTAGTAGTACAAGTTAGTTACCAGTAGTAAACAAATTTAATAGATATATTAGACCGGTAGCAAAGCTATTACTAGCACGACTAAATATAGCTAACGGTTGTGTGACGTTATATATGTTTTGTATGTTAAAGAATTTAACATTTAGGAAGCAAAAAATTAGATTTGTTTAGTTGTTGTCAAGGGTGTTGTAACCGCTACTAGTTGTGTTGCGACGTTGGTTGATAGACCACAAAAAACATTTTTAATCAAACTCATTTAATTGTTTTTAAATGTCAATTATTAAGGAATCAGCAATTTTACTTGTATAGCACTTGTAGAGATTATAAACTCTGTCGCAATAATCTTAACCTTTTATTTCTAAGCATTTGGCATTAATTGATTTTTCTGGGTCGGGGTATAATTCTGTCATTTTTTCTATTACAAATTCTCCATCTTCTTTCATTGCTCCATTTGTTGTATATATGCATTGAGTGTAACATTTAAAAGCAGCCCTGTCTACATTTTTTCTAAGTCAAATAGCCTCAACAACTGAGATTTCTATGTTATAGTCTTGTTCTGCTTAACAAAAATCTTTCCGATTTTTTAGATTTGTTTCCTAGAAAAAGTAATGGTTTTATTAAAAAAAAATAAATTTTGTTTTTTAAGATTATCATTATTAATTGACTTAGGAAAAAAGATGGCAATTATTATCATATTTAAAAAATTGGAAACAGGTTTAAATTTTAAGTGAAACAATTACATTTAAGACAGAAAGTGCACTAATCATAATCTTAAAACTTTGCGGATTATGGTTTATATGTATATAAATTTGAAAACTAATTCAGAGTTTTATTGGAATGTTGGCAATTTTTTTTATCTAGTTTTTTTTTGCATTTTATGTTTATAAATGAAATCTTGACAGTTAAAAACTGATTTTTGCAGAATATGAGCATCTAATTTATGCAGGTTGCTAGATTTTATTTATACTATTTATCGAATTAAGTAAGTAAACTATTTGACAAGCTTGTTAACATTGTATTTTTGTTTCTAATTGTTACTCAATAGTGACATTAAAATTAGGCTGAAACTCAAGGGTGGTCAGAAAAATGTAGATTTATAAAAAATTGTAAATAATCAATATAAGCATATTTTACTAAAATTAATAAATTTTCAAATAAAACATTCATTTCCGATCTGCAAAGTACAAAATCATATTTCAATTTTTGTTTGCAGCATTTTTTAATTGATTAAAACTGTACAGAAGTAGTTAGATAGTCTGTTAGGTATCAGTTCTGCTGGGTTGGATAATGACAATATATGCACATTGCTCACAAGGCTGTAATAAGATAAAAATATTGTTTGTTGTTGTTTTATAGTTTTGTTTTGTAGGGCACTTTAATATTTTGGAAGTTTCTTTTTTCAATCAGATTTTGGTGAATGTTTTGTAAAATTGTTGGTTGAAAATGTTTACTACATTGCCACTTGGAAAAGTTTTATTCAACGAATACTAACAAAAGATTTTTATTTGTACACCAGCTCTATTTACTTTTGTGAATTCACATAATTTGTAACTTTACGATTCAAACTGTTTTTCAACTCACAAACAGATAGTTTTCACGTGTGCTCACATTTGCAACTTATTATAATTTATTTATTAATTAGTAATCAAAGCGTTTTTTTTTTTAATTTTGAGTTTATATGTTAAAAATTAAGAATGCTTTTCAAAATTTACAATTAAATCTTAAATAAGTTAATACGTAAACACACAAAAGCGTTTATTTAATAATTTTGTAAATTACTTATAATACAAATAACAAATCATATTTTTTTTAAGTTGTCTTAAAACAATTAAACAACGACACTTGTAAGAAATTGTGAGAAAATTTATGTGTGCAATTTAAAATTCTTATGTCCAACAACGTGTGTTTTCCGTGGAAATCAACATCAGAACTAGATTAGTAGAAGTAGTTTGGCGTTCATTTTGAAGGTAGTTTGGTAACAATAAAATGGTAAAGCGATAATGCACAAAACAGTTATGGTATGGGTTTGTGCTGGACGTGGAAGAATACTTTGTAAGCCAGCAAATATTGAACGAGTGAGAGCTGCGTTTAAAAAAAGTCCTAACAGCTTTGCAAATCGATTTAAAATTTTATCTTTACAAATACTAAGTAGCACAGCACTTTGGTAATTAATATAGGAATTGGGAATCAATACACAATTTGTTAATAACAGACAAAGCAAATTTTCAATTGGATAACTGTTAACAAACAAAGTTTTAGATCTTTCTGAATTGGTTATAAAAAAACTCAATAGTCCAAAAGTCGTTGTATGGTCTGGCGTAAGATTATTTAGTAACATTAGTCTTTATATGTTTTGAAAATGTAAATGTAATAATCATTCTTTAATAGTTAATTCCTAGCGCTACATAAAACATGTCACGAAAAAAAACTAAATGGCACCATGTTATACTAAGAAGATGGAGCAACTACTCTTACAGCCAGAAATTTCATGAGGAGCTAAATTTTTTAATTTGGAAATTTGTTTTTGCCCACAAGGTCTCTTGACCTAATGGCACCTGATATTTTACTTTGAGATTATTTAAAGAGATAGGTAATTGCAAGCCGATCTGCAAAAATTGAGGAGTTAAGATACTGCATTCGAGTAGAAATCACAGCATCCCTATATCACTGTGATTTGCAGGATTATGCACAATTTCGCGTTCTGAATTTAAAGTTGTAGTGAATGGACGACGTTTGAAAGACATTTTTTTTTTTTTTTTTTAAATTGATTAAATGTTTAAGTGAGTGTAAATCCAACAAAACTAGTTCTACATTAGTGTATAAAATAAGTTTACTCGATTTTATTCAAATGACAAAATAGGTAGTTTAATATGGGGAACCCTGTATATTGAAATAAAATGATTTTTTATATATTAGAAAAAATTAATTAAAATGTATAATTAAAAATAAATTTCCAGATTCAGTAAGACATAACAAAGATTTAACATGAAATATTAAATTACATATGTATAAATATTATATACATTACTGACCAGACTATCAAATATTGCATTGCATATTGGAAGCATTACAATGCCGAATATTAATAACTTAATTATACACGTTTAGGGTTAGGTATTGTATTGTGAAATTTATTATGTGTATAATTTCATGCATGAATAACTCGATTGTTCAATATTTGATTAGAAGCGATTTAATTGAATCTATTCAAACTTGTGTTTTTGTAATGCGTACATGGTTTTATCAGTTGACACACACATATTTATGAAAATATAATAATAAATTTTAAATTAATCAGTTGCTTTTAATATTTATTTTGTAGATAATGCCAAGCGTGTTGTTATATTGTTTATCTACATCACAATGTTATTGAATTGCCGTTTCAATGCACAATAAGGTCGGGAAGTCATTATTTTGGGTCAATAGACATCTGGTTGATCTTAAACATAAACTATATATATTCAACAAGACATTTACTTTAATTACGTAAAAGACGTAATATAGGATTACTTTTAAATTTATTTTTTTTTTATTTATTCTGATCTTGCATAACGCTTGTAACTAGCGCTCAAACAAATTTAATTTTTTAAGAATTTTTTTTCATTATTTATTTATTTTATTTGGCTTGACACTAACGAGAATTTTAAGATGATTTTGAATTCTAAGGATTTTTTTAACTTATGTAATTAGTAAATTATTATGATCCAACTATTTAAATATCTGTATGTTATATATTTAACTAACTACATAGAACAGAATGAAACAATAAAAACTTTAATTTGCGTAAATTAAATCATTTCATTATTATTGAAATTATTATAGTTGGCTTGAAAATGTGCTTTTACTAAAATTTAATTATTAAAGATGGTCTAGTTGTAATTAATTAAATAGAAACATCATTAAGTAAAGCCCCATATGGGAAGGGTAGTAGTTAATAAAACACAACGCAGCGGTTATGGGGTTTACGTGTTTCCCCTTGGACGTGGGTTCAGTCGGGAGCAAAATTTCTTTGTATTGGTCAATAAGGTGCTAAGCGACTATGAGCAAAGTTCCAGTCTAATTGCAAAGGATGAAGGGGTTTTGGTGGCTGAGTCACTCTATAGATGCGTTTCTAGGGCTTGGCAACACTCTTAAATGGTAGGTCGATACTAACCTACCTTGATTAATCGGCTGCGTTGGTCGTCCAGTCAGATGTCTGACAGAGTGAGTCTTTAAACTTGAAAGGGTATGCAGCGGGCCGCACACTTATTGGTTTTGTGTGCGTTACTTGTTTATATACAACCCATTTTTAGGGTTATATTTCTCTGGTAACCCTGGCGATCAGTTTTAGACGTTCTCATTTGGCGCGTTCCATGATAGTCAATTTATCTGGTGAATCTTTTGATACTCTTAAAACTACAGACTTGGTAAGTACGTCTAAGGATACCTTATCGACGTCCTAAACTATTTTGCCTTTAAACCACAACCCACAGACCGGTGTCAAAAAACACAGGATCAGCGAGGCTGAGGCAAAATGACAACAAAAAGTGCTTGTGGCTGTTGAAAATCAAACTACTTTTTTTTTGGCAAGGCAGACACCTTATGTGTTAGGCCAAAACAAAGTGCATCAAACGTCAAACCGAAGCCAAGATCTAAAGCTTTTGAGCAAAAGGACATCTTTTCTGAAACTATAATCATCAAAAAAGAGGATTTGTTCTTCTACGTCTCAACCCTCACCCGGACAATCCAGGAAGAGGGTGACAGACTCGGGAGGAAATCCCAAGATCCTCCTACAAGACAGAAAGGAGGACTTAGCTACAAAGAGGTTTTTTAATCTTTATGTGGCAGTTACTGGCTTGATTTATTTTTTTGGTAACACTACTAATGAGCAGGCTAATTTAATAATAATAATATTAATAATAATAATAATAATAATAATAAATATAATACATCAACATCTTGTAAAAAACACTAAGTTGCCAACAGTAGATTTACCGTATTATAAGTACATAGCAGAACCAGTACTTGAAAACAACTTGTTCAAATTGTATTATGACCGAGCAATAATAACGGATAAAACCATACATCACAATCGACCGGACTTAACACTAGTTGACAAAAGTCATAAAACTACGTATATAATAGACATTGCCGTTCCTAATTCACATAATATTGAGAAAACTTATACGGAAAAAGTTGAAAAATACACTGATCTGGCAGATGAGATACGCAGGATCTGGGGAATGGATAAAGTAATTAGAGTACCATTAATTATATCAAGTACTGGCATTATTCCTCACAGCCTGCATAAATCCATAGAAACCCTAAACTTACCAGCTAACATCTACATTAAAATTCAAAAATCAGTCATTTTAAATACATGTCGAACTGTTAGGAAATTTTTAAATTAAAATATATTAAAACAAACTTATAAAGCCTCTGGTATTTACCCGGCGTTATAAGTAACTGCTACCGGAATTGTCCGAGAAAACAAAATAATAATAATAATAATAATAATAATAATAATAATAATAATAATAATAATAATACAAACGGATGCAGAATATTAGCACCGACACAGTACGTAGAACGACACAATGCTGCAGCTAAAATTGTACATCAAGAGTTAGCCTATAAATATAAACTAATAAGTAAAAAAGAACCTTACTATAAATATGTTCCGCAATCTGTTCTTGAAAATAATATCTGTAAGTTATACTGGGACAAGACAATATTTACAAACAAAACAATAAACCATAACCGACCAGACATCACTATTACTATTAAAACATCAAATAGTACATTTTTAGTAGACATTGCAATCCCAGCTGATCATAACATTGAAACAAAATACGCAGAGAAAATAGAAAAATACTTACCTCTAGCTTCAGAAATAGAAAAACTGTGGAAACAAAAACACATTAAAATTATTCCTATAATAATATCTTCAACAGGAATAATACCATCAAAATTAAACAATTCTATAAAACAATTAGACATAGAACAATACAATATTATAAACATGCAAAAGGCGGTAATACTAAGTACATGTAACATAGTACGATCGTTTTTAAAACAACACATATAATACATCTATGTATTAGACTTGGTAGTATGTACCCGTCTAATACAATAAAACCAGGTTAAACTGTGAAAAAAAAAAAAAAAAAAAAAAAAAAAAAATAATAATAATAATAATAATAATAATAATGTTTATTAATGTTTATTAATGTTAAGTATATACAGGATATTTACACAAGTCAATACATAAGTACAATATAATTTTATACATTAACAAAATCTGTATTCGAAAAATTCGTTATATGTATAAAAGGCGTTGGTTATTAAAATGTTCTTAATGTATGTCTTAAATGGTGTTTCATTTAAGTCTTGAATTTGCTTTGGCAGTATGTTAAAAAATTTAATTGCAAAATAGTTATTGCCATCTCGAGATCTATTTAACCTCAAATAATCTGTTCTTAAATGATGTGCATGACGAGTTGGATAGTCATGAGATGTTGATTGTGTATTGTATGAAGTTATCTTGTGTTTTTTATAAGTAAGACACTCATAAATATATATACAAGGAACGGTGAGAATTTTCAGCTCAATAAATGTTGCTTTGCAATTGTCTCTGTAATTTAGTTCACCAATAACTCTGATGGCTCTTCGCTGTATTTGAAATACAGGGAGTTTATAAATGAATGGGATTATGTAATCACTTTAAATGTGCCGCTTTTTTTTAATTGTTCACTAAACTATTTATTTTGACAGATCAACTTTGACAGCTGTCAAGCAAACATATGAAAACATATGTAGTATAGTGAACGATTTTAAAAAGGCGGCATATTTAAAGTGATTACATAATCCCATTCATTTATAAACTCCTTGTATATTACAAACTGTTGCCGCGTGACCCCAATTTAAAATACCATAGGATAATATTGAGTGAATATTAGCAAAATATGCACTCATTTGAAGTTTAAGGGAAGAAATTTCTCCCAATTTTCGCAATAAGTATATTTGTTTAGATATTTTATTAGAAACATAAGAAGTGTGTTTATCCCATATTAATTTTATATCAATTTGGATCCCAAGAAATTTTACACATTCAGTAGAATATAAATCTTTAGGTATTTTGCGCATTGAAAATACTAAGTGCTCAGTTTTATTTTTATGTAAAAGCAGCTTATTTGCTAGAAACCATTCCTTAGCATTTGACTGTGTATCAAGCATATCAGTTTTAAGATTTGCTATGTTGTTATTTTAATTTACAATTGTTGTGTCATCAGCAAATAGGGTAAAATGTGAATGCATATCGCAATGAGGAAGGTCATTTACATAAATTAAAAAAAGAATGGACCCTAAGACGGAACCTTGTGGAACACCGATAGACACATTCCGTAACTTTGATTGCGTTGCGTTTACATTCACATATTGGTACCTATTTGTTAAATAGGATGATAACAACATGTTACTTTCTATGCTGAAATTAAGCAATTTTAGTTTGTCTAAAAGGATTGAGTGTGATACATAGTCAAACGCCTTGCTTAAATCACAAAAAAGCGCATATGTGTAACTATTATCTTCAAAACCACTTCTTATTAAGTTTGTTAAATTTTGTATAGCCTGTGTTGTTGATTTGTTGTTTCTAAAACCAAATTGTTTATTATAGAGTAAGTTATTAGATTCTAAATAGTTTGTAACTTGCAACGTAATACATTTTTCAAATATTTTGTCAATTGTTGGAATTATAGATATTGGTCTGAAATTTTGTAAAAGTAAATCTCCTTTTTTAAAAACTGGTACAACTTTAGCAATTTTTAAGCAGTTTGGAAATTCATTCGTTCTAATACACAAATTGATTAAATTAGTTAACGGTACAATAATGACTTTTAACAACGTTTTAATTATCTTTGTGTTAATGTTATAACAGTCTTTACTTGTTGTGTTTTTTAAATTCGCTACAATGTTACGTATTTCAATGTAAGTTGCTTCATTAAAATAAAATTTAGTAGCATTTGGTATCGTGGATATATATGATTTGTACGATGTTGTAGATGGTGGTAAGTTATTAGCAACATTAATGGAATTAGTTAAAAAAAAAATATTAAAGTCATCGGCAGTGAATTGTAAATAGCTGTTTTGAACAGTTGATTTATTTGTTTGAGATTTGATAATGTTCCAAATCAATATTTGTGGAGAATTTGAGTTTTTAATATATTTTTCATTCGCCGCTTTTTTTGCAAGTTTAATTTTGTAATTGTAATGTATGTATTCTAAGTTGTTTTATACGTGTTGATATTTCAGGAGACATTTGTGATTTGTTGTGTGCAATAAATGCATGTAACTCTTCTCTTAGATGATATAATTCAGGTGTAAACCAATTAATTTTAAAATTGCAGTTCATGATTTTACTTTTTTTCTGGAAATGAATGTTCGATTGCAGACATTATTATATTTGTGAACTTGTCAAATTTACCATTTACATTAAGTGTATTGTTTTGAATGAAATCCCAGTTAGTTGCTTCTATTATATTATAAAGAACATAGAGTCCATTGTCAGTGATTAGACGATAATTTATTCGGGTATTTGTTTTTAATTTTAAATCGTATTCAATTTGCATATGAATACCTAGATGGTCAGAAAAGCCTAAGTTTACAGCATTGACATGATAATTATTAATGCTGATATTGGGAAAAATATTATCTAACGTATTTTCATTTCTTGTAGCATCTTTTAATTTAGTATTTAATCCAAACGATTGTATCAGCGTTGTAAGTTGTAATGTGTTTGTTTCTTGAGGTTGATTAAATTTTATATTAAAATCGCCAGTTAAAATAATAGTTTTATTTTTATGATTAAGAATATGCAGCGCTTCAGTTAGTTTATTTAAAAATATTTGAAAATCCCCACTTGGTGGACGATATACTGCTGCAATGATTAAGTCTGAACTAACAATTCCACACAGTTCAACATGGTATGGTACAGATAAGCTCTCAATTTCGGGTATGGAAATACATGAAACATCTTCATATGCCAGAATCATAACACCCCCATGCTCGCCTTTATTGCGACAATACGCAGCTACAGAGTCATAACCCGCTAACTTACAATAAACTATTTCATCGCGACATAGCCAATGCTCATTTATGCATATAAACCTGTAAGGGCTAGACTGAATATTAATTGTTTTATTATATAGGTATGCTTCTAACTGAAGTAGTTTGTTATTAACACTTGTGTATTGATATGAAGTAGTCTTACTTGACTGGTTAAAGTAGCTTTGGCTGGTATACTTCGTGTATCTTGTCGATTTAGGTATTTTTGTGGGTTTTCCTGGTGTTCTGTAAAAAATGATATCTGCTGACTTGTATACCATTTTTCCACGAGTTAGGATCTTCCAGGGTCCCGAGTAATGACCAATCAGCACTAATACGGAAACTGTTGAAGGTGGGTTTTGGGTGATTGCTTTTTATTAGCTCAACTGTAAAAACACTTCTCTTATAAGCTGAGTTTAGTTTGTTTTTTAAGACGTTTTCATTGAGCGTTAGAGAATACCGGGATACATGGAACCATGCTCTCTTTTCTTTACTCACTGCTTTGTATAAATCATTAGTTGTGCTGCTTGTTCCGGTAATTACATTTTTATTTGGTTTTGTTCCCTTTATTTTGTTTGTATGTTGTTTTTTCTTGTAGGTAACTATTGTAAAGTTTTCATCCTTTTCTAATGCAGGTTTATTTATTTTCGAATTTTTTGTATCAATATTATTTGATTTTTCTTGAGGTTAATGTTTGCTTGTTTTAGAAGATTCCATTGTTTTCTTTTTCGCAGACTTATTTTGTTCATCTTCGAAGTTTGAGATGGCGTTAGTGGCATTGTTTTCAGAATTTACGTTTTGTTTTGATGTTTTAACTTTCTCGTTAGCTTTATTTTCATTTAAAATTATGGAATTTAAATGATCTAACTTTTCAATATGTGTTGTGATTATTTGATTATGGATGCTCAAGGTGTGATCCAATTTCAATAACAAATTGTAAAAAGACTGACCTTCATTTATGACTTGTCTACACTGTAAACATAACCACATAAGTGAGTTTTTGCCATTTAGGAGTCGTATTTCGTTACTATTTAACTCGGAACAGGTACCGTGGAACACACGATTGCACAATCCGCGACACTTAATAATTATTTCTGTTGAAACTATAGTTTTTTTGCAAGTATTGCAGACTGATGCTGCGTCCGCCATTGCAAAAAAAAAATAAGATGCGCTTACTTGGGAGTTGGATAATACTTTATCTATCCCAGGAAAAACACACTGTGACACACAGGAGAAATACTTAGGATTATCTGAGATGATGACGCTTCACTGGGGTGGTAGTGGAGCTGACAAAGGCTATTTTGTAGCTTTTGGAAAAACCGGATGTTGACTTCAACTTGGATGTGACGCCAACTCCGATCTGGGGAAGCTTTTCTACATTGGGACAAAGATATTATTCTAACTGACCTGGCAAAAATCATCACTAAGCCAATTCACTTGAACCAACATGCATACACCCAAGGAAGATCCACCGAATTGGCTTTACATCTTGTAACGTTTGTATGTGTGTAATATATATTTAGTTTTATACATCAATAATAATACATAAAAATAGAAATACAACACATAAGAATAACATAAATATATGGCCATGTATGAGTCTAGTGTTCGGAATAAAAATTTGGTTTTTGCTCAAAACACTGAAAATGCCTTCCTCTACATGAATCTTGATTATGTGAATTTTTTCAGATTTTTTCAGTGAGCCATTTCCGAGTAATAAGCAATCAAAATTTGAAAAAATGGAGGTTTTTAAATTTTTTAAATTTTTTTGATCGTTTGCAACTTCTCAGGATTGCATTTTTAAGAAAAAATTATTTGACATTTTTTTTTTCAAAATTATCCAAAGAATAAGTTTTCATAATTTTTTTTTTCTTGAATTTTGAAAATGTTGCAGAACTAAAAGACAGTTTTTCTTAAAAAAGATTAAGGGTGTTTTCTTTTTTCTCAAATATTAATTATAACATGCTTTTATATGTGCAAATAATAACCTAAAAAATTCAGGAAGTGTCGTGTGCTATGCTTTGAGATATCTTCCAATGTATCCACAGAAATACTTAAAAAACTTCTCAGGATTGCATTTTTAAGAAAAAAATATAAGAAATTTTATTTTTCAAAATTGTCTAAATTAAAATTTTCTAATTTATTTTCTTTAAATTTTGAAAAATTAGCAAAACTTGAAGATATGAATAAAAACGCGCTTTACATATAAAAAAAATATTATAGAATCGAACAAATATGAATTTCGTCTTGTTCAAATAACATTTTTTTTAATATTATAGTTTTTAAGTTTCAATCACACAAATTAGCGTAACATAACATAACATATAGTATTTTTTGGTTTCTTTGTCTAAGGTTCAGAAATTGTTCTCTACTGCCTTGTCCTTTAACAAATTTTGCTTGCTTGGGTCGATAGCGTTTATGTTTTCTTCTCCCATTTTTTTTAAAGAATTTCTGTTATGATTTGATTTATCTCCAGACAGTTAGTTGTTGTATGGCCGCGTGTACTTTAACTAATATGCCAGGTTGTACTTTATAGTCTGATATTTATTTGTGTTAACGTTTTGTTGTTGTAGAGCCCTTGCATATCATGCAAACAGTCCGGGGTTTGATCCACAAAATATGACTTGCTTTATCCACCATGGTGGTTTGGAAGTCACTTAATAAGCTGTTTGGTCTTATCAAACCTTTTTGAGTCACAGTTGGCTCATGTTCAAAGTTTGGCTTTTTCAGTTATAACATTAATTTTTGTAAAAATATTACTGATTTGAGTAGAATTGGCATTTAGTTTTAGTTAAGTTTTGAAAATTTGCTGTTTCTATTTGTTATTTTTTTAAATGCTTTTTCTTTTATTCGATTAATGAGAACGTTTTGTTGGATAACCATTGTTGCTTTATTGTTGAAATATATGGGGTTGTGTGTCTTGAATAGTACTTATTATTAATTGTTTTGTATTTTACAACATGCTTTTTAAGTTGTTTTGTCTGATAGTAGTAGTTTGTGTTTAGTCTAGAGTTTCTTAGAAGGTCTGTAATTATTGGTAGTTTATGTTTTTGAATTTTTCTAATGCATGCTTTTAATTTTATCTGAAATTTCTAGCATTAAAGTTGGTTGTCTGATCCGCAGTCTACTACAGGTAATGTTTTTGCAGATAACACATATGATTGCTATCGGTTCTTTATTAATAAGTTGATTTGGTTTTTTATCTAACTATTTGGTTACGTCTATGTGTATAATCTTTGTGTGCGGTGTTTGTAAAGGTATATTTGTGTTCTACCAAATAACCTAATACCATAACGTTCAATTTTTGCATTTATGTCTTTCAGGATTATGACTATTTTTTGGTTACGTGTCCACGTCTTTACTGCTGCGTCGGTGGTAAAGGGCATTTTATTCAACACTTGTTGTTGTTCTCGCACCAATAACGGCAAGTTAGTTTATTAACAAAGCCATTTGGCCAAAAAATACATTTTGTCTATAAAGTTAAACTTTTTACTAAATTTTCCTACAATGCGACTATAACCTGCTTTAAGGAACAGTGTCTGCGACCCAATTCTATGGTGATATAAATATTTTCTAATAATTTCCATTTGTTTGGGAAAAGTAAAACCCTGCATGTTTAAACTGAAAACTATACTGAATATTTTGACTGGTAGATGTCAAAAAATATTTTACAATAATCTATTAACTGACTTTTTGTACGTACTTTTTCCTTTGTAATAACGTCATAGAATAACAACGTGGAATACCGATAGGGATCCAAACGAATGATTACAAAATGTTTTTTTTTATTCCAAAATTTACAAAGTATTTTTTTTATTGAACAATTTTTACAGGTATTTTGAAAAAATATGTTCTACACAAACAAATTTTTTGTTATAAGAAACAATCAATTCATTAATTTTTGTGGCTCTTGCGGAGTTGGTTTAGTAACCATTTCTACAAAGTGTTGTTTATACTACAAGAGATACAGAGCTGAGTAAAAAATACCTATAAACATTATAATAGATAACCTTGAATTTTGGCAAAACTCTGACATAACAGAATTTGGCAGGTGGTGTATACGAGATATTTAGTCATGAAAGTTAGACACAAACTCAATTGTGGTCATAAAAGTGTAGATTTTCAAATATTTGTGGATAATCAATAGAAACATACCTGTATTTTACTAACATCAATATATTTATTAATAAAACTTTCAGTAAATATTCTTTATTGTTTTTCATGTTTCATTTTGCGTATAATACAATGACAAGTATTAAAGACTCTATCGCCTTCAGTACCACTGTTTATATTGATACATTCATTTACAATATTAATTTGAGGCTCATCCAAATAACCAGAAATTATTTTTATATTAAATTCATTTTTGTTATTCAAAATACCTAATTTTAATAAAATACATTTATAATAACGATTAAAATCATCATTGTCAATATCATCTTCTTCTTCACATTTTTTAATTTTTTTTATATCTACATTATTTTCTTTGCAGCATGCGAATTGGACGGCAAGAAATTTTTTTGTCATATATTTATTGACGATCTGCAAAATACAAAAACATATTTTAATTTTTGTTTACACTATTTTTTGATTGATTATAACTAAATAGCAGAGGGTTGGATAGTGACGGTATGAGCAAAAAGCTGTATTAATAAAAATATAATTTTGCTTTGATAATTTGACAAAAACTTTTCAAAACTTGCATTGCATGGAAGTTTTCTTCTTAAATTAAAACGATTGATGAATGTTTTGTGGAATTGTTGGTTAAGAAAGTTTACTACATTGTCACTTGGGATCTTTATCTATATCCGTACACCAGCTACGTTTACATGGGCTGAGAATCACAAACATAAGCCACTTCTGTGAATTCACATAATTTGTAACTTTGCGATTTGAACTGTTTTTTAACTCACAAGTTGGTAGTTTTTACAGGGCAATTGCAATTTATTATATTTTATTTATTTATTTGTAATCAAAGCGTTTTTTTTTTAATTTTGACTTTAGATTAAAAAATAAAGAATTTTTTCAAAATTTGCATTTAAATTCTAAATAATTTACTACGTAAGCACACAAAAGCGTTTTTATTTACATAATAATTTTGTAAATTAATTAATTATAACAAATTTTCTAGTTGTCACTAAAGCATGCTTGTTTGAATAATACATAAGCCAATTAGATTCTAATTTTACGTACGAATTAACTGTAAATAAGTGTTTTTTGTTTGGTATTTTTTTATTGACAAAACTTAAAATTTTGCTAGTTTTTTGCCGGTCTATCTTTTGTGTTCTAAATCTACATCTTTTAAGGGCAAGAAAGCAAGAAAGAAAAACAGAAAATTAATTGTAAACATGAAAAAGTGATTTCAATGTACCTAATAATAACATAAGAAAATGTAAACATAACATAAATTACATATATTAACATATACAGTGTTCTCTATATTAGACTACTCCTAGTTATGGTATTAGTTTATCATTGGCGTGAAAAACGTTCTGTAGAGAGCATTAATAAACCTTGACGTGAAAAAGTGGTTTGTATGAATCATTGAGTTGAGTGAGAGTTGTGTTTACAAGAAGTCCTAACAGCTCTGCTAATCGACACACTAGGAATATCCAAGGAAAATCTTTACATACTCTTTTATAACAATCTAAAATTACAAATACTAAATAGCTCAGCACCTCAGCAATCGACTTAAGGAAGTGCAGTTAACATTTTATTAAGAAATTTTAAATCGGTATTGAGAATCAATTCACAGTTTGTTAATGGCCGACGAAGCAATTTTGTAAATGGATAGTGTTGTTAACAAACACAATTTTACATATTGGGGAGCTAAAAATTTTGATAAATTGGTTATAAAAAAACTCTTTAAGCTAAAAGTTGTTGTTTGGTGTTGCGTATAATCATATAGTATCATTAATCATTATTTGTTTGTGGATGAAAATAACCATTTTGTAACTGTCAATTCCAAGCGATACATAAACAAATTACAAACTTTTTTTATCCTAGAACTGATTAGATGGAGATTACTAAATGGTGCCATGTTATTTCAAGAAGATAGAGCAACAGCTCATACAGCCAGAAATTTTGAAATACAAATTTTACTAAAGTTTCTTAAGGGGGGAGAATAGTTGCGCTATTATAAGGGATTACAACATCAAACTCATTGTAGAAGAAAGTCCAATATGTGTCTTCAAACTTGTAGAAATTTGATGCGATTAGTCGTTTCTCCGCAATTAATTTTTAAAAAGTGACGTTTTTAATTAGTTCTTTATTAATTTTTTACTTGTTAAATACAACTTCAAATCTTTAACCAAAAAGATGAAGACATAGAGTATTGTATGTAGTTCAACATATAAAAAGAGTGATGACTAAAATCTTATCGTTTTTTTATTGAGTTGGTTGGCGTTTTGTCCTATAAGAACCAATTTTAATTTAAAAACGGCGCTGTACGTCTCAGTATTTGTCTGGAGAGAATGGTTTACTAATATTCTTGTAGATGTGATAGGATTTAATATTTTTTATAACAATACTACTAGTGGCACCACAACAGGACGGAGCGACTAAACCCGGCAATTCTCTAGCGTTAATATAATTTCTTGACTTGGAAGTTTGCTTTGGCTCACTAGGTCCCCTGACCTAATGATATCTGATTTTTAGCTTTAGGGATATATGAAGTGCAAGTTGTCCTGCAACAATTAAAGAGCTCACATACCGCATTCGAGAAGAAATCACAAGATATTTGCTTTGCAGAGCGATGCACAATTTTACATTCAGAATTTAAAGTTGTATTGAAGTTGATAGAGAAGACTTACTTTTTTAAAATTGATCAAATGTTTAGGTTAGAATAAATCTAACAAAACTGGTTGTACATTATTGTAATAAAATAAGTTTTACCTGACTTAAATCGATTTTTTTCTAATGTCTAAATTGGTAGTTTAATATGGCGAACCATGTATATTGGAATAAAATGACATTATTAATATATGAAAAGAAAATTAATCAAAGATAATATACAAAGATTTAACATAAAATATTATATTATGTATAAATAATATATGAAATACTGACCAGACTATCTATTATTGCATTGCATATTGGAAGCAATGCAATGCCAAATAATAATAACTTAATTCTGCACATGTTAGCTGCTAAACTGTTAATTCACGTTTAGGATTAGGTGTTATATTGTGAAATTTATCATGTGTATAATTTCATGCACGAATAACTCGATTGTTGAATATTTGATTAGAAGCGATTTAATTGAATCTATTCAAACTCGTGTTTCTGTAATATCGGCATGCCTACATGGTTTTATCAGCTGAACATACATATTTATGAAAATATAATAATAAATGTTAAATAAATCAATTGCTTTCAATATTTATTTTGTAGATACTACCAAGCGTGTTGTTATATTATTTAATATCTACATCACTATGTTATTGAATTGCCGTTTCAATGCACAATAAGGTCGGGAAGTTTGATTATTTCGGGTCAATTGATGTCTGGTTGATCTCAAACATAAACCATATATATTCAACAAGCCATTAACTTTAATTAAGTAAAAGATGTAATATGGTGTTACTTATTTACTTATTAAATTATTGTTATGTAATATAGTATTGGAATACTTCTTAATATCAATCAATTTTTTAATGTGTAGTTTCAATTGTTTTTAAAAATCTCTAACAAATATTTATTGGTTTTAATAAAATAACGATAGGTAGGGTTTCATAAAACAGTTTACTTAGTTTTATTACAACATATTTATGTATACAGGGTTAATCAAAATTACCGGAACATCTAAATAGTTTTCAAACCGTAAAAAAATTTAAAAAGTTTCAAATAAAAGTTATTTAAACATACTATTGATTGAAAATATTTTTAATATACAGGTGTTCATTTTAATGTGGAATTTTGGTGAACTTTTTTTCAAACAGAACACCCTGCATATTTTGACATATATTGATTCAAGATTAATTTTGAGTATTTTTTGTGATTTTAACCAACAAATAAAAAAATACAATTGCATCAAAAACAAATAAGAAAACGATTAATAATTCATTAAAAAATTGTAGGTGTTCCATTAAAAACAATTATCAAAAAATTCAATTTTTTATTATAAAATAAACATCTTGTATATTTTTACATTTTTTAATCTTTAGAATTGATCTTAAAACTAATCTTAGAATTAAAACATGTAAAAATATACAGGGTGTTTACTTTATTATGAAAATTTAGAGTAACTAGGGGACAAATAAATTTATTTTGTTGACACTAACGAGATTTTTAAGATCAATTTTATTATTTCTAAGGTGCTTTTTTGTTTTATTCTTGAAATTTTTTTAACTTGTTTAAATAGCAAATCATTATTATAACTATTTTAATATCTGTGTGATATATGTTAAACAGAATGAAACAATAAAAACTTTGATTTGCATAAAATTAATCATTTTATTATTGTTGAAATTATTATAATTGGATTGAAAATTCAATCATTAAACATGGTCTAATTTGAGATCCACGATAACCTATGAACTGTTGAATAGAACAAATCAACAGCAAAAAAAGATTTTAAAATGCTAACTGTAACAAAACAAAATAAAACAAATGACCGACATAATGAAATGTCAAACGACATCAAATTAATTTAAAAATGAAAATAATAGTCTATACTAAGGACATTTTTTTTATACTTTTGCTTGTATGCTGAATACTTAATATTTAAAAGTTAAAGATATATTTTAACGCATATTGTTATGAAAAAATATTAATAGCGAACGTTACAACCTAAAATCTTATCACATCTACAAAAATATCGGTAAATCGTTTTCTCTAAAAAAATATTGACATGTGCAGCGCCGGTTTTAATTTAAAATCGGTTCAAATAGGACCAAACGCTAACCAACTCAATATCCAAACGATAAAATTTTAGTCATCACTTATTTTATATGTTGAACTACATACAATATTCTAAGTCTTTATGCTTTGGGTTAAAGATTTGCGGTTATATTTAACGAGTATCAAATTAATGAAACATTAAATAAAAACTCCTTTTTTTAATTACTTGCGGATAAACAACTTATCGATTTTTTTTTTAAAGCTTGAGTACACAGTATTAAGGCGTTTTTTTGCTAAGTTTTATTCTTTTTTTTGCTGAGGAGGTGTAATCTTCAAAAGACACTTCGCCGTACACCTCGCCGTAGGTTATACCGACGAGGTAGTGTGAGACTTTTACTCACTAAACCACCTCCCCCTCTTTTTGCTCAACCCACTTGGACCGCTTGCGCATTGCTTCGGTGGGAGAGTTGTCCGTAATAGTATTATAGTATCATCTTTCATCTCTTCCTTTACATTCAATTATTGTTCGGATGGTACTATATACGCTCATCCATGTTTCCTCGGTTGACACTAGATCGCTTATGACGTTGTCGTGATTAAAGACTCTGCCAGTGTGTAGAGAGTAGAAATCTCTCTTGTCCTTCCACTTCGGGCATACAAACAGAGTATGCTCCGCGGTGTCTTCTTTTCCGCAGTACTTACATGCGGTTGTGCAAGTATTTACGGAAGCATCCGTGCCCCGAAAGAGCTTGGGTGATAAAGTAGTCCACTTCCCCGTACGGCCTATCTATCCATACCTGGATATTAGAAATTAAGCGGTACGTCCACCGTCCATACTGACCACTTGTCCACTTTTCTTGCCATTTCGCCTCTAAGCTATCCCTTGCGGTCGCACTGTCTACTCCGGAATATCGTTCCTTGCATTCCTGTATAAGGAGTTCTATAGGCGGCACTCCAGCTATTACTCCCGCTCCCTCCGTCGAGATGGTCCTGTACGCGCAACATATCCTTATGTTTATTTTGCGCTGCACACTATTTAGTTTTCTTAGCAGCTTGTGATTCTGCGCTACCACGTGCCACGCAGCTGCGGCATAAAGCATCTGGGAGTGAACCACAGATGCCATTAGTCTTCTTTTGGAGGCCTTGGGTCCTCCAATGTTCGGCATCAGGCTAGCCAATGCTGATACGGTCTTCTCAGTCTTTTTGACGGTCTTCGCGACTTGTTTGGCAATCGAAAGTTTCGTATCCAGCCACACTCCCAGATACTTTACGGCTTTAGATGGAGCCACTACAGTGTCCTGGACCATAAAGTGTATTGGAGCCATCTTGCGCTTCTTGGTTAGTAGGGCAGCCTCGGTCTTCTCTGGAGCAAGTTGTAGCCTTTTACTCTCCAGCCAGTTTGATGCTCTTTGGAGAGCGATATTTGCAGAGCTCATAAGGCTCTCCTCTCCCTTGGCGACGACCACCATTGCCACGTCGTCTGCAAAGCCTATGAGGGTCATTCCCTCTGGTTGATCTAGTCTCTTTAGACCATCGTAGAGAACGTTCCACAGAGTCGGGCTCAGAACCGATCCCTGCGGAACACCGCTATTTACCCGTCTGGTCTTGATCGAGTCTGCTGTCTCCAGTAGTATTTCTCTTTCGGAGAGGTAGGCTGCCACTATACTGATTTTTTATGGCTGACTTGTAGCCGTTTCCCCAGATATCACAGTCTACACTATCACATAGTGCTTTCCAGCACTCTCGTTTGGATGTCTTTATCCTATTTTGCAAAGATTTTTTGCAAAATTTGTACTCTTCCCATAGGTGCTGGCTCCCCTCCGGGTCGTTCTTTCTTGCACTTCTGGTGTAGGCTCTTCTCTTGCCGGTACATTGCCTGCGAAGTTCCGCAATTTTGTTGTTCCACCATTAAACTGGTGGCCCTCGTTTAGCGCTCGTTCTTTTGGGCATCGTTCGATCGCATATTTCTGTCAGTGCGTGGGTAAAGGCGTTTGCAGCTGGCCTATTCGTTACCTTGCAGTTCTTTGCAAGTGCTTGTGGTAGTTTTTGCCTATCGAGTTTTTTGACCTGCTAGCCTACGCGATTAGGGATACTCCTACTCCTACGCGGTGGCACACTTTCCTTAATGACCTCGAAGATGATATAGTTGTGGTCGCTCAGGGATTTGCGGTCGCTGACTTCCCACTTCTCAATCCTATTCTTGACGTCATAGGTGGCTAGCGTCAAGTTCAGTATGGAAGAGTAGTCACGCCTCTGGAATGTCGGCTTGCTATCCTTGTTGATGACCACTAAGTCGTTTTAGCTTTATCCATTCTGTCAGCAGTTGTCCTCTTCTATCTGTTATTTCCATGCCCCACTGCGGGGACTTTGCGTTGAAGTATCCTACAACGATTGCCTTTTCCCCATTGAGTCGAATTAGCCTTCTAATTTGACTGAGAATTTCCTCGAGATCTTCTATGTCCTTGTTTTCGGATGAGTAGCAATTGTAGACAGTCAGGTTCGGCGTAACTATGTACGTGAAGCTGTGTCCTCGCCCAACTTGCTTTATGGTGACCTCGTTTTCTATCAATTTTATGGCAGTATCCAGATCATCATCACAAGTCCAATCTTTTCTGTTTTTTACGACGTTTCGGTTTGGTTCACTCAGAAGTATCACGGAAGCACCTATTTCCGTGGCCATGGCCAAGGTCAGATCGTGGCATTGGCGACTCCTGAATGAGTTGACTTGCAGGAATTTTATTCTAGGCATTGTTGTTCGAGGTTTCCGGTCTAGGTACCTCCCGTTTCCTTCTCTCCTTGCCTGTTGGACACGCTGGGCTGCCCGATTGGTGTCCTTCTTTGGCGCAGTGTACACAGTACGGGTTGTTCTTGCAGTCTAATGCCTTGTGTTTTTCTTTACTGCACTTTAGGCATAGATGCTTCCTGTCGGGGCCCCTACATTGCACCCGCGTGTGACCATACTCCCAGCATCTAAAGCATTTTAAGTCTGCCTTCCGCTCTAGGACTCTGCATTTGGACCACTCTATTTTGATAGTGCCCATTTTCGTCAGCTTTATGGCTTCTATCTCGTCCATTACCACCGTTACGTTTTGCTTATTGGCATTTGCGGACCGCAGATCTCTCACCTCTATTTTTTCTAGCTTAGCCTAGATGGTGCTTGAGATGGCTTCCTTCACTTCTTCGACGGTCGACACTTCGTCCAGGTCTTTTATGTGGAGGACCTTTTTGCTGGTCTGGCGGGTTGTCGTTGCATCCGGGATCTTGTTCTTGATTTCTTCCTTGAGGGCATCAAGTTTTTCTTCTGCATTCCGCACGGTGAGTAGTATTTCCCCGCTTCTGGTTTTTCTAATATCGCGTACCTCTACCCCGATTTCGGTTGGATTTACTTTTTGTTTTACGGTTTTTAGTATCTCCGCATATTCCAGGTTAGATACCTTGACAAGCAGCGTCTCCTGCTTACGTCTCTTTTGTCTGGGTACGTCTGCCCGGACGACGCTTTTTAGTCTATCTCTTGCGGGTTGGGTGCTTGTACCCTGGCCGCCAAGCTCTTTGTATACAGTGACGTCTATGTTGGTCTCGGCGAATACAAATTCCGCGACTCTTGTCATTATCAACCTTGGCAGACCTTCCATCTCTGGTATAGCCAACTTGGTCATGTTGTGACAAAGCATGTGGTCTCTAACTACTTTTAATGACCGCATTGCATGCTCATCTGCATCTTTTTCTTTATCGCTTCCATTAGAGGTAATGGGGTAATATAAGGATTTGACCTTGTGCGTAAAGTTGCCCTGCTCGTCGGGGAAGTCTAACGAGTGGACCATCATTGCCACCTTTCCTTTTCTCTTTCCTTGTTTTATGAGTTCTTCTTTCCCTCCTAGTCTATCTATCACTTTTGCTACCATTTTCTACGTGGAGGTCACGCTCTCATTGCATGGAAGGGCCAGCGCGTGGTTGCTGGAAACCTCCAAGATGCTACCTCGTTGTACGTTGAGCCTAGGGAAGATTTTATCCCGCCAATCTTCCTTCGTTATTTGTTTGAAGGTCTCGAAACTATCGTCGCCTGTTAGTAGGGTTTTTCTATCTTTCCTACTTTGTGCTTTCTTGCATTGTACGCACTGCACTTGCCGATCCGAAGAGTCTTTCAGATCTTTTCGGTGTTTCTCCTCCATATACGCCACCTTCATGCGAAGAGTGTCAACTTCTTTTGCTAGATCACCTTCCCGTTCTCTAGCGCCATGAACTACTACGTCCAGTCATTCCTTTACATCTCTACTTTGCAGCTTTTCGAGTTGGAGGACTAGTCTTTCTGAAACGTCTTTTATTTCGCTCTTTAGTTTATACATCTCCTTAATCACTTTATCCAGTCTGCTCACTTGCTCGTAGATTTTGGCTAAGGCGTTCTTTACAGTATTGCGGGTTTTCTCTGCCTTCTCCCATTCTACGCCCTCTGTTCTTTTCCGCTTGTTGGTCTGACCTTCTTCTGGCAGAGAGGTAGTAGAGTTAGTTCTTGATTTCTGCGGCGGCCTTACCAGAGATTCCTGTTTTGCAAAGGAATTCTCTGCTGCAGCCGCGTTGCCTGTTGCGCCTTGGGTTGCTCTAGAAGGTGATCTACTCATGCTTCCCCTCCTGCTGTGCGCCTTTAGCAGTTCTAGCTCGTAGTCCGTCATTTCTCTGGCAGTAGTTTCCATTTCTCTCGTCGTGTCGTCGTTTACATTAATCGTGATCAGTTTGTTTGTGCTTGGGTCGTCAACAATTTGGGGCTGGGTGCAGTCACCGGAATTAGCCCCCAATACCGGTAACATATATTCCGAGGCTTCTGTAGAGACATTCATAGTGCGATTTATAGCTGCCGCCAGCTTGCGTTTTTAAGCTACCCGCCAGCTGTGTAGGGTGGTTACACCCCCTGCAGCAGAGCCCAACCGGATCACTACTAAGTTTCATGACCTACTACAGGGGGGGTTCAATATCACATTCACGCGTTCACATTCATACCTTTATAGCAAGAAAGATGGTTTGGCTACCTACCCCCGATACCTAATAGCGTCGGTAGCCGAAAGGTGGTCAAGAGAAGACCGAAGAGTTGACCAAGGAAGGTCGATAGATCAAAGAAGGAAAAGGTAGAGGAAATTGGTAGTCTCATTGCCGTAGCAAGGCCACCGTGCAATGATGTTGGTCCACGAGTGCAATCCCCTATCCGCCACCCGGGGACGCGCCTGGAAGGGGTTAGCACCGTCCCCTACCCTTAGATTGTGAGGTCCAGGTGCTAAGTTTTATTCTGTAAACCCTTATAATAGCGTAACTATTTTCCCTTCTTAACTCATATCCGGCCAAGCGTAGAAATAACTAATATTTAATTTTTTTTTATTGTCGAACGACTTCTTTTGGCTTATTTTAAATTAATTTAAAAATATTTTTCAAATAAAAAAATGGGTCGTATAGAACTTATTGGCGCTTAACAATATTAAAATTATAATAAATTATATAAATTATACTTGTACATGGTATTCAGCAAAACATTTTTTACATAAACATATTGTTTTATTTTTGCACACTTTACATTTTTGTTGCGTATTTTTACTGTGCTTTATAATTAGATAAGTGGGTTGGGTACAAGCGTTGAAGAAATGATTAAACAAAACAATATTATAATTATATGTTCTGTATTGTTTTTTTACACATCTGTCATGTCATCAGCCTTGTTACAACGTATGATCGAAAATCTAATTGACTTATTGGAGACTTGTTTGCTTTTCTGTACATTTTACAACTATTTACAAGCATGCTGTTTATTGCATTTGTAACGCTTTGTTTGAAATAATGGCGCAACAGCATGAACGTTACTTGCTAGAGTTACTACAGAGTTGTTGTTTCATCGAGTTATTAAAACTCCAGTTATTTTGGGCATTGTCGTGTATTTCTTTTTTCTGTTTTTGAACATGTTTGACTGTGTCAAGCGTGCATTTTTTGTGCGGTTGTCTCGTTTTGTTTTTGTTGCAAAAAAACCTCTGGTTGTCAGTTGACGCATCAATTTGTATGAAGTGAAAAAGTTGTTAAAATAGATTTGATGTTTTCCAAGCATTTCCACTATTTTTTACAAGTCAAGAATAACTTATCTACTTAAGCTTAAAACTGTTTTTTTTACGTGTTAGTTCCTTCATACGGCAAAAATTAATATAAATAACCATCTGATGAACATATGCCCTATAATTTATATCTAAATATTACCGGTTTTTCTTTTATAAACATCTTACAAGAATATTGTCTAAAATTGGGGACCTTCTCAATTGTTAAGTTGTAAGAAAATAATCCAAACTGCATATATTTTAGTATGTTTGTCCAATTTATCTAGTACTTTATTACCCGCTAGATGCAAGTTTTGTTTAATTTTTTTTAAACATGTTTTGACTCATGCAGTTTTTTTATAATTTTCATTTTTTGACCAATATAATTCTACTCGTGGAAGGCTGTGATAGCAAGTATGTAGTAGAATTCTAACAAACTTTTTGATATTTTCTGCAGTTATAAGAATGTTGTGACGATTGTTATTTTTGGCATATTTATTAGAAAACTCTGCAATAAGACTAAGCACTTTTCATCAAAAATAGTAAATACACGTCATACGGTGTTTTAACACCAATTGTGTTTATAATAGTTTCTACATCTTGAGCTTTGTTGGAAATTGTTGGAAGTTTTTCTTCTAGACGGGCGGACAAGTAGTTGCAGAACGTTTTCTCTTTTTTGTTAATAAAGGTTCTTGATTAGAGTCATCAAAATTTTCTTCAAGGTGTAGATTGTACGTTCCTGCTGCTTTAGCAACTGGGCTGTTGTTGTTTAGCAACGTATTGTCGTCAAAAGAATTTTTTGTATGTGAGGGCATCGACTTCAGGTGGTATATACACCGCATTAACAACTATAAAAAAAATACAAGAAATATTACAAAAATGTATAAAAATTTATTTTGAAAAAATAGTTATGTTATTTACCTTGCTTCCTTCTACTGACTTCAATTTCATCCAGAACTAATTCCAGCTCTGCAGTCATTTTGCGCTTAGATAAAAAAATTGTTTTTGACATGTTACAGCTTTTACAAGATTAAAATCAATAATGATTTAAAAATAGAAAAAAAATCTTTTATAGTTGTCGTGTAAAATTTGCCTAATGCTAGTGTTTAAAATGTTCAATGTTATTGCTTAACAATCTGCTAAAGTTGTGGATTTTGCTGTACCGCATGTCGCATTCTTTCGATGTTATTTGGAGTACGTACCAATTTTTGGGGCCCGCAATAGACGTTGTTGACATTTTCAGTTTGTATAAAAGTTGGTGTCATTACAATATGGTGTTCTTTAAATGAATTCTACCTTGCCGAGGAACGTTATATTGTTGCACGAACTGCCTCTGAACTTCAATTTATGGATTCAGTTCTGACAAATGCTGTTACACAAAAAATACGTTGCTGCACCGGCCCCGAATTTATGGTTACTAAAACTGCATTATATACTAAATAAGTTACTTACTTGATTTTTTTTCAGCCTTTTTTAGTTCCTCTACCACAGCGCCCTGTTAGTATGCTCATAGATGTAGAGTCTTTACGACATGGTTTTAAATTATTTTTGCTGGTTATTTCATTACCTACCGATTATGTTTGTATAATATATCAGGAACCCGAAGTAGCATTCAAGGGTGGAAATATTTTATATTTATATAATATTTTCACTCTTGAAGAAATAGGTGTTATCATCTATTTAGGGTATATAATACTAACATAATTGCCTCTTTAAGGCGATTGGTAATGAATTAATCCGCTAAGATAAATTAAGCCGATGTCGTAAAAGCATATCTATGGGTATACTATAGAATTTAATAGAAATAGATAACTATAAATTTTAATCTCTTGCAGAAATTACGTCGCTAAAATTACATGAATTTGGTAATTATTTGCTTTCCAAGAAAAAATAATATTGAAAATTATGAAAACATGCTAGAAAAACTTCAAGGGGGACATTATTTGATTTTTTTTAATAGAGCTTCATTGAAACATCTTATTAGGTGAAAGAAGGGCAATTAAACGGCTTTTTTTTCAAGTTTTTAATAGAAATAACACAAAGAAAATTCTTTGATTTATGACATGATTACGGTTAGAGATAGATCCAGATTTGCAGTTCAAAAAAGATGGACAATTTAATTGCCTATAATTTTTATTTTTTTTTATTTAAATTTTTAAGAGAGATATTTCGAATATTGTATAAAAAAAACAAAACGTTTTTGACGTGCAGCTTCTAGGGTGAACATGGTTGCTTATGAGTTTATAAACAAAAAGTTTCTCAAATGAACCCCTTACCTACCTAAGTTTGTTACCCCTATTCATTAACACCCTGTATACAGTGGGTCGTATACGATTAGAATATCTATTTGGTTAATTTTGCCGAAACACAAATATTTGTGCCTGATTTATTTGTAAAATATATATATATGTATCTGTCGTGGAATATATAACATTTAGAAATTATATTGTAGTTTTGAATGTTTCTCTCTATATTTGAGAACAATATTTAAAACAAAGACGAATGTTTTAAGTTTAATAAAAATGAAAAGTTTTAAATGAATTACTTAAACCCAATCCAACTCCAAAGCAGTCAACCATATACAGACAATTGTTTTGGTTTTTTTTTAAATCTTTATCAGTTATTTTGGTAGTACGGCAAGAAGTTTTATTGATGATATTCGGTTTCTTTATTTCAATACGTAAAATTGTTCGTTGTCAGTCTACAATATGTTTATCGTTTGTGGATGGAGGTCAACAAATTAATGTTTAAGATGATCATCGGAATCTATTAGATTAAAGCGATCTGGTTCTTTATTGATATGCTGTTGTGCAAACAACTTTTTTTGACGTGTCAATAATATTTTTCTTTATAAAATTTTATTATATTTAAAAATGGCTAAGAACGGTGATAATCTAAAATCATTTATGTTAGTCGGTAAAGTGGCGCAGTTAATTTCTATATATTTTGCAAGTTCACACAAATCCTCAAAGCCACATGTATGAAATATTAAGTTGGTGTATACTAAATTGCATTTATAGTATAATTTATTGTTCATATGAAGTTTTAAAAATTAACCAAATTTGCTTGTTGGGTTTCAAAGATTATAATGCTCAAGGTTTAATATTGTTTGTTTATTTTACAATAACATGTGCAAATATGTACATACTTATCATTATGGTATTTTAAATTGATGTGTGCTATGATAAAACTTATTTTTCAATGTTAAATATTGTTTGTGTATTTTACAATAACACGTGTAAAAATGTACATACTTATCATTATTTTATTTTAATTTGATGTGTGCCATGATAAAACTTATTTTCTTTAATATTGTGCTATTTATTTTATTTTGTGTATAAAAAGTGTTTCATTTTCTTATTACTGATTTAATTAGTTGAATGCTTTTATTGACTACTTTTATTTAGTAACTGCGTCTATTTAATTAGTATGTAGCAAACATCATTGGGTACAACAGCAAAAGCTAATTATTTAACTATATACTAGATTATAGTGTTTGCCTAAATAGTTATATATGTAATATAAAGATAGGTACAAGTATGTTTTTGTTATTAGTATTCTTGCAATGACAACCAACTTAGGTTTTTTTAAATGACATTTTTTGGAAACTAGTTATTTTAAATTTTTATACTAAAATAATTACATTTTGATTTTTCTTTTAAATTTTATTAAATTATATTTAGGAATAGTTTTATTTTGTCCAATTTAAAAGTATCTAATGCCCGTACTAATAGTCTGAGATTAAATCTCAGATTGAACCTGGATTCATGAATCCGAGATTCATTTTGATAGTTGTTGATTTCCTCTAAGCTAATTCACGGGTATTGTGACGGTGCGGAACGAGTTGAAAACTATGCAATCGTCAATATAATCCTAGATTCAAATAATCTTGGGACCACCCAAGATTATTTGAGTATTGATGGTTGCATAGTTTTCAACTCGATCCGAGAATTAAGAAAGGAATACATTGACCAAATGCAACTAAAATTGCCGTCACAATATTCGTGAATTGGCTTAGAGCCAATCAACGAATAGCAAATTGAATCTCGGATTCATGAATCCACTCTGACTATTAGTACGGGCATAAAAAAGTTTTTATGGCTACTTATTTATTAGATTTATATAGAATGTTTTACTTTTATTATAACGAAAACAGCAACTTTGGCGTCATTTTTATTTTTCCATATAATTCTTCTGAATGTATTGGTAAAAAATAAATTGATTATCAAATTATATGTAAAAATAGGACTGACTCCAAAGTTGATTTATGTTGGTTAAATCCAGTTTTTCTAATTTCTATTCTTACATTCCAGATCAATCCAGTTGTCTTAATTTCCCCCTCTTTTTTCCCTTTCTTTTCATTTCTATCCCTTCCTAATTTCAAATATAAAGTATAAAAATTGCTGTGTTTGTTTTAAATGGGACTTCAGTTTAGAAGAAGTAAAACGAGTAAACTATAGAGCTAGAGTGAGTATTTTTTTATTGTATTTTTATTTTTATTGCTTGAGCTTTGACCAATTATTGTAAATGTATAACCAACCCCTCCCGTAAATTTATGTACATATCTATAGCATATGCATACTCAAGCTCTTTTGTAATCTTATGTAGAGTATACAGTTAACCCAGAAGATCTATCAGTGTTATTAGTTATGTCTGCTTGGTATTTAATGACCAGACTCTCTCGTTATAATTAACTAAAATATTTAACATAGAGAATAGCTCTGAATGTCAAAACTTTTCCGTCATACCAGTAAAGATTTTTATTTATGTTTCTATTTGTACAAGCCACATATTTTCCTTGTAATGGATCCTTTGGTGAACCATGATTCATAGATTTCTCTTTTTCAACAATTCCAGATATTACAACTACCGCTTTAGGAAATTCTAATAATTCACTTATTACTTTTGATGTTAAAACTTTTTTCCTAATTCTACAAAACCTAAACTGTGCTTTATCTATCATTATTCTATGATAAAACGAATAAATAAAAATGAAAGATTTTCTTAATTATTTTTGTTTTTTAAACTTAATAAAGCTTATAAACATTGCGACAATTTTCAGCTTTCCTTAAACAACAAAAGTTTTATAAAACAATAAATTTTTTGCAAGCCAGTACAAAATTCTCAATACCTCTTCTTTGCTATGATCAAAACAATCTTAAAACTAATTTAAAAAAAAAGCAAACTAATTTGCATCTAATTCTACTACTCTCAATCTCCTTATTGCTGTTTCTACAATGCCGGATAGTAGTTAAATAATGACGTCTTAAAATTTCTACGTTAAAATCTACAGTATCTATAAGCAAAGACTTCAAAATAATATCTGAATGGGGTATTTTTAAAATGGTCATTACTAACTATAAAGCTCAACTTTTTTTTGTTTTATAAACTGAGGTACCATCAACACCAAATATTAAACTAATCTATGAATCCATATCTATAAGTTCTTCAATTTGTTTTTTAGGGGTTTTAATCTCACATAATTTTTTTTGGAATAACCAAGTTGTTGATATAGCTTTAAAAGTATCTAAAAAATTAAGATATCTTATGTAAACAGTTTTTTTCACTTCTGTTTGTCTAAAATTACACTATTTTTTCTAAATTATATGCTGCCAATCCAAAATTGACTAATAATTTAGATACTTTACAACGCCCAATTTTGTAGATTTTTTCATGTTTTATAGACATTTTATAGACATTGTTCAAACAAACATATTAAGACATATTGTTATCTAAGCAAATATTTAGTACAAAGCTTGCTAAGAATTCCAACAAATATGCACTGTCAGTTCAGAGATGTAGGACTGAAACTTTTCAGAGAGATTTTTTTAATTGTGTTACTAGCTATACATGGAAAGTATAGTAAATCTATATTAACTAATAACGTTTTTATATGGAAATTATTTAAATAAATTAGTTTATGTTTGCATTGTCAGTGATTGTCATGAATTGTTGAGATGTATAATATAAACCATGAAAAATTATACATTATATTAAAAAAAGATTATTTGAATAAGATTGCACTAAGTGTTGCTATTGTTAAAGCAGTGCTGTCATCCAAAAAAACGTAATTAGTTAATATCGATTTTAATAAAATCGGTGAATACGGACCAAACTTTGAAATATTAGATAATAAAACTGATAAATACTTGAGTTTTAAACAAGGCGCACGATGTATTTAAAATTATTTTTTTTTTACAATCAAAGTAACGTAAATAAATTTACCAAACAAACACATAATTTATGTTTAAGTTAGTTCAACGTGACGTCAAAGTAATTATTTTTAAATGCAAATTTTTTTTTTTTTTCTAATTATAAACATTTTTTATCTAAAATTAAGATTCTAATGCAATGATAGGACTAACTGATGTATTGAGACAAGTATATTCAACAGACAAATATTGTACCCCTGTCTGGATAACAGCGCAAACTACACAAGTACGATTGATATCCAATTAACAATATTTTGATGCTAAACATATTTAAACATATTAATATAGTTTCGCCATACATAAGAAGCCAACTTACAACAATTTACAAATGGAACAGTTACTAATTTATCTTCTAATAGTTTTGCAACCAATAAAGGTTTGAAATCTGGTTATAAAATGCATAACTTTAAAATTCTAACCTATTACGTTATTCTATTTTTTTTTCATATTTATCCAATTGAACTTCAAATTATTATGATTTAACATTATACGTTATACCATTCTAAATTTAACCTGTAGAAAGTTGACGTTTACTATCCCTTTTCATATTTACTTTTATTTTTACACCATGCATCATTGTTGCTTTTTAACTGTTTTATATTTATCATTATAATTAATTATTTGTTATAAACCTTGTAACATAAAAATTTCATGAATGTCTAACAAAACCGATCAATGAATTAGTTGTACTTTGTAGTATGATAATATATTTTCATATTTCAAATACTCAGTATAACTTTTTTTTTATCAGCCGTAGACCATCGAGAGAACTGTCCATAATGAAGTCTATAATGCTTATATTTCTGTTCACTACTGCAGTGGTTTATGCAGAGTTTGTTGATAAATTAGTAAGTATTTATTTTATAAAATTGTTCGTTTTCTATATAATTCAATTAGTTAAAAAAAAGTAAAAATATGATATATATATATATATATATATATTATTATATTTAATTTTAGGATATTCTTCAGGAGTATAAAGATTTACATAAAAAGATTGTAGCAGAATGTGTTAAAGAAGTCAATATTGATCCAGCATTAGTAACTGCAGTGGACAATGGGGAAAACATCGATTCCTGCAAATTGAGATGTTTTCATCAATGCTACTTTGTGAGGTATGGAAATATGAACACTAACGGTGAATTTTATCAAAATAAAATGAAAGCCATTATTCCCGAATCGCAACATGTGGAATTACAAAAATGCTTTGATGATAAGGTTGATGATGCATGTGAATATGCTTATCGTTTTTATAAATGTTTTGTTAAGATGCAAATGTAATTTCTATTAATAAAACTATATTTGTTTATGGTTTGAAGGTAATCCAGTGGAAAAAAATATTTAAATATATGTTATAAAAATTTATTTAATATATATTAGTTGAGACATAAAAATAATCATTCATATTAATTATATATATTTTTTTTAATTTTGTAATTATATTAATGATTATTGGGTTTTAAAACCTTGTGTTTTTCTTAACTCTTTCCTTGGGTGGTATAAAGAGAAAGTTATCATTTCAGTCATATTTTGGGGATTGAACCCCGGACTGCTCGCATGATATGCAAATGCTCTACCATTGAGCTATCACACCATATTTGTAATTACATTGCACAATTTTGGATAAACTTATTTAATGGGGTCTTTAATGTTTATAAATCTCAATGTTATTAAGGACAGTATATTTTAGTTTTATTAAGAACAAAATAATTTATGAGGTGGCAAATAAATTTGTTAAATATATATCTTCCAAAAAGTTGAATAACAGTACGGGTGTGTTGTATATAATTAGGAACTGAAATATATAAGATTTAGACCTCATAATACGTGTGTTATCTTAAGTACAGCAAAAGACACACATTTTTTTGATTTTTTGTTTTTCAATGATTCTTTGGTTTTACTTTGGTTGATATAAGATAGTGAAGAGTTGTTGACATTTACCAAATAACATTAAAAGTGATAAGAAAGTGAAATAATATTTAACATTGTATATATAATTAAGAAATTAAAGAAGGAGATTCAGAGGAAGAAAGCGGTGTGCCGGCAAGGTAGGAGAAAAATCCTAATTCATAACATACATAACCTCCATCGCATGTAAAACTGCTGTAAGAATCGCAAGAGAATAAATAAATAGATATATTGATTGAACAAGGATATTTACGCATAGAACACAAAAGAGCGCTTGGTAGCCGAGTGGATAGAGATGTGGATTCTAAACGCAAAGGTTGGCGGTTCGAGGCTTCGAGCGGAGGAAAAATATTTTTATTTAATATATAATAAAAATAAATTCAAATAAAATAAATAATGCCTTCAGACTACGAAAATGTATTCAAAAGAGGCAGTAAAACTGAAAGAACACCCGAACAAGACGAGAAAAAAAGAAGAAGAGAAAAAACGGATATGGCTACAACAGAAGCAAGCGGAAGTGGAATAAACCAGCAAGTAGCTGAAACAATTTTAAAACAGTTACAAATAATAAACGAAACACACACTGTAATCCTGCAAGAACTGGCAAAATTAAGAGAAGAAAACGAAAAATTAAACAATAGAATTAATGTAATGGAAACAACAAAAATAAATATCTTACAAAATGATGTCGCCGAATTAAAACAAAAATTAGAAAAACAAGAAAGAAATGAACGAAAAAATAATGTAATTATACAGGGATTAAATGAAGGCATAATTGATGGAGCTACGGTAAAAGAAAAAGTTGAAAACTGGACCAGAACTAAGTTAAATGAAAATTTAGTTGTGAAAAAAGCATATAAAATGAAAAACAATAATAAACTGGAAAGCATTTTTGTACAATTAGAGAGTTGGGAAGATAAACGAAAAAATATGATGAAGAAAAGCGTATTAAAGGGAAGCAACATATTTATTGATAATGATCTCACAAGAAAAGAAAGAGAAATACAGAAAGAACTAAGAAATTTAGCAAAAGAGAAGAAGACAAAAGGAAAGACGGCGATTGTTGGATATATGAAGATAGTGGTAAATGGAGAGAAACGTTGTTACAACGAAAGAAACGGCAAAATAGAAGTGTCAAAAAATAAAAACAAACAACAAAGAACTAATCTAAACTATGTTAATAAAGAAAGTTATGAAAGAAGAGAGACAAACAAATTACAAGCAAACAAAGAGGGTCTAAAAATAACAGATACTAGCAATAAAATAAATATATTATTTTGGAATGTAGCAGGTTTAAATAACAAGGATGACGGTTTTTGAAAATACATAAGAAAATTTGATGTAATTGGAATGGTGGAAACATGGATAGATGAAAAGAAGTGGACAAACATGGAAAATCAAATGCCTAAAGAGTTTAGATGGAAATGCCAACCAGCAGTTAAAAAGGAGGCATCTTAACAGGAATAAGAAGGGAAATACCACAAGAAGATAACAAAGAATTGGAAATGGAAGGAATGGTGCAGCAAAACTTTATACTGGAAAGAACAAAATACAAAATGATTACGTTGTATAGCAGAGGGATGAAAAAAATTAGAACAAAGTTAGAAAACTCAATACAAAAAACCGAAGAGACAAAACTAATAGTAGGAGGAGATTTCAACGCCAGGATTGGACTAAACGGAGAAAGAATAAATAACGGACAAATAAGCAAAAGAGTGTCAAAAGACAAACTAGAAAATAACGAAGGAAAAGAAATGATAGAAATGATTGAAGAGAATGGGTGGGACATACTAAACGGAAATATGGAAGGAGATGAAAAGGGAGAATATACCTACATAGGAGCAAAAGGACAATCGGTAATTGATTACGTAATGGTAAATGAAGAAGCGTGGCAAGAGATAGACACATTTAAGGTTGGAGAAAGAGTAGAGTCGGACCATCAGCCACTAGAAGTGTATTTAAACGGAAGCATAAAAAGAGAACCAAAGAAAGAAAGAGAAAAAGTGACAAAAATAGTATGGACACAAGAGAGCGTAGAAATGTACAGGCAAAATTTATATGGACAACATTTTAAAGAAAAAGGCGTAAAAGAAAAAATGGCAGAATTAGAGAACATAATTGCAGATGCAACAATAAGGAAAACTTTTTTACAAACAGAAGAATCATTTGCAAAAAGCAAATGGTGGAGCACAGAATGCACACAAAAAAAAAGAGAAGCTAGAAAAGTACTCCGAAATTGGAAAAATGGCAAAGCGACTAAACATGAATATCAGAGTGCTCAAAAAGTATACAAGATTAAATGCAAAGAAGTTAAGGCAATATATATAAAAAAAGAAGAAATAGAGATAAAAGAAATACGGTCGGAAGAAGAAGCATGGAAATACATAAACAAAGAGAGAAAAAACAGAAGACAAAAAAACGAACAAATTTTGATGGAAGACTGGAGGAAACACTTCTTAAAACTGTATGAAGGATCGGACAGAAAAACCGATAGACAGCCAATGACAACAGAACAACTGAAACAAGATGTAGATGAAATAACAACGGAAATGATATGGAAGCAAATAAAAAAACTAAAAAAACAAAATGC
Organism: Tachinus rufipes; assembly: GCA_963932245.1. NCBI lineage: Eukaryota > Metazoa > Arthropoda > Insecta > Coleoptera > Staphylinidae > Tachinus > Tachinus rufipes. The sequence goes on from OZ010743.1 coordinate 85,997,681, forward strand.
GCCAGGTGTGGATGGAATACAAAATGAAGCATGGATGTATGGTTCGGAAGATTTGATTGAGAGACTGAGTGAGATAATAAATGAAGTATGGAAGGGAAAAGGGTTTCCTAGTCAGTGGAGAGTAGGTCTTGTATGTCCGATACACAAAAAAGGAAATAAAAAGCTTGCTGAAAATTACAGAGGTATAACGTTACTAAGTACAGCATACAAGATCTACGCCATGGTACTAGAAGAAAAATTGAATGGAGAACTATAAATGAATGGAATATTGCCAGACGGACAGGCCGGGTTTAGAAAAGGAAGAGGGACCATGGATAATGTATACATACTACACCATATAGTAGAGAAGGAAATAGCAGAAAAGGGAGGAAAGTTGTATGCGTTATTCTTGGACCTAAAAGCGGCATTTGACAGTGTGAGTAGAGAGAAATTGTGGATGTATTTGAGAAAAAGAGGAATAAATGAACACCTAGTAACAAGAATGGAAAAGGTATACGTGGAAACTGTTAGCAGAGTCTGTATGAATGGCAAAATGAGTGAAAAGTTTTGGACTACAAAAGGTGTGAGACAGGTATGTCCACTCAGTCCTAGTTTGTTTGCGGCATACATTGCAGATGTATAAGAACTGCTATGTAAGGCGCAGACGGGTGGGGTGGTAGTGGGCAGAGAGAAAGTGTGGTCGCTGGCTTATGCCTGGATAAGTATTTTAGAAAAAAAAGATTTGGAAGTGAATGTAAATAAAACAAAAATGATGACTTTTAGAAAGGGGGCAGGAAGACGTAGAGTAGAAAATTGGAAATGGGATGGGAAAGAAATTGAAGAAGTAAAAACATTTAAATACCTAGGATATGTTTTTTGTACAACCAATAGTGAAAATGAACACATAAAAAATTTGACAAGAAAAGCAAATAAAGCGGTAGGACAAGTATGGGGAATTGGTGAAAGAAAATTTGAATGTATGAGAATAAAAGGAATGATGTTTGATAGTTTAGTAAAAAGTATGTTATTGTACGGAGCAGACATTTGGGGATAGAAAGAGCAAGAAAAGTTAGAGGTTATTCAAACAAAATACTGGAGATGGGTATTAGGAGTAAACAAAGAGACCCCAGCTAGTTAAAATAGACAAATTAAGAGTAGAAGCAGGAAAGCGTGCAATGAGGTATGAAGAAAGAGTGAGAGAAAGGAATGAATGTAAAATATTACAAGAATGTCTGAAGGAGAAAATGAAGGGAAAATGCGGAAAAATGGGAACATTTAGAGAAAAATATTTTAACAGGAATGGGTATGCCACTGAGGAAGTAGAAAGATTAAGAATAGATAGAAGTATGTGGAAAGAAATTATGATGAGAGATAGAGATATACAAGTGCAAGAGCGAAGAACACGGATAAATGAATCTAGGTACAATTCAAATTATGAACACATTATAACGGATGAACTACCAAAGTACCTAAAAAATGAAAATTATGGAAAAATGGAAAAACGTATGATTGCAAGATTTAGATGTGGAAATGAGGAGAAAGTGTGCAAATTTTGGTTGGAAGAGGAAGAGAAAATGTGTAGAATGTGTGGAGAAGTTAGGGAAAGCATAGAACACATGTTAAAATGCAATGAGATGAGAGAAGAGCAAATAGGAAGAAATGAGGTACTGAAAGAAGATGGAAAAGGAATTAAATGGATGATGGCGGTAACAAAAAGAAGAAAGGAAATTGAAACAGAATTAATAAATAATTAATTAAAAACCAGGGTTTAGGGTTGTTAAGATTATATATATTATTTTAGTAGTAAATTAAGTTATATGGTAAATGTTATGTTATGTTAAGTTGTAGAATTTTCAAGGCCGACAGGCAAGAAATAAACGATTATTATTATTATTATTATGATTTCGTAAAGAAAATGAACTAATATAAAAGTTATTACCAAAAGAAGCTAATCTTGTAAAGAAAACTACTTTTGTCTTTAGTTTTACACTATTTACTTTACATTTATGTTTGTTTTTGCTTTTTCATTTTGTAATAATTATACAATTGTTGGTACTGCATTGGTCTAAAAAAATTGTGATACATTACAGCAGTTGATTTCGACACTTTTAATCCTTTTAATTTATTGAATATTGAAGATTTTGCTCTGTGTTGGACTGTATTTTTTTTATCTCCTCATTAATATAATAACACAATAAACGCAATAATGTTCTTACATCTATTTTTTTTTACTACATTTATTCTGGGTTTAGACTAAGAGTGTAAACCTAAGTTTACTGCACGTCCCTTTCTACTTCCTTCAGTGGTGACTTTGTCCAGTTGTCCTGGCATTCAACTCTAATGTGGATATTGCATACTTGTACAATGCTTGAAAATATCAAATTTGCAGGTTTTTTTCTGGACAGTTGCAAGTGTAATTGGGACTCTTGGCGTTTGAGGTAGTTACTGCATGGCTTGCCTGCAGCCCGGACTGCCATCTTAACGCCTTCTCAGTGCATTGTGTGTTGATTTTTAGTAGGTTATTGAGGCTTTTGAGTGGTAAAGCGGTCTACAGTTTAAGTCTTCACGCCTTGTCTGCCTCAACTTTGTTGGAATGTTGTTTTACTTACAGGAGCATAATGCTATTTGTAAGAAAGGGCAAAGTGGCATACAAAAATTAGCTTTGTGTGTTTTTAGGCTTGTTTATAGCAATTAGTAGCTTTACTATTTATTAGAACTTAGACATTTTTGCCAGATAATTAGTGATATACTATTTTTACAGTTATTCCTAACTACTTCTGTTTCTAAAATAGTTGTGTGAGATCTTAGTAACGGTATGTTGAGTTTAAGATCTTGCGAGAAGATTTTTGTTTCAGAACCTTTACTGGTTTTTGAGCCATCCATATAAATTTTAATTGAATTGTTTACTACATTCTGAATAGAAAGAAACGACGACAATACCAACGTCATAAATAAGAACAATCCCGAACTAAATCTAGAAGTATCAGTAGAAGAAGTAGCAGTGCAGATAAAATCTCTTAAAAACCGAAAGGCACCAGGACCGGACCTCATAAGCAATAAAATGTTCAAATATTGTGGAGAGACCTTAAATGCTGAAACTACAAAACTGTTCAATAATATACTAAAAGATGGAAAAGTTCCAGAAGAATAGAAACACAGTACGACAATCCCAAAAAGGGGGAACGCACGAAACCATACAATTATATGGAAATAACACTGCTAAACTGCATTCTGAAGCTATATACCAAGCTCATAAAGGAAATAATAAACAACGATATAAAGATAGCGGAGGAATAACCTGGTTTCAGGAAAAATAGATCTACCGTAAACGCAATCTTTATTCTCAAGCAGACAGTTGAAAAGTTATTGGAGTTCAATAAAGCTGCTTACCTCTGTTTTGTAGACATGTCAAAGACTTTTTATTGAGTCCGCCTAACCGATATTATAACCATCTTAAGAGCATTAATGTTGAACTACGGTATTAGTATAGCATTATCATCATGAGCACAAACTGTAGAACATCAGTAAAAGTTGGCAAATGCACGTCAAAGACAATAAGAGTAAACGCTGGAGTGAGACGTTTTATTGAGCTCGATGTTGTTCAACCTCATTATGAACAAAATAATAGAAGCACTACCAGGCAACAGAGACTACAAAATGGGAACCTACAAATTTAAAGTGATATGCTATTCAGATGATGCCGTTCTCATATCGGACTCCGAAGACAACCTACAGCGACTGCTTTATGCGTTCAAACCAGAAAGCCCAAAAACTCAACATGTTCATAAATAAGTGTCAGGTAATATCAAAATCTCCCACAAGCTGCAAGCTGGAACTGGACGGTAGTATTATAAAACAAGTAATGCAGTTTAACTACCTGGGGGTGAGTATTCATAACTACGGTACCTACGTTCGACACCAAACCCTAAAAGCAACACGTATATCCGGGTGTATGTACGAATTAATATGGAGAAATAAATACCTGAGATCAGAAGTGAAAGTCAGAATATACAAGACCGGTAATAACTTATGCGACAGAGACGAGGCCCAACACAACAAAAACCATGCAAATAATGAGAACCTCTACCGTTCTAAAGATTCTAAGAACCATCCATGGGAAAACAATACTAGACCGTATGAGAAGTGACGTCATGAGAGAAGTCGGCAAAATAACCGATATCGCAAAGCTATTAAGGAGGAGAAGAAGAGAATGGAACAGACATGTTGAACGAATGGCCGACTCCAAAATAACTAAAGCGGCAAAAAACAACAAACCGAGAGATAACAGAAATCCAGGAAGGCCCACAAAAAGATGGAAGGAATGTTGGACGTCAACATCAGCGAAGGCTGAGTAATCAAACACAGGCAACAGTCTACGGACACCATCTGGTGGACGAAAAAAGAAGAAGATAAAGAAGATTTCGCTCTGTTTGTTTAAGTGTGCAAAAGTTGTAGGGTTTTAGAAACATGAAGAATGGTATTATCTTTTTTACAGAAGGTGTTTTTTATACTGCCTTTTCTAGGAGCGTTTGCCAGCCCTCTCTGCAATCTGCCAAATTTTATTTGCTTTTAAACGCAAAGTTGCTATTGTTATGACTACATATTTTCAACGAAAATGTTGAGTGGCGATAGACACAACATTACTTCTATAGCTGTAGTTAATGTTATCTGCATGGCACACTTTGGCATGCAATTTGTCGCAGTTTGTTTAAATTGCTTGTAGACGTTTTTGTTTAGCTTTTGGCTACTATATGTATGTGAGCATTGGTCTTATGACGGCATTATACAGTCATAGTATTAATTTTGGAGACAGTCCTCTTGTTTTCTCTACAGCATTAATGCGTGTTATTTGCATAATTTTCTTTAGTTAATAGCAGTAGTGGGGTATTTAGAAGTTTTTTTTTTATGAAGAGTATTAGTTTGATTCTTAGACGGTTAACCGTAAGAACCTGATTTTTGCATCAATTTTCGATTATTTGTAGGGCCTCTTGTAATAGTAATAGTAATAATAATAGTATATATTAGTGTTAATATACATAGTATTTACACACGTCACAAAAAAATAATACATATTGTAAACTAATCTAAGAAATTAAAAGTTAAGTATTCTGAAAAATTATAAAAAGCATTTCTGGTTAACAATTTTTTTATTCTTATTTTAAATTGCAATAGATTAAGAGTTTGAATGCTAAACGGTAGTACTTAAAAACAAATTATTCCATAGTAATTGGCCCCATTGCGCGTTTTGTTTATGCATTTAAAATCAAAGCGTATATTGTTTTCTTGTTGTGTAGGGTAAGAATGAATTGAGCTTTGTAATTGGTAGCTGTCTATATTTTGTTGTGGGTTTATTCTACGTCCTTGAATTTGATTAGTGTTAAAAAGATTTTTCTTCTTTCGAAGTGGCCAGGTAGGACAATAAATTATTATTTTATATAATTATTAGAATTTTTTTTTTTTTTTTTTTTTTTTTATTAATTTTTTTTAGAAATTAATAAAAAAAAATTCTAATAATTATATAAAATAATAATTTATTGTCCTACCTGGCCACTTCGAAAGAAGAAAAATTTTTTTAACACTAAGCTGTCTATATTAGTCCTTATATATATTAAGCACTCGAGGATGTATATGCAAGGAACAGTTAAAATTTCTTATTCTACAAATTTATGTTTGCAGTCCGCAGAGTAATTTAAATTACTGATAGTACGAATTGTCCGTCTTTGGATTTTGAAGATGTTAGTCACAGATGGAGCATGACCCCAGTTTAATATTTTATAGTTTATAATACTATGAATATTAGCATAATATATTGTTAACAATAATTGCTGAGATTATAAATGTGATAATTTCTTGAGCAAATAAATATATTTTGTAATTTTATTACATACATAGATGGTATGTGTATCCCATCGAAGTTTAATATCTATCATAACTCCAAGAAATTTGACAGATTTTGGCTCACCAGTTCCCGTTAAGAGTAAATAATAATTCTTTCGTTTTACTACTATTTTAGCTAAGTTTATTTGCTAAAAACCACTGTAAGTTCCCGTTTGAACGAGTAATAGTAGTGTCATCTGCAAATAAAGTAAAATGTGCGCCAAGGTCGCACATTGGTAGGTCATTAATAAATATAAGGAAATGAATTGGACCCAACACTGAGCCCTGTGGAACACCAACTGATACTTGTTGCAAATTAGATACTTGCGAGTTGACACCACCATACTGAAATCTATTAGATAAATAGGATGATAATAACTTGATGCTAGAAGCATTAAAATGTAGATACTTTAGTTTATCAAGAAGAATAAGGTGTGACACGCAATCAAATGCTTTACTTAAGTCACAGAACAAGCCATATGTATAACCTCCATCTTCAAAACCATTTAATATAAGTTCTGTCAAGTTTTTGACAGCTAACACTGCAGATTTCTTATTTCTAAAGCCATACTGGTATTTATGTAAAACATTATTACGTTCCAGATAATTAGTTATTTGCATAGAAATGCATTTTTTATAAATTTTTCCAACTGTGGGTATTATAGAAATAGGACGATAATTTGCTAGTTCATTGTCTTTTTTTTTTAAACAGGTATAACTTTTGCAATTTATAAAACATTGGAAAAATAATTATAATTAAATTGATTGATTTATTAGTTTAGTAAAAGGTATTAATAATAAATTTGAAATTGTTTTAATTATAACTATGTTTATGCCATAATAATCTTTTGACTTTGTATTTTTAAGGTTTTTGAATTTAAATTGATCTTGTTTATCAATTTGAGTTGGTGATATATAATCACAATATTTAGTTAATGCGGAGGGTATGTTATGCGATGTTTGAATGGCTATATTACTAAAGTAACTATTAAACTCATCAGCCGAAAACTTATTATCAGTTTGAGTCTGACTGTTAATACTTTGAGATTTTATTAAGTTCTACACTTTTTGAGGGTTGTTACTTCGACGTATAAATGTTTCGTGGGCATTTTTTTTGCATTTCTTATTTCTCTTTTGTAAGTGTTTTGTAAATCTTTTAATTGTGAGTTAATTTCATTACTAGGTTGAGTTCTTTCAATAGACGTTAGTAGTTGTTAATTAACAACATTGGAGTTTTTATTTAAATACTTCGTTTTTTCTTCAAAACATGTAGACATTGCTAATGTTATGATGTTAATAAATTTGATGAATTTAGTTTTTATTGACAAGTAACTACTTTCAATAAAATTCCAATTAACATTTTCAATTGTATTATATAATTTAAATAATCCATGTTCAGTATAAGGTGTATAACTTATTCTACAATGCTGGTTTGTTATTGGCGTTGTAGCATATTTTAAAGAAACACCCAAATGGTCAGAAAATTCCAAATCGAGTGCATTTATACTGTATTTATTTTCAGGCAAGTTGGTAAACATATTATCAAGCATATTATTTTTTTCTAGTATTATCAGTCGGTTTTGAATACAAACCAAATGAGTTAAATAGTCCAAGAAATAGCAACGTATTTGTATCATTTTTGCAATTAAACCTCACATTAAAATCTCCTGCAAACACCACAATTTTATTACTAGTAATTATAATTTCCAATGCTTCCGTTAAATTACTAAGAAATACCTGAAAATCTCCTGAAGAAAGACGATATAGACTAACCAATACCATATTTTTAGTTTTGATCGCAGCAAGCTCTATGTGGAAAGGAACTGTTAATCTTTCAATGGTATGTAATCTTTTAAGTTTAATATGCTTGTTAGCCAATAAAGCTACACCTCCACGTTTTTTACGACAAAATTCTGAAACACATACAAAATTAGATATTTTAAAAAAGTTATATTCATCGCTATAGAGCCATGTTCATTAATGCAAATAAAATTATAAATAATGTTACTGTATAACTTAGAATCAATTAAAAATGATTTTAGTTCAATTAATTTATTATTGATACTCTGCGTGTTTATATGCAAAATATTAATTTTATTAGGTATATTATTAGTTCTAATTATTTTTTCCATCCTGGACTGGTCTGCGCCGAAAAAAATGGTTAATAAATATTCCTTCCGGCCAGAAGCTGGGTTCCATAACAAGGTTGGAATAAACATCAAGAATTCCTACTTTAAATGATGTATATCCCTGTTGTTTAGTTTCCAACGATTCTACAAAGCATACTGTGGATGTCGGTAATTTCTTATGTAAGAACGATTTAATTTGGTCACTTGTTCAGGTTTCCGGTAAACGTGATACAAAAATCCATTTTTCTTATTATTTGAAGCATCTGGGAGATCAACAGTTTTTGCACTTCCTTCAAAACTGTGTTTTTTCTGTTTCTTGGTTTTAACGGTTACCCATTCATCACGGTTGTAAATATTTTGTGGCTTGACTGCAATTGTATTAGTAGGTGTGCTGCTATTTTCCTCCAGATGGATTTCTTCTGCAGAAACTTGCTTTTAGTTGTAGAGTATGATGCCCTCGAATTTATTTCATAACAAAATATCATCTGCATAACTTATTATATAGTATAGAAACCACGGTTATTGAGTATAAGGATGTCAATACTATATTTTATAGTTGTGGAGATAATACACTTTTCTGGGGGACAAACCTTACCAACAACTTTCTTGACTGTATAGTCCCCTTTAGTAATTGTTATGGCTTGCTGTTGCAAGAGCAGTTTATATTTTGGTGAAGGTGGTTTTTTTAGTTGATAGGATTTTGCAAAGCAATTCTTACGCCCTGGTTTTTGTATGAATACTGCTTTTACTTTTTTTTATGCTATAGAATAGTATAGAATTTATTGTACTTATCATTAGAGACAGTAAATATTAATTAATGTACATATAAGTACCTGTATGTAATGAAAAGCAATGCATATTGTGTCTTATAGATTTTTGCCAGGTGAGTTAAAATGTTATTCTTGCCCCAATGTAGAAGGGTTTTCTTTAATACTGGCGCTTTATATGCAGAGATGCTTAAAATTACCATGCTATAATACTTTAGCTTAAGACAACCCAAATGATATTGGGGGTATTTTTAGTTATTAGAGTTTCTTTTTCCTTCTTTACTGCTTTTTACGCACTCGGCACACATTTGCGGGTAGTTCTTGCACAGACCTGCAACGCCACTATTACACTGTGGGGTGATTGTAATTAGTCTGAAACTTTGTTTTCGGCCGCTTACCGCTAAGGTTACGCTCTGAGGTTTTATTGGCCCTATACCTATATGCTGTTGTTTAGCTAGTTCTGTTACTAAAAGTTGTTCTGAACAATAACAAAAAAATTAGCCGACATTCGTATATAATCAGTATTTAAAAAAATAGATTTGAAAATACAACGTAACATGTGTAAGTGGTAATGCAATTGCACTATAAGAGATAAAGAAAAAGTATTATTTAGCGACTAATGTTAGGTTAAATACTGTAATAGTTGTGAAATGTCTATTCTAAATGTATTTAAAGAGAAACATCTGACAAATTTGGTCTGCATTTTACTTTTCTGTTATACAGGTATACATAAAAGTTGTATAATTTTACTAATAAAGAAAGAAATAGCAGAAACAAACATAGCAGTAAGGCAATCAGTCTGAAATTAAAAGCAAAAATAAAATGATTTTGTTAAGTAGATATAGTCATAAAGTATTATATAGTCATAAATGGAACACTCTGTTTTATTTTTTTTAGTTTTAGAAAGATAACTTTTCAACAATTACATTAATATAAGGTTTTAAGGGTCTACGACTTATTGTTTTTGAAATATTCAATAAAATAATAAAACAAAATATAGTACGTTATAAATGATTAATACCTAGTAAAAAAAAAAAAAAAAATTGTAGTTCAATTTTTGCTTTAAATATTTACTTACTATAATATAATATAATAATTATAAACAAATATTTTTTTAATTAAATATTTTTTATTATTCTACTGTCTCGGCTCGACTCTGCTGTCGTTCTCCAAGGTTCTGCTTTTTTGTCGACTATTTACATTAATGAACTTATTATACTATCAAACGTCCTATTAATATTTTGCAGATAGCACATTTCATACTTTTTAAAGATTATAATTAAATATTAAATTGAACATCAAATTTATTTCTAAGTCTACTTTAGTTTGTCTTTTAGTATTTACAATCTCACATTATCTTCTCTGATACGACCATACTGTTAATATATTTATATGTTGTTGTGTCATAATTGGTCTGTTTTAAATATTAGTAGATACTCTGACAATGATGTAGATAAATAATTATGTTCAAAACTAAATTCATTAACATGGTAGTTTAGGGTTTTGGGTGATATATTCCTTATAATATTCAATCTGTTAGACATGTTTAGCATAATCTTTTGATTAGCACGAGTCAGGCATTGTTACTGCAGTCGCAATGCGTTACGTAATGCATAAATGGTAAAATTTAATCTGTTTTGACGTTTGTTAGAGACATTTATGGAGGACTTATTTTTTTAAATTTTAAGTAACACATGTTCTATACTTAGAATATCAACAAAACATATTTTTTTTTTCATTTTTATGTGTTTTTTATATGAATTTAAAATTGACTCCAGTCATTACAGATTCTCAACATGTTTGTTTAGAGTCGTCTGACACGAGACTTATTTCACGTTTAAATTGAAAGCAATAAATGCGCACGGCCTCGCGCGCAGATATTGTACGATTTGAAGCAAGAAATTAGAACCTGTTCTAATTTCTTGGATGAAAACTTGTTTGCAATGCGCAGAAAGATGCGCGTAGGAAAGTGACAGGTTTGAGGTTATGAGTTTGTTGACGTCGCCATTGCTTAAATAAATAAATAAACATAATATAATAAATACTTACATTATAATATTATTTTTGTTTATTAAAGTCACTAGTTACACATCCGTTGTAAAGTAAACTCTCACTGAACTATTTTCATCAGATGTCAGATGCTATATTTGACATTTGGTGACAGGTTGGTTCAATGCGCATGCTCACGAACTTAATTTACAAACTTACGGACTAACTTTACAAACTTACGTGTCATACAGCAACACTGGAAATTGTACTAAATATTGGTTTAAATATTATTGCTTTCAATTTAAACGTGAAATAAGTATCGTGTCAGACGGCACTTAAAGATATATAATACTTGTTGGTATGCGTAATCTTTGGAGAATATATACATATTAAATATTTTTTAAAGACTAATGGTATTGCATATGGATGTATGTTACTCTTTGATTAGTGTACCTTATTTTTAAAATGCTATTATTGTAAAACAAAAGTTGGCAACTATATCGACAAATTTTTAGTTTGTTCTATCTATTTGAACACATCAGTTGAATTATAAATTGAAAATATTAGTATTTTATTGTAAAAAATATATTAATTCTACTTTTCTTTCGTTTCAGGTACGTTTAATACAGAACAACATTATTCCAGTTTATACTGTAAGTCAAACAAAGTTTTATTGTATCTACTAGTCTACGGTGGGTATTAACATACATATAATTAACCTGCCATAAAAGCAATAAAAGTTTACAGCTCAAAATAATTTATTTTTTCAACAAAATCTCTTAACAAAATAGATTTATTACAGCAAACTTGTAACATCATTAAACTTAAAAAAAATCATGTTTAGCAAACCAGGTGAAATGTGGCAAAAAAAATCAAACGTCAAATTACAAACTGTTTATTGTTAATTTTAATCTTGCAAGTCAAACAAGTCATTTTGACAACATTCTACAACTTTTTATTTCATTTTTATATGAAAATGTAGCTTATGTGGGTTTCTATAAGCCAATATAATATAAAAGCAAACATTTCGTTAGTTAAGAAACACAATTAAACGTTTGTAATGAATAAACAGAGAATATAATATATATTATTTATGTAATTTGTATTACATATAATAAGTAAAAGTATATAGTTGATTATGTAATACATAGGAAGATTGACAAAATATTTTAAAAGATTAGAGATTTATGTACGATGATAATTTGTGTAATTTACAATTATTTAAAATAAAACTTACGTTTGTCTAATGCTATTGTTCTAATAAATGATAATTGACAGGATTACTGTCGATTATTAGTTATGTATTAACAATATTTATAATAGTTACAGTTAGTCAGTTTTTAATTTATAAATAATCACTGTAATTTAATTATTTTTTCTAAGTTTTGGCCTTCACAAATCTATTTCTATTCAAATAATTAATGGCAATTTGATCCGATTATTTGTATACTTCTTCTTTATGGCGCAATTAGATATTCACCTGCGTTACACAAACAATGTAATGTAATTAACATTAGAATTTGTATCAATTATGTTATTATAAATGTAATATTATTATTTATAAACCATGGAAATTACATGTAATTAGGTATTTGTTTCTAAATAATTTTAATATTGGCTAATAACTTAATTACAGCGCAGCATTATTTGCACTTATGTCAATTTGTCCACCACACAATGATTATGTAACTAACTATGCCAGTATTAAAAATAAGCCATAGCACATTGAGCAAGAAAATAAAATTTGCTACAAAAATTGTAGAAACTTATCGGAAACAGTTAAACGTTCATAATTTGTTTGATTGCCAAGCTATAATAGTACGTGGGACAGGACTGTGATGTGAACCTAATTTCTGAAAATTATATTATTCATTTCAAGACATTTGCATGAATTATATTTATCATCAAAATTTAAGCATATTACATACGTTTTAATAGATGTTGGAATTTAAGCCATATGTTGCTAATTTTGTCAAGATCATAATCAAGCATCTATTTTACAACATTATCCCTTAACGTTTATCTTTTTTCTGCTTGTACAGGGGCGGAGCAACCTGTAAGCAGTGTAAGCAAGAGTCTGCAATGCGGAAGGGCTCACAAGCATAGGGGGCTCTCCAACAATTATTTCAATACCTGGCCCCCCCCTAAAATCAAAATTTACAAAATATAAGTTAGATACATGACAAAACTACTTTTTTTTTAATTTTCTATGTCTATGGGCCTTTTTCAATGTTTTGCGGTGGGGCCCAAAATTTGTAGCTCTGCCACTGTGCTTGTACTAATAGTCGAAGATCCAATCTCGAATTAATTCTAGATTCATGAATCCAAGATTTATTGATCTGTTACAAACAGTCATGGATTCGGATAATGTTGTTGAATCCTACCATTTAATCTTGAGTTGGTAATACCAAATGTTACCAAATTTTAATTGATGTATAAAACTATTACATTGAAGATTAGATTTAAGCAATGTGTGAACATAGACTTTGAATATGTGTGGCTTATAAGTCTCGGAAAATTTTGAGTATGGAAACTTGTTCTATTTGTCTACTACATCTCTGAACTGTTATTAAATATTTCTTAGAATTTTTAGTAAGCATTGTACTACTAGTAAATGATTGTTTATTTGGCAAAATATCTTGTGATTTGTTTAAACAATGTCTATTAAAATATTTATAGAAAATGCAAAGATTTCCAACATTATGCCTGTGTTGCAAAGTATCTAAGTCGTTAGGTAATTTTGGATTTGAATAGTTTGTTTCTGAATACAGTTTAAAAGAGGTTGTGTTGTTTCCGATGCTTTTTCTTATACTTAGGAACAATATTCAATACAAGGATAAAAATATGTAATTTATATAAAGGGTGTCCAGGAACCATGGACGAATAATAAAGTGCTATAGAACTTATAGAATTTATTGAAAATGTAATTTTTTTTACAAACATTAAGTTACATCTCTCATTTATGTATGAAAAATTATATCTTCTATTTGACCACCCAAAAGTCACAAGGCATAAGATTGCATGATCTGGCAGGCTATTTCTGGTTGTCTATTTTTTAAGGAAACTTTTTATTTAGCAGAGCAATTTATTTACAGGATATGTGACATGTCGCATCATCTTGTTGAAACCAAAAGTTGTAATTTTCTTTTACAATTGGGAAAAACTAATCAGAAAGCATGTTTTTGTAATGGTCGCCGTTCACAGTGACGGCAGCTCTTTCAACATTTTCAAAAAAGTACGGGCCGATCATTCCTCCTGCCTTGAACCCACACCACTCAGTCGTGCGTTGTGGATGCATCTTATTTTCTACAGTCACTCGCGGATTGTTGGTACCCCCAATTTTGTAGTTTGCCTCATCTGTGAAAATTATTTTTTTTTGTGATATTATTGTTCTCAGCTTGTCGAGCCAAGACCCACTGAGCAAATGGATCTTTTTCCATGATCTGCAGGCTTCAACTCTTGAGTAAGTTGAATCTTGTACGTATGCGTTTTTAGATTTTAAATTTTAAATTTAAAGGATAACATGCAGTGAACTTAGTGATAAATGAAGTTGTTGGGCTTGTCGGCGAACTGGGTTACGGTCGCATTATCACGCACGACAGAAATGTTTTTTTGTGTTCGAACAGAACGCAGTTGTCCTGTTTTCTTAACATTTGAAGCAGAACCGGTGGTCTCAAACTTTTGGATTACATGCAATTCACGAACGGTTGCCGTGGGACTTTCACTGTTTTTGTAATAACAAGAAGATTATGTGAGATTGTAGCACCTTGGAGACAAATTATAGAAGATTTAGATATGGATTTGTGGTTTAATTTAATATTTGGTATTAATAGTACCTCGGATTTGGATTTTGAATAAGTAAGATGTTGAGTTTTTTTTAGAGTTAAAATTGACCATGCTGGGAGTGCCTAATTCAGATATTCTTTTGAGGTCTTTGTTTAAAGATGCTACAGATTCTAACCTAGAAATTTTAAGACGATCTGCCATATTTGTCGATGTAGTCTTTGGAACGTATAAAGTATGAAGGGTGCTATAATCTGCAAAACTATGAATAGGACTTTTAGTTATTTGAAGAAGTTTATTATGTAAATTAAAAATAAAGCTAGCGAAAGAGCAGAACTTAGAGGAATATCAGCATTTATGATTTTGGGGTTAGAGTTAAAACCATCAATTCTACCTATAATTTATTTTTGTTAAGAAAGCTATTGGTGAGATTTTTAGTTTATTATCAAGACAATGGAACTTGTTGATAAGATAAAGATGCCATATCATATCCAACGCTTTGGAAATGTCTAGAGCTACTGCAATATTTTCTGTTTGTTAGTCTAAAGTGGAATTCTATTTGTGTTTAACATAAGTTAAAAGATTTGTTTGTCAAACGTCGAAATCGAAATCCATATTAACTATTAAGTTATTTGACAGATTAGACAATAATGCAATTGGTCTATAGTTTAAAAAATTAGACTTGATTTTTTTTTTAGGAATAAACATTTTTAATTTTTCATCAACTTTGGAATGTTTTAGTTTTGTATGATAAGGCAAATATTTTGGTTATAATGGGAGTTAATTTATTTGCCAATCTTTTAAGAATGATAGCTGGAATTCTTATGATTATGACTATTTTTTTGGTTACAGATGTCGCTGATCACATTTTCTAAGCATGTATAAAATTTATCCACGTCTTCATTGCTTGTGTCGGTGGTAAACGGCATTTCATTCAACACTTGTAGGCTGTTCTTGCACCAATAACGGCAAGTTTATTAACAAATCCATTTGGCCAAAAAATGCACTTTGTCTAAGAAGGTAACCTTTTATCAATTTTTTCTACAATGCGCGTATAACTTGCTTAAAGTAACAGTGTCCGTGTCTTAATTTTATGGTGATAAACGGTGAGCACTCACTCAAACGTTAGTAATATTTTCTAATAATTTCCAAACGTTTGGGAAAAATAAAACACTGCATGATTAAACTGAAAACTATACTGAATATTTTGAAAGGTAGATGTCAACAAAAATTTGATAATAATCTATTGAATGACTTTTTATATGTACTTTAACCTTTGTAGTAACGTCATAAAATAACAACGTGGAATGTCAACAGGGATCCAAACGGATTATTACTTTTTTTTTTCAAAACTTACAAAATATTTATTTTTTATTTGAACAATTTTTACACGTATTTTGACAAAAATATGCTTTAAACAAAAAAAAATTTGTTATCAGAATCAATATCAGGCATACTTTTATCATTGTCATCAATATCATTCTCAATTCGTTAATTTTTGTGGGTCTTGCTGGGTTAGTTTAGTACCCGTTTCAAGTGTTGCTTATACTACAAATGAATATGCAAAGCTGAGTAAAAAAATACCTATAAATATTATAACAAACATAAAAGAATTTGGCAGGTGGTGTTTTTGAGATCTAATAGTTTTACAGCATTGACTGAACATGGTACAATGACACCTCCGAGATATTTAGTCATTAAAATTAGGCACAAACTCAATTGTGATCATAAAAGTGTAGATTTTCAAATATTTGTGGATAATCAATAGAAACATACCTGTATTGTACTAACATCAATAAAATTATTAATAAAACTTTCAGTAATTATTCTTTATTGTTTATCATGTTTCATTTTGCGTATAATATAATGGCAAGTATTAAAGACTTTATCGCCCTCAGTACCACTGTTTATATTGATACATTCATTTACAATATCAATTTGAGGCTTATCCAAATAACCAGAAATAATTTTTATATTAAATTCATCTTTGTTATTTAAAATACCCAGTTTTAATAAAATACATTTATAATAACGATTAAAATCATTATTGTCAATATCATCTTTTTTTCACATTTTTTAATTTTTTCTATATCTATATTATTTTCTTTGCAGCATGCTGATTGGACGGCAAGAAATTTTTTTGTTATATATTTATTGACGATCTGCAAAATACAAAAACATACTTCAATTTTTGTTTACACTATTTTTTGACTGATTATAACTAAATAGCAGTAGACAGAGGGTTGGTAGTGACGGTATGTGCAAAAAGCTGTATTAATGAAAATATAATTTTGCTCTGATATTTTGACAGCAACTTTTGAAAACTTGCATTGCATGGAAGTTTTCTTCTTTAATTAAAACGATTGATGAATGTTTTGTGAAATTGTTGGTTAGAAAGTTTACTACATTTTTACATGGGATCTTTATCTATATCCGTACACCAGCTACGTTTACATGGGCTGTGAATCACAAACATAAGCCACTTCTGTGAATTCACATAATTTGTAACCTTGCGATTCAAACTGTTTTTCAACTCACATGTTGGTAGTTTTTACCGGGCAAATGCAATTTATTATATTTTATTTATTAATTTGTAATCAAAGCGTTTTTTTTTTTTTTAATTTTGTTTTTAGAGTTAAAAATTAAGATTTTTTTCTAAATTTGCATTTAAATTCTAAATAAGTAATTACGTAAGCACACAAAAGCGGTTTTATTTACTAATTAATTTTGTGATTTATTTTTTTATAACAAATTTTCTGGTTGCCAAAGCATGCTTGTTTGAATCATACATATAAGGCAATTAGATTCTAGTTTTACGTATGAATTAACTGTAAATAAGTGTTTTTTATTTGGTACTTTTCTATTGACAAGACTTATTAATATTTTGCAATTTTTTTGCCGGTCTATCTATCATTTGTGTTCTAAATCTACAATCTTTTTCAGGGTAAGAAAGCATGAAGGAAAAACAGAAAGTTCATTGTAAACATGAACAAACTGATTTTTATGGGTCAATGTAATAATAACATAAAAAATGTAAACATAACATAAATTACATATATTAACATATACAAGGTTCTCTATATTAGACTACTTATATTGATATGAGATTTAAATGTATGTGATTGTTTTTTCTTTAGTAAGTCAAGTTAGGTGAGATTTGGGATTAGATTTTATTACGTTTTCTTCTCAAAACAATTAAACAAGAACAGTTGTGAGAAATTGTAAGTAACTAACTATTTCTGCAATAGTATAGATTATTCAGTGCAACAACGTGTATTTTACGAGGAAATTTACATTGGAACTGGTTAAGTAAAAGAAGTTTGGCGTGCAATCGACGGCAGTTTGGTAACAATTACAAGCTAATGCAATTAAAAAACTCAGACGTGAAAGAATGGTTTGTACACCTGTCATTAAATTTATTGAATTGAGTAAGAGTTGCGTTTGCAAGAAGTCCTAACAGCTCTGCTAATCGACACACTAGGAATATCCAACGAAAATCTCATAATTTTTTATAACAATCTAAAATTACAAATACTAAATAGCTCAGCACCTCAGCAATCGACTTAAGGAAATAAAGTTAACATTTTATTAAGAAATTTTAAATTGGTATTGAGAATCAATACACAATTTGTTAATGACCGACGAAGCAATTTTATAAATGGATAGATAGTGTTGTTAACAAACACAATTTTACATATTGGGGAGCTGAAAATTTTGATAAATTGGTTATAAAAAAACTTTATAGTCTAAAAGTTGTTGTTTGGTGTGGCGTATAATCATATAGCATCATTAATCATTATTTGTTTGAGGATGAAAATATCCATTCTGTAACTGTCAATTCCAAGCGATACATAAACAAATTACAAACTTTTTTTGTCTTAGAACGGATTAGATGGAGATTACTAAATGGTGCCGTGTTATTTTAAGAAGATAGAGCAATACAGCCAGAAATTTTCAAATAAAAATGTTACTAAAGTTTTTTAATATAATTTCTCGATTTGGAAGTTTGCTTTGGCTCACTAGGTCCCTTGACCTAATGACATCCGATTATTTGCTTTAGGGATATATGAAGTGCAAGTTGTCCTGCAACAATTGAAGAGCTCACATATCGTACTCGAGAAGAAATCACAGGATATTTGCTTTGCCGAGCGAAGCACAATTTTTCATTCAGAATTTAAAGTTCTATTGAAGTATCTTAAATCGATTTTATTCTAATGTCTAAACTGATAGTTTAATATGGCGAACCCTGTATATTGGAATAAAATGGTATTATTAATATATGAAAAGAAAATTAATCAAAGTTATTAAACAAAGATTTAACATAAAATATTATATTATATATAAATAATATATAAATTACTGACCAGACTATCTATTATTGCATTGCATATTGGAAGCAATGCAATGCTAAATAATAATAACTTAATTCTGCACATGTTAGCTGCTAAACTGGTGAATCACGTTTAGGATTAGGTGTTATATTGTGAAATTTATCATGTGTATAATTTCATGCACGAATAACTCGATTGTTGAATATTTGATTAGAAGCGATTTAATTGAATCTATTCAAACTCGTGGTTCTGTAATATCGGCATGGTTTTATTAGCTGAACATACATATTTATAATAATAATAATAATAATAATAATAAATCATTTATTTACCACATCAACAGAACATATTTACATAATTAAAGTAAAAATAGATTATTTTACATATGTTCTTGGTGGCAAATAGGAGAGAATTCAGTTAGGCACATATGTACCTCGCTGTTCTGCCATTCTACCCTTAAACTATATACTAAATCAAAAATTAAAATTAAACTAAATACTAAAACAAAAAAATGTTTAAATAGTATACTATATATATATATATATAAACATTCATCCTTACACACTTACATATAAACATAACATAATATAACGAGAAAAAAAAATAAAGAAAATATATACATAACTAAAACAATAAAAAAGGTATAATATATATTACAAACAATGTACTTTATATATATATATATACACGTCTCATTGCACATCTAATCATATTTTTTGAATAGCCAGTTAAACAAAGCATCTCTAAACTTATAGGGTTTTACTGATTGTATATCAAATGGTATACTATTTAAAGTTTTACATATATCATATGAAAAACATTTTTGAAAGTGGCTCAAACGGTGTTTGGGTGGGAAAAGAGTGCCTTTAAACCTTATATTAATAGTATGCACATCAGATCTAAATGTTATTTTATTATAGAGGTATGCCGGCTTTTTAGAGACAATTATGTTTTTATAGAAACATGATTTGTGCAGCGTTCGTCGCTGTTTCATATTAAGCCATTTGGAGTCTTTAAGTTTATATGATATTCTTTCTCTTTTTCTTATACCAAATATAAACCTAAGGCAAGATTTTTGCACCCGTTCTATTCTTTTGCGAGTTACTGAATCAATACAAGCATCATATAAACTACTGTGATAGTTAAAGGGCGATAATACGAGAGAATCGCATAAAATAATCTTACTTTGCTGGTTAAGACAGTCGCGTGACGCATATAATACTTTAAGGTTACCATATGCTCTGCTAATACATTTATTTATATGCAAATTAAACTTTAGGTTATTATCTATTATAATACCTAAACTTTTTACCAAGTCACTCAGCTGCACACTATCATTACCAACGGATATTGTTAAGTTATTAGAGTTCAATTTGTCAATGACACGTTTTTGATTGATTTTTGTTCCAAAGAGTATAGCCTCCGTTTTGGAGGAGTTAATCAACAATGCGTGTTTACGAGATGCTTGAACTATTGTTTCAATGTCTTTGTTAATATGGTTTATTGCAGTATGAACTTTGCTTTCTGGAAAAGATAGATACATCTGAGTGTCATCAGCGTATAAATGATAGTGACAGTGTTTGATACTTTTAATTATTTGACTTGTATAAATAGAATATAAAGTGGGCGATAAAATGGATCCTTGTGGTACCCCTGAAGTTATTGTTTTAGGATCGGATACTTTGTTTCCACTACTTACTGTTTGTTGTCTATTTGATAAAAAACTTTCAATTAGATTAACAGCATCATTTGTAAAACCTGTGTGTTTTAAAATAGCCAACAGAATTTGATGATTTACTGTATCAAATGCTCGAGAATAATCTAAAAGCACTAACAATGAAACATTTCCTTTGTCTGTTGCTGATATAACATCATCAATTACTGTTGTTAAAGCTGTGTTACAACTAAAACCAGACCGAAAACCAGATTGGTAGTCTGGTAGTATCTTTTTAGATGCAAGATATTCGACGAGTTGCGCGTTAAGAATTTTTTCAAATATCTTTGACATTGTTGGCAATATACTTATAGGTCTAAGATGTTTATATTCTGTAGGGTTGTTGGTTTTTGCTATTGGAAATATTTTTGCTTGTTTCCAAGTTAATGGATACGTGTGCATACTAATACAAAAATTAATTATATGACATATATATGGTAAGATATGTAGACAACACAGATCAATCATTTTTATGCTTATACCGTCAATGCCTATTGCTTGCGACTTAATTTGGTTAATTACTTTAATGATAACTGGTTCTTCAGTATGTATAAAATTAAAACAGTTGGTGGAATTACTTTGTGTGTTTAAATAATGAAGCTTAGTCTTGTTGCAATTTCCTATGTCTATTTTAGGGTTGTCCAGAAAAAAGTTATTTATTGAATTTGGATCAGATAGGTTAGATGGTATAGCAACGTTTTTATATTTAAGTGACCCCAGTTTTCTATAAGTATTCCACTTAGCATTGGGTTTCGAGTTCCTTAATTCAAATTTATAATAAGCTTTCTTTTCAGTTTTTATAGCTTTTGTTGTTAAATTACGTAATTCTTTATAATAGTCCCAGTGTGCAGGTAGTTTAGATTTTTTAAAACGGGTATATGAGTTGTCTCTCATTTTCTGCATTTGTTTAATGGTATATGTTATCTATGGAGGCAACTGTTTTTTATTGTAAGTGTATGACTTGACAGGAGCATGTTGATCAAACAACGTTAAAATAAGTGAATTTAGAATATTAATTTTTTCATTGACGTCGTTAGTATAAAGCATATAATTAAATGGAGTTGCTTGTAGATCTTCAAGAAATGTGGCATAGTTAAAATTGCGAAAACATCGAAATGATTTTGGAGCATAGGTTTCAGGTGCAATGTTAGATTTAAAAACACAGTATACGAGATCATGATCTGCAATACTTTCAGAGTTTTTATTTCCATATTGTATAATTTTATTACTATCATTTTTAGAATAAGCAATAATATCAATTAATGTAGAGCTTTTGTCAGTAACTCGAGTAGGGTTATCGATTATTTGATCCATGTTAAAAGAGTCAAGTATGTCTAAAAAACAGTTAAGTTCTCTGAAGTTGAGGTTTAAGAAATCAATATTAGAATCTCCTGTTAGTATAATATCTGAAACAGTGAAATAGATTTCCGATAGTGTATCTTCAAGGTCTGACAAAAATGGTAGACTATTTAATTTTGGTGTTTTATATGCAACCCCTATAGCTGTAGTATTAGATTTATTTTTTATTTCAAGCCATAATTGCTCTATTATGTGTTTTGATTGTAGATGATATTTTAATTGAATTTTTAACCTAAATAGCTACTCCTCCGGCTCTAGTGGGCCGATCTTGCCTATAAATAGTGTAGTTAGGAATATTAATAAAATTGCTACTTACAGTTTCATTAAGCCAAATTTCAGATAAGGTAATTATATCAAAACAATAAGTTTTAAGAATATCTTTAAGGATGCTTAGGTGTGGTATAAGTGATCTTATACCAGACGCGCCGTCTATGTGTTTGTTAGTAAAGTGTCAGTGTAAACACCATCAATATTAATATACCAATTTATTATTTATGGAATAACTCTTATAGAATGTAGTGAATAAGCAATGCAGTTTATGTATGTTATTAATTCATGATGAAACTGTGAGTAGAATTAACATTATTTCTTATGATTAATTATTGAGGTTAGTTGTATTGAAGCTAACATTTTGTTGCGTCGCAGCTTGCGCGCATAGTTACTGAGCCAACCAGTGGCGTAACATTGAATTGGCAAATAATTATAAATTATAAATATAATTACTAAAATGGGCGATCCATTATTTGAGGATAAATTTTTTAAATGCTGCAAAGATAAAGTCAGTAAAACATTAGTATGTATTAATTGTGGAAATGTATACCACAAAAGTTGCATACAAAATAAATATAAAACAAAGCCAAAAAGTATTGATGAGTCCCGCGTTATATGTTGCGATGGAGAAGAAAATAATTATACAACTGAGCTTCTCAAATTAATATTAGAAGATAAAACTTCCATTATTAGTGAGTTAAGAGAAAAAGTTGTTTTGTTGTATGACAAAATAAATTACTTAGAAGCCAACAGAAATACTATTCCAGTTAACGTTAATTTGAAGAAACAACCACATGGCATCGTGGCATCTGATATTGCCATAAATACTATTGATAGCAATATTAGTAAACCAAAAGAAAATACTCCAGAAATAATTGCCAATGTAAACTTAAGAGAGAGAAAAAATAGCACCAAAGGAAAACATGAAGATAAAATAAAAAAGAAAACATTTTCTGAAATTACCAAAGAAAACAAAGAAAAAAGTAGCACCATTGAAATTGAAAATGAATTTATTATACCTAAAAAAACTTTCAACAATATTAAAAAAAACCCAACAGTATTTGGATCTGCCACCGGTTCTATAAAAATAAAAGGTATTGAAAGACAAGGCTATCTTCATATATGTGAATTAACTCCTAACTTAGAAGAAAAGGATATTGTAGAATATCTAGAAACTAAAGAAATTAAATATGCCAAATGTGAAAAATTACAGTCTAAGCAACCAGAATACTACTCTTCTTTTAAATTAAGTTTTCCTATTTCTAAGTTAGAGTTTTTGAAAAATCCAGAGATATGGCCTGTAGGTGTAAAAGTAAATAGGTTTTTTCTAACCCCAAGGAGACCAGCAGAAAAGGGAAATTAAAAGATTTTGAAACATTATCTATTTTTCATATAAATATTCAAAGTGTTACAAATAAAATATTAAAGTTGGAAATTTTAACAAAAGAATTAATTCCATCGTTTGTAATATTAAGTGAACATTGGCTATCTGAAGATTATTTGAAATTTTTTTATTTGGAAGGATATATTCTGCGTAGCAGCTACTGTCGTCCTCCCAATCAACGTGGAGGTGTTGCATTATTTTCTTCAGTAGATTTTAAAGGAGGTGTTAAAATGCGTTATGATATAAATGTTTTTTTGGTTCAGAATCATTTTGAGTGCTGTGCAGCTGAGGTGTTCTGGATGGAAAATAAATAATTAATAATTGGTGTATATAGAATTTCTGAAGGCGATACAACTATTTTTATTGAAAAATTGCATAAGTTATTAGATAAAGTACACACTAAAGATATAACTATTTTTTTAACTGGTGATTTTAATATTGACATATTTAAAACAAACAATAAACTCACAATTGATTTTTTAAATTTATTGTTAAGCTATAATTTTTATTTTACCATCGAAGAACCAACTAGAGTAACAAAAAACTCAAGCACATGTATAGACAATATATTTATAAATAGTGATGTCAATCAAATAAAAGCAAATGTAATCAAAAGTAATCTATCTGATCACTATGGTCAATTTTTAGAATTTAATTTGTTATTAGAATGTAATGTTCCAAAAACATCCACTTTTAAAAAACGTACTATAAATGAAGATTGTATTGCTTCTTTTTGTATCAGCTTAGAGAACACTTGCTGGGATCAAGTATTTAATAAGAATTGTCCAAATCAAGCTTTAGATTCTTTTTATAATATATTTAATGTTTTATATGAACAACACTTTCCAAGAATTTTGAACTAACCCTGCAAGTAAAGATTATAAATGGATAACTGCAGATATAATAGAACTGAAAAGAACTGTATCTTTTTTGTATGATCTATCACAAACAAATTCAGTCTTTAAAGGTGATTATATTGTTGCAAATAATTTATACCAACAAACAATATCTGAAGCAAAAAAGAAATACCATGATAATATTGTTTTTAATGCTGCAAATAAAAATAAATGTATATGGCAAATTATAAACAAATTTCAAGGAAAGTCAGATTGTATTAGAGCATTTCCTGAATTGTCTGGAAATACCGTAAATGATGCAAAAATTGTCTGCAATGCATTCAATGATTTTTTTTCAATAATTACTTCTAATCTTACAAATCGCACTAACGGTAACCTGAACTTTGTAAATGAAGATATTGATATGTGTAGTTCTACAATATTTTTACGAGATATTGATGAGTACGACATAATTCAAATAGTTAAAAAATTAAAAACTAATATTTCTAGTAATTCTGACAATATTTCAAATTTTTTACTAAAGAAGATTATTAATTTTATAGTTGTTCCAATAAAACATATTTGCAATGTATCTTTTAATACAGGTATATTTCCTGACAGGTTTAAATTAGCTACTGTTATACCTCTTCATAAAAAAGGCGATACAAATACACTTGCTACTTATCGTCCTATAAGTATATTATCTAGCTTATCCAAGATATTAGAACATCTAATGAACAATAAAATTGTACATTTTTTTAACTCTAAAAGATTATTTGCATCCAGTCAACACGGATTTACAAAAGGAAAGTCAATAGAAACTGCTTTGGCAACGTTCACTGAAAATGTTTTAGGAGCTTTGGATAAGAAATTATTAGCACTTGGTGTTTTTATTGACTTGTCCAAAGCTTTTGACTGTGTCATTTTTAATTTACTGATAGCAAAGTTAGAACGATATGGAATTAGAGGTATGGCAAGCAACTGGTTTAATACGTACTTAAAAAACCGTTACCAAGCAGTAGTAACTCAAGTGAATGGAGAGGAAATTTGTTCAGAAACGCAAATGCTTACTTGTGGTGTACCACAAGGATCTGTACTGGGACCGACCTTGTTTTTAATATTTGCAAATGATTTTGATAAATGTGTTACCAGTATTATCACTTAGTCTATGTTGGTGTCATATGCTGATGATTCTAACATATTACTGAAGGGTGATTTAAATACTATACTTGTAAACGTAAATGTGGTGTATGAAAACATATTACAATGGATTGATAGAAACTGTTTAGCTATCAATAAAAACAAAACTGCTATCGTACTGTTTGGAACTGCTCAGTCAAATGGTCAAATTGGTGACTTAGTTGCAATAAATAATGACTTACTGAATGTTGTTGATTCTACACAAGTTTTAGGAATAGAAATAGATCATAATCTTAAATGGCAATCACATCTTAGCACTCTCTCTTCCAAACTTTCTAGTATTTGCTATGGTCTTTGAATTTTATCTAAACACTGTAGCAAAAATATATTAAAAACAATGTACTATGGTAACTTTTATTCAGTTATGCGATATGGAATAATGTTTTGGGGAAGAGCGAGTGGTGCAGCAAGAATCTTTATTATTAAAAAAAAAGCTATTAGAATTATATATGGTTTAAAGTGGAATGTGTCTTGCAGAGATGTCTTTAAGACACAAAATATTTTAACGTTTTGTGGTGTTTAATTTTTACAACTTTATGTTATGTGTTTAATAATATGTCCACGTTTATGATGCATAATGTCGATCATGATTATCAAACACGTAATAAAAATGATATTTTATTACCAAAACATAACCTAACTCTTTATGAGAAAGACTATTACTATACCGGATGTAAATTATACAATGCTCTACCAAATGAAGTAAAACAGATAAATAATCAAAAACAATTCAAAAAAGTTGTTAAAAAAATTCTTATACAATGCAATTGTTATTCAATTGAAGAGTACTATACTTTCTGCAGGAGAGATATTGTATAATCTAAATTTTAATTTTTAACTCTGTACTCTGTCATTTTAAAATATCTATATATTAATAATGTATACAGTTTTGTGTCATTATGTTTGTTTTATTTTTAAGTTTATATATTATTGTATTAATATTTGACATGAATGTTTGTGTAAATTTATCTTTGTAAATTTTTTCAAATGTTTTAATAAATCTATCTATCTAGATGTGCAATGGAAAGCGTTTTTTCATCTGGAATCATTAAATGTTGTGTTAATAGTACCTAAAAACATAAAATTATAATATTTATTTTAGTTCTTCAATATCTTGTAGAGTTCTTATACGGATTACTGGAGATCCTTCTTTTGTTCTCAAATATATATTTCCGTCTTTGGACTATGCAAATTTATAGTTGTTTTCTTTCTTCATTTTCCTGGCCTCATAAAACAGCTCCTCATTGTATTTTGTTAACTGTTCACTAAAAAAGATTGTGTTATTATCTCCAATAAGTGAGCAGGCTTTGGTAGTTAAATCTTTTGCGTCTTTCTTTTTTTGCAAAAACTCTTCTTTGTTTTTCTCGGTTTTCATTTTAACGATAATTGGCGGACATTTTGATTTAATTCCTTTTCTATAACATTTCAATATGCTATCTCTACTTATTTCATAATTTATTGTTTTGGCAATTTTTGTAATAATTTCTTTTGTATCTTCATCTTCATTTTGAGCGGGTACTCCTCTTACTATTATATTAGTAGTTAACAAGCCCTGTTCTAACATATTACATTTTTGTTCAAGCACAGATACCTTTTCGCTTAGTTTTTTGTTGTCAGTTTTTAATTGCTGTAGTAATTTCTTAAATTCATCATTTAGTTTAGTAAAGTCATCGAATTTATTTGACATAATCAACCGACGATTTTAATTCCGTTACAATTGCAGATAGTGCTTTGATTTCAGCCATTGTAATGAAAATATAATAATAAATTTTAAATAAATCAATTGCTTTCAATATTTATTTTGTAGATACTGCCAAGGGTGTTGTTATATTATTTAATATCTACATCACTATGTTATTGAATTGCCGTTTCAATGCACAATAAGGTCGGGAAGTTTGATTATTTTGGGTCAATAGATGTCTGGTTGATCTCAAACATAAACCATATATATCCAACAAGCCATTAACTTTAATTAAGTAATAGACGTAATATGGTGTAACTTATTTACTTATTAAATTATTGTTGTGAAATATAGTATTGGAAAACCTCTTGTTTAATAGCAATCAATTTTTTAATTCGATTTTTTAGTTGTTTTTAAAAATCACTAACAAATATTTATTGGTTTTAATAAAATTACACTAGGTAGGGTTTCATAAAACAGTTTACTTAGTTTTATTACAACATATTTATGTATTATACAGGGTTAGTCAAAACTACCAAAACACCTAAATAATTTTCCAACCGTAAAATAATTCAAAAAAAGTTTCAAACAAAAGTTGTTTAAACATACTATTGTTTGAAAATATTTTCTATATACAAGTTTATTTTAATGTAAAAAATTTTCAAACCATACACATACATATATATATATATATATATATATATATATATATATATATACGCAGATGACACAACTCTGATACATACAGAAGTAAACAAAACAAAATTGCAACACAAAGTACAAGAAGACTTAAATAAAATTAATGACTGATACAATAACAATCTTGTAACGATTAATGAACACAATACTAAGTTTTTGTTAATATCACGAAAAAAAAAAAGAATTAATAATTAATAAAATTACGTTATATATAAATAGAAAACTATTAAGAGAAGTTTCACATAATAACTATCTTGGAATTACAATGACTAATAATCTGAAATGGGATAAACACGTACAGAACTTTAAAAAACACAATAGCTATAGGAGGCTTATACAAAGTTACCAACTTAACTACACAAAAAACAAGAATTATTATCTACAACGCAATTTATTTATTTAGCTTGCAAACCAACTACATGATGACCATATGGTCACAAACTAATATAAGAAACACATAAAAGTTACAACGACAACAAAATAAGGTAATAAAAAAACAAACCAACTAACAATAAAAAACAAAATGTTGCAACAATGTATTATTTTATTTACAAAAAATACAACTTGGGCTAACAAAAACAGAACTAAAAATAACAACTAGAAAAGAAATTAATACACACGGAAAAAAGGACACTATAACATGGAAATTAACCGAACAATTTCAAAAAATCAAAGTCTAACTGTTAAAAGCATTAAAGAATTTGTAATGTACCGGAAGAAACGAAAAGTATATGCATCATAAACAAATTTAAAATAAAATTAAAGCAATATTTAATGGGTAAACAAATAAAAAAATTAAAATATAAAACTAATGCACGATATATGGCGGTACTGCTGGAATATTTCATTATTTATTATGTATAAATAAATGTATTAAACTAAAAAAAAAAATAGGGTTAGGTTCTGGCACTCATTTTATGACTTGTTGATTCGGGACACACAATTCTGTCGTGAAATACATAAAATTTAGTAATGATAGTGTAGTTTATGTTCTTCTTCATATTTGAAAACAATTTTTAATACAAAGACAAATGTTAATTTTACATATAGGGTGTTTTAAAACATGTGTCGGAAAATAAAGAGTGGGATTTCCTGTGCTAATTATAAGAAAAAAAGTTCTTATTAACATAGTTCCGCAAAGGCACCGTTTTCGAGATACAAGGTGTAAAAAAATTATTTTTTTTTTGACGATATCTAAGAAACGGATAGAAAAAGTAGCAAAATCCCAAAACCTTTATTTTACAATACTAAGCAATAACATAGAAAACAAGAAAAATCACAAAAATTGTTGAAAATTACCTCCTCCTACGGTAACGCAGGCTTTCAACCTCGTCTAAGTGACTGACGTACCCGTTTGAAAATGCCTGGAGTGTTTAATATCGTAATGCAATTTCTTAGTTCCTTATCAGTAGAGACCGGATTATATGCACCTTAAAAACTTTTAAATATGTATGCAGATATGCAATAAAAAAGCCCAAAATATGCATGAAAATAGCAAAATATGCCAAAATATGCAACTATATGCAACAAAAATATAAACATATGTAGTTTAATTTTTGAAAAAAAAACAAAATAAATAAGATTTTTTTTTTTTTAGTTAAATAGGTAGAATGTGTCAAAATATACAACGTCATATATACAGGTTGTTAGACAAAAAACGTACGACTAAATACATAACTCTATTTTGAATGGTTTTTTGAGTTAGTTCCATAAAAGCAGGTACACACTTTAGTTTTTTTAAAAACAACATATTTTTTTTATTTTTTTTAATCTCCAAGATATTTTAAATATAACCTAGTAAATTAAAAAAAAAAACATTTTATTTGTTTTCAATTTAAAATGATGATTGTAATTGATTAGTTGGCAGTAAAAATAACAAATTTTTATTTTCTGGGATATTTTTATGTCAATATGCATAATATAATAACTTAAAAAATTATGTTTTATAATATTGTTTTTTTCTAAAAATCGGTAAAATATGCATAAAAACCGAATATGGACAAAATATGCAACAAAGCCTAAATATGGTCGAAATATGCAAATGCATACGCAAATATGCATTTGCATATAGTCCGGTCACTACTTATCAGTATTAACTAATGTAGTGTAAACTAAACTTTTTAAGTGACCCTACAAAAAAAATCCAAAACATTTAGATCTAGAGATCAAGAAAACCAAGCCTGTGGGTCTCCTCGACCTATCCAACGGTTCTTATACTGTTTATTTAATAATTGACGCACAACTAAACTAAAATGTGCAAGAGCACCATAGTGCATGAAACACATTTTGTTTCTTAATTGAACCGGAACGTTCTCTAAATGTCTTGGCAGATCTTCTTCAAAAAAATTACGATATGATTGACCATTTAGCCTAAACAGCAAAAAATATGGGCTCCTACAACACCTGCCCAAATATTAACAGAAAATGTTTGCTGATATTGGCCTTCCATTATGGCATGTGGATTTTTGTCGGCCCATACATGATTATTATGGAACTTCAAAATCGCATCGCGAAAAAAATTTGCTTTGTACGTAAATAAAACTTGTTCTAAGAATCGAGGATTTTGCGCAATTCTTTCTTAAAACTATTGACACATAGCCAATCTTTGCGGAAAATCTGGTGGTAAAAGGGCTTGTACTCGCTGTATGTAATAAGGATATAACATCTGGCTTTTTATTAATCTCCACACTGTAACGTGACTAAGGTTTAGGTTTAAAGCTATTCTTCTAGTGCTAGTTGATGAATTGTCTTCGATTTCTTAAAGAACATAATTTTCAATTTGCGGAGGTAGCAGGCTAGGTCTCCCATTTCCTGCAACTCTTTTATGTACACTTCCAGTTTGATGTAGACGTTTCTGAATGCGAATGAATGTTCTTTTATTTGGTACCTGTCGGTTTGGAAACTTTTTTTGATAAATTCTACGAGCTTTTGCTGCATTTCCATCGGCAACGTCATAAACAAAATGCATATTGCACATCTCGCTATCACTGTTATTATTCATTTTGCTATCACCACGCAAGCAAAATACTCAGAATGGGCAAATTAATTGGGTAAAAAAGTTCCCGCGATATTGACTTCTTTTGAAAAAAGGTTATTTAACAACTAATCGACTATTGTCAATAACTCAAATGCATGAACGCTGACGACTAGATCAAAAACAAATGTTTTTATCAACAACAAAACATGTTGTTACTTTTTTTCATGTTTTCCATAATAAAATTCCGTAAACATTAGAACAAATGTCCATTAATACATGACACAAGTGATTAAATATTAATCTTGAAAAACGAAATAATCGTTGGGCTTGTGCATACGCGTCTTACAAAGACGAAAACAAGTTACTTAGAATTTTAATTTTATTTTTATTATTATTATTTTTTTTTTTATTTTTTTTTTTTTTTAATTTTAACCACATTTTTCAATTTTAATTTTTCAATGTTGCAGTATTAGTAGTACTAACTGTAATGTGCAAGTTACTTTTATTTTCTAAGTAACTTGTTTTCGTCTTTGTAAGACGCGTATGCACAAGCCCAACGATTATTTCGTTTTTCAAGATTAATATAAAATTCCGTATTTCTCTAAAACGGTTTACGTTAGAGCTTTTGACTAAGAGTACCTTTTTTGTGTAGAAAATATTGTGCTTTCAGAATGCCAATTTCCCAAGTGTCATATAATTAGAACCATAAAAACCTCACGCAATTCTAAAATCTTTGTCAAAGACACATGAAAAAAATTGAATAAGCGTTTAAAAAGTAGCTACTATTAATGCTAAGATATGTACAAAAGCTGAGTTTTGTATCTCAAACGGTTCTTGAGATATCGTCAAAAACTTTAAAAAAAAATTACACCTTTTATCTTGAAAACGGTGCGGTTGCGGAACCATGTTAATGGGATCTTTTTTTTCTTATAATTAGCCAACCAATCCCACTTTTTATTTTTCGACGCATGTTTTGAAACACCCTGTATAAATAAAAGCTGAATAGAAGTAAATAACTCTATTAAAAAAACTTTAGTTTTCTAGATCTTTTTGATGCTATAAACAACATAGTCAATCTAGAGAAGATCATGCAAGATTGTAAACCCTAAAAGGCAAACTAAAGAAGATTTTGATATGGATTTGTTGTTTAGTTTAATAATTAGTACTGGTATTACTTTGGATTTTGATTTTAAAACAGTAAGAAGTTGAGTTTTTGTATAGTAAAAATTGATTATATTATTTATAGATGCTACAAATTGTAACCTAAAAATTTTAAGACTTTCTGCTATATTTGTTGAAATAGTTTGTATAAAATATGTATGAAAGGTGCGATAATCTGCAAAACTATAAATATGACTTTTAGTTATTTGAAGAAGTTTAATAATGTAAATTAAAAATAAAGTTGGTAAACGAGCAGAACCTTTTCTATACTCAAGCAGATTTGTGATAAAAAGCTTTTCAATGAAGCTTGTTAATAAGATTAGGATGCTATACTATATCAAATGTTTTGGAAATGTTTACTGCAAGTTTTCTCCATGTTTGTCTAAAGTAGAATTCCATTTCTGACTAACATATGTCAGTAGATCTGTTGTCGAAAATTTTGATCGAAATCTATATTGAGTATTTAAGATAGTTTAAGTTAATTTGTTCTAAGAACTTAAAAATATTTATATTAATATATTTTTTAAACATTTTTGACAGATCGAACAATAAAGCAATTGGTCTATAATTTTAAGAATCAGCGTTTTCCTTTTTAGGTACAGGTTGCAAATGTTCAATCTTTTAACAGTTTGGGAATGTTTCTTTTTTGTATGATAAGGGAAATATTTTAGTCAACATGGGAGCAATTCATTTGCAAATGTTATAAGAATAACAGGTTGTTTTTCAACTATATCTGATGTCTTTCTGGAATTTAGTTTAAGAAGATATTTTTTTAAAACCTGTTGCTTGACATGAGTTTGAATCTTTATTTTACGACGTTCTGAATAGTTTTTGTAAAAATTTTTGCAGTAGTATGTAAATTCTTAAAATAAAAACATTTAAAATCAAAATTGAAATTTTTAAGAAATTGTGGTATTTTTATTCTTAGTATAATGATAAAGGCGCGGTTTAGGTTTGGTAGAAAGAAAAAAAAGTTTTAACAACAGAAGTCATAATTGAATGGTTAGAATTTCTTAAAGCAACCTCAACAGTAGTTGTTGTTATCTCTGCAATAGTTGAAAAAATACAGATCTAATAATCTTGAATTTTGTACGTTGTTAGTCTAAAATATGCTTATTCACACAAATCCTCAAAGCCACATGTATGAAATATTAAGTTGGTGTAAACTAAATTGCATTTATAGTATAATTTATTGTTCATATGAAGTTTCAAAAATCAACCAAATTTGCTTGTTGGGTTTCAAAGGTTATAACGCTCAAGGTTTAATATTGTTGGTGTATTTTACAATAACATGTGTAAATATGTACATACTTATCATTATTTTATTTTAATTTGATGTGTACTATGATAAAACTTATTTTCTTTAATATTGTGCTATTTATTTTATTTTGTGTATTAAAAGTGTTTTATTTTCTTATTACTGATTTAACTAGTTGAATGCTTTTATCGACTACTTTTATTTAGTAACTGCGTCTATTTAATTAGTATGTAGCAAACATTATTGGGTACAACAGCAAAAGCTAACTATTTAACTATATACTAGATTATAGTGTTTGCCAAAACAGTTATATATGTAATATAAAGATAGGTACAAGTATGTTTTTGTTATTAGTATTCTTGCAATGACAACCAACTTAAATTTTTATAAATGACATTTTTTGGAAACTAATTATTTTAAATTTTTATACTAAAATAATCACATTCTGATTTTTTTTTTTAAATTTAAAAAAATTATATTTAGGAATAGTTTTATTTTGTCCAATTTAAAAGTATCTAAAAAAGTTTTTAAGGTTACTTATTTATTAGATTTATATAGAATGTTTTACTTTTATTATAACGAAAACAGCAACTTTGGCGGCATTTTTATTTTTATTTTTTTATATAATTCTTCTGAATGTATTGGTAAAATATAAATTGACTATCAAATTATATGTAAAAATAGGAATGACTCCAAAGTTGATTTATATTGGTTAAATCCAGTTTTTCTAATTTCTTTTCTTACATTCCGGATCAATCCAGTTGTCTTAATTTCCTACTCTTTTTTCCCTTTCTTATCATTTTTATCCCTACCTAATTTCAAATACTTTGTATAAAAATTGCTGTGCTTGTTATAAATGGGACTTCAGTTTAGAAAAAGTGAAACGAGTAAACTATAGAACCACTGTGAGTACTTTTTTATTGTATTTTAATTTTTTATTGCTTGAGCTTTGACCAATTATTGTAAATGTATAACCAACCCCTCCCGTAAATTTATGTATATATCTATAGCATATGCATACTCAAGCTCTCTTGTAATCTTATGTAGAGTATACAGTTAACCCAGAAAATCTATCAGTGTTATTAGTTATGTCTGCTTGGAATTTAATGACCAGACCATCTCGTTTTAATAAACTAAAATATTTAACATAGAGAATAGCTCTGAATGTCAAAACTTTTCCGTCATACCAGTAAAGATTTTTATTTATGTTTCTATATGTACAAGCCACATATTTTCCTTGTAATGGACCTTTTGGTGAACCAAGATTTTTAGATTTCTATTTTTTATCAATTCCAGATATTACAACTACCGCTTTAGGAAATTCTGATAATTTACTTATTACTTTTGATGTTAAAACTTTTTTTCTAATTCTACAAAACCTAAACTGTGCTTTATCTATCATTATTCTAAGATAAAAAGAATAAATAAAAATGAAAGATTTTCTTAATTATTTTGGTTTTTGATACTCAAGAAAGCTTATAAAAATTGCGACAATTTTCAGCTTTCCATAAACAACAAAAGTTTTACAAAACAATAAATTTTTTGGAAGGCAGTACAAAATTCTCAATACCTCTTCTTTGCTATAATCAAAACAATCTTACTACTAATTCAAAAGAAAAAGCAAATACTTTTGCCAACTATTTTGCAGCTAATTCTACCATTCTCAATCTTCTTATTGCTGTTTCTACAATGCCTGATAGTAGTTAAATAATGGCGTCTTGAAATTTCTAGGTTAAAATCTACAGTATCTATAAGCAAAGACTTCAAAATAATATCTGAATGGGGTATTTTTAAAATGGTCAATATTAACTATAAAACTCAACTTTTTTCTGTTTTAAAAACTGAGGTACCAATAACACCAAATATTAAATTAAACTATGTATCTATATCTATGTTTTTCAATTTGTCTTTTAGGGGTTTTAATCTCACATAATCTTTTTTGGAACAACCAAGTTGTTGATATCGCTTTTAAAGTATCTAAAAAATTAAGATATCTTATGTAATCAGTTGTTTTACTTTTATTTGTCTAAAATTACACAATTTTTTCTAAATTATATACAAATTCAAACAAATATTCACTGTCAGTTCAGAGATGTAGGACCGAAACTTTTCAGAGAGATTTTTTTAATTGTGTTACTATCTATACATGAAAAGTATAGTAAATCTATATTAACTAATAACGTTTTTATATGGAAATTATTTAAATAAATTGGTTTATGTTTGCATTGTCAGTGATTGTCATGAATTGAGATGTAGAATATAAACCATGAAAAATTATACATTATATTAAAAAAAGATTATTTGAATAAAGTTGCACCAAGTGTTGCTATTGTTAAATCAAAGTCACGTAAATAAATTTAACAAACAAATACATTATTTATGTTTAAGTTAGTTCAACGTGACGTCAAAGTAATTATTTTTTAAATGCAAATTTTTACTCTCTGTCAGCGATTATGAATTATAAACATTCTTTATCTAAAATTAAGATTCTAATGCAATGATAGGACTAACTGATGTATTGAGACAGGTATATTCAACAGACAAATATTGTACCCCTGTCTGGATAACAGCGCAAACTACACAAGTACAAATGATATCCAATTAACAATATTTTGATGCTAAACATATTAATATAGTTTCGCCATACATAAGAAGCCAATTACAACAATTTACAAATGGAACAGCTACTAATGTATCTCCTAATAGTTTTGCAACCAATAAAAGTTTGAAATCTGGTTTTAAAATGCATAACATTAAAATTGTAACCTATTACGTTGATCTATTTTTTTCTTCATATTTATCTAATTGAACTTCAAATTATTATGATTTACCATTATACGTTATACCATTCTAAACTTAACCAGTAGAAAATTGACGTTTACTATCTCTTTTCATATTTACTTTTATTTTTACACAATGCATCATTGTCGCTTTTTAACTGTTTTATATTTATCATTAAAAATAATTATTTGTTATAAACCTTGTAACATAAAAATTTCATGAATGTCTAACAAAACCGAATAATGAATTAGTTGTACTTTGTACTATGATAATATATTTTCATATTTCAAATACTCAGTATAACTTTTTTTTTTATCAGCCGTAGACCATCGAGAGAACTGTTCATAATGAAGTCTATAATGCTGATATTTCTGTTCACTACTGCAGTGGTTTATGCAGAGTTTGTTGATAAATTAGTAAGTATTTATTTTATAAAATTGTTCGTTTTCTATATAATTCAATTAATTTAATAAAATATATTATATAAATATTATTATATTTAATTTTAGGACATACTTCAGAAATATAAAGAAAAACATAGAAAGATTGTAGCAGAATGTATTAAAGAAGTCAATATTGATCCAGCATTAGTAACTGCAGTGGACAATGGAGAAAACATCGATTCCTGCGAATTAAGATGTTTTCATCAATGCTACTTTGTGAGGTATGGAAATATGAACACTAACGGTGAATTTTATCAAAATAAAATGAAAGCCATTATTCCCGAATCGCAACATGTGGAATTACAAAAATGCTTTGATGATAAGGTTGATGATGTATGTGAATATGCTTATCGTTTTTATAAATGTTTTGTTAAGATGCAAATGTAATTTCTATTAATAAAACTATGTGTTTTTAATGTTTTGAAGGCAATCCAGTGAAAAAAAAATGTTATAAAGATTTATTTAATATACATATATTAGTTGAGACATAAAAATATTCATTCATAATTATTATATTTTTTTTTTGTGTTGAATTTTGTAAAATATATTAATTTATATTGGGTTTTAACACCTTGCGTTTTTCTTAACTTTTTTCTTGGGTGGTCTATATATTGCAGCATTTAATTACCTAAGATTTAGCAGTAAAATCTCAGCTCACTTAAATTTTACCCATCTATAGATACTAACTACTGGTTTCATATTTGTAATTACAATGCACGATTTTGGATAAACTTATTTAATGAGGTCTTTAATGTTTATAAATCTCAGGACAGTATATTTTAGTTTTAATATTAACATAATAATTCATGAGGTGTGGCAATTAAATTTGTTAAATATTTATATTCCAAAAAATTGAATAACAGTACTGGTATGTTGTATATAATTACGCACTTATAAAATATATCGTGTGCTAACTTAGGTGTAGCAATAAACACTCAATTTTTTGTTTTCTAATGACTCTTTATGACTGCGTAACAAAAATGAACTTATATAAATGTTATTATCAGAAGAAGTTAATTCTGTAAAGAAAACTTAATTATTTTTCTGCTATTTTATTTTGTAATAAATATACAATTATTGGTACTGCATATGTCTAAAAAAAATTGTGATACTTTACAGCAGTGGAATTATTAAAAGTGTAGTTCAAACTGATTGACCCCGTCACTTTGAATGCTTTGCTAACTTCAAAAATGAAATTTGAAGTCTTATTTAATACAATTTTGTTTAAAAGATGCATGATTTTGCTCTGTGTTGGACTGTATTTTTTTTATCTCCTCATTAACACATCAACGCAATAAACACAATAAAGCAATTACATCTATTTTTTTGTATTATACTTATTATGTGTGGTGACTTCATTCAGTTGTTCTGGCATTCAACTCTAATGTGGTTAATGTATACTATGCTTGAAGAGGTCTTTTATAGGCCGACCATATCAAGTTTGTTAGTTCTTTCTGGACAGTAGCAAGTGTAATTAGGTCTCTAGACGTTTCTTTTTATGCCTGTCTGCAGCATGGACTGTCATCCTAACGCTTTCTCAGTGCGTTGTGTGTGTTGATTTTTGGTAGGTTATTGAAGATTTTGAGTGGTAAAGCCGTCTACGGTTCTGGTCTACACGCCATAAGGTTTGACTTTTTACGCGTCAGCGCGTCTGCCTTTGTTTGAATGTTGTTTTACCTAGAGCAGCTCTATGCTATTTGTAAGAAATGGCACAGTTGCATTTAAAAATTAGCTTTGTGCGATTTTAGGTTTGTTTATAGCAATTAGTAGCTCTACTATCCATTTGAATTTGAACAATTTTGCCAGATAATTGGCTATTTACTATTTTTATATTTATTCTAACTATTTCTGCTTGTAAAATAGTAGATCCTAGTAACGATATGTTGAGTTCCAGGTCTTGCAAAAAGATTTTTGTTCTAGAACCTTTACTGGTTTCTGAATTTGAGAAAAATGGAAACACAATACGACAGTCTCTATCTTCAAATAGGGGGAATGCACGAATCTGGAAAACCAAAAGGTTTTCCAATAAAAAGTTTTATTTTGAATAGCAGGCTATTTGGGCAGCTGTCAATTTTGAAGCTATTATCTTTTGACATTTGACAAGTAAAAACTACGCCATTATTAAAAATCTAACGATACACGTTTTAACAACGCATTGAAATTATTAAAATTTACTACAAAAATGGTGAAAATATTTCAATCACAGTTCGCAAAACTAAAGCATTTTTTGGTTGTTGTAATAGTAAACCTAGCTACGTTTATAAGCAGAATTGTTGCATTTGGAGCTCAAAAAATCCAAGAATGATTGTTGAAAAGTCTTTGCATCCTCAATGTGTTACTGTTTGGTGCGGTTTTTGGGCTGGCGGTGTGATTGGACCCTACTTTTTTGAAAATGAGGCTGGTGCAACTGTTACGGTGAATGGATGGCGCTACCGAGCTACGATTAATGATTTTTTATGGCCGGAATTGGAAGATATAGATGTAGACGACGTTTATTTTCAGCAAGACGGTGCTACGTGCCACACAAGCAACAAATCAATTGCAATTTTGCAAGAAAAGTTTTTCTGACCTTGTTATTTCTCGAAGAGGTGATCACAATTGGTCACCGAGATCTTGTGAATTAACATTTTTAGACTTTTTTTTAGGGGCACGTAAAAGATAAGGTCTATGCTAATGCTCCACAATCGATTCAAAACCTTAGAGGTAGAATTCGTGACGTTATCGAGAACATACAGCCGCAAATGTGCAAATTGGTTATGGAAAATTTTATGAAAAGAATGTGCTACTGCAGCAGTAACCGTGGCGGCCATTTCACTGGTATCGTTTTTAAATGTTTTATCTTTACAATGAAATAAACATTTATTGGTTTATTTTAAAAATACCGTTTTTTTGATATCAAAATGAAACCTTTTATTAGAAAATCTTATATAAGGGAATAACTCTGCTCAACTACATGTTAAAACTGTATACCAAGTTCATAAAGGAAGTAATAAACAACGATATGAAGATAGCAGAGGAACAACAAGGTTTCAGAAAAAATTGCGCCACCGTAGACGCAATCTTTATTTTCAAGCAGATAGTTGAAAAGTCATTTGAGTTTAATAAAGCCGCTTACTTCTGTTTTGTAGACATGTCAAAGGCTTTTGATAAAGTTTGTCTAAACGACATTATAACCATCCTGAGAGCATCAAAAGTGATCCACGGTATTATTATAGCATCATCATTAGTAAAAGTCGGCAAGAGCACGTCAAAGACAATAAGAATAAACGATAGAGTGAGACATGGCGATTCATTGAGCCTCATGTTGTTCAACCTTATAATGAACAAAATAATAAAAACACTACCGGACAACAAAGGCTACAGAATGGTGATATGTTATGCATATGATGCCGTCTTCATATTGAACTCTGAACACAACCTACAGCGACTGCTTTATGCTTTCAACCAGAAACCCAAAAAACTCAACATGTTTATAAATAAAAATAAAACTAAATGTCAGGTAGTATCAAAATCTTTCACAAGGTTCAAGCTGGAACTGGACGGTAGTTTTATAAAACAAGTAATGCAATTTAACTACCTGGAGGTGAGTATTCATAGCTAAGGGAACCCACATAAAGACGTTTGACACCAAACCCTGAAAGCAACACGTACATCCGGGGGTATGCACAAATTAATATGGAGAAATAAATACCTGAGATCGGAAGTGAAAGTCAGAATATACAAGGCAGTCATCAGACCGGTAATAACTTATGCGACAGAGACGAGGCCCAACACAACAAAAACTATGCAGATGATGAGGACGGCAGAGATAAAGATTCTAAGAACCATCCATGGGAAAACACTACTAGACCGTATTAGAAGTGACGACATGAGAGAAGTAGGAGAGAAGAGGGGTAATAGAAATTCAGGAAGGCCCACAAAAAGATGGAGGGAATGTTGGACGTCAACATCAGCGGAGGCTGAGTAATCAAACACAGGCAAAAGCCTACGGATACCATCTGGTGGACGAAAGAAAAAGAAGAAGAAGAAAATTTTGCTCTGTTTGTTTAAGCGTGCAAAAGTTGTAGTGTTTTAGAATCATAAAGAATGGTATTATCTGTTCTACTAGAGGTGTTTTTTAAACTGCCTCTTCTAGGAGCGTTTGCCAGCCTTCTCTGCAATGTGCCAAATTTTATCTGCTATTATACGCGAAGTTGCTATTGTTATGACTACATTTTTTCAACGGAAATGTTGAATGGCGGTATACACAACATTATTTCTATAGCTGCAGTTAATGTTGTCTGCATGGCTCAAGTTATACTTTGGCATGTCATTTGTCGCAGTTTGTTTAAATTGCTTGCAGACGTTTTTGTTTAGCTTTTGGCTACTATACGTATGTGAGCATGGGTCTTATGACGGCATTATACAATCATAGTACTAACTTTGGAGACAGTCTTCTTGTTTTCTCTACAGCATTAATGCGCGTTATTTGCATCTTATATTTTCTTTAGTTGATAGCGGTAGTGGGGTCATTAGAAGTTTTTTTTATTAAGAGTATTACTTTGATTTTTAGACGGTTAACCGTAAGAACCTGATTTTTGCATCAATTTTCGATTATTTGTAGGGCCTCTTGCATTAAGTTGTAGAGTATGATGCCCTCAAATTTATTTCATAGCAAGATATCATCTGCATAACTAATTATATAGTATAGAAACCACGATTATTGAGTATAAGGATGTCAATACTATATTTTATAGTTGTGGATACACTTATACACTTTTCTGGGGGACAAACCTTAGCAACAACTTTCTTGACTGTATAGTCCCCTATAGTAATTATTATGGCTTGCTGTTGCGAGAGCAGTTTATATTTTGGTGAAGGTGGTTTTTTTAGTTTAATAATAATAATAATAACTAGTCTTTATTCACAACATTTTACATGTATATGAAAGGGCGAAGTTTAGCTTATTTGCTGCTCTTCCACTTAACCCTTAAATTTTACAAAAAAATTATATTACACTAATATTATGTCCGCTCTGCAGCAATTACAGCTTTCCTATAATTTTCATACTATTATAAATATAGGATTTTGCAAAGCAATTCTTACGCCTTGCTTTTTGTATGAATACTGCTTATACTTTTCTTTATGCTATAGAATAGAATAGAATAAAATTTATTGTACCCATCATTACAGACAGTAAATAACAATTAATGTACATATTAGTACCTGTATGTAATGAAAAGCAATGCATGTCTTATAGATTCTTGCCAAGTGAGTTAAAATGTTATTCTTGCCCTAATGTAGAATTAGGTTTTCTTCAATACTGGCGCTTTATATGCAGAGATGCTTTTAATTCCCATGCTATCATACTTTAGCTTAAGACAAGCTAAATGTATTTTTAGTTAATAGAATTTTTTATTCCTTCTTTTCTACTTTTTACGCACTCGGCACACATTTGCGGGTAGTTCTTGCACAGATCTGCAACGCCATTATTACACTGTGGGGTGATCGTAATTAGTCTGAAACTATGTTCTTGGCCGCTTACCAGCTAAGGTTACGCTCTGAGGTTTTATTGGCTCTATACCTATATGCTGTTGTTTAGCTAGTTCTGTTACTAAAAGTTGTTCTCAACAAAAACAAAAAAATTAGCCGACATTCGTATATAATCAATATTTAAAAAAAATAGATTTGAAAATAGAAGAAAACATGTGTAAGTGGTAATGCAATTGCACCAATTTCAGTAAGAGATAAAGAAAAGGTATCATTTAGCGACTAATGTTAGGTTAAATACTGTAATAGTTGTGAAATGTCTTTTCTAAATGTATTTAAAGAGAAACATCTGACTAGTTTGGCCTGCACTTTACTTTTCTGTTATACAGGTATACATAAAAATTGTAAAAAAAATAATTATTGTATTTCGATTTTTGCTTTAAATATTTACTTACTATAATATAATAATTATAAACAAATATTTTTTTAAATGAATATTTTTTATTATTCTATTGTCTCGGCTCGACTCTGACTCCAAAATTATAACTGCTGGTGTTCTCCAAGGTTCTGCTCTTTTGTCGACTCTATTTACATTAATGAACTTATTAAACTATCAAACGTCCTATTAATAATTTTGCGGATAGCACATTTCATACTTTTTAAAGATCATTATTAAATATTAAATTGAACATCAAATTTATTTCTAAGTCTACTTCAGTTTGTCTTCTAGTATTTACAATCCACATAATCTTCCCTAAAACGACCAAACTGTTAATATATTTATATGTCGTTGTGTCATAATTGGTCTGTTTTATATATTAGTAGATACACTGACAATGATGTCGATAAATAATTATGTTCAAAACTAAATTGATTAACAAGGTAGTTTGGGGTTTCGGGTGACATATTGCTTATTATATTCGATCTGTTAGACACAGATCTTTGATTAGCACAAGTCAGGCATTGTTACTGCAGCCGCAATGCATTACGTAATGCATAAATGGTAAAATCTAATCTGTTATGACGTTTATTAGAGACATTTATTAAGGACTTTTTTTTTTAAATTTCAAGTAACACATGTTCTATATTTAGAATATCAACAAAACATAAATAATTTTTCATTTTTTAGTGTTTTTTATATGAATTTAAAATTGACTCGTCATTACAGAT
The DNA here is from genome assembly GCA_963932245.1 of Tachinus rufipes. Classification (NCBI taxonomy): domain Eukaryota; kingdom Metazoa; phylum Arthropoda; class Insecta; order Coleoptera; family Staphylinidae; genus Tachinus; species Tachinus rufipes. The sequence goes on from OZ010743.1 coordinate 86,040,938, forward strand.
AGCTTCTCAACATGTTTGTTTAAAGATCTATAATACTTGTTGGTATGCGTAATCTTTGGAGAATATATACATATTAAATATTTTTTAAAGACTAATGGTATTGCATATGGATGTATGTTACCCTTTGATTAGTGTACCTTATTTTTAAAATGCTATTATTGTAAAACAAAAGTTGGCAACCATACTGACAAATATTTAATTTATTCTATCTATTTCAACACATCAATTGAATTATAAATTAAAAATTAAAAATATTTATATTTTATTGTAAAAAAAATATTAATTCTTGTAATGTATAGGAATCTATTGTAATTTGATGTACTTTTTATCGACGTTCTTTTCCGATGTCTATGCGCAAGCCAGTACGTCTTAAGCATCCGCTCATGTAGCATCTCTCACCTATAGAAGAATAAAGCATGTTTTGGGGTAATGGTTACTTATTCAACCCTTTACCTATAATAGTGAATAATAGTGTGTAGTGTAATGTGCAGTACACTAAAATTCTGCTTTTCTTTTGTTTATTCCAGTTTATATTGTAAGTCAAACCAAGTTTTATTGTATCTACTAGTGTACGGTGGGTATTGACATACATATAATTAACCTGCCATAAAAGCAATAAATGTTTACAGCTCAATATAATTTATATATAATATATTTCAACATAATCTCTTAATAAAATAGATTTATTACAGCAAACTTGTAACATCTTTACACTTTAAAAAAATCATGTTTAGCAAACCAGGTAAATCTGGAAAAAAAAATCAGACGCCATATTACGAACTGTTTATTTCTAATTTTAATCTTGCAAGTCAAACAAGTCATTTTGACAACATTCTAAAACTTTTTATTTCATTTTTATATGAAAATGTAGCTTATGTGGGTTTCTATAAGCCAATATAATATAAAAGCAAACATTTTGTTAGTTAAGAAACACAATTAAACGTTTATAATGAATAAACAGAGAATATAATATATTATTTATGTAACTTGTATTACATCATTTATTGAATGTTAATGCAGTATGGGTTGCATATAATAAGTAAAAGTATTTTTATTTATTTGATTATGTAATACACAGGAAGATTGACAAAATATTTTAAAAGATTAGAGGTTTATGTACGATGATAATTTGTGTAATTTACAATTATTTAAAATAAAACTTACGTTTGACTAATGCTATTGTTCTAATAAATAATAATTGACAGGATTACTGTCGATTATTAGTTATGTATTAACAATATTTATAATAGTTACAGTTGGTCAGTTTTTAATTAATTAATAATCATTGTAATTTAATTATTTTTTTTAAGTTTTGGCCTTCACAAATCTATTTCTATTCAAATATTAATTATTCGATTCGATTATATGAATACTTCCTCTTTATGGCGCAATTAGATATTCACCTGCGTTACACAAACAATGTAATGCAATTAACATTAGAATTTGTATCAATTATGTTATTATAAATGTAATATTATTATTTATGAATCGTGGAAATTACATATAATTGGGTATTTGTTCCTAAATAATTTTAATATTGGCTAATAACTTAATTACAGCAAATCATCATTTGCACTTATGTCAACTTGTCTACCAAACAGTGATGTAACAAACTATGCCAGAATTAAAAATATGACATAGCACATTGATCAAAAAAATAAAATTTGCTACAAAAATTGTGGAAACTTATCGGAAACAGTTAAACGTTCATAATTTGTTTGGTTGTCAAGCAATAATAGTCAGTGGGACAGGACTGTGATGTGAACCTAATTTCTGAAAATTATATTATTCATATCAAGACATTATATTTATCATTAAAATTTAAGCATATAACATACATTTTAATAGATGTTGGAAATGAAGCCATATGTTGCTAATTTTGTCAAGATCATTATCAAGCATTTATTTTACAACATACATGATCTCTTTTATGCTTGTACAGGGGCGGAGCTACCTGTAAGCAAGAGTCTGCAATGCGAAAGGGCTCACAAGCATAGGGGGCCCTTCGACAATTATTTCAAAACCTGGAGACTCTCTAAAATTCAAAATTTACAAAATAAAAGTTAGACAAAACTATACTTTTTTTTTTAAATTCTCTATGTCTATGGGCTCTTTTCAATGTTTTGCGGTGGGACCCTAAAACCGTAACTCCGCCACTGTGCTCATACTAATAGTCGAAGATCCAATATCGAATTATTTCTAGATTCATGAATCCACGAATCACAGATTCGGGTAATGACGTTGAATCCTACCATTTAATCTTGAGATGATGATATTTTTACTAAAATACCAAATATTACAAATTTTAATTGATGTATGAAACTATCACATTGAAGATTAGATTTAAGCAATGTGTAAACATTGACTTTGAATATGTGTGGCTTATAAGTCAATGAAAATTTTGAGTTTGGAAGTTTGTTCTATTTATCTACCACATATCTGAACTGTTAGTAAATATTTCTTAGAATTTCTAGTAAGCCTTGTACTACTAGTAAATAAATGTTTACTTGGCTTGTGTTTTGTTTAAACAATGTGCATTTAAAATATTTATAGAAAATGTAAAGATCTGCAACATTATGCGTATGTTGCAAAGTATCTAAGTCGTTAGTCAATTTTGGATTTGAATAGTTTGTTTCTGAATACAGTTCAGAAGAGGTAGTGTAGTTTCTAATGCACTTCCCTATAGTTGGGAACAATATTCAATACAAGGACAAATATATGATTTATCTAAAGGGTGTCTAGGAAGTAGGGACGAATATTAAAGTGCTATAGAACTTTTATAAACATATTAAGTAACATCTTTCATTTATGTATGAAAAATTATATCTTTTATTTGACTACCCAAAAGTCACAAGGCGTAAGATTGCATGATCTAGCAAGCCATTTTTGGTTGTTTCGTTTTTAAGGAAATTTTTTATTTAGCAAAGCAATCTATTTACAGGATGTGTGACATGTCGCACCATCTTGTTGAAACCAAAAGTTGTAATTTTCATTTACAACTGGGAAAAACTAATCAGAAAGCATGTTTCTGTAACGGTCACCGTTCACAGTGACGGCAGTTTCTTCATCATTTTTAAAAAAGTACGGGCCGATCACTCCTCCTGCTTTGAACCCACACCACACAGTTGTGCGTTGTGGATGCATCTTGTTTTCTACAGTCACTCGCGGATTGTTGGTACCCCAAATTCTGCAGTTCTGCTTATTAACGAATTCATTTAGGTGGAAGTTTTCCTTATCTGTGAAAATTATTCTATTTGTGATGTTATTGTTCTCAGCTTTTTGAGCCAAGACCGATTGAGCAAATTGATATTTCTTTCCATGATCTGCAGACTTCTACTTTTGTGTAAGTTAAATCTTGTACGCATGCATTTTTAGATCTTTTGAAAGGATGCAGTAAACTTGGTGATAAATTAAGTTGTTGGGGATTTTCTGAGGCTTACGGTCGCATTATCACGCATGATAGAAATGTTTTCTTGTGTTCGAACAGAACGCGGTTGTCCCGTTTTCTTAACATTTGAAGCTGAACCCGTGGTCTTAAACTTTTGGATTAACTTACGAACTGTGGATTTGGTTGGAGCAACGTTACGTCCGAGTATTACATGCAATTCACGAACGGTTGCCGTAGGATTTTTACTGTTTTTGTAATAATTTCTTATTACTTGGATACTTTGCTCAATTGACATCTGCTCCATGACAAAAATAAACATCAAACAACCATGCAAAAGTAAAAAACTTTTTACATCTATTAAGAAATTCTAGTTTTCTAGATACTTTCGAAGCTATGTTGACAACATGGTTTTTTCAGAGATGATTATGTGAGATTGTAGCACCTTGGAAACAAATTAAAGAAAATTTAGATATGGATTTGTGGTTTAAATTAATATTTGATATTGATAGTAGTTGAGTTAAAATTGACTATGCTGGTAGTGCCCAATTCAGATGATGTTTTGAGGTTTTTGTTTATGATGATGCTACAGATTCTAACCTAAAAATTTTAAGACAATCTGCCATATTTGTCGATATAGTTTTTGGAACGTATAAAGTATGCAGAGTGCTATAATCTGCAAAACTATGAATTAAGACTTTAAGTTATTTGAAGAAGTTTATTATGTAAATTAAAAACAAAGCTAGCGAAAGAGCAAAACTTGGAGGAACACCAGCATTTAAAATTTTGGGGTTAGAGTTAAAACCATCAATTCTAACTATAATTTCTTTTTGTTAAGAGAGCTATTGATGAGTTTTTCAGTGTTTTTATCAAGACAATGGAGCTTGTTGACAAGATAAAGATGCCATATTCTATCCAAAGCTTTGAAACTGTTTAGAGCTACTGCAATATTTTCTCTTTGTTAGTCTAAAGTGGAATTCTATTTGTGACTAACATAAGTTAGACGATTTGTTTGTCAAACGTTTTGATCAAAATCCATATTAAGTATTAAGTTTTTGACAGATTGGACAAAAATGCAATTGGTCTATAATTTAAAGAATTAGAACTTGACTTTCTTTTTAGGAATACTTACAATTTTTTAACAATTTGAGAATGTTTTAGTTTTGTATGATAAGGCAAGTATTATAATAGGAGTTAATTCATTTGCAAATGTTTTAAGAATGATAGGTGAAATTTTATCTTTACCTGATGTTTTTCTGGTATTTAATTTAAGAAGATATCTTTTGACAACTCTTTGCCTATAAGGAATTGGACCCATTATTTTTTTATTAGCCGGCATTGTAGGTACAGCAATGGAGGGGTTTATAATAGTAGTTAGATGCAAATTTGTTTGCAAAAATATCTGCTTTTTCTTTTGGATTATCTAATTGCTTTGATCATTTTGAAAAAGAGGAATTGAAAATATTGTATTGCCTTAAATTTATTGTTTTTTGTTGTTTATGGAAAGCTGACAAATTTGATTAGCTATATTCTTCTCAATCCTATCTTTTTCAGATTGTATTAGATTATCACAATAATTTTGAGCTAACTTATAACCCTTTTTCAGTCTGTTTGGAACAATTACTGATGTGTTTTTTAAATGCTTATTGCTTTTTATTTATTGCCTGTTTTGTCTGAATTGAAAACAAGTACTTTTGTTTTGGTTTAATAACAAAGAACGGATTAAATTTTTTGATGACATATTGAATAGTTTTTGGGATTTTTTTTGTTGCATATTGTGGTTTATTAGAATACAAGCAATGAGTAAGAAATCAATATTATTAAGAAATTCTTTAATTTTTACTATGTTCATTATGGAATATTGATAGATGAGGCGCGGTTTAGGTTTAGTAATAATAGGAAGAAAAGTTTTAACAACAGAAATAATAAGTTAATGATCAAAATTTCCTAAAGCAGCTTTAACATTAGTGTAATTTTGGAATAATTGAAATATACAAATCTAATAATTTTGTTTCACTAAGAAGTCCATCACGAGGAAAATATTTGGGTGCTGATTAAGTTGTAAGATTATGAAAAGCAGCAAAAATTAAAACTTGTTTCTTTCTGGATAGTGTTGTAGAAGATGAGTGGCTTAACTATTTAGTATTATGTACATTAAAATCTCCTAACAAAATAATTTCAGCTTTTTTATGATTACCTTGAAGAAGCGTGTCAATACTTTTAGAAAGATAATCAAAAATGTTAATACTTTGAATTTCGTACGTTGCCAGTCTAGAATATGCTTGTTGTTTGTGGATGTAGGCAAAAACATCCTGTTGGTCAGCAAATGAATATTCAAGATGATAATTTAAATCTACTTGATTAAAGTAATCTGGATTTTTTCTGTCTACTTTAATTGATGTCATAAAGAAGATATGGGGTTTTCTATGTTCAAGATGTTGATGAACAGAATTTATTTTTTTAGATTAAGTTTATGTCAATGTTTGGTTGGTTAAATTGGTTATTGGAACAGTCGAGGCTTTGTTCTGCCAATTTAACCGCATCAATAGTCCATGTCTTTGTCAATCTTTATCAGATTGGCCTCGAAAACTTAGCCTCAGCTGCTCACCATCGCATCAGCCATCTGAGGCTATTGCTGTATTTTTGTAGTGACTACCAGGGTACCAACTTGGTTGTACTCGTATCTATACAGTTTTTAACTGCTGACGGCAAGAGATCAAATACCTTCTGATGTTGGCCTATTTAGCCGGCTACTGGCTTGATTGGATTAATGCAAGCTTGCTCAACGCGGTAAGACTGAGCAATGGTTACATTTGTGGTATATTTATTTAGCGAATTTTACCTTGTAGGCTAATATACCGTTGCCCGTGTCTCTACCACTATGAGGGAAGGCGATTTACCGCAGAACCAGGACACAATTATTATTATAAAAAAATTAGTATTTAACAGATATAGTAAATTGATGTTATGCATTATAAATTATAATATAACTAATTAAGTAAAGTACTATTTAATTAGCAAGTGTTTATTTTATTTGATTTTAAAAATGAAAAAGAAGTCAGCATCAGCGCATTATGGAAATGGAAATCCTGGCTATATTGATTAAAATCATTCAATAATTGAAAGTTTAAAAAACTGATGATGCTCTTTCCAACAGAAGTTTAAGTAGTTGACCTTGATGCATTTAATTTTAATTTTAATTAAATAGTTTAAAAAAAAGTTTAATTCCTTTTATACTACAGGTTATAAAGGTCAAATTCATCAACAATTTAGGATTGACATTGTGTAGGAGTAAGATTGTTTGAGAGAAGTTTATTTGCAATCTCGGATTCGTGAATCTACGATTATATCGATTATTGGATGCATTTTCGGTCAATTCGAGAATAAATTCTGAATTTGCAAACCCCAAATATTAGTATGGGCTACGGGCATTAATGACGTCACTGATGATTCAAAAATGCTTCCGGCGGTTACTTTCCGTACTAGTAAAACATAAATACAACAAATAGCTTTAAATTGAATTTTTAAAAATCAATGTGTATTATCAATTATAAATTTATGAATAAAATGCCATTTTTCTACTCCGATATGGAATATCCATGACGCGATATTGAAATAGGGGTCCAAGGCCCCTATTCTACAACATTGCGATAAGGTTTATCCTCGCATTTATCGCTTTTAACGTCGTCACTACTAATTTAAAAATTCTGTTGGTGCTCTCTTTTTGTACTACGGCATCATATAGTAAATTAAAAAAAAAACAAGCTTCAAGTTAATTGCATTTTTGAACATCAATGTGTAATAATAATTGCATTTTTCTTCCGATAAGGAAATGCCTTTGGCAAACTTTACATCGAAATGTTCTGCTAATAGGAGCGCAGTAATGAGGCTTATTTTTTTTTATGTTAGGCTTCTATAATAAAAATTGGGTCAATTTATTTTATAACATTTGAATACTAACTTCAATCAATAGTTTTCTATATCAAAAAGCATTTAAACTTATAATAATAAGGTTTAAGAAAAATTAATCAAAACAATAGAAAATATTTGTAAAAATTTAATAGAAAAATAATTTACTTTGTTGCTTAATTTTTCTGTGCTTTTTATTTTTTTTTTTATACAAATTTAGACACTGTATTGCATATTTATTTTATAAATTTCATATATTTTTGCCAAACTCACAAGATAAGTAATGCGATTTACAATCATATTGCAAACTATCCGATTACTACGTATCTTTCAGTATGTTTCCAAGTAAACTTTTGAATAACTGCTGGACATTTGTTGGAATTTGGTGGATGAAAATAATATTTATTTTTTAAAGGTAGTATGGGGAAAATGGATATGTATATATACATAAACATTCAGTATACATACATGCACATTCATATTTATCTATTCGAGTTTCATATTTCTGGATAGAAGTTTAGAGCAGCATAAGAAATATAAATTTGTTGAGGCGTTGATAAATGAACACATCTGTTGGCTATATATTATTTATAAAGAAGTTATATTTTATAATATATGTTAAATGTATGCTTTGGTACCGATGTTTATTAGTTTTGTAGCAATACCAAGATAAGTTGCTACAACTTTTGAGTAGGTTTATATATAACGCAAAATTCACATTGTTTTAAAAAAAGTACAGAGAGGTAATTTGTTTGCGAGTATTTAAAAAAAATGCATTAAATACTATACTACAGTTACACTTTGTTTTACTTAATTGTAATATTACCAGAATTATATTGTTTTAAAAACTCCCGGACTACTTTTTATATAATGGACTTTTAAACTGCACATTTATAAATAATTTAATAGAGCTTATATAATATTAATCGCAAGCTTATAAACATGGCAATGCATATGCACTGTCGTCTATAACTACCACACCCTAGTTAAGCAAAAATATAACTACTACTCTCTAGTTTGACAAAATAAACATGAAATAGTAGTAGAGCACAGTATAAAAGTATATTTACTTTTACAACTATATATTTGTTTGTTTAATATTTTATGTTTTGTTTTCGGTTGTATTTAATAATTTATATATAGATCATAGGAATGTGTAGCAAACATGCACAGATAAATTTAGTTTTTTTTAAATTAATGTTATTGTAATACATACATTCAAAATGAGCTTATTGTTTGAATTGAGGTAGACCGCAAAATGCAGACTAGTAGTAATTACGTCAAGTAATTTAAGCTGAAGTTTACAAACTGCAGCATCAAACACTTTAGTAATTATACGGGTCTTACTTGATTGATAAGTTTGTTGATATTGCTTCGATAAATACATTGACATCACATACATATTTTATTGCAACTATAAAGTCTTAATATATATATATCATGTTATATTTTATAAGGTATTACGAGTATACATATTAAACTGCATCAAATCAAACACATGCAAATAAATTTATTTACTCAATTCCATGCTAGATCCTGTTATTATTTTATTCATTTTGCTGACAATTTTTGATATGAACAGTGTGCCATATAAAACTCTTTCCTTCTTAGATAGTTTGGGTTCAATAAGGTCGTTATTTTAAAAACAGAATTTTATGTAACTTTTTTAATTGATAATTGATACACTTTGCAGTTACTTAAATTCTATTAAGCATTTTAATAAAATTAGTGAATGGTTTTAAGGTAGAAATATAAAAAAAAATATCTGTTGTTCAACTCTATTTTGTCAATATTATTTCTTATTTCAAAATACTTATTCGGTCAGTATTTTCTTCTTCAGTTATCAACTACATGGGTTTGTTGAAAACATCACACTATTCTTCACTTCTTTATTTTGGTGGGATTGCTCAGATATAGAGCGTTAGCGAGTTATTTTCACGCGAATTAAAAGTTTGTTTTTTAAAATTACAAATTTATTTATTTGGTTTGGCCTGACACTAACGGGGATTTTAAAATAAATTTTTTTTTTAACTTCTATAACTAGCAAAATATTATGATCCAACTTTTTCAATATCTGCATATTATGTTTTTAACAAAGTAGGTACATGGAACAGAATAAAACAATAAAAACTTTGATTTGCATAAATTTAATCATTTCATTATTATTATAGTCTAGTTGTGCTTATTAAAATGGAAACATCATTAAGCTAAGCTTATTTTAATATTTGCAGAAATAAACGTTCATTAAAACCTTTATAAACAGTAAGCATTACTGTTTTATATATATTTGCGCACTTATTTGAGTTATAAATTTCTATTATATGCGAAATTGGCCAGGAACGGTGATAATCTAGAATAATTCATGTTGGTCGGAACGTAAAGTGGCGCAGTTAATTTCCATATATTTCCTAGATACCCACAAATCCTCAGAGCCACATGTATGAAATATTAAGTTGGTGTATACTAAATTGCATTTATAGTATGATTTATTGTTGAAGTCTATATGAAGTTTCAACAATCAACCAAATCCGTTTGTTGGGTTTTGAATGTTCAAAGTTTAATATTGTTTGTGTATTTTACAATGTATGTATGTACATATTCTGTAATATTGTCTTAGTTTTTTTTTTCAGTTTTGTGTATAATTTTCCCATTACTGATTCAAATAGTTGAATGCTTTATCTACTAATTTTAAATATTACTCGTATTATTAGCAATATTGAAGGCCGTCAACTGCGTATATTTAAATACTATGTAGCAAACGTCATTAGTTACAACGAAAATAGGGTATTTTATAATGAAATGTAAATCATTTTATACTGCTTCCAAATATTTAACATGAATAATTGACGAAGTTTTATAAATTGTCATCGGTTTCCTGTAACTTTTCTGCTATAGCCCGTGTTTTAAACCGATTTGATTGATTAAAAAACTATTTTAAATGTACTGTTAAAAAATAAATTGAGTTTCCTTGATTTTCATTTTTACTTTCCAAATAAATCCAATTTCTTTAATTTTCCACTTTTACTTTTACTATTTTTATTTTCTTCTTTGAAATTACTTAGTATAATATTGCTGTGTTTGTTTGAAATGGACTTCAGTTCAGAGGAAGTAAAACCTGATTCATGATTTATTATTGTAAAACATATACATTAACTGGGATTTAACGTCAAAACTTTCATATTAGTAAATATTTGCAGTACATGTAATTCAGCAAGCCGCATATTTTTATTGTGATGGTATACAACAACTACTGTTGAGGTTGTTTTAGGATATTTTGATCATTTACTTATTACTTATGAAAAAAAATTGATTTAATAATACTTTATTTTCTTTCCGTTTAGTTTTGAAAAGTATTTACATGTTACAGTTTATACACAACTTTCATCTATCTATATTTAATAAAACTTTTCCTATTATAATCCATAATTCAAAATTTACAATTTTTTTCTTTATTTTTACATCTAAATGCTAGTATTTTTTCTGTTATTGTGTACTTTGAGTTATCAATGTATTTTGGGATATTATATTTCATAATAAATGCATATTTCTCATTTATTTTGATTTATTCATTCTTGCATTGTTATTTTTTCCATACAACTTTTCAATTTTTTATCATTTTTTTTCTTTTTTAGTCATATCCTTTTCTATTATAATTTTTATTTTTACTTCTATTTTTTTATATCTTTTATTCATTTTTTTTCAGACATTTTTGCAGAATTTTTTTATTTTATATCTTATCGCTCTTTTTCTTGTTTCTACTTTGTTTTATTTTTTCTAACACAATGTGTTCTAGGGTTTTCTTATTTGATCTTAGTAACCATCTTCAGTATTTTGTTTGTCTAGTTTCTAATTTATTCTGTTCTTTTCACCTTCACATTTCCGACCTATAAAAAGCATCATATTTTTAAGAAGACTATTAAACATTGTTTTTCTATTTTTCACGCCTGTCCTACCACCTTGTTTGCTTTTCTTGCTAATTCTTGCCGTTATTCGCACTAAATACATACCCTAAATATTTGAATGATTTAATTTCTTCAATATTTTGTCTTTCCCGTTTTTGTTTTATCAACATTCACTTTTAACTCTTTTTTTCTAAAATATTTTTCTAAACATCTTATTATTTCTTTTATTTCTTTTGCCACAATTACCATGTCATCTGCATATGATTTTGTTTTTACTTTATTCAAGACTTAGCTTTTCTTGTATGTAATATAATAATTTTGATTTCAATTGCTTTCATTCTAAGGATTCACGTATTGCAACGGAAAATTTCACAAAAACTATTCAGAATGTTATCAAAAAATGTGTTCTATTTTCTGTTATTAAACTAAAAGAAAAGTACTTGTACTCTATTCAGATAAAACTGGCAGTTAATGAGATCCGGAAAGCATTAAAGAAACACATTATTGTTACGAACGGACTAAACAGTATTATAAGAAAGCTTGTAAACATTGTGACAATCTAATACAATCTAAAAGAGATGATTGACAGAAATAAAGCTAATCGAATTTTTCAGCTTTCCATAAACAACAAAAAATTCTATAAAACAATAAATTTATTGCAGGGTAGTACAAAATATGTAATACTTTCTATTTGAAATGATCAAAACAATCGAAAAAAAAAACATATATTTTGCAAACCAATATGTATGTGATTTTTTTTATACATACTTTGGGCCCTCCCGTTTCTACACATACCTGACTAACTATTATATTTCTTTGTAATGTTAGTACACTATTAATTAAGTATATTCTACTGTGCTATTCAATTAGAATAAATTAAATAAATCTCTTAACAACATTTTCATATTTTTATACAAAACCAATCATAAATGTTAATCTCTATGACTAATATTAAAAGTTAAATTATTATCCAAGTTTTATTAAGATATATTAATAAATTTATTGCATAAATTAGCAGAAATGAAATAAACATTTTTGTCTTGAATTCTTATTTTTTTTAGAAATCGATCAATTTCAACTAGAAAATCTATTCAATTTTTTTATTACAATCCTACAAAACTACTTTATATTTTTTGCAAAAATAGCACGTTGTTAGCATCAAAATCAATTATTTATTTATTAAATTGTTGTTTATCAATCCAATTGAAATGTCAAGACATGAAAATACTTACACTTACGGTAATTATCTTTGAATTATATATATAATTCTAGTATTGACTTGACTACACTTAACCAAAAAATTAAAAAAAAAAATTTCAATTTTTTTTTTTATACTTGGTGGCGTAAAAGTGACCACCCTATCGTAAGATGCTATAATGTTTGCAAATGGCGGTAAATGTCAGTTTTGCTTTAACATTTGTGAAGTAAACAGATACAAAATACATGAATCGCCATAATCCTCAAGAACGCGGAATATTTGTTTCGACTTTTTTGGTTATTAATTTGTCGGTGGTGTTGGCGCAGCATAAATTTAGACGTAGATTTTCCGGTCTTTTCGACACCAACTGGGCAAACACTACGGCGTTTAGCTGCTTGCCTAGAAGAGTGTGGGTCAACACGAGAAGCTGTCAGGTCTGGGTGGCCTTGGAGCAGCCGTTCTGCTCAGAATATTGCAGCTGTGGCTGAAGATGTCGCAGAGGACTTTGGAGTATCGACCAGACAACGTGCTACGCAATTGGGCATCAATCGGCGGTCTTTGCAGAGAGTTTTAGTGAAAGATGAAATGTTTTATTACAAAGTGCAGACAGTCTGGTGCACTGTTGATTGCCAAGCGCGTGTAACTTAATCTCGACCACAAGGAAGTTTTTATTGAAAATTATCATGAGCGACGAGGCTCATTTCTATCTCTGTGGATACGTGAATAAGCAGAATTATTGCTTCTGGTGTACCGAAAATCCGCGTATAATACACGAAAAACTATTACATCTGCTCAAAGTTACTGTATGATGTGGTGTTTACGCTGGAGCCGTCATCGGACTTTATTTTTTAAAAAACGCCCCGGGACAAAAGATTACTTTCTTCTATCTCAACTGGACGAATTGGGACTGGAGAACATGTGGTTCCAACAGGATGAAGCAACGGCGCATACTGCACGGGTCAGGAATGCATGAACCTATCGACGGAAGTTCTGGCAAGAGTGATGGAAAATGTCATAATTGTTTCTACTTAATGAAAAAAAAAATTAGTCACACCTAGTACTTACAGACACCCACAGACACTCACAGGCAGTCACAGACACCCACAGATACGCACAGACATGCACAGACACTCACGGACACCTACAGACACAATGATAACAAAATAATAATAAATTATACCTAGACACTCAAAGACACTCTTACAGACACGCACAGATACCAACTGGCACTCACTTACATTTCTAAAAGTATATAAAAAAAAACAGAATTCCACGTACACTCACAGACATCCACAGATACTCACAGTCACGCACGAACACTTATAAATAGTTGCAGACGCTAACACACAATGATAACAAAATAATAATAAATTACACTTAGACACTCACAGACACACTCACTTATAAATACCAACTTTTTAACATTAAATGGTAGAGTTAGAACAGAAAATAATTAAACAATAAACAAGTTTATTTATTAATTAACCTTTAACTACTCGCGCTGGTGTAAAAAGTACACCAATACTGCGCTACTGCTTCTTACATATACAAAAGAATATTCTTTTTAAACTTTCCCCTTATCTTTAATGAAAGTTTCTAAACAAGCTAAATAAAGAGCCCCTACCAAAAATTTGTATTAGATGTTTTTTTTTCTGTGAAAGAATAAAAAGCAGAGTGACAATTATTACATGTAAAAAAATGACTTTAGTGGATAGACTATGTCCTGATGTTTTAAAATATATTTTTTTATTTTTTGTATATTTTGTAATACTGATATACATTTTGAATGTATTTTTAGTTGTTATTATCGTTTATTTAAGGTTTATTCAAAGTTTTGTCTGTTTAAAATTAATTTAAAAAAAAAATAATAATAAAGGTTTTTTTTTAATTATTGTGGTATTGTATTTTTTTTAATTATATTGTGCAATAATAACTAAAAAATAAAAAAAATGGACATGGTGTATAAAATACATCGCGCGAGTAGTACTTAGAAATTTTATTGCGCGAGTAGTTAAGGGTTAAAAATATGAATTAACAAAAACACAGCATAAATACTATACAATTAAATAAATACATTTAAATTACCGGCGGCATTATGAGCAGCTGGATTTGCTTCTGGTAATTCTCTTGGCCAGGAGAATCGTTTTTTCGGAGTCGACCTTAGCTTTCTTCTTTAAGGAGAGCTCGTTACTCTTCTTTTCAACTTCTAGTCAACGCGACATGAGACGACTTTGTCACTAGACCTTCCAAAACAAAATATACAATAATATAAACCAAATTTTCTGTGTGTTTGTTTTAAGTGTCTGTGATTGTCTGTTTCTTATATACCTTCAAAATTTTTTATTAATAAAGGAAACTGCAATGTCTGCAATACCGTCATTGCGTACACTTACCACAAATTTAATTAGGTTTTTCATCTTGGTACTCCTAAACCTGCGCTTCCAATTTAATTAAACAACACTTCAACACTGTTGTGTAACAACAAACAACTTAAAACTGTATTGGCTTACGCAAGTAATAACACGTGCACATTATGGTTGATAAATACTTAATTTAAATGAATGAAATGATGCATTATGCATCTCAACATACACTTTGCAAACTATATTTACGCGTTTGGGTAGCTTTGAGCGTACGAACATTAAAAACAGAATTGGTCGGCAAACTAAACCCAGAAATAATAAACTTTAAATATACGTAGATATATGCAGGTTATTTAAACGAGTATTTTAATGGTTAATATACTTATATTAATCAACGGTGGTAAAAAAGGAAAATATTAACGTATAATATACAAATCTACATATCTTACATGTACAAGAAATGTATATTATACAAATACACATATACTATATACGTTTTTTACATCGTATATGTGTATACGTGTAATAAACTTATATTATCTAAACTTGCGTTTACTGGGGAGTCTGTATATGCAAAGGTAAAATAGATACGACCGTTTTAACATTGCGTAAAATTCCGATCCGAATTCAAAATCAAAACGGCCTTAAAACGTTATCCGCCACCGCCGCAAAAAAAATGATTTAGAAATCGACCAACTTTGAAAAATTGTAGAATTGTTTAGAAACAAAAATTCAAAAATTTAATTTTACAATATGCGCTCTTTCTCTTTCGAACGAGTTTATTTCTGATCTTTTGCGTCCTACTTCGAAACACTTATATTCTTTCGCGCAACAATACTTTTTTTGTGTTTTTATCCTAGCGTTGCCACACTTTTTTAAAACGTTTGCAGCTCCCGCCGCAACCTCATATGTGGCAAAAAACGACTTAAAAATCGATCAACTTTGAAAAATTGTAAAAAGGGCTGGAATCAAAACTCAAAAAATTGATATATACAATATAATCTACGCTTTGACTCTTTTTTTTTCTTTGAACTAGACTAAGCCGGATCCGCTGCGTCAATTCCCGGGACACTTCTACTTTTTTGCGAGACCCACTTTTAGCTTTTTTTTACCTTTTCGCCGACACACTTAAACGCAGAGATTGGGACGCCTAATTGTGACGAAACTCGGATTCTCGGAGGAAATCGTACGGCATATCCGAATTCTAAATTCAAACGGCCCTCCACACCGCGTCTCAATTTGCGGCAAAAAATGGACAAAAAATTGGCCGTCTTAAAAATTTGTAAAAAGGATAGAGAGCAAAAATTAAAAAAAAAATTATAGTCAATTTCGTTCTGTCTTTTCCTCTTTCGAATGAAACTAAGCCGAACATTTTATCTTACGTAGGAGTAGGCTTTTCCGCGACCTCACTTTTTGACAAAAAACGAGTTTGTTTTTGATCTTTGATCGATATCGAAAAACGGTAAGAGGGGTAATCGAAAGATCGAAAACAAATCTTTCGAATGAGTAGGGTCCTGATTTTTTTAGGTCCTGGTGAGATTGGTGGCGGACTCTGAATGTGGGCGTTTAATGGCCTTCTTCGAGGGGTGGCAGGTGGAAAACAAAAGTCGAACTCAAAAAACCGTTGCTAGGTATTGCAAGGTGGTAGGCCGATTTTTACTTCGGCAAAAACGCCAATTTTTACTTTAAAATTTGTAGTGACGCCGCCCCCCGATCGGGACGAGGTATAAGTGGCTCACCGTGTCGAAAAGTCGGGCGGCGCATCCTAAAAAGCGCGGAAAGATGGGGTAGCGAATACCACAACACCCGTTTCCTATCTCCGACGACATAAAACTTACGGCCCTCCGAACGCGGAACCCAATTTTTCTGATGAATCGAAACAGGGGCTTTATAATAATAATAATAATAATAATAATATATTTAATTTCATAGATATACAACAATTATACACATATAATATACAGTTAATATATAATTTAGTATAACAGCCTATCTGTAAATAAAAAAAATAATACATTGTAATTTAATATAAAGAAAATAATAGGTAATAAATAGTAGATACAAAACAATACATATTAAATTTTATCAAATTCAAATAACACAATAAAATTTAAAAATAAAGAAAATTCAAATTTTAATCCCGGAGGGGGACGGCCGCGAGGAATCTGACGCTAAAAAGCGCTTGTCGATCTGACCCTCCATTCGCCCCCGGCGAATTTAACGAGCGCCTCGGTCCTTCTTCGACGCACGCCCCGCGAACAGGGGCTGCAACGGCCGCGAAAAAAATCACGAAAATGCTCCGATCCCCGGCGAATATGACGCTAAAGTCGGATTTCTCAAAAAAGTAAAGGGGTTTCCTTTCTTTGAAACCGGAAAAATTTCGGCGCGCGTCGGTATTTTCAGCCGAGATTCAGATTCCGTCCTTCCCGGTGGGAAAAGGTAAAAGTCGCGTCGGGGGCACCGGAGATGCGGCCGAATAGGTAATTTATGATTAGTTTTGATTAGTTAATGTTTGCATTGTCAGTGAGTGCCATGAGTTGACATTTAGAATTTAAACTATGCAAAAATATACAGTATATTAACAAAATCAATTGAATAAGGTTGCATTAAACTTTAATTACATTAAAAAATTAAATTTATGAAAAATTATTCTAAACTAAAAAACATCCATAGACGCGTTTCGAGGTTTACCTCTCATCAGTATGGCTTTATTTATTTAAACTAATTGATTTTTAACTTACTTCGTTAACATTGTTCACCACCACAATTCAAAGTGAATATTTTAAAAAGTGTATTGACTATTTATACTAACTGACTTAATGACTTTATTTAATGGCTATGGTTAATAGCATTCTGAGAATGAACAAATAAACTAATTATTTCGGGATATTAAGCTGATGATAATGACATGAAAGAATTAAAACAGAAATTTGAAAATTAAAAATAGAATAAATTTTTTGCATAAATTATAATTACTATTATACAATTTCGTGTATATCAGAACATATATAAAATATATAAAGAAGAGACGCAATGTCCTCAAATGAGACAGTTGTAAAAGCAATAATTTCGAATAAAGCCTAGTTAAATAGGTAAATTTATACGAATGCCACAACGACATATGTTATTGCTTTTACAACTGTCTCATTTGAGGACATTGCGTCTCTTCTTTATATATTTTATATATGTTCTGATATACACGAAATTGTATAATAGTAATTATAATTTATGCAAAAAATTTATTCTATTTTTAATTTTCAAATTTCTGTTTTAATTCTTTCATGTCATTATCATCAGCTTAATATCCCGAAATAATTAGTTTATTTGTTCATTCTCAGAATGCTATTAACCATAGCCATTAAATAAAGTCATTAAGTCAGTTAGTATAAATAGTCAATACACTTTTTAAAATATTCACTTTGAATTGTGGTGGTGAACAATGTTAACGAAGTAAGTTAAAAATCAATTAGTTTAAATAAATAAAGCCATACTGATGAGAGGTAAACCTCGAAACGCGTCTATGGATGTTTTTTAGTTTTTAGTTTAGAATAATTTTTCATAAATTTAATTTTTTAATGTTATTATTGGGTTGTCCGATTGAACAAATAGTAACGAGCGCTACATATGTCGTTGTGGCATTCATATAAATTTACCTATTTAACTAGGCTTTATTCGAAATTATTGCTTTTACAACTGTCTCATTTGAGGACATTGCGTCTCTTCTTTATATATTTTATAAACTTTAATTAATTAATATTGAATTTAAAAAAAATTGTTAATATTAATTTTTTTTATTATAATAATACCCCGTATATACATTTAAAAAACATAATTTATGTTTAAGTTAGTTCAACGTAACATTGTCAAAAGCCAATATTTGTTTAATGCAAAGTGATTTTTATGGCACTCTATCAACTAGTATGAATTTAGACATCTTATCATCCAAAATTTAGATTCTAATGCAATGATGCATTGAGACAGGTATATTTAACAAACAAATATTGTACCCCTGTCTGGATAACAGCGCAAACCACACAAAGAAGATTGATATCCAACTAACTATGACAATAAACATTTTAATATAGTTTTGCTATACATAAACGTCAACTTACAACAATTTACAAATGGAACAGCTACTAATTTTTCTCATAAAATTTTGCAACCAATAAAGGTGTGAAATCTGGTTTTAAAATGAATAACATTAAAATTATAACCGATTACTTTATTCTATTTTTTTCTTCATATTTATCCAACTCAACTTCAAATTATTATGATTTATTATTATATGTTATACTATTCTTATAAACTTAACCAGTAGAAAATTGACGGTTACTATCCCTTTTCATAATTACTTTAATTTTGATACAATTTATCAATGTCGCTTTTTAAATGTTTTGTTCATAATTATTAATAAAAAATAGACATATGTTGTAAACCTTGTAATTTTTTTCAGTTTACATATAATTTAGTAAAAGATGAAAGCAGACATAACAACAACTTCATAAATAAATAAATAATTATAATATGTCTAATAAAACCAGATAATACATCATTTTTAGTTGTACTTTACACTATAATAATATGTTTTTATATTTCAAATGCTCAGTATAACTTGTTTTATTAACCGTAGAGCATCGAGGAAGCTGCTCATAATGAAATTTATAATGTTTATATTTTTGTTCACTACTGCAGCGGTTTATGCAGAGTTTATTGATAAATTAGTAGGTATTTATTTTATAAATTAGTTCATATTTTTTATATAAATTAATTATAATATAATTATAAAATGTAGGCATACTCGTATTACCTAATTTGGCAACTATAAAAAAAATTATATATAATTTTAGGAAATTCATCAGGATCATAAAGATTTACACAAAAAGATTACGATGGAATGTATTAAAGAAGTCAATATTGATCCAGCATTAATAACTGCAGTGGACAAAGGGGAAAACATCAATTCCAGCGACTTAAATTGTTTCCATAAATGCTACTTTGTAAGGTATGGAAATATGGACTCAAACGGTGAATTTTATCAAACTAAAATTAAATCCATTGTCCCCGAATTGCAACACGTTCAATTACAAAAATGCTTTGATGATAAAGTTGATGATACGTGTGAATATGCTTACAGTTTTTATAAATGTTATGTTAAGATCCAAATGTAATTTCTATTAATAAAATATTATATTGTTTTTGAAGGCAAACTAGTAAAAAAGTGTGTTATTAATTAATATTAGCTGAGATGTGAAGTTAATTAAAAAAAATGATTCATAAATATTATATTATGTAATTTAAATAATTTTGATTTTTTTGGTTTTGTAAAACATATTTAAGAACTAATATTTAATAAAAAATAGTTTAATACAGTATGTTTTTTTAACTTGCATGGTCTTCACGTTGCAGGATATAAGTACCTAAAGCTTATCTTTGAGGAACGCTGTAAAATTTTTGCTTACTTAAACTCCGTCCGACTATATCTATTTAACATTATTTTAAATTTTTGTCTTTGATTTCAGACTATTTGCTTTACATCTATGTTTCTTTCTGCCATTTCTTTATTTAATAACTAAATTATCAATTTTTGGTATGACAGAAAAGTTTAGTGCAGACTGACCGATTCTATCAGGTTTTTTGGAGTTTCTCTTTAAATAATCTTAGAAGACATTTGTCAAAAACTATTACAGTATTTAAAATGACATTAATTAATTAATTAATTAATTTATTTATTTATTTATTTATTACTTAATCGAGCCCATTACAAGTATGAATATATACAGTTTAAAATTACAATAATTAACATACTGAACAGACTTGCAGTATTTTTGATGACTTCAGTAAATGGAGTGATTCTATAAATACTAATAACCAACTTGTTTTTATACATCTCAATATTAATTCAGTTGCCGCACATTTTGAGGAACTCTGCGTGTTTATAAACAATAGTTTTATTAACATTGACCTAATAATTTTATCAGAAGTTAAACTAACCCAAAATGATTTTAATTTAAATAATTATCTTTATCAATTAAACAACTACAACATATCATGTAGCTTAAAATTTTTTTGCAGATGTGGGGGAATTATAGTATACAGCAAAAAAAAACTAGAAATAACTTTACTGGATATAAATTTCACTAGTTCTGAATACCTGTTTTTTAATGTAAAAATAGATAGCACAATTTTGATGTACTTTCTAGAAATAGATAGACCACCAAACAATAATGTAGCCGTATTTACTGAAGAACTTTGCAACCAAATTTAACAATAAGCCGTTTATAATAGTAGGAGATACAAACATCAACTTGCTCAAAACTCTCATAATGTTACAGAATATAAAGGCATTCTGTCAGGACAGGGCTTTATTTCAAAAATAAATAGTGCAACTAGAGAAGAATTTCGAATAATTCAACTCACTCAAACATGCATAGATCATATTTTCTTTAGAAGAAATCAAGAAAAATCTAATGGTAGCATTATCAAAACTAAAATATCGGATCACTATATTATTGGAGGATGTTATAAATTATCTCCGGGTAAAAAGAACAAAAAAACGAAAGTTTAGTTGAGTGCACTTTCACAAATTTTGAGATATTAAGACACACACTATGAGAAATGATGAACCAAGTAGAATGGCATAACATGGAAGACTCTCAGAAAATTACTACCAAACTAATAGAAATGTTTGAAGATGCTAGATTATCTTCAACCGAACATAAAACAGTAAAAAGAAAAACAAATATTCTAAGACCTTGGATCAATAAAAATATACTTAAAGAAATTAAAAATAGAGACGCACTATTTAGAAAATGGAAACTCATATCACTCAGAAATGGAGTTCCAGAACTTGTTGATAACATCAGAAGAGACTTCAATAAAATAAGAAGTCAAAAATTTAATTAGAAAAGCTAAACAAAATCACCTTGCAAATTTATTTCAAAAACATAATACGTCATGAAAAAAACTTGGAGTACAATAAATGAGGCACTAGGAAAAAAAAGGAGTTTGCTCCACAAACGAATTTTGTAAAATATTTAAAGAGAGCGAACAAAATATTGCAGACAACTTTGCAACAGTCTTCTCAGACTAAATAAGAGATATAATGCATGCATGTCATGTTTTCCTATTTTTTGTAAACAACTGTATCTACCTCCAGTTGATTGTAAAAACGTTAAGCGTAAATCTCCTAGTATCGACAACATGCCCGTAAAACTTATAAAAGAAAATTTTTAAACTTTTTGCCAACCACTTACAGCTCTAATAAACACTTTCCAGATAATCTAAAAGAAGCTGCCATCAAACTTATTTACAAAAAAGGTACTAAAAACAACTATGAAAACTACAGACCTATATCCATTCTTCCTTGTGTTGATAAAATTATGGAAAAATACATAAAGTCTAAGTTACAAAGTTACTTTCAGAAAAAGTTAACTTTGAACTAAATAAAGGAATGCATATTTTTTGTGCGTTTATTGACTTTTCGAAGGCATTTGACACGATTAATCATGTCAAACTTATCAACGTGTTGGAAGGATACGGAATTTGAGGGAAAATACTAGACTGGTTTGCCAGCTATCTGACTGGAAGAAAATATAAAGTAAATGTTGGAAAGTACTACAGCAGTTCTAAAGACGTAAAAACCGGTGTTCCACAAGGAAGTGTACTTGGGCCTCTCTTTTATATATATATATATATATATATATATATATATATATATATATATATATATATATTATACGTTAATAATATTAAATACTGACTTTTGTATGCAGACGATACAGTAATATTTTCTACACATAAAGATCCAAATGTTGCTTTAAGTAGACTAATGCAGAATTTAGGATATTTCAAATGTGGGCACACGACAAAAAACTGATAATTAACAACAATAAAATAAAAGTAATGCACATTAAATCACCACACAACAAAGAAGAAACTACCTTGGAACTGATGTATCATTCTCATGACTGTTAAAAACAGAAACAACAAATTGTGCAAGCACTGAAAAAATTGAACGAGTAACTAATATAAAATATTTGGGAATTATTATTGACCATAACTTTTGATGGAAAGAACAAATGTTGGCACTAAACAACAAATGTTGACACTTTGCTGAAAGATTTTACCACCTTAGACTATTTCTACCAGCCACTGTGCTTCAAACGTATACGTTGCACTGGTACAATCTATATTAAGCTACTTTATCACGGTGTGGGGCTACGCTTCAAAGTACTTAATATGCACTCTAGAAAAAAGCTAAAAACGAATTATAAAAAACTTAGACATCAATCAATCTTTATTTATGCTAGTGGAGACTTTGTTTAAATATAAACTAGCTATCAGGTATTATTTTTATACTAACCAGCTTAACAAAGAAAGTCATGTCTACAATACCCAAAGACAAAGACAAAACAACCTACAAGAAAGCCACGGAACTAACAAATACGGAAATAGAACAAAAAGTACAAGAATACCAAAATTATTTAAGTTTGTCCGAACAGATTAAAAATGCTGAAACCTTAAATAGCGCTAAAGAAAAACTAAAAAACTTTTTTCTTACTAAGAGTCAAGTCATCTAAATCACTATTTTATTATTACTAAAATGAACCATGCCAAGGAGTAATAATTTATGCCACTGACAAGCTTTATAGGCTTAGTGGCTTATTATGAAGCTCATCCTGGGGGGTGGTTTTAGTGGGTAGGACTTCTTTTGAATATGAGGAGTCCCACACGGCGTCCGTAAAGTGATTCCACCTCCGGCAAAAAAAAATAGTAATAAGTACTAAAATTAAAAATAGAAACAAACATTTAATATACATAAAGATCACAATTGTGTGATAAGGGCACGACGCAGGGTATTTAGAGAATCCCTAAAAAAATCTACATTTATCTCATTAGCAAGCCGCAAAATACGTGTAGACGCAGAATGTTGTGCAAAATCATTACGACTATATGGGTCATG
The DNA here is from genome assembly GCA_963932245.1 of Tachinus rufipes. Classification (NCBI taxonomy): domain Eukaryota; kingdom Metazoa; phylum Arthropoda; class Insecta; order Coleoptera; family Staphylinidae; genus Tachinus; species Tachinus rufipes. Next base: position 86,064,657 of record OZ010743.1, read on the forward strand.
AAATAAATAGTCACTGCGGAAAACACGAGCAGGAACATGATTACCAATTGAACTAAGCAAGTCAGAACAATCAATAATTTTATGAAACAGATTAAAAACTAACGTTACGTTGAATTAAAACGTCTTTTCTTAAGACTAGTTAAATTAAAAATAGACAGCAGTTTGTAGCTGCCAACAATGTTGCATTTATACCTGTATGCTAAGAAACGAACAATTTTTTTTTAATCTGTTCAATTTTTTCATTACCTACTGAGGTATATGGAGACCACACATTAGAGCAATATTTAAGTTGTGGGCGTACTAAGGGATTGTAAAGAATAACAATGGTTTTAGTTCACGAAACTTTTTGGAATTGTGCTTGATAAAGCCTAACAGCTGATATACTTTAGCCACCATAATATTGATATGCGAAGTAAATGATAAGTTAGAGTCAAACGTCACACTTAAATTACAAATAGTAATTAACCCTCGACAGCGGATCATTTATTAGGGAATATCTATACACTACTGTAGATTTACGTCTAGAAAATGTCATTATTTTGCACTTATTTAAGTTAAGTGGTAGGCAATTAGTCTGACACCAATTAGAAAAGGTCAGCATCTCCTAATCAAGTAGTGTGTCATCGTCTAATGTATGAATTCTCATAAAGATTTTTATGTCATCAGCAAACAATAAACAACGCGCATTTGTAAAACAGTTCACTGCATTGTTGATAAAAATACTAAACAGTAGAGGATTTGGATGTGATTCCTGAGATATATTACGTGAAACGTATTGACCAATACGAACAAGTTGGGATCTGTCCGATATATAAGATTGAATCCACTATATCTACTATAATAGGCCATCAATGCCAATACAACGCAGTTTACTAATTAGTATTTTGTGATCAACGGTATCAAAAGATAGTATAAATTGAACCCACCTTAAATCGGTCTTTGAGAGCATCAGTAATATAAGCTTCATAAGAGGTTGGAAGATGTTGATTTATTAGTTTGAAAACCGTGTTGGTTGAGGACAATTTTTGATTGCAAAACGGTTGACAAGTGTTTTGTAATTAGCTTTTAAAAAACTTTTGGCAAAACCGATAAAACGGATATAGGCTTATAGATTTTAACATCATTTTTGGCACTAGGTTTATTTATTAGAGTGACAAAAGCTTGTTTTCAGCAAGTTGGAAAAGTACCAGTGGTTAGAAATAAATTAAATAAAAGACACAAAGGTCGGCTTAGAATAAATGCACACTTGTTAAGGAAAGAAGCAGTCAATCTATCAGTCATCAAGTACGTCAGATATTTTTAGAACAAGACCCGATTCATGAGTATGAATATGTGGTAAGGTATTGTTATTGGGCAAAACCGTAAATGTAGATAGCGGTCTATAAACAGATCCAAAAAAATTTGCAAAGAGATCCAATATTCCATCACTAGTGTCAATTTAAGAAACATTATCCATAAAAGTAGAAGGAATCTGATTGCTACTACGTTTAGATTTGACCTATCCCAAAAAAGCATTAAGATTCGATTTAATCGAACCTTTTTAAGAGCACACTAGTTTGTAATTTGCAATTTTCTTAAAAAGTGTACAAAATTTATATGTAGAAATGAACAATGAAAGGCATGAATATATTGATTCTTAAAAAAAAAAATTATTTAAAATTTTATTATTGTTTCTAAATGAATAAATTTACTATAAAAATTTATTTTAGTTTCATGCTTTAGAAAACAATTATTTGAGTATCAAATCCAAAATTCAAATCTATATGTTGATATTGATTGAAGTTATTTGCAAAATTAAATATTAATAATAATTGGATGCGCGTGACGAAATTTAGTTCAACGCGTTGCTTGCATGTAGCGCTTCGAAAAATTTCAGCGAATTCTATAAAATACGACCACGTGTGAATATATTGCGGGCGTGTCTTTGTGTTTGCATAGGCATAGCATTGTTATAGTCATATTATAATAATATTATTGTTAATAATATTATTATACGGAACTATTCTCTATGCACATTGCTAGAAGTAAGCAAGGTATATACTGCTAGCTAAAGATTTTTGTGTTACTTTACTTTACAAGCAAGCAAGGGCGCCAAAATTCATCGCAGTTCTCTAAAAAAAGAATATAATTTAAAAAAAAAAATATTTATTTTTATATTTTTTAATTTTAAAAATAAATTAAAAAAATTGAATTTTCTAAATAAAAAAACTTTTTTTGACTTTTGTTTGATTTACAAAAAAAAAACAAAAAAAATATTTGAAAATTGTAAAAAAAATTTAAATTTCAAATAAAATAAAAATAAAAAATTTTGTTGAAAAAAAAACAAACAAAAATTTCTACAAAAAGTTGTCGTTCTTGTTACATGATAACAAAATTACTATCAAGCAAAATCTTCTTTATTGCGCGTTTTACAGCTATTTTACATCGCTCCAGAAGTCTTACGACGAAGAGGGTTGATGGAACCAACGGCTTATTAGTTGACTTCCGAATCATCCCGGTGGATAAAAATTATTAAGTTATTTTTTTAGTCATATTCGGGGATTGAACTCCGGACTGTTGGTGTGCTACGCTAACGCTCTATAGCTAAGCTATCTTACCGTTCAATATCCATAGAAAATTGGATAGAATGTCTAATAAATTAAATTATCAGATTAAAAACATATGTATTATATGCATTAAACATACTTATTCTTTATTAAAATTAATAATAATTTAATAATACGTAAATTATAATGTTAAATTAAGTAGTAGTAACAGAAACGGAACGAACACTACAAAACACACATCCAAAGAACCCCTCCCATTGTTTGTGCGTTCTCTTTTCAGGCGGTCGTCTCACAAGCGCTTGACAGATTTCGGTACCCTCATCTTAATGTGATTAGAATAACACGTATCAGCCAATTGCTTACATCACGGGTAGCACTGAGTTTGTAGTAGTCAGTTACTGAACAAAATGTATCACATATGATTTGTGTGAGTTTTTTTTGCAAATATCACTAGTTTTTAGAACACAGAGGTCAATTATGTTAAAAATAATAGAATAAAAACGAAAACATGCTTCATCAATGTTACAATTTACAAACATTTTATTCCACCTAGTATTGATGAATGCATCATTTAAAGAAATTCATCATCTTTAAAAAAGTGACAAAGGCGCAAATAATAAATCCAGCAGTACTGAATTGTTGTTGCTATATAATACTTTTTTTAACTTTTATCGAAATTGGTGCAATTGCATTACCACTTACACATACTGTCTGTTATAACTACTGATTTAATAGCGTGTAAGCTTTTCTCTTGTCAAGCTATCAAGCACCTTTGTTTATCCATGTGTACAAGTAAAATAATGCTTATAAATTATATTTTGCTTGGATATCAACCCGATTTTGATATTGTTATATCTTGAGAACCATTTTTAGTAATATAACCAGCTAAACAGCAGCATATATTTATTCTTTGTTGAATTAAATTTAAAAGAGGTTTTTGCGCTAGCAGCTGTAACACTGAACTTGATTATTTTAAACAGAACAAAACCCGATTTTTTCCTTGTTCTGCTTTTATTTATCTAGTTTTTCACATTGCACATTGCATTTTGTTTTTTTGTTTGTTTGATTTAGTTTCAAGTATCAAGTAGTGATGGGCAAACTTGATTTATTAACTGGTTTTAAATTGCTTATAAAAAAAATCAGACTTTGCGCGCTACTAAATCAAATATCTCGAGTCGTTTTTTAAACTTTATTTATTTTTATGAAAATTTTCTAATCCGCATAAAGTAACAGTATGTTAATGCCGTGTTCTCTAAATCTGTCTAATTTTTTTAAGAAATTTGTTAATTTTCAAGTAGTCAAGTTCCTAGAAAAAAATAGCTTTATCTCAGATACTTCATATGGAGTTTACTCAAAACGTTCACAACCGATCTTCTAAATTATATTAGTCACAAATAAAATTTTCACCTAAGTTTAGAGGAAATCTTATCTCTAAGTAGCTCTAGACATTTCTAAAGCATTTGATAGAGCATCGCATTCTAATCTTGTTAACAAGCTCCGTTGTACAAGTTTTGATTACACATTTGTAGATCTTATCAATTGATTTCTTGACAACAGCAAAATTATAGTTAGGATTGAGTTAATAAATGTTTATGTTGTTATGACATAATAGTAATTCATAAATTATAAATTATAAAATTGAAAAAAAAAATTGTTCAGTATTGGTGGCTGGGATTGATGTATTGATAATACATATTAGTTTGAAGTAATTGTAAGATTTACAGTTTAAGCTATTGGAATTAGTATTTTAGCAGTTTAGATACTTACATATCTATGCACTAATTACATACTTATTTTTTTTTAATTATATTACACTTTTTACACAATTTTTTTACATTTATTGTAACATCGTTAGCATGCTAACAGTCCGGGGTTCGACGTCCGAATATGAAAATAATAACTTGTTCTTTTGCTTTTTATCCGCCGGGGTGATTAGGAAGTCACCTAATAAGCCGTTGTTCCCATCAACCCCTTTCAAACAAGTAGAAAGACTTCAGGGGCGAAGTAAAATAGAGAAGAAGAAGAAATAATTGATCTAGTTTGCTTAATTACTGAATCTTTACTAAAGTATGAATTAGTTACAATGATGTCGATAAAATATTATGCTCAAAACAACATATTTCATTGATTAACAAAATTGTTTAAAATTTTTACTAGTATTATACGTTGTAGTTTTGGGTGATATATTGCTTATTATATTCGATCTGTTCGACATGTTTAGCATAATCTTCGTGAAGCAAGTCAGGTTTTGTTACTGCAGCCACAATGCATTAGGTATATGCATAAATAGTAAAATCTAATCTGTTATGTCGTTCAATAGAGGAGGATTTTGATTTGTTTTTACTTTAAGTAATATATGTTTTTATAGACTATAATAACAAAAGAGTTCTCAGTAATTTCTTAATTATTTAATTGTCTACATTTTTAAAAGAATATATTTTATGGATGTAAAACTTGCATTTATATCATTATATGTTTTTTTAAAACTATGAAAATGTGTTTTTATTGGATTTATAGTTCTTGTCATTAGACATATCATTTTATTATGCTTATTTAAAGATCTAGAATACTTGTTGGTATGCGTAATCTTTGGACGATGTGTGTATATATTTTCCAAAGAAACAGATATTGCATATAAATGTATCTTATCCCTTGCTTATTGCGCAGTCTTATTTTCATTATAAAAATAAAAGTTTGCAATCATGGTCACAAAACCTAAAAATATTTAGTTAGTTTATTAAATTATAAATTAAAAACATGAATTTTACTTTTTTGTTTGTTTCAGGTACGTTTAATATAGAATAATACCATTCCAGTTTACATTGTAAGTCATACAAAGTTTTATTATATTGTAATCTAGTATACGAAGGGGTATTGGTATATAATTTAGTCTATTATAGAAACAATAAAGGTTTGCAACCCAAGATAATTTTTTATTTATCAAAATTTTTTCTTAATAAAATATAATATGTATTACAGCAAACTTGTAACATGTATGAACTTTTAAACAAAATCTTGTTTTGTAAACAAGGTAAAATTCGGCAATTAAAGGGGCTGTTTTCAGCAATTTTTACGGAAAATTACTAACAGTTTCCTTGCAAAAACAAGACAATAATGTTTCGTGTTTTTTTTTTGTAGATTTGTAGTTGAATAACATTTCTAAATATAGTTTTTTCTTACTAAAATAAATGATTATCATTACTCTACAACAATCTTAAAGTTAAAGCTAGAATTTTTCGAGCAGTTTTTTACCTATATAATATACAGAATGTTCAAAAAAGAATGAAAAATATTTAAGGGGGTGGTAGTATAAACCACAACAAACAAAAAAGTTTTAATAAACATGGGTTGTCATAGCAACGGTTTGGGAGATATGGAACATTATTGGTTTTCATTATTCTTTTTCTATTTATTTTTATTTTGCATAAATGTGCATTTTCTTATCATAATTGGATGATGTTTTGTGAAATAATCATTTAGTATTTGACAGTTGTTGTTGGTGCACAAGTTTTCATTGTTATGGCTGATTGTTAATGCAGAATTAGCCGACATGCATTTTATGTATGGTCGTGCTAATGGGATTGCCACTAAAGCGCGACGTCTTTAAGTAGAAGCTTATCCAAATTGCCAAATTCCTACACATTGCATGTTTGGAAGAATTCACCACAAATTGAGAGATACCGGTTCACTTTGAAAACAGTACTGTCTTTCCGGCAAACCCAGGTTGGTATCTACTCTTAGAGCAGAACAAGAAATTGTAGCACGGATAGAGCATAATTCAGAGACGAGTGTGCGGAGAATATCAGCCGATTTAGGAATTGTTGTTACTCCTGTACAACGAGTACAGGCCTTAAATTTAACTGATCATCTGGCACGTTTGGTTTTTTGTCGCTGGTTTCTACGCAAGGATGCTGAAGACCCGAATTTTTTTTTTTACCGATGAAACCGGGTTCACACGAAATGGAGTTGTTAATTTTTGTAATGCACATCGTTGGGCCAACGAAAATTTCCATGCTGCAATTGAATGTGGACATCAGACACGTTTTTTATTAAACGTTTGGATGGGTATTGTAGGCGAAAGGATTTTAGGTCTTGTTGTTTTGCCAAACCGATTAACAGGCGCTGCTTACCTCAACTTTCTGCAGAACACAATGTATGATCTTTTGGATGGCATTTCTTTGACCCACAGGCAACAAATGTGGTTCCAGCATGATGGTGCTCCAGATTATTTTTCAATTGCCGTTAGATAGCATTTAGACAAACCATTTCCACATAGGTAAGTAGAAAGAGGCGGACCAGTTTTATGGCCAGCAAGAGTGCCTGATTTAAACCCTCTTGATTTTTTCCTTTGGGGATATTTGAAATCATAGTGTATGCTGCTTCTGTAAACTGCCTCGAGGAGCTGCAGTTAAATTTTATTGAAATGTTCCAAGAAATTTGAGCTAATGAGGGAGTTTTAGAAAGAGTACGAATGTCTTTCAGACAAAGATGTCGTGTCTGTTTGGAAATGGAAGGGGGGTACTTCGAACATGTTCTATAACTGTTCATTGTAATAATATTAAAAAAAAATAATATTTTATATCTCCGATACTGTTGCTATGACAACCCATGTTTATTGAAACTTTTTGTTTGTTGTGGTTCGTACTACCACTCTATTAAATATTTTACATTCTTTTTAGATCACCCTGTATATGCAAGAATAATTTACAGTTTATAATATGACATTTATTATGATTTTAATTAATGTTGCAGCAGTATTTTATCATACATTTACAACTACGAGCAAAACTAGAACAATTGTTATTTTAGAAAAACATCTTTTAGCGCAATAAAAAGTCTAATAAATTTAATGTTCAATAAAGTATAAATCTTAAATTTTAAGCAAATATTTGACAAAAAATTACATTTTAATTGCAAAACTTAATAGACAATTAAAGGTTCTAGGTTTTTATTCATATTATTAGACGGGACATTTCATTGTCTACACGTTGTAATTTTTTTTTGAAGGAGTAAATTTGCGTGTGTTCTGCTTGTAGTTTTATGACACATATTATTGCTTTTAATAAAAAATTGGTCCAAAATGATAGCTGACAAAAAATGAGGTAATTATCAGCAATGCCAGGGCTGTCAGATACATTGATTAGCCGAATACTCTATGATCATTTGGATATGAATAAGTAAGTGCAAGATGGGTCCCAAACGTGTGTCTGTTGTTCAAAAACCGCAGGGAATGAAATTTTGATTTTGCATATATAATGAGAATTTATAGATTGGCAGCGTGCAGGTAAACCACTATCAAGAAAGGCCGTGGTTTTACCGTCAATCAAAAAGATTATGGGCAAAATCTTCTGGTAAAGGCATTTTGATTATCCTTTTTGGAAAGAGATATACTACGGTGAATTGCGCTTATTATGCTACCTTACTGCATACGCTGGCAAAAAATATTCGGGTAAAGCGTTGAGGAAAATTAACAGAAGTCAGGTTGTTGCACAACAACACACCTGTGCACACTGCTGAGGTTGCTCGGCTTGCCATTTTGAAATGGGGTTTTTAAAAAATTGTTTATCTCCTCTACAGTCCAGATTTGGTCCCTACCGACTACTTCTTGTTTTTAAAATTAAAATCTAACTTATGGAGTAGACGATTTTTTTACAAAAAAGAGGTGAAAACTGCTGTTTTGGAGCATTTTAACGACAAATCTTCAGCTTTTTTTATGAGGGGATACAATTACTAATTAAGCGATGTAATAAGTGTGTTGAGGTTAAGGGGATTATATTGAAAAATAATAAAATATCTTTGATTTCTTGGTTAGGCCCGAAATTTTTGGCGGTTACCTAGTATTTATGTGTTTAAAACAGTAAACTATTTGGTAATAATTCTAAAGTTTGTTCTAAGGATTTTTCTTGGCAATCTACTCATTGTTGGAGTCTACAGAAACATATGTTGATTTGTCTAATCTGTCATGTTGTTTTGTAATTTTTTAGTTGTTTAAGAATTTTACAATCTGTGATTGGATTTTTGTTGTCCTTTGTTTATAGACGAGATGTAGCGGACCGGCATGAATCAAGTGTAGTGGAGAAAAAATAACTTAAAGCGAGACGAAGAAAGAAGTCTTATTAACTGTTTGCGCAATAAAGTAATTTGGTCTAATGATTTGACCTCAATGATTGTTCTTAAAATAAATTAGTGATAACTTATAATATACGACGTAAATGAGCAATGGTGGATGGGAAATTTAGCGTTGTTGCCTCAGTTATATAAAAAATCAAATTTATACACGGTATTTAGGTAAACATGCGGCAAATATTTAAGGGGATATTCTTCGGCCTATTCTAAGAATATTTTGATAATTTCTGGAAAACCTTTTTGTTTTGAAGATACAGGGTGAACAAAATTTGCGACAGTTACAACATTTTATTATCAAAAAGTACATGTAAAGTTGCTGAATCTACAATAAATGTTTCAAATGACTTTCTCCAGCCTGGATACAAGCGTTCAATCTTCTCGTCATTGAGTGCCAAACTCTTTCAAACACACCACTGTAGTTTGCAATTGAGTTACACCCAGCAATTATCCAATTTTGCAAGTTGTCCAAATTTTCTACTGGAGTAGCGTAAACTAATGACTTTAGATAGCCCCATAAGAAATAATTCAGGGGTTTAAGTCTGGGATCGAGTAGGCTATATGTATGGCTCATCTCAACCAATTCAGCGATCTCCGTATGTTGTTGTTAAATAATCAAGAGCAACCAAACTAAAATGTGGTGGTGCACTATTGTGCATAAACCACATTGCAATTCTTGATGCCAATGGTACATCATCCAGAAATTGAGGTAGAATGTGTTTCAAAAAGTTGCGATACACCTTGTCGGTAAGTCTTCCTGGTAGAAATACTGGTCCAATTAGACAGTCGCCCACAATTTTAACCCAAACATTCATAGAGAACTGTTGAAAACAATCTTCACATACCTGATGCAAATTTTTTCATCTGCGCCCACATTGTTGTTATCAAAATTCCTTATTGCATTTTTTGAGATACTAGCTTTATCGGTGAAAAGAAAATGTGTCAAGAATTGAGAGATTAGAACTAATGTTTGCAAAAGCCATTGACATAACGCATTACGTGAAGTAAAATTAGCAGGTAGTAGTGCCTGAACACGCTGAATGTGGCATGTATACAACAAATTGCCCTTCAAAATTTTTTAAACTGTTGAATATCTTACATTCAAAGTATTGGCAATTTTTTGCGTAAAACTACTTGGATCTTCTTCCATCATGTACAGCACAATCTGTTCCAGTTTTCATCTGCGAAACAAAGGGGTTTTTCAGAAATCATTATAGGACAAAATATTCTTAGAATAGGCCAAAGAATAACCCATTGAATTTACATTATATGTAAATGTTATTTGATTCTGATATTATTATAATCACCTCAACAAAACAGTCATAATATTTTGTATTCATAAACAATTAACTACAAAAAATGCGGTTTGTGTGGGTTTCTATAAACCAGTTTAACATTAACATTTTGTTAGAAACCCAATTGAACATTTATAATTATTAAGGCGGTTTGATAGTTCCTATAGCACATATGAAACTCCATGTTAACATAAAATCATTTTACTCTGCTGCTAATAAACATATAATTTTGAAATTTGAAACATAGATTCCTTAAACATTTAGTAAAGTCAATACGATCGAGTTTTGCGATTTTGTTTTTTTGTTTTTGCGTAAATAATTAATTTGTGTACTGTTTGGGCTACCTCTTCAGATTTGTCATATTATAATCTTAATTTAAAATTTTCGACCGAGTTTACCTAGACAATAGATAAATTAGTCCGTATGCAAAAATTCATAACTTTATATTTTAAATTAACTGAGTAATTTGACTTTGTTTTAATTAAAATTGAACGACAAGCAGGTGCTGCCTCTTCCGTATAATAATAAAATTAAAAATTTGGCTCTGCCTAGTTGGAAGTAAGTTTTGATATTTTACGTGTCCACGCACTACCCGTCTGCATTTCGCTCACGATGCCGTTCAACAATAACAGATTTATTATATTTACTATTGAAAGGAGATGCAAAGCTAAAAACAGAGAATACCACAACGGTTATACCAGCAACCCAAAAGATTTTATTTAGCAATTTAATTATAAATTAATTTTGTATCTATACTCTTATAAATTCATTCTACATATATTTTGTTACTGAAATTACCATCATATAAGAAGTAAAATATGTCACATTATGCATATGTCGGCATGCTTTAGCATGCCTCAATGTGCAATCTAATCAGAAAGAAAAACATCACCAGTTATCGCCCAAATCACCCAATTTGTAAATTGCATATAAATTTTTGGGGGTAAAATTTATATTAATTTATCTCTTTATTCTTACACGTACCCTCACGTAGCGTTTCGTATGTAAGCGCTCGGCTCGATCGTGACAAACCCAGCAAAAAATAGGCACAAAAACTGCGGCCTTTATTTATGCTGTTTTTCGTTTTTTGTTAAATAAAATCATTCTATTCCTGTTTTTTATTACTATAATAATATATCCAGTTTTTTTTTGGCATCAAATGAATAATAATATTATTTGAAGTTCTTAAAAAGTTGTTTATAAAGTAAAATGTTTAAAAATTCCCTAAAACCCCTTTTTTACATCGCCCAATTTGCAATATATTACCCATACTGACAACCCTGCGTCTCGCATTGTTCCTAGTTACTGTAAATCTTGTGATTTTATTATTTTTGATATCAACTATGCCGCGTTATAAATCTCGCAATCTAAGTGTCCGAAATAAGATGAAGAGGTATGTGTCGTAATTTTTAGATATGAAAACATAACCTTAGTAATTTATTCTAAAACCCGTTTGACACTGCCTATAATTATGCTTTGTCAAATCAAGTTTCAACGTTTACTACACTTTGCAGGTTATGTCATTAGTTTTGAATTGATTATTGCTACAGTAAGTTATACAATTAATGAAAATAATGAAAAATGGAAGCAGAACAAATTAAAAAAGTGGTAGCAATTGCTATATGTGGAGCTGAAGTGGTAAAATTAAAAAAATATAAGAAAATACAAAATGATATGCGCACATCACGTTCGCATCGATATAATTGTGACCTTGATAGTTAGTGCGTTTTACACACATAAATGGTCTGATCTATAATTATATATAGATAATTCAAGACATAATTATGGAAAGTGTCATACGGGTTAAACAACCATTCAAGATTCAAAATAAATTCATTTTTTCATTTTTATATTTATTTGTTGTGGGATAAATTAATTGCTTTAGTAGATGAGGGCACTGGGACTAAGGTTATGAAGGTTTTCTACAATTAAAATTGATAAATAAATGATAAAAGTAGAATAAACATTGCAGGGTGTCCGCAGCACTAAAACTCAAAAAGTTAAACGATGCCAATACATCCAATGCCGATAATATGGACATATCAAATGCGGAATCCACTTTTAGCCAGGCCGTGGAAGGAAGCGATATTCAAATTTCAGAAACCTTCTTAGAGGAAGATTATCCAAATTTGCTCACACCTTCAACAAATGTTGTCCAGGCTAACTTAAATTCACCGATTTTGTCTGGACGTAGAATTGTTGATATTGGCGGTTTATTTGAACAAATACTGGAGGTTTCCGTTCATAAGCCATTTGATTGTGGATGGCAAAATTGCATATTTATTAAAGAATGCCAGTTGGGTCTAAGAAGTGTGGTTATGTTCGAATGTCAAATGTGTTGTCAAAAAATTGAAATTGACCTTGATAATCACAAAAATTGCGCCATTGACACAAATAATGCAGCAGTTATTGGTATTGTATCATCTGGATGCGGTTTTTCGCAGTTGGATGAAATTTTAGGGCACCTTAATATCCCAAATATGTCCCAAAATACATATAATACATGTTCCAAAAAAGTTGCAGATGATGTACACTCAAATTTATGGGAATGTTTAAAACAAAACGGCAAAGAAGAACATGCTTTGGCCATACAAGCAGGCAATATTGACACAGACGGGATTCCTGAAATATCAGTTATTGCAGACGGTGCTTGGAGTAAACGTTCATATAGGTCTAACTACAATGCTTCATCGGGAGTTGCCTGTATTATGGGGGCTGTTACAAAGAAACCTCTATTTATTGGCATAAAAAATAAATATTGTTCATTTTGTCAAAAACACCAGGGCAACGAAATTCCGGAACACAAATGTTTCAAAAATTATAATAAAAGTAGTACTGCTATGGAAACAGACATCATTGTAGAAGGATTTTGCCAAAGTGTACATATGCATCAGTTAAAATACACGGTTCTTATAGCTGATGGCGATAGCAGTGTTTATCGAAAACTTGTAGATGCTCAACCATACGGACATCAAACAATTATAAAGAAGATAGAGTGTAAAAACCACATTTTGAGGAATTTGTGTGGTAAATTAAAAGAAATAGCAAGTAGAACTAAAAGTTCAAACGGATCTAGAGTTCCTCCATTGCTAAGAGATTTATTATTAAAAAACATCCAAAAAACACGGGCAAGCATTGTAAAGGCAATAGGGTACAGAAGGAAAGAACCGACGTCAGAAGCTGATAAAATCGTAAAGTTAACAAAAGATCTTCAAAACGTTCCTTCTCATATTTTTGGGGAACACCAAGATTGCGCAAATTTGAAGTATTTTTGCCATCATCCTTTAATTGTTAACTTAACTGTGGAACAAATGAAAACTTGTGGATTGTGGACGGATATTCAACATGCATTTTATAGAACAATTCAAAATGTGGCAAGTTTATTAACTTATGTTGACACGAATATTGCAGAATGCTATAATTCAGTTGTTGCCAAATTTGTGGGAGGCAAAAGAATTAATTATTGCAAGCGAGGTGGCTATAATCTGCGATGTGAAGCTGCTGCTTTGGCATTTACGGCAAAACATAAATACATTTCTATGCTGCACAAGGAAAGAATTGGAAAATATACAAAAAAATTTATAGCTAAGAAAGCAGTAATTCGAAATAGGATCAGACAAAAAAAAAAGCGATTGGAAGCAGTTGTCTCATTTGATGCGGATTATGGACCAAATGCAGCTTCTAACGAAGAAGATTTGCCTTTGATGGAATATGAGCAAAAGAAGCTAAAATTTCTAAAAGAGTTGGCAATGACTCCAGAAAGATCCATTGAAATTGAGAAGGCGACGTTAGGCCAAAATCAAAATCCTGTTTGGTTTCATCATCGAAAAATTAGAATTACTGCTTCTAACTTTGGGAAAATTTGCCGATTAAAAGCTACAACTTCGTGTGCAAATACAATAAAAGCACTTTTGTATGGCAATTTTAAAGGTAGTATTGGAACGGCATATGGTATAACTCACGAACCTGCAGCTATTAAGGCACTAGAATATACAGTTCATAAGACTGTAAGAGAATGTGGTTTATTTGTGGATCAATGTCATCCATTTCTAGCTGCTAGTCCAGATGGTTTAATTGATACGGATATAGTCGTTGAGATAAAATGTCCATTTAGTGCCCGAAATTTATCGCCAAAAGAAGGTATTTTACAAAAAAAAATAAGATTTGCACAAATAGATAATGATACCATTATTTTAAAAAAGAATCATCCATATTATTATCAAGTACAAGGACAAATGCACATCACGGGGCGTAATTTATGTTATTTTGTAATATACACACAAATTGGAATTGAAATTATTGAAGTTGTAAAAGATGAGCTATTTTGCGAAGAATTTATTAAAAAGTTGACTATATTTTATGAAAGATGTTTGCTTCCAGAAATATTAGATCCGAGGCATTGCCGAAGTTTAACTATACGTAATCCGTCCAGAAACTAAAATTATTCATTATATAGTGCAATCCTCATACGGAGTGAAAGTTTGGTGGGAAAATCTCTGTTTTAATTATGGAAATATTATATTTATTATATTATGAGCTATTTATTTACTTTTTTATATATTATTTATTATTAATAATAATAAATTCTACTCTTTAGTCTTTTTTATTATTATAATTTACATCTGACCGATTTCGATATAAAGGGTTTTCCAATAAGAACTTTCATTTTAAATAGTAGACTATTATCTTTTGACATTTGACAAGTAAAAACTACGCCATTATTAAAATTGGAACGATAGCGCTACCGAGCTATGATCAATAATTTTTTATGGCCAGAATTTGAAGATATTGATGTGGACGACGTTTATTTTCAGCAAAACGGCGCTACGTGCCACACAAGCAACAAAGCAATTTTGCAAGAAAACTTTCCTGACCGGTTATTTTTCGAAGAGGTGATCACAATTAGCCACAGAGATCTTGTGATTTAACACCTTTAAACTTTTTTCTTTGGGGCCACGTGAAAGATAAGGTCTATGCCAATGCTCCACAATCGATTCAAGACCTTAAAGATGAAATTTGTGAAATTATCGAGGACATACAGCCGCAAATGTGCAAATTGGTCATGAAAAATTTCATGAAAAGAATGTGGCCATTTGACTGATATCGTTTTCAAATGTTAATGGCATACTTTCCTCTTTACAATGAAATAAGCATTTATTGATTTCTCTTAAAAAATATCCGTTTTCTTTAAATATCAAAATAAAACCTCTTATTGGAAAACCCTATACATATTTATATCATTTTCAATAATATAAATTGAAAATAGAACAAATATATCGAAACCGGTCTAATATAAATTATAAAAATTAAAAAAAAGACCAAAAAATAAAATTTATTATTAATTAAAATTGAATTAAAATATATTGTTATATATTTAATTATTGTGCGTCATAATTAATTAATATTGTCAATGTCATTTATTTTACTGTCAATATTATAATTATAGTTATATTTATTTTCTATATTCTGCCTATAGATTCTGTGTTGCGAAACATAATTTATGTATGTACAGGGAATTAAAGTTTTATTTTGAAACAGTTTTTTTTATATCTATCTCTTACTTATCTATTCCTTGTATACAAAGATTCTGAATATTTTACAAAAGTTCACTTCTTTAAAATCACGTAATCACATAAAAATAAACAAATATATTTTGCCGAATTTACACGGCAGCAATTCAAAAAGAAAAATGAAATACTCCATTGATAAAACTTAATTAAAACGTTTCGCATAAATTTATATAATATCATATTTCGTTTAAATTGTATTGTGATTAATTCAATATGTAGTTGAAAATGTGCGTATATCAGAATACTTCGGAGTCATCAAATCAGGCAGAAAAGACGCTTAATAGACAAAACTTACTTCCGTTCGGACAATGCTGGGGTATTTAAATTTTTAACCAATAATGTAGCATAATATTTTTCTAAACATCACGCCTCAAACGCTCTTTCCCCTTACGGGCGCCCCTTTAAGAAACTGAAAAGACCGTAGCAAGGACCCTTAATGACACTTGAATGCGAGTCGAATTTAAATGGAGCTTGAGTCTGGGCCGCGATTGCAGATCGTTAGCTGCTGCGAGAACGTAAATCAAATTAGGCATACTAATGGAGACAACTGCTAATGGAAAAGCGTTCGTCTGGGGTATACGAATTTATAGGCGTGTTTATTTCGAGTATTTAACAGCTGACACTTTTAAGGCATACCAATTATTACGACGATCGATTGAGAGTTTTCTAACTTTAAATCCCAGCTTGGAGATGAATGATTATGAAATGCAAATAAAACTGTTGGAGGGCAATATTTCAATTATACATTTCACTGTCCTAATTTACATTTAATGTCTTATTATACATTCATTAAGTTCGTATATTATTAGATTTTATTGGCCATTCAATTGGTAATTAACTTGCTCAGTAAAACTTTACGGATCGTTTATTAATGGATATATAAAGTAATTTATATAAAAACTAGAATTAAAGTTAATGAGCAGAAAATATAACCAGAATACTATCATTAATTCTTAATAGTAAAGTTTTATAGAATACATACACTGTGCAGTATACTGTATAATGATCATTATGAGAAGATTGTTAGCAAGGTATTATTGATATCCTTTAGCATGGAAGGAAAAGTTCAACCCAATTACTACGCTATGCTCGAAGAAAATGTCGGCTGCTCAGTTATTAGCATTAAATTTGATCTTTATGCTAGGAATTCAGAACTGTACAAACATATTTTTGATTTTCATTTATTGTTCTACATATTATTGCAAACATACATAATATATTATGTAAGAATTCTGGTGTCGTCTGGTACACAAAGATTAATAATATTAAAAAAATAATAAAAATATTTTTATGCCAGTAAATTAATGGCTTAATACTTAATTTATTTTATAATTTGCAAACGTTTTGGGTAACTAATTCCTCTCTTCGTCGGTGCTTAAATCATTAACTTTAATCTGAGTTTAATAAAATTTATAATATTTAAAATAATTATGAAACACCAGAACCAAAACACTTTCAGTTTCATGATGAATGACTATGATAAAATTGTACACAACTGGGTGAATTGCTGAAAATAAAGAACCAACCCCTCGTTTAAAAAATAGGAAAAAAAATCGATGACAAAATCAACAGGAAGAATACATCGTCACATTTTGCAGACTGCAAAAGATATTACACTAGTTAGTATAATCATTAAAAAAACATAAACAGCACGTAACCAAGACGACCTTAATGTCAAATCACATCTTTAAAAAAATGAAACACAGAAAATAAATCATAGATTTTACAGCAACCCAAGCCTGAACGACTTAGCTGTTTTTCAAAACAATTTATTGCAAAGTTATGTGCTTATATAGTTTAAAGTAAGTAAACCTAAGCAAATAAATTTTCTCACAAAAATTAAATAAGAATTTACCGACTTTTCTAGATTGCGGCAATATTTAATTACAATTCAGTTGGTAAGAATTTATAAAAAATGCCTTTTGCTATATCCACATAGCATAGAAAAAAGTAAAAACAAAATTTATATCAAAACAAAAATGTTGTGTCTAGCTAAGTTTTGTTGTTTATTAAGTCATACATCTTTTTCTCTAAAAACATTCATGAGACTGAAAAAAAACCAACTCAAGAAACAACACTTACTATCTTATCGACTCTACAAAATGTCCACCCTAAGCAAATTCACAAACGTCAAAGTTAGATTTAATAAGACCACCTTCAATAAAAAAAAAACTGCTTTCTCAACAAATGGGTAAACAATGCAGATAAAACACATGTTAAAAAAACAGATATGATAGTCAATCGCCAGGAAAGTTGTTGCTAAAGGCTGCCTTCAAGGTGGTGTACTATCATCACTTCTTTAGTATATAGTATTCACAAACATAGCAAATTTGAAAACTGCAACTTAATGCATGAGACGCAAGAATAATTTAAAAAATGGTGAAAGTGTCCAGACATATCAAACACAGATATACAATCATATTTTCCCAATACATAATAAAGAGTACATCATTTGTCATAAAAAAACATGTACAAGTCTTCGGTACCTGATATACCACCAACATTGTACAAAAAACTCATAAAAAATAAAATTGATAACACATAATTAACAAACAAATGATCAAAGTTTATCAAAAGTTTGACTTTAAAGCTATACTTAATTAGGCGTTTGTTCATCGCTCAAGTAAACCAAGTTATTAACCACTACAACTAAACATATCATTTGTAATTAACAGCCATATTTAATGCACAATCATTTTTAATTTTCAAAAAAAATAATTAAACTATTGTTAGATGCGCCACCTGCACATAAAGTAAATAAATTATCCAATAAATTTCATTATTTTACCCAAAATATAAACATAAATTTCTTATGCACTAGGTAAAATCTCCAATCTAATTTGACAAAACTTTTGTATACTTTTAACTAACATTTTGTATAACTAAAATAACAACAATTTGTTGACGAAAGGTAAACTTACTCTTCAACAGAAATAAACAAATAAATAGTAGTATAATAACAAAAAAAAACTATTCCGAAAACAAACTTTGGTCAGAATAGACACAATTATTTTAATTTAAAGCTTGCGGGTTCATTCGGACAAAAAGTTTACTTAAACTTGAACACATTGCCTATATTCAAAATAATACCTTAAATATGACTAAATTTTAACACCTCTGATAGATGGTCTATATTAAAAATAATTGTAATCATACATTAGATATGACTTATCTGACTTCATGCAACGTAGTTTCAGCAGTCCTGTTGATGATGGCGATACGCTAATTCTCAATAATTCAATCTTTCACAAAATTTATTTCTTTATTCGATTAAATGCATGTGCAATAATGTGTCTAAACTAAAAACCTAAACATACATGGACCAAGTAATGCAATTATTTTATTTCAATTTTGAATTTTATTTATTAAAAACAAATTTGCCTTAATGAATCAACTACGTTTAACTAGTTAATAAAATAAATCTACTACCTTGCACGTTTAGCAGAATTGCACGTTTTAATTTTCATTTCCCATGTAGATTTAATTAAACAACCTCTCAGTATCATAACCTAAATAAAAAAAAGATAATCCTCTCCAAAAATTTCATTATCAGAAATTAATAAAAAGGATCTTAAATAATCAAACTCTAAAGCAAAATTATAAGATTCTACCACAATTTGCTTTGCAAAATTGCAGCAAATTGAGACCTAATTTCGCAATACTACCAAAACCAAATCACAACAGTCGGTCGGGCTGCAAATAAAGTTACAATGGGTCTTGTAACTTGTTATTAAATAAATACGAGGTGTGACTATTAAATAACAAGACTGATACTAAATTTTTTATATTTTAAATTAATTCATTCTACTATCTCTACACTTTGTCACACAATTTTTCTATTGTTCAAAACAGTTTTGGAAATCTTCTTAATTATAAAGCTTGCCCCTTTTTGGTTTACTTCTTCAACGCTATCAAAACGTGTCCTTAACAGACAATGCACTGTAAGCTGGTGCGTTGTCTTGATGAAAAACCTATGACTTTTTTTTTCACAATTAAGAGTATTTTTTTCTTTGTCTTTTGAATGCTTAATCGGCGGTCAGATCAGACCATATTATTAATTTTCTTCATGTTTTTGTTCGTTTTTGATGTTATATGGCATCTCGGGCAAGCATCGTTTTAAACGTGTTCTCGGCCCTCTTTAAAACGTTTATGCCACTCAAAAACATGTGCACGTGAAAACACTCATTACCGTACACTTTATATAATAATTCGTAAGTTTCCATGTCCGTTTTTCAAGTTTTACGTAAAATTTTACAAGAACTCTTGTTTAACTAAATCCGGCAAAGAAAAAAAAAAGTTACAAAAACAAATACTACGATGACACAAACATATCTACCGGCGTAAGGGTTGCGGCAATCAGAAGAGAAGGCTCTAAACTAAATAGCAGTAGAGCCTAAAACTCAAGCAAATGCGCAATTTGCCCGCGATTGCTTCAGTCTCGTTATTTAATAGCCTCGCACATGCGATTATTGTAGTTGAAAACTCCGCGTGCCGATTCTGGATTACTACTGATGTTAGGGTAAATAAAAATCAAAAATCAAAAAGATTAAAGTTTACCAAAATAAAAAGTTAAGAACCATCCTAAAAAGTTAATAATTCTTTCCTCAAACTATTCATACATTCTAAGAATTAACTTATTTTCGTCAGAGAAAACGTGCCACAAAAAAATTTACGTAATTATCCACATTTTTGAATATTTCTTGCTTTTAATTAAATAAAACGAGTAAGTATGTATACTGCCAAGACAGGCGGCCCTGTAATCAATAATAACAAATTCACAGACATAAAATTGTGAAATACTTTTTAAACCCTTTTGTTGGAATCGATTTTTTTACAAGATTTATGTTTGTGTGTAGATGAGTAATAAATTTTAAACATATCTTTGTACTACACATGCCTTTGTAGAGTACAGTGTAAATCAAAATATTGGATGAAAAATATCGAAAAGCTGTGCAAATAGTGACATTGGTAGAAAGTAGAGTAATTCGACGGTTTCTTGCAACTGGCTTTTATTACCGACGGCACGGTGCGGGTGCTAAAAAAGCAACAGCCTGAACCAATTGCTTTGTCATGATTTCTGTATTAAGAAATAAAACGCAAATTGCTATAATTGTTCACGGATGAGTGCAAAACCTGTCCTTATGGCAAAGATGGTCCAATAAAGTATAAAAAAGAGTTGGCAAACGTTATGCTGCCTGTACTCGGTCACCTCGAGTTGCTTTTGGGAGTGACTTAGTAATGTTTTGGGCAAAAGTATCTTTTTAAGCACACACAAATCTCGTTCCGATTGACAGAAGCGCATTAACAGCACAACAATAGCAAAAATCTTTAAAAAGCATGTGATACCTTATGTTGAATTTGTTGGCAATGGTTCTGTTAAGTCAAGATAATACACGATCATACAACAAGGATTGTAACATAGTACTTTAAAGAAGTGGGTATTCCAAAAATAGACTGGTCTGCTCAAAGCCCAAATCTTAACCCAATTGAGCATATTGAAACCAGCTTAAAAGGCGTGTAAAACGTTACATACTTGCTGCAACAATACGTAAAAAGCTCAAATTGGCCCTTATTAAAGAATGGAACAATTTCCCTAAAGGAGGCATACAGGACGTGCTGATCTCTATGTCAAATTGAATAAAGATTGTCATCAAGAATAGAGGTGACAATACGCCGTATTGACAACTGATTTTTATCACTTCTTCCCTCTTCAGTTCAATTTGTTGTAATGTAAGTGTAATTTCTCAATAAATTTAAAAACACTCCAATTTTTGCTTAGTTTTTGTTTGTATCTCATAAAAACGTTGGACAGTATGCTAAAAAATTATTAAATGAATATATAATAGATTTATTGCAATATAAATAAGCAATATTTAAAAAGGTGGATAATTACGTAAATTTTTTGGGTGGCCCGTTTTCTCTGACGCGCAGTGTATTAGATGGTTTCATAAAAAGTCGTATGTCAATGATTTTTATGTAATATAGCATTTTATTAATAAAATAAAATTATCTTTTAAATATTGTCAAAAAACGAGTGTTCATCTAGAACCAAGTAGATAAATAGTTGTAGCGCCTACGCCAAAAATAGTTGTTTAAAATAAAAACGTGAGACAACTATTCTAGAACACGCTTTATTAAATTAATCTTATTAATAAAATGATATAAAAATGTTTGATTCAAGATAAAATGTCTAATTTTAGACAAATCTCGCTTTTATCTATATTTTACAAAATATAGAAAAACATTATGTTACTACGCAAAGTCAATTTTTGGTTTTAGACAGCCAGCCTTTAGATCGTTACTTATCTAGTAACATTAATGATAGGTTTGAAAATGGATACGTTTGCATAACTCGTTTCTCAGAACTCAACTAAACTAGCATTGTTTAATTTTAAGAAGAGAAATCAAATTAAAAAAAAATTAATGGCCAATTATCTGATAAAAAAAAATCATATAAAATGGTAAATTACAATATTCAATACTTAATTAATGATATTCCCCATTGTCTATCTAAAAATTTACCCATTATGTCTACGGATAATATTATTATAGTAAATACTAGCATCAATTTGGCAGTATTATTTTTTAAAACAAAAAAAGGTAAAAAAAAGCAAAAGATATACTTTTATAAAAATAGCAGGTTGCAATAGATTTTACCGTTCTAGAGCCGCTGAAAATATCAAAACCTAAAAAGAAATGTATCTTATTTTAAAATGTGATACACTATAAAACGTCAATTAAAAGTTCAGCTTGGTTATTAAAATTTAAAAAAAATATATCTGTTACTAAAACCAAAACTGTAAAAAATCATAAAAATCAAGTCTCAAATGACTTTCAAGCTCTTGCTTCTGTATTACCGATTGTTGTAATATAAATTAGTAACCATCTAAACATGATAATTTGCAAAAGCTTTATATTATATA
Organism: Tachinus rufipes; assembly: GCA_963932245.1. NCBI lineage: Eukaryota > Metazoa > Arthropoda > Insecta > Coleoptera > Staphylinidae > Tachinus > Tachinus rufipes. The sequence continues at coordinate 86,087,114 of OZ010743.1, forward strand.
CTCAGATTGCCTAAAAGAATAATATAAAACTACTAAAATCAAATCAATTAACTTTGTCAAATGAAAAGTGGGCAATTCCATATCAAACAGACGAAAGCAGGGAGAGAGGTGCATTAAAAAATTTAGTAGCTGTAGTTTTTTTTTTCAGTTTCTATAACTTATTAGTAGTCTTTTAATCGGTTTATGAAAGTATGAAAAGTATTCAAAAAATAAATTTACTAGTGAAATCAATCAGAAATTTTCCGTAGAACTCAAATCTGGTGCCATTTCAAGTCTACAACCTGACTATAAGCCGCAAAAACCTTAAAACCATGTTTTTGTTCTCAGTGAGCTGGGCAAAAAAGAGCATTTTTATTATTAATATTATTTTGATGTTAATTAATTAAAAAATATAAATTTGTTTTTTGGTATTTGAGTTTTAAGGGTCTAGAACGCAAAAAATCTGCAAAGTCGGCCTATTTTTCAACATAAACTTACAAATACACGTTTAGCCGCGCTCAGAAAAACAATACACCAAATATTATTGAAAATTTGAATTCTAGGAACAATTTTACATAAAAAATAAATAGTGTTGTACTCATTGGCCGTAGAAAAATCAATCTAGAAAGAAATATTTACCAAATTTTTAGGCAAAAAATGCGTTAAAAATTTATAATTTTTTTATATTAAATAAAATTATAAACACACTAAGGAATGGTTTAAAACTTTTTTTATCAAATTTTGACAAAATTGCGTGGATTTATGTTTGAATGCCAAAAATAATAATATTCTCAAATTTTGGCGCCGATAGATCGACTCTAAACTTGTGACGCAAGCGCAAAAACTATCAAACAAAAAATAAAATAGGCCAAAATTGGTTCAAGCAATAAAAAATAAAATAAGCTTAAAAAAATAAAACCCATATAATCTTTGAAAATTTTTTTTTAAATTTTATAAAAAAAGAAAAAAAAATTTCTAGATAGGCTTGTCTACGCCAGATAAGCACAACACTGACTATTAACTATGTAGAATTAATTGCAAAACGAAATTTTTAATAATAATTGGTGTATAATTCCTCTGAAAACTGCTGAACTGTATTTATGTAGAAAAATAGGCTTATTTTTGCAGTTTTTTTGAGTTTTAACGCCCTAAATCCCAAATACACAAAACAAATTTATATTTTCCAATTAATTTTCAACATAATACGTCAACTTTGGCAGTTAAAAAAAATAAAAATGCTCCTTTTTGCACAGCCTACTGAGAACAAAAACATAGTTTTATGGCTTTTGCGGCTTTTAGACAAAGTATAAACTTGAAATTGCGCCAGATTTGAATTTTGCAGAAGATTTATGATTGATTTCGCTACTAAAGTTATTTTTTTTTTAGTAAAATTTGTGATTTTTAAACAAAAATGCGATTAAGTTAAAAAGGACAAAAAAACTAAAAAAAAATCATAGATTACTACTAATAAGTTATATAGTCCGTTTGAAATGGAATTGCCCTAGTATTATTTTCTTGTATTTCTTAGTACGCTTAGTACGCGTAATTGTCTTGTTTTTCCTTTATCTTTTTCATTATTCTTTTTATTGTTTCTCTTGTCTCTTTTCTTTCTTTTCTGTGCTTTTATTTTGTTTGTTTGCTTCTATTTTTGGTTTTCGGTCTTTTTTCGTTATCAAACTTATCAAATTTGTTCTAAGTACTCTTATTGAAATTTTTTATTAGTATCCAGTATACTTTCTAGTTATTTTCTATATTCCTCTTACATCTCGCATTCTACTAGAATGTATTTTGCATTATCATGTGTTATCGTTTTTCGATCTTTTTTTGCAAAAACTTTCCATTGGCCGAGTCAGTACTTATGTTCAATAATAAGACTCATCGAGATTATTCCCTACCCATTCATTTATCTTTAGGATTAATACTCACGTTCATCCTCTTTTTTTCTTTTACCCTACTGTCTCTGCCTTCTTAATTTAACAGTTTTTTTGTAAATTATACACAAAAAAAAATTACCAAACCCTATTCTTAAAACTGGGCCACTCTACAAATACCGTGTACAAACATGTTTTATTAAAAGCACCTGTAAACACTTAATCTTTCTTTGAAACAAACAATTCCAAAAAACATTATCTGACAACAATAAACTTTTCCGCCTAAAATCAATACTAAATATTTCCGGTAGTAGCTCCTGAAAATAAGATAAAATTTCATTATTTTTTGTAATTGCTTAGTAAAAAATATTTTGAAGTGCAAATGATAAAGCAAGTCCTACATTTGCAAAACAACCAAACATTGCTTCGAAAAACTCCGTTTAATACCAAAATTGTAATCGCAATTTTTCTGTTCTTGTTGTCAGTCATATTAATTAGCATATTTTCAATGTTTTGATTTAATTATTCCACACTGCTCTAACTGTATCTCGACTTACATTTAACTGTTTTTAATTCTGGCCATACTTTTATTAAGTTTTCTAAAAATTAATTGCAAAATGCACAGTCATTGTAAGATGAAAACTACCAGCAAATGAAAAATGTCAAGCATGCTATAAGCTACTTGGCAAGACTCGCATAATTTCAAAAACATTTTTATCTGAGCTTTTGCAACGTTTCTCTAAATCAATTACATTAGTATTTCTACTTATCGGAGACTACCGTACTAATAAAAGCAAATTAAAATTAAATCTAAAATTTACAAATTTTTATTTCAAAGCACAAATGTCTACGAGACAAACTAATATCCACCGCAAGGGAGTTAAGCCTTTCTTCTACTGACTAGGATTCTTGTTTTGAGTAGACAGGTTCAACTTTTGAGATAAAATGTACAGAACTATCCGACCCGATTTCAAATTACCTTGTTTCAGTTCATTTTTCCGACCCATCCTTTCCGTTCTCTCCCCTATCTCATCTTTTTGATATAAAACTCCGTTGACGACAATTTTCCAGAATAATAATAAATTAAAATCAAACTAAGCTTATAGAATATTATGATGGATGGCTTAAAATACAATTAAATTAGCAGATAAAGGCCTCGCTTGTCTCACTATCACATTTAATTTACCAAACATTAACTTAGTTTGTGTTAGTTGATTTCTCTAATATTTGTTGTCTAAAAACATTTTTGAATTATGTTCATCAACATCTTAAAAATAGAAAACCCCATATTTTTGTAATTGACATATACCGTTCTCCAAACTTTTTAGATAATCTTTCTGAGAGTTTATAAAAAAGCTAAAATAAATTTGTTAAAAGATTTTAGTATACATAAGATAAAAAGCAAAAAGCATTTAAGAAACACATTAGTAATCGTTCCAAACAGACTAAACAGAATTAAAAGAAAGCTTGTAAACATTGCGACAATCTAACACAATCTGATAAAGATAAGATTGACAGAAACATAGCTAATCAAACTCGGCTTTCCATAAACAACAAAAAAAATTACAAAACAATAAATTCATTGCAAGGTAGAACAAACTCGTCAATACCTTTCAAATTCCACCTATTAAAATATTTGCAATTAAGTTAGCTCCCATTTAAACTAAAATATTTGACTTATCATACAAAAATGAAACATTCCCAAACTATTAAAAAATTGCCAATGTTTAACCTATACCTAAAAGGAGAGTCCAATCTATCAAACGTTTTTAAAGAATATATTAATTTCCATATTGTCAAGTTCTTAGAACAAAATATCTTTATCTTAGATACTCAATATAGATTTCGATCAAAAATTTATTTAAAAACAAGCTATTCAGATCATTGCTATTTCAAAATTGACTATTGACTTAGATACTTTACAACACGACGTAATGTTACAGATATTTGCATTTTCTATAGATATTTCCATAGACATTGTTTAATCAAAATACAAAACATTTTAACGTCTAAACAAATATTTACTCGTAGTTCAAGACTTGATAGGAATTCTAACAAATATTCAGTGACAGTTCAGAGATGTAAGACCAAAACTGTTAAGAATATTTTTTTTAAATGTATTACCGCTACATACAACTTTCAAATTCAGTATTTCCAGAGACTAATAATATACAAATATTCAAGATTTATAGATTGTTAAAATCGAGTCTTTAATGTGATAGAACGGTGATTGTATCAGCAAGAGTGGTTTCACTCGTTGGAATTCAAAAATATGTTTATGTTGTTGACATCACGTAATTCCTAAATATCACATTTTGAGAAAAAAAAAACATAATAACCGACATAGGTTTATTTAAATTCTTCTTTTTTGCCGTGTCCTCAAAAAACTATATCTTTGTTTTTTTTTTAAACAACAGTAAAATGCAAGAGTTAATTTTGCCCTTCTGCCAAGACCAACTTTTTGCATTTATTGGTAGATTATAAAAAGCATATAATCTGTAACTAAATATTAAAAATGTGATAACTTAATATACATAATTGCTATATTAACGTAGGTAAAAATCTCAATGGTATTCAAAATTAATGCCAAACAAATGTTGACGTCAAAGTCTAGAAACATTTTAAATTAATTCAAAAAATGCAAAAAAGTACAGAAATAATCTAATGACTAGTGAAAACTAGTTTAGATACTAACTTAATTAATCACTTAAATTCTTAATATTTATTTTTATTTCGGATTAACGTCTAAAAGTATTTCAATAAAAATTAATCAACTGTTGTCTGTATATACCGTTCCTTAAAAGGTTTTATATTATATTTTGTATACAAAGATAATCTTAATACGCATCTGTACATTTGCCACTCGTATGTTCCGCTAGATTAAAAACAACTTAAACAGAAAAGACAGCCAACCCCTTAATCACTTTCAAAGTTGCTTTGTTAAATCTTTCTACTACAGAGACAAAGAACAGCTTCACTTCATTAGAAGTCTGTTTTATCAATGTACCACTTTCCTTTTTTCTGTAGCGGAATTAATGCTCTCGTTTTTGTCTGACACAACTTTAGTTTTATATAACAAAATTTAGATTAGATTTAGTTTATGGAGTTGGAAGTGTGAAGAATGTCAGAAAGGATAATGCCAGTGAATATTTTAAGGGATGCATAAAAGATTCAAGTGAGGGCACTTTATGTAATACAGTTTGCGTTTCCACTTTTCAGAAATAATATACGAATTACTATATATATAAAATAACATTTTATGTAAAATACTAGAAATGTAAGAGGAAATTATTGTGGAAAAGTTGTGTTGCTTGTAAATTATATTGTGTAGATAGAATAGTACGCATTTAATAATACAATAAAGTACGATGTGATTGAAAGACAAATTAGGCAACCCCTGATTTGAAAGCTCAATCTTACGCCGGGGAATTGGCCCTGTTAAATTTATTTATTCTATCGAGTCGGAAGTTCAGCAATTGATTCAGAATAATGTGACATTGGCCCTTTCTATACCATTAATCTTGTTTAAGAATTAATATATACTTGTATGTGACCATTTATCAAACTAATTTCTACTTAATTTTATATAGATAAAATGTAAGTTGTTATTCATACATTTTTTTTAAATTATTATAAAACTCAAATATGTATTAAATCAAAGTTAGTTTGATTTTCTATATAAAAAAGGTTAATAACAATGATTTTCCGTAAAAAATCATTTCTAATCCGTTTGATCCGATCGGCTGAATAGGTGGATTGTGTATGACATAATAAAGATTTACTGGATATGCGATTCCGAGCGTTGCTGATCCCTAGCACAATAGCATGAGTTTATAGAAGTTCCCGGTCCCAGGAGCATTTTTCAAGGACTAATTCCACAATGGCGCAACCCGGGCCCTGCGATTGCTACTCTCTGAGTATTGATTTTTGAAATCGCTTCTATGCAGGTATAGTAAAACCCCAGCCGCCCCTTTTGGCTTTAAAAGTTTTTGAAACTTCACAATATTACGATATATTGTTGAAAATATCTTCTAAATTATGTAAATTATGTTAAGCGTTACTGTAAGTTGTAAAATATTTTAAACTCAACAAACTTATAAATGAGACTTTTTACATGTATAATATACATACTACATTTTATCTCTTAGATCTTAAAGGATCATCTCTATATGAGAATATTAAGTACAAAATTTAGTTATTAGTTGTTTTAGTTTATTTATTATTTTAACACAAATATAGTTCTAATAGTTTTATATTGTATTTAAAAACTAGTTGTTATAAAGGACGATTAGATTTTGAATGGCTCCTCACGCAAATAACAGCAAAATTGATAAAAATATTATACATCAATAAGCGCAATAATTTATTTAGTAGAAACATTTTACAAGTGAATGATGAAAAGTTTTTAGCCATAATCGGAATGTCGTTTTATAATACAGAATGTTCAAGGAATACGAAAACTCAAAACTAAGTTATAAGAAAGTACCAATTACTTTCAAAAAAATTAGAATGTTATAAAAAGTTATTTCATTGTTATTAACAAGCTTAGGATATGAAATTTGACTATATCATCTAAAATTTGATATATTTTATCTTAATTTTGCTTTTCTAATAATTAATAAAACCTCAAGTTTGATATAATTTACAAACTGTCAAAAACAAAGAATATTTTTCGATTAATCTTGTCTCGTCATTTTGGGCAATATTTATTACTATTTTCACTATTATTTTAAAGTTTTAAACTATTAACTTTGTAAATTCAAAGGTAGTGCAACGTGTTATTTTGAATCTTAACGGCTGAAGTATGACATTCTATTATGCATAAAGATCACTTTCAGAGAATTGACACAAAAAATAAAAACCTGTATGCTACTATACAGGGTGTCCCGAATTAACTAGTCATAAAATGAATGCTAGAAACTTAATTTTTTTTAATTAACTGCTTTAGTTTTTAATATTTTGTAAGAATTTTTTGTTTACAATAATTTATTTCTTATTTACACAAACTGTTAAAGTTTGAATTAAAAAAAGTATAATTTAGTATAATTCTTATGTAAAGACTGTACAAAATCGTTTAGTTACCGATTCTCGAAAGATTTTTAATTTTATTAGATTTAAATCTAAATTTATGACTCAAACTTAGATAAATCTTTTGATAATCCTCAAGCTATAGTTGATTGCTTAGCTGGTTTTTCTGGTTCGGTCTATAAACCACATTCACATAATTCCATAGATGACTATTATAATTTATTACTTTGGTCAGTAGATATTTTTACAATTGATAAAAACTGAATCCTTAGAAGCCTAAAAAAGATTAAACCGTCTTTCACTGCAGGAATTGATCAGATACCATCATTTATATTAAAAGATTGCGTTCCCTCTCTTGTTGCACCATTATCTGTTTTATTCAATTCCATATTGAATAGTGATTATTTTCCAACATTTTAGAAAACGGCCTAACTTTGTCCTGTTCATAAAAGTGGCAATTCTTAAAATATAAATAACTATCAACTATCCAATTTCTATTCTATCAAACTTACCAAAAGTCTTTGTCTATACAAATTTAGTCTAGCGCAAGTTAGTCATATAATCAGCTCAGATCAGCACGGTTATTTCTAAGACTATCGACTACTACTAATCTTGTTAAATTATCACATAATTAGGCTGTTAAGATAGATCATCAAAGTCAAACTGATGTTATTTATACAGACTTTTCTAAAGCCTTTGATAATATTGATCACAACGTACTATTGAAAAAGTTAAAAAAAATTAGGTTTCAATGACAATTTGAATACAATCTTATCGTCGTATCTTGATGCATCGGTCATGTTTGTTTACTATAACGGATTTTTGTCTCAAAACTTTATGGCTACGCCAAAGCTATATCATTGCATAAGTTTTAATTGATCGTTGTTCTACTATTAAAACTTAAGCGTAGATTTTGAATCTAAACAAATATAACAATCAAAAATTGAAATCTGCTTTTTGATCACTAAGATTAAAAAAAAAAAACTACCGATTTGACTAATATTAAGGCTAGTAAGGCGTTATATTCTACTATGATCAGATATCAACATAAATACTAGGGCTTAGTGTGGTTTCAGATTTATAATGTACACCTTAATCTTTTAGAAAAGCCACATAAAAGGTTCTTAAAGTACATATCTTTTAAAAGCACGGGTATCTATCTACCACTACACTGTAATTATAGCATTATTGAACATGAGTTTAATATATATTCAATCAGTATATTGCACTCTGTTCAGAGTATCAATTTTTTATTTAAACTACTAAACGATTGAATAGACAGTTGTAACCTGCTTGAAAATGTGCATTTGTATATTACTGGCTACTTAATTAGATCATTCTCAACTTTTTACCCTACAAATCTGTAATTCCTTTCCTACCATTTAGATGTTTATCACAATTATATTAATGCTTTTATAAATTCATTACTTAATTTAACTTAGATTATATTTGTTGAATTATTGTATTATTTTTTGGTACTATTATTTTTTATTGCATTTTATTTTTATTCTTATTTTCTATATTTTAGCGTATATATTTATTACTTTAAAACTTTGATCTGTAATTGGATTTTTTTTCTGTTAATCAATAAATATTTTTTTGAAACTAAAAAAAAAATTACTAATATCAATCATAATATTATTATGCTCGGTTATATTTTTTTAATTATAATACAACTAAATATATATATATATATATATATAGATTTTTGAAACACAATTTATAGTATTCGAAAATATCATATTATCATATGGTCGTGAAAGACAAACCATAGGCCAAAAAATAACATCGTTCTAAAGCCACTGCTCGTTTGGGACACGTCAAAAATTTAATTGTAAGTTAACTTTTGATATCATTCACACAACATCTGGTAAAACTCTCATGAATAAATACCGTGCGCATTGACCCAAACGGTAAAAAAAGAGATCATAGTAGTTGAAAGACTAATATTCATGTTTTAAAGAGAATTAGTTCAAGAACAGTACTTTGGTCCTAGCTTCATGTACAACAGGAAGTTAAACTTAACCTAGTTTTAATCAATCAGTTTGTTATTATTAACTTTAGATAAAGAAGTAATGTATTGATGAAAGTTTTATAAAGTGCTTATATGGTATGTAACCCGATTGTACTCTGTGTGTTCGCGGAAGTCTTTAATTTATATCAGTTTGTAATGCAGCGTCCGCGGTGGTTATAGAGATTTAGTGATAAAGTTGATGTAGTAATTATTATGGCAGTTCTAAACCTTCAACAAAACAATCTCGAGCATTTAGGAAAGAGAGACTATTGAAATTTGCAGTAATGCAAATAAAAATTTGAGAGGTATCAGGTACTATAATATTCTAAAAATAGAGTCTAGAAGAGATTTCTGGCGTCCTAATTCATTATTAATAAACAATATTTTTTTAAATTTAAATTTTAAAATATGGTAACTGGTATCAATTGCAAAAAATTAACCTGCATCAAGAATAATGAGGTCATAGATACAACATCTATTATCTTAACATTCAATGCTGACAGATAAAAAGATGCCAAATAGTGCGAGTTTTACTCTTCCAGATAATACTTCCAAAAAACAAAAAAAAACAAATAAAGTTAAAATTACAATTTTATTGTAACTCTAAAAATGCACTTTATAAATCTTTTAAAATTTTATTAGCCAAAAATTTACCTATTTGTGTTTTCAATTAATTTCAAGGTTAAAAGTTCAGTTAAACTTTTTATAAAGAGTTATAAAGAGTGTTTATTAGGCGGTAAACTTTAAAATGGCAACACTCTTATCTGTAACAGCTGTTTTGACAGTTCTCAATTGTTATGAATTTAGTTTGGTTCGGCAATTTATCATAAATAAACTCACGCCAGAGCAACGTTTGTAAATTTATTTTGAAAAACATGTTTCAGTTTGAGATACTTATTAGGCGTTACGTGCATTGTATGGTGCTCATAATCTTCCAGCAGAGCGCAATACGTTTAATCTAAACGATAATAAGTACAACATTGCAAAGTGCGCACACAAAAAGCAATTTTACTGATAGTGTGCACCCTAGTTGTAATGATAATCCAAATGTGTCAATTCGTCATCGTACTCAACAATTAAACCTGCGTCTATCCGCTTTATAAAAATTTTTGCAAAAAGAAATTTAAGCCACACGATCATCGTTTGCGCCGTACATTTGGTAAATGGGCCAAGAAAAACATTGCTATTATTTACAATTTCATTTAAAAATTTTGTTCAGTGATGAAGCATAATTTTGGTTAAATTGGTTGGTTATGTCATTAAACAAAATTGTCGCATTTGGAGCAATAATAATCCACAAACCATTGTTGGTTGGAACGTTACAGTAAACGGTGAGCGGTACAAAGACATGATTGCCTCGTTAGTAAAATTTGACGCCATTAGATTATTTCTCTGAGGATATGTAAAGTCCCATGTCTAAACCAATAGAACAGAAACAATTCAGCACTTGAAAACCAACATTCGACGCTTTATTGCCGAAATACACCCTGAACTGCTGCAAACAGTGTATAAAAATTGGACCACCAGATTACGCCATGTACGCTACAGCCGCGGCGGTCACATACCCAAAATCACATACAAACAGTAATGCCATAAAATTATCTGTAAAATAAAGCCAATTTCATAAATACTAAAATTATTTTTCTGTGTTTTATTTCAATTTAAAACTTTCTGCCTCTAAAAAAAACCTGTACTATTTACTGCAAAAATCGTGTAAATGGTACTCAGAGTAGAACAGCTTTATTCGTTGATAATACTGTTTTCCGCAAAGAACTCCGTGTCGACACTTCATTTTGAATAAAAGTAACAATACTTACTTTTCCGTGACCAATAGATAGAGCTTATAATTTGTTTTCTAAGTATCGCAGTTAAATTGGAGAGTCTCAGAACATCTTTATGATAGTGAAAACTTTCCATTAATCATTCGCGTGCTTAGTCATAAAATTACTGAAAAACGTAATCGGAATTGAAGAATAAAATATGCTGATTAAAATATATTTATTCTATTATATGTGTTTATTATTATTATTATTATTATTATTATTATTATTATGCTTTTTACGGCTATTTTACATTGCCACAGTAAGTCTACGACTTGTTTAAAGTGGTTTGATGGGACCAACAGCTTAATACGTGACTTCCGAACCACGCTGGTGGATAAAGAGCAAGTTATCATTTCAGTCATATTTCGGGGATCGAACCCCGGACTGCTCGCATAATATGCAAGTGCTCTACCATTGAACTATCACACCATGTTTGATTATGTTGACAGTGTTTAAGTAACTATTGAAAAAGATGTTAATAATTTTAATTGTGAACAACTTAAATTGAACAAACGCCGTTATTTTTGTACATTTAATCACTTTCCAATCATTAGTTCATTTAATATACATAACTGTTGTGCAAAGAACTTGCAAAAAATGCTAAAAAAGATTCATAGTCAGAAAAAACTCTGGTCAAACCAAAGTTAGCGGACTATTGTTAGGTAAATCAAAATAAACCTCTCATTATCCCTAATATTCTAGTTAATGTTTATTTTTACGCTTCCAGCAATAATAATTACAATAAAAATTAAAAAAAACAATCTGTAATTTGTCTTTTGTCTCTAACAAAGATAAAATGTATGTGTTTGGAAATTTGACTTAGCATTATCTGAAGCGCACAAAGCTGCTCCAGGTGTCAATTTAACACACAATTCTATGTTCTTAAGTACTTAAGTACTTAAACCTGGCAAAAATAAAAAAAACTTCCAACAAAATATAGACCGTTCTCTTTAACTAACTCCTTATGCAGGTTACTAGAGAGAACGATCAATAAGATGCTGGACACAGCAATTAAAAATGCATTTGTAAAAAATCAACATCTTGTTGCTGTTTTCTTTGACATTGCAGAAACATATAACATGAGTGCAGATACAATGTTCTACAAACGCATAATTTGTAGAATATTTGCAGAAACATGGCATTGTTTATAGAAAGTGTTTTAACTGTACGTTTATTTAAGGGACGTGTAGGTAATAGTAACAAAATGGTATTCCTCCAGGCTACATTTTAAGCGTAACCCTATTGATGATAGCTATTAACGGCATAAGTCACTTCATCAAGCATCCCATAATTTATATTTATATATGTTGATAATGTAACTATCTATTGTGCCTCTAGAAAACTGGATAAATAGCAATAGATTAACTTTTTTTATCAACAAAACGTTACTTATACATTTTTGTAGAAAACAAACTCCACTTGGTAAGCCTTCACTATATTTTAGGAAAAAACTTATTTTTGTACTACAACCTGACTAAGCGTCCCCATTTAATAAATCTAAAATCAAGAAGTGTACTAAACTTGCTCAGGTCATTGAGCAGAAAATCATAAGAGGAGATTGGAAAACAATTCTACTTTTGAATCGCGCGTTGATGTGCTCAAAACAAATGTATGGCTCCAAAATCTATGCAGCTCCATCTACATTACGTATTGTAAATCCTGTCTACCATACATAAATTCACTTAGCAACTGACGCATTTCGCTTTAGCTCTATTGCTAGTGTTTTGTGAGTGGCTGCTGAATTTTAGTTTAATTTAATGTTGAATCGTAAAGCATATTTAATGTTTTTATTGCGTATTTTGGAAACATCACAAATTTACAGTTAAGACTAAGTTCAAATTTTGATCCTAGGACAAAAATAAAACAAAAAATATTAATTTGCATTAATAACTGCTTGAAGTCAACAAGAAATACTTTGAACTAAATTAAAAACCACATTTTGGTCGATATTATTCCATTCCTGCAATAACAACTGTCTTAGCTCCTGACCAGTTCTTAAAACAGGTGTATGTTTTCGGATACGTCGTCCCAACTCATCCCAGAGATGATCTACAAAATTCATGTCCTGAGAACTGGCTAATCAAACCGCAAAATTCCCACTTCATCCAGATAATCTCTAACAACTCTGGTTACGTAAGGTCTAGCACTGTCTTGCATAAAAATGCCGCGCATAAAAGACATAATATAATCTTCAAGAACCACCATAATGTGTCTGTGAGTTGTCAGAGAGCCATTCTCTATAAAGACCAACTCAATGCGTGCTTCGGTAGAAATTCCTGCCCAAACCATAACCGAAACACCGCCAAATAAAAGTCGCTTATCAATACAAACTCAAACGTATCTTTCTCCGCGTCTTTTCCACACTTTCCACACTTTCCGACGTCCGTCTGATCCATTGAGTTAAAAGCGCAACTCATCTGAAAACAGTACCCTGCTCCAGTTCTCATTATTCCATGCCCGGTGATCTCAAGCAAAAGCCAATCTTGCAACACAATGTCGGCGTTGTAAAGGTAGACCTGTAACCATCTTTTTACAAGACAATTCAACAGCCCAAAACCTTCTCCTAACAGTCCATTCACTAACATTTACATCTCTAAACTTGTGGACACCAAAAAACAGTAATCTCTGTTAGAGGTAGTTTTTTTCCTTCAGTTATCCTTCTAGTTATCAGGCCAGTATCCAAGTAACGCTGATTTAACTTTAGTACAGCACAAAAGCTTTTACCAACAATCTTTGCAGTTCCACGTTTTCCTCGCCCATCTTCAATCAACGCTATAATTCTTGCCACAACAATAAGGCTTAAAAGCATTATGATTTGTTAAGTACAGTACACCGTGCGAATGACAAGTTTCGCAGAGAAAAATGAACACTAACTAAAAAAAACACAACAAAATGTACGTTTAAAATTAGAGCAAAATGAATGCTGTTTCATAAAAGTCTGTAACACGGTGATAATAACTGACAGATAGATAACATTTGTCAGGAAATAAATTATTAAACGATTACTTTAGTTTACAATTTGCAAACATAAAGTTGAAACAGCAAACAAAAAACTCCAAAACTAAGTCATAATTTTAAAGTGACCTTTTTGCTCGCTAGTGTAGTTAGGTGAAAAGATTGGCATTATTAGTACATCAATATATCATAAAACCGTTACGTAACTTAATTACGGCTTAGATAATTTAAATACCAAATAATATATTTATTTAAGCAAATAGTATTGTGAATAGTATATAAATATATGTAGCTATTTAAAAACTATGCCATAAATATACTAACAATAACGAGTTAAATTCATATACTTGCATAAATGTAGAAAATTATTTTAAACAATTTTTCAATCCGTTGTTAAATAAACTTATGCGCCTAAACATCTTTTATCTGATACTTTATATAATCGTCTGCAGATATTTTGATGTGTGTAAAATATGTAAACAATTTTTATTAATTATTTTATTAAAATATTTATAATTATAGCAATTTAATTATAAAACCATGTTTATTGATAAAAAACTTAAAAGTACACTCTTTATCATCTCTGAAAATTAAGTACAGTTATTCTGAAACAGTGCAAGATTTTAATTTCATACAGAATTTCAAAAAACTGCAAAAGGCATTTTTGTATAGACTACCATAATTGTTAAAACTACTTACAGCAATGTAAATTTTCACAATTTTAAATTAACCCGCTGCAAAGTTCAACTAGTAATCCAGTTACTATAAAGTGCTTTTTTACAAAAAAAGCATTCGCATATAAAACCGGACGTAACACCATGCGTTTACCTACCAAAACCTTTTCTAGTGATTAAATAAAAAAACTCACAAAAAAAAACAATTTCTATTGTCTATTTAAGTTATTCTACAAATTAATTTAACATTAATTATATATTGTATCTTATATTAAATATATTTATTCTATAAATTATTTATCATATTACTTCCAATATTCAACCAATTTAGTTTCAAAAATATAATATCATCATATATTTTAAAGTAACCAACTTTTTTCCATTAAAATTTAATTTAATTTAATATGAAAACAAAGCTTTTAATTAATCAACTATATAATAAAAAATAAAAACATTCGAGTGATGCAAGAATAAAATAAGTAAATACAATCTAAAATAATTTATAAACAGATTTAAAAATGTTTTTATTTAATTCGATTTTAAATATTATTTAAGTGATACTAATATATAAATTTATTGTTACGTAAAAATAATATTTATTAAAATAAAAGTAGTTCCTATAAATGTTTATATAATATTCTTTAAGCCAGTTCAGCAGTTATTTTATCGTCTGGAATATTGGCTAGCTGTCTGATAGGAATAAGAATTGCAGCAACAAACCAGTTTTGATGTGTATTAAACAGAGAGAGACCATATTCTGGGTCGGACAATTCCCTATTCCACGATTTTATTAAAGCTGCGCAGACCTTTGCGCGGTTTACTATAAGACCGTACCTAGCAACACGACGCGGCGATCCTATTACATGCATCGCGTCAGTTATATAAGAGTAAGCCTTCGTGCGTTGTCGTAACATAATAAAATTATGTCGACCGACAATATATATAACATTCAAACTGACAATGATTCGGGAAATGAATACAAATATAATATACAGTTACAAGATAACAATATTAAAAATGAGACATGCAATGGTGAAGAATTAACAATTGGTCCAGTTTTTCTAACGGGCATAAAAGACGAAATCGATTTAACCGATAAAAATAGCGATGATATTACGGACCCTACAGACGCGTCTACAGATGGTTGTAGTAGGACTGATTCTAATATTACTACAACAATGGATGGCATTCAATCGGAAGATGAAGAAGAATCATTTCTGATACCGTGTACTTGTACTCTCTCACATGATGAAGATACAACTAGCGACGATGACGATAGCGATGAAAATTTAGAAAAAGGAAAAAATAATCCTTCAGCTGGTATAATAAAATCAAGGAAACAACTTACACCAGCAGCATGGGAAATAATTCTTAACGTCTACAAATCTTTATGCGAAAATGATGAAAAAAATCCATTAAGCACCACAGCCCGACTAACAAAAGTTCATCCCAGAACTATACAACGACACATTCGACAGGATAAATTAGTCAGCAGAAAAATTCCACCATCGAGAAAGCATGCTAAAGTTGATCCCTCAAATGATGCAGCAATAAAAGAGATAATAGAAGATATGTTCAAGAAAAAAATAGTGCCAAGTGCTCATTTAATAATGGAAGAATTGAAAAACAAAGGCATTGATTTTCCATATGGTTCCAGACATTTTCGAAGTTACATTAGGACTTTAAATTATAAATTTAAAGGCCAGTATATTATAGGACCACCTCCAATAGTAGAAGCAAAGAAACCTGAAATAAATGCCAATACAAAGAAAGAAAAGATCAAAGTATCTAAAAATCCAAGCAATTTTCCAACGACAAGGTGGAAGAATCCTGAAATAATAGCGTTTCTTATCACAAATGGTATCGAAGTTCCAGAAAATCCAACAAGAACTACTTTATTGGAAGCCGCAAAAAAGCATATAAAATAATCAAATTGATATTTCACAACATAAAATTTAATAACTTGGATTTAATATTTTGTTATATGTAAATATAAAATTTAAAAATAAAGTTGGTTCCATAATTATATTTTCTAATTATACAAAATTTCTGTAGATAATGTAAAATCATTTATGCGTTTAATGAATAAATTTTATATAAAAACAAATTCGACTATTTATATTATATCTCATGCAATCTGAATACCATTTTTAAAGCATTGGCCATCAATAAAGTATTTTTCTCAAGGTATGTATTCACGTCCGTTACCTCAAACATCGCAACAAATATTTTATAAGTAAAAATACACACAAAATGCTTTTTTGAAATGTTAATTTAGGTATTATATTCTACAATAATGCCAATTGAAAAAAAAAAAAAGAAATTAGCGTTTTTATACTCTATCGACCTCACCAACCTGGTTTTAGCAGGCCGAAGGTCCATCCGAGTATGGAAGGATGAAAATGAGGCGAGATGATTATTGTTTGTAAATTTGTTTATCGCTGAAACCATGAATGCCAAAGCGATTAAAGCGGTGAACAAATTCACAAATAATATACGGCAGGGTAGGATGTGAACTCAGGACCCCCAGCATGAGAGGCAAGCATCTAAGCAACTAACCCACGCTGCCGCTCACAATTGAAAAAGTCAAACTAATTATTTATATTAGTTGTTTGATCAGGCATGTAAATTAAAATAAATCTATGATGTAGCAAAATGTTGTCAAGCTTAATTTAAAAAAAATACGAAAACAGCCTAGGAAATGTATCAGAGCGCTAAAAAAAGATTGTAAAATATTTAAAGCGGTAGTAAATAAACATAGGTCTGCATTGAAACAGTTTTTAAGAGTGCAGTTTTTTATCATTAACATTAAGTATTTGACTGTTGTTACCAGTGCACAAGTTTTTGTTTACTATAGCTGTGTACTCTAACGCAGATTTAGTTGACATGCATTTCATATATGGTTGTGTTCATAAAATTGCAACCAAAGCGTGATGTCTTTATGTTGAAACATATCAAATCGCCAGATCCCTTCACATTATATGTTTGAAAAAATTCATTTAAAATTGCGTAATACTGGTTCAGTCAACAAACAGTGCCATTTATCCGGTAAACCAATATCGGTATCTACTCCTAGACCAGAAAAAAAAAAATCTAGCACGTATAGAGCATAATAATAATTGTTAATTTTCAGAATACGCTTGTTTACTCCAACAAAAATCCCCATGCTGTAATGAAATCTATATATCAGACACGTTTTATATTAAACATTTGGATGAGTATTGTGGACGACATGCTTCTAGGTCCTGTTGATTTACCAAACCAAATAACAGGCGCTGTTTATCTAAACTTTCTGCAGAACACAATGTATAATCTTTTTGACAAAATTACTAGTGACCAAAAGCAACAAATGTAGTTCTAGCATGATTGTGCTCCAGCTCATTTTTCGATTGCCGTTAGAATACAAACTTTTCTATGTAGATGGATAGAAAGGGGCCTGTTTTAATGCCTGCAAAATCGCCTGCTTTAAACGCTCTACATTTATTTCTTTGTATATGTTGGAAAATATAAGTCTACGTTACTCCTGTAAATAGCTATGAAAAGCTGCAGCTAGGAATGAATAAAAAATGCTAACAAATGTGACTAAAAGAGGGGTTGCTTAAAAATGGAAGGAAGACGCTAAAAAAAATTAAACTTCCTTATCTCTAAAACCGTTACTTCGCGGACCCATGTTTATTTATTACCATTTTAAATGTTTTACAATATTTTTTAAAAACTCTTTAAATAAACCTTCAAAGTAAATAAAATTAAACTACGTCGCTTCAAAAGATATAAGATATAAAATTGTGGCTAATAAAAACCTAACCTAACCTAACCTAAATTCTATAACCAAATAACATCTTTTAGCTTTATTTTATATCTATCGCATATTTGTTTAGTTGCACAATATTAATAACAATCTTAACTAATGTAAAAAATGTCTTTACTGAAACATCAAGTGACTAAACGTAAGATTTAGCAACAAATCCAAACTTAGTTTGAAATTTTTAATGTCCTGCAAAATCCTGAGCATCGATCTGCAAAAGTTAGGGTATGAAGCATTATTAAATGTAGTAGTGTCCCTTCGTCCAGTCAAAACTTTTTAACGCCGTCAATCTTATAAATTAGTTACTCTGGTCTCCTTAGGACCTGTTTAAAATACTGTGACAGTTGTTATTGGTGACTGATGTGACAGAATTTCATTGTAAAGGGTTTTCCAATAAAAAAAAATCATTTTGATTATCAGGTTATTTGGGCAGCTGTCAATTTTAAAGCTATTATCTTTTGACATTTGACAAGTAAAAACTACGCCATTATTAAAAATAGAACAATACACGCTTCAACAACGCATTGAAAATATAAAATTTCACTACAAAAATGGTGAAAATTATTCAGTCACAGCAAAACTTAAGCAATTTTTGGTCGTCGTAAAGCACCTTTTTGGCCGGCAATAGTAAACCTGGTAAAAAAGATTGAATTGTTGGGACAAGTTTGTGATGTGAAGAATCCAAACCGTAGGCATCGCTCAAAAACACATGAGAATATTGCTGATGTAGCCAGTAGTGTTAAATAAACCCAGATTTGTCGATTCCTCGTCGATCTTTGGAATTAGACATTCCACAAACGACATTATACCGTAGTTTGCATAAAAACTTAAGTCTTAAAGGTTTCAAAGTTCAGTTTACACAAGAACTCAAGCCAATCAATCACCATAAACGTCGTATCTTTGCTGATTGAGTCCTTCAAGTGCATCAAAATGATTCAAAATTTTATCGAAAAATCATCTTCAGTGATGAGGCCTTATTTTCACTTCAGAGGCTAAGTTAATAAACAGAATTGTCGCATTTGAAGCTCAGAAAATCCAACAATGATTGTTGAAAAATCTTTGCATCCTCAACGTGTCACTGTTTAGTGCAATTTTTGGACTGGCGGTGTGATTGGACCCTACTTTTTTGAAAATGAAGCTAGTGCAACTGTTACGGTGAATAGATGGCGCTACCGAGCAATAATTATTGATTTTTTAAGGCCGGAATTGGAAAATATTGATGTGGATGACGTTTATTTTGAGCAAGACGGCGCTACATGCCACACAAGCAACAAATTTTGCAAGAAATGTTTCATGACCGTGTTATTTCTCGAAGAGATAATCACAATTGGACAACGAGATCTTGTGATTTAACACCTTAAGACTTTTTTCTTTGGGGCCACGTGAAAGATAAGTTCTATGCCAATGCTTCACAATCGATTCAAGACCTTAAAGATGGAATTTGTGAAGTTATCGAAGACATACAGCCGCAAATGTTCAAATTGGTCATAGAAAATTTCATGAAAAGAATGTAGTACTGCAACTGTAACCGTGGCGGCCATTTGACTGATATCGTTTTCAAATGTTAATGACATACCTTCCTCTTTACTATGAATTAAACATTTATAGATTTCTCTTAAAAATACCCGTTTTTTTTTTTAATATCAAAATGAAATTTCTTATAGGAGCGGCATTCTGCAACATAATTCAATATTGCCTCATAGATAGATTTTCCCTACTAGAAAAGATTAAGGTTTTAAAATGCATTAATCTTGAGGCTTCTATAACATTTTATTATGTACTTACTAAACTGTTGTAAATATACAAATATATCTCACCTGCAACAAAAAAAAAATTAGTTTTATAGTACGACACAAGTAGGTTGAAGGTAAACTTCTAAACTAACTTTTTTTTTAATAATCATTAATCTACAAATGTACAACAATATAACACTTACAAACTTGGACATTAAGTAAATGATGACTCAAAGTAGAATATTGCACTTTTACATATGTGAAGAAAAAACAGAAAAAAAATCAAAGAATAGAAACCTTTGAATTGTTAAGAATTAGCTGAAAACATCAAATAACAAATAATAAAGTATTAAAAACATAAGTTTAAAAAAACAGAACATACAAAAAATATTATGACCATGGAAAGATATAATACATAGACATAATTTAAAATATAGCGGAATTATGCAACTAGTAGTATTATGTAACTATAGAATATATAATGATTAAGAAATAAAAAAATTCATTGTTTTCATCATTCGTTTTGCAACTATTTTACATCGCCCCAGAAAATTTTGAATTTGTTTAAAAGAGGTTTATGGAACTAACGGCTTATTAGGTGACTTCTAAATCACCACGGTTAATTAAAAGCAAGTTAATATTTTAGTCATATTTTGGAGAGTAAACCTCGGACTGTTGTTTCCATCAATGTAATTAATCTAAAAAAAAAACATTGACAAAAAAGAATTTTAGAATAAAAAATAATATTGATAAAATAGGACTAAACGTCAATTTCTTTTTTTATATGACGTCAAAATATCAAATATTTTGCAACCACAAAAAATGTAAATCCCAATTGGGTAACTTTTATTTTTGACAATATTTAGAATAAAATAAATAAAATAAATAAATTAAACAATGTTTATCAGACTAATATATGACAAATCAAAATTTTATGTCAAAAGAGGCCAGACAATTTCCCTTATATAAAAAGTTTGAAGTAAGAACGCTGAAACGCAAAAGACCAAGTCATAGTACAAAAAGTTAAATTTGAAATTATTATAATGCTCAATATCTCAATTATCTATTAATAGTCCCTTCAAATTAGATATTTTTCAGAGAAATTTTACCTACAGCTTAGCGACCTGTATACTTAGGTGTATTTGGACTGTCTGAAGACTATTTTTACCTAGCGCACGCATAAAAAGGGTAGTTTTGGAGTAATATATATATATCACTTTTTGCAATTTTTAATGGTTTCTTGCATTTTTAGCAAAAAATTTCCAATTGCCACAGGTCATTTCAATTTTCCTAAAATTTTCCGTTTTTGCGCTAGAAATCGCGGAAAATAAAGTATATATTTTATTTTTTTGCACTTAGAGCCAAAACTATGCATTTTGGTAAAAAATTACAAGAAATCAAAGTTGTTAATCATAAAATTTCCGATTGATATTGGCTATTTGGATTTCCCGGTAGTGAGAGCATTCCGCTAAAGAATGTTGAATGCGCAAAATCGTGACAATATTTTTCGCGTCTTCTAGCAAAAAAACGAATAATTATAGGAAAAATCAAATGACCTATATCGATTGGAAATTTTATACTCTACAACTTTTAATGGAAGTAGTTTTTGTCCAAAACGCATAGTTTTCGCTAAAAATGCAAAAAATGATTCAAAAACGCATTTTTTTTTATAAATATGGTTTTTACTCCAAAATTACTCCTTTTCATGCGTGCGCTAGGTAAAAATTCATGTCGCTAAGCTGTGGGTAATTTATTTTTAAAACGTCAATTGTTGACTATAAAAAAGTTACATAAAATTCTGTTATTAGAAACCTACTGAACCTAAAATATCCAAAGAGAAAAGAGTTTAATATAGCACACCATATATAAATAAATATATTTCTATATTTCATAGTAAAAAAAAACAAATATTTTGTCGCAAAAAAATATGCGAGAAGAAAAGAAGAATTTCTCGAAGAAAAACGCTCTCTTCTCATTCGGGTTTCGTGCGAGCCGGACGAATGTAAAGGCAGCGCGACCGATAAGCTTGTTAAAAAAAACATCTCAATAGACCAATGTTATTAATTCGTTACTACTGCCTTTAAATCACCGTTTTATTTCAAGGTGTGTTTTAAAAATGTTATTGTTGGTGATGGATTCTCTTAAGAGATAAAGGGTTAGTTAGTTATTAATTATATGTTGTATTTACCCCCATTTCGCCATTAATTATGTTTGTAAGAATTGATCAAATTTAAAATTAGTCAAATATTTTATATTATACATTTTATTAATAAAACCCCCTGCTTTGTAATAGCCGGCTAGGGTATTTTCCCGTAATTCCCCTAATTTTAATACAAAGAACTTAAGGTGGCAGCAAATGATAGTTCCAAGACTTGACAAAAATGAGAATGAAAAATCGAGTAACCATTGTACAATTACACCGAAGAAATTAACGGATGTCCTGGAACATTCACGCCAGACCGCCAGAAGCCGCTAAACATTTATCGCGCCATCAGCGCTAGCAGTAGTCCTCTTTCCCATCCCTAATTTAGACGGTAAGCCAGGCTAAAATTACGATCCCCAATAATTTGCATGCTTAGATTAATAATTTACATTGCCATATTTCATGTAATTGCCAATATTATGTAAGCCGATTTAAACCACATTCATTAAATAGTGTAAAGTTTTATTATTAAGATTGTCTATTTTGGCCCCAAATCCTCGTCAATGAAGTTGACTGGCGCCCAGGTCAGTTTAATTAATAAAGCCACCACCCTCAGCACAAACTGAATAGCTACCGGAGCATTGTGGTGTATCTTTCATATAAGTGCGTGTCACAATATCAAGAAAAGTCAGCAAAATAGAAAACTATAATAACGAGATCAAACTTAGAATTGAATAAAAAATTATATTAATATAATACAATTTATAATACTTTATAAAATATAACATGATATATATATTAAGTTGCAATCAAATATGTATGTGATTTCAATGTATTTATCAAAGCAATATCAACAAACTTATCAATCAAGTAAATCCCGTGTAATTACTAAAGTGTTTAATGTTGCAGCTTGTAAACTTCAGCTTAAATTATTTGTGGAATTACAATATTCAGTCTACGTTTTACGGTCCTCCTAAATTCAACCTATAATCTCATTTGAATATATGTATTACATTAGTATTAATTTAAAAAATAACTAAATTTATCTGTGCATATGCATATGATCAATACATAAATTATTAAATACAACCTAAACCAAAATTAATAAACAAACAAATGGGTAGATATAATGTAAAAGTGAGTATACTTTTATAATGAGCCGTTATTTCATGTTTTTGTCAATTGCACTTGCGTATACAGCGTGGTAGTGGTAGTTATATTTTTGCTTAACTAGGGTGTGGTAGTCATAGACAACAGTGCATATGCATTGCCATGTTTATAAGCTTGCAAATAATATTATATAAACTATTGAAACAGTATATAAATGTAAAGCATGAAAGTTGAATTGTACAATGTGGTCCGGGAGTTTTAAAAATAATATAATTCTAATAATGAAACATTGTATAGTATGCCCATAGATATAGTGTCTTTACGACATGGGCTTGAATTATCTTAACGGATTACTTCATTACTAATTGCCTTGGGAAGACAATTATGTTTGTATTATATACCATAAATAGTTTATAACACCTCGATGTTCAAAGGTGAAAATATTATATAAACATACAATATTTTCACTCTTAAATATTACTTATGGTTCCAGGAATACAACACAATTGTAATTGGTTGCTAATAAGATAATCATCATAAGATAATAATGTCGTAAAGACACTATATGAGCATACTATATAACGTACGCTGTCTTACAGCGGTGTGTAATTTTGACAAGTGCAATCTAATATCTAATGCGATGTTTAATTAATATATTCATACTGATATAGGTTATTTTGCTTTCAAACTAGAAATATAATTGTAGCGTTGTGAACGAAATAAAAGAATACTAGAAAATAAGGCGCAAAACCAATACACTTGTGCGTACTCGTTATGCTATAGATTACCTGTCCTCACACACTAGCTGTCACTATCCGCCATATCCAAATCTCGGAAATAGTCCCCAAATTAGTCCCAAGACTCGAAGATGACATATAGTCAATATGTAGTGTGTGAAGAGAACAGACACATATAGATACGGCATATATAAGTTTGCTAAAATATATTAGCCTTACGTGACTTTCTTATTGATTCAACCTGCAGTTTTTCCTTCTTTGGCAAGCACTGTTGTTAAGAGGAAAACTAATAAAAAAACTCAGCCAAGAAATCAAACTATCTTTGGTTGTAGCCCAACCAATGACAAACTGCAGGGTTATGTGCCTACTTCTTACGTACATGTTTCTATACTTAGATGTGGAACTAAAAAAACTGATATAGTAAATCATATTAAATCTAAGTTTTCTACGATATTAGTTGATGTTGTCGAGTTAAAAGTAAAATCTGAAAACTACAGTAGCTTTAAAGGAGTTAAAAGTAAAATCTGGAAACTACAGTAGCTTTAAAGTTTCTGTTCCAGCTAATCATGTTCGATCTATTCTTTGTAAAGATTTTTGGCCTGCAAATATAGCGGTCAAGAAATTTATAAATTATGAGCGAGTTAATAATGTTTCTGCTTCATCTTCGGTGGATTTTCGAAATCTGAATCCAGCCAACAATCTAAACCCGTCACTAGAAACACCAGCGGTATCTCCATCTATTACCAGAATGTCGGGGGTATAAAAACTAAACTCAAAGAACTTATGCTGGCTGGGGCTGTATCTAACTACAATATTATTGTACTGACCGAAACCTGGCTAAATCAGGACATCAGCAATGCGGAGCTACAATTAATTAGCTACAGATTGTTTAGATGTGACCGCATTTCATTAACAAGCTCTAAGCTTGACAGAGAAGGTGTCTTAATTGCTACTAAAACTTGTTTTAATTGTACATTATTACAACCTACATTTTTAAGTGTTGAACATTTGTTTGTAATTGTTAAGTTTAAATTTGTATCATATATTATCAGTGCAGTCTACTTACGACCTAACTCGGCATGTGATAAATATTTAGATCATTGTTATTCCGTTAAATCTATCGCTGACAAATATCCAGACAGTAAACTATTTCACTAGGCGATTATAATCTACCCGCAGCGGTATGGGTAAATGATGAATTAGGCATAAGTGTTATTTGTAATGATAGTTATTCTGCTCATTTTGTTTCCAACTGTTATGGATTTCTAAACTGCGCTCAATGTATTTCTATACCTAATGATGGTGGTGTGTTCTTAGATTTATGTTTTTCTAACATCTGTGATATTTCAGTGATTAAAGTTGTGTATGTTTTGTTAAAACTTAGCCAACATCATAATACTTATGTGATTGATGTAAAATGTAATACTAGCCCTGATATTTTAATGTGTAATTATGTTTTTAATGATTTTAAAAATGCCGACTTTAACGCAATCAATAATTTTTTGTTGAATGTTGATTGGTCCGCCCTTTTTTATAATTGTGATGTGGATAATTGCGTTAATTTATTTTACTCAGTGTTTCATTTTAGTATTGACTATTTTGTTCCCAAAAAACTATGGCGAGAAAACAATTTTCCAGTTTGATTTAATAAAGAATTGATTTCACTTACTAGACTAAAAAAAAAAACTGTTCATAAACGTTATAAATCTTCAAGTTTATTGTCTGATTATAACGAGTTTCAAACAATTCGTACTTCGTGTAAAAATCTCAGTACATGTCTATACAAGATAATATATTACTCGAACAGAAATCAACATTCAAAGTAACCCTAAACACTTTTGGAAATTTATTAGCGACTCTAGAAAAACTAAGGATTTTCCAGCTACAATGTATTATAAACAAAAAACTTGCAGTAATGAAGATGACTATGTTAATAATTTTGCTGAATTCTTTTCCTCTGTTTACGATACACAAACTCATCCAACTCCTTTGATTAACTTAAAAAAAAAACGTATTACATCGAGCATTTTCAATTAGTTTGTTAGATATATTTAAAGGGATTGAGAACCTTAAATGTAATTATAGCACTGGACCGGACGGTGTTCCATCTAATCAAACAAATCTTCTTTGTTACGAAAATAATCTTTTGAATGCCTTTCAATCAAGAGTTCAAGTAGATTCTATTTACACAGATTTTTCAAAGGCTTTTGATCGCGTTAATTGCTAAACTTCGGGCTTTGGGTTTTCATGAATCTGTTGTTGCGTGGTTGTCGAGCTTTTTGGAAAATCGTACACAGTGTGTGAAAATAATAACTTTTTATCACAACTAATTGTTGTTCCTTCTGGGGTTCCTCAGGGATCTCATTGTGGACCAATTCTGTTTCTACTCTTTATTAATGATCTTGATTATTCTATTAATTCTTCGTCTTATCTTTTATTTGCTGACGATCTTAAAATTTATAAAAGAATATCATCTATCGAGGACTGCATTAGTTTGCAAAATGATTTAGATTCTGTTTATTCATGGTGTCTTATTAATATAACTTTTTGTTTAACGCAAATAAATGTTTTTCGATAAGCTTCAACAAAACTTTAAGTAAAGTATCGTATGACTATACTATCGATAATAATGTTTTGGAACATGTTACACAAATAAAAGATGTGGGCGTAATTTTTTATTCAAAACTAACTTTTGTTGTGCATATAAACTGTATGTGCAACCGTGCTGTGAAAATGTTAAAATTTGTTTACAAAATGTCTACTGACCTATCTCCTAGCACACTCAAATTACTTTATTGCGCTTTAGTACGTTCTCATTTAGAGTACGCTCCGTCAGTTTGGAGTCCATTCTACAACGTTCATATATGCAATATAGAACGTATTCAAAACAAATTTTTTCGTTTATTATCGTACAAATTAGGCATTTTATCCGAAAATTACGATTTTAACCTCATTGCAACATAATCTTCAGCCGCTAAAAATTCGGCGCAAAAGAGCCGATTTGTCATTTTTACGTGGACTAATGATGTCTGAGATTGATTGCCAAGAGCTACTAGTAACTCTTACATTTCAAGTCCCCAACAATATTTCATTCTACCAATTATGGATTTAATAACCCAATTGGTAGAATGTGTAGAATTGCAAATAGTTTCTCTAATAATATTGATTTATTTTGTGTTTCAAAATGTAGTTTTAAGTGTCAATTAAAATGTGTTGATAAATAATTTTATATTTTGTTTTTATTTATGTATACTTCTTTCCATGCTTTTATTATTCAATATTCTTTTATATATTTTTGTGTAATTGTTATAACGTTTGTAATTCATCGTTATTTATGTACATAATGATGTAGATGTAAATGGATTTGTATATACCGTGAATAAAGTATCATTATTAAAGTATTATTATTATTATTATATTATTCTCTCCCTCAACGGTTGTACAAAATATAAAAATATGTACACTATAATTATATTTACAAACAGTACTAATATTTAAATACCCTTAATGCTGTTAAGATACTAAAAAAAATGTTTATATGTAGAAAAAACAAAAACTATTGAATTTAGGAAAAAAAAGGTGAGTACAAAAAAATGTAATACCTTAGAAATTATTGTCAAGAAACAAATAACATAAATAATGCATAGCAGATATTTACAAAAAGCGAAGATAGCAAAACAACAATTAAGAAATAAAAACTAAAATATAATTGTCAAATATCGAGTAATTTTTTTTAGTGTGTCCTATTTTTTGATAGAAATTGCTGTCAACATTTTTCAGTATAGTCTGTCAATTTATCATAAAACATTTCATATCAGAGCAACGCTTGCAAATTGTCGAAATTTTTTATCAAATCCAGTTTTCACTTAGCACAACCGAGCAATGTGTTTGTCAAACTACCGACAAATAGTATACGCATTTCACGCTGACCAATATTAAAATAACTAAAAATACAACTAACTGTACGTTTTCAAAACGTTGCTAGAAGTGTTGCTAAAAACCAAGTTTGTCAATTTGTCAACGTTAGCAAGAAGTTTTGTTTTTGACTAAGTAAAAAATTTTAGGTGAAGATCTTGGTTTGGTGCCTTGCAAGACCAGCTTTTCTAAAAACTCAAACCGCAATCAATCATTCACGTCCTATGTTTGCTCAAAATCAACTTAAATCGAACTTTACTCGCAACCCCAAAATAACATTTATTGTAACAATATATCAATTTTATTTAACAAAAAATTACATACATAAAGAAAATATATTATATATAACAGATAATTACAAAAAGAAAGATAATAGCACTCTTGTTAAACTAGCTAGACCGTGATCATTCAGCCAGAAAAATAAAATTTAAACTGTTTAAATACATTAAAAAAAAAAGAAACGATACATATAATGTAGAATGATATTGCCAGTCAAATCAGTCAGTCGTCAGTTAGTCAGTCGTTGTCGTTGTCATTAATGAAATAGTTTGAAATAGTGTCATAGCAGGTTTTTTTTAAATTTAAAACTAATTAATGCATCTCTCAAAATAAATAAATTAAACTGTTTAAATCTTCTAGATTGTACGGGTTAATTGCAAATTTTGTCCGCAGTTTATAAAGTCGCTCGGGGAGTGGGATAAAGTTTGTTTTACTATATAATAATAATAATACGTTTATTTCTTGCCTTTTGGCTTTGAAAATTACATTTACAATTACATTTAAACTTCCCAAAATTATTACACAATTAAAAATATTTTCTTCTCTGTTTGTCTACTTCTTTTCTTCGTTTTTTAACTGCCCTCATCCATTCAATCCTTCTTCTGTTTCCTTTCATCTCTATCTCTTTCCATAATTTCGTACTATGTCTCCCTCCCATAATCTCTTTCTTTCAATTTCTTGGCTAGCATACACATTTCAATTGTAATAATTTTCCATAATTTCCCCTAGCTTTTTATTTCTTGCTCTCCTTTTCTCTTTCATGCATTCTTGTAAAATTTTACATTCGTGTTTCTGTCTCATTTTTTTTTCATACTTCATTGCTCTTTTTCCTGCTTTTACTCTTAACTTATTTTTTTGACTTCCTCCAGCACAATATATGCTGGAGTTTCTCTATTTAAACTTAGCACCCATTTCCAATATTTTACATGTATTGCTTCTATTTTTTGTTTTACTATATAAGAACTCGTTTAAAGAATTGTGGAGAGATTTGTTTTTTTATCATTTTAAAATTTTAAAAAAGAAAAAGATTTAAAATATATTACCTACTATTAAATATGTTTGTTATATACCAAACTTTTTTTATCAAAACGTGAGAAAATCAAATCCAAACTAATAGGTCTATTTTGAACATATTTTAGTTAGCTAACATCGATGTAGAAATTGATTTTTAACCAATCAGGTCTCGAGTTTTTTAAATATTACCTAGCAACGTTCAAAATGTTAATTAACATCGCTGTAAAAAATGTTCAAAATACAGCTATTAGTAAATTAATGTTAAATGTAAATTGCTGAGCATATGATTGTGTAATGATCAAAAATGAGATTCCACGGTTTTAACATTTATAGAATAGATCGATCCACTAACACTAGTGAAGAAAATGGTAGAAGGAGTCTTCTCCTAGCAGTAGAAAAAATTGGTGTTTTACTATGTTACCTACAGATAAAACCATTCTTGGTCTAAGTTAATGCCAATTATTGGTTCAACTTATATAACTGAGTTGTATCTAAATTGAGAATAATTATTCTGTCTTAACTACATACTCTTAATGCACCTTCAAGTTATATGTTTAATAAACTTAACAGATCTTCTATAATTAGCGTCTGCGTAATCATATACCTAACAATCGTAGAACGTATTTGGATTTATTATTTCATAATGTAAAAAACTTAAACTTAAAAAAGCTAAACATATAGATTTATTACATAAAAATAGCATTTAAAAATTCAAATGATATAGACTCGCAAATAGAGAATAATATATTATACTGAAAAAAGCCAACTATCTTCAAATTAGTTCACGCATATCATGTTTATCTTGGAATATTATATTATCTACCACTAAGACTTGCATTCTTACAAAACGTATTAAATTACCTAATTATTCCAAGTAGTTCAACAAAACCCTTAGAAAACTGCCAAGTATAAAAAAGTAGCTCATGCTAATTATAAAAATAGAGGTCGGTCAAACATTTATAATAATTTTTGTTTTATAAAACCTCCGTGCTAAGTTTTTAAGTAAAAGTTTATATAATATTAATAGAATAGAACTAAAATTATATTTGTAAGATAGTCAATAGATTTTCAGTGCTAATACTAGTAAAATAGCCAAAATTGTGTCAACTTATTTGTTAATTAGTTGCAACTGTTTACAAAAAATATAATACTTCACAGCCGCCATTCATTTACATTAGAAAAACTAATTTAATCAGGTTTAGCAATAAAGTTGCATCTATCTTTGATTCAATAAATACCTGTAGGATAAGTGTAGTTTGTACTTTTTGTGAATCAAAACGGAGTTTTTTTGTCAAAGTAGAAAAAATGTTATAATACATTATTTTTATGGATTTACCTTTTGTTCAAATTTAATTACTTTATTCTAAGAATACGGTCCACCGAATGTTATTTAAAAGTAATTAGTGTTAAGCTTTATTGTAATATTTTAATTTTATGTTTTATATTATTGGTTTATTCCTAATCTCTCTATTCCTGGTAAACCTTTTCTAAGAATTTCTGAATAACACCAATAGGCATTGATATAAATATCAGAAAAATTTATATTAAATTTAGCCTTTCAGCTACTTATGCTGGTTATACAGTTATATCTTTTAATTTTATCTTTGCTTTGTCAAGTTTTGCATTATGTTTTAAAACACAGTACAGTAATTGTAAGAAGGAACACTTTTATTACAATTAATGGTTTTTGTACGTTATGAAGTCCTATGAGGCGGAACAGGGCCGCTTGCAGAAAATGATAGACACAATTTTAACGGATGTTGAGATTGATAGAACAGAAAATGATGTGTCCGAATTATTCAGAAATCGATGACGAAGAACGTGTGCTACATGAAAGCGATTCTGAACAAGAAATTTCTGATGTTGATAAAAATGACATAAATAACAGTTCTAGTTTGTCTTTTATTAGAAAAGACATTAAAACCTGTTTGGAAAAAAATGCCAAGACTAATCAGAACATTTAAAACTAGACAAGAAAATATCATAAATAGTCTTCCTGGTTAAAAATATTACAAAAATATGGAATTATTTTATTCAATAATTACTACAATTATAGTATGCCCATGGAAATAGTGTCTTTACGACATGGGCTTAATTTATCTCAACGGATTATTTAATTAGCAACCAATTATGATTGTATTATATATACCTGGAACCCGAGGAAGTTTTCAAGGGTGAAAATATTGTATATTTATATAATATTTTCACCCTTGAACATCGAGGGGTTATAAGCTATTTATGGTATATAATACAAACATAATTGCCTTCTCAAGACGGTTAATAAAGTAATCCTCTGAGATAATTTAAGGCCATGTCGTAAAGACACTATATCTATGGGCATACTATACCAATTGTACAAATAAATATATTGCAAAAGTTCCCAAAAATTATGCCAACTTCAAAAATGTATATCCAACAAACTATATTGAACTATGTGCTCTCTTTGGACTATTGTATATGGCTGCAGTTTGTAAAAGCAATCGTCAAAATCTTAAATATTTGTAAAAAATTTACGGCTATGGCATTGAAATATTTCATTTTACCATGTCGCTTCAAAGGTTTCGATTCTTATTAAGATGTATTCATTCTGATTACATTAAAACTCGAAGTGAAAGAAGGAAAGTCATCTATGGCATTGGTTCTTTTATGATTTGGCCAAAGTACGGTAGCATCTAAAACATATCTTAAAAATGGCATTTCTTGGAGTACAGACGATTAAGGAAAATAGAGAAAAATGCTCCGATTCACAAAATATTTGATATTTTTAATTTAAACTGCCAGAATGGCTACCACATTTCAAAATTTGCTACAATAGATGAAACGTTATCACCATTTAGAGGAATAGAGGAAGATGCAGCTTTAGAGTATATATATACCATCCAAACCCAACAAATATGATTTGAAAATAAAATGTTTTATACTAGTAAATTAGAGAGCAACCGGTCGGGACTTATAAGGTAATAGTGCATATAAAATATTTCTGGTTCAAACAAAAATGTCACCATAGACAATTAGTTCACATCAATGCCTTTGGTTTGAAGCCTACTGCTGGAACATAAACTCACCGTCATTGGCACCATCAGAAAAAATAAAAGAAAACTGCCTTTACAATTTTCCAAACCTTCTCCTCGACCAGCTCGTACAAGCATGTTTGAGTATTCCAATGACTGTACTTTGGTTTCATATATACCAGAAAAAAAGAAAAAATGTACTTTTGGTGTCTACTCTAATAATAATAATAATATTTATTGAAAAAACATAAATGTTGTACAATATAAGACTTACTAACTAGACATATAAAATACATTCATAAATAATCAAAAACTAAATATTACCGTACAGTGTTACACAGGCACAAGCAAAATAAATACATATATAAATTTTTAAAACAGTCATCATAGCAGTTTTAAACCATTTGCTTCAAATTCTTCTAATAAATAGTAACATGCATTAATAAAATATACTTTACATCATAATGATAAAAATGATATAGATAATGGAATTTTGCAAAAACCGGCAATTATGATTGACTATAATAAAACCAAGAGAGGCGTTGACACCGTTGACAAGTTATGCGCCAGATATGATTGTGCCAGAAATTCACAAAGATGGCCGATGGTGATTTTTTATTCTATGTTGAACATAGTTGGAATTAATTCTTCAATTATATACTCTGCAAATAACCCAGGAATTAGGATTTTAAGACAAACTGCAACCACACTTGCAAGTTAGAGCAGTATGTTCAATTTTCCACGAGGCCTTTCAATTAGGTGTGCAAAACTCAAACTCAATTACTTCAACAGAATATTGTTATTGGAAAATGTTTTTATTGTGATAGAACAAAAAACAACTTCAGAAACCATATCATGGGTTTTGAAACAAAAAAATTGAAAAAATATATTTTGTATAAAAATAAGTAATTTTTATTAAGTTAAATTAAATTTATAACCAAGGTAAAAAAATATTTTTATAATTTAATCCATAATCATAAAAAAATTAGGTTTTTGATACTATAAACACATTCAATATCTTTAGCAGTAATTATAAAAAAAAAACTATATATATACTGACTCCAAAGTTGTAGCAGTTTATCTTAGCATTACTACAAAACTAATAAACATCGGTATCAAAGCATACATTCAACGTATGTTATAAATTATAATTTCTTTATAAATAATACATAGTTAACAGATGTCTTCATTTATCAACGCCTCAACAAATTTATATTTCACATGCTGCCCTATACTTCTGCCCAGAAATATGAAATTCGAATAGATAAATATGAATGTGCATGCATGTATACATATCCATTTTCCTCGTGCCCTATTTAAATATTAAATATTATTTGCATCTACTAAATTTCAGCAAATGCCCAGCAGTTATTCAAAAGTTTACTTGCAAACATTTCGACCATACTGAAAGTTACGTAGTAATCGGATAGTTTGCAATATGAATGTATATCGCATTACTTAACTTGTAAATTTAGCAAAAATAAATGAAAATTTATAAAATAAATATGCAATGCAAAGTGTTTAAATTTATAAAATAAACAAAAAACCGCAGCAAAACTTAAGCAACATAATAATTATTTGTTTATTAAACTTTTACAGGTATATGTTTAATTATTCTTAAACCTTGCTTTTTGTAATAAAACACAATTGTTTGAAGTATTCAAACGTTGCTACGGCGTCATAAAATAAATTGACCCAATTTATTAGGTTTTATCGAATTTATTTATAAATTCTTGTTTTATAAATACATAACCAATTAAAATGTGTTTCTATTCGCAGAAATATAACAACTAAAATCAAACAAAATTATTAAAAATTTGTTTTATGGAATGCCTGAAACGAGAAAATAAGCCTCATTACTGAACTCCTATTATGCAGCACATAGATGTCGAGTTACGTCATAGATTTGCATTGCTGGAGGAAAATATAATATTTTATTCATGAATTTATAATTAACAATCTAAGTTGATGTTTAAAAATGCAATTTTAACTAGAAGCTTTTTATTAAGTTTAGATTATTTTATTACGCTGTAGTATGAAAAGAGATCGCCAGCAGATTTTTTACATTAATAGTGTCGTCAATAAAAACGATAAACCTTATCGCAATATTGTAGAATAGAGGCCATAGACCACATATTTTCGTCATAGATTTTCCCTACCGGAAAAGAAATGTGGCATTTTAATCACACTAATAATAAAAAACGATTTTTAAAAAATAGTTTGAAGCTTGTTATTGTTATATTGCTAAATGATGCCGTACTACGAAAGAAAACCCCCAGTAAAATAATTGTTTAAATCAATAGTGATGTTATTAAATGCGATAAACATAGTTACAAAATAGGTGCTCAATAATGATTTTCTTGACAAAATTAACATTATATAAACATTAAAAAATATTTAATAATGTTCACACGCCGGCTTGATTAGGATAAATATAATTCATTCAAATGTCTTGAAATGAATAATCTAATTTTTAGCGACTTCGTCAGCCACGACAAAAATGTGTGTATACCTTACAATCTTAATCGTACAATGTCTCATTTTTGTTACTGGCTTAGTTACATAATCATTGTTTGATGGACAAGTTGACATATGTGCAAATTAAGCAGTGCTGTAATTAAGTTATTAGCCAATATTAAAATTATTTAGGAACAAATACCCAATTACATGTAATTTCCACGGTTTATAAATAATAATATTACATTTATAATAACATAATTTAAACGAACTAATGTTAATTGCATTACATTGTTTGTGTAACGCAAGTGAATATGTAGTTGCGCCATAAAGAGGAAGTATACATACGAATCGAATTGTCATTAATTATTTGAATAGAAACAGATTTGTGAAGGCCAAAATTTAAAAAAATAATTAATTTGCGATGATCATTAATCAATTAATAATTGACCAACAGTTACGTATTTTAAATATTGTTAAGACAACTAATAATCCACAGAAATCCTGTCAATTATTATTTATTAAAACTATAGCATTAGTTAAACGTGGGTTTTATTTTAAATAATTGTAATATACGCAAGTTATCTTCGTACATAAAACATATATTAGCAGTTAATTATAGAATTACCGTAATTCTTAATCAAATAAATAAAAATACTATTATTTATTATATGCAACCTACTTTACAAAAACTAATATTATTTTTAATATACGCAACCCATAATACATTAACATTCAATAGATCATGTAATATAAGTTACATAAATAATATAATAATATTATAGCCTCTGGTTAATCATTATAAACGTTTAATTGTGTTTCATATATCTAATAAAATGTTTGCTTTTATAATATAATTTTTGATATTTGAACAGAAATAGATTTTTTTAAATTTTATAAGTCATTAAGTTAAAAAAATAATGTTTAAAGTACAAGTAACGATGATACGCATGTATTAATTAAACGAATAGTAACGTGTTATAAATATTGTCAAAACATATTTAATACTTGACAGGGAATCCTCTCAATTATTATTTATTAAAATAATAGCATTAGTAAAAAGAGTTTGTTTTAAATATTCGTAAATTACACAAGTTATCATCGTATATAGATCTCTAATCATTTAAAATATCTTTGCAGTTTATTTATGATTGTCAATCTTCCTATGTAATTCAAAATCAAATAAATAAAAATACTTCTATTTATTACATGCAACCTATACGACAACTAATATTATTTTTAATATAATAATATGCAACCCATACTGCAATAACATTCAAAAAGAAGTCGTTTCGGTTTACGTCTCTTGCTTATTAAGGGAAAACGTAATTTTCTTAAATGAGGGGCGTTTTTATAGTACTTCGTAGATTTTACGGTTTGTTGGAATTGTGGGTGTTTAATTATAAGCAGGATTGTCTTTGTTTTTAGTTACATATTCATTTAGCAATTTACAAAGAAACTTTTAATAAGAAATTACACTTTACTGTATAAATATAATATAATATAATATAATATTTTTCAGTTTATTATTATTAAGTTTTATCTCATGAACATTATTATTATTTTATTTCTTTTTTTAGTTTTGTTTCATATTATGCCTGCTTACTAGTTGGAAGAATACTAAGGATATATAGGAATATTTAATGGCAAGTGGGACTGTTGGACAGTAGGCAAAGTAAAAGCTAATTGTGGCTTTAATGTAATACACGAGCTTATTATAATGTAAGCTATGAGGAAGTTATTTTAGGTTTACGTTATTTATTTCTGATTTACTTTAAGTTTTGTTCTTAAATACGCAAAAAGAAATTTGAAGTAATAGTTAAGTATGCAGCTCATATTCTGATAAGCTTATTTAATTTAATTTTTATTACAATTGGAATGCGGTTTTCAACTGAACTATAGTTTTAATAATATCTGTGTTCTAGCATAGCATAGAACTAGTTCAGAAGTTTTAGCACGTTTATTTGAGTAGTAGTTCCGTGTTCTAACAATTTTGAGAATTTTTGAAATTTCCAGAACTGTTTTTTAGTTATTTAAGTATTTCAATTTTTGTCATGGGCACTCAACTTAAATATCATTTGCACAACAATAGGTGCAAATCATTTAGCGATTTTTTGCGAGATACTATTGCTTACTATAGTAAGGTGGTTAGTGTTGACAGACAAACCACTGCATTTTCTCGAGCATTTAGTAACGGAGGGGAAATCAATGACGTATGTTAAAACGTCATCGTTTCATACTACGACATACTACGCCTTACCTAGCTTCGACGTAGGTTACTGCTTATAGTATGCCGTTGACAGACGATTTAGGTTATATTTAAACTTGATGGATGTCATTAAATTACTTTAATTACAATATACGTTTCTAAATTGATGATTAGTAGGTACAAAATATAATTTGTTAATTACATTTTATTATTAGATAGAGAATATAAAAATAAAAACGTAATTTTATAGAAAAAAAATAAAATTTGTTTAATTTAAAATTATTTATTTTATTTGTTTGAGATATCTTAGAATCAGAAAATTTAAAAAGATTGATTGGTTTATAGTTTTAATATATGTAACCACGCTATTTTAACGACAATTTTTGTTACTAGAGCAATGAAGTTGTATCAAAAATGATGTTACTCCCACTACTCTTACCACATCATACCACTGTTAACATAGTAGCATCTCGCGAAAAATCGCTAATTGTCAATGTAAATAAAAAACGTTTGACTATTCAAATTAATTTAGTTTTGGATAATGTCTGATATATCAAACTAGAGTGTCTAAATAGTGTTCTAGTAATATTTGGTGCATTACTGATTTGTTGATGACCTTGTTAATTCATGAAGTTCTGAGCGTTCTCTTTCTTGATGTTTTTGCTTTGTTGTTCAGGCCTCTATTCCATATAATAAGGTGAGGAAAATATGGAGGATTTAAAAGCCATCAGAATAAATAAACAAAATAGGGGTATCATATTTGTAGGTTTTTTAATTATGTAACATTAGAAAACCACATCTTGAAAAGATTTGAAACAAGCTATAATTTTCTTTGAAAGTTTGCTTTTTAATAGAAAATAGAATAAGTTTGTTCTTGCAGAATCTCAGTCATTTTATGCGTAACCAGTCGATTTTACCCGATTCTTATTGATTATTGATTATCTTATTGTAAATATTATTTTTTAAGTTTTTGGTAGAAAGAAGTTCTTGTATCTTTATTAATGTTATTTGAAATGAATTTGTTATTGCCGCTGATACTAAGTTTATCTAATTCTTAGGTCTAAAAATAAACTGTTTTTTCTTGCTTTTGATTAAATTACAACAAAATTAGCATCATAAGGAAGGTAACTGTGTCTAGATACTAAAAATTTGCAATCAATAATAGCAGCGGCTATTTCCAGATCTTGAATTAGTCTTTGCAAAGTTAACTTTATGTTCCTATTTTGACCAGTGCAACAATTTGAATACAAGATAGTGTGACTATGACTGAAAGCTTGCTCTTTAAGATGTTGAAGCTATAAACATACATGTTTTATTTGTAATAGGCAATAGAAGTGTTTAATTTTGGAAAGGCTAAAGTTTTCTTCTGACAACTTATCTCTATTTAAAGAATTTTTGGCTTTTTTGTATCATTTTTTTTAAGTAATATTATTCTGCAACGATTTACATAGCTGGCAAGTGTCTTTAGATGGAGGTTTAAATTGCAAATTAAAGTAAATAGAAAAGACATAGTAGTACTTTTTTTTTGTTTTGTGTTGCATTATTTTACATAAAATTGGTATATTTTTTTATTATTTAAATCCGGCGATTAATATTGTTTATTTGGTAAACGGTTTACTATTACACAAGATTTTATACCACCGACCATCGCTAATTTGACACGGATTTAAGATTTTTTTTAGAGAGTATTTGATAGATTTTGATTTTGTTTTTCTTGAATTATTTCTTCCACGACGTTACTTTACTGTTGCATTGTGGACAAGTCCACGTAGGTAGATATTTTGTTTTATATTATCTATTAGCTTATGAAAAGATTCAAAAATTATTTGTCATTCTTCAGAATCAAAACAGTTGCGTGAACATATACAGTCTACTTATTGAAATGTTTTAGTAAAATATTTTGCCTATTTCTACTTATGTAAGCTTTTCCAGAACATTGATTTGCAGAATTTGCGGATCTGTTTCACTTTTGTTCTTTTTACTTTTTTTTTCTTTGCTTGTTATTTCCATTTTCTCTATTTTTGTTGTTTAACCCGTGCGAATTTTTGTTAGAATATAATAATATTTTAAAAGTTACTAAGTGTAAAAAAAAATTAATAGTTTTTACATTTTGTGTATAACAATAACTAGGATTTATCAGAAATGCTAAACGTCTCAAAAACCACATTTATAAGCAAGTATATCAAACTAAAACATGTTTTTTAAAGTTATATTACGCACCATAATTCGATGTTTTTTTTTTATTTTGTGGTAACTATTTGGAGTCACTATCAGAAATAGGTTTATTTTCTCTATTGTGATTTGTATATTATCAGTTATATTATCCATAGCGTAGTTGATATACAGTTATCATATTTTTAACCTGACTTACTTTTAATATGACTTACTTTTATTGAGATTTGAATAATGGCGTGTATATTATATTCCGTTTTTAGAATAAGTGTTGACATTTAAGTTTAAAACATGGAAATAGCAATATAAATATTTAGCAACTGAAAGATTGAACTATAATGAATCAGGTGCAATATATAAGTCATTTGTAGCAAAATGATGAATTACACTGATTGGCTTCTAAACCCTCTATATGTAGCACATTAATACTCTAGTTCTAATCTCTAGTTTAATATTTGATATTCAGCTACAAGGATTTTTTTAATTAAATTTTTCTCTATTTTTCTTTTAATCTCTTGCGTGTTTTTTGTTACCAATGGTCCTAGGTATTTGTAAGAGGGTATCCATTCTATATTTTTGTTGCTAATGTGTAAAAGGTGGTCTGTTTTGATTTGGGTTTGGTCTGTCTGATTATGACTTTTGTTTTCTTTATGTTTATATATAGACTGGACTGTTATAAAACATTGTTATTCACACACTAGCAGTTGAATCCGTGGGTGTGG
Organism: Tachinus rufipes; assembly: GCA_963932245.1. NCBI lineage: Eukaryota > Metazoa > Arthropoda > Insecta > Coleoptera > Staphylinidae > Tachinus > Tachinus rufipes. Next base: position 86,126,765 of record OZ010743.1, read on the forward strand.
TAATACTGAATCTGGCAGTAAGGCCTTTAACTTAACAGCCAAAAGCATGTTGTGCAGTGGCAGTTGAGGTTTTGGAATTTTACAGTAACTGCAAAAGATTATGAAGTTGTGTAGTCAATTAGGCTTTGAGGTTGTATGCAGGGCACATCAAATTATACTTTTGGGTTGTGTGTTAAGTGACTAGTATTGTGGTGGGAATTCATTATATTCATAATACGACTAAATATCATGTACGCTTGTTATACAGAATAGATTAGTAATTGTGTGCTCAATTTATGGAAAAACGCGCGGGAACTATGAGTGAGAGTTGCTGATGTGAGAAAACAAAATAGACAGAACTAACCCGAGCACAGGTTAGTGGTGCAAGAGCGAAACGAAGAAAGGAGTATTAGTGTTTTTTGCAATGAATTGATGAAGCAAGACGATGTGTGCAAATGGCCGTTTTTCAACTAGCCGTTGAAACAATCAATTAGTATTTAATTAATTAATAAACTACGTCTACGCACGGTGTGGTGGGTGGGAGGTTTAGCGTTTGCGCAAAGTTATATAAAAAACAAATTTAATAACACAAGGTATTTTTGATTGATTTGACTATTTGTATATAATCTAAAAAATAGTACGACGGAAAACTTTATTTTTATGTTATGTTAAATAAACATATCTGTGGGCAAGTTTGATGTTCATTAGTATATAGACAAAACTCAAGTTTTAAATCTGAATATGACGTCAAAACAAACACGGTAGCTTCCGTCTACTCTGTATTTATTGAGCAAATCCTTAAATTGAGAAACAAATAAACGTTTTGGGATTTTTTAAAGTTGAAGCAATTAATCAAAAATTTGTGGCTGCGCAAGAGTCTTTTGGCTACATCTTAATTAAATTCTAATTTTAATGAAATTATTTTATGCGTTATTTGGGGTATTTGATTGATTGTAAATTACTATTTCACATGACGCCATAGCTAAAACTCTGAAATTAGTGACAGTTTTAAATAAATATTGAAAATTTCTGAAACAATATTTCTATTTGGGACAGGCAAAAAATATTAGGTGTAACTCGTGCTAAAATGCTTTAGCAGCTCTTTGCTGTGGGTTTTTAATGTTTATTTTTGGCACTTGGTTGATACACTATATACTATTTGCCTGCTTCTACCGAAACCATCTGTTTTGGCCCTAAAATGCATGTTGAAACGATGGTAGCGGCTCATAAGCCAAAAAGTGTTTTGCAGTATTTTGATTTGCTGTCAATCACGATGTTTCATGGTGTACTCTAAAATCTGATAATAGTGACATAATATAATAAAACAAAAATGTAACTTGTACCAACATACTTAAACATCCCTCACTTGTTTGGTTTTTTGTACTGCTAAAGTTTTATTGTGACCGTTGGTGCACTATGTACAGAGTGGAGCAAAGAATACTACTGCAATTTGCAAGCCGATAAGATTTTCCGTATGTTTATGAAAAATTTGTGCGTTTTTTGCTACTTTTTACAAACGCCGCTTTTTGTTTGTTTTTGACTGCATTGATTTTCTTGACCCGCAAACCGCAATAAATAAATAAAATCTAAATAAAACTGGAGAAGCGCCGATGTTTTTAGAAAAAAAACTAAGCAAGCTAGTTTTGCGGAGGATCATTCTACCTAACACGTTTTACAAGACATTGGGGCAAAGTATTAACAATTATTTGTCAATTTTTGACTTTTTTGAGACAAAAATATTGTTATTTATCTAAATATATTTAGTTTAATTAAAAAATTAAGATTTGTTGATTTAACTTAAACGGTAAATAAGAAAACGAATTTTTAAAATTTATTATTTTAAAATAATTTATTTTTATATACATTAATTATTCATATGTCATCAATGTTTATACTTTTAATAAACATAACCAATAAAATAGAGCTTAAGTCATAGAAATCCACTACTTGAGATGTAAGGCCGACTTGTGTCAATTTGAGATAATTTTGTGTTGGTGCAACGTTCTAAGGAGACTTTAAGATGTAAGCAAGCTTTAAGCTTTAGTTACAATTTAAAGTGCGTTAGTGCAACCGGGCATTAGTTAATTTACTTGTTAATAAATAAAATCTACAGATTTTAATGGTTTATAATACCAACCCTACGTCAAGTTTTAACGGTTTCTTATTGCCAATTGCTAACTAGATCAACTGCATTACACCACAGCGGAAAAGGCACTCATACTTTTTTTTGTTTTTTTTTTCTACATTACACGGCGCTTGGGTTAGTCAAATCTATTTCGTCCTCTTCCATCAGTGCGTCATCGCTACGATTTGCTATTGTTCTTGCTTGTTTTTTTTTACAAATTGAACCTGCACTCAATTACTAATATATTTTGTAAAATTAACAAATATACATTTGTTGTCTAGCATAAGACCCAATAGGTCGTATTGCCAGAGTCTTTATTATAGCATCTACTAGTCTACTACTAGTACGGTTTGTTTACAAATCGTCATTTGATGTAAATTTATCTTCATCACTAGAGCTAGGACTTATATGCGTAAAAAACTGCAAAATAAGCGCATAAATATGCATTAAAAATCATCAAAATAGGCATAAAAATAAGAAAATTTTATTTTTCATATAATAATAATACGTTTATTTCTTGCCTTTCGGCCTTGAAAATTACATTTACAAATACATTTACAACTTCCCAAAATAATAAAACTTAATCCTTATAAAATTAACACAATTAAGAATATTTTCTTCTCTGTTTGTCTATTTCTTTTCTTCGTTTTTTAACTGCCCTCATCCATTCTACCCCTCTTCCGTCCCCTTTCAATATCTCATTTTTTTCCATCTGTTCTTCTCTCATTTCGTTACACTCTTTCAACATATGTTCTATAGTTTCCTTAGTCTCTCCGCACATTCTGCACATTTTCAAATCCTCTTCCATCCAAAATCTTGTCACTTGCTTTTCATTACCACATCTGAATCTTGCAATCATCTTTTTGTCATCTTTACTATATCTTTCGCTCACTAAGTACATTGGCAATTCATTTTCTATAATATGTTCATAGTTTGCGTTGTAACTAGACTCTTTCACTCGCATTCTCCTTTCTTGCCTTTGTATATCTCTATCTCTTTCCATAATTTCGTACCATGTCTTTCTCCCAGATTCTCTCATTCTTTCAATTTCTTGGCTCGCATATCCATTTATATTGTAATAATTTTCCCTAATCCCCCCTAGCTTTTCATTTCTTGCTCTCATTTTCTTTTTCATGCATTCTTGTAATATTTTGCATTCGTGTCTCTGTCTCATTCTTTCTTCATACTTCATTGCTCTTTTTCCTGCTTCTACTCTTAACTTATCTTTTTTGACTTCCTCCAGCACAATATATGCTGGAGTTTCTCTATTTAAACCTAGCACCCATCTCCAATATTTTACATGTATTGCTTCTAATTTTTCTTGTTCCTTCCATCCCCATATTTCTGACCCATACAATATCATACTCTTAACTAAACTATCAAACATAAGCTCTTTTATTCTCATACATTCAAATTTTCTTTCACTTATTCCCCAAACTTGTCCCACTACTTTATTTGCTTTTCGAGCAATCTCTTTAATGTGCTCGCTCTCGGTGTTACTCGTACAAAAAACATATCCCAAATATTTAAAAGATTTTACTTCCGTAATACCTTGCCCATTCCATTTCCAGTCCTCTACTTTTTTTCTCCCACCCCCTTTTTTAAACACCATAATTTTTGTTTTTTCTACGTTAAGTTCTAAGCTTTTTTTTCTAAAATATTTTTCTATACTTTTCATCATCTCTTTCATTTCCTTCGCTTCTTTTGCTAGTATTACCATGTCGTCTGCGTATGCTAGCGACCACACTTTTTCTCTACCAACTATTACCCCTCCTGCTTGAGCCAACCTCAATTTTTTTTCTACATCTGCTATGTAGATTGCAAATAAAGTAGGACTCAATGGACAGCCCTGTCTTACTCCTTTTGTTGTCCAAAATCTTTCACTCATTTTTCCGTTAACACATACCCTACTTGCTGTCTCCTCATACACGTCTTCTATTCTTCTTACCAGGTGCTCGCTAATTCCTTTCTCTCTCATACACTTCCACAGTTTCTCTCTATCCACACTATCAAATGCCGCCTTTAGATCTAGAAATAACGCATATACTTTCCCCCCTTTCTCTGCTATTTCTTTTTCCACAATATGATGTAAAATATATACGTTATCCATTATTATATTATTATTTTTCATATAAAACGCATTAAAAAATAATAACTTTTAATATAATAATAATAAACACAACAAAAGAAACAAAAGTAAAATTTAATAAATAATAATAATAGTTTGACAAAAATTAAAATTAACATAATTTATTTTTAAAAGAATTAATAATAAAATGTTTTTTTCATTTTTTTATTAAAATAACCTTCTTTTCTAAAAAAATCGGGCAATAATCGCTCATGCTCGAGTGAGGAGCTTGAATCATATATGACCATGACTATTTTAAAACGTTCGCATATTTACATTTTTTTTTTTATATTTTATAACTCTTAAATTTTTATAAAAACGAAAATTGCTTAAAATAAGCAGAAATATGCACAAAAATGCCGAAATATCAAATATGCATTTCAAATAATAAAAAACAAATAAAAATTCTTAAAATATGGATTAAACATGCATAAAAACTAAAATATGCATAAAACCAAAAATAGGCAAAATGCCATTTGCTTTACTTTCTTATAATTCGTGGAGATATACATTCAAAATTGATATGCATATAATATTGGTAAAAATCATAACGCATATAAATCCTAGCTTTACTCATCACTTTGTTTTGAAAAACTTAAATCCTCCCGCTTTAAAATGTTCTCAGTAGGGACTGCTCTCCGTTTATACTGGTCTGATATATTTTGTTATCTCGCATCAGCGTATCATTACTTTGATGACCTCACTGCTAATGCATTTTGTATTAACGGTCACATAGTCTATGTGTGAATAACACTCATAAAAGCTCTCCTAGTCATTGTGTAATTAAATTTCTTTCTTTTGGAACTTTGAAGATAAAGATTTACCGACACTTTTATCAACAATTATTATAACAATTTATAACTTGTCTATTATTTTTCTACCCTTAACACAATCTCAGACGCTCTACCTGTATGCAAATAACAATGTTTATAGTACATTAACTATTATAAACAATGTTGACAAAAAACACTTTTGTTGTATTGCCATATATAATCTATATTAAACTTTTAGCTAAACTAAGCTTAAAATATATTGATACAATGCAATAAAATATAAAACTGCACTTAAAATTAACCATAGTTTAATTAACTGTGGATTTAAGCTGCAAATCTAAATTACACATACTAAAATATTTAATTTAAATCTAATTAAAATTAAAGTCTTCCTTAATTTTTTTAATAAAATAACTTTTGTTAAATAAAACCCTACCAAACTAACTTTAATTTGATATGAATGAACTTTATTCAAATGATAATTTCTTTGTAAGCAAGTTTACAGACATTTAATTTTAAGTCCTAGTATACAGGAGAAACTGTTTGCATTAAAATTAACTCCGCAAACAAATATTAATTAAGACTTACAATAAACACGATTTTACAAGATTATTCTGGATTACAAAGTTTCAGGCGCTTATATCTAAAGTTTAATCGTTTGCATTAATATAATATACTTTGCACAACCTTTTCATATCATTAAAAAGTAAATCTTATTTAAGAACCAGCAAATTTTATTTTGCTTTAAAAGACAAAATAAAAAAAATAATGATGATTCTATCATAATCAAATAAGTTTTACATGTTTTATTATTTAGATATAATAAGCGTAGTCCCTAAAAAAATTACAAACAATTTGAAACGGTTATACAGGGTGTTTGCGGTCTTGTGATTTTATTTTTAGAGGTGACTATAAAAAAGATTATTAACGTAAAAAAAATAAGTATTAGTATAGTATTTTGGACCGTACAGTTATAGTAAAATATATATGTAATTTTTCTCATTAATCAAGCTATTTTATTAGTTAGTTTAACATGAGCGTTATGAATAAATTCTAACAAAAAAAGTAAAAATTATGGTTTATTGTACTAAAAATTAATACGTTGACATGTTGTTAATTTACGGGTAAGTACACCAGAATTCTGCTGCTGCAGCCTATTCTACAAAAACTCACTTTGTAGTCGAGAAATTGAAAACTTGCCAAGACCGACACTAACAAGTTTTTGATGCCGAAGGTAAAGTTTTAAACCTCCTGGAAGAAGGTATAACAATTGAATTTGTTAGTTAAGCGCTTTTAATAATTTAAGGAACATTTAAATTTTTTTATCTACTATTTAAGCAACATCAATAATTCATTTGTGCAATTATATCCAATTTTCAATTAATACTAATTAACAATGACAAATTTATTTAATTACATTTTAAATAAATATTTTGATATTTTTTGGCCGAATTTTTCTAGTTTTGATATTTTTGCAGGATTTGAGTTGTTTTGACTTTATTTTTAAAGATTAAACACCAAATTAAGCCTGTTTTTATTATTTTATGACCATTTTTTTTTATTTTTGACAGTTTATGAATAGAATTTTACATTTTTTGTTTCTTAGCAATATTCTAATTTTAATAGCCAAATTTTGAAATTTTATAAAAAAACTACGTTTTTTAACAGTTTATGGCTGGATTTGGTGCTTTCTGTAAATATTTTGATATTTTAATGCCACATTTTGATATTTTTGTCATTTTATATATAGAGTTTTGCTCTTGTTGACCGTTTTAGTCAGATTTTGGCTATTTTTATAATTATTATTTTAATATTTTGTTGATTTTGTTATTTTTTATAGTCAGTTTTGCACTTTTAATAGTTTGTAACTAGACTAAAAAACAATTGTGTACGTTTTTTTCTAAAATCGAGAAAAGGCTTTTTTTAATATTTTGCGGTAAAGCCATTGTTGACAAAATTTTGGGCAAAACTATCTGCAAAGATCTATTGCCATTTCCAACTACTTATTTATATGAAGCAGGATTTTCTTTTGTTGATATGCTATGTAATAATTACAATTACAGACAGGATTTTTAGCATGGCATGCAGAGTACACTTTCTACGAATTTAACATTTAGTTTAAGTCTTTTTTGCTCAAAAATATAACATCAATAAATGAAATATTGAATTAAAAAAATTATTTTTATACTAAAACACAATTGTTTTTATTTTTAATTTTACTTGAATATCAATTTTGTTAACATAATTTATATACTTTAATTACCTTTTTTTTGTTGTGCTAAAAATAAAACAAGTTTTGAAAGTATTTTTATTTTAAGTGGCAGCCAAAATTGTTAAAATTGCTGTTCTAAACTAAGGTAGCTGGAATTATTTCTGGCGCAACTCTTCAGCCTTGATGTTGCTTACTGTGTGGACATTTTTTTTAACTCAGTATAACTTGATCTTATTTTTACAAGAATTGTAAGGGGGCGCAAAAGGTTGTCTACCAACGTATGTGTACCTAAATCTTGAAACAATCTACAGCCAGACACGAATATTGTGGCCTCTATATAGGCAACTTAGTATACACAAAAATTATGTTAACTGTAGTTAAACTAATGCTTTTGTCTGTTTTAGCACTTTTCATTTGCGTTTACATTTTAAACGTTCCATGGGCGACGTTGTTCTGGGATTGAAAGATGTTAGAACGGGCAAAGGCATAAGTTAAACCACATTCAACATAATTTTTGTGCATACTAAGTTGCCTATATAGAGGCCACAATATTCGTGTCTGGCTGTACTTGTCGAAAAAATGTCTACTTTACTTAAAGCAATACCCTAGGTGACTGGCAATGGTAGCCAATATTGCTCTAAACTAAACAATAAAATAGCCGATTATAACTCACGATTTTTAATGTAAGAATAACCTGCATATGTTGGGAATTTATAAATAATGTGTATTTGAAATGACAAATATTATGCTGTTTGTAGGTAAACGTTAATGTTGACTACCGCATTTATTGACTATTTCTTAAACAATTTATACTTTATGAACCCTGCAGTTGTGTAGAGTTTGTTTGAATTATTGTGGATTTTTTTTTATGTATAGCCGTTTTTAAGTTAAGTGTTTTGTAGACATTTTTTGATATTATAGTGATGTACTTAAGTTTTACTCTTTTTTTAGGTACAAGTTCCGATATCTTAGAACCTATACTTGTGATACTACCTTACAAACTGCCTTTGAATATATACCTGTAATATACATAATTTATACTATCAAACCATCAAACCCGTTACTTGAGAGAATGGAAGGCGCTGTAGATACTGACGAGGCCTAGCATCTGGTCCAACCACACTCTCATATTAAATGTAATTATGGTTACTTGGACACTAATCATGTATTAGACTAACGTCCTAAATTAATAACTGCTATAATTTCTTAAAAATCCTCTGCTGGAGCTGGAGTTCGAACCTGCGACAATTTATGCACCGCAATTCAAGTTATGCGCTTCACTCAATTAAGTCACCATTAGTTACAATTCTATAAAAGAAATTTTTATATTGGGATATAAAGGTTTTGTTTGAGACTGGGCAAATTAGGAATTCATTGTGCCGATACTTTGCTCATTTCCAAATTTTTATGTTACATTTTACAAACACTTGTTTCTGATTTTTTTATTTATTTTTTAGCAATAACCGAAACTTTTACTTGGTGGTCAATCAAATACAATTTTTCAACTATGTTAATGATTTTGTCTGATCGTGGTATCTGAGGTCATCCTCACTTTAGGTAATCATACATGGATTTTCTGCCTTATTTGAACTACTTTCACTAATATTTGGTTTGAAAATAGGACGGGTTATTTTCTTCATACACTGCTCATATTTTCTCATGGATATTTTTTAGGATTTGACGTTTTTGTGTTCAAGTTGAAAATCACTTGTTTTTCTTTTTTTTTTACTTTACGTGCAATAATTTTTTTGTCTGGTTTTTTTAAGAGAAAACTCAGTTAACAATTTTTTGTAAAAACATTATTTTTTTGGCCGATTTTTATATATTTTTTTTAAGTAAGCTATTATCGTAAAAAACTTGAATTGTCCGGAATGAGAGCCGAACTTTTATATTCCAAGCTCCGCCAGCTATTACGTTGACGTTGTTTTCAAAATTACTTAATTTTGCAATGAATTCACGATAATCAAAATGAATCTATATAAGGTATTTAAATGTATCCTAATAAATTTAATTGCACCAAAAGACGCTATAAGCATCACGAACGTGGACTACAGACAATAATTGGATATTTTTTTTTAAACAATAGTTTTTGATCGCAATATGTTCTTACTATTTATTATACTAACTTAAACTTAATTCAACCATCACAGTGGCTAAAAAACTCAAGCACATTTTTTTTAATTGTATGTGTTGATAAAATAAAAAAAAACTATTTTTTTTAATTTTGGTTTTTACTGTTTTGTGATTTTTTTAGTAATATTGCATTGTACACAATTTTTCTGTTGACTGATTTGCGTTTTTTTTATGAAATGAGTCACTGACTATTTTGTTTGTGTTTTATATTAAATAAGCTACATATGACACTTTGCGCTCTTGCATCTTAACATAACTTGTCTATAGCCAATAGACTACTACATCTATAGAAGCGGCATACACGAGTACACACAAATATATTGGCCTTGCGCTTTTTTCTAATATTTTTTATTCAATAATAGTACAGTTGATCCTTTAGATCAATAGCATTAACTGAAGCGGGCGTTGTTGGGCGTTTTTTACTGAATACAGAAGATAGGAAGTTGGAAGTCCACCAAACAATATCAGTCAAAAAGCTTAGCTAAAGCTTTATTAGTATTTACAGCGCTTTAAATCTTTTAATTAATGGGTTTAATGTATATATTTGTGATTGCAGCAGTGGCGGAGCTAGGATTTATAGGCGACACCAGAAAATACTGAGAAAGGCCAGAGTTGAAACTGTAAACTTTTTTTAACTTTATTGTTTGCTACTGTGCTTAAGGACTTTTTTGCATTACAGACCCTTGGTTTCAGGTAGTTCTATCACTGAATTAGAGTATTCTATTTATGAGAGGATGTTCACTATAGTATATTCAATTTTATGAAGGAGCACGGATAATGAAATCATGGGTGGGGTGAGGGGGGGGGGAGTTTATTACTAAAATGTATGCAAAATGTTAGTTATATTTGTCAACCTTAACAAATATGACACGAGTTTGCAATTTTAGCAAAACATTTCAATGAGCTTTTACTCTGGGATGGTGATGACTTAGCACGGCTACTTCTGGGTTTTTGTGATCATAAAAAGAGGATTAATTAAGTGTTATCGGACGTTAAAATTTTGTCTGTTCAATGTAGCAGGGGCAAATCTTGCCTTTTCTCAAGGCTCTTGTCATCTCTGGCGGTTGCAGTGGATCGGTGGAGATCGGCGGCCTTTTAGTAGACGTTGTCGAGTGGCAATAATTTGGTTTAGTTGGAGCTTTGAGTTGCAGGTCCAGCTGGAGTGGATACTGCTTTGGGGAACTGGTTGGTGATTTCTTTTTTCTTGCTGAGATTTTTGCGTTGGGACCTGGATGGTGGAGGCGCTTGTGTCCCAGTTGCACTTTGGGGGACCGTATCTTGGCCGTCTTTGGAGCAACCGTCTCCGCGACAGCAACTATGCCACAGAAACAATGACGCACATAAATTTATCAACAAACGCAACCTCATCAGCTTTCAGGAATGTTCTAATTAAATTAACTTGTAGAATCATAGCTATGATTTTTGAGCATTACTGCAAAATATTGAGAGGGCACTCTCAGAGTAGATTTAAAACAAATGGTAGGGCCTCCTCGGGTTGTGGGCCACATTGCAGACGTTTGCTTACAGCTAGCCACGCCACTGTTTTTGAGGTACATATTAAAAGACAGCTGTGATGTGGTAGCATAAACGTAAGACAAAATATTGGCTAATAAAACTTAAGAGATACTGCATTTTATTTGAACATGTCTGCCGTTTATTATTATTTTGTTTATATTTTTTTTAATTAATATTTTTTTGTTCAATAATTTTTGAATTTAATAGATTTTAATAATGCATATATATAGTTTTTTTAATCTTTTTATTAATTTTTTTTCTAGTTTGTTAGAAATTATATAAATTGTGAAAATGTAAAACAGTAATCATATTTCAATTGTATAATATTAATTTTTTTAATTAGTTTTCTAAAGTATAAGAAAAACAATTCTTCTCTAAAGATTTTCTTTTTATTCATTTTTCTTGCAATTATAAGAACCCGCCTCCGGGTAATTAATAATTCCGCAATCTTTTAGGAATGAATTACAAATGGTTTAATAAATTTAATCTCAAACACTTTGAAGGAATTCTTATGGGTATAATTGAGATAGAATTCATACTACGTAATTACATTGTAAATATCACCAGCTTAATTAGATGTTAGAACGCAAATGGTGTTAATGTATTTAATTTTGTTATAAATTTTGCATGATTGTTTTTCATTGCAACCTACAAAATTTGCTGTAATGAAAAATCGTTGAGAAAATTGATGGTTGGTTAAATAAAGTTTTATTATATTATAATCATAGTGTTATAGTTTGGCTCAATTACTAACAATGTAATTTAATTGCAGATTTGCTGAAGAGGCTATAAATTATCTTCCTTGCTGCAAAATAAGGTAAGTTTGTAATTGTTCTATATTAAAATCTCATTTGCAGTAAATTTAAAAGATAGCTGCGCGATCGATAATCTTGACATCATATTTAAATTACTTTATGCAGAGAAATTTTAAATTAGCATTTAGAAGAGAAATAATATTATATTTGTTTATAATTTGAGATAAAAGATAAAAGTACAGATTATGAAATCAATACACTTAGAAATGTAAACAAAGCTTAGTAGCAAGTCTGGATTATTTTTTGAGGTGTTGGCTTTTCGCATTAGTTTTTTGTATTACAGTTCATCAATGTTACTCATGTAAATAAATATCGAATACTCTCATGATATTAATATCTTTTGAAAGTTTTACGAAATTGTTGGACAACTTGCTGTAAATATTTTAGCAAAAATACTTTTCAGAGAAAATAACTATACGTTCTGAATTTTAAGATGTTAAGGCGGCGAATAAATTAATAATAAGTATCTAGTTGGAGATCAGTGTGAACATAATCATCTCAGTTTAAATTATAGTTATAGTTTTTCTTAATATTTCGACAAGACATGTAATTAAATTTTATTTTTTTAACTATTCAAATTTAATAACTAGTTTAGTTCATTTTTGAACGCAGAAATTAAAATAAATTATTTATGTTTCAGTAATAAATTATTTTAATAACAGGTGATATTGTACTATTTGATAAAACCTGCTATATCACACATACTTTTTTTAGAGAGCTTAAACTTTTGAAAATATATAATTTTAACTGAAAGTCTAGTTGAAATATTTATTGCGCACAAGGGATGACTGCCTTGGGAATAAATCTATGAATTGAATATTCCATGATTTATAGATGGGATCGAATTAATATTTTGCTAGATATCTATGATCTATGATCGAATTTAATGTATGGAATATATTTTCGGAATATTTTAATTGCATATCCTATCTTGTTAATTTGTAATTTAAAACGCTTTGTTGTTTATTGTATAAAATATAACTAAGTTTAACAAATACATTGTTTTGCAGTAATTAAAAAAGTTTAAAAAAATTATATTAAGAACTTAATAGACCTATTCATTGAAGATTATACTTGAACTTAAATACTAAATAAAATTATTCATCATTTTTTAATTACTGTTGTTCTATATTATGTTGTTATAAATTATTTAAATATATTCAAAAGTTTCTAGAATCAAAAATAAAATATTGATTAAATAAAATTAGTTATAAATTGGAACGTCAACACTAAGAGTTTTAAATGCACGTCTTATTCTTATTTAATATTTTTATAATATAATTACAAAATCCAATTAAGTAATAGTATATTAATTAACAAAAGAGTAATGGTAGTTTGATAAACTACAACTATGACTACAAGGTCCATTATGAAAGTAATGCGCATTTTCTATACAAACGCTAAAAATTCTTCAAAATACTCTTTCTCTGCATCAATACACTTTCGGAGGTACGACTGGAAGGCACCCTGAAACTTCTCGACTGGAATGTCTTTTAATAACCTTGTAACATGCTTTTGGATGTTTTTCATGGACTCCCAATGCTTTTCTTTTAGCTCTCTCTTCAGTCGGGGAAACAAAAAAATTTGCATGAAGCCTAGTCGGGACGGTAAGGGAGCTGGGGGACAAGTGAGGTGTTGAGTTGGGCCAGGAAGTTGGTGACGATGAGGACCGTTAGGCTGGGGGCATTGTCATGGTGGAGCTTGATTGTGTCTTTGAAGTCAGCCCTCTTGCGCGCGATCTGGCGTTTCAATCTTTTGAGCACCTTGTGGTGAAAGGTTGAGCTGATTTGAGCTATAAACTCAAAATGGATATATAGATAATGAGCAACTTCTTGTGGCGGTTGGGATGATTTTGTGTGCCACGCGCTTCTCTACCTTTTCGGTTCGAGTCGTACTCGAACATCCAGGATTCGTTTCTGGTTACGTCTTTTTGCTCAGAACAGTCGGAGAAAGTTGGCGACCGGCTGCTTGGGAAAGGCAGATCCTCCACCACATTTTCCGACTGGATTTACCGGGCTAGGATAGATAGTAACGTGACAATAAAATCATGCGTATTACATTCATAATGGACTCCGTATTATAATAAGTAACTGTGAGATTGCAATAATGAAAATAATATTTATAAAATACAGAAACTTTGCACAAATTACAGATGTTATTGGTGTAGTACGTAGTAGCTTTGTAATTTAGTTTTATTGCTTTATTTTATTGATACCACACCGGTACCTGTGAAATAATGTTATAATTTTTTGTTATCATTATTTACCGGTTTTTTTAAAGAGCACTAAATTGATTCAACTATTTTCAGTAATATATTGTAATTATGTTTTATTTAAATTACAGAATGATAACCATCATAATAATATTAGTTTCTTTTGTGGGTGAAGTAGCTAAGCACTCTTTCTTTATGCTATCTATACTGGCGTTTAACCTCTTGGCAGGTCTATCCAAGCCGGCTGGATCAATAAGCAGAAAATAAATATATTCAATGTTATTTCTGGTGACTTTTTTCTGTTTTTTTGTAACTTCTATTTTTTCTTTAACCTCTGCTTTTTATTCTATTAGTGTTAGGTCAAAGCTATATTTTTTTATAATGATAAATTACTGCTATTAGCTTAATTTTACAGAGGCTTAACAATCTACATGCAAAAGACTACCGGAGTTAAAAAATAACGCGTTAGCAGTAGTGGGACTAGTGTTTCGGAAGTTGCAGAGTTAATTGAGCTGCAATTGGTTTGAAATTAAATTAGAAGAATTATTAAATTAAATTTCGAACTTGTTTTATGGCAAAAGGGGATAGATAAGGTTGAATAATGCTACTTTGCTAAATTTTAGCGCTATGGATAACATCAACAATAACTGGAAAAATTTTAAAACATTATTAATAAAACCATGCAAAGAACAAATGTAAAAGAAAAAAGAAAACATTATATTACAAAAAATATAGTAAAACTTATGAATGAATGAAAAGAAAAAAGAAATAGAACGATTACTAAATCAACATGATAGCTTTAATACACACAGAAAAGTTATAAAATTAACCAGAAGACACTATAATAAATCTAATATACTATAATATAATGAAAACATCGTTATGGACATAACAAATACACTAGAAGTATGCAAAGACTGCATTATACAATTATTTAATGATCAACGAGAATAAACAAATAACAAAGACACAGATACATTACATTAAAGAAATAAAAACTAGCAAAGCTATAAGACCATATGATTTACTAATTGAAGTTCTCAATCTCATTACCTAAAGAATGGCTAATATCAACTTTCCTAATCATACGTTAAAGATAGTTCTAACACTGGTTTATCACATAACATTTTAAAGGGTAAAGGCAGAGATAGGACAAACACTGTTTGTTTTTTTTTAGAACCGGTTAAGGATCTGATTTTTTTTCACTATTTGTTGTCATCAAAATAACCAAAAACTTTATGCCCAGCGTTCATCTCTATTTGAAAAACAAGCAGTTAAAACAAGTGTGTGAATCTACAATTACTTAGGGACGAACATTAATGGGCTATGTGACCATACAAAAAAATGCATAATAAGAATAGAAATGGTTTAGAGTACAATTAACAACATGAGAAAATTATTATGTGGTCAAAACCTAAGTTTAAAACTAAGAACGCGAATGCTTAAGTGCTACGTTTTTTTGTTTTTCTATATGGGATGGAGGCATGGGTTCTTAATAAACAGGATGATGGTGATAATTCTGAAAATTTTTTGAACAGACGGAATAACTATATGGGACTTGCGAGAAGAGAAATACCGCTTACTGCAACTGATAATACATATCCAAGGTAAACGCATCTTTGTAAGAAGAAGGATGTTTTGCTAAGACATCTGAGCTATAGCTCCAACTGTTTTAAGCAGCGGTATTAAAGATCCAAATTGCTATAATAATAGGCAACCATTACAACGGAGATGGCACATGAAGAAGAAGAAGCGCCAATTATGAGAGGGCGTGACTAGTTCTAAGTTAATCTTGATTTTTAGCGATTTGATTGGTGAAAGTATATTAAGAAGATTTTTGTAGAAATTGTCAGTTTATTAGTTTTTTTTTTTAATTATATACTACTTGCAAGGATAAACGTGATGTCTATGCATGTAATACATTGAACACAAGCAACATCAAGGTTTATTATGTTAGACATTTTTATAAAAAACTTGAGAAGTGAGCTGACGGCAAACGAAATAAAACCCTTAACCATATACAAGTGTTTGACTTTCAACTAAAGTAAAAAGATTTGTTGCAGTTTTTTAGTTTTATATTTCTGCACTAATGTGATGCTGCAAATGATAAAAGGATTTGTCACACAGCATCTAGTTCTAAAAAGTACATTCTAAATATATTAGTGAACAAGTTTTTACTATCGTTTGACTGTACGCGTTGTTAACAATAGTACCGCTAGGGGATCTCTAAATGTCAAACTGATTGTTAAACCAAATTTGTTTCTGCCAGTTTCTTTTGTTTAAACTTTTTTAATGAAACATGTGAAAGGTGTACTCTTTGTTTTCTCTCAGACTGGATGACAATTAAAAATTGACTAGACAAATGTCATTATGCAAATATAGTTGGATCCGGAACAAGAATCAGTTTGATTTGGACAAACAAATGAGAAATTGTACATGTAGCTATCAACACGGACAGCATCAAACGAAAAAATTAAACTTGATTAGATAAGGGAAAAACTACGCTCTCAGTAACAGCTAAAATAAGTCTGTTCACTATTAATTGTTGTTTTGTATTGATTATTTGTGTACTTGTTCAACCTTTATAGTTAAAAGTTTTGGAAACTTTAAAATCTTGGATATAATTTGTGATAATAGTTTTAATTTTAATGGGTTTATTTACTTTGTTAAATTATTTATTGGTGATTTTAGGTTACATTCTGGTAGTAATTTATAATTCTTAAGTCATCTCTACTGAGATACTAAGTTTAATTATTTTTTTTAATTTTAAAATTGTAAACTTAAAGTTCTACAATTATTACTAACTAGATTTATAATTTTAAGCATTTATTAAATACAAAACAAAAAAATAACTTTAAAATGGATTTATTGATTTTAAACTTTTGTTATACAAAAAATTATATTTATATCTACTCATTTAGATTTTGCAGTTTGGTTGCCACTTGGTTTGCTGAAGTTTATTGTAAGTGTTTGGATCATTGGTTGACACACTGAGATAAAACATTGCAGCACCACTATTCAAAAACAGTTAAGTAAAGAAATATTAAATGTGATAGATTAATTGTAAAGCAGTTGTATAACATGCAAACAGTCCTGGGTGATCTCCAACATGACTAAATTTGTTCTTTATTTACTGGAACTTACCTAATAAGCTGATAGTGCAAAAAAATTCCTTCAAACAAGTTTTAGAATTTTTGGTGCTATTTTAGCCGTAAAATGTACAATAATAATAATTATCAAATGCGCAATGCTAATAAATTTGTTTATACTTTTGTAAGCAAAATATAAATGTATCTGTTCTACTCATACACAGGCTGCAAATTTGCAATCTCCAAATGTAAAAGATAATTTACAATGGTCCTAAAGATTTTGAAATAGTGAAAAGTTGATAGCTTGTGTGTAAGCATCGGTTCTGCTTACACAGGACATTTAAAAGAGCGGCATATATGCGTACGCAAAATTAAAGTTGAGCTTTGCGCCATTTTCTATTCTGTTTTTACTTAATGCCAAATCAGATACAATTTTGTGTTTGAATTTTTTTATGTTGTATTTGTCCGCCTTTGCAAAAGATAATTTGTTAAAAGCTTTAATTTTACTACATTCAAAAATTTATTTCCACAGAAAGAAATAGTGCAACCTGGTAGGCTCTGCCTGACCGCAATTATAATTAATATCTAGGCCGAGGAGTTTTACAATACGAGAGTTTTATTAGATGCTTAGACTGAGTCTAATGAGTACGAAACTCAGTCTATTGTGGACTGTGGAGCAAGTGTACTA
The DNA here is from genome assembly GCA_963932245.1 of Tachinus rufipes. Lineage (NCBI taxonomy): Eukaryota > Metazoa > Arthropoda > Insecta > Coleoptera > Staphylinidae > Tachinus > Tachinus rufipes. Next base: position 86,144,434 of record OZ010743.1, read on the forward strand.
ATCCACGGGGCACCACTTATAAAGTTGATTATGGTTTATGATACTATTAAATTAGAGGAAGAAGGCCTAGTTGGTTTTACAAATCAATTTAATGAACCAAAAATTGACTTAAAAGTTAACTTTTTTAAAATATTTATGGTTCAAAAAGTTATTTAATTTAAACTCTGTTCATCAGCATCTTGAACATAGAAATTTTTTTATTCTGGTTTGTGTACTCGGCAAATTAAAACCGAAAAAATTCTTATTAAATGCTTAAATGCAATTTAACATATCATAAAGGGTGAGTAAATAAAAATGTGTTGTTACGCAAAAGAATAATTGATGATAATTTAATGAATTGTTGTGATGACGTTCCTAACCTAATCAACGGTGAAAATGCCGGGCTCAATCTGGACGAAGAATGTGGAAGATAAGTTGGCAGTATTTTCCATTTATTACAATGCTAAAACGAGGTAATTGCAAACAAAGATGTTATTATTGCTACGAAAGATGAATTAATAAGTCAATTACAAGTTCATATACAATTGCTGCAATCTCAACTTAAAACTAGAAATCATAACATTGATGTATGCAACACAGCATCCATAGATGTCAAACGGCCTAACACTCATAACATAACTCAAAATCGTTTGTCTTCTAATACTTGCAAATTAAATCAAATAAACGCTAGGAATATTGAGCTGCAACACAAAGTAATAGAAATGCCTACAAGCAATCTACAAAAATTAAATGAAAACACAGAAAAGCCGGAATATTCCGGCAATGACTCCAATAAATTACCAAACATCGAATCTTTTAAAAAAGTAACTTACAAAAAAAATAAAAAAACGATATAATGCAAACAAAATTATTGGAACAAACACCAATTGTACGTTTACAGCCGAACCAAAAAATTATGGATTTTTGTAAATAAGGTGAATAAAAACGTTCCAACTGAAAAAGTGCGTAGTTATATTCATACTATCTTAAATCACACGAATTTCACCTGTAAAAAAAAAACATACAGCTTCTTACAATGCTTTTAAGATCAGTGCTGATTTTGAGAAAAAATCAAAACCTATGGATCCTTCCAACTGGCCACAAGGTATTCTATTAAATCGTTAGTTTTTTCATGGAGGAGCACAAACAGGATCACATAATAAGAAACAAAACATCTAATCAGCAAATTTTCTGAAAGCGGTCTTAGCAATAGATCCGAAATAATCCACCACGAATTTAATATACTCTCAATAAATATTGATGGCATCAGAAATAAAATTAACCAGCTTGAAGCAATAATATATGGTAATAAATTTTCTGTAATTTGCATTAGTGAACAACATCTACTTTGGAATCAATAAACCTTAAGGTTGACAATTATGACACAAAAGCTCACTTTTTACGATATTTTTTCAAACGTGGAGGCGTCATGATTTTAGGGAGTTCAAACAATTATTTTGTGAAAATATTAATATTTGTAAATTTTCACAAGAAAAGCATTGTGAAATTGCTGGAATTTATATTCATCAATGTAATTGTATTGTTATTGTTATATATCGCTCTCCAAGTGGTAATTTTAATACATTTATAGACATATTATCCTCTGTTTTTAATAATATTGAGTGTTCGAAAAAACATATAATTTTAGCCGGAGATTTTAATGTCAGGTTTAATGGCAATGATCCTAATAAGTATCAGCTATTAGATCTTCTGCGAGGCTTTGGATTGGAACAATCTGTTGAATTTTCTACAAGATTGGGAAACTGTATTGATAATGTATTTACTAATATAAAAACATTCTATGCATCTCCAATAGAAACGGGAGTATCTGACCATCTACGAATAAGTTTTACATGTAAGTTATTTAAAACTTAATCAATTATTTCAAAAACATTATACTGTCCCATTACATCAGGGGGCAAAATAAAATTAGTAAATGCATTACAAAATCAGCAGTGGTCTTTTCCATCTATACGAGACTGCAGCAAGTTATTTAACCGTTTCCTTGAGGTATTTGTTTTACATTTTAATGATTCATTTCCAGAAAAAAAATTAGATATAGATAATAAATCTAAAGTGAACATTTTTTGGTTTAATTTTAATCTCTCTGATATGCGAGAGACACTTAACTTTATTTGTGCTTTATACAATCAGACAAAAGATTTTCAATTATTTGAAATTAGAAATAAATATCGGTTTAACTACCAAAATGAATTAAAAAAATTTAGAACTCTTGCTAACCAACATCACATTGATAACTCAAATAACAAAATCAAAGCCATGTTGGATATCATAAACTCAAAAAGGAATACAATACAGAGCAACACCAAAAGTAATCTGTCAATTAATGATTTCAATATCTTCTTTGCACAAGTTGCTGAAGATATTATTGACTCACTGCCTGAACCTTACAACAACCCATTAGTTTTAATATGTTATAGTGCTCGTAATGCTCCTTCCCATTATTTTAATGTTTTAACCGTAAATTTCCAAGTAATAAAAGAAGCAATTAATAGTTGGAAATCTAGTAAGAGCAGAGATATCTACGGTATCAATGTAGATATTGTACAATTTGTTGAAGAGTTAGTAGTGGAACCATTAACAAACTTAATAAATAAATGTATATTGGCAAACATCTATCAAGACTAGTTAAAAATTGCGCCTGTTATTCCTATTTATAAAAAAGGAAATAGAAATGATTTTAACTCTTTTAGACTTATTTCATTACTACCAATATTTTCCAAAATTTTCGAGAAACTTTTAAAAAATCAGCTATATTTGTACTTTGAAGAGTTTAAGCTGCTATCGGGTAGTCAATATGGATTTAGGGTAAATAGGTTCACAACTGATGCTATGTGCAATTTTGTTGACAGAACTGTAGACTGTTTTGAGAAGGGGCAATACTCATCTGCTGTTTTCATGGATCTATCAAAAGCTTTTGATTGTGTTTTGCACTCGTTATTAATAAGAAAGTTATACGCATATAATCTGAATCCTAACAGCTGTAGGTTACTTATGTCATATCTTTTAAATCGGAAACAAGATGTATATTATAATAACGATACTACAACTGAAACTGATAATAAACATGATGTACCACAAGGTTTTATTTTGGGTTTATTATTATTTTTAATATAAATTAATGACTTACCAGACTGTGATAATATAAGTAAAACCATACTATTTGCAGACGATACTACAGTTTTAAACACGGCAGGTTTGGAAGCCGAGGTATTTGAATTGTCTTGAGAAACACAAACAAAGCTTGCAGCTTGGTTTAACAATAATCGCCTTAAACTTAACGAACTTAAATCTTGCGAGTTATTATTTACATTAAGAAATAAAGAGTCAAATTTAGCAAACACGAACAAAGTTATTGGGCGTGCAGCTAGATGATAAATTAACATGGACAAACCATGGTGATAAAATATCAAAAACATTGAGCAGAAACATTTTCTTGCTAAAGAACTTGAGCAAAGCTTTATCAAATGAAGTACTTCGGAGTGCTTACTCTTCAAAAAAGATATAACTTGGTCTAACTAAAACAGAATTAAAACCAACAACTAGAAAAGAAATTCATACACACAACACACAAAGAAAAGGACACTTAAACATGGAAGTAAACCGAACAACATAAAAAAACCAAAGTATAACTGTCAAAGGCATTAAAGAATTCAATAATATACCAGAAGAAATTAAAAATATATGCAACATAAATAATTTAAAATGAAACTAAAAGAATATCTGATGAAAAAACAAATATAAAAGTTAAAACTACTAACACACATCATAAAACCACACGATGAGAAAAAAAATTCTAATACCGGGCCCCAGGATTCCTTACGGATGGATGGCAGAAAAAAAAAAAAGTCATATTCTCTATGAAGTTTTAATTTGGGGTCATTCAAGTTGTAAACACCGAGTATTTTTTTTGCAACGGAGAGGTTTACAAATTGTAGCAGGTATCGGATACAGGGAGGATTGCAAAGAGTATTTTAAGACTCTACGTATACTCACTGCTCCTTGTCTTTATATTATGTAATGTCTGATGTTTATAAAAAAAAATATGCAACTATATACAACTCATAAAAGTATTCAGGAACACAAGACTAGCTAAGTCCCAAACAAGTCAACGGTATTATTCAATTAGATACTTTAATGTACTACCACAAGAAATTAAACGTTTACCACTGCTACGTTTTAAAAATAAAATAAAAACTTTATTAATTGAACAGTCTTTCTACGATTGGAATCCATATACAAATTTTAATTTTTCTGCTTATTTTAATCTGTAAAATTATTTTATATTTATAGCTTTTAAACATTTTTATATTATGTCTGTTTTTTTTGCCTTATTTTATAATCTAGTCATATCTTTATTATTTTTAGCTACAACGTATTTTTATTTTTGCACATTTTTTATATTTACCATGTTTACCGTATTTTACCAAATGTCTGTATAATTTTAATTGTTTTTTTTTATACTATTTTGTTTATCAACACTATGTTTAGCAATAGAATTATTGACCTGTGTAAAGCTTTTGTTAAAATACCAACAAACTATTTACTATTTAATTGCCTTGCAAGTTGTCTTGTGCTTATGCATGGGCCATTTGCCACAGTAGCTAAAATATTCTTTTCCAATGCAATGGCACGTCGTTTGTGTGGCTTACCTGCATTTGCATTTAGAGGTTTTTGATCAAGACGATGAATTACATTTGCTGAAGGTTCAAGACAATCAGGGAATCGGTTTTGATATTTATCTTTGGCTGCATTTGCCATTTCAGTTGTAAGTGCCGATGTTTTTAGTGCTTCTGCCGCTTATGCTTCTACCACACAAACCGTCTTTGAATATGTACCTGACAACACAAATATATACTATCGCACCCGTTAATTGAGGGAATGGAGCCGCTGTAGATACTGACGAGGTCTAGTATCTGGTCTACTCACACTCTCATATTAAATGTAATTATGGTTAAGTGGACACTAATCATATATTAGACTAATGTCCTGAATTAATAAATGCCATAATTTTTTAACAAAATTTCCGGAGTTGGTGTTTGAACTTGTAACAAATTATGCGCCGAGATTCGAGTTAGGCGCTTCATCCAACTGAGTCACTTTTCAGTTCTGCATATGTATTTAAAGTATCAGCCATAATAAAATAGAAATATAAACTGACATTCATTGCATTGCCTACTTTATAATTTGAATATTATTAAAAAATTTGCTACGTTGCCAAGAGTATTTTTAATTTAACCCTACGGAAGTGGCGTCAAGTCTGTGAGACCCATATCAAAATACACACTTTCAGTTTTTTTTTTTACAAAAATATAGATAGGATATTAATAAATGAACTTTCTGTTGTAAGATAAATAAAAATTTATTATAAAAATGTCAAACAAACAAAGTTTTTCCTAAAACGAGACAACTAAACAAAAATTGCACCTAATTAAAATGTCAAAAAAAAAAAAATCATTTATAATTAAATATTAATATTTTCTTAAAAATTGCTAAAAAACATTAATTTTCAAATTGTATGGGGTTTCAAAAGCATTAAAGCAATTAGGGCACCAAACTTTTGGATGTGAGAGACGATTTTTGCGTTTTTTTGCAATAAAATGTAGTTTTTGAGTTTTTTTTATAAAAGAAGCACTTTGTTTGTGCTCTCAGAACTATTTTTGGTTGTGGTTGTAGATCAGCAACGGCAGAAGCATAATCTTGCCTTCAATCCCGTATACCTTGTGGCACATTCAACTCTTCACCGGTTGTACTGTGAATTATGTTATCATGATGTAGCGATGAGACTAAGATAACATTTTTGTACTTTTTTGGAACATAAGACACTATGGTTACATTTTTTTGAAATCCAAACATTGAAGAAAATTCTGGGCGACTTTTTGTATTTGTAAATTCCAGAGAAAGTTTTTTTTAATTTTTTTCTATAGTTACTACAAATGTTGTATTATGCTGATCAAACAACTTATTGACTAGATTAATACTGGTAAACCAGTTATCACATGTTTGATTTTTATTTGTGTCTGAAGTTGGCTCTATTAGTCTTAGAACAATACTACATTGTTTAATTTGTAAGAACCTTCAGGCTGCTGTCCAAAATAAATTTCTAAATTTGACCAGTATGTTGTAGCAGCATCAACCAAAGCAAATATTTTAACACCATATTTGTTTGGTTTGATGGTTATGTATTGTTTGAACCCACTGACGACTTATAAAAGCTTCAAATTTTTTGTCGATTGTTACATTTACTCTTACGCAGTATGCATTTGAAGGAATCAAAAATTGTTCTTATTGGTGCCAACTTATCAAACTGTTTTTTTGCGGCTCGGGTTGATAGATTGTAAAAACGTACAGCTTAGTGAAAACCGAAAACGCTGCTTGGACATAGTTATCCAAAACAGTTCAATTTTTGTCTCTTTTCTATCCCAAACTTCTTTAGTGTTAAGGCGACTGTTTTTTAATGTGCCAGCTAGATATAACAGTCTAAACAAAGCTTTAAGTTCAGTTAAATTAGTCGGTTTAACTGATCTATTTCTTGTGTAGTTATGTGCCACTTCTGAGATACATAAGTTTGTGTTTATAACTGATTTGTAATATATCCTCAGAAAAAAATAAAGACCAGCATTCTATTGCTGAGGTAGCATATTTTAGACAATTTTTCACTCCAGGAAGACTTAACAATTATATTTTCTTGTCTGGTTCTTGTATTTTTTTTTACTACAATGTTTTTTTCAAGCTGTTATTTTATCCTTACTTATGAAACGAGGAACTCTCGGTACTTTCAACGGATAAACAACATTTTCGATTTTATATGGACTCACAGTCTTGTTTAGAATTATTATCGGAATCGGTTTCTTTAATGTTATTATCCTGTGAGACAAGATCTGCTTCTGTATCGTCAGGATTTTCTTCAGCCTTAAGTTCCTCCCACATACGACGCAATTTTTCTTGCTCTTGTTCATAAGACATAACTAAATAGGTGAAAACATTTTTCAAATTATTATTATTAGATAACTTACCAAAAAAAAAGGTATATTAAAAATTAATATTATAAATAAATAAATATTGTTAGAGGTGGCGCCAAGTCTGTCAAACTTATTTTGTAGTAACTTTGTAACTCTATTAGTTAGTAGTTACACACTTTACGCTTGCTGTGCGGTTACTAGTTAACAAAATAGAAAGGTACTGAATCGTCCAAATTTGTACTATCATTACGCGAGCATTGTTGAGCAATATTATGAACGCCGGGTCTGTTAGACTTGGCGTCACCTCCGTAGGGTTAAATTTGATTTATTCTTCGAAAGTAATTTGTACATTTTTCAATATTTTTATTATTAATTTTCGATAAACTTGTTACGTTAAGTATGGGAAGTTAGGTTAGGTTATTACAAAAAATAACATAACTCAAATCTGTTTTTATAGGGGTTTTTATAGACACAACTCGATCTCGACATAAAGGTGTGCTCTTAAAAGAACGCGTACCGATAAACTTAAATTTGTATTACTATCTTCTGGACGATACGAGGAAACCGCACATCTAACCCTAATATTTTTTTAAAGCTCTTGTTAAAAGCACATTTCTCTTTTAAGTAAGGAAATTAATGTAATGTAAAAAAAAAATTATCTTGCAAAGTACATATTAGATTATCTTGAACTTTAATTAAATATAAAATTAGGTTTTAATTAATTAAACTCAATTCTGCTAAATTAGCAAAAGTGTGATTTAGAATGTTTTCATTGTCAGAATTGTCGATTTGATTTTACTTGTTGAAGGCTTTCTTTTGTCTTTTATCAAACACGATTACTTTCTATCGTCGCACAATGACTAATTAATTTTTTGTTGTTAACAATTAATCATTTTTTTAAACAATTAATTTCAACTTTGCTCACTTTAGCGTTAGGCTTTCATTTGTTATCAACACTGTTGCACAATAATAATTAATTATTTTTTTTAATTAATTTATATCAAGTTCTGTTTGCGGATTTGTATTGTATATTTTTGTTTTTGTTTTAATGTATTAATTAATTAGTTGGTCATTTGCTTAGTATTTTTATATCAAAATAGCATTGCTAACTAAACAGCGGCGTATTTTTCTATAAATTATTCTAATAAAGTAGATAAAGTTTCATTGTTAATTATTTTCAAAACATATAAAATAGAATGTTACTTATACATATAATTTATTCGGCGCAAATGTTAAAAAATAAATTTATAAGTATGGTGCTTGCGTTTTACGTGCAAACAGAGATAATTTATTTTATCTAACACAAGTTATATTAAATAAACAATTTGCCGCTCTTGAGCTTTTAAATTACAATGATAATAATCAATGTTTTAATAAATATAATCAATACTATAATGCATGTTTGAAATAAACACTTTATATGAGTTTTCAAAATGGAATAATTGATAAGATTTCTGATATCTATATTATATAAATACAATTAAATAGATTAATATTTTTCAATTACTTTTAATATCTGTTGAATGAATGTCATCGTTTTTTATCAGGTTTTTATCTTAACAATTTATTTTCTAATTTAGTATAGTATTGTCGTTGTAGTCGCAATGATATCAAATTGTTTGCCTGTGAACATTAGTTCTGCTGAAAACATGGATACTTTTAATAAACATCTTGACAACATTCTGAAAAATTGCACGGTAGAAGAATGTGATCAAATAATTAAGAAGGTTGCAGATGCCAAATATGCAAAAATGCCAAATAGTGACTATATTAAAGTGTATAATTATAATGAGTATGAAATTCTAAATATTGACACAGTGGATAGTAAATTAATAACAGAAAGAGTTGAAGATATTACAGATTTTGACTGTAACTGGGTTTTTCATAGAGCTATTAAAGAAGGAAATATAAAATTAATAACACTTTTAATTAATCACGGAGCTGATATTAAAAGCAAAAACAAAGATTTTGAAAACGCTTTGCATATTGCTTCAAGATATGGCCATGAGCATATTGTTAATTATTTAATTGATAATGCATTGTTTATTGATATTAGAAACAAAACTAATAATAGTTCGTTGCATATAGCAGCAATTAACGGTCATGCTGGTGTTGTTAAAATTTTACTAAACCATAATGCAAACTCGGATATCAAGAACGACGAAGGTAAAACACCTTTAGAATGTGCTACAAATGAAGATGTAATTATGGAGTTTCTTAATTTAAAATATAATTTATTAGAAACAAAATACAAAGAAGATCTACTATTCGAATCTATTAAAAATAACTGGAATCAAATATTTGAGGTTTTGATTGACAATAAAGTGAAAATTAATATAAAATCTTCTGATAATAAAGATGACAGTCCGCTAATATTAGCCGTAAGAAATGGTCAAACCGATATGCTTAAACGTCTGATTAAAAATGGTGCGGATGTGTTTTATAAAAACAAATTTAATAATGCAGCTATACATATTGCCTCTTCTAATGGGCATAATGAATGTGTTGAAGTGTTACTTAAGTATAAAGTAAATGTCAATGAAAAAGGTTTTCAAAAACGAACTCCATTATTGTGTGCAGCATGGTATGGACATATTACTACTGTTAATATTCTTCTTGATCACAAAGCAAACATTTTGAGTGTGAGTGAAAATTTATGGAACATATTGCATTACGCTTGTGATAAAGGACACACGGATATTGCTCAATTAGCTTTAGAAAAAGGAGGACAAATAGAACAGCGCGATAAATATGGACGAACGCCTCTTTATATTGCCTCATGGAAAGGATATAATTTAATAGTAAAACTACTAATTGAGAAGGGCGCTCAGGTAAATGCAAAGAGTAATTCATTTTTAACACCCTTGCAAGAAGCCAACTCTTATAATCACGGTACCACTGTGCAACTATTATTAAATCATGAAGCCGATAATAGAACCATAATCAAGAAAATTTGAATATATAAAATGAAAATATCAAAGAAAAAATGATTTTCAACAAAGTGCAGTACAATGTAGAATAAATTTGTATGTTGCAATCCTGCAATGTTAATTTGTAGCCTGAGTTTAGTCATACAAAGGAATAATGCTAATCTTTTTAGCATTGTAATGTGGCACATAAAATAATTATGAAAGAATATTAGAACAATTTATGCCAATTAATGCGTTTTTTTATTATCTAAACAAAAAAATTTATAATTAATTAGTTCGTTTTAGTGGTTAACTTTTGGCATGTTTAATCAAAAAAATGATTGTGAATAAATGTAAAAATAAATTTAAATGTTAATAAATATTTTACATCAATAAATTTTATTATTTTAATTTCATTATAACAGTGTTTTTATTTGATATTCTATATTTGGTGGCCCAGCAGAGTTTAATTCAAAATTATTGAGTTTTTGGTTGAGGTATTTAAAGTGCTATTTATTGTTAGTTCTTTGAAAATGTTAATAAAATATTATTTTGTCTATTTTTAATTACAAAACGTAATAAAATAAACATCTGGTGTAGTTGACTTATACTGGTGTGGTGAATTGATAAAATATTTTTGTCATATTTGACAATATCTGGAAAATTAATTTTAGACATAGGATTTTTTCAAAAGAAGTTGTAAAAGCTAAAAAAAATTATCAGGGAAGTAGCTCAAGTTTACTTTTTTACAGTTATATCCAACTGAGCAACATTTGTTTAGTTGTAGCTACGCATTTGAATTTGTAGATGTAAAACAACACAATAGTTATCACTTTGTTAAATCTAAACCTTTTATGGCATAGTTAAATGTGACTTAAATGTGCTTAATAGTTTTTTTGGAAAATTATCTACTGCAAAGTGTACTAGACGTTGTAGAAAAGTGATACAAATAGAAAGAGCTATAAGCGATCTCCGGAAAAACGGAAATTGTCTCTTTTGAAAGACAACGAAAAACCAAAGATTTAAAAAAAATATGATGTATGGAGCTACGCTCTCTGTGACAAAGCAGGTAAAATACTTGAACTACGCTTGGACTAAATTAACTTAACAGCTTTTCTGAAAATGACGCAAATAGAGACGGACATCAAATATGACTAGATGGCTATATTTGGTCATGATTGCACTTAACATTACATTTCCACTACTTGTATGTGAGTGAACATACTATTCTCAAGAGGTACAGCTACTAAACTGGGTCAGGTACAAAAGTTGACATGTTTGCTAATGATAAGAGACAAATTAGAAACGACAATAGAGGACAGCTAATATGGATTTAGAAAAAGAAGAAGCACACAGGATCTAATATTTATAAAAAGACAGCTAAGTAATAAAATGATAAAAAATAATAGTGTTGCACGTATGCTTTGCTGATCTTAAAAAAGCATTTGATAGAATAAAGAGAGAGGATATATAGAAAGAACTAAAAAAGAGAAAAATTGAAAAGAAAATAATAAACGTTGTTAAAAACATGTTTACCGAAAACAGAAACATAGTAAGGATGAAAAACTGAATCAAGAAATAAAAATAAAAGGAAGAATAATAGAACAGCGTAAGCAATAAAGATATTTTGGAACAATAATACAAAGCAACGGAAAATTACACAAAGAGATTGGGTATATAATAAGAAAAACAACAAAATTATTTAACATGTTAAAAAACACTGTCTTCAACAGAAAAGAAATATTGAAAACCACAAAAACAGAAATAGTTAAAAAAGTAATCAAACCAACGTTAACATATAGTAGCAAAACATGGACAATGACGAGAGAATAAATACAAAAGAAATAATTCTTTTTTTTTTAAGATTGAAAACAAAACAAGAAAAGATAAAATAAGAAACATAAAGCCAATACAAGTAGAATTACGGAAGGTCAAATATATGGTATAAACATATCAAAAAAATGAGTGAAGAAAGAAACACCAACATATATGAGACAAGAGTAACAGGAAAACAAAAAAAGAATAGAACAGTGCAATAATAGAAAAAGCTACAAGAAAAGGAAACATTTGTGAAGAAATAAAAGAGATAGCCAACGATAGAAAGAAATCGCGTGAATGTTATACAAATTAATAATGTACGCCTTACACCAAAAGGTAAGAATAAATATATAAATAAATAATCAAAAAAATAATTTTTAGTGAAAATACGAATGGACAAACAAACTATTCAAGGAAACCATCTGGTATACAGATGCCCGACCAAAGACCAATTTTTGAGTAAATATACTTTGGTTTTCCAAGCAATTTTAATTGTTATGCTAAAAACATGATTCAGTTAATTAAATCTAAACTGGTTAATATTTGTATAAACAATAAGGAAGCATTGGCAACAAATGATAAAGTACTTTTGGTCTGCGTACTAGTGTAAACTAATTAATCTAAATCTAAAAAAAAAAAATAAGAATATTTATCGCACTTAAACCTGCCTTGATTGAGAAAACAATAATCCAAAGCAAACTTACCGCGCAACTTGTAAAAAATCTGCTAGGAAATAAAGCACATATGATTATTTCTAACAAGACTATCATGAAGCGTGGTATTTTACATACGTTTAGTTAACCTACAAAGGCTTGAAGGATTAATATCCGGATACTGTGGTTTGAGTAAACACCTGCATATAATGGGAATATACGAGGGTGGAGTGAAATATTTCGGGTTTTGTATCTATACACGGAGCCAATGCCTAATATTACGAAAGGATTGCACAATTTTATTTTTTATCAATCTTACAAATCTTAAAACAATTAGTTTTTTGACATAATAACAGTCTATCAAAATAAACGTGATTTCAGTACAATGGATAAGATTGAAATTTGTGATTAAATTTTTCTTTCTGACTTTAACGTAACCGATATTAAAAATGAGCTTGATTTAACATTAGGTGATTCTACTCCATCAAATACAATAGTTAAGCAGCGAGTTGCTAAATTTAAAATGGATTGGACTAGCACCAGTGATGAACCACGCAGTGGACGGTTTATCGAGGTGACTTTTATTTTATACGAATATTTAGCTATGAATAAGCTTTGCGCAAGATGAGTGCCATGTTTGCTTGACACTCGAACAAAACGCAATCCATCCAAATTTTAGCGTCGATTTATTACTGTTGATGAGATTCCATGAGGGTCTATTGCTACACTTTTGAGACTAAACAACAGTCTAAACAATGAATTGCAAAGAGGAACTAGCTCCAAAGATGGCAAAAACAGTTGCATCGGTTTACAAGATTTAATTTTTATTGATCATTTTTACAAAGGAAAAACCATCAATATTATGCTAGATAGAAGACGGCAACATTTGGCAAAAAAGAAAGTGTTATTTTACCATGACATTATCCCGGTTTACACGTTAGTTTTTGCGAAGACTATAATCCATCAATAAATAAATAAATAAAGTCTGATTTGCTTTGACACCCATATTCATCAGATTTTGCTCCGTGCGATTTTTATCTGTTTCTAGTTCTTAAAAAGGAGCTTGGTGGAAAGAGGTTTGCGAATGATAATAAAGTCATTGACGCTGTTAATGACTATTTTAAGGTTCTCGACAAATTGACTTATCAGTTTGGCATAACTGCCTTAAAACATTGTTTGTAGACTTAATTAGAGACCATTTTGAGAAATAAACACAAACCAACCTATGTCGCGGTTGTTTGGAGGACAAAAAGACGCAATTACTATCTACTAATTAAATGTGTAGCATACAATATGCAACGCACATATTACTATAACAAACGCAAGCTAAATAAAGACGAACTTTGCAAAAGCTCCTGTAGTGCAAAGACGTTGAAGGACACAGTAATTTGTAATACTATACTCTATGCAGCAACTTGTTCAGTTTATTGGTTACGCAAAAATACAATTAAATTGTGGTGGTCTGGATACAATGATTTACATTTAGAATGATTTTCTGGCGCTTTGTTCTTCAGTGCTTACTTCGTACTGATTGCTACATTGGAATTTGATAAAAACAATTAATCGTTTTTGCAATGAGTTCTGCACAATCTACAGGGTTGCAATTACTCTACTATCATATGCGGATCTTGAGAATATAATGACATAACATAACAAAGATTGAACTCAAGTTTTTTTTATTTTTATTTAAGACTATTTCGACCGCTACCTTGATTTAGTATTGTAACAAAAACAGCAATTTTGGCAACATTGCTTGTTTTATCATTAATTTGATAATTTATTTATTTATTACTAGTACATTTAAAATAAATAAAAGTATATTTTATTTTGAAAACAATTTTGATGACTTGGAAACTACATTTCTTTATTGACAATCCTTGCTAAAGTTTTTGAACTGACTCTAGCATTGGTTTAGCTTACTATTTGTCTAGTTTGTTTACAATCTAAATAATTTTAGCAATTGTGGAACAAATTTGAAGAGACGAGAATGAGTAGTATGTAGCTCATTATTTTTTATTTGTTTAAATTGTGAACTAAATTGAATTTTGCTATTTAGAGTAGTGACGTTTTTCATTTAACTGTACGTTTGTTCCAAATCATGTTTTTGTTTTAATAATTAAACAATTGTATAAAAACAACAAAACCAAATGAGTACATAAGTACTTTATTAACACATGTAATATTGAAAAAAAAACAAGAAGACAATCAAAAAATTGACAAAGAAGTAAAAGCGGAGTTACTATTAACAACATGGAATATGCAGACGACACTATATTGCTGGCAACTACAGCACAAGATTTCAATGAACAACAAAATAACCACAAATAAAACAAAAATCTTGATTAAAGTTTGTTTTTTTTACCTTTAGTGGCTCTTGAAAATGACTTTCGGTTTTTTTATTTGCTTACAACTTTTTGTTATACTGTCGTTGTCAATCTAGTCTAGATTTGGAGCTAGTTTGAGGTAGGCTATTACTTTGCGGATTTTTACGCAGCGACTGCGGCACGAATGCTGCTCCTATCCATCTACTTTTGCATTTTTTTTTCTTTAATTTAATCTGTATGTTATTTATTCTAATTGTTTATTTTTAAATGCGTTCTTCCTTTATGAAGAGTTTATGCAATTTTATTAGTTGTATTTCTTTTAGCAGTCTTAAGTTAATTAGTTTTATTTAAAGTGATTTCTTTGTATCTTTACCTGTGATTACTTCTTTGTATTTTTTTGTTGCCAGGTATGTTCTGACCTAACCTTTGTTATTGTGATTTTCTTCAACATTTTTTTCTTCTTTTCTTTATATTTGTTTTTACTATTCTTTGTAAACATTCTTATTTTGTCTTTTATTTTTTGGTATGCATAACTGTCCCGTTCTTCCTTATTTTTATTTTTTGTATTTTCATTGCTTTGTGTTGTTTTTTGCTTTTCTTGTCTCTTTTTTTTGTGTTTGTTTTTTATTGTTTGTTTTATGTTTTTTTATTGTTGCTAAAGTTCTTAGCGACCTCTATTTATTTTCATCGCTAAGGCGTTTCCTAATGATTGGTGATTTTTTTTATATGCCTCGCATTCTAATAGAGTGGGTTCTGTATTATAGTGTGTTTCTTTCTGAACGAATAGACACTTTTTATTTATTTTAAATCTTTTTTAATTTTCTTGCAGTGTTTTCTTAGATTTGTGTTATATAATAACACGTCGCGAGATTATTCTCTACCCTTTTTTTTATATCTGAGAATAATTCTTTTGTCCATTCCTCTTTTTCTCTTTGAATTAAGATAATAATAGAACTCTTGCGACTATTACTAAAAATATTAAATCCTATCGCATCTACAAGAATATCGGTGAACCTTTTTTTCTAGAGAAAAATTGACAAGTACAGCGCCGTTTTTAAGTTAAAATTGGTTCTTATACGACAAAACGCCAACCAACTCAATATCCAAACGATAAGATTTTAGTTATGACTCTTTTTATATGTTGAATTACATACAATATTCTATGTCTTCATGTTTTTGGTTAAAGATTTAAAGTTACGTTTAACGAGTAAAAAAGTAATAAAGAACTGATGCTAAGTTGTTTCTTCGCAATACATTTTTAAAAAGTGACGTTTTTGGTCACTTTTTAAAAATTTATTGCGAAGAAACGACTTATTGCATCAAATTTCTACACAGATTGGACTTTCTTCTACAATGTGTGAAAATTTTATTCAATTATATTCAGGCGTTTTCTTGCTGAGTTGGATGCTGTAAACCCATATAATAGCGCAACTATTCTTGCCCTTTAACTTAAAAATTATGTCGAGTATATGATTAAATTGACATCAAAGAACATAGTTACATGAGCAAGAGATTTTAGAAACAAGTAAAGGCGACAAATAACGAGTGAAGTACAATTACGGATAGAGAAAAAACAAAGAAATTAAGCAGTTTACAGCTTTAAAATACCTAATAATAAAAATAATAACAATAAATAATCTTTATTTTATACAAAGTTGCAAAACATTGAACAAATATAGAACCTACACTATTACATAGTGTGTTAAAAAACATCATAAAATATTTAAAGAGGTAGTTATATGAACCAAAATAAACAAATAAGACTTAATAAACATTGGTCTGCAAAGTGACGGTTTTGGGGATAAAAAATTTTTTTTTCTAGCAAAAACAAAAAACTTAATTATTTAAGATGTTTGAAGTACACTCTTTTTATTTACAAGCAGACACATTATTTTAGTCTATAAGATATTCAAACTTTTTCAAAAACTCTTTTATTGGCACGGATTTGTATGCTTTTTGATTAATTTGTAGCTACCGCTACATGAGAGTACTATAGAAAAAATCTAGAAGGATTAAATCAGGCAAACTTGCAGACTATAAAACAGGTCCGTTTAAAAGTTTATTATAAATACTTTCTAACGGCAATCGAAAAATGTGCTGGAGCACAATTATGCTGAAACCATATTTATTGCTTTTGGTCAATTGTAATGTTGTCAAAAATATCTTAGATTTTGTTCTGCAGAAAGTTGACGTAAGAACGCCTATTAATTTTTTTTTTAAACAACAGGACATAGAAACCAAATATTTAATAAAAAACGTGTTTAATGTTTAGATTCCATTAGAGCAAAGGGACTTTTGTCGGCCCAAACATGCGTATTGTGGAAATTAATGATTTCATTTTGTGTGAACTCGGCTTGATCTGTAAAAAGAACATTGGCAAGAAAACGGGGGTCTTTAGCTTCATTACGTAGAAACCAGCAACACAAAACCATTGTATGATGATCAAGTGGATTTAAGGCTTGCACTCGTTGTACATGGTACGAATAAAGTAGCTGCTTGTGGTGGATTTTCAAAACAAGAGGAGTATTAATTGCACTTATTCCTATCTTGGCTGTTTTTCTTCGCATATTCTGAATTGCGCTCTATACGTGCTAGAATTTTGTTTTCTGCTCTTAGAGTAAAACCTTTGTCTTCCAGATAAATGGCACTGTTTGTTGAATGAACCGGTATTACGCAATCTTTTTGATTAATTTAAACATGTGAAGGAATTTATTGATTGGATAAGCTTCAACATAAAAACGTCTCGTTTTGGTTGCAATACCATAAGCACAAAATGAAAATTTGTGCACTGACAACAAGAGTCCAATACATAATGTTTATTTCACAAACCATCAGCTAACTATGATAAAAAACTGCAAGGTTTTTGTAAAATATAAAAAGAAGGTTAATAAAGACTAACATTCCATATCTTTAAAACCGTTACTTTGCGGATTTTTTTTGCTAATTTTGGTTTACACTGCTATTTCTTTAAATGTTTAAAAAACAAAAAATTTTGTTTACATTATAAATGAACTATAATTTGTGCAAATGATATTCCGGCACAGAATATGGTTCTATGATATATCTATTTTCTTTTACAATTTTTAGTTTGAGATTTTTTTATAGCAAATGGAAGTTCAAGACACAAGTATTTGGCACCTTATTAAAAAACGATAACTAATGTCTGAAAAACATATAGATTTACTTATGCCTAGTTGTTACCTAATTTGTGATTAAAGGTTTTATTGTCAAAGTAACGTGGGTGTTTTTAAAGAAAAGGCAAGCATTCTTAAATGAATACTGCAACAACTGTTAAACAATTATTTTATTGAAATACTTTTTTGAATGCTTCTCTGACACTAATGCCAAGCATGTTTCATAAAAATTTTGCAAACTCAGTAATCGATATAATTCGGTGCAGCTACCCCAACGTAATATACCAAACCGCTAAATTGACACAAAGTTTGAGAAGTATACTATTTTTGTTTTAGTACTATTAATGCTCAGTTTACAGAAAACATATTCTACATGCTGGATTCATTTCAGTTTGTCGTCTATAATTATTCTTAGTAGTTTAGTAGATACAGTAAATTCAATATTTTTGATTGAATATTTAATAAATTATTGATTATAAATAATAAGCACAAGTTTTACTTAAAATTAAAACTAAACATACATGAGATCCATTAGTTAATAATTCCATAAAATCAGTTGCTTGTCATTAGCATTGCTAACAATGTTAAACATGACGTTACCATTTATAATTATAGAAAACAATTCAATTAATGAAATGTGTTTACATTGACGTAAGATTAAGAATTAAGATTTTTCAATTAATTTTTTTGTATTGTATTTACTATACAGTATTTAAATACATTATTATTGATTTTTATAATTAATGTTTTTATATATTTATAAACTCACAATTTTCATAAACCACGAGAAAATGCGCATATATTATTACAGCGGAGAACCTGTTTGTTATTAGACCCCACAATTATGCAATACATTTTAAGTTTTATAAAAAGCATGAATTAACCAACGAGTAGTACCGCGTATTTGTCGAATATTTTGTTATATACACAATCGTTTTATACTTTACAAAAAATTAAAATATTATCATATTCCGTATAAATGTGTGTAATTTAATAACTTAACTAAATCAGGCGTTTCTATGTGAGTATCTTTTATTTATGAAGATCAATTTATTTATAATTATATTTAAGGAAAAATTACATGTAAAACCTTGCGGCCTTCATTTGTATTTCTAATGGCTATTTACTTACTTTTTGTTATTGTTATTGTGGTTCTGCCGTCTTTAATCTTGATATGTTACAGCTAATAACTAAATGTAATATTCAGGAAATTTAAATTATTTAGATACGCTTTGCTTCATAAAACAATCTCCTAATAGATGATGTGGAATAGAGATTTTTTATTGATTATAACTTTGGCAAAGATGTTTAAAAGTACAGCAAGTTTTTGTTACTATTTGGCGCCAGTTCACTTTTCTATGATAATGACGTCTTGTCACTCTTTATATTCTGAACAATAGTTTTTTTGTGCGTGTTTAATCTTATATTTTATTACATTATGAAGCTATGCGGCTACAATTAATTATTTTTTTTTTATATATATTCTAACAATATAAGTAATTAATATTTATTATGATATTAATTTAAAAATTAAGGCAGTAATTGTGCATGTAGTTTTTAATTTAATTTAATTATGTTATAAAATGTTATTAAAATATTTAATTAGTAGAAAATTCTCAAAAAAATTGTATTACTAATACTTATTTATAATATTATAGATATACATGATGAGTGACTAACGCACACTGGCTCAAAATTCAATTCTAGATAAGCAAAATTAAGTTTATATTTTTATCAACAATTAATATTGATAGAAATAATAAAATTAAATAGATATTGTTTTTGTTTTGAATAACCATGTTTGCATACTTTGTAAAAATAGTTGGGTATTAAAATAGTATTAAAAACTGAATGTACCATCAATGTTTTATAAATTGATCATATTGCTAAATTGGTATTTTAAAAGAAGTTTTATAACATTTTTTTATTTATTTTGGTTAAAACCTTAAATATGTAAAATAACTAATTTCATAAATGGCCATTTTTGTTCAGAATATATCCGAATATGTCTTAACAAATTCTTAGATTTTATATGTAACATAATCTAGATTTTGATATTTATTATTAACAAGATTTAATTTTGGTTTTTGTTGAGCAATAATAACTAATGATTTAATAAAATAAATAAATAATTTATTGATATTAAAAAGGTTGTCACATTAATACATATTTATAAAATTTTTATTCTTTCTTTTCGGTTTTGTCGGATTTTTTTGGGCTGAATTTGTAACAACATTTGGCTAAATGGAAAGCGGTTTCCTTGACATCATCGAACTTGTCTTTGGTGCATTCTTCAACAATCTTGTTGGCAGTTGCTTCATCATATTTTTTCAAGAGGTTAGTTTTAGATGCTTCTACGTCAATTGAACCATCTTCTTTAATGGTTTTGATCTTCTTGAAAATGCAAACGTAGAAATCTTTTAATTCAGCATTATCAGCGGGGAATACACCTTCATGTTTGGACTTCTTTACGACATCTTCATCGACTTTGCTTTCAGCAATACATTCCTTCTTGTATTCCTTGTATTTGTTCTTGTCTTCTTCGCTTAATGGGGAGGCCTGAAATATAATATTAATTAGTTTAATTACGAGGGAAAACTATTTTAAGAAAATGCATGGCGGGTTTTTAATGTGATTAACTGTGAAATTTTGAATAACTACTCTAAACTTATTGTATTGTAACGTTCACGCATCATTCTATATTAAAATATAGAATAGTTTTTGAATTATTTTGCTTCTACTTTGTTTGCAAATTATATATAGTTTGAGTAATAGTTTATATTAAAGCAAATTTATTTTAAATTTGAACAAGGATCAGTAGATTTTTTTGTACATAAATAAAATGTTTATTGCTTTAATTATATATTTAAAATAATTACATAGTTTATAATTATAATAGTACACAATTTATTATTATTTAATTTTGTATTACCTGAGCCAAAGCGACGAAGCCGACGATTAATAAAACAGCAAAGAATTTCATGTTGGTTGGTTGGTTGGTTGGTTGGTTGTATCTTGTAGAGTATACAAAGACTGAATGTAATTTTAAATCATAAATCCAATCCTTTTATACTACTCTTCAAGGTTAAAAAAAAAACTTTTAACCACATATTTAAATTTTAAGCTTAGTTCACGGTCAAGAACGTAGAGAGTATCACATTGATTGATTGCAAATTGATGTGAATTATGAATTCAATATTTACATATGTTTTCATTTAATAAATATCATATAAGAATATGTTTAATCAATGTATTATTACTTATAATTATGTCAATTATAATATTGAAAAGTATGCCTGCCTGCTGCGAGGTAAACAAATTTCACCGTTAAGTTTTTTTTGCAATGAATAAATTTTATCTAAATAAGATCAAATTTCTATATGTGCAGAAAATTAACTGTAAAAGTTTCTCGAGCTAAATGGAAGAAATAAATATTTGTTTTGTATTAGTTATTATTTGCTAAATTTTAGTTATGTGTATAATAAGTAATTACTGCTATTACGTTTGCTATTAATGTTAATATTATCTGTAAATTTATTTTCAATTACATAATTTTATTGATTGATTGAAAATTAATTATTAAATATTATGAATAATTTATATACATATTTATAACATTCTAAATTTAATTTTATCTTTAGTACTTAAATGATATAAGATGGGTTTTCCGATCAATTATAATTTTTATGATCTAAGCGTTACTCATTAGTGATTAACACGTTGATACAATTATATTTATTAAAATTATGTTTATAACAACTTTATAAATATTTTTAATCTTATTATGATCGCAAAAATGTACAATTAGCAAAAAGACAATTTTTTTGATTGTTCACAGGTAAATATTCTGGACTATCTTTTGGTCTTCTCATGAACAAAATTATAAACTACACATAATTATTTTATTACGGTCGTTTTATTTTGGGTTATATTTTTGTATTCTCCTCCATTAAATGCAAATTAGGGATTTGTATTTTAATTATTATTTGTTTATATATTTATATTTATACTTGCTTATTATTTGTTGATATCTTAAGTACGAAATATATTATCTAGAAATTATGAGTTGGCATTATGATTTATATTGCCTGCTTATAATGCCTTTGCTGTTACAAAGATTTGTTTATATAAGTATCACTTTATAATTAAAATAAATAAAAGTTGTTGAAATTGTCACTGTACGCTTTATTATTATATTAAAATGTGTGCCCACAGATGGACTTAATTATACGTGTAAACATTTTTATTGAACATTTTTTGAAAAAAGTAATTTTTTTTAATTTTTCCTGTTTGTTATATAAAAACAATTCACGTTGAGAAACTCTAATTTTGTTGTTATTTTTGTCTAAAAAATATAAAATTGTAATTTTGCAAAACGAAAACTTTATAAATAAAAAATTTGTTAAGCGTATATTATAATATTATGAGCGTATAATAAAAAATCGAAAATTTAAAAGAACTATTTTTATGGGAGTTATAAATACTAAGATAAAATTAAAAAAATTGTTTTTTAATTTGAATGTTTTGAGACAAAAATCGTATTTATTTAACTTAAATAATGATATTGGGTAAATAACAACCAGCAGTTTTATTCAGCATGAAACCTTCTTACTTCAACACATTTTCTATCCTCTTTTGAAACTTATTATAAACATTGATAATAATCTCTGGTGTTACTGTAGCAATAGC
Source organism: Tachinus rufipes (assembly GCA_963932245.1). NCBI lineage: Eukaryota > Metazoa > Arthropoda > Insecta > Coleoptera > Staphylinidae > Tachinus > Tachinus rufipes. The sequence continues at coordinate 86,166,923 of OZ010743.1, forward strand.
ATCAGTAATTTTGTTTTTTAAAATCTCAATATTATCTTGCATGTCCGTGGCATACACTATAGGCTTAAGATAAACTCACAGAAAATAATCCATTGCGATTAGATCTGGAGACCGAGTTGGCCAATGTATTGGTCCATTGCGACTCATCCAATTTGAAAAATAATAATTATTCTTTATTTACGGTATAAGTAAAACCATTTACATCTACATAAAAATACAATGAATATAAACAATATAATACATATATAAAATAATCAATATAAAAAACAGAAGCAAAAGATCGACATTAAAAACATAATATAATATAAAATACATAACATTTAATCAATATGACTCAATTGAATCTTAAACATAGATTTAGAACAAAAAAATTTAAATTGTTTGTTAAACAGTTTTCAAATCTACAAATTCTACCAATGGGGTTGTGAAACCCATAATTAGTAGATTGTGTAAATTCTCTAAATAATGAAGTCTGCCTGGTACGTCGTTCACTAATAGGAATGTAGAATGGAAGAGATACAAGTAACTCAGGACAGTCTACTTCAGACATCACTAGACCACGCAAAAATGAAAGATCTGATCTTTTGCGCCGAAGTTTTAGTGACGGTAAATTGTATAGTGAAGAAATGTAATTGCAATCAAAATTAACCGACAATATACCAGATCTATAGGACAACAGACGAAAAAATTTGTTTTGAACACGTTCAATATCCTGACTATGGATCTCATAGATAGGGCATCAGACTGACGGAACGTACTCTAAATGAGAACGCACCAAGGCACAGTATAGTAATTTAAGAGCACTTGGAGAAAGATCAGCTGACATCATATATACAAACCCCAGCATTTTTATAGCACGATTACACATGTAGCTGATATACTCAACAAACGTAAGTCAAAAATCAATCAAAAATTACACCCAAGTCTTTAATTTGTGTCATTTGTTGTAGCACCTTGGTATCGATCATATAATTGGACGAAATTTTGCTTAACGTTCTATTAAAACTGATTGCAAAACATTTATTAGCATTAAACAAACGGTTATTAATAAGACACCAAGCAATAACAGAGTCTAAATCTTGTTGTAAAAGACTGCAATCATTGATAGATAAAATACTTCTATAAATTTTTAAATCATCTGCAAATAACAGAAATGATGATAAAGTAATACAGTCAGAAAGATCAATGATAAAAAGTAAAAATAAAATTGGTCCGCAGTGAGATCCCTAAGGAATACCTGATGGAACTAAAATAAGATGTGAAAGAAAGTTATTGATTTTTACACACTGCGTTTGGTATTTTAAAAAGCAAGACAACCAAGAAACTACTGCATTATGAAAACCCAAGTCACGAAGCTTAGCAATCAAAATATTGTGGCTTACACGATCAAAGGTCTTTGAAAAGTCGGTGTAAATAGAGTCAACTTGAGTTTTGCTTTCAAATGCGTTTAAAATGTAGTTTTCGTAAGAAAGTAGATTGGTAAGTGTAGATCAACCCTCACGAAACCCATGCTGTCATTTACTAATTTACTTTTGGACATCCAATGTATTTGACCAGTTATAATTTGATCAAATAATTTTGGAATAGCAGATTGAATGCAAATGCCTCTATAGTTTCTAATATTTTCTTTAGCACCAGATTTATGTAATGGCATGCCGATGTATTTAAACAAACTTATATTTGTTTAAATACATCGGGAAATTTAGTTTCATTTAATAAAGCGTTAAAAAGTAAATGTAATGGTTTTGAAATTGAATAAATTCAATTCTTTAAGAGCATAAAAGGATTAGGTCCAGTGCTAAGATTAGATTTAAGGCTTGTTATTCCATTAAAAATATCAAACTTAAACAATAGAGTTGGATGAATTTGAGAATTATAAACGGAAAAGAAAAAAACTGCAAATTTGTTTACAAGATCGTCACCATTAATACAGGTTTGATCACCATAATACATTGTAGCTGGAAAAGCATTAGTTTTTCTAGCTTCATTTACAAATCTCCAAAAATGTTTTTGTTATGGTAATATGTACTGCTTGTAAAGACGTGCGTTCAGATTTTTACATGAAGTCCGAAGAGAATCAAATTCATTGTAATCAGAAAGAAGTTCTGAAGATGTGCTATTTTTTTAGTTTAGTAAGTGAAATTAATTCCGTGCTAAAGCAAATAGGAAAGTTGTTGTTATGCCACACTCTTTTAGATACATAACAATCAATTGCATAATACAAAACAGAATAAAATTAATCAACACATACATTAATATTTTATTTGTTAAAAAGAACAGACCAATCAACGTTCAACAAAAAATCATTGATTGCGCTGAAGTTGGCACATTTAAAATCATTAAAAACGTAGTTACAGTTTAAAATATTACAAGAAGTATCACATTTGACATCTATCACATAGGCATTATGATGTTGACTTATATCTAATAAAACATCTACAGCATTTATTACAGTAATATTATTACAATCATTAGTAAAACACAAATCCAAAAATACATCCATATTGTTTGGTATGGTTATATATTGAACACAGTTTAAAAATCCAAATGAATTAGCAACTAAATGTCCAGGGTAGTTTTTGTTGCAAGTAACTCCAGTTCCAAATTCATTATTTAGCCACGTTGCTTCTGGTAAATTGTAATCTCTTAGTAGAATTAATTTATTATTAGGAAAGACATCAGCAAAAGATTCAACGGAGTAGCAGTGGTCAGCATATTTAACCGAACGAGGGGGTAAATAAACTGCACCAATTATGTACGATACAAACTTAAAGTTGACAATTACAAACACGTGTTCAACACTTAGATATGGCGGATGTACTAATGTCCACTTTAGATAACTTCTAACCGCAATCAATACGCTACTTCCGCTTAATTTAGGGCTAGTTAAATTAGACCGATCACATCTAAATAGGTTATAGCCAGTTAGTCTTAGTTCTGAGTCAGTGATGTCTTTAGATAGCCAAGTTTTAGTTAAAACAATAATGTCATAACTTGACAAAGCTACAGCTAACAAAAGTTTTTTAGTTTGGTTTTTATATCTCCAACGTTTTGGTAGTAAATTGAGATGACGTTGGTATTCCTGGAGGCGGGTCCAAGCTGTTGAGAGTCCGAAAATCCTCTGCAGGAGTTGCTGGTAAATTTTGTGGTCGGTCATAATTAATATATTTCTTGACGGCAATGTTTGCCGGTTAAAAGTTTTTAGAAAGAACTAAACCAGCTTGATTGGCTGAAATAGATACTTTAAAGCTGCTGTCGTTTTCAGATCTCACTACCAACTCAACAACATCAATCAAAACAGGTTGTAGTTTAATTTTCATATAGTTTGCAATTTCATTTTTATTTGTTCTACGCTTAAGTTTTGACACATGAATATATGAAGGAGGAACGTAAGCTTGTAGCTGGTCATTGTCTGGACCACATTCAAAAATCGTTGGAGTTTTGTGCTGAACTTTAGGTTTAATTGATTGAAAACTACTAATAGTGGTAGAAGTACTGGATAGAATTGTTTTTGCCAGTGGCAATTGAGTTGAATCTGTATAAATAACAGACCTAATAGAAGCAGGTTCAAGTAGACGGCAAGATTTTAAGCTTAAATTTTTTATATCTTTCAGAGCTATCTTCTCCTAAAATAAGAAATTTTGTCAGTTAAAAATTTATTGTAAGAGCGAACTTAATCTTACAATACTTGATACAACATGATGTTTTCTTTGTATAGTTTGCATAGATCAGATTCCGATTTAAAATCAAATAAAACACTACAATGACATTTTTTGTAGCGAATAGCACAGCTATTATAAAAATTAACTCCACAACCACTACAAGTAATTCCAGATTGTGATATACTGTTACATTTGCAAAGGCCAGTCATAGTAAAAAATGCAAATGTAAATATATATCTGAATAAAATAAAATATGTAGGAAAAAGTTTAAAACAAGGATCATTAAGCCAATTTGTAACAATCAAGGTACTATGTGCTGTTGAAATATCATATTTTTTCTAAATTCTAATTTTTTTTAATGGAATTGAGGCCAAAAGTATTTACTACGAATTTCCAAATAATATTTTGCGTTTAACCTTTTTTCTCGGAAAAATGGACTAATTACTTTATTGTAGGTTACCGCACACTATACGTTAGCTCTCTTAAATTTCTGTCTAAATTCTAAAGTGTGGATTATTTTTCTATTTTACTGAATATAATATGATTGTGAAAATTACGGCGTTCAAGTATGCGTTCACCCATTAATAAAGAAAATTTTAGTCGGTTTGAATCATTGCTGTCTTGAAGTTTATGAATAATGGTTTCATTGAATGCCTGAAATTTATTTGTAGACAGAATATTACATATGTATGTGACTTTTAGATATACTATCTAGCCGATTTGCTTTTGCTCTCAAAGGAAGACGTTGATTATTGTGAACTGATTTTAACATTAAAATTGTTACATCATTATTTTTATCATAAGTTTTTTTGTTTGAGGTTTTTAACTTCGCCATAAACATCGAATTTATTAAAGCATGGAATTCTTCAATTGCGTAATATTGTTGGACATCTATCTAATATTGTAACATTTGATCAAATAAATGCACTGTTGTAATATCATCACTTTTTCTGCAGATATTAGTTTATGTAATAACAAATAATTGTGGTAATGTTAATCTTGATTTCCAATTAGAAAATGAGATTTTATTCTTAATATCATATACATATCACTCCCTAATAATAACTTTTATAAAAAAAATAGCTTTTCAATATCTCCTTCTAAGCTCTTTCTTACAATAAATTTAGATTTACATAATTTTAGTTTTTCAGTATTGCATTTTTATATTTTTTACGCAGCATTTACAACAAAGTCGGATTTTTTCAACGTAGTTTGTATTATTATGAGAAGCAGGAGATATTATGAAGAATGATTTTTTTCTTGAAATTTTGGATAACGTTTTTTTATAACTGTGTTCTATTTTGCCAATAACGCTTTGTATCTCTTCTTTAAGGTGTTCAACTGTTTGTTGCTTGTTTGCATACATCTATTCATTCACGTGGCTTCAATGAAAACAGTTTATCGGCGTTAGGTTGCACAGGCTTGGTAGCCAATTTTGATTACTAATCTCAAAGATAATCTGGCCTGGAAATTTGGACTCCAGTAACACCATTGTTTTGCGTGCTGTATGGCAAACATATTTTCCACATCAATTTGATCCAATTGATGCTTCAAAAACTTGGTTAACATTTTGCGATACTGCACACCATTAACAATTACCGCATTTCCAGCAGCGTTTTCAAAGAAATACGGTCTAATCACTTTGCTAACTTAAGATGCGCACTAAACAGTTACTTGCGGATGATGCATTAGTTGTTCGCGTATTACGCTAGGATTTGCAGCACCCCAAATTTGACAGTTTTGCTTATTTACGTACCGTTGAGTTGAAAATTTGCTTTATCTAAGAAAATAAAATAAAATATTTGAGAAATTTGCAAAAATTTGGTGGTACTCCTACACTACGAATCTACGGCGGTGCGCATGTTCAGGTGGTTTCAGTTCTTAAGGCAAGAACATTTTTATGCGAGCAAATTTCTTCTCAAAATTGATTGCAGAGTGAGTCTGGTAATTTTTGACTACGTTACCGAATAGAGGTGCCTGGATTTTTGTCCACATTTTCCCTCACTGCGACTATGTTTTTGAGGGACCGAATAAGACGACGACGAACAGTGGTCTTTTTATCCATCAGCGTGAATTTTGATACAATTTTTTTATTTAAACGGAAAATTGTCTCTTTATTTAGCGCATTATTGCGACCAAAAATTGTAAATAAATTGCGAACACTTTTTGATCATCAACTTCTAATCGCGTGGTTTGTCAACAAATAATTACCATACTGCTCACATAATCAAAATGGCTGCAAATTTATATCCGGCGTTCTTGTTGAGACACCATAATATTTAAAATTTTACACTTATTAGTGATGTTTTTAATATTGAATTAAAAATTAAAGGGTTAAATCAAAATTAAAATAAACGTCGGTAATGTTACTAGTAATTAGACTTAAAACATCAAAATACAATTACACTACCCACAAATTAGCAACATCATCAATATATCTAGAATATAATTTTCAGAAAATTAATTTACCTTTACTCTTACATATTAAAAATGGAAGTTATTTTCTTTTGGTCCTGATCAAGAAAATTGTTATGAATAATTAAATATTATTGGTTATAGCAACTATTAACTTATTTTGTTCAATTTGGGTTTTGCCAAATGCTCTAGTTTTTTATCATTATTGCGATTAACAAAATGAATTAATTTTTATTACACGTTACAAAACGTTAGAAAAAAGATTTGATTTAAATGTTTAGAAACTTAAGCAATTTTTTGCGTATTTTTTTACTGGTTTTTTTAATTTGTCTCTAATAATTTGAAAGGTGGTTTTAAACTTTTTGGAATTAACTCCGCACTGTTTAAGGCGGTTTTGCTTGTTTACCATTCCAAGATGTTTGAAAATCTAATATTCAAATTAATTTTATGTAAAAAAGTGTTGTTATTTAATTTTAAAGTATATTAGTACTAGTATAGTACACATTAGTTTAGTAGTCAGTAGTTGTACGTTCAAAAATAAACTGTTAATTTTTTTACTAATAAAACAAATTGATAAATATACTGCAAAAGCAATGTTAAAATTTTATTATTTTTAAAATCTTTTCTTGTACTTCTGCTTGTAACGTGCTTTTTGTTGAAGAACAAATACATTATTGGCATGCGGAGAATGGGGCATGAAAGAATTCTATAAACCTTTTTTGCAATAAATAGTTTATGATAGTCTTGCAATGCAACAGTTAAAGGACTCGAGCTACGTTTCTAACTTAAATTTTTTTTTTTGATAAATACAATAGCCAGCAAAAAATAGAGGTCACTTTAAAATAAATAACTTAGTTTTGGAATTTTTTGTTTTAACCTTATGATAGCAAATTGTAAACCATTGTACTGTATTTTGCACACTAAATTAAAAATTAAATTGTTAAGCATATTTATATTGCGTGTTTTGGAAATATCACAAATTTAAAGTTCAGGCAAAGTTTGAATTTTTGTTTTTAAAACTAATATGGAACAAAAAATATGAAATTAAACTTATTAATAATAACGAGTATTACTCCTTCTTGCATTAATGACTGCTTGAAGTCGACGAGAAACACTTTAAATTAAATTAAAGATCACAATTTGGTCGATATTATTCCATTTCTGAAATAGCAACTGTCTTAGCTGCTGAGCAGTTCTTGGAGCAGGTGTATGATTTTAGATACGTTGTCCCATCTTATCTCAGACATGTTCTATAGAATATATGTCCGGGTTGAGAGCTGGCTAATTGAACCGCAAAATTCTCACTTTATCCAGAGAATCTCTGACAACTCTGGCTACGTGAGGTCTAGCATTATTTTGCATGAAAATGCCGCGCTTGCTCAAAGTTGTCATATAAAGCGTGATATTTGAGAATCTCTATAATGTAGCTGCGAGCTGTCAGGAAGCTATTCCTTATAAAGACCAACTCTGTGCGTGCTTAGGTAGAAATTCCTGCCCAAACCACAACCGACTCACCGCCAAATGGAAGTTGCTTATCAATACAATCTAAAGCGTATCTTTCTACGCGTCTTCTCCACACGTTCCGACGTCCATCTGATCTATTGAGCCAAAAGCCCGATTTATTTGAAAACAGTACCCTGCTCCAGTCTTTATTATTTCATGCCTGGTGATTTTGGGCAAAAGCCAATTTTGCAACACGATTTTTCATGGAGTTGATTTAGTAGATAAACTGCAGAAGCTGTTCTATTCTGCAAAATTGTAGACACTAAAAAACGGTCATCTTTGTTTGTGGTAATTTTTTTGCCCGGATCTTGATTTTCTGGTTATCAGGACAGTAACGCTGATACACTTTTTGTACAGAACAAAGGCTTTTATCTACAATTCTTGCAGTTTCACGTTTTCTTCGCCCATCTTTAATCGACGCTATAATTCTTGCTACAACAACAGGGCTTAAAAGTATTATAACCTGTTAAGTACAGTACACTGTGTGAATATCAAGTTTTGCAGAAAAATTCAACACTAAGTAAATAAACTACAACAAAATGTAGGCTGTTTGTAACACGGTGATAATAATAGATAGATAAAATTTGTCAGGAAATGAATTATTAAACGCTTACTTTGGTTTACAATTTGCAAACATAAAGTTAAAACAGCAAACATAAAGTTGAAACAAAGAAGTGACCTCTATTTTTTTGCTTGCCAGTGTAGTTTGCTGTAGTAGTTAGATAAGATTTACACGTTAATTTTTGATCCAACTGTATGGCCTAATAATGGCATGGCAAAAAGATTTGAAATTAGTTTTGATTGTGAAAATCTCATAATATCTGTTTTTCCCGATATTTTGTTTGCTAAGAATCCTTTTCTTATTTTTGAGATTGTGATTTTTTTAACATTTTTAAGATCTTTTACACTACAATGTGTGTTGATAACGCTGGTATCATCAGCATATAAAATAATAGGTTTTTTGGTACACTTATGAATATTATTGACATAAATTACAAATAGAAATGGGCCTAATATTGAGCTTTGATGAATTCCGTAACATACCGGTTGCAAGCCAGATGAACTTTATTTGTGATCTTTTTTCTTAAATATGCTTTCATAACTGCTGGACTTTCTTAATTAAAGCCATAGTAAAATAGTTTTTTTATAAGAATGCTATGAGAAACACAATTAAATGCTTTTCTAAAACTGCAACACGTTAACACAAGATAATTGCGTTTATTAAATAATTTTGATATTTATGACACTATTTTATTTATTGTCATGCTTGTGTTTAAATTAGATCTAAAACCGTTTTGATCTAGTTTGCTATCGGAGCGTGATTACAGAATTTTTATGGAACCAGTTTTGAAATATTTATATTAAAGATCTTTGGTTCTAACAAGACCGTGCTAACAGTCACACAGCAGCAGAAACAATGGCGTTATTACGCAGAAATGTTCCAGGCTGCGTCATCTTAAAGAAAGGTTACATGTATTGGCCTATTGCAGAGCTGAAATAAGAAAAGTAGCCGGCACTGTGCCTGAGTTATGCTGTGATATACTACAAAAGAAAATTAAAATATTTGTAACTTGTTTTTCTCTTCCGCACTGCTATTCATTTGTGTTTTATGGGTCAAATAGACCTCAACTTTTACTGAACCTTAAATAGTTTAAAACTTTAAAATTAAAAATAATTTTAATATAATGACTATTGGTTATTACAAGTAAATAAAACTTATAAACAATTCAACTTAAATTGGAGTCCCAAGAAGCACATTAAGATTACACTAAAACTTTCAATCTCCTATAATAGTTTGGCATATCAGCCTAAAAAGACTATTAGAACGAGATTAGGTTTTTTTTATATAAAATATTTTTGATTAATTTTTAATGTTTAATTATTCATATTGTATGTACATATGTATTCTAATTCCTCTAATTCAATTATTGTAAATTGTAAAAACTGTTATTAGTTTTAAATTGACACTTCAAATATTATTATATTTCTAGAGCATTTATGGTTAAAATATTTTTTTAATAAAATTATTTTAATTTCAATATATATTTAGTCGTGCAAATATAACTGTTTGATTAAGATTTCGTTTAGTTGCTTTCCCTATTAAAAAAATGAACCAATATAAAAAATACATGTACAAGGAAGTCATCAAACTGAATAAACAGTAAAGTCCATATACTGTAAATCTTATGAATAATGTATGCCATTGATAGATATAAACATGATATGCAAATTAAGCGGAATAAAAAAAAAATGAATCGATCGGAACACCGAAAGATCTAAGTTAATTAATGCTGATTTGGGTAAGAAAGTGGGTCAAAATATAATTTTATATTGTTTTTTAGTTTGTATCAATAAAAATATTGTTTTTTTACTATGTATTTTTTAATTAATAGAAATGAACAATTTTGGATTTATTCAATATCTAGTTAGCTTTTAATAAAATTTGTTGATTATAACTTCCTAGCTAAAATTACTAATGCTTTATTGTATCAATAATAGTATTACTTTACAGTAAATAATTTAACATTTGTTAATTGATTTGAACACAAAACTTTATAATGATCTAATCGGTTATATGTACATACTGTTATCTCTGTTTGCTTTACTTCGAAAAGCGATATTATTTTATAGCTGATACATTGTATTTAATAACAATGTTTACAAATTCTACCGTATCAATAGCATTGTATGTAATGCATTCTACTATATACGCAGTTTATTTATGTCATGAATCACAGTTGCTAGAGTTTTTTTATTGGCTCTTATAAATATGAACGACATGAAATTGTACTGTATTGTAGTCAGTTTTTTTTAATTACTATTTCTAATTGTTTAATTATTTGAAATGTTTGATAAAAAGCACTATAATCATATGTTCAAAATTATATGTACTTAAATAAAATGATTTTTTTTTAATAGACAGTTATTAAATTAAATTGCTGACAAGTTTGTCAGGCTAATTTGTAGTTTATTGTTAGTTCTTATTTAAATAAGGCATCAAATTGTATAGATTAGTAACGCATAACAACTATAATAAAATAAAGTGTTAAAATGATAAAAGTGTCATTGTTATAACTTTTATGAAGTCAAATAAAAAATTATAATATTAGATGAATTTTCAAATTGCGTATTATTCATGAAAGTGGATTGCAAGGTGTGCAGTCCATCCCGCGGGAAGTCCGGCGTCCCAAGGCTGGTTATGTATAATAAATTAAAAATTTAAATATTACCCAAATAATATTACTTATATTGAAAATGTATTTTACGATATTTTCTTAATGTTTAGCAATTTAGTTTTAAAGTAGAAAAAGAATTTAGTAAAATAATTACACCAAATAAATTTTAATCTAATGTAAAGAGTGGGTAATAAGTTTTTTTCAAACTTATGAGTTTATTAGAAACGTTGGACATTTTCATTTAAGAATGGAACACAACATCATTCAAATGACTGCTGCGGCTGGCTGGACAGTAACCTATCCGATTAACCCAATTTTTAAGTATATTTTTGATTGTTTGGGCTCCAATCGCATGAATGGCAACTTTGATTTTGTGTTTCAAAGCTTCCATTGTCTCTGGATTGTTAGCGTAACACTTATCCTTAAGGTCTTCCCACAAAAAAAAAATCCAACTGGGTCAAATCACAGCTCCTAGGCTCCGAATTGACAATATTTAATTTCCAAAAACAGTGCGTTTACTATAGATGGTTACGTTGGCTGCATGACAAGTGGTCCCGTCCTGTTGAAACCTAATGTTATATATTCTATACTCTTTAGTTTTTGAAAAAAAAAAATACTTAGCATGGCACAGTAACGTTTGTTTTGACGGTAACGGCAGCTCCTTTCTCATTTTTGAAGAAAAATGGTCTAATAATGCCGCCAGACCAAAAACCTCACCAAACAGTTACTCGTTGTGGATGCATAAGCTGTTCAATAGTCATGTGTGGATTCCTTGATTTTCAAATGTATTGGTTATTGACATAGCCTCCGAGATAAATATGAGTTTTATCGGAAAACTTTTTTTTTTTTATAAAAATGCTCATTTTTGGCCAAACGATCATTTGCTCATTGGGCGAACTGAAAACGCATCGGATGGTTATGAGGCTTTATTTCTTAGACTAATTGAACTTTGTAGAAATTCAAACCAAGGTCTTTATACAAAATTCTTTTTAGAGAAGTGCGAAAAATGTTCAATTCTTGAGAACGGCGACGAGTTGATGTTGAGCGCACTGGACGACAATGTGAAGGTGTTGATTTATTTACTTACGATTCAGTTTTGCTAACTTGTTTTACAAATTGATCCACAAACTGCGTTAAAGGCACTTCTTTTCTATCAAATTTGTTTCGTAAATTTCTTACCGTTTGAGTAGAAGGCTCACTACTTTGAAAGTAAGTTTTTATTATTTTTCAACTTTGTTCAAGTGTAAAGCATTTCATTTTGTAAATGTCAAAGATAGAACTAAATTTCTGTCAACTCATAAATGTCATTATATCTTTGATAAACAAAATAAACGGTAGTCAAAATTCTAAACCTATTCCTAATATGTAGTTATAAATTTATGCAATAGATAGTTACAAAACTTATTTAAAATACATGCTTATAAAATTGATAAGCCATTGGTACACCTTTCACCACTCTACACTATTAAAAAAAAATCATTAGATACGTTAAATAAGTTGCTTTAGCTGATATACTGTATAATACAACGCCAAGACAATGACGCTACAAGTTTGTATAAATGCAATGTTTTTTTGTTATGCTCTTACAACTACATAGACAAACGGAAAAATTAAGCAAAAAGACAACAAAGAAATAGAAGCCTTCTATGAGGACATTAAAACCCTGCTTAATACAATTAAGAAACACGAGATATGCATAATGAAGTGCGACTTGAATGCTAAAATCAGCAAAGGAAAGCACACGGATATAGTAGGAAATTATGGCTTGGGAAACCGTAAAAGAAAATAAAATGGCTATAACAATCACATAAAAGGTTTTTCAATAAGACGTTTCATTTTGAATAGCAGGCTATTTGGGCAGCTGTCAATTTTGAAGCTAATATCTTTTGACATTTGACAAGTAATACTACGCCATTATTAAAAATGGAACGATACACGCTTCAACAACTTATTGAAATAATTAAAATTCACTACAAAAATAGTGAAAAATTAGTCAAAGTTTCCAAAACTAAAGCACTTTTTGGTTGTCGTAAAGCACCTTCTCGGCCCGCAATAGTAAAGCTGGTGTAAAAATTTAAGCTGTTGGGACTAGATTGTGATGTGAAAAATTGAAACTGTGTGCATCGCTTAAAAACGCATGAGAATATTGCTGATGTAGCCCGTAGTGTTGAAAAAAACCCAGGTTTGTCGATTTCTTGTCGATCTTTGGAATTAGACATTTCACAAACGGCATTACTCCGTATTTTGCATAAAGACTTAAGTCTTAAGGCTTTTAAAGTTCAGTTAACACAAGAATTTAAGCCGGTCGAATACCATAAACGTTGTATGAAAATGGTCCGGAATTTCATCGAAAAATCATTCTTAGTGATGAAGCCCATTTTCACCTCCGAGGCTACGTTAATAAGCAGAATTGTCGCATTTGGGGCTCAGAAAATCTAAGAATGATTGTTGAAAAGTTTTTGCATCCTTAACGTGTCATTGTTTGGTGCGGTTTTTGGGCTGGTGGTGTGATTGGACCCTACTTTTTCGAAAAAGAGACTGGTGCAACTGTTACGGTAAATGGATGGCGCTACCCAGTGATTTTTTATGGCCGGAATTGGAAGATATTGATGTGGACGATGTTTATTATTTTTAGCAAGACTGCGCTACGTACCACACAAGCAACGAAACAATCGCAATTTTGCAAAAATAAAAGTTTTTTGACCGTGTTATTTCACGATGAGGTGATTGGAAACCAAAATCTTGTGATTTAACATCTTTAGACTTTTTTATTTAGGGCTACGTGAAAGATAAGGTTTATGTCAATGCTCCACAATCGATTCAAGACTTTAAAGATGGAACTTGTGAAGTTATCGAGAACATACAGCCGCAAATGTGCAAATTGGTCATGGAAAATTTTATGAAAAAAATGTGATACTGCAACTGTAACCGAGGCGGTCATTTGACTGATGTTGTTATTAAATGTTAATGGCATAATTTTCTCTTAACAATGAAATAAACATTTATTGATTTCTCTTAAAAAAGACCCGTTTTTTAAATATCAAAATGATACCTCTTATTGGAAATCCCTATTCTTTAAATTACTAACTAAAAGACTTTATTTATGGACTTTTCAATACATTGAACATGACATAGTAAGAATTCAAATTGACTATTTACTAGTTTGAGAAAAAAACAGGAATTGCATAATATCAGCAAGAACATATCCAGGCGTATATGATAAAATTTAAAACTAGACTAGACATCTCAAAACAAACCAAATTGCCAAAGTATTTGTTAAAAGAATTCTAAACTAAAAGCTTAAAGAGGCTAAAGAGGAAATTAACATGATAACGATCCGAATGTCAAGTGGGAAACTATGAGTGTATGATGGTCAAAATAATACACCTAATGGAATAAAGAAGAAATCAAGAATTTTAACGTTTTACAGTAGTGCTTTTTAAAAAATGATTTTTTTTATTTAGAACGCCGCTGTCAATAGTTTGCGGTTTTCTTATGAAAAAAATTTGAAACTAGATATTTTTAGTTAATAGTCGATCTCCGTATGCTTTGGCTAAATTTTCTATAAAGAAAAATGCGGCAAGTAGAGCAAACGTAAGTTATGTTTGTATAAATAGCGTTCAAAAACTCACAAAACGGAATATAAAGGTATAAGAGGATGTCTGACGTTGATGAAGATACTGATTTGGAAGACTTTGACTACTTGCCCGCTTGTTAATCATCAAAGTTTTGTTTTATTTGAAATAGCCAATAAGTTAAAAGAGCAGATTGTGATATTCAAACTTTTGATGAATAACACTTGGGCATGTGGATAGTACATTTCAGTTTATGACGAGCAAGTAGTTTGAACTTTGTCTTTGTTATTTTAAAATTTGATATTTTTGCTTTCTGGAAACATCTGTAGCTGTTAGAGGAAAAAATGGTAACGCTTTATCTCTTAAAGGCTAACCTCTACGCCTAGGCGGCCATTAAATTTAAACTGCAGTGCGTGACTATGTAAACTGGTGGCTTATTCTTAACATGTCTATTTATTTGCTATTTTTTTGATATCACTAGTCGAATTTAAAAAATACGTTATCTAAAATCATTTTCAACTCTTTTATTTTTAAAAAGTTGTATAATATTTCAGTCTTTTAAAAAATAGATTGCGCGTTGGACGCCAATCTGTTTGAAATTGGCTTTTTTTGTCTTGCAAATAATTAAAAAAATGTTAGAAAAAATTCGCAAAAATTTAATTTTAGCAAAAGTTGCTCGAGAAAACTATTGAACTCATCAAAAGTTTGTTAAAAATACTTACTTGTTCCCTAAAATTAGGCTAACAATTTTTGATATTTACGTCTTTTGGTTATAAATATTATTAGATATACAAAAATAAACCTCATTGCATACTGGTCACATCCGCTAGCATAACTTGCGAGGTTAATTAATATTTTGTTTGTTATTTGCTCATTTTTTTTAGATTTATACTTTTAATTCTAGCTTAATATTAAATTTAAATACATACAGCCCTGGATAGCGTTAAGTACTATATAAACGTAATACTTTTTGACAGTGTATTTTTGTTTATATTTGTTTATTAAAAAAACGTACGTTTTTTACAATTTTGCTAAAATATAATAGTACTTTGCATCTGTATTGCCAGAAAAACATAAAAATAATCATAGCGAGCATGAGTAACTACTGGTTATTTGTCTTCAACCTAATATTTATACTATCGTTTACGTTTTTGCAAAATTTATTTTTTGTTAAAGGTTTTTATTGATTTTATTGTGATGTTTCTATTTCTACTTGAGGAATTGTAATTATTTACAGTTATGACAAACTAACGGCACCAATAGAAACGGGCATATATTAAATATTATATTGTTTACAATAAATTATTCTAGTAATTTTTTCATAGAAGCCACTGTAATTTGTAAAAAAATGCAAAAAATAATAATATAAATAATTTATTAATATTAAAATATTATGTCAAAATAAACACAAATTACTCGGAAGTTGGTTTCTTTTCTATTGGTGTATTTTTCCGGGAACATTTTGCCAACTGGAAAGCAGTTTCATTGATATCATCGTAGGTATCCTTGGTACATTCGTTAATTACTTTTTGTGTAATATCATCTCCATATTTTCTAACAAGATCAGTTTTTAACTTTTCAAGATTAATCTTCCCATTATCATTAATATATTCTGCTTTCTTGAAAAAGCAGACGTAAAATGCTTTCAAACTGGCATTATCTGGGAAATCACCATCATAGTAAGCGTTTGTGATTAGAGCTTCATCTACTTTCAGCAACACAAGCTACTTTAAATTGTGTTAGCTTTGCTATTTCGTCTTCAGTTTTTAATGGAGTGGTTGCCTGCAAACAAAGTAGCAATTTATTCTTAATTATATTTCTTTATAAAATAATTTAAAAAGTATTATTGTTTATTTACATTTATATTATTAAATTGTGCATGAATTTGTATTGCAGAAACTGCTTACCTGAGCATAAGCAATGCAAGAGACTAGTAAGACAGCAGCAATGAAATTCATATTTACGGTTATTGTTAGGATCTGGATGACTAAGAATGATTATGTATATAATATTACCTGCTTATATAGCACTTTGGAAAGGTTGAAAGAACTCGGGGTCACTCGTATTTCAATTCTTTGCTATGGTCAAGAGCACTGTCAATACATTAGAATTAGATTATCGACTTTTTTTTATATATATATATTGTGTTTTACTTTGTTTTTGCTTTTTTAATTAACTACTACATAATTTTTTTATTCATAAACTATTATTCAGTTTTTAATTGTCTATTAATAATATATTAATATATTCAGGATTTAGTTTGTTTGTTTTTATAATTTTAAGTTTTATTGGGGTACACATGTTTCTTGTTTTGGTCATTGGTTGTTTTTGGCATATATGTGTATAATGATCTTATTAGACAAAATATCTTCATTTTTATTACAAAAAAAATTAAATAATTTAATTGTTATTTTTGTCATTTGATTGTTTAAAATGTAATCTATAGTACACAAATAAGGAAATGTTAATGCACAAAATTACTCCATAGAATCATATTTATAAGCAAAGTTGATTTTTTTAGTGAAATTATTCTAATCATATTTATTTCTTGTTAACACTTACATGTTTTATAATCGTCACAATTAAAAATATCATCATATTAAATAATTATACAAAAGTAATAAAATACAATTAAACAAATACAACATTAAAAAATATACTAATAAAAACAAAAAAATAGTCATAAAATTATAAGCTAAATACAAAAAACATAAAGTAGCAAACGTGTTTTATAAGACATTTTGTATTGTACGTTTAAATATTTTAAAATCTAAACTTAGTTGGTAAAACATTACAACATTTTTTGGCATAATATATTTTTCTATTTTGCGTTTATAACATTTTTGAAAATATTGGACAATATTCATCCAATATTTTCAAAAATGTAATTATTTTTTTTTTGTAGTTGTAGTAGTTTTTTTTTTAATTTGCTTTACTATCTTTCCTATCTTTTATATTGGAAGTTACGCAAATGGTTTTTATTTGTAGTGCAGATATCCTACTACTTATAGATGAATATTCCCATATTGAAATGCTATAAAATACGAGTGAGTGACAAAGAGATTAATTTGCCGTTTTTACGACCGGTGCTGACAGACAACGCCTTAAATTTCTAAGAAAATTTACATTTTCTTTGATTTTGCTAGACAGAATTTTACAGTGTATATTAAAATTAAATTGACAATCTATGTTAATCTAAGAAATTTTGTAGAAGTAGATAATTTTAATTTGTCGTTCTCTTAGTTCCGACGGTTTTGTCTAGATCCAGATTTAAACATGGTCGGTTACTATTAATCTATTAATGTAATTATTTCTTACAATAATAACTATTGCAAAGAGTTAATTATATTTACCAAATGGTTTGGTACACCAATTATGTGATAATTTACACTATTTGATTTTATTGAAGACATTCATATAGTCCACAATACATACGTACATATGCGTCTAGTATTTTCTCGCTTTTTTAATTATTTTTTTGCAAATCCGGCTTGTTCAGAAACAATTTGCCGTGTCGTAAATGGCTGCAATCTTGATTCTAAAATGCGAAGCATTATCTTGTTTATGTCAGCAGTGCCGTAACTAGCTTCTGATGCGCCCGGTGCGAGAACGTCTTTTTGCGCTCTCCAACCTCCAAAACTATGAAGTTTAGGTGGTTTTCTGCGCCCCAACCAAGCTGCGCCCGGCCCAGTTACGGCACTGTATGTGAGTTATAAATGTGATGAGTCGGTAATTATCGCATTTGGTGGGTGATTCTTTTTTATGCAAGGGGTTAATTGTTGCTCCATTCCTTGGACCATTTTGTTGTTTTTTATATTAGATGTCATATTTTGTGGATCGGTATATCACCTTCTTTGCTTGTTTTAAAACTTTTATGGTGATCATATCTATACTTAATCTTTTATTTTTTAGTTTCTTTATTGCCGCTCATACCTTTTGCATTAGTATATTTAGTTGTCTGTGAATTGCATATTCTCATAATATTATAGAGATTTTTATAATATTTCTTCCATATTTTGATTACTGATTGCCTTGTCTATATTTGTCACTAGATCATTATTTGTGTGACAATTGCTTATGTGCATGGTTTTTATTTACGGGATATTGATTTGTTTTTTATTAAAATATTTTTGGTCTGTTTGGAGTTTGTAAGTTATTGGATTTTATTGAAAATATTGTTTTTGTTTCTCTAAATTTAGCCTGAATTAGTTTGGAAAGTTGTTTGTACTGGTTTATGTGTTTTAGGTTAGGTTATGTGAACGTTTCTGTAGTTATCGACGTGTATGCTTAAACTTTTTGAGATTGTTTATTGAATTTGTGACCCGTGGTAATTTACGGTTTTGGTTTACCTTTTTAATTTTGTGCGAAAGTTGTAGTCTAAAAGTTGTTGATCAGAGCTGCAATCTGTTTCTGGAAGCACTTTTGGTCGTCTTAAAGCACCTTCTCGGCCGGCAATAGTAAACCTTGTAAAAAAATTTGAGCTGTTTGAGATGTGAAGAATCGAAACCGTATGCATCGCATCGCTCAAGAACATATGAGAATATCGCTGATCTTGCCCGTGGTGTTGAAGAAAACCCAGGTTTGTCGATTCCTTGTCCATCTTTGAAATTAGACATTTCACGAACGACCGTATTTTGCATAAAGACTTAAGTCTTAAAGTTTATAAAGTTCAGTTAAAACAAGAACTCAAGCTGGTCGATCACCATAAACGTCGTATCTTTGCTGATTGGGTCTTTCAAAAGCATCAAAATGATCTGGAATTTCATCGAAAAATCATCTTCAGTGATGAGGCTCTATGCCAATGCTCCACAATCGATTCAAGACCTTAAAGATGGAATTCGTGAAGTTATTAAGGACATACAGCCGCAAATGTGCAAATTGATCATGGAAAATTTTATGAAAAGATTGTGGTACTGCAATCATAACCGTGGCGGCTATTTGACTGATATCGTTTTCAAATGTTAACCTTCTTCTTTACAATGAAATAAACATTTATTGTTTTTTTTAAATACCCTATGTTTTTTAAATATCAAAATGAAGCCTCTTATTGGAAAACCCTATAGAATATATGTACGCCATCGGCTGTTTATAAGAATATAATTGATTTGGTTTTTGTTCTAGTTTGCCTAATATAATTACGTTTTTGCTATTGGGAATCACTGTTTCAAGATCCTATCTTCTATAACTACGACACTTGCCTGTGTTGTTGGTGCATGTACTTGAATTATGTTAATACAGGGTTTTGCATTTATGCGGTGATTATGCAATATCGTATAGTATTGTACATTAAAATGCTTTTGAAGTTATTATTTACTAGCCAGAAAAATATATTTAGAAGATTGTAGTACCAAAATGTTTGTGGCTACGCAATCATAATCTTATAACGTTTTAATTTGTTTTTTAGTATATCAGCATATTCGGTTGTAGTAGTTCTTATATATTTCAGGTAGCTAGTAGCGATTTTTTACTGGTAAATTTTGCTTGTTGAGCTCAGCGGTCAATAGCTAGTTTGGCACTGTCTACCGTGGACGTAGAATAGCAGTAGACTGTTAATCAGTTTGCCAGACGAAACCTTAAAAGTACAGGTTAGCAGTACGTTTCTGCTTTCATGAAAAAACAACAGTGCAGTAGGGTCCTATATCTTTCTGTATTGCAGTGCTCTAACCGTTGAAGTAGTGCTAACCTTGCCTGGAGGTGTCTGCTCATAAGCCGCTCGGCAGTATTTTTTTGATCACCTTAACTTACTTAATGTTGCCTGCAGGTTGATGCAGTTGCTTGGAGTGTGGCACGTGGAGTCATACGTAAAAGTTGGGGCCGCCGTGAGGTCCAGATATTACTAACTATCTTCCTTATATAATGCTTGATGCGATCATTAGTGATAAATGGTACTATAGTTTTATATAATTTATAATCTTTAGTTTTTGGCTCAGCTAGAGCTGTTTGCAATTTTAGTTGTATATCTGTTTATTTGCATTCTGCATGTGTTTTTTTTTTGACAAAGCATTTATTATGTATTATGCTTACATAGCTCGTGTTTAAAGATATTTATAAATTATTTTTTACTTTTTGTGTATTAGCTTCTGATAATATGTTTTGTGTTTTTGGTTTATTTTCTAATGCTGTTACAATTAAGTTTAATATTGCAATATATAACATAACTTACAAGTAACAAGGATACTCTTTTCACACATACTAAGCATATGTGGCGACGATAAAATACAAACCAACTTGGTTTAGAAGGTACACAGAATAAAACAAAGATAACAGAGAAAAATACTGTATTATAAAATTAAATATAAAAAGTAGTAATAAAATGAAAATAAAATCGGAATAACAACAAGAATAATTAAAAATTAAATAGATATTGTCTAGCAATTGCATACAGGATTTGAACTTAAGCATTTGTTTTAGAGATACAAATTTTAAACTATGCAACTTAAAGCAGTAAGCATAAAACGGTAAAATTTCTTTTTATATTGTTTTTATTGGTATATTTATAATAATGCTAAAACTACCATGAAGATTGTTCAGGTATATACTCTTACTACAGAGCACGACAAAGTGGTTGAAAAGTTTTTCTTTAAACCATTGATGATAACAGCTTATGATACACGTTTATAATTGGGGACTTTAACAAAACTGGTTACTCAAATTGCCCTACCTACGGACACGGCATCAAAAGTAAAAGAGAAAACACACTATACAGCTTCTTAAAACAACAAAAAAAAGAAAATGGAAATGGATTAGCTCGAATAGTAACACTAATAGTGAAATAGAATTTATACTTTTTTTAAAGGAACATTGTAAATGACGGTCCTAAATTATTTTACTATAGGTAGCAATTATCGGCTAGTCAGAACAAACTATAAACTTAAAAGACCAAAGTGGATCAAATTTTGCAAACCAATAATTAATCTACAAAAAATATAGAAAAATAAAGAGCACTACAAAAACCTCATAACGACAACAATAAATAAAAAGATAAGCAAAATGTTTAAAACCTTTGACAACATATGCAACCTAATAACCACAACAATTAGAAAGTGTAGTGAAAAAGTTGCTTATAAATTAAAAACCATCACTGAGACCAATGATCTAAAACTATAACAAAAGTACCAATATGTGGGCTTAGAGGAACTATACGAAGTTGACAAACAGGAAATTGTACCTGCGCTTAGGGATGCAAAAATTAAAGCCGCTGTGAATTACGGCATTCTAGTAGACATGATGGGAAAAGGAGATAAAGTAGTTGTAAATATACTAAAAACCTTCTTTAATAAATGTTTTGAAGAAGAAACAAGTGGCGAAAAAAGCTACCTTCATACTCTTACACACAAAAAAGGATAAACTATACATCCGTATCTGTCGGCCAATTACACCGCCAACCTAGACTTATGTTTTAAAATGACAGATGACAGATGACAGATGACAGATGACAGATGACAGATGACAGATGACAGATGACAGATGACAGATGACAGATGACAGATGACAGATGACAGATGACAGATGACAGATGACAGATGACAGATGACAGATGACAGATGACAGATGACAGATGACAGATGACAGATGACAGATGACAGATGACAGATGACAGATGACAGATGACAGATGACAGATGACAGATGACAGATGACAGATGACAGATGACAGATGACAGATGACAGATGACAGATGACAGATGACAGATGACAGATGACAGATGACAGATGACAGATGACAGATGACAGATGACAGATGACAGATGACAGATGACAGATGACAGATGACAGATGACAGATGACAGATGACAGATGACAGATGACAGATGACAGATGACAGATGACAGATGACAGATGACAGATGACAGATGACAGATGACAGATGACAGATGACAGATGACAGATGACAGATGACAGATGACAGATGACAGATGACAGATGACAGATGACAGATGACAGATGACAGATGACAGATGACAGATGACAGATGACAGATGACAGATGACAGATGACAGATGACAGATGACAGATGACAGATGACAGATGACAGATGACAGATGACAGATGACAGATGACAGATGACAGATGACAGATGACAGATGACAGATGACAGATGACAGATGACAGATGACAGATGACAGATGACAGATGACAGATGACAGATGACAGATGACAGATGACAGATGACAGATGACAGATGACAGATGACAGATGACAGATGACAGATGACAGATGACAGATGACAGATGACAGATGACAGATGACAGATGACAGATGACAGATGACAGATGACAGATGACAGATGACAGATGACAGATGACAGATGACAGATGACAGATGACAGATGACAGATGACAGATGACAGATGACAGATGACAGATGACAGATGACAGATGACAGATGACAGATGACAGATGACAGATGACAGATGACAGATGACAGATGACAGATGACAGATGACAGATGACAGATGACAGATGACAGATGACAGATGACAGATGACAGATGACAGATGACAGATGACAGATGACAGATGACAGATGACAGATGACAGATGACAGATGACAGATGACAGATGACAGATGACAGATGACAGATGACAGATGACAGATGACAGATGACAGATGACAGATGACAGATGACAGATGACAGATGACAGATGACAGATGACAGATGACAGATGACAGATGACAGATGACAGATGACAGATGACAGATGACAGATGACAGATGACAGATGACAGATGACAGATGACAGATGACAGATGACAGATGACAGATGACAGATGACAGATGACAGATGACAGATGACAGATGACAGATGACAGATGACAGATGACAGATGACAGATGACAGATGACAGATGACAGATGACAGATGACAGATGACAGATGACAGATGACAGATGACAGATGACAGATGACAGATGACAGATGACAGATGACAGATGACAGATGACAGATGACAGATGACAGATGACAGATGACAGATGACAGATGACAGATGACAGATGACAGATGACAGATGACAGATGACAGATGACAGATGACAGATGACAGATGACAGATGACAGATGACAGATGACAGATGACAGATGACAGATGACAGATGACAGATGACAGATGACAGATGACAGATGACAGATGACAGATGACAGATGACAGATGACAGATGACAGATGACAGATGACAGATGACAGATGACAGATGACAGATGACAGATGACAGATGACAGATGACAGATGACAGATGACAGATGACAGATGACAGATGACAGATGACAGATGACAGATGACAGATGACAGATGACAGATGACAGATGACAGATGACAGATGACAGATGACAGATGACAGATGACAGATGACAGATGACAGATGACAGATGACAGATGACAGATGACAGATGACAGATGACAGATGACAGATGACAGATGACAGATGACAGATGACAGATGACAGATGACAGATGACAGATGACAGATGACATGGTCTTTATAGTCAAAACCGTAATTTTGTCATTCTTTGAAACAATTTTAAATATAGATTAGGAGACTGCTGTAAAAAATAACCAATGCAAAAGAAATCGATGTGGAGTTATCAGAATCAAACTCAAACATTAAAAAAATGAATAATTGATAAGGGAACCGTTTAAGAATTTTGTTGGGTAGAATGAAAAACAAGATAGAACTGTTACATTTAACTAAACACATGCTTAAAGAAATACATACAGCAGCATACTTAATAACCAGAACCAGGCTGTAGGCGGAGGAGTTTGTTTATAATAATATAAGACAACAACTGTAAAAACAAGTGTTAACGGCTACAAAAGACAAGATTTTATGTACAAGAGTAAGACAGCTGAACTACTGGTAAATAGGGTTGAAAATGAAACTAAAAGATAGCAGAGCATTTTAAGCAATTGTGGCATTAATTAATTTAGGGTATTAGTCTAATATATGATTAGTGTTTATGTACCTATAATTACATTTAAAATGAGACTGTGGGTGGACCAGAACAAAACTTTGTCAGTATCTACAGCGTCTTTATTATCTTAATTAACTGGTTTGATAGTATATATTATGTAACTATATACACATTTAATGGCAGATGTGAGATAGTATTACAAGCATAAGCCTCAAAATATTGGCCATTGAACCCGAAAAACTTTCATTTACTAGTGGAACAAAACGATTCAAACAAAATTAGAAACAGTCTAGCGGCTAGAATGTAACTAGAAGCAATAAAACATCTAGCAGAAGAATGATACAAAATGTAGAAAACGGACATTGCAATTGCCGTTGCAAAAAATGTCTGAAAAAGTTTGAGCAAAGAAGTTATTTATTTTTTAAATTACAGATATCTTTGCAATGCAACTTTCAAAGTCTAGCAACTATAAAAACAAGATGAAAAGTACGTAGAGTTTGGACGGTAAACTTTTTTTGCTTCTTTAATGGCATAAGAAAATTTTTGGTATTATTGGTAACTAGACTTCAGATGGACAAGCAATTTAGATTTCATTTTTAATTTAATTCGTAGAAAGTACAATGCAAACGCAAACACAGAATAGTAGTAGTTTTGATAACTTTTTATTTAAGTTCCTTTGATTGAAAAAGGAAAATAAGTGTTTTGAGAGTTGAAAACCACGTTTAAGCAGATGAAGCAGCAATAAAGGCATAAGATATAACAGTAGTAGGTGTTGTTATAATTTTAACGGCAGTCAAGAAACTTATTAATTATTTGGATATTTACCGAAATACTTGGATAGGCCACGAAACACACTATCAAAATGATATTGCAATATTTAGAAGTAAAGCAACTTCTATAGTTACAACATATTTTACAGTAATTACGGGTAAAATAAAAACATCAAACTAAAATAAATAATTTATTAATATGAAAATGTAATAAAGTTTAGTGTTTTTCTTTTGGGACGGTTTTGTAGGTGCATTTTGCTAAATTAAAACCAATTTCATTTGCATCATCATGAGTATCTTTGGTACATTCATCAATCACTTTTTGGGCAATTTCATCTCCATATTTTCTAGTAAGAGCAATCTTTATCGATTCAATTTTAAGCTTACCATCAGCATTAATAAATTCTGCCTTCTTAAAGAAGCAAACGTAGAAAGCTTTCAAACTAGCATCATCTGTAAAATCACCATCATAAAAAGACTTTTTAACCAGAGACTCATCTACTTTGGTTTCAGTAATACAAGCTCTTTTAAATTCTTTAAGCTTTGCTTTTTCTTCTTCAGATAATAAATTTGCCTGAAAATAATATAGATAATTTACTTATCTAATATAATTAAAGTTATATTTAACTTTAAAACATAATAATTGATAATATTACTATCAATATAATATTTAATTTTAAATTGATTTTTATTACATAAACTGCCTTACCTGAGCATAAGAAATGCAAGCGACAAGTAATACGGCGGCAATAAATTTCATATTTGCAAGTATTGGTGGGATCTATATGACTAAGAATGATTTAGTATTAGCTGTTTATATACCACTTTTGGAATGGTTGAAAGATCTCGGGGTCACGCGTATTTCAATCCTATGCCACGGTCAAGAGCACCAGACAATACATTAGATGATTGACTTGTTCTTATATTGCGTTCTAGTTCGTTGATGCTTATTTTAACTTACATTTACATATCCAATAACGTTATTGAGTTGACTCTATGAATAAAATATAAATATTATTTAAGTTTTGTTTGTTTCTATTACTTGAAATTCTATTTTTATACGCAAATTTCTTTTTTAGTCTTTGGTCGGATTCAACATATGGAAATAATCCCGTTAGACATTAATCACTTAATTATTCGAAAATGTTTTTAATAAATTAATAACTAAACATATAAAATATTATTTATAGTGTAGAATTATTTTATGTTGAATTAATATTTTATACATTGTTCTTAAATCTGATTGTAATTCAAAAGATAAAATATAAATGTGTATAATATACATATAAAATAAATATTAATAAAAAAAAATTAATATAGTTGCGCACATATTAATACGAATAATATTATACTAATGTGATTTTAAACAATATCATTAGTGGGACTTTTTACTATTTTACAGATATTGCCAAATAATTCAAAACGCATGAAATATTTTAATTGTTAATGCTTTTGCATTAATTTTGTTATGATTTTTATTATTAATTTTGAACAATTTATTTTTCAATTGTAACGTAAGAAATTTTGAAAATTGATATATTGTTCCACTTTTAGAATTATTTTGAAAGTAGATATACAAACGCCCTACTTTTTCTAAATAGCAATAAATTAACGATAACAAATTGCAAATAATTAGATGAGGGTTTTGGTAGCTGTAGAGAAAGTAATAACTCTGCAATCATAATGTAGTGATAAATTATTTAATTATATATTTTCTATTGATAGATTATATTTTTATTCAGATACACATTGAGATATAAAAGCATACAGATAGAGTTAACCGGCGATAGTGACTATTTCAGTTATTATTATTTTTGGTTATAAACTGATTGCATTGTATCAGCTAAAGATAATCTTTAAAAATGCATACAGTTGCATTTAAAATGTGAGGAAAATATTTTGTATGTAGTGAACGGCCTTCTGGCTCACAGAAGTGCAAAATTTAGTACATATTATGTTTCACTAATTGCTTTTGTATTTTTCTGTTGAAAGAAACCAGAAACTGCATATGTGTTGTAATGATCATTAAGTCATGGTCAAATAAGATAATTTTTTTTTAAATGATTAACAAGAATATTATTTATAACTTCAGGAAGATATTAGGCGAGATTATGTAATACTAATCTAAGCAATTGTAACATGCGTAAACACAATTTTCAAAGCATAATATTAAAAAGTAATTACAACTATATGATATAATTAAACAAATTATGGTTATAGTTGTTTACAGTACATAGGTAAAATAAACTTACTTAAATTATAAAGGCATACTAAACATCAAAATGAAACTATCGGTTATATTGATAGTAACTGCTGTAAATGATTAAAACAATAATTAGAGGTGAACTTTTAAATTATATATGCTTTACCAGTTTATGTGTTATTTATGGCCGAATATCCGCCTCGTACTTGCGGTGCATGCCAGTTAAGAGGCAAATATGAAAAAGTAGCCTTCCTAAAGGAAATGAATGCCGCAGCAGTTAATAAACCTTAACAAAACTTCCAATCTAACTTACAAAAAAAAATAGTTTGTGTTGTTGCAAAGGCCAAGATAATGAAAATATGCAGGAACAATGTAAGGATTCCAAATATAAACGCCCTGTTTTTCGAGATGAAAATTTGGAAATAGTACACCCTCACTTGCAATATAATTTAAATGCTGAGGCCAATGTATCAAAAGCTGGAGCACCTACTGTTATACCAGATATTTCTAAACTGCCTCTAGCACCACAACCTTTAAAAGGTAAATTGAAAATTAGAACTCCGTGTCCATGTGAGAATAAAGTAGAAACAAAAACTGAAACTACTAAATTAAAGAAAAAAGTTGAGCCACAACAGAAACCAGAAGAAAAGGATGAGAAGAATAACAGTACTGTATGTTACCTTCCTAAGCCCGATGATAAATTCCCCGATCAACGTGAAGATTTAATGGGTGCATTAGGACCATCGGTTACTGGTCGTTTAGATTGGGGATCATTGGCTGGATTAACTGGAGTACGGCCAGTAGTTGACAAGTATTCAATTTCCAAATTTAGCGAGGGCAAATGGAGGCACCACAAGGTAACAGTTGAACAACATAAAGCTAATTTATTAGAATACAATTCCAAAGAAGGTATAGAAAAAACTAGAAAGTCGACAGATAAAAGTCAAGAAGATAGCACTAAGCGACTCTAGCAAAGGGAACAAGCATTGCACCGTTGGAAATGTGAACTAGAAAGAGCAATATCAGCTTCTGATAAAGAGATTAGCATGATGCACGAACAGCGGAGGCGTTTAAAGATGTTTATGGCTGTTTTACAATTGCCGGAATCTATAGCGGGGGAAATGCATTGAAAGAAGAACTGGGCGATTAGATTCGGAATTAGTTAGGGATGATGTTGAAGAGGAATTAATTAAAGAAATGGCGCTTACTGCTGAATTTAGAGAACAGTTTACCAGAACATTGGCCGATGTTCAGCATCAGTTGTTAGAAGATAAAACCGCAAAGAGTCGTTTAGAATACGATTGGAGTGATAAGAAACAAGCTAATGAAATTGAATGCATTAACATTGCTCTTAATAATCGGTCTAATATACTTATGATTAAACCCGGTGCTGTTTGTTTTCCAGACCATCAGTCTTCACAAGAACATTATGAAAAGTTTACTAAAGATACTTTAGAGGAATCTGAAATAATTAGGCAGCGATCGGTAGCATTAAGAGGCACACTTGATGCTATATTACTAAATGCAGCTAGGCACTTACGTAGCCAAACTGATAAAGTTGAAATGGCTTTAGCAACACGGATTGCTTGTAACGAGGAGGTAAGAAACAGACTAGAAAACGAGCTGCTGGGTTTGTTAAAACGCTTAGCCGATATTGAAACAACAGTTGTAAATTTAAGAGACATGATACGTCGCATGGATGGTACTTTAAAAATATGTCAATCCTGATTAGATAATCGCGTGCTTTATAGACCACGCATTGAAAATTGTAGAGACGATGCTCAATATGGTCAAGTAGAGGAAGCAAAAAGTATTGGTGATAGTGTTGCCGCGTTGATGTCGCAATTGAAGCAAGCGGATGATACACAAAGTTCACTTATGATGGTCAGAGGTGAATTAGAAAAAGAAATCATGTTAAAAAGGAAAACGTTGCAGATTGACAGGAATTGCACACAAGTAATTAGGTCTCATTATCCATCTGCTACTGCGTTATCTGGATATTAAAAAAGTATATTTTTAAATTTGATGTACTTAATTTAATTTGTAATTGTGTGTATGGTATAGTATAGTAATAGTTGTCTGAACTTTTCCCCAATGAAGAAAACTGATATTTGGCTTGATGGACTTTTTGTATTTTTATTATATGAAATATTGAACCGATAGAGATTTGTTTTTACTACTGCTCATTTCTGGATTCTCCACAACTCGGCAAGCGTGTACATCTCAGAATAATATTATAAGCCTTATACTTTTTGACTTGTTAAGTGACATCCTTTTTTTTGGGCTAGTAGAGCAATCTTCCTATAGACTTGCAAAGGGTCGGATTTACTCTCACAAGCGCTTACCGACTAAACTCTTTTTAATAATAAGTACTGGAAGTTCGACACCTGTAAAGTGTAAATACCATTTTTTCTAACTGATATTAATTGCGGATTTTGTGTATGCTACCCTATAGGCGTTGCATAGATTTTTGTGGAGAACTTGTACTACGTTTATGTCTGGAATTCAGATGTACAGCATTTGAAAGGTTTTCTTGTCTGTTTTCATGGGACATACTTTAGAGTTTTTTGAATGTATAATGTACGACATTCTTCTGTGTACAGTGCTCAATCACTCACAAAAATCCGATTGCGAGAGGGGGTGCCTGCGGATACCATCAATCACGTTTACTGCGCGGTCGATGGTAATATTTGCTGACTTGAAAGTTGCCAATAGCTTTTGATAAAAGGGTTTATTGTGAATAGTGATGGTCGGAGGGCGGAGTGTGCTAGAGCCCTTTGTGGGTCTTAACTAAATAGAAGGGAGTGAGGGAGGACCTTGAGAGCTAGTAGTCGGACAAGAGTTGGTCGAGTACAGGAATTCTTTGTAGGCGACTACATTATTCTCTAGCTGGAGCTCCATTGGCTATTTGTACTCAGAGGAGCTGGAGTTGACTGGATTTTTGGCCGGTTTATTGAGGGAGGTTAGGACTTGGGGATCCGGAGTCTGAGTATAGTTTTTGGGATTTCTTTGGGGAAGGTCTGGGTTGAAGTTGGGGTTTCCGGTGACGTGGTTGTCTGCATTTGCTTGGCTATAAGTGAGTACGTAAGCGCGTTGGAAGTGACTTTACTATTTTTTATCTCTTGCGTAATATTCTTACTCAGGGCGATGTGCGTCTTTTTCAAGGCATATTCATTAAAATATTGTCGATGATGCAATGCATTTTTTTGGTTTCATTCTTGATTAGGTTTATGACAAATTTGTCTAGGTTATTTATCTGGGCATTTATCTTCTTCAGCTAGTTCTCTAGCTTATGGGTCTGGATGTATAGGAGCGCTAGGATTTGTCTGTTTTATTTATGTCGGGTTTGGGGTTCTTGCTACTAAAGACTGCAATGGTTGCCAGTTAGAGAAATCTATTTTGGCGTGACTTATTGTAGTGTAACCTTTAAGTGGTGAAGTTTGTTTCTCTTGGAAATGTTGTCTAGACAGCTGCTGGCAGTTGACTCTGGTGCTATGCAAAATATCAACTACTTTTACTTATACCGGATCAATGATCTAGCTTGTAAGCTTTGGTGCGCGTTTTTGGCCTGGGCTAGAAAGACGAGCAAATGACAATTTTTTTTGTAGTAGTAGTAGATTTAAGTTTTTTTCCTGGTATTTGTAATTGTTTTTTTTTCTTATGAGGTTTTCCTTTTAAAAGTAAATTACGCACATTGTGTGGGGTTTCCGGTTGCACGTATACTCATTAAAACCCTGAACTTCTATGTTTTTTTGGGCTTGCGGAATCATCGTTGCGGTATTACTTTACAAGTCTAAGACATTTTCTGTTTTTGGTTTTCAAGTTTTATCCTTTCTTCTTTTTTTGCCATGATTTTTATTATTTTTTTATCAATGGCTTTCCAGTTTCTTGCATTTTCTACTATAAGTGGGGTCAGATTTTTGATGGATATCTTTTCTACTTTTTTCTGTATCTTCATTCTGATGTACTTCCAGCGAGGGCACTTTACGAGTGTATGCTCTGGATTATCCGTTTCCTTACAGTAGGGGCACCCGTCATGCACAGCAAGACACATTCTCTTTGGGTACGACTTAAAGCATCCATGCCCTGTGAGGATCTGTGTGAGATGGTAGGCTAAATTTCTATGTTTTCTGTTTACCCAATGTATTACCACGGGTATAAGAGTCTACGTCAATTTGACGACATCTCCCTTACTCTGCCATTTTGCTTTATATTTTTTATATTTTTCTATTGTTTTATGTTATTGGCATTAGCGATGTTAGGAGGCATGATAATTATCTATTAAAATTAAAATTGGGGCACCTTTTTTATATGATGAAGAAATTGACAAATCAGAAAAACGAGTCGGTTTTCTAATCCGCCGACGATTGAGTAATGTCGTTTTATCGGTCAGAAAATTTTCAAGAAGAGTAGCTTTCTTAATACTAAAATAGTTGAGAAATTCTAAACGGTAGAATTGGATTTTATAAATTTACATAATAAGCTGTTAGTCAAAAACGTAACAGTAGTCAATAACTACAAAACGGGATGCAACCAAAGAATGGTAAAAAGCCCAAACCAAATAGACATGGAAAAAGAAAGCTATAAACTTACAAAGACAAAATTTAACCAAGCATGGCCAACTTCATCAATAAATCCGAAAAGAATGATGCTAGTACATTAAGAAATAAAAATTATTCTGACAGTAACATAGAAGGTCTAAACGACGCAATAACTGAAGCTCTACAAAAAAGCCATATACTTACTGTCCCAAATCCATTAAAGAAAAAAAGATTTGGTCTTTATGCAAAAAACTTGATAGTTCAATGTAGTCAAATGAAACCAAATTAACAACAATAATAATAATAATAATAATAACACATTTATTTTAACAAAATTTACAAAATATGGTACATAGTATATAAAACATATAAGTAAATAAAGTAAAACAAGTCAAGTAAGATAAGGTTATTGAATGGCGCTTCCGCAAAAAGTCAAAAATTCTTCAATATTATACGGTTCGCAGTTTAAAATTAATTTATATAACGCACGTTTAAATGTTTTGTAGTTTGTCAAAGATTTAATCTTAGCTGGAAGTTGATTAAATAGTTTTATAGATATATAGGTAGGACTTTTTTCTGTAATATCTAGTCTATGTTTAGGATAGTAAAATATGTTTGATCTTGTTTTATGTTCATGGTTTTTTAAATAACTTTCAAATTTGGCTTTATGTTTGTGATTAAATAAAAGTGTCTCATAAATGAACAATCCATATACCGTTAGAATATTGTTTTGTTTAAAGTTGTTTCTGCAGGTGTTTTTTAGTGGTATATTGAATATAATTCTAATAGCTCTTTTTTGTTGTATAAACATTTTATTCATATGTGAACTACTTCCCCACAGAATAATTCCAAAAGACATGACCGATTGAAAAGACGAATAGTATATAGTTTTCAAGTGTTGTAAATCAAGTTGTTTTTTGAGAACTCTTAAGCCATACATAACAGATTGAAGTTAAGAAATCAGATAATAAATGTGATCGTGCCAATTTAATGTTTCATCAAAAATTATTCCAAGACATTTGCTGGTTTTAGAAACCTTGAAAATGAAATTTCCAAATACAGCATCATCCGGAGTAATAAGTCTCGAGCGGTTTGTCTTAAAAACAGTGCAAGTTGATTTATCAGCATTTAAAATTAACTTGTTTGTTCTTAACCAATCGTTCATTTTACTTAAGTAAATACTACCTTCCGCTATCACGTTATCAAAATCAATTCCATGTATTAATAGAGTAGTGTCATCTGCATAGTTAGTTGTACTATGTTGACTATCTACAAGTATATCAGCTAGATCGTTTATATATATAATAAACAATAATGGGCCAATAATACTTCCTTGCGGTACACCCATTTTTGTTTGAAGTGCTTTGGACGTATATTTTTTTGTAGTAGATTCTATTTGAACACACTGGTAACGGTTAGACAGATATGAATTGATCCAATTTAAAGTTGAATTTCGTATACCGTATCTATCAAGTTTCGCAATTAGTATATCATGACTCACACAATCGAATGCTTTCGAAAGATCAAGAAAAACTCCGCAGGGTATCTCTCTCCTCTCCAAAGCTTCCGTTATATTCTGACATAACTCTTGCACTGCTGTTTGCACATTTCGATTTTTTAAAAACCCATGTTGATTGCTTCTAAACAATTTCAGTCTATTGAAAAAACTAATAATTCTATTGCACATAATTTTTTCAAATATTTTTGAAAAAGAATTTAAAATACTGATGGGCCTGTAATTTTCCGGAGAGTTTGTATTTCCTTTTTTATGAATAGGCTTAATTACTGCATATTTAAGTTGTTGTGGAAATATGCCATACTTTAAAGATTTATTTATGATATGTGTTAAAGGAGTTGTTATTTTACATATACATTCCTTAATTAATGAAAGTGGAATTTCATCAATACCTGCTGTGGTTTTATTTTTAAGGCTATTTGTTATATGAATTATTTCCGTTTCCGATACTTCTTTAGTACAAATTGATTCTTCAGTTAAAGGTATTGTGCACTGGTAATTTAATGATGTTTCTCCTGATAATAGGTTACTGGCTATTGAAGAAAAATAATTGTTAAATTCATTTACTAATGTGTCCAAATTGTTGTTTTCCTCAAAACTGGTACAACACTTTTTACTGTTTATATTGCTATTGGTTTTTACAATGTTCCACATTGTTTTTGTTTTATTATCCGAGTTATCAATTATACTACCATACACTTTTCGTTTTTCATTTATAAGAGCATTATTATAATCCTTTTTAGCATCTTTGTATAAATTTTTAAACAGAATATTTCTAGTTGATAATATAAATAAAATATCAAGAGTTTCTTTCTTAGATTGTATTATTGGAGTATTTAATTTTAAATGTTTTTTAGATATATTATTGTTTACAGTTTTTATTGGAAAACTATCATTGAAAAAATGTAAAAAGATTGATATAAATTTATTCCACATATCGTCCGACCTTATGTTCTTGTATGTCGAATATTGATAACCAGTTTTCAAACGAAAGTGATTGTATAAAATGTGTTTTATTTATTTCACTGTAAATTCGTATTTTTTGTTTTTTGTTTACATGTTCTGTTTTTTGATTAAAAGCAATAGTTTGAGCTGTATGATCAGATATACCGGTATGAATAACTTCGGCGTTTATGATATCAATATTAGATATAATATTGTCTATACACGTCGATGAAGTATGAGTTATTCTTGTGGGTTTATGAATTAAAGGTCTTAAATTATAAGACTCTAGAATACTGATAAATTGCTTCTTACCATCTGTTTCTTTTAAAATGTCAATATTTAAATCTCCAGTGATAATAAAATTACTGTTCTCCTCAAATAGACGTAGTAAAATATTTTCAAACACTTCAAAAAAAACATTTAAATCATGATTTGGAGGGCGATAAATATTAATCACAGTTATTATTCTCCGATTAAAAAATATGTCTGCAGCAGCACATTCAATAACATCACTTACTGACGCATTTCTAATATCATTCCTAGTCTTAAATTTAAAGTCTGTTTTACAATAAATAGCACTACCACCGTGTGTTCCTGGTGTTCTACAAAAACACGACACTAGTTTAAAGTTTTGTAAAGGATATGCTTTTAATTCCTCTTCGTTTTTCCAATGTTCGCATATTGTGAGTATGTCGCTGTTTGTATATTCAATTAGATGATCCAATTGAATTGCGCTGTTTCCGATAGATTGCGCGTTTTGATGTACGAGTTTTATCTTTGAACTGAATTGTTCGGTCGCCGGAATAAAAAACGATTTATTGAGACTCCTGAAGGCCAAATGATAGGATCTTCAATTTGCTCTAGTTGTTCCATGGGTAACGAGATTTTGAAAGAAGCATATTGTTTAGGATGCTTAGAATTCATTTTTTCGCAAAAATAGTTTGTGAATTTTTTGTTTTTAAGATGTTTTCCTATGTCAGTTTCCGTCATAGCTGGGTGAAGGCCGTACAAATGTAAATGTGCCAGCTTGGGAGCGCTCTGGATCTCCATTTTTTCGTTTGAAATTCCTTGTATAGTTGGCAATGGATTTCTATTTGTTTTTCTAATATATTTTTTATTTTTTACTTTTATAAATGCATTAGAATCCTGAGTTTCTTCCGTCTTATTGAGTTGTATGTTGTTGTCTACGTTCTCAGAAGCGATAGGCTGCTGTGATAAATATTGATAGTTTGCGTCATTAATTAATGGTGCATTTTTGTCTTCAACATTTAATATTATTGTTTCAAGCTGCTTGTTTTGTCTTGTTTGCCTTGTAGATTTTGTTTGTACTTTATCTGGAAGTTTCTTTTGTTTTCCTACTATGGTTGCGTACATGGTTGGTTGGTCCTCTACATTAACTTTTGATTTTATTTTGTTTACGTCTTCTTTGATTTGAGAAATACGTTTTAAAATGGCCGAGAATTCTAACCTCTCGTCCACCTTGCAACAGCATTTTTCGCAGAACCAACGTATATTAACACATTCACTGATTAATTTATAAGTTGCATCTTTAACTTGCGCACATTGTTGATGTAACCACTTATTACACAGATTACATTTAATTGATTTCTTTGTAACTACGAAATTAATTTCACAAATTTTACATATGTCGTTGTCGTCCGCCATGTTGACGGGATAAATACAACTAAAAAGAAATTAAGCAGGGAAATAGAAAATTTGGACCCAATACACTAACAACAAATATATTGTCAACTAAGCATCCGAAGAGCAACCAAATATGATTATTGGAGAACTTGAGCTAGCTTTCTTAAAAACGAAAAACCACAAACTATCTGGAGAAGTCAGTATAGCCAAAGAAGTAATACAAGCAGGAGACATGTTTTTGATGAAGAAAATAATTTCTATTGAACTTCTGCCTGTACATTATCATAATTGCAGACAAGTGGCACATTGCAATTACTATTTTGCACTTCAAAAAACAAATTGTTTTCAAGAACAATTACATGAAAATTAGAAAAAAAACTTGAGCTGAATTTTGTTTGAGATTTGGAACAAACGACCATCTACAACGCATCGAGGTTCTAGTAGAAAAATAAGTGATGTGCAACAAACTACTGGCCTTTTAATTTGTGGTTTTTTATAAAGTTTTTGGCACAATTGAGTGCTATCATGCAGGCTATGAAAGAATATTAAATAGATTACAGATATTGAAAACTAATCTATATCATCTATCAACTCGCTACGATATCTGTGAAACTACATGAAAAGACGAATGCCAATAAATGTGGAAAAGGATTAAGATAGGGTGACACCATATTTTTAAAACTGTTTATAACTTTTTTGGAGTATGTCTTTAAGAAACTCAATTGGAACACAGGAGACGTCACCATATATGGTCAAAAACTTAACAATCTTTGATTTGCGGACGTCATAGTCCTCATAGCTGACAACCTAATAGAGTTAAGAAAGATGCTAGAAGAAATTCATAATATATGCTTTAAGGTTGGTTTGAAGATTATTTTTTTGAAACATAACCCAACCTAACGTAAATTAGAAATATTATATGGGCTGGCCACGTAGATTAAATAAAGGATAGAATGTAGACTAAAAAATTATTGGAGTGGAGACTAAGAGCCGACAAACGCAACAGAGGCAGACCACCTACGCACTGGATTGACGACTTTAAAAATTACGCAAAAAACTGCATCCAAAAAACCCAAGACAGAAGAAAGATAATAGAAAAGGCCTAAGTCCAACAATGGACGAAACGGGCTGGGTGATGATAATGAAGAAAAAATAATGAAAATAAAATTTCCAAATTTAAAACACGAATGATAAAATATTAAATTTAGGTCAACGACAGTATTTAATAATGTTAATTTTTAAATACAGAATACAGTACTCATATTTTAATACAATCAGCAAAAAAGAGTAAAGATTAAATTATTCTCTAATAATTTTAAACTACTTGAAAATTACTTAAGCACTTTTAAATTTAAATATTTTAAATTGTAATAGTACTCACAACATACAGATAATGATAAATGGTATAATCTTAAAATTAATATAGTCAATAAATCATTTTAAAAATTATAACATCATTAACGGTATTATATTGTTTTTTATTTATAAAAAATATATTGAAGGTCAAATTTTGCTATTATTTCTAATTAACACTAACATATATTAATTTTCTATAGATTACTTATTTGGTAGATAATGTATTCCACTTAATTCTCAAACTGACTACGTCAATATTAATTAAACACATCATTAAAGTATTTTTTTTTGGTATGGTAATAAATAATATTACATAATAAGATTGTGATTAAGTTTTTAATAGGAAATATTGTGTATTATTTTGTTGAAGGAAGTATGTAATTTTATAATTACCTATGATTGTCTCCATGTAATGTTTATCTTTTCTATTATTAACATGATTAATTATTTATAAAAGTAAAATGTGCAGCTAGCAAAAATGCTTAATCTATTAATTAGAATATTTCTGTTTTGCTTTAAATTATTAATAAAGTATGTCAAGACGATATTTACTGTTTAGCCAAATTGTTAGTTTCTATAATATAATGTGTACTACTACTGTTTTATAATACAACGAAGTTAATAATACCTTTAAACATATAATAAACAATGGCTGTGTTTGGTATTCTCTTTCTTAAACACAAATTAAGGAACTAACTCAATTCTCTGGATTTGTTCCACAACATCAATTAATTCCGTGCCTCATATTTTCTACTTTTGATGATTGTAATACGTATAGTGTTTTTAACTATTTTATTCTTTTCAACATTTCTCTATTTATTAGGCTGACCATGTAATATTCAATATGTTCAAAACCACGTTTTAAAAGCTTTGACACACTCATAGTTTGTGTAAATATCACAGCCGCATCAAAGCACACGCCGGACACCCGCGGTTTATTTCCGGTTTGCTATTTCCAATCTTGCTTTTTTTTTTGTTTTTTTTATGGACACTTCTTTTTCTTTTTTTTTCAATTCTGTAATATCAAGACCATATGCATGTTTCATCAGTTTAGTGTATAAATATTTTATTCAGTAATTGTCATAAAATAATAGTTGTTACTATGTTTTTTTTTAATTTGTTTGATTACTTAAACTTCAGTTTTCTGTCTTTATATTTTTGAATTATTAATTTTATCATGCAAAGTGTAGGTTTTTACTAATCTCTTAATAATCAGCTTTTATTTGAGTTTGTGCGTCGATAAGGGATTAATCATATCAAAATATGATTTAAGTACAAACTTATTCACTTGTACACAAGGCATAGGAGAGTTCAAAATTACGAATGACTTTGTGGTGTATGATGAAATATTGACAAGTTTAATTAGAGATACTTGCGCGGACCGTAGAGCTGAGTGTGGATTATTACCATATCTTATCAAAAGTGGAAAGAAAATTTAAAAAAAAATTGAAAGTGGGTTAAGAAAGCAAAACGGGGCATACAAGAACGTTTGTGGCATTCAGAATTATTGTAGAGAAATGATTTAGAATGAGGACGGTATTAGAGAGCGTTGTAGAGAATATTTTGATTAATTGTATAGGTACAGTGTGAATTATATGGCGGAAAGTTTTACTAAAAACGAATTGTTAAAAAAAGTAAGGCCGAGGGTGTAGATGGAATTACAGATGAAATGTTGAAGTATGGGGAATATCCTTTATTGATTGATTGATTGGCCTATTGAATTTGTGTTTTAAAAAATTGACAGTACCAAATAATTGAAAGGATGTTGTGATCGAAAAATTTTGAAACGAGTAAATGCATTGCCGAAAGTAGTTGAAAGTATGTGTATGATTGCAAAGAATGATTTATTGTCTAAGAAGGCAAAGATGGCAGTTTATAAAAGTGTGTTGATACTAACTCTGAAGCATGGGTATGTCAGGAAAAAACAAAAGTAAAATAAATGCGGTTGGAAAAACTTGGTTGGGCAGAGTTAGAGTACCGAAAGACTAGTACAAACGTAAAATACATTGGTTTAGTCATGTTGAGCAAAAGAGTGAGGTTAGAGTAACAAAACAAATTTATAATGGAAATGTGTTTGGATCAACATGCAGAGGTTGACCACGTAAAAGTTGGCTGAATGTTGTAGATGAATGCGTTCGACAAAAAAATTTAAAGTGAAAATATAAATATTGCAAACGCAAAAGATGCGTGTACAGATAGAAAAAAGTAGAGACAAATAGTACAAAGTTAGGTTTAAGAAGTAGTCTATTTTGACTAATGTATAGTATAGCTGCTTACCTTGCAAGAGAACACCGTGACTATTCTACTACTTTCCAGCTTTCGGGTACCCTTTGTGGACCGATCTAAATTTTGTACAAAATTGTAAAAAGCTTATTTATTACATCTATAGTTCTCCACTTCCATGTTTTGTTATTAATTTTATCTAATTAATTTGCATTTGAAGAATTTTGTTTTTAACAATATACAGAAAATATAAGAAAAAAAATCAGTCATAATGATAACTTGGAATTTAATGATGTTTTTTTAGCATTAATTTAAATTGGGAAGCAATAATACTCTACATTTTGTAAGTTGTCAGTCTAGATTATGTTTTTTGATTGTAGATTGATTTTTGAATATTTATCTCGGTTGTAGCTAAAAAGAGGATGTTTTTTTTTTTAGAATTTAAATACTAGTTAAATTAATTTATAAATGGTAAGTTAGGTCAATGTCAAGTTGACTGATTGATTTGTGGTGTTTATTACGACATTTCTTGTACATTATATTTGTATTCAGAATTTTTATAAAGATTAGTTTAGCTATGAATCATTTTTGTTGAGATTGCTATTATTTTATTGTATTATTTTTAATTTTTTAATCATATGGCTACTATGTAAATTGGGTTTTTATTTTTAGTTGTAAACACTTATTGCTATAAATTATTTATTAAATATTGGTAAGAAAGGATTAAAATAAAAAAATCATTATTAATAACTTTTTTTTTATTAAAAAAACATTTTTGATTCTATTTTTATACATTTTTTTAATCGATATTGATGTGTGGTGCATGTTCATGGTAACATTTAGCTAATTCAAAGGCAGTTTTAATTACATCATCTTGTTCCTTGGCGCATGCTTTGAATACTTTATCGGCAACATCGTCTTCGTATTTTTTGATAAGCTTTTCTTTGAAATGTTCCTTATCCAATTTTCCGTCTTTATCAATAATTTCTACTTTTTTGAAGAAACATACAAAGAAATGTTTCAATTTATCATCATCAGCAAAATCACCTTCCATTTTGGCTTTTTTTAAAATAGCTTCATCCACATGAGTTTCTGCAATGCATTCTTTTTTGAATTCCTTTAGTTTAGCTTTTTGTTCATCAGTAATTCCTCTGGACTGAAATAAATTTAAAAAAGTATTTAAATAAAATATAATTATAGCAAATAAAAACATTTAGTAAAACAATTTATTATTATTATTTTTTTGTAATAATTAATAACTTTTTGTAATAAGTAATAACTAACTTATGTTACAATATATATATTATTTTACACTTTCGGAAAACAACGATTTAAATGCAGTTTTTTAAACACGAAATTTTGCTTTAAATGTTTTAGTCGTTTAAAAGAAACAATCCCTGTATATATATTTACGATATAAGTGGGTAGAAGCATTATTACAAACGTACGCGCAATTAGCAAGAACAAATCGAGGCGAGTGTTTTTTCTTAAAAAAGTGTGCGGTAAGACCGACCGAAGAATTACATAACTTGCATATACGTCGTTGTTCTTCCGTAGGTGCGATATAAGAATGTAACTACACAATCACAATCGGTGATATTTCTTACCTGAGCCAAAGCAATACAAGCAACTAAGAGTAACACTGCAAAGATCTTCATTGTAACTGAGTATCTTAATGTACAGACAAAGTATGATTGTTGATCTGCAAATACTGATGCTTTTATACAAACGCCACACAACGGAGGTCGTATAATTTAAATATAATTAGTTATGTATATTAGACAAACCAATTTAGATGATTAATTTTATTTCATTTTTTTTTAATAAAAAATCATTATTATGTAATTACTTTTAAATAATAAAGAAAATTAAGTGTAATTGTTTAGAATAAATTTAGATGTTATTAAAATTCTAAGATGTTTTTTTTGTAATAGTTGAACGACCATAAAATTAACAACAAACACTTTTTTAGTATTCTTGGAAGTATTCTTATTAAACAAAAATAGAAGATTAAAATAATATTATGTAATTACTCGTTTTTTATAATAACAAAAAAATATATTGAGGTATTGACATTGATGATGTCAATTTATTTGATTAATATTCTTTGATAATTACATGCAAATACACCATAAAGCATTTGATTTTTTGTTGTTTAGAATAGAATTTACAACTTGCATAACGCGTTGAATACTATTGAGAAACAGCCACATGTGTTCTGGATGGTTTAGAAGTCCAGCTACCTTTTTTAAATTATCTGAATTGAAGGATATTTTATTATATTAGAATTTTTAAATTAATTAAACATTGTATTATAATTAACAGAAATTACTGTTATTTTATAACTATGGTTGATATTTTTAAAGCGATTTTTTAAATATTTATTATTGTTTAAATCAATAATGCTTTAACAAATATATTCTAAAAATTATCAATCATATCATATTTAACGACAAAATATGTTGACAAAGTACGAGGAACTGTTATGGATTTATGGCACGACAAGCATCAATCTTAAAACGGTTTAAAGATGATGCAAAGTTAAGACTGTCACAGTATTTGTTTACAATGTTACAAATTCTTACAAGCGGACTATATAAAAGATACGATTTTTGACTGAACGGAACGTATAAAAGTAAAGAATAACGTGTTCTATAACATGGTACGTTTAAAGAAAAGCATTCAAGCCAATTGGATGAATTGATCAAATTAATTAAACAAATTTATCATAATATTCTCGCCTTTTTAAAAGACTTACTAAGTTGACTTATAACCCAACTTGTTGCAACGTTAGTATTATGTTTTTACAATGCAGTTTGTATTTGATATACAGAAATTTACGTTGTACAGACTCAAGCCTATTCACAAAACCTTCAAAGTGTGATGACCATATTACACAGCAGTGTTCCAAAATAGAGCGAACTAATGTAATAAATAACACAATTAGACTCTGTATGTTGGTAAAATCTTTTGTGATACGTTTAATAAAATTATGCATCTTATTTGCTTTAGATATAGCAATTTCTATATGGTAAGAAAATGACAATTTTTTGTCAAAATCAACGCCAAGAATTCGAACAGTGTTTACATAGACTAGTTTGATATTGGCTAAATCATAATCAAATCTGTAATTATCAAGTTTTTTACTGAACATTACATGACATTTATCAGCATTAAAAATCATATCATTATTAATGCACCAGTTGTTAATTGTATTGAGATCTGATTGAAGAATTTTGGAATCATTGAGCGACAGAATTTGTCTATATAATTTAATGTCGTCTGCAAATAACAGTATTGGAGACTTCAAACCAATATAAATATTGTTTATAGATATGTTAAAAAGAAGTGAGACATTAGATGATACGTAACATATTACTGAAAAGAAATAATATGTTATCTATTTTAAAAGTAACCCGCTAACACCATAACATTCCAGTTTAGATAGTAATAGTTTAATATTAACCTTATCAAAAGTCTTACTAAAGTCTATGTACACCGAGTGAACATCAGCGCCCGCATCAAAAGATTTCATAATATAATTTGTGTATAAGAATATTTGTATCAGTAGATTGTCCACTTATAAATCCATGCTGTTGGGGTATAATAACATGTTTAAATGAGTTTCTTATAAAACTTGCAATAACTGATTCAAAAACTTAAGAAATCGAAGATAGAATACAAATTGCTATAGTTTTTAACGTCGTTTTTATTTCTTGATTTAAAAATAGGTTGTACGTAAGACGATTTCTATAATGATAGAAATTTACTTTGAGCTAATAATAAAGAAAATAAAATATGCAATGGAATATATAAAGTAGAGTTACACAAATTAAGT
Source organism: Tachinus rufipes (assembly GCA_963932245.1). Lineage (NCBI taxonomy): Eukaryota > Metazoa > Arthropoda > Insecta > Coleoptera > Staphylinidae > Tachinus > Tachinus rufipes. The sequence goes on from OZ010743.1 coordinate 86,210,196, forward strand.
ACTAGAGGTAATATACCATCATGCTCTGCTTCACCTTTTACGTCTATGTTTAGCAGTGCTGTCTCGACCTCTGTAGGAGTAATATTTAATTGAGATAGATACAAATTTGAATCAACTTTTAGATTGCAAAGAAATTTCTCATGGCTGTTGTGAACTGAAGAAAGTATGATGCAAATGCATTAGCAATTACGTTACCGCCTTTAAGTTGAACATTATCAAAAATTTTACAAATTTACAAAAATTACTAGAGTTTCAAGCACCGGTTGTTTAGTTTGTGCTATATAAATATCATAACAAAACTTGGTAAGAGTTCGACAAAGTTTCCTAAGGTCAGCAAATATTAAGTAATCATATTGCTGCTTTGATTAGTTTATATTTTTTATGAGCATGCCGTTTTTGGGTAACTAGTGTTCGAAACTCTGAATTAAGCCAGACAGAAAACTTGGGTTTGTGTATTATTTTTGTTGGTACATATTTTTGAACACGGTCATACGAAATATTATAAAATATTGAAGTTGCAGTATCAATATCAGTAGTATGAGAATATAACTCTAACCAATTTATTGACATCAAGTAATTATTTATTAAGACAAAAGGCGCATGCTTAAAATTAAATACTATAGATATATCGGATTTAAGGTGCTCAGTATTCAAGTCCAGTACAACACTATAATCATTAACAATACTATTAAACTGTGATAAACCATAAGATGCATAACAGTTACAAACTAAACTTTCAATTGCATATTTTATATTAGAACTATTTTTAACGTTAACTGGATATAGCCCTATGTAGTCATCCATTTCAATTCAAGAAAGATCCGCCATGCTAAAAATTTCCTATCACTATTAATTAATTTTGTAATCACTATGTTGAGCACAAATTCCAGACATTGATTCTACATTAGATTCATATATTTCAATTTAAGATTTTGACGGTATGTAAACACATCCAAAAACATAAAATTCATTATTAACGCTAGAGAATTGCCGAGTTAGTCGCCCCGTTCTGTTATGGTGCCACTAGTAGTATTGTTATGGAAAAATATTAAATCCTATCACATCTACGAGAATATCAGTAAAATTTTCTCTCTAAAAAAATATTAACACGTACAGCGCCGTTTTTAAATTAAAATTAGTTCTTATAGGACAAAACGCCAACCAACTCAATATCCAAACGATAAGATTTTAGTCATTACTTTTTTTGTATGTTGAACTACATACAATATTCTATGTCTTTATGTTTTTAGATAAAGATTTGAAGTTATATTTAAAGATTAAAAAAATAACAAAAAACTAATTAAAAACGTCACTTTTTAAAAATTAATTGTAAAGAAACGACTTATTGGATCTAATTTCTACAAGTTTGAGGACACAGATTGGACTTTCTTCTACAATGTGTGAAAATTTTATTCAGTTATATTCAGGCGTTTTCTTGCTGAGTTGGATGCTGTGAACCTTTATAATAGCGAAATAATTCTCCCCCCTTAATAAATAGTTTTACCTACGTTTCTTCTGTACTGTCGTTAGTAGGAATGGCATATCATTTTATTGTATTAATAGCAGTTATGAGGGCTCCGCCGCTCTGAAGTTTTAAACTATTTGCAGAAGAACGATCCGTGCGTTACACTGTATATCTATCATCAAATAATTCAGCGTCTAAATTCCTGGCTCAAGCTATGGCTCGGTAAGAAATATAATGGGATATTTATCGTAGATTACGGAACAATAAAAATCTTTTAATTTTGTTCGTAGGATAACGTTTTGATAGTAAAAAACAAAATTGTTTACTTTTTTTTGAATTGGTATGTTGGGTTTTGAAAAATTTCCAGTTATAGTTGGTTAAGGCCCACGACGAGCGAAAAATTCTTTAACAGCAAGCCCAACATGCCATAACGTAGAGTCTAAAAGACTTTGACTAATATTTGTTCCTCATAGGTTCTTCAACATTTCACATCGTTAATATTTAGAACATTTTGAATATAGTCCATAACTGATTCAGCTGACGATAAATTTGTTTGTATCTGCTTTTGCATCAACAGTGCGATTTCCTCTGATAAATTTGTTCTGTTGTTGAACTATTTTTTTATTAATAATTCTTTTAACTGGACCGGAATATGATATAATTTTACTAGTACTTCTAGACCTAAAATTTAATAACAATTTATTGTTTATATTATCTGGTTTGTTGGGTGTTGTTACAGCTTTTTTGTATGTTAAAATTTCTGTATTAAGGACTTGAGATTGAAAAGGATTATTTAAAGAATCAGTTGTAAAATCATTTTTTTTTTTGTTATTAAGAATGCCAATAACAACGTATGTTCATCCACTTTATTAATATCGTCATGCAGCTAATTACTAGAATTATTTTCTGTTCCAGTACATGATTTGTAGATCTAAGATAGACTTCTATTCTCATGTGAATCTTAACAAACAGTTTTGTTTAGATTTGCACATTTTGTGCCATGAAATGCTAATTTACTTACGTCACTCATCTGTCTCTGCATCAGCAGGAGTACTGATAACTCACAGATTTTACATTTAAACAGTATTATTGTAAATTTCACAAACAATACATAGGCAATTACATTTCAGACGGACCAGAGCTGGAGGGTCATTGCATTGAGAAACTTGCTTATATATTTTTTTTTAGTTTTTATAACTTATAAGTAGTCCTTTGATCGGAATATAAGGGTATAAAACACATAAAAAAAAATTCTACGATTTTTTAAAGTTTTTTGACGTTTTTTAACTTAATCGCATTTTTTGTTTAAAAACCGCAATTTTAACTCAAAAAAATAAATTTACCAATGAAATCAATCAGAAATTTTTCGTAGAATCTAAATCTGGCGTCATTTCAAGTCTATACCCTGTCTATAAGCCGCAAAAGCCATAAAACCATGCTTTTGTTCTCAGTGGGCTGGGCAAAAAGGAGCATTTAAAAAAAAAACTTACCGGTAAAGTTGACGTGGTTGATGTAAATTAATTAGAAAATATAAATTTGTTTTGTGTAATTGGGTTTTAAAGGTCTACAACTCGAAAAAACTGCAAAAAAAAGCCTATTTTTCAACATAAACTTTTACAAATGCACATTTAACAGTTTTCAGAGAAACTATACACCAAGTATTATTAAAAAATTTAGTTTTGCAAACAATTTTACATAGAAAATAGTCAATGTCGTGCTTATCTGGCAAAGAAAAACCAATCTAGAAAAAAAAATTTGATCAATATTTACTTAATTTTTTTTTTTTAATTTTTTTTAAAGATTATTTGGTTTATATTTTTTCAAATTTATTTCAGAAGTTTAACAAAGACATTTTTTATTGTTTGAACCAATTTTCGGCCATTTTTATCTTTGTTTGATAGTTTTTGCGCCTGCGGCACAAATGTAGACTCGATCTATCGGCGCCAAAATTTAAAAATATTATTATTTTTGTCGCTTGTAAAAATTTGTTAAAAAATAATTTTAAACCACACCCTAGTGTGTTTATAATATTTTTTGTAAATATAAAAAAATTATTATTTTTTAACACATTTTTTGCTTAAAAATTTTGTAAACATTTTTTTTAGATGGACTTTCTATAGACGATAAGTACAATACTGACAATTTTCCATGTAAAATTGTCCCCAGAATTCAAATTTTTAATTATACACCACACCAATACACCAAGTATTGTTTAGCTGAACGCGGCTAAACGTGCATTTGTAATAATTTATGTTGAAGAATAGGCCTACTTTGCAGATTTTTTTTAGTTTTGACGCTTAAAACCCAAATACACAGAACAAATTTATAATTTCCAATTAATTTACATCAAAATACGTCAACTTTAGCGGTTAAACAAAATTTAAAAAATGCTCCTTTTTGCCCAGCCCACTAAAAACAAAAACATGGTTTTATGGCTTTTGCGGCTTATAGACAGGGTATAGACTTGAAATGGCGCCAGATTTGGACTCTACGAAAAAATTCTGGTTGATTTCATTAGTAAATTTATTTCTTTTGAGTTAAAATTGCGGTTTTTCAACAAAAAATGCGATTAAGTTAAAAAACGACAAAAAAACTAAAAAAAATGTAGAATTTTTTTTATCGGTTTCATACTCTAAGTTATAGAAACTAAAAAAAATGCATAAGCAAGTTTCTCAATGCACCCCCCCCCCCTAGCTCTGGTCCGTTTGAAATGGAATTGCCCACATATAACAAAAAAAAAAATGTAAATCAACTTTAATAATCGATTATAAATTGAATTACAAGTGTAAACGACGTAAAAAAGTATTAATAAATAATTACATTAACGCTTAAAACCACGCACCACGCGACCCTTCGTGGTGACTTTAAATGACAAACAAGACTAGGTCACGGATGGATTTTAACTGAATACAAAGGAATAATTAAATTGAAATATTATGTTTTTCAGGATGTTACTAAAATCGAAATATTTGTGTATTTTATGTACCTAAATTTTACAGCGTTTTTATTTCGTATTTTATAGAAAATATGTTCTATAATTTTTTCTAAGTAGATTCTTATGCGGTTCATCACAGATGCAGTTTTAAGCCGTTCTATCACATATGTATATTACTTTAAGTTTGCAATATTCCGATAACTAACACTTTAAAAAGACACATATAAAATACACAATTTTTATTTCACAATTAACCACTTAAAATGCTGTTTAAAATTAAATACGTTACACTCAATAAAATAAATTATTTAGCACTGTATGTATGTATATTTATATATTATAAATATGTTTTTATTTGTTTTAGGTACGTCACATACTGAATAGATCCAAATGCAACTTAATCTGTAAGTACTTTAGAGTTTTATTGATTGAGATTTTTTTCAATGAGATTCTACTTTGAGTACGACAACTGAAACATTACAATAAATCTTATTTAAAAAAAGTTTAATTTTTGGCTTATAAAGGATTTTTTTGTTTATAAAGCTGCTGAATAGTTGATTCATTATTATTCATGATCATCATCACGTTGAATAATTACTGTCGTAATTATTAGTTTATATTAGGCTCTTACACTCTTCTACTCAACTGCTGTATGTTTTTATTTCATTCTTACAGATTTTATAGGTTTTAATCTTATCTAATATTTATTTATATATTTTTTTTACCTTTACACCTAAATCTTGCAATCAATTATTGAACATTTTTTTGTTGGCTTTTTGCAAGTCAGCTGACTACAATATTTTTTAGTATTTTTTTATTTATTATGTTTGCTACCACTGTTTTTTCTTTTCCTTTATCTAAAAGATTTTTTTTTATATTCTTTTTTTATTTATAAAATTCATTTTTCATTTATATCTTGATAATTTTGACGCTGCCTACGAGCTAGTGTTTGTACAGTTGGATTTATGCAGTATTGTGTAGCTTGGTGACTGCCTAATTGAATGTTTTTTGCATTTTTTATTTATTACCTTGATATCATCTTATTTTTTAAACATTCTATGAGCCTTATTCTATCAACCGTATTATACGCTTCTTTGAAGTCAATAATGAGGGTAAAGATTTTTTTCTTTATGTTTTATTTTTTATCAATTGCATATTTTAGTGTTAAAAGATGGTTGACCGTCTTTCTTTCTATATTAAACTCCGTTTTTCTGGAATTATCTTTACTTTTTTGATTTCTAATTGCTAGGTTTTTTTTTTTGTTCAAAAGTTCATCTGATGAATCCATTAATATAATACCCCGGTGAAGATTTTTTTTGTTTTTTATAAAAGAAATTATTTTTCTTACCTTTTTGTTATTTAACTCTTGCCTTATTTGATTAAATTAGTAGAATTTTTTTTTTATTTTTTTTTCTGCTTTCCTTAATTTTATTTGATCTATTAATTCATTAAAATCTTATCTTTTTCAATTTTTTATTGTTTTTAAAGTTTTGCTTTGTTTATTTTGGGATTGCTTATATTATATAATACTTTTTTTCTTTTAATTTTTTACTTTGTTATTTTTTTACTTTTTTAATTTTTATTTTTGTTTGGCTTTTTTACAAATTATTTCTTAAAACTTTTGTTATTTTTTTGGTGTCAATATCTAATGTTAATATTATTTTTGCTGATATTTAAGCTACTTTAAACTACTAATAACGTTCTGGTGTATAGGTAAAATTGGCACCTTGACTTGCACATACATGGTTTTAAATTAAATTTTCCACAAAGAAAAATAACAACAAAAATTGATTTACTTAAAAATTAAAAAGTTTCAGAAAGTCGAACATCTAAAGAATCTTAAAAAAAATAACTTTTTTTTATTCAAACCTTAACAGTTTGTGTAAATAAGAAATAAACTAATGTAAACAACTCCGAATTTATTAAATATAAAACATTATTTTATTAGGTCAATATTACTCAATTTGTTTGTAGTTTCTGGCATTTATTTTATGACCTTAATTTGGGACACTATGTATAACTAAAAAAACGTTTTGTTTTTGCGATTATCAGTTTTGAAATAAATTGACATTTTACTATTATTATGGAATATCAAATTGTTGGGATTTGAGATTTTGTTTTGCGATTGATATATGAGTTAGTGCTCTATCAGAACCAGAAAATGGTAGCAAGTAATTGACAGTTTTTAGAAAGAAAATTGATGCTACTTAACATACTAACCAGAAAACATATTAATTTATTTTAATTACTTTTTCTTTCACTGTTATTATAATTTTATTTTTTTTAACTGGTTTATCAGTCAAGTTTTTTTTTAAATAATACAAAATATTAATTAATACCTACTAAGGTGATTTTACATCAAAAAAGGTTGCAACCACTGGCATAGAGTATTTTTACTATGGCATTAAACACATCTAGGCGACCAATTGATGTTCATATTTTGTAAACAATTGCGAGCTAGATTTTTTTGTGCACTAGCCGATTTATTATACCAGATATGTTGTATGTAGCGCTGTCTTGTTAGAAAGAAATGTTTTTTAAGTGTAGTTTAATTTTTTGGTTTACTGAACCCTAAATGCAGCTTTGTTTGTTAACATTGCCATTTAAATGAAGGTGGGTTTTGTTTATCAGTTTTAATTTATTTTTACGTGGTGAGCTTTTAAAATTTTCATCCTTGAATATTACTGTTAAATATATTTAGTTTTATGCTTCTAATTAAGAATTAAGTAAATTATTTATCGATTTCCTAAAATAAAAAGAACATTTTTTTTTCATGATTACAATATTACAAGCTCACTTAATTACGTAATTTTTGATCGCAAATTTGTAGTATTTGAAAAACCTATTAATTGTACCAATTATTTGAAAAACGTATAAAACGTATTCCAGGCTGTTTTAAAGCTGAACAATTTGAATATATAATAAAAGTACATAATTTTAAAGTAATAAAATATTTATTAAACTATAATGCCATTTTCTTAATCGATATTAATATAGGGTGCGTGCTTATGGTAACATTTAGCCATTTCAAATGCACTTTCATTAACATCATCTTGTTGTTTGGCGCATGCATTGAATATTTTACCAGCAACATCATCTTCATATTTCTTCATAAGTATTTCTTTAAAACTTTTTTTGTCTAACTTTCCGTCTTTATTAAGAAATTCAATTTTCTTGAATAAGCACACAATGAAATGTTTTAAGTTTTTGTCATCGGCAAAATCACCTTCCGTTTTAGCTTTCTTTAATATAGCTTTATCGACATGAGTTTCTGTAATGCATTCTTGTTTGAATATCTTAAATTTAGCTTTATCTTCATTTGTGATTCCTTTCGACTGACATAAATATTATTGAAAATATGTCTATTTATAAAAAATTTAAACTAATTAATTATTAAGTAAATATTTCTATTTTTTTTCTAAAATATTAGCAATTGTTTTGTATTTTTGTATAAATATAATACTAATTTCTACTATAACCATTGTTGTATTTCCATAAAATGATTAGTTGATTGATAATCAGTTATGACACTAAAAAACACAATTATTACCTGAGCTAATGCAATGCAAGCAACTAATAGTAACGCACTAAAGGACTTCATGTTTGCGGATGACTTATTACCTCAGTAGCTTGACAATTTTTAAATTGTTATTCTAATCGCTGGCGCTTATATACTAATAAAACACAATGAAGATCGGATAATTCAATTATAATTAGCTATTAATTTCATATACATTAGTGAAGTTCTTTTAAAGTCATTTGCGTATCAAAAATATAGTCGTTATATAAACATGTCATATTGTACACGGAAAGAAATTAATTAATGTTTATAATTAAACTGAAATGAACTGATAAAAAAACCAATCAGTATGTTTGTTTAAATATTATAAATATGCAATATAATCTGTAAGTACTTTAGAGTTTTATTGATTGAGATTTATTATGCTAACTGAGATAAAAATTGCAACAAAAACTGGTTAGAATTTATCATTTAGCATTAACTTTAAATTGTAACAAAATTAAGAAATTTTTATAGTTTTTTAGATGTTTTTACTTAGTATTTTATGAATTATTCTGTTCTGTTTTTTTAATAAAATTATACTTTGAGAACGACAACTGAAAAAGTCAATAAATCTTATTTATATAAAGTTGCATTGTTAGTTTATAGAAGGATTTTTTGTTTATAACCGAACTAAAAAGTCAAATGAACAAAAGGGTTGATTCTGTTGTACTTGATATTTCTGCTGAATAGTTTGATGATTCATTATCATTTATCATTATTACATTGAACAAATACTGTCGTAATTATCAGTTTTGACTTAGTCTTTTCCACTTTTTTATTAATTGCTTGTTCTTGTTTCTTTCTTACAGATTTTACACTTTTTATTCTTATCCAATATTTATTTTATTTTTTTTACTTTAGTACCAAAATTTTGCAAATGTTTATTGAACATTTTCTTGTTGATTTTCCTGCTTTTTTGCAGTTTTATTTCTAATGTTTACTAATTTGTTATTTATTTATTTTTTTCTGACATTTCTTTTTTGTATACAATTATTTCATTTTTAAAATTGGTCACTTGCAAACTGTTAATTTTTTTTATTATTTTATTTATTTTTTTATATCTTAATCATTTTGCAGCTGCCTACCAGTTAGTTTTTGTACAGTAGTAATATGTACCTTGGTGGTTCTACGCCTAATCTTAGCATTGTAAATTTATAATTAAAATTTTATTTTTTTTACATTTCTTTTTAATTATATTGCTCAAAATACCTTTCACTCTTCTTATATTTGTTGTTGAATTTACAACAACATTAGCATATGGCAGAGGCTACATGTTTTTGTTTAATTTTATTACTTTCTTCTTTTAGCTTATTTTAAACAATATAAGCTTGCAATATATAAATTACAATTGGTGACCGAGATTAAATTGTAATAATATTATGCGGTTTAGTCAAAATTTATTTTATGCGGTTGTTTACAGCTCAATATGCCTGATGCAAGTAAGCGTCTTTTATTATTTACATCAATCCTTATTAGAGAGCACAATATTATATCAAAAGAATTTTTTGGGATCACAGCGACCAAAGGTCAAGCATAGGCCATAAATACTAGTTTTTCGTTTCATTATTTATATTATCAATTGTGTTCATAAGAACAGCAATATTTATTCAAAATTGTCTTTGCTATTATGCGATACTGTGGTCGTACAAGGCATTCTGACGAGGTTTGTAAAACAAAAACTGACCTTTGGCCGCTGTGATTTGTTAGACTGATTTTGAATAAATTATTAATTTATTTCATAATTTATTGACGATTTAAATTTGTATAACTCCGATTATTGCATAAACGCTAAATGATACCGATTAATGCGGATATTTTAGTATTAAATTGCAACTAGATGGCGATACTAGACTTTTGTTTTATTATTTATATTTTATCCGTTTTTACTAAAAAGGAAAATAAGTACCAAACAAATTTACTATTTCCTTGACTATAAGATATTGCTACTTTTTTATTAGGGAATTTTCTTGTGGCATTAACGGACTAAAAGATTATTCAATATTTTTTTAATTAATTAATTAATTACACGTACGCTTACCGGTTTCGGTTATTTAATTTTTGTAACCTTCATAAGAGCAAACTAACACATTAAAAAATTATTGTTGTTACAATTAATTAATTAAAAAAATATTGAATAATGTTTTTGTCCGTTAATGCCACAAGAAAATCCTCTAATAATTAAGTTTATAATCGAAATAAGACATTGATCAAATTAGATTGCTACTTTTAATCTACTACTAGTAATACAAGTTTGGCAACCAATTTGTTATTAGTTACAAATTTGTCCAGCTTGATTTTAGTTTGGGTGATATATATTAAGATTCTATTACGAAATTGCATGACGGATAAACGTTGTGCCCATTAACGTTCAAATTTAAATGTTTACATGGATGGATTCTAACTGGAATTATAAAAAAAAATAGGTTTTAATAAATTTAGCATAAAGAAATAATAATAATAAAGTTACTATTAAATCTAGTCTTCAATGTGATAGTTTTAACAAGTGTGGTTTTACTCGTTGAAATTCAAAGGTATTTTTACGTTGTTATGACATATTAAATAATTCCTAAATGAAATAATAAAGTATATAATACTAGTTGAGCCAAAACTAATATTGTATTTGTAAGAGTAAAGAGTTCCCCCGGTTAACATAGGTGAAATGCCCCCCATCACGAATATCCAAATTACCTCAAAAATAATTTTCCTAGCATCAAAAAAACATGTTTGGTTGGATTTTAAAATTTTCATACTCCTTTTTTATAGGGGGCAAAAAATAACATTTTTTTGTTTTTTTTTTTTTATTATTATGGAAGTAGGGTTTTGGGGAGTCTTTACACAGAATTTTTTTCAGTTTCTCAAACTCTGCTTACAACTCTTAAAAAAATTCCAGAAGGGTTAAAATTTACTTTTGTTTGTCTAAACCTTTGATTGCATGCAGTTTTATTTTTTAACTTCATAAGTAATTGAAAAATCTACATCCATGATTTTTTTTTAGAATTTTTGCGAGTGATGCGCCACTATTTAAAATTATTTTTTTCACTTGTTTGCCATATATACTTTTTTTTTTCCTGCTTTTGTGACTCTGCAATATCGAAATTCGAATTTTATGGAAAATTTTACATTAAGTAGGTATCCTGGGTATAATATTTTTTTTTAATTTGCAATGATTTGACTGCTTAAAACACGATTTATCGTATTTTTTACCCAACAAAAAACAAATGAAGTTTTTTTTTTAAATTTTTAAATGTCAGATTCGTATTTTTTGGCATCAAAATTATTTAGTAAACTAATTTTTATCAAAATCGGTAAAGGTCAAAAAACCACACCTATCAAACTTTTTTCACAATTTTAAGACTTTTTGCATTAAAAAATCAAAATTTTGGTACTTTGAAAGCTATAAATGTTATGCAAAGTCACAAAAGCAGAAAAAAAAACAGTATAAGTAGCAAAAAAATCAAAAAATAAATTTTAAATAGTGGCGCACCACTAGCAAAAATTCCAAAAAAATCATGGATGTAGATTTTTCAATTACTTATAAAGTTAAAAATAAAATTCTTTGCAATCGAAGGTTTAGATAACCAAAAGTAAAATTCAACCCTTCTGGAATTTTTGTAAGGGTTGTATACACAGTTTGAAGGGCTGAAAAAAATTGTGTGTGAAGACTACCCAAAACCCTACTTCCATAATTTTTTATTCAATAGGTGCGTAGCAAAAAATAAAAACAAGAAAATGCTATTTTTTGCCCCTATGGAAAAGAGGGAGATATCAAAACTTTAAAATTTGACTGTATGTGTTTTTTTATGCTAGAAAAGTAGTTTTTGAGGTAATTTGGATATTCGTAATAGTAAATTGTTTTATTGTTTTATAAACATGATTCATTACGTACGAGATCAGAACCATCAATTATAATAAATTCTAAATATCACATTTTGAAATTTAAAAAAAAATTACTTAGAAATATGTTTTTAACAACGGTGTCATTTAAATGCACGGATTTCTGGAGACGGGACTATTATTTTATGACTATTTTTAACGTTTTCAAAGGTCAATTTTTTTCAGTACAGGGATTGTCTTGGGTATATTAAATTTAAAGACCTTAGTTTTGTGGTATTACAGGGAAAATAAATAGAAGGTAATTGGGTTACAAAAACATTTCTTGATTCTTTAAAAAAATCTATTTACAGTGTTGCAAAATTTTGGTAGTCTAGCTTGTAGCGCCATCTTGTTGAAATGACATAGGCATGATGATCTTACAATATCAATTGTGCGTATTGATATTGCAATATCAAGATAATTTTTTTTAGGTGTTTATAGAAGTTTTGATGATTAACATGTATCCAATAGCTGAGCTTTGATGGTCATCCGCTCATATGTGATCGATGAAGTTTTTATTGTTTCTTATTTTTTTTTTCTTATAGTTGGTAACTGAATTATTTTGCGGATTATATTTCTAAAAACCATATTTTTTAAATTTGTGTTTGTATAGATGTGCTTTATATAGATTAGTAGGTTTTAATAATTAAACATATTGTCAATTTATAGGCATTAATGTCAGTAGTTATTTCATTATCAAAAAACAAAATAGAAGTCATTCAGATTTTAATTAATTACTACATAAAAATATGATATAGCAAAATATAATAGATATTTTAAAATTCACACTTTTTCTAGTATAAAAATATATTTTTTTAACTTTTTATGATACATTGTTGTTTATGAAAGTTAGTGCTATATCAGAACTAGAAAATGGTAGCACTTAATCTGTAATTTTTAGAAAGACAATTGATGCTATTTGATATACTAACCAGAAAACATATTAATTTAGTGTTTAAAAAAACTTAATATTTTATTTACGGCATTGAAATGGCAGAGAAGCGGTTGCAAAAATAATATTGCAATTTCAGTATGCTTGACGAAGATGCAGTACATACTACTGTTCTTAAATGCTAGAAACTCAGCGTGCTTGCTACGGAGCGGATACCTCACACTTAACTTGTTTTATTTACATTTAAATATTGAGCATTTTTATTGAAAGACTTTGAACAAAGCATCTAGGAAGTTTTAGAAAACAGATTGCAAAGTTAGGTAGGTGGTAACTGCTATTGACCACAAAACTACCACACAAGGGTGGTTTTGTAATGACATTAAATAAACAACAACGCTTTACGACGCCAAAAGATGGTCTACATGGTGTTCTTCATAATCTTCTTAGCTTATTATTTTTTTTATATTTTGTACTAGGCTGCTTTTGCATATAAAAAGTTTGCAACCACTAGCATAGAGTATTTTTACTATGGCATTAATTTACACATCTAGGCGACCAATTGATGTTCATATTTTGTTAACAATTGCGATCTAGAATTTTTTGAGTACTAGCCCACTTATTATACCAGATATTTTGTATGTATATGTCTGTAACGCTGTTTTCTTGGAAAGAAATGTTTTTTTTTTTTAAGTTTAGGTTAATTGTTTGTTTTACTGAGCCCTAAATGCAGCTTTGTTTGTCATCATTACTATTTAAGTGAAGATGGGTTTTGTTTATCAGTTTTAATTTTTGCGTTATTAGCTTTTAAAACTAGTAGTGATGAAGATCAAGATGTATAATTTAATGTAGGTTACTGGTTGAAATGGTCAATTGTTGCGGATGTGTTGCTTTTGTCATGTCTGGATTATTAGCGATTTTTTGACGTTTGATCATCTTATAGTTCAAAAACGCGTTGACTTTTTTTTATACACCTCGTTGGCCTAAGTTTTTTGATTAATTTTACAATTACATTGTGACTTATTGTTTAATAATGATCAAATTAAATTTGAAATTTTCAATGTTTCTCTGAAACGTTAATTATTTTTATAATATTTTTCAACATGTTAAATACTTAATGTATTTAAAAAACTTTTTAAAATTTAAAATTCAAAGTTTAATAATTTAAGATCTAAGAATTAAGATTTAAGATTTGAGATTTGAGATTTGAGATTTGAGATTTGAGATTTAAGATTTAAAATTTAAATTAAAAAATAAAAATAAAACCGAGACTAGGACTAAGAGACTACAACTAAGAACATAAAATGTTTCGTTAAAAAAATTAGAACAAATAAGATAAATTTGGATAAAACTGCAAAAACAAATAACATAAAAATTTTCTCTAAAAATTTAATTTTTATCTTTGAATATAACTGTAAAATATATTTAGTTTTATGCTTCTAACTAAGACATATAATTTACTTATCGTTTTCCTAAAATAAAAAGAACATATTTTTTTCATGATTACATTATTACAAGCTTATAAAACTTATTCCACGCTGTTTTAAGGCAGAACAAATTAAATATATAATAAAAATACATATTTTTAAATTAATAAAATATTTATTAAGTTATAATGCCATTTTCTTAATCGATATTGTAAAAGGGTGCGTGCTTAAGGTAACATTTAGCTATTTCAATTGCACTTTCATTAACATCATCTTGTTCTTTGGCGCATGCATTGAATATTTTATCAGCAACATCATCTTCATATTTTTTGATAAGTATTTCTTTAAAAACTTTTTTGTCTAACTTTCCGTCTTTATTAAGAAATTCAATTTTCTTGAATAAGCACACAAAGAAATGTTTCAAGTTTTTGTCATCGGCAAAATCTCCTTCCGTTTTAGCTTTCTTAAATATAGCTTCATCGACATGAGATTCTGTAAGGCATTCTTGTTTGATTATCTTAAATTTAGCTTTATCTTCATGAGTGATTCTATCCGACTGAAATAAATAATGTTAAAAATATGTCTCTTGATACAAAATTTAAACTAATTAATAAGTAAATATTTCTAATTTTTTCCAAAATATTAGCAATTGTTTGCATTTACCTATAAATAAAACACTAATTTCTACTATAACCAATGTTTTATTTCCATAAAATGATTAGTTAATTGATAATCAGTTATGACACTAAAAAAACACATATATTACCTGAGCTAATGCAATGCAAGCAACTAATAGTAATGCACTAAAGGACTTCATGTTTGCGGATGACTTTATGAATTGTTATTCCCATCGCTAGCGCTTATATACTAATATAACACACTGAAGACTGGATAATTCAATCATAATTAGCTATTAATTTCAAATACATTAGTGAAGTTGTTTTAAAGTAATTTTTGTATCAAAAAATGTCATATTGTATACGGAAAGAAAATAATAATTGTTTATAATTAAACTAAAATGAATTGATAAAAAACCAATAAGTCTGTATGTTTGTTTATATATTATAAATATGTTTTTATTTGTTTCAGGTACGTCTTATACTGAATTGATCCAAATGCAAATTAATCTGTAAGTACTTAAGAGTTTTATTGATTGAGATTTATTGTGCTAACTGTGATAAAATTGCAACACTAAAAACGGGTTAGAATTTATTAATTAAGCTAGGCAGACATTAGCATTAAATATAACTTAGTCTTTTAGGAATTATATTATTTGGCTTATAGAAGGATTTTTTTGTTTATAAAATAGCAAACTGACTTATAACCGAACTAAAACGTCAATTGAACAAAAGGATCGATTCTGTTGTGCTAGATATTGCTGCAGAATAGTTTGATGTTTTATTATCATTTTTCATCATCACATTGAACAATTACTGTCGTAATTATCACTTTATATTAGTCTCTTTCATTTTTTTACTAATTGTTTGTTTTTGTTTCTTTCTTACAGATTTTACACTTTTTATTCTTATCCAATATTTATTTTTTTACTTCTGTACCAAAATTCTGTACAGGGATTGTCTTGGGTAGATTAAATTTAATGACTTTAGTTTTGTGGTATTACGGAAAAAATAATTTGAAGGTAATTGGGTTACAAAAACATTTTTTGAAATAACATTGTTAATAAAAAACTATTTACAGTGTTGCAAATTTTGGTAGTCTAGCTTGTTGCGTCATCTTGTTGAAATGACGTTTGTTTTTTTTTAATGGAAAATGAGATAATTCTAAAATAAAAAAGTTTTTTGATTAAAATATATCCAATAGATGAGCTTTGATTATCATCCGCTCATATGTGATTGATGAAGTTTTTATTGTTACTTATTTGGTCTAGCATTTCCTTACAAAGTTGTTGACAAATACTATAAATACCCTCATCCAAAACTAGGAAAAAGTGAAAGAAAAAATTATCTCGGAAAGTTTTCTTTAAAAATCTGTTTGATATTCTTACTATCTTATCTTAAAGTTGGTAACTGGATTATTTTGCGGATTATATTTCTTACTATATATTTTTTTTAAAATGTGATTGTATAGTTTTGCTTTATATAGATAAGTAGGTTTTAATAATTAACAATATTGTAAATTTATAGGAATTAATGTCAGTAGTTATTTAATAATCAAACATCAAATTAGAAGACTTTTAGATTTTAAATAATTACTACATAAAAATATGACATAGCAAAATAAAATAGATATTTTAAAATTCACACTTATTCTAGTATAAAAATATAATTTTTTAACTCTTTATAATACATTGTTGTTTATGAAAGTATGATTGCTATTTCATACGTTCTATTAGGCACGGATGCATAAAAAGACTTCTGCGTACGGAACCATCGACAAAGTGACAGATTACCCAATCAAAACTATATATAAAGCGCAAATATTTATTTTTATTTTGTAGCTTAAGAATGCGTATTGTTATGGATTTAATACAATATGGAACAATTTGTTTTTAAAGGTTTGTAACAGGAAAAAATAAGTGAATTACTTAAAATAAACAAATAGTCCTATATTTAGTTTTAGGTTATGTTTTATCAAGTTAATTGTGCCGTTATACAACTAAAAAAATGTCCTTTTTGCGATTATCAGTATTGAAATGAATTGACATTTTACTATTATTATGTACTTGCAAATTGTTGGGATATGAGTTGTTGCTTTGCTATTGATGTATGAGTTAGTGCTATATCAGAACCAGAAAATGGTAGCACTTAAACTGTAGTTTTGCCATTATTGCTATGGCAAGTAATTGACAGTTTAATTTTTTTGAAAGGAAATTGATGCTACTTGATATACTAACGAGAAAACATATTAATTTAGTAGTGTTTAAATAAACTTAATATTTTATTTACGGCATTGAAATAGCAGAGAAGCGGTTGCAAAAATAATATTGAAATTTCAGTATGCTGACGAAGATGCAGTACAAATACTACAAACTATTCTTAGATGCAAGAAACTCATCGTGTTTGCTACGGAGCGAATACTTCACACACAACTTGTTTTATTTACATTTAAAAATTGAGCATTTTTATTGGAAGAACAAAGCATCCAGGAAATTTGAAAAAAAAACAGATTACAGTGTTAGGTAGGTGGAAACTGCTAATGACCACAAGGGAGGGATTGTAATGACATTAAATAAACAACAACGCTCTACGATGACACACGTAGATCTACGAGGTGTTGTTAATTATCTTCTAATGCCCGTATTACACTGTCAATAATTATATCTTGAATTATATATATAAAAATATTTAAATCTTTAAAAGTCTGTAAAATGCACAAAATATTATCAATCTTATTGTAGATTGAAATTTTAAGAATATTTTTAGGTTTTCATTATAATTAATACATAAAATGTGAGAAATAGCATTTATAATATAACCTAACTATTTTTTTTAAACTGTTAATTCGTACATTTTTTGCGTCAATTATAAAGAAAAACTAAATATATTTTTAAAATTTTAATCTGCAGTAAAATTGATGATCATTTGTGCGTTTTACAGACTTTTTAAGTAATATAAGTTCCATCCATAATTATATATATAATTCTATATAGAATTACTGATAGTGTCATACGGGCATTATGCCCGTTTGCACCGTTCTGTTGCTTATCTTACTCTTTCGTAGGTTAAACTTAAGTTTAAGGTTCACCTTATCTTAAATTGGTTTGCACGTGTAAACAAGTTTGTTTTCTTAGCTACGACGTGGTTTCAGGAAAAACAACAACTGTTTTCGATTAGATAGTATATGTGCCTAACTTCACTCTTATTTATAGTTTCCATTATTATCGGCATTGTATTATGGAACAGAATTGAATATTAAAAAAGAGACGCCGAAAGCTATAAAAAATAATAATATGTAGTATAAAAAATTAATAAAATGTTTTAAATAAACTTAATTTGAATGTAGATTATTGACTATAATATTTGTTTTGATATTGCAAGTTTTCAATATAATTGTTTAATATTTCAATTTGACGAGGATTTCAATAATAATATTCAATTAATTCTAATGCAACCAGACCTATATCATTATAAAAATCAAGCCTAAAAACCATCTTTTGCATTTGTAAAACTGACATTTCATAATAGGTTATGTTTATGTGCACCTTAAGCCTTACAATTCTGAGACTTAACTTGGGTAATACATAAGTATTACTATCTGTGCCGTGCAAACCGTTTAAAACTTTAAAGTCACTTAAGTGGAACTCAATAAATAAGCCGAGATAAGTAGAAGCGGTACAAACGGGCATAAGCTGCATAAATACCGCAGTTAGAGAGAGGGTGCTGCTGATTTTTTATATTTTGTACTAAGGTGCTTTTGTATAAATAAAGTTTGCAACCACTTGCATAGAGTATTTTTACTATGGCATTAAATTACACATTGAGACGACCAATTGATTTTTATGTTTTGTAAACAATTGCGATTTAATTTTTTTTTAGACCACTCATTATACCTGATATGTTGTCGGTGGCGCTGTTTTGTTGGTAAGAAATGTTTTTTTAAGTATATAGTATATTTTGTTTTTTTTGGTTTACTGAGCTGTAAATGCAGTTTTGTTTGTTAACTTTACCATTTAAATGAAGATGGGTTTTGTTTATCAGTTTTAATTTTTGTGTTTTCAGCTTTTAAAACTAGTGGTGATGAAGATCAAGATGTAGGTTACTGGTTGAAATGGTCAATTGTTGATAATGTGTTGCTATTGTCATGTCTGGATTATTAGCGATTTTTTGATGGTTGATTATCTTATAATACAAGAACGCATCGACTTCTTTTTGATACACTTTGTTTGCTCAAGTTTTTTAATTTTTTTTACAATTTGCGGCTTGTTATTTAATGATGGCCAACTTGGATGTGAAATTTTCACTGCATCTCTGACACGTTCATTATTTTTGTAATAAATTTTAACATGTTAAATAGGTTAATTTTTTAAAACTTCTTAAAATTTAAAATTTATTGTTTAAGATTTGAGATTTAAAATAAAAAATATAATTTAAACCAAAACTTAGACTAGGACCAAGACTAAGACTAAGACTGAGACTGAGACTGAGACTGAGGCTGAGACTATGACTAATGCTAAGACTAAAACTAAGACTAAGACTAAGACTAAGACTAAGACTAAGACTAAGACTAAGACTAAGACTAAGACTAAGACTAAGACTAAGACTAAGACTAAGACTAAGACTAAGACTAAGACTAAGACTAAGACTAAGACTAAGACTAAGACTAAGACTAAGACTAAGACTAAGACTAAGACTAAGACTAAGACTAAGACTAAGACTAAGACTAAGACTAAGACTAAGACTAAGACTAAGACTAAGACTAAGACTAAGACTAAGACTAAGACTAAGACTAAGACTAAGACTAAGACTAAGACTAAGACTAAGACTAAGACTAAGACTAAGACTAAGACTAAGACTAAGACTAAGACTAAGACTAAGACTAAGACTAAGACTAAGACTAAGACTAAGACTAAGACTAAGACTAAGACTAAGACTAAGACTAAGACTAAGACTAAGACTAAGACTAAGACTAAGACTAAGACTAAGACTAAGACTAAGACTAAGACTAAGACTAAGACTAAGACTAAGACTAAGACTAAGACTAAGACTAAGACTAAGACTAAGACTAAGACTAAGACTAAGACTAAGACTAAGACTAAGACTAAGACTAAGACTAAGACTAAGACTAAGACTAAGACTAAGACTAAGACTAAGACTAAGACTAAGACTAAGACTAAGACTAAGACTAAGACTAAGACTAAGACTAAGACTAAGACTAAGACTAAGACTAAGACTAAGACTAAGACTAAGACTAAGACTAAGACTAAGACTAAGACTAAGACTAAGACTAAGACTAAGACTAAGACTAAGACTAAGACTAAGACTAAGACTAAGACTAAGACTAAGACTAAGACTAAGACTAGGACTAGGACTAAGACTAACACTAAGACTAAGAACATACAAATGTTTAGTTAAAAAAGGAGAACAAAGAAGATAAATTATAATAAAACTGCAAAAACAAATACCATAAATTTTTTTTCTAAGAATTTTTTTTTTCCTTGAATATAACTGTTTAATATAATTAATTTTATTAACTTATTAACTTAAAAAGAACATTTTTTTTCAAGATTACGCAAACTTGTAGTATTTGGAAAACCTATTATTTGCAAAACGTATTCTACGCTGTTTTATGGAAAAACAAATTGAATATATTATAAAAGTACATAATTTCAAAGTAATATAATATTTATTAATTTATAATGCCATTTTCTTAATCGATATTGATATAGGGTGCGTGCGTATGGTAACATTTAGCCATTTCAAATGCACTTTCATTAACATCATCTTGTTCTTTGGCGCATGCTTTGAATATTTTATCAGCAAGATCATCTTCATATTTCTTGATAAAGATTTCTTTAAAACTTGTTTTGTCTAACTTTCCGTCTTTATCAAAAAAATCAATTTTCTTGAATAAGCACACAATGAAATGTTTCAAGTTTTCGACATCTGCAAAATCATCTTTTGATTTAGCTTTCTTTACTATAGCTTCATCGATATGAGTTTCTGTAATGCATTCTTGTTTGAATATCTTAAATTTAGATTTATCTTCATCAGTAGTGACACTCCGCCGTGCAAATCGCATCGCAATCGAATCGAAATGACGTCAGAGATTTTAATCGCACGCTTTAATGATTTTACAACGCCTACTACTACAGAACTAATAGATCGGAAAAGGTCGGTATTGACTTTTAAATAAAGTGAGATGAACATATATAAGTGCATGTGCGAGAAAAGGATCGTTCAAAATATTGCAACAATGTATACATTTATTATGATAAAAAAATTATATATTTTTTAATTAGGTGTTAATAATACAAAATTACACATTAATGAAATTTATGGTTCAGAAATAATTACTATATTATTAAATA
Organism: Tachinus rufipes; assembly: GCA_963932245.1. Classification (NCBI taxonomy): domain Eukaryota; kingdom Metazoa; phylum Arthropoda; class Insecta; order Coleoptera; family Staphylinidae; genus Tachinus; species Tachinus rufipes. The sequence continues at coordinate 86,231,335 of OZ010743.1, forward strand.
CAATTAAGGTTTTGTAATATAAAGGCATTTGTTGTGAATCAAATAATAATGTTGTCTTGGCAACGTTGCATTTAATTTGTCGATTCTATCGATAGAATTTCGGTACTACGTTATTGCTTTCTGTCATAGAATACGTCAGTTTTTAAACATTTTGTTTCAAATCGAATCGATTCAAAGCGACTGATTTTTATGTATCGTCATTAATCTCTAACCTCAAATTACAACATAAGGGTGAAAAGAAAGCTCAACAAATTTTTATTTTTCATATCAAAATTGATTGAAATATTAAATAATTGTGAAACTAAATATTTATAGTATAATTGTAAAAAATATTAAAGCATCTCATTGTAAAAACAGTGCAAATGTTAATTATAATAAACTAATTTATATCATATTTTTCAAGTAAACTGAAAAACTTGTTTAAAGTATCAGTTTTATTATGAAAATGAATATTGAAATTTCTGGACTTTTCAAATAATAAAATTTATATTTATTATATTAGTTAATGCCTTTAAATTTTCTGTTAATTTGATTGAATTAACAATAGTGAATTTGATTTCAGTTTTTTTTTATCACATATTTTTTATTTAATAGTAAAATTATTATCATTTAAAATTTTTACAATATATTGAAATAAAAGCACTATATTATTTACAAGATCTTCGTTTTTTGATACTAAAAAAAATAATTTTCTGTTTGGGAAATTTGACTAAAAGTAACGTTTAATTGAAATTCCGAATTTCATAAAATAGCTTGCATTAATTTGTATTTAAAATAAAAATAAATGGCAAGTTTAAAAACTTATGTAAACTAAATATGTACACAGCACTTTAGATTGGCATAAGCAAGTGCAACGCATCAAACGATACTTTAGTGTATATTAAGTTGTCTATTATTACGGCCAATCAGCAGTACTGTAATTAAAATACATTCATTTTTGATACTATCCTTGTCACACACAATATATTCATTATATAGCGCACTCACTTTAAAAAGCGATTACGATTATACCCGAGTAAGATTTCTATCGAATATTTTGTCATGATGGAGTACCAAAGCTAAACACGATCGAATCACTGACGTCATCTCAATTCGATTCGCTAAATTAACAAAGCTATTTCTTTTTAATTATTGTAAAATGAGTTAAACGACATCTTATTAAACATTGTTTTATTTAATTTTGGATGTTCAATCATAATAAGAGATCAAGAAATAAAAATTAAGGCGGAATATACGTTTTTTATCAATTGAGAATTGAATAGAATGAAACGTCACATTGACGTCATTGCGATTCGATTGCGATGCGATAGGTATGGCGGAGTGTCACTACAGTGATTCCTCTCGACTGAAATAAATAATATTTAAATTATGTCTCTTGATAAAAAATTTAAACTATTTAATAAGTAAATTTTTCTAATTTTTTCCATAAATTTAGCAATTGTTTGGATTTTTCGAGAAATAAAATACAAATTTCTACTAATGTTTTATTTCCATGTAATGATTAGTTATTTGATAATCAGTTATGACATTAAAATAACACAATTATTACCTGAGCTAATGCAACGCAAGCAACTAATAGTAATGCACTAAAGGACTTCATGTTTGAGGATGATGATGACTATTATCGCAGTAACTTGACAATTTATGAATTGTTATTGCAATCGCTGGCGCTAATATACTAATATAACACAAAAGATAGTTCAATTATAATTAGCTATTAATTTCATATACATTAGTGGAGTTGTTTTATAGTAATTTGCGTATCAACAAATGTCATATTGTATACGAAAAGAAATTAATTAATGTTTACAATTAAACTGAAATGAATTGATAAAAAACGAATCAGTTATTTCTTGATTCTTTTTAGAAATAATATACTTAAATATTTCTTATAAATTATACATAATAACTTATAAGTTATTACTAACACATTGATATTATAACATATTTGTTAGCATAGTTTCTAATAATTGTTACTATAACAACATAATTTAAAATACATAATTAAACATTTAATAAATAACAAATTTATTATACAGATTGTTGGGTCATTTTGTTAATTTCGGTTGAAATATAATGCGATTAAAGCATCCAGTTCAGATGGAAAATTTGAAAAAAATCTTTTTACAAAGAATTATATATAAGTGTATTTAATAATTGTAATGTTTTGTCATGATTAATTATTTAATATGAGCTTGCTTTGGAAATAATAATTATTTTTTGTCATTGACAAAAATATATATTAAAATTTTTGTCAAAACACTGAAAAAATATATCTGCTTACTTGCAACAACTACATCACCTACTTTAGTTACATATAATTTCCTATGAATACTTGCAACATTCTACATTTCTTAGTTTATGAACTATATTCTAAAAAAGTATTATTTTGCCTGATAAGAGGCGAGCGTCTTACAAACGCTCGATCAAGTGGAAAATTTCTTCTAGTGCTGCATCATCCAACTGCACACACAGCACGAAACACAAATGTTCGAAGTAAATGTTCATATTATGTAATTCCTAAATATCACATTTTGAAATTAAAAATAAATAAAACAAACAAATTTATATGAATTTATCGGTTAAATAAAAAAAGTACTCAAAATCGTATTTACTAGGAAAATATTATTTCCGACACTAAAGCCTATTTATTTTCATCTTTACACCAACAAGGATTATCATTCATGCTTTCCCAGACATAACAATAACTTTAGGATAAGCCAGACTGAAAAATCACAAACCAACATATCTATTTTAACTGTGTTAAGAAATTCAATGATTTTTCTGAAGTTTAAGTATAGTTAGTGTTTTGTTATTTTTGACCAGAAACCAAATCACACCAATTAATCATTCTAGAACTTATATTATAATTACAAGTATGTATACTGTTAGAAGGCTTTTTAGGCGATTGGATGAAGGGATTTGAGGAATAATTTGTCATTAATTTGTTATGATGGACAAAGCTTGCATACATTTTAAATTTCATTAAAATTTATAAAATTAAGATAGTATGCAAGCTTTATTCATTATAACAAATTAATAAAAAGATTATTTTAAAAACCCTCTAATCCAATTGTAGAAAAATGTTTAAAGTTTTTTAAATTCTCGGATTGCAATTATGTTAACTGATGCATTAGTTATCTTGGTGCCTGTATACATGCAAATTCCTATTAGTTCAGTCAAATATGCTCAAACATTGATCTCACCTCTAAAAAATTCTAAATGTTTTAAAACTTTGTACACTATTTTATAGGTACCTAACGAAGAATATACTAAAAGTCTTGACAAAACGGCCTTTTTTTTTGGTTTTTTGTTAATGTCTCAAGAACTGTAGGTAAGAGGTAAAAGTTAACTATATACATAATGAAAACTGATAAAATTTGCAATTAAAATGATTATATTCATTTTTTTGTATTCACAACGGTTATTGAGTTATAGGGCGTGAAAAATAGAAAAAAAAGTTTTTTGTATTGTTACAAGCCAAGAAGCCAATTTCTTTTGTTTGGTCTTCTGTTTGTTTTGACAGTCTTTTCCCTCTTCCCCAACTACCTGCCCTTCCTTCCACATAGCGTTCACGATACGCGTGGCATACGCGTCAAATTGTAGTTTTAGTGCGGTCTTTCTTTTACCTTCTTTGTTCAGTAAAAAAGGTGGTAATCAACCCTTTAACGATGTTTAGATGTTAAGACTTAAACAACTATATATAATATAAGCTTGCTCCTTACCTTTTATCTTTATTTGAGGAAACTGGAATGCCGAAAACAAACAAATCCGCTTTATACAATAATTTTCCTGTACTACAAGAAGAAGCCAATCTTTTGGATTTTGAAATCGTTTTGGATGGAAGATTACTGTGTAAGGTGGTGTGGTGTGGTGTGGCTCAATCTCAACAATTTGCCAATGTTATGTTGCCTATGTTCTCAAGCATTATACCGGCAAGAGCCGTACCGTTGCGTTTGATGGCTATTCAGCGGCACCATTTAGTATGAAGGCAGCTGAATAGAACCAAAGTACAAGCTAAAGAGGTCAGTTGACATAAACTTTGAACACGAAACACAAATAACAGTCAAACAGGATGGTTTTTTTTTTCATATGAACACAATAAATCCAGACTTATTTCATTCCTCTTAACTGCTCTTCACGACTATGGAATTAAAACAAAACAAGAATATAGTAACGCTGGTGAATTGATCATCCGCACAGGAGTCATAAAATCCTAAACCAGTGACAAAGCAGCAATAGTTGGCAAAGATGTTGATCTTATTGTTTTTTTCATAGCTTTAACTCTATCTGAAAGACAGATATTATTTGTTAAACCAAGCCACGGCAGAATAGAAAGGAAGGTATATTCAAGTCAGCAATTGCAAACTATGGGAATAAAAAACTGCATACTTTTTGTGCATGCATTCAGCAGATGTGATACAACTTCCGCTGCACAGAGAAAATAGAAATTTGACTGTTTCAATTTGTTTAAGAAGCGAGCTACACAGCAAAGTATTACTGATGTAATAAAGCTGAAGTTGGAAACAAAATATTCCTGGCATGGTACAATGCACCTCACAAGCACACTTCCCTTAACATGCACTGTTACAAAGCTTTTACCAAATTAGTTTTGAATGCTAAACCAGACCTCTCTGCGCTGTCACCCACAGAAGAAGCAGCAATGCAGCATGCTTTTTGTGTATACCACCAAATCCAACTTGGGCTAGGAAATAAACTTCCTCCAGAACAGAGGGGCTGGAAGTTTGAACCAACCGGTTGATCCCAGTAACTACAGAAGACGCAGCTGAACCTGAGGCAGTCCTTAATCTCATTTTTTGCAAATGTATAACTCTCCTTGTACAATGATCCAACGTATCCAGAAGTGTACGCGAAACATTGTCAAATATTGATTTACAAGTATCTAACAAATGATGGTAAAAAATACTCTTATTTTTTCTTGCTTCAATAAATTAAAAAAACGCAATTATTAGGGTTCTATAACTCTGTAACCGCTAAGAATACTAAAAAAATGTATTTAAGTATTTTTATTGCAAATTTTATCAGCTTTTATTGTGTATATAATTAACTTTTACCTCTGACCTACAGTTCTTGAGATATTATCATAAAACCGAAAAAAATGCCCTGTTTTTCGTGATTGCCGCTAGAGCTCGTGTCATATTTGTCTGGACTTTTAGTATATTCTTCACTAGGCACTCATATATTAGCGTACAAAATTATAAAATTTTTGAAATTTGAGGTGAAAAGCTACTTTGACTGGACTATATACTGACCGTTGGTATAGAATCCTCTTAACTTTAATAGTATATTGTTTTCCAAGCCGGTGATGGTAGTAATTATTCCCAAAAAAAAAATTATCACTTGCATCTACAAACAATTACACTATATTTTTTCTATTTTTACGATAACATTTACACCTATGAATTAATAAATATTTTATATTTTTATTAAGTTTAGAAACTCTAATGAATTGCAGTCATCATTTACATTTGATTGGTGTAGCATTATTATAATTTGCCACTATTTGTTTTATTATTTACAATCAAACACACACAATTAATTATTTATTTATTAAAATTTAATTAAATCATTTTATTTTAATACAATATAATCATTAAACACTGATGTGTGAAGCATGTTTGTGATACTATTTAGCCAATTTGATAGAAGTTTCATTTTTATCTTCGTTTTTCTTGTCGCAAGCGTTGTATATTTTACTGTCAACATTATCTTCGTATTTTTTGACAATTGTTTTTTTGAATTGTTTTTTATCTAATTTTTTGTCATAATCAATGATTTCAAACTTATGCCATAAATTAGTTGAATTTTTTACTAACCATGATTATATTATTATATTTGCCGGAAAATATAATGCAATAAAAAAAGTAAATGTCGAAGAGCAACTTGTATTTGAAACACTTGCCAATATTAAACACACTAATGTGATATGCTTGGGATGCCCGTATACAAAATCCACCTTAAATCAGAAAATTCAAAACATTAACAAAAATATTTCGAATGCAACGGTGAAAATGAACTTAAATAATATAGTCTATTTTGATATAAATGATATGATCATGCAACATTTCAAGAATGATTTTATTGAATATAATATTGCGTCAAGACGAATGATTTTAAAGGCAGAAGAGACGCAATGTCCTCAAATGAGACAGTTGTAAAAGCAATAGTTTCGAATAAAGCCTAGTTAAATAGGTAAATTTATACGAATGCCACAACGACATATGTAGCGCTCGTTACTATTTGTTCAATCGGACAACCCAATAATAACATTAAAAAATTAAATTTATGAAAAAATATTCTAAACTAAAATCATCCATAGACGCGTTTCGAGGTTTACCTCTTTTACAACTGTCTCATTTGAGGACATTGCGTCTCTTCTTTATATATATTATATATGTTCTGATATACACGAAATTGTATAATAGTAATTATAATTTATGCAAAAAATTTATTCTATTTTTAATTTTCAAATTTCCTTTTTAATTTTTTCATGTCATTACCATCAGCTAAATATCCCGAAATAATTAGTTTATTTGTTCATTCTCAGAATGCTATTAACCATAGCCATTAAATAAAGTCATTAAGTCAGTTAGTATAAATAGTCAATACACCCTTTAAAATATTCTTTTTAAATTGTGGTGGTGAACAATGTTGACGAAGTAAGTTAAAAATCAATTATTAAGTTTAAATAAATAAAGCCATACTGATGAGAGGTAAACCTCGAAACGCGTCTATGGATGATTTTAGTTTAGAATATTTTTTCATAAATTTAATTTTTTAATGTGATTTTAAAGGCGATATGCGATTATATAAACCAATCTCTAACGGGAAATGTGACGAAACCTGCTCTAGCCCCTATTTCAAATGATAGTACCAACAAAGCAATTCAGTGTCATAATAATAATGTGACAAATGTGACAAAATCTGCTACTGCTTTAGTGCACTCTATTTTCGAAAACGGCGTCTTAGAGATTCAGAATGGAAACACTAATAAAAAGCATACTGAAAATCCCAAATACAACCAACAAGTCTTAAATAACCCAGCCAATCCATTGTTAGATGAACCCAGCGGCAGCTCATTAAGAAGATGTACCAATAAAGTTCCAAATGATCCAATAACTAATAACAAAAATCTTAAACTAGAAGTTTCTCTTTTTTTAGAAAATTCTGGACGCTAAATGTTGCTCAGTTAAATGTTCAAAATCTATTGAATAAAATAAACATTGTAGAACTTTTTTGTCATGAACACGCCATAGATATTTTATGTGTTGCAGAACATTGGTTTACTAATAATGATATTATGGAAATACATATTCCCGGTTTTAAATTAGCTTCACATTTCAGTAGGTCCATAAAAACTCGTGGTTGATGTGCAATTTTTGTTAGCGCTCATATTGACAACTACGAACAATTACCACTCAAAATGTACGTTGAAGAATTCAACATTGAAATGTGCGTAGTAACGATTACTTTACATAATAATGTCAAAATAAATATTATTAGCGTATATAGGTCAACACAAAGTGTAATAAACGTCTTTTTTTCAAACTTTACATTAGCTTTGACTCGAATTTCAAAAAGTGCTCAGTTCAATATTGTGTCTGGGGATATAAATATCAATTCAATGGTTGAGTCACCGTCAAAAACTATGTTATTTGACATATTTCAACCTTTTGGCTTAATCAATAAGTTACATGGTCCTAGAAGAATATTCACTAGTGCGGGAAAAACATCTATAAGTGCGATAGACTATATTATCACAGACCTTCCTTTAGAACAATTTTCTGTTTTAATTAAATCAGTAAATATTGAGGATCATTTTGCTGTAATTTTTAAATGTAACTGCGTGTTTAATACTACTAAAAAGCAAAATTACCAACAACGTAGCCTCAATGAACAAAACATTGTCAGATTCCAAGAACTTCTACATAATATTGATTGGGATTCTACGGTCTACAATAAAGAAAATGTTGATGTTGCTTTTAATGCTTTTATCACTATTATTACTAATAAATTCATTTGTGCTTGAAGGTTGAAGGTTGCAGGTTGAAGGTTGAAGGTTGAAGGTTGAAGGTTGAAGGTTGAAGGTTGAAGGTTGAAGGTTGAAGATTAAAGATTGAAAATTGAAGATTGAATATTGAAGATTGAAGATTGAAGATTGAAGATTAAAGATTGAAGATTAAAGATTGAAGATTGAAGATTGAAGATTGAAGATTGAAGATTGAAGATTGAAGATTGAAGATTGAAGATTGAAGATTGAAGATTGAAGATTGAAGATTGAAGATTGAAGATTGAAGATTGAAGATTGAAGATTGAAGATTGAAGATTGAAGATTGAAGATTGAAGATTGAAGATTGAAGATTGAAGATTGAAGATTGAAGATTGAAGATTGAAGATTGAAGATTGAAGATTGAAGATTGAAGATTGAAGATTGAAGATTGAAGATTGAAGATTGAAGATTGAAGATTGAAGATTGAAGATTGAAGATTGAAGATTGAAGATTGAAGATTGAAGATTGAAGATTGAAGATTGAAGATTGAAGATTGAAGATTGAAGATTGAAGATTGAAGATTGAAGATTGAAGATTGAAAATTGAAAATTGAAGATTGAAGATTGAAGATTGAAGATTGAAGATTGAAGATTGAAGATTAAAGATTGAAGATTGAAGGTTGAAAATTGAAGATTGAAGATTGAAGATTAAAGATTGAAGATTCAAGATTCAAGATTCAAGATTCAAGATTCAAGATTTAAAATTTAAATTAAAAAAAAAAAAACCAAGACTAAGAGACTACAACTAAGAACATAAAATGTTTCGTTAAAAAAATTAGAACAAATAAGATAAATTAGGATAAAACTGCAAGAACAAATAACATAAAAATTTTCTTTAAAAATTTAATTTTTATCTTTGAATATAACTGTTAAATATATTTAGTTTTATGCTTCCTAACTAAGACATATAATTTACTTATCGTTTTCCTAAAATAAAAAGAACATATTTTTTCATGATTACATTAATACAAGCTTATAAAACTTATTCCACGCTGTTTTAAGGCAGAACAAATTAAATATATAATAAAAATACATATTTTTAAATTAATATCATATTTATTAAGTTATAATGCCATTTTCTTAATCGATATTGTAAAAGGGTGCGTGCTTAAGGTAACATTTAGCTATTTCAATTGCACTTTCATTAACATCATCTTGTTCTTTGGCGCATGCATTGAATATTTTATCAGCAACATCATCTTCATATTTTTTGATAAGTATTTCTTTAAAAACTTTTTTGTCTAACTTTCCGTCTTTATTAAGAAATCCAATTTTCTTGAATAAGCACACAAAGAAATGTTTCAAGTTTTTGTCATCGGCAAAATCACCTTCCGTTTTAGCTTTCTTAAATATAGCTTCATCGACATGAGATTCTGTAAGGCATTCTTGTTTGATTATCTTAAATTTAGCTTTATCTTCATGAGTGATTCTATCCGACTGAAATAAATAATGTTAAAAATATGTCTCTTGATACAAAATTTAAACTAATTAATAAGTAAATATTTCTAATTTTTTCCAAAATATTAGCAATTGTTTGCATTCACCTATAAATAAAACACTAATTTCTACTATAACCAATGTTTTATTTCCATAAAATGATTAGTTAATTGATAATCAGTTATGACACTAAAAAAACACATATATTACCTGAGCTAATGCAATGCAAGCAACTAATAGTAATGCACTAAAGGACTTCATGTTTGCGGATGACTTTATGAATTGTTAATCCCATCGCTAGCGCTTATATACTAATATAACACACTGAAGACTGGATAATTCAATCATAATTAGCTATTAATTTCATATACATTAGTGAAGTTGTTTTAAAGTAATTTTTGTATCAAAAAATGTCATATTCTATACGGAAAGAAATTAATTAATGTTTACAATTAAACTGAAATGAATTGATAAATAACGAATCAGTTATTTCTAGATTTTTTTTATAAATAATATACTTAAATATTACTTCTAAAATATACACAATAACTTATTAGTTATGACTAACACATTGATATTATAACATATTTGTTATAATGTCAATGTGTTGGATGCATAATTTCTATTGATTGTTACTATAACAACATATTTTAAAATAAATAATTAATCATTTAATATGATAACAAATTTATTATACTGATTGTAGGGTCATTCTGTTAACTACGGCTGTAATATAATGCGATTAAAGCATCCAGTCCAGATGGAAAATTTGGGAAAATTCTTTTTACAAAGAGTTATATATAAGTGTGTTTAATAATTGTAATGTATTGTTTTAATTAATTATTTTATAAGAGCTTGCTTTGGAAATAATAATTATTTATTGTCATAGACAAAAATATATATTAAAATTTTTGTCAAAACTGTGAAAAAATATATCTGCTTACTTGCAACAACTACATCACCTACTTTAGTTACAAATTATTTCCTATGAATACTAGCAACATTCTGCATTTTTTAGTTTATGAACTATATTCTAAAAATGTATTATTTTGCCTGATAAGAGGTGATCGTCTTACAAACGCTCGATCAAGTGGAAAATTTCTTCTAGTGCTGCATCATCTAACTGCACACACAGCACGAAACACAAATATTAAGTAAATGTTCACAGATTTCTTAAATTTGATAGTTTTAGCAAGTGTAGTTTCACTCGTTGAAATTCAAAGGTATTTTTATGATGTTGTGGCATATTATGCAATTTTTAAATAACACATTTTAAAATTAAAAATAAATAAAACAAACAAATTTATATAAATTTATCGGTTAAATAAAAAAAGTACTCAAAATCGTATTTACTAGGAAAATATAGTTGCCGACACTAAAGCCTATTTATTTTTGTTTTTACACAAACAAGAATTATTATTCATGCCTTCACAGACATAACAATAACTTTAGGACACGCCAGACTAAAAAATCACAAACCAACATATCTATTTTAACTGTGTTAAAAAATTCAATGACTTTCCTGAAGTTTAAGTATAGTAAGTGTTTTGTTATTTTTGACCAAAATCTAAATCACACCAATTAATCATTCTAGAACTTAGACTATAATTACAAGTATGTATACTGTTAGGAGGCTTTTATACCCTCTGCCAGTATAGGAAAATACATGTATACGGGTGCCAAGATAACTAATGTATCAGTTAACCTAATTACAATCCGAGACCGGATTTAGTAAACTTAAAGAATTATCTACGATTGGATCAAGAGATTGTAAGGATAATTTTGTCATTAATTTGTTATGATGGATAAAATTTATAAAATTAAGATAGTATGAATGCATTATTTATTATAACAAATTAATAAAAAGATTATTCTTAAAATTCTTTAATCCAATTGTAGAAAAATGTTTAAAGTTTTCTAAATTCGGTTTCTGATTGTAATTGTGTTAACTGATGCATTAGTTATCTTGGTGTCTGTATACATGTAAATTCTTATTAGTTCAGTCAAATATGCTCAAATATTGATCTTACCTCTAAAAAATTCTAAAAGTTTCAAAACTTTGTACACTGATTTATAGGTACCTAATGAAAAACATACTAAAAGTCTTGACAAATATGACATAAGCTTTAGCGGTAATGACCGAAAACAGGGCACTTTTTTCGGTTTTTTGTTAATGTCTCAAGAACTGTAGGTAGGAGGTAAAAGTTGACTATATATATAGCTGATAAAATTTGCAATAATAATGATCATATACATTTTTTTGTATTCACAGCGGTTATTGAGTTATAGGACGCTAAAAATAGAAAAAAAGTTATTGTTACAAGCCAAGAAGCCGGTCTCTTTTGTTTGGTCCACAGTTCGTTTTGACCGTCTTCAAATTGTAGTGTTAGTGCGGTCTTTTTTTTATCTTCTTTGTTCATGAAGAAATTTGGTAATCAACCCTTTAACGATGTTTCTAAAGATAGCTATCAACAAGCAGAGTAATAAGGACTTAAACAATTACTTATAACATAAGCTTGCTCCATACTCTTTATTTTTATTTGAGGAAACTGGAATGCTAAAAACAAACAAATTTGCCTTATACGATAATTTTCCTGTACTACAAGAAGAAGTCAATCTTTTTGGTGTTGACATCGTTTTGGATGGAGGATTACCGTGGTTAAGGTGGTGTGGCCCAAAAATCTTCAATCTTAACAATTTGCCAATGTTATGTTGTCTATGTTCTCAAGCATTATGCCGGCAAGAGCCGTATCGTTGTTTTTGATGGCTATTCAGTGGCACCATTTAGTAAGTAGGCAGCTGAATAGAATCAAGTACAAGCTAAAGAGGTCAGTTGACATAGACTTTGAACACAAAACACAAATAACAGTCAAACAGGATGTTTTTTTTAATGAACACAATAAATCTAGACTTATTTTATTTTTCTTAAGAGTATACCGACCGCTACCTTGATTTGTACTATTTTAACAAAAACGGCAACTTCCCCTTCATCGCTGCTTCTACAAATAATTTGATAATCGATTTATGTTTTTACCAGTACATTTAAAAAGGATTAAACTATGATATGTCGAAGTCTTTTAGTCAAATAATAGTTAGTTAATAAATTAAAAAAATAATTTAAAATAGCACTCATTTTCATCCTTAAATATAACTGTTAGAATAAATATATTTAGTTTTATACATCTAATTAAGAATTCATTCATACTTATCGATTTCCTAACATAAAAAGAATTTTTTTTTATAATTACAATATTACAAGCTTGTGTATTTACGTATTTTTTGATACGCAAATTACTCAACAATAAATTTACTGATGTATATAAAATTAATTACTTAAATTGGCTAGTCTAATATTTGCAGTATCTAATTATAATTGAATTAGCCGGCCTTCATTGTGTTTTATTTGTATAAAAGCGGCAGCGGATATAATAACAATTCATACTTTATCTAGATACAGAGATAATAAGTTCTCAGCAAACATGAAGTGCTTCAGTGTACTACTATTAGTTGCCTGTATTGCATTGGTTCAGGTAAAAATTAAATTCATAATTTTTTTTAAAGATATTGTTTCTAGTACAAGTTAGTGATAAACCAGAAATTTTATTTATGGTTTACTACAGCAAATTTTTGATTGAATTGAATTTGAATTTAATTTACTGATGATTATAACAATTTATTTCAGTCCAGAGGAATTACCGATGAACAGAAAGCCAAACTTCTAGAATACAAAAAAGAATGCATTGCAGAAACTCATGTCGATGAAGCTATTTTAAAGAAAGCCAAAATGGATGGTGAATTTGCTGATGATGATAACTTAAAACACTTCTTTGTGTGTTTATTCAAGAAGTTTGAAATCATTGATAAAGACGGAAAATTAGATAAAAAACATTTCAAAGAAATACTTGTCAAGAAATACGAAGATGATGTTGCCGATAAAATATACAATGCTTGCGCCAAGGAACACGATGATGAAATCGAAACTTCTTTCGAATTGGCTAAATGCTATCACGAACATGCTCCAAACATCAGTGTTTAATAGACATATTGTTTTATTAAATATAAAATAATTTAATTTAATTTTAATAAATGAATTAATTAATTTAAACATTGTGTTTTTTTAATTGTAAATAATGGAATAAATAGTGGCATATAATAATGATGGCTAATCAAATGTACTCATCGTAAAGTACTACAATTACATAAATAAATGATGACTGGTTTCCAAGCTTATTATAAATATTTAAAAAATATTAATTTATAGGTGTAAAATGTAGTCATAGAATATGTATAGTGTACTGCTCGAGTGTAATTTGTGTTTATTGACGCCAGAGAAATTTTCTTTGGGAATAATTACTCTAAAATCAAAATTATTAGAGATGACATTTTACCAACACATTGACATTATATCATATTAGTTATTGTGTATATTATAGAAGTAATATTTAGGCATATTTTTTATAAAAAGGAATCAAGAGATAACTGATTGGGTTTTTTCAATTCATTTCATTTTAATTATAAACATAATTAACTTCTTTATGTATACAATGTGACATGTTTATATAATAAATATTTTTTGGATACGTTAATTACATTAAAACAACTTCACTAATGTGTATGATATTAATAGATAATTATAATTAAATTATCCGGTCTTTATTGTTATATTAGTTTATAAGCGCTAGCGATTGAATTTACAATTCATAATTTGTCTACTTACTGAGATAATAAGTCATCCACAAACATGAAGTTCTTTAGTGCATTACTATTTGTTGCTTGGATTGCATTAGCTCAGGTAATAATTTTGTTTTTTTAGTGTCTTAACTGATTATTAATTAAATTATCATTTTATGTAAATAAAACACTGAATATAGTTTAAATCAGTATTTTATCTATTGAAAAATGCAAACAATTGCTAATATTTTTAAAGAAATTTAGAAAAATTTACTTAATAATCAGTTTGAACAATTTTATTAATAGACATATTTTGAATATTATTGATTTCAGTCGAGAGGAATCACTAATGAACAAAAAGCTAAACTTAAGGTATTCAAACAAGAATGCATTTCAAAAACTCATGTCGATAAGGCTATATTAGAAAAAGCTAAAACGAAAGGTGATTTTGCCGATGACAAAAACTTAAAACATTTCTTTGTGTGCTTATTCAAGAAAGTTGAATTTCTTGATAAAGACGGAAAATTAGACAAAAAAAGTTTTAAAGAAGTACTTATCAAGAAATATGAAGATGATCTTGTCGATAAAATATTCAATGCGTGCGCCAAGGAACAAGATGATGTTAATGAAACTGCATTTGAATTGGCTAAATGTTACTATGAGCACGCACCCCATATCAGTATTGATTAAGACAATGGCATTATAATTTAATAAATATTTTATTACTTTTATATTAGTTACATTTATTATATTTAATTTATTTAGCTTGGAGTACATTTTGCAAATAATTGACACAAATAATAAGTTTTTGAAATACTACAAATTTTTTGCACTGTTCAAAATGGTTTCAAAATTATGTACAGGTATGTAATGTAAATTAGTTGTTTGGAAGTAAGATACAAATTACATTCGGTATGTTCAACAGGGCTTTAAATTTTAATTTTTGTTATTGTGAATCTTAGACCATATACACTTATAGACACGCCTTTTGTTGACGCGGTGAAGCTAACATAATCCTTGCGTGTGACGTCAGTTGTGGGCAAGAGTGTTTACTATGTTAAGATACAACAAGGTTTGAAATAAAGTTTTTTAATGTTTTGACAATAAAACTGTCATAAAGAAGAAAATATGGTTTTAGAGCAAATCTTAATAAAAGTTTAAGTAAATTTGTTTAATATTTTGACAGATAAGTTGTCAAAATTTAAAAAAAATAAGTTGTAGAGCTATTTTTTTAATATCTCAAAAAACATAAAAAATATGCAGAATACATGGTTTTAGAAGAAATGATAATGTTACAGAGTTAAATTTACTACAAAATTAATAAAAATATGTTTTAAAATATTTTAATGCTAAAGCTGTAAAAAATGGTCTTGGTTCTAATAACTTTAAACATCTCAAAAGTTACGTGACGTCAATTGTAGGCATAGAACATTATGTTGGTTTTACAACAAAACCAGCTCAAAATATCAGAAGGCGCGTCTATAAGAGTATATGGTCTAAGTTGTGCATGTTAATTTTATTTTAAAGTGTTAGTAACGTAATGAATAATTTTAAAACCATGGCAAGTGTAGCTCTGATGAAGATAACTAAGCCTTGAATTTTTTTTTATTGTAGTAGTGACTTTAGTTTTACTCATTTGGTGCATTGCTGTTTTGTTGGAGGGTCAGTTTATGAAATTCTGGGCATTTGAATGTTTTCAGGTTCTTGATGTTTTTTGCCGTTGTTGTTCAATTCTCTATTCCATATAATAAGTATATATATATATATATATATATATATATTAAAAAAATTAACGGGATTAAGTCAAATAAAATTTAAATTTAGTAAAATACAAAAAACATATATTTTAATATATTTAAATACGATGCAACGTTTCGTTAGTGATTACTAACATCATCAGGCAACTATTTTTATATAGTTGCCTGATGATGTTAGTAACGAAACGTTGCATCGTATTTAAATATATTAAAATATATGTTTTTTGTATTTTACTAAATTTAAATTTTATTTGACTTAATCCCGTTAATTTTTTAATAAATACCTACAAGTCGTTACAACTTCAAAAAAAAAAAAATATATATATATATATATATATATATATATATATATATATATATGCAGCATTTCAATACTCTAGTTTTAAACTTTAGTTTCAAATTACGGTTACATAGGATTGTTTATATTTTCTGAAGGCTGAGCACTTTTTTATTTTTTTGTGTATTTTGTGTGTTGAACGTGGGTAGTTCTTAAGTATTTCTTAGAGGTTACCCATTCTATAGTTTTGTTGTTAATGTGTACAGGTGGTTTGTTCTGATATGGGTTTTTTGTAATAGCCATGATTTTGTTTTTTTTTTATGTTTATATCTAAGTCATAACTTTTGCAGTAGTTGTTTACTAATTTAATTAGGTACTTGAGGTTTTTTTTGCTATTGCCGTTGTTATTTATAATGTTGATATAGTTGAAATATGTCTTAACTTCTTCACTCAGATCTTGTTAGATTTTGACCATTATTTTTATATCTCTGCTGCTAATATCTTTCTTTTTTAGTACGAGTATCTCTAACAACTTTGAGTATTAGATTCTAACAAGGCTGTTTGGAAGTTAATGTAACAGATACACACTTGTCTTAGTACGTGTGTAATATTGACTCTCATTTTTCTTTATTTTTAGTTTCTGCTTGCATGCATAAGTCTGTTTTTTAGAATTGCCAGGTGTGTCTCATTTGAGACAGTGTTGGTGCTGTTTGGTTGTCATTTTCTGGTTTTATGATTAGATTTCCGCCTTTGTTTTATGAGCTCAGAGTTGTATTTCAAGTTGGTACGCTATTTGTCTTGTTTCTATCATTACAACTAAAAGCAGTATTGGTAGCAAAGTATGGCTGGACGTGGGAGTTTTTATTGCTTCTGTTATCGATTATCAATGTGTTAATATTTTTTTACCTAGTTAGGTTAGGTTAGGTTAACTACGGATTTGGTTGTAAAACAAATGTGCTGGCTCTTTAACGCTTATTTTTTAAGTGATTTTATGTGGTTAATTTTAAGTTTTAATATAAAAATTTTGGTAAATGTCTGTAAATTTTTAATATTGAGGATTAACAAAATATTTTAACATTGTTTTGTGTACGATATATTAAATGTAATATATTTTAAGTTATTTTATTCTACTAATGGATAGATAAACTTTTTACTAACCGTTTTGCAGTTTTTACTTATTTTTGTTTTATGGTGTATTATTGTGTGTGTCATTTAAAGTTGCCACTACCGACAGTAGTAATCATTGAATCATATTTATTTATTCTGTACAGTTATTTGTGTAATAATGATATTATACTGCTTTTTTTACTTAAATTGGGTGCATTTATTATGTATTTTTAAAGATAATATCGATACTTGGGAAGAATTTTACTGTATTCTATAATCGCATAATTGGTTTCTAAAATGAAAGATCATTTGCAAATTTGTTTTCAAGTGTTTTAAAATCGGATGTTAGAAGAAAAACTGAATAAATAGTTTTGAAAATAAAATTGATTTAATAATTACAAAAGTTGAGGTGCTAGAGTATGATAATGCTAATTTATTATCTAAGATGCTTGAATTGGAGTACATCATAACTACATCACAAGACAAATCTTATACGTAAAAGTTTAAAATAATGTGTCTATCCTGATTAAAGTCACATCTGCAAAACTTTTACGGAACTAAAGATTTGTGAACGAATTTTGTTTTAAAAATAAGTTGATGGTTTAATAGATTGTAATGGCTTTATATTATTCTCAGTTTTAATTTAAAGGTATGCTTGAATTAAGTTTCAATATAAACATAAAGTTACGCATAGAACAAATTACTTAAGGAATTCTCGCTGATTCGAATAGTAAAAGAAGTTATATATTTATCCCGAACGGCTGTTTTAGTTGCATTATTCAGATGAGTATAAAATGTTAGTTTGAAATAAACCAGTCGCAGGTACTTTATTTTTATTTTTTAATCGGGAGGGAAGTTCTATATGTTTTTTTGATTTCTAAAGGTTTTAGCTTTTGGTGCACTAATAGTCTCTCATTTATGAAGCATTTTTCTACGTTATTTAGTGCATTATGCATTATGTTAGATACAGTTGTAACTTAATGGAATATATTCAATCAATTTTTGGTGACTCGAATCATTTAAACGTGTTAGTTCTTTACTCTAAGGTGCTTTTGTTTACTATGGCGTTTGGCTCAGCTTGGTTTTTTTGTTTTTTTGTTTTTTTTTTGGAGCAAATTCTGTAAAGTATGTCTGCAGTAATTTTTAAAATGTTTATTTGACCAATTTTTTATTAATTTTTTTAATGTCAGCAAAGCTCAATTATTTTTGCTTTTTGGAGTTTTTTTAATTTTTTTTAGTATTGTTATATGTTGTGTGGCTGGTTCTAGCATTGTTGCAACTTCATAGTGCCTTTGGTTTATCAAGCTTCTTTACCAGCGCTTGGGTTGCTTATTTATAAGCTGTTTTTATAGAGTTAATATGCACTTTTATCAGATTCAATGTAATTTTTATGTGCAACATGCAGTTGTTGTATTGTAGTAAGTAGTATTAGAGATGTGACGTTATTTTCTTTTATCTCGAACATACAAAACCAGATTCAGATTGCTTTAATCTAGTAGATTTCGATTATTACTTTAAACATTTATTTGCTGACTAACCTGCCTACAACAAAAAACAATAAGCATATATTATATTTCTTTAACTAAATCTTTCAATAAAACTATTTTTGTAATAAGCATATTAGTTCAGTCAAATGTGCTCAAAAATTTATCTGACCTGTAAAAAAATCCAAAAGAAATTTTTTTTACACTTATTTATAGGTACTTAATGCAGAATATACTAAAAGTCTTGACAAATATGACACGAGCTCTAGCTGCAATGACCGAAAACAAGTCACTTTTTTGTATTTTTATTAATGTTTGAGAACTGTAAGTTGGAGGTAATAGTTGATTATATACATAATGAAAGTTGATAAAATTTGCATAAAAATGATTATATACATTTTTCTTGTGTTCCCAGCGGTTACAGATCTGTATTGTTACGAGCCAAGGAGCCGATCTCTTTTGATAGCTGCAACGTTCTTTTCTATGTACACATTTTCACCCTTTCCCTTTCTTTTGTCTATCTTGACGGTCTTTTCCTTCTTCTCCAATTACCTTTCTTTCTTTTTTTTTAACTATTGCTTCTTATCCTTTATCTTTATTTAAGTAAACTTTAATGCGGAAAATAAGAAAATTTGCCTTACACAATACTTTTCCTGTACTACAAAAAGAAGCCAATCTCCTAGTGTTACACAAGATGGTGTATTTAAAAAATTTCTCAATCTCAACTATTAGTCAATGTTATGTTGTCTAAGTTCTCAAGCATTATGCGGCAAAAGCTGTACCGTTGTGTTTGACAGTTATTTAGCGGTATCATTCAGTACGAAAAGAACTGAACATAACCAAAGGTATAAACTAAAGAGCTAAAGAGGTCAGTTAATATAAACTTTGAACACAAAGTCACAGTCAAACAGGATAATTGTTTTTTTTGTTTTTCTAATGAACACAATATATCCAGACCTATGTCATTTCTCTTAAAAGCTCTTCACGACCATGGAATTAAAGCAGAACAAGCATATAGTGATGCTGATACATTGATTATCCGCACAGGAATCATGGAATCCCTAACTAGTGACGAAGTAACAATAGTTGACAAAGACGTTGATTGTATTGTCTTCTTCATGCCTTTAACCCTATCTGAGAGACAGATTCTATTTGTTAATCCGAGCCACGGCAGAGTAGAAAGAAAAGTATATTTGAGTCAGCAACTGCAAACTATGGGAATGAAGGATTACATACTTTTTGTGCTGAATTTAGCGGATGTCTTGTCTGTTTTAATTTATTCAATAAGCAAGCTAGACTGCAAAGTATTACTGATGTATTTAACAGTCAGTTTAACTTGAGCTAGAAACAAAATATTCTGGGCATTGTATATTGCACCCCACAAGCAAACCTCTTTTAACATGCATGGTTACAATGCTATACCAAATCGGTTTCAAGAGCAGCAATGCAGCATGTTTTTTGTGTAAACCATTAAATACAACTTTGGCCAGGGAACAAACTTTTTCTAGAACAGTGAGGTTGTAAGTTTAAAAGCGGCCTGCTAAACCCAGTAACTACAGAAGACGCAGCAGCACTTTTTACTGAGTTTTGGGCAGGTAGTGTCACAGCTTAAGTAGATGTACAGATTGCTGGACCTTCTAAAAACAAGCGCTCGATAGTAGATTGATTATGTTGATGATTTTTATATTCTTCAGAATTTTTATATTTTATGTATTCTTAAATTTTTTTTAAATTATTTTAATAAAGTTGATTTCATTTTTTTTACCAAGTTGTAAAGTTTGTCTCCACAATGATCCAATGTATTCAAAAGTGTAGGCAAAACATTGTTAAATATTGATTTACAAGCATCTAACAAACGATTGTAATAAGTACACTTTTTTTTTTGCTTTGGCATCTTCAATAAATTACATATTGTGCCGTGCTAACTTGTTAGCGCTTTATAACTCTGTAACCGCTGGGAATACTAGACAAATGTTTTTGATCATTTTTATTTTAAATTTTTTTTTAGCTTTTATTATGTATATAGTTAACTTTAACCTCCAACGTATAGTTCTCGAGATATTAACAAAAAACCGAAAAAAGTGCTCTGTTTTTGGTGATTGCATATTTGTCAAGACTTTTAGTATAATTTTCACAAGGTACCTATACATACATTTAAACTTTTTGATTTTTTCAGAGGTGAAAAACTGCTTTGACTGGACTATATACAGTACTCCAAATATGGTGACTTTAAGCTGTTTTGATGATTTTTCTGAAAGTTTTGACAGAATTACGTTTGTTGAGCATATCAGCTACATGTGTAGTCGTGCTATAATAAAATGCTGCGGTTTTGTATATAGGATGTCAGCTGATCTTTCTCCAAGTACTCTTAAATTACTATACTGTGCCTTGGTGCGTTCTATTTCTATGAAAACCATAGTCAGAATATTGAACGTGTTCAAAACAATTTTTTTGTCTGTTCTTCTATAGATCTGGTATATTGTCGGTTAATTTTGATTGCAATTACATTTCTTTACTATACAATTTACCGTCACTAAAACTTCGGCGCAATAGATCAGATCTCTCATTTTTGCGTGGTCTAGTGATGTCTGAAGTAGACTGTCCTGAGTTACTTGTATCTCTTGCATTCTACATTCATATTAGTGAACGACGTACCAGGCAGACTTCATTATTTAGAGAATTTACACATTATACTAATTATGGATTTCACAACCTCATTGGTAGAATTTGTAGATTTGCAAACTGTTTAACAAACAATTTCAATTTTTTTGGTTCTAAATCTATGTTTAAGATTCAATTGAGTCATATTGATTAAATGTTATGTAATTTATATTATGTTTTTTATGTCGATCTTTTGCTTCTGTTTTTTGCGTCTGTTTGTTATATTGATTATTTTAAATATATATTATATTGTTTATATTCATTGTATTTTTATGTAGATGTAAATGGTTTTACTTATACCGTAAATAAATAATAAAAATGATTATTATTATTACATAATACTGAATGGTTAAATCATATTCTACATTACTATCCGGACTATGATGGTGAACCAAGATTATTAGATCCATATTTTTTTAACTATTCTATAGATTACAACAACTACTGTTATGGCTGCTTTAGGAAATTTTGATCATTCATTTATTACTTTTGTTGTTAAAACCTTTCTTCATATTACTACCAAACCTAAACTGCACTTTATCTATCATTATTATGACCATAGTAAAAATGAAGTGCTAATTTTTTAATCATTTTGATTTTAATACTTATTGCTTATATTTTGATGATTTACATACTGCAGCAAAAAATCTCATCAAATTTATTTAAAAAAAGTTATCAAAAATGTGTTCTATTCTCTGTTATTAAACCAAAACAGAAGTACTTGTTCAATTCAGACAAAACAGCCAATTAATAAGAAACGAAAAGTATTTAACAAATACGCAAGTAGTCGTTTCAATCAGACTACAAAAAATTCTTTATAACAATATATTGAAGAATGGTTCAAAAATTTCAATACTTCTTCTACGAAATTATCAAAACAGTCTATTTACTGATTCAAAAGAAAAAACCAATTTTTTTGCAAATTATATAACAATATATTATTATTGCATCTAATTCTACTATTCTAAATCTTCCTACTGTTGTATGTACAATGCCGGTTAGTGGTAACTTAATACAAATTATTTTATAGTAAAAACATCGATATTACAAATTTGGCGTCATCATATAACACATACTGCACATTAATCCTTATGGCGACAAAAAAACTTGCTGTTAATAATATTTTGACTTTATAAAAACCATGATTAAACTACATCTAGAATGTCGTAGCAGTATTTTTTTTGTGAACTTTCTGCGCCCTGAATATTTTTTTTGTTGATTTCAGAAAGTCCGGTCTTGATATTTGGTATCAAACAGCCATATTTGCAGTCTATGACATTTTTGAATTCATTTTCTAGTTGACAGCAAGAAAACTCAACAAAATTTGCATTTGAAAATTCAACTTTAATTTAAACGTAGAGCACAATCCGCTATGACTCTTTCTCCTCTTCTCTTTTGTTATTTTTTACCAGTAATCCAATACACTCAGTAAATCACACTAATTGGCCAATCTTAAGATTTATTTTATATTTATATATTAAAAACAGGAAATTATCACTTGCATCAATAAACAATTACATGCAAGCAATACACTATACTTTGTCTATGATGGTATTTTACACTTATATTTGAATAAATATATGAAATGAATTAATAATTTATTCAAAATCAGTCTAACGAATCACAGCGGCCAAAGGTCAAGCATAGATAATTGTTTCGGTTCTACAAACCTCGTCAGTATGCCTTGTACGACCACGGCATCGCATGATAGCGAAGACAATTTTGAATAAATAATTTTGTCCTTATGAACACAATTGATATTATAAATCATGATGGCAATACCAGTCTTTAGTTTCATTATTTAGAATAAATATATGTTTTTTTTTAAACTTTATAAAGTTTGAAAACACTAATAAATTACAAGTCAGGACAAGTTACGTATTATTGTCCGTATCTTGTCTTTTTTTACTGATGTTATTGCGATTTTTCAAAGATTTTAACAATAATCACCGTTGTTTAGAATTAAGCAAACACAATATTTAAATTAATAATTCATTTATTAAAATTAAATGTATCATTTCATCTTTAATTCTACAATATATTTATTAAACACTGATGTGTGGAGCATGTTCGTGGTAACATTTAGCCAATTCGAAAGAAGTTTCGATTTCATCATCGTGTTCCTTGGCGCAAGCGTTGTATATTTTATCGGCAACATCATCTTCGTATTTTTTGACAAGTATTTCTTTTAAATGTTTTTTATCTAATTTTCCGTCTTTATCAATGATTTCACACTTTTTGAACAGACAGACAAAGAAGTGTTTTAAGTTATCATCATCGGCAAATTCTCCATCCATTTTGGCTTTTTTTAAAATAGCTTCATCGACATGTGTTTCTGCAATGCATTCTTTTTTGAATTCTAGAAGTTTGGCTTTCTGTTCATCGGTAATTCCTTTGGACTGAAATAAATTGAAATAATTATTAATAAATTGATTTCAAATTCAATCAGATCAAAAATTTGCTGTAGTAAACAAAAATACAATTTTTGGAAATATATCACTAAGTTGTACTAGAATCGAATTTGATTTTTTTTTATTTGAGTGAATAGCACAAATTAATTTATAAAAGATTTAATTATTAATTCAATTGTTACCTGAGCGAATGTAATACAAGCAACTAATAGTAATACGCTGAAGCACTTCATGTTTGCTGAGGACTTATTATCTCTGTATCTAGACAAAGTATGAATTGTTATTGTATCCGTTGCCGCTTTTATATAAATATAACACAATGAAGGCCGGATAATTCAATTATAATTAGATACTGCAAATTTAGACAAACCAATTTGAGTGATTAATTTCATATACATCAGTAAATTTGTTTTTAAATAATTTGCGTATGAAAAAATACGTTATTATGTAAGCTTGTAATATTGTAATCATAAAAATTAATCTGATCTGTTTATTCTAGGAAATCGATAAGTAAATTGCTTATTTTTAAATTAGAAGCATATAATTAATTACATTTATTTTAACAGTTAGATTCAAGGATGAAAATTACTGCTACTTTAAATTTATATATTTATATATTTAGTATTAATACAATAAGATTATAGCAAAGTTTAGCATATTGTTAATTACAAATTACCCATTACATTTTACAGAAAAAAAATTGTGTTATTTGTTCTTGCAGTTTTACACTTATTACCTTTTCTGTTCTACTCTTTTGATATTTTTATGTTCTTACAACAAATGTGTGAATCTAACATTTCTATAAATTAATTGTATTATATATAAATGATTTCTGTAAGGACATTAATTTATAATTTTGCTTTTTATGTTTTATAAAATAATAATAATTACTTTTCTTATATTGTTATAAGTAGGTTGATATGTTTTTATTATTTTAGGAATTTATTTGGATTTGTATTCATAATAAATCTTTGTCCGTTGTGAAGTAATTTACTATTATTTGTATATAAATCAGTCTTGTTATTTGAAAGCTGATTTTTTATCATATAGCAAGCAATCTAATATTTTGTACTATATAACTTGGAAGTAGTTGAATTTATGGTAAAATTAATTTTATTGATAGTTATTACTTCTACTACTTGATAATTTATGTTTTTAATATGTTTTTTATTCTTACTTATTACTAGTTTTGGCTTGACTAGAATCTTCTACATATTTAATTGTTTGAAGTATGTGTAAAAACAAACTTAATAAAAAACATAGTAAATTATTTCTTGTTCCACTCTTATTGGAGATTAGAAATTATAAATGCTATCTTTACTCTGTTCACAGCTTTGCGTCTTTCTACATTTTGTTTCCTTTTTATTTTATTCTTTATAATGATCTGGAGAATTGTGTGTTTTGGTCTCTTATCTACATGTTTGATATATTTTAGTTTTATGATCTTAAAACTAATCTTTACATTCTTTATCCATCCTCCTTAGCTCTTCGATGTTTGTCGCATCAGCCCAAGATATTCTCAATATTTGTCTGTAGCACATTTCAAAAGCCTGTATCTTATGCATGTGAGCTTGTTTTAGTATCCAACTTTTCATAATAATAAAATATAAAAAGACATAGCAACGAAGTAAAACTTTGGGGTTAGAGATCATATCTTTTATTTTCTTATGAACTAGTGATGTTTGAAGTAGAGTTACTTAATTAGTAGAGTTTGTAGGTTTACAAATGTATGAAATTTTTTAATTTGTTTTGTTTGTAAGTTGAGTTGAGTTGAATTATGTTTTTTTTTATAATTTTTTTATCAATCTTATTATCTTTTTATAATTCTTTTTATATTAATTATTTTATACTTGTATAATGTCAGCATTAGCATTGTATTTTTATGTAGATACTTATGCCAAAAGATTAATAAAAAAATATTATTACGATATAATTCTTCTTCTCTACCGTGTAGTCGGATTTGTTCGTTTTCCTATATAAATTATTTTTAATTGACATCTAAAGTATTAAAAAAATTGAAGGCATTTGTCTAACCTAGTATTATAAAATTGTAATTGGTATTTAAAGTAAATAAATTAAAGATATTGATGTGGATTTTAAGAATTCTATCTTTGACTACACTATTTACTTTTGTGGTGTAAGTTATAGCATTTTTTAAATTTAAACTTTAGTGGCACAGTTTTTGTTGCCGTTACTATCTTTTTAACAGATACTACTGCTTTCATGACTGCAATTAATGATATTTGTTGCATTACCAGTTTGATATTTTGAAAAATTGTGAACTCGGTTTTTGTTTTTATTCTTAGTTATTTTAAAGGTTTGGTTGGAATGTTTAAAGTGTGATAGACAATTGTGTAGAAATTGTTTTTATAAAGTGGAGCAATGCTTTTAATACTATGATCTTTAGTAATGGTAAGAGCATACAACAATATTTTTGGACAAAAAATTTATAGTTGCTAATACATTGTATTCTATACTGAAATAGAAGTTTGTAAGCATGTTTTTAGTTTTATCTTGTTAAGTTGGAGTTATGAATAAACCAGATTTGACTGTAACAGAAAATAGGTTACAAAAATATATTTTTGATAGGTTAGGTGAGTATGTACTAATTTTTTTATTTGATTCTTAATCAGTATTGTGCAGCAGAATTTATTTTGATTATTTTTTTTATATATGCTCTATCCGTTTAGCAAATGTTTGCTGTTATGTTAGCTATCATAACTCTAATTACAGCTGCTTTTTTAAACAGTGATTCTGTGGTGCAGTCGAACCATTGCCGCAAGTTCTTTAGTCTTGAAGTTCTGCGTTTTCCTGCGCTGCGTCTTTTACGAATTTTTTTCTTGAATGATAAGGTGCATGATATTATATGTTTCTAGGTGTCTTATAAGCGAAATATAAGAGCTTGTGATTTGATTTACTATAATTTGCACTTGGTTCACATTTATTGGGTTTTGGGGCTTTCCGGGTTTCAGGTTGTTATGGAATCGGTTTTGACGATTGCTTCATTTTTGCTGACGACATTTGCCGATTTAGAGAATGTGCTTATTTCTAAATTTGGGTAAGGTAAAATGATCCTGCTTCAAGAGTATAATCTTATTGGGTTAAAGGTCAGCGTTTAGTACTAAGAAGACTATATTGGTCAGTGTTGGTCGTTTAGTTTAGGTTCAATTTCTAGGTGCTTTCTTAATGTTGTTGGTGGGGATTAACAGTACAGTTGTAAAACTTGTGGTTGTTTCCGGGGTGTGGAATAGGATAGGGTTAAATTTTTAACTAAAAATTGGTTTGATCTCTTGGAAAAGCATCTCTAGGTATCAAAAGTTTTTTGTGAAGACGAGACTGTAGGGTTGGAGCGTTTTTACTTTAAGTCGTTTTTTGCTGGGCGCTAATGTTGCGGTGTATCTTTGTTGGAGGTGTTGGCTAGAAAAGGTTCTGAGCTGGTGTTGATGCCTGAAATGGAAGCAACTATTGTGGGTTTGTGTTGGCTTTTGGCTGCTGTTTGTTTGTTTGTTTTGAATATTGCTACAAGGGATGGCATAATAAATTCAAGAGAACTAAGCATTCAAGTTTTATTTTTGCACATAAACAACCCGCAGTTTGTGTGAGCGCGTATGACGCAAAACAAACGTTGTAGATGACTCTAAAATGCAGAAAGAACCTTAACGGTGTGGAATTAGCCCATGAGGACGTGTCACTGTCGTCTTTTTACCACTAATTGTGATTTTATATTCTACTAGTTTTAATCTCAATGATTACAATGAGATAGTATAAAATTTAAAAAAATAAAACAAAATGTTTGTTATTAACATGATTCACGGCGCCGGCTCTTCTTGATGTATTGCGCCCCTCAGCAACGTTTACTTGTTCACCGCTTTGCGCCGTCTTTGACTATCCATCCACTTATTGCGAAGCATGCGACAATATATAATAATAATTATTTTTGAGAGCTATTCTTTCAGCGTTTTTGCCTCAATTTCATACATAAAAATAGAGAAAACATAGCACATCACCAATTTTCATTTGCAGCTCCAAGTTTTAGTCGTGTCCTGTAAGTCATTTTTTTTTTAATCGGATAAAAACAGTTTTGTTTTTTCTTTGCTGAATTAAATCTTTAACAAGTGATCTTACTTTTTGTTTATAGTGCATCCAACTTGATCTTCTCAACACGTTCTAGAGGTTTGACATGATCATATATTTTGTTTTTTTATTTTTCAATTTCTAGCCATATCTTTTACACCTTTAAACTACTTGATCGATTATTACCTGCTGTCCGTGCAGACTATCTGCTATGAGAACAGTATCATACTTATATCTAAAATTATTGAGTGGGCATACTGATATTTTTTATACCCTTTTTGAATATTTTTTTGGAATAAGTGTTTTATGAGTTTGTGCTGCTTATTGCCAGTTTGCGATTATACCGAGGTTTTTATTGTCAATGACGGTAGTCTTAAATAACTAATATTTTATTTTGTTGCACCTTATCAAACGTTTTTTTAGTCAAGTCAATAAAGCACAAAAAGAACATCACGGTTTACATCTTGGCATTGCTGTTCCATGATTTTTTTGTTCCAAGACTGCTACAAAAACCAAACTGCGATTTTCAAATATGTTTATTATTTTGCGATAGATTATTGGTTTGGTGTAGTATACGTAGAAATATTTTTAAGACGTGGTTTAAGAAGTTTATTGTACGATTTATTAGTTATTGTATTTAAGTGGAAATGTTACTTGGCCTTATAGTTTTTTTGTTTTTTGCCTTTTGGAATGCTTTTTTTATTTATGGGTAGACCAGTTGAAGTTACAATTGGCTAATAGTTTATTCTTTACATATTTTTTCTATCTACATAGTTTTTGTTTGATGGCTGAAATCAAGTTTGGTATGCTTGTTACCTTTAATCTTCTTTACTTTCTTGATAACTTTACATATGGTTTACCGTTTTTTTTTTTTAATTATTAACAAAATTACTTTTTATACTTTTTAGTACCTTAAGCCTGATGACTTTTTGTTTATTTTTTATTGATAAAATTTAAAGTTATATTTGTCTGTGATCAATGGATTGATTTTCTAAAGGTTTTTTACTACTTTTGGTATAATACTGTTTGTATAGGTGTGTAATGAGACGGTAAAGTGTATATTATTTGTAATAGAGTTTAGTATGTTTTGTGATATTTTGTGCAGAATGACCGTTAATTTGCTGCATTTACTACATTATATGCTACAACAATTTATATCAACGCAAAGAAAAAGGTTTATTTTAATTTTTTACTTTAATTAAATTAACTTCTTTTAAAGGCGTAATATTTTGTTTGAGAGACATGTAACTCACTTTGTATGTTTATAGAGTTTCTGTCTGCTGGAGAAGGTAATATATTGGCGAAATGTTTATTCTTAAGTGAAAAAAAACTTGATTTGTTCTTTGATAGTTGTACTAAAATGATGGACAAAGCTGCTACTTTGTTTTTATTTTTTTAGAAATTCTGAAAAAGATGGATTGTCTATCTACATAAAATAAAACAACAAACAACAAACCTTGTTTTGAAGGTTTGTACTAAAATTTAAAGCGTTTTTTTTAGGGGAAATTTTTAAAATGATTTTATGAAATTAATTATTGCTATCCTATTATTTGAAGTATTTGTTTTATCAAGAAAATGTTATATCAACCATTTTTTAATTTAGTTTTTGATTATTATTATATTTATGTATATTTTAACGTAATAGTTTGTTTTATCTATTTATAGAAAAATTGAAAAGAAATTGTTTTGTATAGAGTTACAACCTGATCTCAACTTCGCATTTTTTTTTACTTTTTTATTATTTTTAACTTTTTTTAGTTTTAAGCTTTTTTTAAATGATTTATTGCATACTTTGTAATAGTATGTTAAATAAAGTGAAAATTTGTTCAAATATTCTATTTATGCAATTTTCTTAATATAATTTTTTTAATTTAGTGTTTTCACATAAAACGCATAGACTGTTTTAAAACCAAAATTACAGCTGCATTTTTCTAGAAAATCTAATCATTTGTATACGATTGATACCTACGTTTACTAGAAGTTTTTCACAAAAGCTAATTTAATTAACATAGAAATTGTAATAGCTTGTTACTAATTGCTGAAATTAAATATACACAACATATACCTGAGCATTGTGCTTTGGGAAGCTTTCATCGGCTTGTTAATAATAAAACTACATATATTTTATTTTTAAATGTCTATTTATTATCTATTTAGTAAAATAATTCATTTCCTTACATTACATAAATCACAAAATCCTTTATTATAACATATAATTTTAGTGAGATTTTGGTGCATGTTTATGATAGCATTTAGTCAATGCAGTTGCTGTTTTAACTTCATCATCTAGATCTTTAAAGCAAGCTTCGTGTATTTTAGCAGCCACATCATCACCAAACTTTTTAACGAGTCTTTCTTTGAAATGTTCTTCATCTAATTTTCCGTCGGCAGTCATAATCTCAAGTTTCTTGAAGAAGCAGACGAAAAATTGTTTTAATTTATCATCATCACCAACTTCACCATCATGCATGACCTTTTTTAATGTATCTTCATCGAGATGGTTTTCTTCACCGCATGCTTTTTTGAATTCTTTATACTCTGCTTTTTCTTCATCGGATAAACCTGCAGCCTGTAATTTTTAAATGAGAAATTATTTTATTATATAATAATTATAATAAGTATATTTTTGTTCAACATTAAAATGTGCAATAAAGATAAAATGTTGCTCTTTGGTTTACGTATTCTAATTATTTTCTAAATTTGTATTCTGTAAAATTTAATTTAATTTTTTTTTATTTTACTGTTAACATTTTTTGCATGATGCAAAATTGACACAATTTGAATGAAAATTAACTCTATTAATTACTTGTGAAATAATTATATAAAGAGCTTAAGACTAAAAAATTTAACGTTATTAATTTATAATAATTTTTGATTTTCTCATTTTTTTATGAAAATTAAAATTGTATAAAACATGTATAATATAAAACATAGATTACCTGGGTGTAGGCAATGAAAGCAATTAATAACAATACACTGCTGAACTTCATATTTGCAACTAGTTTGTAGATTTCTGAACGAATTATGAATTCACATTACATTGTCGCTGCTTTTATATGAAATCAACGGAGGCCGACCAATTTATATTTAATTAACAATCACGAGCACAAGACAGGCAGCATTTTTTATTGTTAATTTGTATCTCATTATTATTGTGATATTCATGGAAAACTAATTATTCTAGTAACAATTACTCATTGATATTGCACTTACGTAAAATATATCTGTTTGTATTTCTATATTATCCTTAATATAATTGACATTTTTTTGGTCGTTTCAGTTCAGATATTTACATAATTAATTAAAATTGCAAACATCACGAATATTTGACTATTGCTTAATTTTGATTGCTTTTTTACATAATACAGTAATTGACTAATTATTATTATATATTTTATAAAAATGACAAATTTATAATTGTAATTATTTTATTTTGTCCTTAGTCACACAAATTAAATAATTACAGTTTATAAAATTTGTTATTTCTAAAAGTGTAATTAATGATATTATCTGACATGAGATATACTATGCATACATTTTGTTGTAATATGTTAGCAATTGTTTTTTATTTCTGAAAAACATTGCTAAATTGTGTTAGTTTAGTTAAATATTGTTTGTTAAGTATTAATTTTTTGTTCAATAAAAATATAACGCAGTGACCGCTACCCGCTGCGGTTATAGTTACTTTAGTAAACACAAGTTGCAGTTATTTTTTCTGCAAAGGATTCTTTAAGTACAACCAACAGAAACCAACAGTTTTGACGTTAATGTTTCTGGCGCCAATTGTAAAAAAAAAGTTTGTTTTGTTTATGTTTTGATCTGATAACTGCAAGAGGTAATTGTAAATTCTGGGTTAGTGTAGGTTGGGACAGAATTTTTTTTGTTGCAACTAAGGATGATATTCATATACAAATCTTTGATTCAGACTCAAGGCGGCGGTGTCACAAAAATACGCGTACAGATAAACATATTATTGTTTAACACCATCTTCTGGCTGCTACAAATATCATTCATCCAATTCTTGAATTTTTTGTAGCTCTTACATCTTTTTTCTCTTTAATAATGGAGAAAATCAAGATACTGAAAAAATTGCAGCAACTTTATTTTATCATAACTTTTTTTATCACCGTGTCCATTTTAAGCAGGCAGGCACAATTTTTATTAGAAAACATGAAATTTTTATATACCAACTTTAGAAAAAGTGGCGTGGGAGTGAAATTATTCAACATTGTGGCAAATCGCAAATAATCCCTCTACTGTTATCTGAAGAAAATTTTATAATTTTTTTTATTGTTATAGTTCTACTTACAATAAGCTATTTGCTGTAATAAAAATAGTCTGTTTTTGGTTGTTTTTGATTAATTTGAGAAATTTGATACGGGGTTGCAGCTATTTCCGGGTTTAATTATTTTATTTAAAATGTATTATCGGTAAAAATAACAATCTTTAATTATAACATTTATTTTTCTTAAATAAACTTAAAATTATCATTTTATAGTAGTCGTTGAATTAATTAAGATTTTTTTTAGATTATGATTTCTATCTCAAATCTTTTGAGACCAAACACGATACTCTACTCTAGCAGTTTTTAACTTTTTTTAAGTTAATATTTTAATTATCATTAGCATCAAAGCATCGTTTATTAGTCATTACTCTAGTGTATTTTTGAGAATATACCTCAACGAAGTATTATGTTTATAGAAAGTGTTATCCAGTCTTTTTCTGTACTTATTTATCATGTCAGCAAAACAGAAAAATCTTGTTTTTACTAGTAAATAGTTAGGAATAGTAGCAAGGCTTTCTATACAGTTGTGCTCAAAATTTTGAGCGGTGGCGTAGATAAGATTTTGGGCTTTACCGCAAAATATTGAAAAGGCCACTTACCCTTCTATAAATGTAATGACTTAAATAAGTTCATTTAAAATAAATTTGGGATAGAAAACATAGTAATTTGTTTAATTATTTCATAAACATGAATTATCACGTAGTAGAGGTTACAGTTATTAATTATATAAGGTTTTCCAATAGGAGGTTTCATTTTGATATTAAAAAAAGCAGAAAAAAGAACATGATTATATCAACCGAAATGACTAAATCAATGCTAACTTCAATGGATCATATTAGTTGCAAACTAATGATTGGCAAGAAATCTATAGAATTTGTAATTAAATTTAATTATGTTGGGTCGCAAATATTAAGCGCTAGTAACTTGATAGAAAAAGTAAAAGAAAATACCATCAAAAATTTTAAAATCTTCGGCTGCCTAAAAGATGTGATATGAAAAATCTAAATATATTATGTCCACACCGGGCAATGTTAGGAGCTGTATAATTTGTGTAAGGCCGAACCTAACTTACGCTACTTAAACCCGTGCAAAAACATCTAAAACCAAAAGGATTATTACGGAGTACGGAACTGAAAACTTTTAAAACAATAAAACAATACGTGAAATCAGAAAATGCGCTATCAGAGAAGAACTATATAATAAAGACGTAGCTAGATGGGTCAGATTACGAAGACAACACTGGAGAAACCATGTGGACAGAATGGACTACGACAGATTTTTCAAATGCTTTAATGACCAACGATCCTAAAGTAGAAGACCCTAGGCAGACCACTTTAAACATAAATGGCGAACTGGACATCAGCATCAGAGAAAGACTATAATGTAGATATCAGGAAGAAAATGTAAAAAATAACTAAATCGGGTCATAAAACATTAAAATATATTTATATAGTTTCAAAATCTTGCCAAAAATGCTTTCAAAGTGCAGAGTTTTATTCATAAAATGTAAAATTGCATAATTTATTAAACATTTTTAATTATTCTAAAAAAATAAGCTTGATCCTCATGAGAATTGTGTTGTTTATTTTTCTTTATGTCTACTATACTACGGTTTTGACTTTGCATTTCGTGTCCAATTGATTGAAGTGGTATAAAATATTACCTAAATATACAGATTTTGCAATCCACTTGTTGACATTGAAGTGGTCTGCACATTTATGTTTTTTACATAAGTAAATATTTGTTTTTATAATTATTTTATTTGACGTTTTGTGTTTAATTAAAAAAAAATATATCATATTATTTTGTAGTATTTGTTATAATTGGACGTTTTACATTCTACTATTTAAAATATAATACAGACATTATCCAACTTGTACAATAAATTAACATAGTTTTAAAAATAAGTGATAGAACAAAATCAGTTTTACGTTTTGAATATTTTAATTTTAACTTACATAGTAAAAATATAAATTGTTAATAATAACATAATACATAATAATATAGATAATTCTGTAATCCTTTGGGAAAACGGAAATTGTTTTGTCTAATTTAAAGAGTTTAGTTGATTTAGCAACCTCCAACTTTAAAAAATAAAATTATATATAAAATGTTGCACAATAACTTTAAATCAGGCTCTGTTAGAGTGAAGTATTGTGTTTGGTCTTAAGAAAAACTTATTGAGAAGGATGTAGCTGGGACTTTGAGTCAAATTTGTCAAATTAATCAAATCAAATCAAAAAACCAGAATTAGAAACCGTATTAAATAATAAACAAAATAACGTCTTTATATCTATATCTATTTAATTGTATTTGTAAATTCTTAATCAAAATTTGTTGTCTACGTAATGCACAAAAAAATCTTAATGAGTTTAACACACTCATAAAAGCGACAATTAATAGACTAAATAATGACAGGTGGACACTCAAATTAGAAAACCTTTTTACTAAGAATAACTTTCTGAGGAAATTAACTAAATCACTATAAAGAAGAAATCTGACCTTATGCCCGCGCTGAACTACAAAAGCATAACTGCTCTGACAGACAAATACAGAGCGGAAGTATTGGCAAAAGTATTAGCATAGTTATATAACAGATACTGATCAAAAGTACTTAGAAACGCAAATATTCAATTGCTTTAAACAGTGTTTTACGAAAGCTTTTCTTGTGATGTACATATAAAGTTGTATATAAATGTTAAAATTATTAAAACTAAAGTGTGTTTTGTAAGTAAAGTTGTACTGTGTATGTAAACATGTTTTAATTTCTTTTCTTACACGGGTAAACCGAATTTATAGGTTTGAAGCGTTTATTTTATTTTATTGTTTTTATCTAAACTTGTTTTCATGTAAATATTGTATTTAGTATTAAATAGAGAGTTTTTAAATTGGAAAAAAAATAGGCCTTACGTATTCCACTACGCAACGAATTTCAACTAAGGAATTAGAATTACATTCTTACAAAATCCAAATAACACAAAAACAAAATTTTAAAGAACTTTTGATGCGTCGAATGTTTTCCAAGAGGATGCAAGAAAACAGATTTTTGCAAACGATTCTCTTTAGTGATGAGGCGCATTTTTATCCAATAGAGATTTGTGAGAAGAAAATGCATTTTTAAAAAGTGACCGTATGGTGATTTTGTGATTTGGTGGCATAATTGGCACTTATTTTTTAAAGATAACATGGAAAATCAATTCAGTTTGATATAGAAGCATGATTACGAAAAATTTATGGACTAATTTGAAAATATTTATATCAAAGTCACACAGCAGCAGAAACAATAACGTTATTATTCAGAAAAAAAATTAAGTTAATTTATGTTCATTGGCCGTCGAAATTGTGCAATATCATTCTTTGAGGTTTATTGAAGAGTAGAGTTTACAAGAACAAATTGAACACCATTGTAGAGCTGAAACAAGAAATTTGGCACAAAGTATCGCAATGCCGGCTAATTTGCGTTATGCGGTTATCGAAAATTGACAAGCGAATTACATCATGTCTTATGAGCCGAGGCGGTCATTGTAATGTGATTAAATCGACCTAAAATACTGAACACAAAAATATATATTTAGTAAATGGAATTTGAATTTTGAATCATTCTTTAAATAGTGGATATATGCGGTACTTGTAGGAATTTTATTATTATATGTAAATAGTTTTCTTTTTTACTTATATAAAATGTTATTAAAACATGATGTTATAATTTTAATAGGTACTAAATATAGTCGTGAAGAAAGAATATCATACACTTTAAAGTGAATGCCGATTTTTTTACTCATATGAATTGCACAATATTAGTACTCGTGGAAGATGGATATTATTCTGTTTTTTGTACATTAAACTAAGTATTTCTATTTTTATTTTAGTCTACTTAATAAAATTGTTTTCATGTTTTGTGCATTTACTTTAATTTATTTTTTCTTTGTATTAGTTTATTTGTGATTGACATTTATCACTCAAGGTTGCATATTAGACGCGCTCACATTCTATCAAAAAGGATGCATAAAGAATTGGGGATGTCTGTCTGATATTGAAATTGTTTTTCGGTATATATCTGTGTAATAGTTGTTTTGTGTATATAAACGACACGACAGCAGACTGGTGCCTCAGGTTATTAATCTTTTTTATTCTTTACAGAATGTCTTGACAGGATTTAAATTGGGTTTTATCGTAGAATCTGCACTAGCTTTTCTATTACCGCACATACAGAGAGAAATGCAATAATGTTAGTCCTGAATAGAAACACAGTTTTGATAAAATTGCGATTGATAAAACGATTTATAATCATTTTGTTCATGATTTATTATTATAAAATAAAAAACTTTAATTAAAGGAGATAACAAATTCATTTTAATTGCTGTGAAAAAAATGCAATCGCTATTTATATATATATATATATATATATATATAAGATTTTATATAATTGCGTAAAAGTTTGAATTTTTATAATCAAACATATTATTTTTGCAAAATGGTTCTACAAATTGTTCTTTTAGTACATGTATAAAAATGCAAGAGGAAGAGATTCTATAGCATAAATTGATGAAAGTTTCTTATTAAAGCTGTGTTATAGCTGCTTCTTAAGGAGGTACCACACTTCAAAGAAAGTGTAACTATACATATTTTACACCTTTTTATTAATACATAACATATTTCATATATATGTCAATGTGCAATTGAAAATTGAAAAAGTTAATAATTAATTGAACTAATCATATATTCTAAATACAAAGCAACTTACTTAATTTGAACATTTTGAAACAGTTACATTTTAATATAATATAATCGCAATTTCTAACATAAGCATATGATTTTTGAACTTAGTCATTTCAAGTAATAGTGTAAATATTTAACTTACCTTTTTTCATAATTGTTATAATTTGTTGTGTTAATATTATTGCAGTTTATTCATGCCTTAAAATATTTTGATAAACTGTTAAATACAAAAGTATTTATATACTTGAAACTGTTTAAATAAATAATAATGGAGATTACTTACAATACAAATAAATTTGTAATTATATTATTTATACATTTTGAATAATTTATTATTTTGATTATATATATTTATTTTATAAAATAACATTACATTAGTTTAATTTTATATTATTTAACATTGCTTCTATTCATACTTTGAGTTCTTTTCATGGAAACATTTATACATTTCAAATGCTGTTTCATACTTATCACCATGTTCTTTTACACAAGGGGCAAACATTTGAGTAGCTACCTGTTCTCCAAACTCTTTAACTAACGCAGTTTTAATAACCTTTTCGTCTAGTTTATCGTTGTTGTCCATGAAGCCAAGTTTGTGGAAATAGCAAAAGAAGAAATGTTTCAGTTTTTTATCATTTGGAGGAAATTCACCATTTTCTTTAACTTTATTTACAACAGCTGTTTCCACGTGAGTTTCTTTAATACAAGCTGTTTTAGCTACGTCCTTTTGTTCTTCACACTAAAATATAATAACATTTAATTATAATTTATGAAAATTTTAAAAATATTATTTTTTAGAAAACTGCCTTTATATACTATTATTCTTTTGATTCTCACACATTTTTAATATTACTAAAGTTTAAAATTTTATAGAGATAAGCTACCAATTAGTTTGATTTTTTTAATAAATAATAGATTTAATTTATTTTGATTTGAATTTTAAATGTATTATATATTACACTAATACCAATAAACAATAAGTGTAAAAAAATACCTACCTGAGCTAACGCAGCGAAGACGATGCACAAGACTATAGCGAGGAACTTCATGTCTGTAAAGGTAAACATACAATGTCACTTCTAGTCCTTTTATAGATTGATATTGTGGATGTTTACAATTAATTTCAATTGATGAAGCGTAACATAACAGATTAGCTGTTTTATTTATAAATTATTTGTTGAAACTTTCCTAAATCAACAAATTAGAACCGTTTATTCTTTTATAAGTGCCTAATCCCGGTACAATGCAGTGAAATGTAATGTATAATTTTTAACTATTTTGTTGTTGCACTTATTATTATTAAATGTATGCAAATTTTAAGTGTCTAAACCGTTTATCATATTACTGTGTGTAGTGTCTTATGTTAACTCTTTCAGGGGCAAGGTAATAATATATGCTATTTTACTTCAAAATATATGTATTTATCAAAACATGTTTTATAATAATTGTAATATGGGCAATTTTATTTATTAGATAACAGACCAAACGTGAAGTTTTACGGTTTTTAAAGTCAATTTCAAAAAAGAAGATTTTTAAATTGTACCACCTTTTCGGTTAATTAAGTTTTATAATGATTAAAAGTACAGGTTGATGAATGAAGAGTTTTTGTCAAGTAAGTAATAAAATTAATATAAAAGAAGAAAGAAAGAAAGATCAACAGACATAATAATAGTGCAACACTAAATAGTTTAGTTTTAATTTTATTAACAACTTTAAAAATGAAATAGGTTTGGAAAACCTGGAATGGACAAAAGAATGGACAACACAATAGATAATCAACATACATAAAAGAGAATTTAATAAATATAAAAACAAAAGATGGACAACATAATATATAAAATTAAGGAACTAAATTAAAATAAATATTAGATTAGAAAAAAATGGCCAATAAAATAAGAAACTGTAAAAAGCAGTATAATATATAATAAGTAAGCAATAGAAATTAAAGAAGGAAAATACAAAGCTAATGGAAAACTTATGTGGTAGAGCTGTATAAGCGATAAGTAATAAATGACGTTACAGCACAAATAAATTTAAAGAATAATAAAATGACAAGAATGGATATGATGCCAGCTAAAATTATAGAAATAAAAAAAAAAAAATAAAAAGTAGATTAGTATACAGGGTGTTAATTATTGTCTGGGAGATATAATATAGGGAGATTTTTTGTCTCATTTTAACATGTAAAGTTCATGTAAAGTTATGGTCTAATATGCTTTCTTTTTGAAATACAGGTTTTTTTTTCCACAATATCAAAATGGTTTTGATTGTAGAAGTGTGTAACAAAGAGTCTACTTTTGTTACATTTGCTGCTTAATGAAAAAAAGTTATTCAAAGTTTAATAATAATGAACGTCACTAAACTACTATAATAGACACTATGTCTAAAATATATTTTTTTAAGAAACGGTTTTCTTCCTCTTAGTTTTCAGTTTTTTGTTAGCTTAATCTTTCAAGTCATTTCATGTTGCTCTATTTTGTGCTACACGATTTCTTAGGGCACGCTATTTTATTTTTTGTTGGTTTTCCTTACATTGTATCCTGCGTAACTATTTGAGCTTTTACACCTGTTCTAATACGTTTATAATTTTTGTCAATTGTCTTGTTTCTCTTTTGATATCTTAGAGTGATATTCATTATAAGCATTTCATTGCTCTCTGGATTTTTATTATACGGTTTTTTGTAAGTGCTTAGGTATGTGCGCAATACGTCATTACTGGTAGGATGCATTGGTTGACAACTACCTTGTATGGTATGCTGCAACTTTTTGTTTTTGACATAACTTACAAATGTTACTCATGAAATATTTTTTTTCTAGCAATTTTAGCCGTTTGGGTATTTTTATATTTTTATATTTTGTTATTATTAGATAGTTGACACTATTTTTAGTGTCAGATTTTTGAATAAGTTTTGCTGTCGTTGATGCTGTTCCTAGTTTTTGTTTTAGATTTATATACGTTTTTTCAGTTTAGTTATCATTACAATTGTGATTATCTATTACTAAGAAGATCTTGTTAGTACATCTTAAATGGTTTAGTTTGTTTTTGTTTTGTTTCAGAACATCTGGCGACGTTATCCGATACTCAATTTCCTTCTGTTGTTCTACTGTCTACTTTTCAGATCTCTAGCACACATTGCTTTTACTATTGTCTTTTCTACTGTTTTCTTAATTTTTGCTGAGACCTATTTTATCGTTTTTTAGATATTTTTGTCTCACACATTCTTTGAACATGGCTATACTAGGTAAGTTTTTTTTTTCTTTTTTTTTAATTTTTTATATTAAAAAACTAGTGTATGCTAATAATTTATTGCCGACGTTTCGATAACTTCATTATCTTCTTTAGGTCTTCAAATGTCAGTTATACTTCATGACTTTATAATTTACAATCATCATTAAATTTACAACACATCACTTTAAAATGAACTTACACAATAACTACACTTATTTATTGTTTCAACTTGGTGCTTTATACTACAATTATATTACCAAAAATGTATTTTATCAACACAGCTTACTACTTAACGTAACAAACTAGACATTACCCTGAAAGATAAAACTAACAACACAGTCACACCACTGCGGTACTTTTGTGTATTGTAATATTGACAGCAACTTGATGGATTTTATGACTCTTGTGCGGATGATTAATTTGTCAGCGTAACTAGATGCTTGTTCTGTTTTTTTTTATGGTCTTGAAGAGCAGTTAAGAGAATTGAAAGAAGTCTGAATTTATTGTGCTAATTACAAATAAAATCATCTTGGTTGACTGTGATTTGTGATTTGTTTTCAAACTTTATGTCAACTGACCTTTTTAGCTTGTACTTTGGTTTTGTTCAGCTGTCTACGAACTACATGGTGCCGCTGAATAGCCATTAAACACAACGGTATAGCTTTTGCCGGCATAATGCTTGAGAACATATGTGACATAGCATTGGCAAATTGTTGAGATTAAGAATTTTTTGGGCCACACCACCTTGTGTAACAGTAATTTTCCATCGAAAACGATGTCAAAATTGAGAAGATTGGCTTCTTCTTGTAGTACAGAAAAAGTATCGTATAAGGCAGGTTTTTTTTGCATTCTGGTTTCCTCAAATAAAGATAAAGAGTAAGGAGCAAGCTTATGTTATAAGTAGTTGTTTAAATACTTATTACTCTGTTTGTTGATAGCTATCTTTAGAAACATTGTTAAATGGTTGATTAATACCTTTCAATATGAACAAAAAAGGTAAAAGAGAAACCGCACTAACACTACAATTTGACGCGTATCCCACGCGTATTGTGAACGCTATGTGGAAGGAAAGGCAAGTGGTTTGTTTTTGGTCTTCTTTATTAGGTACCTATAAATCAGTATACAAAGTTTCAAAACTTTTGGATTTTTTTAGAGGTGAGATTATTAATCTATAATCTATATATAGGCATATTTGACTGGACTAAAATAAAAATTTAAAACTTTTGAGAATGAAACAAAATCATTATCTATCCAATAATTATAAGTGTTATATGTCTCGTATATATGAAATTGCCGAAAAGCCCCATCATTTAGATGTTTATTTGATAAGACTAATGCTGAAAGCTGTGGTACTAAGAACAGTAGAAATAAGTTTCTTGCATCTTAATCCATTTAAGCGCATCAAAATTGTTGACCAAGTGGATCAGTACAATACAATAAGAGAACTACAATTTTTACTTAATTGATTTAATTTAGTTTTGTACCTTCAATTTTTAACAGAAAATATACCACTACCACTGCTTGATGAAGTTCTGTTAGCAGACAGAATAAATGTATGGAACACACATGATGACGCATCGTCACATTATAGTATGCAAGTAAAAAATGTCCATAATATGTGAATTGGAAAAAGTGGACTTACTTCGTGGCTTCTTAGATCCTTGGATCTGAATTCTTCGATTTTTTTTAGGGTTATTTAAAAAGTTTTCTGTAAACCGGTTGTCGGACATAAAAATGACATAGTTTAATAGACGAAGACATGTTGTAGAGGGTTTGTGCTTCAATGTTAAGTTTCTTCAAGTAGAATGCAAACTGTTTGAATACGGTTTGTAAAAAAATGTACAGGTATTATTACTGTAATTTTTTTATAAAATATAAAATGTTCTAGATAAGCTAAATCTTTTTTTTTTGTTTTTTTTTAGTTTTTTTTTTAGAAAAATTTTAATTTTTTTTTTGGCTATTAAATTGGATTTCAAGAGCACTTGTGCAAAACTCTGTATAATAAAAATAATGTTTGTACAATAAAAACTGTTTTCCAGTTAGATGCAACTTAATGAAGAATACGTTATAAGCAAGATGTATGTTCAAAGAAGTACTTTCAGTTTAAAAGATTATCTCTTATTAAACCTAGAAATTATTTGAATTGTTTGTTTCAAATATTAGTTCAATGTTGGCATTAGTGTTGCAATAATATATACAATCAATATACAATCATCATTTTAAAGACGGATTATTTTGATGATTTTAAAAACATTTAGTGTTTTAAACTGTTGATAGTTTTTAGTATTTTAGTTTTTAGTTTTCTGAATTGTTAGAAATATACTAGTTTTTAATGTCAATAATAAGAAATACAAACAAGTCTGCAATGATAGAACTGTTTGTAGTTTAAGATTTTTTATGATACGTATATACATACTAACCATCATGGATATCAACGATTACAAAGAAGCAACATTTGCATTAATAATAACAGATATTGTGCACTCTGAAGACATGTTTAGTTCAAAGTGATTTGATAGAGTTTTTGAGTTTCATTTGCAATATGTATTGCAAAATGTTTGTGGTAAAGTTTGAATATTGAGTTTAGTTTCTGGCAATTAAAATCTTTCTGCTGTATCAGCTGTGAACAGAATTATATAAAAATAATGAGATCGCGTTAATTACTGATGTCAAATCATTGGCGTTTGTTTGTTGACGATGTTTAGCAAAAAAACATTATGGTTGTTTTCCAGAATGTGGACGAAAATCCGGGAACGACAATTCTGCATTTATATTAGATTTCAAGAAGCACTAATTTTTGTTTTTATGCCTACAAAATCCAACATTTTCACCATCTCAAACCTACAGACTATACATAGCAAAAGAAATTGTCAATTGGTTTTGCTGAACAACAACGGTGCGTTTTTTAACAAAATATGTTGATGGCTTTCTAAGCATATTTTTTGTTATATTTCTTGTATAAAAAAAGATTTTGTGCAAAAAACGTGTTTTTTTTAACAAAATTAAAATTAAATTAAATAAAATTAAAAAAAAAAAGAATAATCAGATAACATAAACTAAAGTTTTTTTGACACATTGCTAAACTGATTAATCAATGCTGTGATTTTATGTACTTAAAATGTCTCTTCAACTAGTGAGAAGCTAGACACACTGATGATGGCTGCATACCTTGAAACACGAGTGTATGTGTCTCTTACTGGATGAAATGGCAATTTACATAAAATACATTGTTTATTAATTTTAAATAAGAATTTTTTTTTAAATAAAAAGAAATAATTTGTATTTTGTCACCTGGTACGTGCAGTAAAAGGTTAATATGGTAAAGAAGGTTACAATAATTTATTTATAAACGGATTTTAAAACAATACAATTTTTTTAAATTTTTTAATTAGCTATTTAATGTGCGGTCAAAATTATCGTTGTTATAGTATGATTAGGTTTAACTACTCTTTTTTGGTTCATTTTCGTGATAACATTTAGTAATTTCAATTGAAGTCTTGTACTTTTCTCCATGGTCCTTAACACATGTTTCATATAATTTTGTTGCTACTTCATCTCCGAATTTAGTTTTCAGTGCTTCTTTAATATTACTTTCGTTTGGTTTACCATTATCATCCAAAAAATCAAGTTTGTTGAAAACACAAAATAAAAAATGTTTTAAATTTTTATCTTCTGCAAATTCTTTATTAGCATTGACTTTTTTCAAAACTGCTAAATCAACTTGAGTTTTATTAATACATTCTTTTGAAACAGATTGGATAACAACATCTTCTTCATTACCCTGTAAAATAAGTAATTTTTTCCATTTTTATTAAGTGTTATTTAATTATTTCAGTCAATAACATGTTTATACCACAATTTTTTTATATACTTACATGAATCATACAATTGTTATTGTGGTAATATTGTATGTGAACTGAATTTTCCTTACCTGAACAAACATAACACATGTAATACAGAATAATACTGTAAGAAACATCATTTTAAATTTTATAACGTAAAAAACACTTCTCGTTGATTTATATATGAATGTT
Source organism: Tachinus rufipes (assembly GCA_963932245.1). NCBI lineage: Eukaryota > Metazoa > Arthropoda > Insecta > Coleoptera > Staphylinidae > Tachinus > Tachinus rufipes. Next base: position 86,275,551 of record OZ010743.1, read on the forward strand.
ACGGAGGCCAACCAATTTAATTACAATTAACAATTGCGGAATATAGACGCAAAACAAATTATGTGACTAATTTTAATCTAATTTTGCATCTATGTTAAGCAATTTTCTTCTACACTGACCACACGTTCTTTAAAAATGTATGTTAAATACAAATTATTATATTAAATTAGGATATATTATAAAAATTATTACGACACAATTTTAAACACATGCCATAATTATAATTAAATTATAAGAGGAGTTAATGGAATTATATTAATTAAAATAATATGGTGTTCAAATAATTTGTCATGTATTAAAGTTTTGTTTGCTTCAGAATGGCATTATTTAGATGATTGTAGTTAAATAAATTTATTATTTATGGTGATTTTTTAATATTGCAAAAAAACTAAAGACAGATTATTTGGTTAAAAAAAACGTGTGACTGGAAACGATTTGTTATCGAAATAATTTTTTTATTATTTTACTTTTGATAGTTTTAATATTTTTTTAATATTTCAAAAGTCTTTTATTTGATTTAATTTATAATTGGCGGGTTGAATGCTAGTAATATGGGCTGTCATTACATTTTGATTATTTAATCCAATGGATGCATTTAATTTAATAATAATAATAATAAAAGAAAATATGGTATGGCGCTGTTAAAGTTTGATATTAGAAGCAAAAAGAAATAAAAAATACAACTTTTTTGTCCGTCAAACTTTTTGCTGTATCTCGTTACGATTTAGAAATAAAAATAGTGTCTGTTCTACATTTGTTTGTTTTACGTTAGTAAGCGTAGAATTGTGTTTGCCCTTCGAAGTTGCCAGTTTCTTTCAAAAAATGAATTATACAAGTAGTGAAATGATTGATATGCATTTTGTGTATAGCTTTGCCAATGGTAATGCATTAGCAGCTAGGCAAATTTATGAGGAAAGATATCCTAATCGTGTAATACCACATCATGCAATGTTTGCTCGTATCCATTACCGACTAATAAACTTACCTTTTATTACAAGTATAAGACAGATTGCTGCAAATCTGAATATTAGTCAGTCAACAGTTCTTATTGAAAATTCGGGTTCAGGGACTTTTACTAGGTTTTTTGTTGACAAATATTAGAAAGAATTATTTTTTTTGGCACAATGAATAATAATAATTCTTTATTAACGGCATATAAAAAAACTATTACATCTACATCATTCTGCACATAAATAATAATGAATAATACAAACAATGTATAATACTAGACAAAAAATATAAAAATACAAAATAAACACAGAAGATGTATACATATAAAGACAAAATATAAAATATAAAATTATTCATTAACATATTTTAAACGATTTTTAAATGTACTAAATGTACAATCGTAATCGCAAAACAAAACGATGTTATTAGAAAAGCTATTCGCAATTCTATACATTCTGGGTTGTTGAATCCATAGTTGGTAGAATAGTTGGTGAATGTTTGTGGGTGTGGATGACAACTCTTGGATAATCAAAGATAACGCAATGGCTTTACTAATAACAGATATATTGGAATACGACTGAATACAACATATGACATATCTACATATTAAATGAATTAATAATTTATTCAAAATCAGTCAATCGAATCACATCGGCCAAGGGTCAAGCATAGACAATTGTTTCGGTTCTACAAACCTCGTCAGTATGCCTTGTACGACCACGGCATCGCATGATAGCGAAGACAATTTTGAATAAATATTTCTGTTCTTATGAACACAATTGATATTATAAATAATCAAACGAAAGACTGGTTTGCCATCTAGTTGCAATTTTCAATTTATTCAAAATCATTATTAATTCATTTCATAATTTATTGGCGATTCAAAATTGTTATAGCCGCGAAATGACTGCCAATTGCATAAATGCTAAAATGATACCGATTAATGCGGACATTTTAGTATTAAAAATTGCAACTAGATGGCAAACCAGTCTTTCGTTTGATTATTTATAATATCTACATATGACACTTGACATTTATATATATGTGTGTTTACATGGTGCAGGTGCGGTGAATCCACAACACTCCCCCGGAACGCAAGCCCAGATTTCGTTCTGAAATCGGCTTGTTTCTCCTTGTTTACCGCTTTGGTTAGGTAGTCCGCTATCATGTCGTTGGTAGGAAGATGAATCAATTTAACATGGTTTTCGGCAACCTTTTCCTTGACATGATGATACTTGGTGTCGATGTGTTTCGATCTCTGCTAAATTGCTTCGGATTCGGCCATGCTGATTGTTGACTTATTATCGCAGAAAACAGGTGTTAATTTCATTTCTTTCGGCATGATCTCCTTTAGTAAGAGTTTCACCCAGGTCAACTCTTCTACGGCTGCTGAGAGTGCCATGTATTCGGCCTCTGCTGTGGAAAGAGCGACTGACTTTTGTAGACGGCTTTTCCAGCATATTGCACCGCTTTGCAGCGTCACTATGTATCCTGTCACTGATCTGCGAGTGGATGGGTCGTTTGCCCTATCAGCGTCTGAATATGCTTTTAGGTCGATATCTTCGTTTTCTCCATTTCTCTTGTAGAGTAGGTTTATCTGCGTTGTCCCCTTTAGATATTTGTAGATCCTTTTGACGGCGTTTAGGTGACATTCAAGTGGTTTCTTGGCGAATCGGCTCAAGAAAGTTGTAGCGTATGATATGTCCGGTCTGGTAATACATGCGAGGTACATCAAACAACCAATCATTTCTTGGTATAGCTGAATGTCTGCTTCCTTGGTAGATGTCTCGTCAAACTGTGTTCCTACTGGCATTGGAGTCTTCACTGGATTACAATCCAATAATCCGAAACGCTGTAGGATAGTGTTTGTGTAGTCAGACTGATTTAGGCTAACTGTTCCAGTCCTTGCATTCTTCATTATTGTTATGCCAAGGAATTTTTTCACTACTCCAAGATCCTTGATTTTAAATGCTTGTGTCAATTTTGATTTGCATTCTTGAATGTGATTCTCATTTTTACAGAATATTAAAATGTCATCTACATATGTTATAATTATGACGATCTCATCTTTTGTGGTTTGGTAATAAAGACATGGGTCGGCAAAGCTTCGTTTGTAGCCCATTTTGGTTAGCTCATCATTAAGTTTGATATTCCACTCACGCCCCCCTTGCTTTAAACTATAAATTGGCTTTTTAAGTTTGCATACTTTTCCCTTCTCATTTTTATTCACGAACCCTTCTGGTTGGTGCATGTATATTTCGTCGTGTAAGTTGCCTTGCAGATATGCCGTTTTGACGTCCATTTGATGAATCATAAAGTCCATTTTTGCAGCGAGTGCAAACAATATTCGTATAGTTTCGTGTCGAATTACAGGTGAGTATGTTTCCATGTAGTTTATGCCCTGAACCTGTGAGCAACCTTTCGCTACTAGTCTCGCTTTGAATTTATCTGGCTATTGTTTGTAAACCCATTTACAGTTCAAGATTTTAGCGTCCTTTGGCTTATCTACTAGTCTTCAAGTTTCGTTATTGTTCTGTGCTTGCAATTCATTTAGCATTGCTTGATGCCATTCATTTTTGTTCTCCCCTTCCAATGCTTCTTTGTAGGTGAGCGGTTCTTTCGTCAATACATTACACGTGTACTCCGGCTATTTTTTTGGACATGGTTTCCTTGTTGATCTCCTTAATGCGATTTGCTTTTCCTCGCTGGAGGATTCTTCTTCACTTGGAACGAAATCGGAGTTTTCCTTTTCTTGTAATGTGTCCTCTTCAGATACTTCAATGGAGTCGTCTTGATTTACATCATTTTGCTCTTGCTGGACTTCTTCATTTATTATTATTTCTTCTTGGGACGGTACAATTTCTTCTGGGAGGAAGTTTATGTCGATAACATGAGTTGGTACATCATTAGTGTCATTAATATCACCTTCACTACAATTTCCAAAATCTCCTTCTAGAAATCTGACATCTCTACTTACGACGATGCGTTTTTCTTTTATCATCCAAACGCGGTAAGCTTTGCTTTCTTCGCTATAACCAACGAATGTTCCAAGATCTGCTTTTGCTTGCAGCTTGTTTTTATTTGGACGTTTATTTAAAACGTAAGCCTTGGTGCCAAATGACCTCAGATGTGTGATGACCGGTTTCTTCCCGAACCAGATCTTGTATGGTGTCTTATTGATACTTCTTGATATGCACCTATTTTGAGTATAATTAGCTGTTGCTACAGCTTCACCCCAAAAACTTGGTTGGCATTTCGCTTCAATTAGCATGCACCTTGCTGTCTCTATCAGTGTGCGGTTTTTACGCTCCGCAGTGCCGTTTTGTTGCGGCGTAAATGGTGCGCTCAGCCTTCGTTGAATGCCATGAGCTTTCAAATAATCATTTGATCGGTTATCAATTTCAGGCCGTTGTCTGACTGCAGATATTTTAATTTTCGCCCGGTATGTCTCTCTGCCATTTTGTGGTAATTCACGAAAGCCTCGAAAGCGTCAGACTTTTTCTTCAGCATGTTTACAATAGTATAACGCGATTTTGTATCGGTGAACGTAATGACGTAAAGAGCTCCTCCATTCAAAGCTACTGGCATCGGCCCGCACAGGTCTGTGTGAACTATCTCTATCAATTCGTTTCTTCTGATGTTACTTGATTTTGGAAATTTGGTTCGAGCCATTTTACCTTGTGGACATATTTTGCAGTTGATTTCAGTTTTCAAATTCTTCGGCAACGGATTCATTCCATGTACGGAATTCTTTTGAATCATTTCACATAAGCTTTTAGCATTTAGATGACCAAGTCTAGAATGCCACAGATCAAAGACTTTATTTTCTTGCCTTGTGTTGCATAAGTTGGCTTGTTCGTTGCTTTTTGCTTGTTTGACTACATAAAGATTGTTTTCCTTGATTGCATTTGTAGTTGGAATGTTCTTCTCATTGCGAATTATTGCTTTCTCTCGGTCGAATGTAACAGTGTAACCATTTTCGGATATTTTTCCAACGGACATTAGGTTCAGTTCTAAGTTTGGAACGTACAATGTTTGTGATAGGTCACATCTCCTTGTATAATTCTTAACTTCAACATCTAATTTAACAGATCCTGTTCCAACAGATGGAGAATTTGTGTGGTTAGCCATGTTTACCCGTGTCTCAGATGGATTTAGGTTTGTAAATTTGTCTTTGTCATTGCACATATGTGATGTACAACCACTATCAAGTAACCACTTGTCCTTTTTTTCTTCCGCTAGTGTGCATATTTCAGATGCAAAGTAGGATTCTTGATTATCCTTATTGAACCAGCAATCAGCTATTTGATGTCCATTACGTTTGCATATTGTGCACCTAGGCGGTTTCTTACTGTTACCTTGTGTTGGCTGTTTCTGTTTCAGCTGTTGATTGAATTGTTTCTTGAATGGTCTCTTCTGTTTCCAGGCTGCTAATGCTGCATCACATGTGTAATGCCCTTGCCTGCCATGCCTAGATTCACTCTCTTCCAGTATTTTCACGCGTAGATTTTCCATCGTGGGAAGTTCATCTCTGCTTTCGATTGCGACGCGGAAATTGTCGTATGATTCTGGTAGACTGTAGAGAAATATAATTGTCCGCAGGTCCACATTAATTTCGAGTTCCATATCTCGGAGTTTGTCCACAGTTTCTTCCAGCTTCTCTAGATGAGCATGGGTGTCCTGGCCTTCTTTCATCTTCGTGAAGAGTAGCTGCTTCATTGATTTGTCTTTTTGGCAGAACCCTTTGACTCATGGATTGTGGCTAGTTTTTGCCACACATCCCTGGAAGTTTTGCAGTATTTTACTTCACGCAACGCTGATACTTCAATTGATAGTATGAGGTTAGACTTAGATGTTTGGTCATTGTGATCCCACGACGCGGCCTCTGCTACTTCGGTAGGTTTTGCTGGGTCTGCTTCTTGTCTTCTCTTTGAGCCCTTCACATATTCCCATCCTCCGGATTTGATTAGCAATGCCTGTGCCTGAATTTTCCAGGTGTCGTAATTGGATTTGTTCAATGGCTGGATCCTCGTAGTTGCGTTCATGGTTATTCCAATCCTATCGCACTTTCTTGCTTAATATTTGCATCTATCTGTTTATTAACTATTCTGGACCCATAACCTGAGTTTGTGGGAGTGGATGACTACTCTTGGATAATCAAAGATAACGCAATGGCTTTACTAATAACAGATATATTGGAATATGACTGAATACAACATATGACATATCTACATATGACACTTGACATTTATATATATGTGTGTTTACATGGTGCAGGTTGCGGTGAATCCACAACAGAATGTATATATTCTGTAAACAATGGAGACTGTTTAGTTAGCGATTATTGTTGGATACCTTGAACGGAAGATATATAAGTAGCTCTTGGCAATCAATCTCAGAAATCATAAATCTACGTAAAAATGTTAAGTCACTTCTTTTGCTCCTAAGTTCCCGCGATAGAAGGGTTTATTGCAATGCAATGTGGTTGAAATTGTAGTTTTCAAAGAAAATGCCCAATTTGTACGACAATAAACAAAAAAATGTGTTTTGAATGCAGTATAATGGGCACCAAACTGACGGAGCATACTCTAAATGGGAGCGTACCAATGCGCAATAAAGTAGTTTGAGTGTGCTTGGAGATAGGTAAGTAGACATTATGTAAACAAATTCTAACATTTTCATAACACGGTTACACATAAAGTTTATATGCTCTACAAAGTTAGTTTTTGGGTCAAAAATTACGCCCAAATCCTTTATTTGTTTAACATGTTCTAAAACTTTTTATTTGGATTAAACAACAACTTATTAATAAGACACTAGGAATGAACAGAATTCAAGTCATTTTGCAAACTAATGCAATCATCGATAGATGATATTCTTTGATGTTTTTTAGATCAGCAAATAAAAGGAAAGACAAAGAATAAATAGAATAAAAAAAGATCGTTAATAAAGAGTAAAAACAGAATTGGTCTACAATGAGATCTCTGAGGAACACCAGATGGAACAATAATTGGCTGTGATAAAAAGTTATTAATTTTCACTCACTGAGTACGATTTTCAAAAAACTTGACAACTATGCAATAACAGAGTTATGAAAACCCAAAGCTCAAAGCTTTGCAATCAAAATTCTATAGTTAAAGCGATCAAAAGTTTTCGAAAAATTTGTATAAATAGAATCAATTTGAACTCTTAATTCAAAAGTATTTAAAAGATCATTTTTGTAACAAAGAAAGTTTGTAAGAGTAGAACGACCTCTACGAAACTCATGTTGCTGTTCCACTATAATGCTTTTTTACATCTATTGTATTTGGCCAGTAACAATTTGATCAAACAGTTTAGGAATGGCAGACTGGATGCATATACCTCTGTAATTAGTAATATTCTTCTTAGCTCTAGATTTATGCAAAGGCATAATGTAGCTTTATTTCCAAACTTGAGAAAATTTTATTTTATTTAGAGAAGCCTCAAACACTAAAAATGAAATAAATACATTGTTTTAACAGAATAGCTAAAATTACATTTAAGGTTCTCAATTCCTTTTAAAACATCGAACAGACTAATTGAAAATGCTGTATGAATTACGTTTTCCTTAAACTCAAACAATGGAGTTGAATGAATTTGTTTATCGTAAACAGAAGAAAAGAATTCAGCAATCTATGAACATAGTCATCTCCACTACTGCAAGTTTGATGTTTATAATACGTTATAGATGGGAAACCATTAGTTTTTTTAGTCTCGCTAACAAATTTCCAAAGCGTTTTGGGTTAGTGTAAATGTTCATTTCTGTTTGAGTACTATATTGCTTGTGTAGGCATGTACTGAGTCTTTTACACGAAGTACGAATTGATTGAAACTCATTATAATCGGACAAAAGTCTGGAAGATTTATAACGTTTATGAGCAGTTTTTTTTTTATAGTCTAGTAAGTGAAGTCAATTCTTTATTAAATCAAACTGGAAAATTGTTTTTACGCCACAGTTTTTTGGGGACAAATCAGTCGATAGCAAAATCCAATACACAGTAAAATAAATTAACGCAATTATCAACATCACAATTATAAAAAAGGCAAACCAATCAACATTCAACAAAAAATTATTGATTGCGTTAAAGTCGGAAAATTTAAAATTACAAAAAACATAATTACACATTAAAATATCACGGCTAGTATCACATTTTATATCAATCACATAAGCACTATGATGTTGGCTTAGTTTTAACAAAACATTTACAGCAATAATCACAGAAATATCACAGATACTTTAAAAGCATAAACCTAATAACACACCACAATCATTAGGTATAGAAATACTTGTGCACAGTTTAGAAATCCAAAACAGTTGGCAACGAAGTGAGCAGGATAGGTGGTAATTAAACTGCACTGATGATATACGACACAAATTCAAATTTAATAGTTACAAACAAATGTCCAACACTTAGAAAAGCAGGTTGTAATAATGTACCATTAAAACAAGTTTTAGTAGCAATTAAAACATCACCTCCGTCCAGCTTAGAAATTGTTAACGTAGAACGAGCACATCTAATGCAGCTCTGCTTTGCTGATGTCATCATTAAGCCAAGTTTTGGTCGAAACAATAGTATTGTAGTTAGATACAGCTACAGCCAGCATAAGATTTTTGAGCTTAGTTTTTATACCCTCGACGTTTTGGTAATAGATAGGGATTTCGCTGGTGTTCCTGGTGACGGGCTTGAACTGGACTCTAGATTTTGAAAATCCACTGAAGATGAAGCTGGAACCTTATGGACTCGCCTATAATTAAAAAATTTCTTAATCACTATGTTTGGAGGCCAAAAATCCTTACAAAGGTTGGACCGAGTATGTTTAGTTTAGTTTACAAAAGTAAATCAACAACATTAACTGATATAGAGGGAAATGTAGATTTAATATGATTTACTATATTAGTTTTTTTAATTCTACGTCCTAGTTTAGCAACGTGTACGTAGGAAGTAGGCCCTTAAGCTTGCAGTTTGTCATTGGTTTGTCCACAACTAAAGATACTTTGAGTGTTTGGCAGAGTTTTTTAAATAGTTTTTTCCTTAACAACAGAGCTTGCCAAAGAAGGAAAACTGCATGTTGAATCAATTGCACCGTATCATTAGTGAGCGGCGCAGTAGTAGGAGCAGTTAGTTGTTTACTGCGAGCTTTGTATTAAAGAATAGTTTTATCTTTTTGTCGTTAAAATCTAGCATAGTTTCAGCAAAACTGAAACTTAGTACTATAGACTCAATACAAAAAGTAAAAGGTACAACTAAACCGGATGAATATAGAGCTGTTAATATGTTGCCAGTAATTGATAAATTATTGGAAGTATTAGTGCATAATCAACTTATTGAATACATTGAAACAAATAATATCTTAATTATAAAACAATCGGGATTTTGACGAAAACACAGCTGCAAAACCGCTCTTTAACTTGTCATCAATGATTGGTTACATGCACTTGATGAGGGGCATTATGTTGTTTCGGTTTTTATTGATACTCTGCGTTTGAAACTATAAATAGAGAACTTTTATTAAATAAACTAAAATTTTCCGGATGAAGTACTAGATTGGTTTACTAACTATTTAAATGATACACATCAAACTACAAAGTTTAATGATAGTACATTTAATAAGTTAGAAAATAAACACGGTGTTCCACAAGGCAGTGTACTCGGACCCTTATTATTTATTATTTATGTGAACGACATTAGTAAGTATTTTCATAACTATTAAATAAAACTGTTTGCAGATGACAGTTTAGTATATTTAAGTGGTCCTAATGTAAATAATATAATATCTAAAATTAACGAAGCTTTCAACAATGTTTTACCTTGGCTGAACTATAATCAATTATTTTTAAACACAAACAAAACAAAAGCAATGATTATTTCAAACAAAAAGCATGTAAGTTGTGAACAAAATATTAATATCAATAATATAGATATCCAATGGGTGTATGAAATAAAATATCTAGGCATTCAAATAGATAATAGATTAACATTTTCTTCATACTTTGATGTTATTCTTAAAAAAATTATCAAAAGAATTGGATTACTACGACGAATTTCTCAGTTTATTTCCCTTGCAAGCAAAATAACTGTTTACAATACTACAATACGGCCAATATATCAATATTGTTGTACTATTTTATTTTTATTAAATCTTAGCCAAAAAAAAAAATTACAAACGTTGCAAAATAAAGCAATGAGAATCATTCTAAAATGTAATCGATACACGCCAACCAAACTTATGTTAGATGTGTTGGAGTAATTATCTATTGTTGAATTAATTGATTTATATACATTAATATTTATATTTAAAATTAAAAAAGGTGACGCGTCAGCTTATTTTACATTAGAAAAAAACGACAAATTTCATGGATATGCAACAAGGAAGAATGATTATTATAGATTGCACAAATGCAAAAAAGAAAAACCAAACAAAAATCAATTTTGATTGATGGCGTTAAGCTATTCAATAACTTACCATTAAAAATCAAACAATCAAAGTATGTTTTTACTTTTACCTGCAACATATTTGGGAATTAAAATCCAATCCTTGATAGTATATTTAATTATTTAGTTATTTATAATATTTTATTTACATGTATTGTGTACTTGACTTTATTTTTAATATGTTATTTGTATTTACTTACTGTTTCTATTTTTAACAATGTATTTTTATTTTATGTCGATTATGTATGCAAAGTAGCTGTATTGGCTAATTAAAGACTATTATTATTATTATTATTATTTTTCGACAATCTTTTCTTCAAGATAAATAATTTTATTTAAGAGTATTTTATTGCTTGACCGCAACTTATCACATAAAACTTGGTAAAAAGTAATATATTCTTTATAAAGTCTAGGAAGTTTGGAATCATCCAATTCAAATAAACTACCGCAATTACATTTCTTATAGCGAATATCGCAACTGTTCTGGAAGATAACGTCAAAATTGCTATAGGTTACACCGGATTGTGCAACAGTTTTCCATTTACTGTTTAGGCCGGACATAGTAACAAATACAGTTACAAAAATGACTAAAACAATAAATAAATAAAAACAGAATAAGGTGATACAAGGTCACATTTTGCACTGGTGCGGTCGATCACTGGTGACTGACTTTCACAATAGCTCCATATGGACGGAAGAGAATCCCCATATAATAGTTGATAGTTGCTATCAACATAAATTTTTTGTCAGTGTATGGTCCGGAATTGTTCTGGTCTCTACTTGGTTGGCTCATTTTTTCTGTGGAGTCTAACTGGAGAAACCAATTACAATTTAATGCAAAATGAGTTGCCGATACTATGAAAAGACATCCAGCTTAAATTAAGACGCCAAATGTATTTTATGCAGGATAGGGCCTTAATACATTTTAGATTAGTTGTGCATTAATATTCGAATGCAGTTTACCTATATTGTTGGAATAGTTAAAGAGGCCTACCGCCCTGGCTCCCACGGTCTTTTGATCTGAATTATTTTGATTTTGTTTCTGTCGCATTCTGAAACAACTACTTAGTTAGTTTTTACTACTTTTGATTTTATTTATTTACTGGCTTTGCTTAATTCTACAAATTTTGGTAATGAATTTGGCTCATTGATGTGTGTTTATGGTATGAGGTATGTGGTATCTGTGGTACAAAAATTCTGGACAAAAGTTTATATGATCCGTTTTAAAAAGTTTTGTCATTTGATGCGATTCACTCCGTTTTGGAGAGTTTTTAATGAAAATCTGCCGTTAAACTATTTTTTGTATAACTATTGTTTTTATTTTTGAGGAAAGTTTATTTGATGTGTTGTTAGAAGATTTTTTATGACTTTTTTAAGCCACTGATAAGTTAACAATTATTCTCTTTTTTATTGGGTTTGTTTGTGCTTCAGTTGTTTTTGTGTTTTTTTTCTTTATTGGCCGTTTTTGCCGCTATTTTACATCGCTCTAGAAGTGTTTCGACTTGTTTGAAGGGGGTTGATGGCTTATTTGGTGACTTCTAAATCAGTAGTAGGTACTAACACGAACTTATTTATGACTATTTATGCGCACTTACCAAGCAATGAATTGTTTAGCCATTTATTTTTAATTTTACTGTTTAATTCAAGAAATAATACGTTTAATAATAATCAATATTATTATGCACAATATTTTGTTTGTGTACATGGATTGTTTTAAGAGTAGACTTTCTGACTTGGTATAGAGAAAGTTCTTGCACAATTTTGTCGCAATTCTTAAGTCTTTTATTTGTTAGTATGCTTATTTTAGATTTTAACTGGGTATTCCAAATCTAATGATTTGAGTAGTAAATTATAGTTACTACAAAGTGTGGCAAGATTCTTTCTTATTTTGTAATGCAATACAACAAAAAGTAATAAAGATATATTTTTATTGTTTTTTTAATTAAAATGTTAAATATTTAATGTTGTGGTTTACGTTGTTTTAAAAAGTGACGTCTCTTATTGTCGATGTTACACTAGTTAAACCGAATTCTGTTGTTTTTTATTATTCTCTTTAGAATATTTAGGTCTAAAGTCTGTGGGCGGTTGCTATAGACAAAATATTTTAAATACTTCCACAAAAATAAGTCACAAGGGGTTAAATTTGGTGAATATGCCGGCTACTCTTAATCATCTCTCAATAAGGTGAGGCGCCCTGGTAGTGCTTTTGAAATACAGCTATTGATGCTCTAGTAGTCAAGGTTGTTACTCTGTTCTGTTGAAACCATGTGTTCTCTAAGTCAATTTTGTTCAGTGTTGGCAAAAAAAAACCTTTTTAACCATCATGACAACTTTGTTTACTGCTATCTTAAATAGTTTGTTTGAGGTGCATCTAAAACAATCTTGGATATTGCATAAACATACTGTTCTTTGCACTGCTTTTACCAGTTATTTTTGATTGTATAATAAGTTCTAGAAGTTTGTACCGAGCACCGAGCATAACATAACCAACTCAATCTTTTTAATTAAAATTGTTAATATATTTTTTTTTATTCTACTCAACACCTCTTCTTTAGTAATTTTGCTGTTCTGTGATATTTTTAGGATTTTGCGGTATATCTACATCTCAAATGCCTGTATATTTATTCTAATTATATGGTTTGTCCTCAGATGCGTTTTTAGTTTTCTTAGGTCTTTGTTCACTTCTTCTTCATTGTATCCTCTTTCCTTCATGAATAGTTTATAAAGTTCCATTAGCTGTATTCCTTTTGGCAGTCCTAAATTTGTTAGTTTTACCTCCAGTGATATCCGTGTAATTCCATCTGGGATTACTTCTTCGTGTCCTCTCGTTCTCGAGATAGCGTACCTACCGTTTGGTATTTGCCTCGTTATTTCTGTTATTCTGCATTCCTTCAGCATTTCTTATCTCCTTCTTCTTATCTCTGCAACTTCGTTAGGTGTTGTTTATGCGTGGAAGCTTCTTTAGTAGTTTATTTTTTGCAGTACTGTAGACGTTTTCTTGCTTAAATAACATCTAACAAACAAAATAGAGGCATCAGATGTAGATATACAGCAGAGTTTTAAAAACACCATGGATTTTAGTTTAAATTCTTTGTTTTTGTTTACCCATGTACAAAGGTATTTGTATTTATGGACTTTTTGATGTTTTGTTGATTAACTGTTAGAGATGTGTTGTTGTTGCGTGTTTGTTTATTAAAATAAATTTGGTCTTATTAATATTTATTGCGAGTCCGTAACGTTTACTAACTTTTGGGAAGTCTTAAGTAATTCTACGGAGGTTTTCTGTTATATTTTTAGCGCTTCCTACAGTAGTATTTTATAATATTGATTAAAGAGTTGAGATATTTTCCGATGTTTATTTTCCAATGCTGAAGGTAGCATTTTGCTTGTAGTAAAGAGACGCTAGAACTCGTAAATCTCTGCTTTAGTCTTCCTGGTCATTTAAGATTTGCCGAGGATTTTTTGAGTAATTTGTTTTGTGCTGTCTATCATAATAAAATTGTACTAGGGAGTTATAATGAGGTGGGTTCCAGTTGCCTTTTTCATCGCCCTACTCCAGCCGGTGGAACGATTATTCAGTTTTTGCTTAGTGAATCTGGATATAAGCCGTATTGAAGTCTATCTTTTCTGCCTCAGCCCAGTCTTGCCGGTTGCTGCTTAAGCCGTAAAGAGTTACACTCTAGAACATTTTTGAATAAATGTAATAGAAATACGTTTATTCAAACAGCTTTAAAGATTCTCTTTATCAGTTTTTAATTTTTATTGGTTAATTTTAGAATATTCTTAAAGCTCAAATTTTTGACAATAGTTTGTTTTACTATGCTGTAATATTTTGTTTATATAAGCTTGTGTTTTTTTATCTCAAACGTTTATCTGCTTTGGTAAACTTCTTTATAGAAAGAAAAACACTTTGAACTATATAGGTTCTTTGAATATTAAGTAGTGTCTCCACTTATTTGCAGAATGTGAGAAAGCATAGGCCAATTAGTACGATTACTACGCTAAGATGAGCAGTTAGACATTATGTCTTTTGCAATAGTAGCCGATTAGTTGTCAGATTTGTTTTATGAAGTTTGTTGTGCCACGTCTATGGGTCACAGTTTTGATGCCCAGATACATAAAAGTATTTAAAATCTTGATTGAGTTTTGTTACATTGTTTTTTCAAAGAAAAACTTCTCATCCGGTCTAATTCAACTTTTTCAGCCATCCACAATTTTACGAAGAGATCGATACGAGCTGCCGCTGAAAAACTAACTAACTTTTGCCAATGAATATCGATTGAGGATTTGAAACTGCAGCATATGATAAAGATTACTTTAAGATCTTGCGTGCTGGAACAAGATTAAATACAATATGTATGTCTCATAACCCGTTTTAGTGCTGCTATATAACTAATTATTTTATTAGATTTACAATTATAATATAAATTTATTCAAATAATTTATTGGTAGTTTTGCTTTTTTAATGTTAAGTTAACAAAAATCTACCGTAAATAAACTAGAAAATGTTTGGTCTTACTGAACACAAGTCAAAACATAAATTTCTAACAATTTTTAATTTTTACAAAGTGTTTGTTTGCAAATTAACTTTAATCTATTATAAAATGAACAAATTTTATATTACTAATAATAGGTTAATATCTAAATTCTCGTAATGTTTTTAGTCAATTTACGCTATTCTAATATAAATTTAAAAGCATGTTTACATTTTTTATGTGTTATATATTAATGCAACATTTCAAAATAAGTACACCTCAATAAAAAACTATAACTTTCTTCTAAATACAGACAAGAGTCTTCTTATCATACATTTGTTTAAAAAGAAATTGATTTATTAATTAGTTCCCACTATAATATATTAATTAATTCAGGTCAACTGAATGTATAAAATGCAGCACCAGTGACACATTTCTACCAATAAAAGACGAGTTAATATGAAATATATTATAATATTTTTTATGTGTTTACTCTGCGTGATGGTAAGATATTAAATCAATATCACTATTATTATTAATACAATATATTTATTAGGCGTTGATGACTGAAGAACAAGAGCAAACATGGAATGTACTTACGGAAGCTTGTATTGCTGAAACACATGTTTCTAAAGAAATTCTAGAAAAAGCTAGAAATGGT
This sequence comes from Tachinus rufipes, assembly GCA_963932245.1. NCBI lineage: Eukaryota > Metazoa > Arthropoda > Insecta > Coleoptera > Staphylinidae > Tachinus > Tachinus rufipes. The sequence continues at coordinate 86,291,093 of OZ010743.1, forward strand.
GAATTTACCGAACATAAAGAATTTAGGGAGTTTTTAGTTTGTGCTTATAAGCGATTGGAATTTTTAAATGAGGAAGGGGAATTGGTTAAAGATGTTATTAAAAGAAAAGTTTCTAAGATAATAGGAGAAGAAGCAACATCAAAAATGATTGATGAATGCGTTGGTGATTTTAATGAAGATATTGAAAGCAACTCTTTACATTTATTGAGATGTGTATTTAAATATGCTTCTAAAATAATGGTTGATGTAGTTGATTAATATTTAAGTTATTTATTATTTATGTATAAAAAAAATAAAAAAACAAATAAATTAATAAAGTTTGTTATTATTTTTATAGTTTTTTAACAAGTAGTAATATATTTTTGGTGTGCACTACAACAATGCCAGTCTATACTGTGTAATAGGTAAGTAAGTAAGTATACTAAATTAAATTGACTGACATTTTTTTTTCTGTGCAATTTCCTGGTTTTAAAGTAAGTTTATTTAACCTTTCAGTAGTGTCGCCTTTTGTTTATACATACTTGGTGTCGGCGGTGTCTAAGACCGCATTCATATTTTTCTAACGTTTTTTTAATTTTTTTACATTTTAACTTTAGTATATGATAGTTGTAAGTATAACACACACAAAAACTAAATTGCAATAAAAATATTATTTATTATTAAAAAAATAAAATAAAACTTAAAATATATATTTTGTTATAATACGCTTCAAATCAAATATTTTAAAACAAAAAATTTACAATAATAAATTAAAAAAAAAACATTGTAATTTGACCTATTAATAATTGAAATAAATAACAAACATTATACTATTCGGTACAGAATGAAGTTTTCTTGCAGTTTTTGCAGACTGCTGTTATACGCTGTAAACACATATGATTTCTACAGTCGAATCAAGAAAACCTTGTTTTTCTGTTTTTTGTGTTATCACAACAAAAACATCTTCTAATAATAATATTTTGTTGAAGAAATTGAGTTTGAGTTTTGCACACCTCTTGCAACCTAAATGAAAGGCCTCGCGGAAGATTTGACATACTTGTTCTAACTTGCAAGTGTGGTTGCAGTAAGCCGTTTGCTAAATCCATCAAAACAGTTTCTCTTAAAATCTTAATTTCTGGGTTATTTGCAGAATATATAATTGACGAATTAATTCCAGGTATGTTCAACATTGAATAAAAAATCACCATCGGTCATCATCGTGTATTTCTGGCACAATTATAACTGGCGCATAGCTTGTAAACGCCTCCCTTTGTTTTATTATAGTCAATAATAAATGCCGGTTTTTGCAGAATTTTACTATCTATATCAATTTTATTATTATGATGTAAAGTTGACACCAAAAGTACATTTTTTCTTTTTTTTGGTATACATAAAACTAAAATACAGTCATTGTAATACCCAAACATGATGGTACGAGCTGGTCGAGGGAAAAGTTTTAAAAATTCTAAAGGCAATTTTTTTTTGTTTTTTCTGGTGGTGCCAATGACGGTGAGTTTATGTTCCTGCAGTAGACTTTGAACCAGAGGCACTGATGTGAACCAATTATTCATTGTGATATTTCTGTTTAAACCAGAAATATGCTCAGAGAGCTTATGAACCACATCAAATGCACTATTGGAAACCTTATAAAGCCCGACCGGTTGCTTTCCAGCATATATTTCCAATTTGCTAGTATAAATTATTTTAACATCGCGTAATGCTTGTATTTTCAAACCATATTTGTTGGGTTTGGATGGAATATATACTCTAAAGCAGCATCTTCTTCTAAATGGTGCTAACATTTCATCTATTGTAGCAAATTCCGAAATGTGGTAGCCATTCTGGTTATTTAGATTGAAAATATCTTATATTTTGTAAATTGGAGCAAGCTTGTCTATTTTTCTTTTTTTATTTTGAGTTTCAATGTCATCAAAACAAATACATCATAATAAGAATCGAAACGTTTGAAGCGACATGGTAAGATGAAATGTTTTAATGCTATGGTCTTCAGTTCTCCACAAATCTTTAATATTTTGTCGATTGCTTTTACAAACTGCAGCCATATACAATAGTCCAAAGAAAGCACGAAGTTCAATATAATTAGTTGGATATACATTTCTGGAGTTGGCATAATTTTTGAAAACTTTTGCAATTTTTCATAATAAAATAGTAATGTTGCAAACACGTCTATAATACATTGTTAGATAATTGCGCACAAAGTCTTTTTTGATCAAATTTAAATTTGGCGATCACTTTGGACCAGTTCTTCAATAAAAGCGATTGGTTTTTCTGTGATCACATGAACTGGTTGACTAGAACGTGAGTCATCTTCTAAAAATTTATTGCATTTTTAAATCTTTTGGCTCATTTTTTCAAGTTGAAATAAAAAAGTGAATCTTTACCGTATATTTATGCTAACAAATCTTTGTTTAATTTGATGAGCGATATGATCTTCCAATATGAAAAATTTGATGACCGCTTGGTACAATTTTTTTTGCAAATCTGACATAGTAGAGACCTAACGATGTCTGTTGGATATCACTACAAGACTACTTAAAGTATGTAGAAGGTTGAAATTGCAAATGTACGTTAATAAAGCATCAATCATCTGAACTTTTAGAAATGTAGTAAGCTTGGGATTTATGACGTTTACCTTGTACATATTTATGTCTTTAACTTAAGAATTTAAGATCTTATGGAAAAAATTTTAATTGCTTCTTAAAAACTATATGATGCTAATAAAAATTAAATTAAAGGTTTTAAAATCCTTATTAATCAATTACATACGCTTTAATTATGTTAAGACACACGCCGCACTATGAACTTTCCTGACTAATAAAAAATCTATGGCATTGCTAAATTGGTCATAAATACTTATCGTCTTTTGATCTCACCGCCTTCTATTGGCAAATACCAATTTTACGAGAACATAGAACCTGTACCGGTTTTTGCGTATATACGTGGGCTTACAAAATGTATTAAAAATTAAACTTTAGGACCATATTTTGAGAAATTAGTTTATTAATATATTAAAGATTTATTAATTTCCACGTCTAGTTTTAACGAACATCTTTAACTTCTGGATTTGGTGCTCTCACGTTTGCACGATGCGGGATTTATGCTCCATTTTAATAATTGCTATTTTTTACCAAATGTTTTCATTTCTTGGTTATAATTTGAATAGCTTGAGGCTTGACTCAGACCGAGTACAATACTTACATCAATTCTTTTAAATTAAAAAAATTGAAACTATAGCATGCTATTTGTGGAACATTTTAAAGAATATGTTTGAAATTTAAGCACCCAATTCCATTGTTTCTAGAACAGCTATTTTTTGCGTACCTTAGGTATTAGTTCCTAAATTTGTAGGAATTTATTATTAGTTTATTGGTCATTACGGCGTCTATAAAGCGTTGTGTGTAATGCGAAGATATGTTTAGTGGACTGGAACGTTTTTGCAATTAAACGATTGGTCAAACTTGTAATCTATGTCATAGAAATAAAGCTTTGTTTTCCCAAAACTCAAATTGGAACTTATTGTTTCTGCCGATTCAAATGACTTAATTTCGGTAGACTGTTACGGGTCTTTACTTAAATTGATTGGTGGCGTGTGTTACTTGTTTGTTATGCTAGACATATTTACAAAACTTGTAACTTTGCACCTTGTAAAGCGTCTAAAAACTATGTTTGTACTATTAAAAGGTCTTTTTGTATTTTTTGCAAGACGGGAATTTAAATTACGTCAACTGCTTGGAAGACGTTATATTCAAATTGAACATAGGAGACCCTGTAGAACGCGTTATGTGGCAATCAATCGCCTTTACGCACATACTTGTGAGTCAGCAAAGTTATCAGGTTTACCACTTTTTAAATAATGTGTACTTTAGTTATTGGTTTCTGCTTTGCTAAATTGCATTTCAGTGTAGTTGAATCGTTACAAAAATATTTTGAGTTATCATTTTTCACACTTTCTGATTGCCACGTGCTCAATTGGGCAGCTCAGAGTTTAGAAAACTTAGCGGTGGGTAAGGCAAGAACCCTATTGATTGCAAAACAAAAAGAAAAAAAAATGCCAATTTATGAAGGACTCTATGTAGTAACTAAGCATATCGCTACTAAAACTTTTGTATAGAACTTTTTGGACTTAGAAGTTGAGCGTGGCATATTCAATGTATACTACCTAAAAACGGTTTTTAATAATCCTTTGTCAAAGCCTAGACTGCATTAGTAATTTTAAGTAATTGTAGTCTGAGTAATCTTTTGGATGGGGCAGATGTAAAGGATATTGGTATTTGTTTGCGTTGTTTATCCACGACCTTGCACGCTTTAGGTGCACGTTTAACTTATGGCCCGTAACTGGCGTTCTCTTGTGTTTATAGACCGTGCACGTGTGTGCTATTTTAATTAAGTATAACTTACATATTGCACAGTTTGTTTTAGGGTTGCTGAATACGTCACGTGTAACGTTTCTACCTTAAGAAAGTGTAAGTAACAAAGAATAAACAGTATTTAAATTATATTGCACTGGCTGCTAATTTTTGAAGATTTCTTTTTTGTTTTAACTTTTATAACTAAAAACTTACCAAATTGTATTATTTTATTAGAACGTTGACTATTATCGGGCTTGTAGGTACAGTTAAAAATAGGATTAATATTAAATTTTGCGCAAATTTTATTATCAAACAAAAATATCTTTATCAAGTGAAGTTATCTATTTTTCTATAATTATACTACATTATACGTGTTTGTGCCAATTTGGTTGAAGATTAGAGAGATGCGTGTTTTTGTTCACTTTGAACAAAAAACGCATTTGAATGAACGTTTTAGAGGACTTTGCTCTTAAAACAAAGACTATGACTGTTTTATAGGCGAAAGTTGATTTTAATTTTTTTTGGGAAAGGGTTATGAATATACAAAATTGTAAAAAGTGGGACTTATTCACCAGATATGATTCTCAGCGACCTACTTCTGTTTTTGTTTTAAAAATTTAAACTTATAATTGCATTTTAAGAGGCTTATTTTGCAGAACTTTATGCCAACTATTAAGAATTATTGATGGAAAAAATAAAAATACTGTGGTTTTATTATTACTAATAAGTTATATACAATATGGTTTTTTTAAAAATTTTGTTTAATTAAATAAAACAATAATTTTTGATAAAATTATTCTTCTGATAATTCATCATGTTTAGGTACATGATGATGAATGCATTTTGCTAAAATAACTGCGTTAGATTTTCCGTCATTAGTCATGTTGGCTATACATACATTTACCAATTTAGTAGCAATTTCTTCTCCCAATGAGGGAGTTAATTTTGTTTTGATGTTAGTTTTAATAAATTTTCCAGTTTTGTCTATATATCCCATTTTTCTATTTAGACAGAGTAGGAAATCCTGTAATGTTGAATTCTGCGGAAATTCTCCAGCTTCCGCTAGTTCTATCAATTCTTTTGATATATTAGTATCATGAATACATTGCATTTTAAATTCTAAGTATTGTTCTTTTTCTTTATCATCTAGAAAACCCTGAAATATTGTAAATTAAATAATATTTTTTATAAAAACCTAAAATGTAATAATATCTAAATCAACATCAAATGCAGCATTATTTTAATTAATAACTATAAACTATTAAAAATGCATTATGGTTTAAAAAAAAATGTTTAGTTTTGCTCAAATGTTTTACTAAAAGTATTATTCTTAACATGACAACTTCTAAACATAAATAAATGTGAACTTTTTAGTAGTAAACTTATTATGTAAGACATTGTACTTAATTTATATTTGAAAATATTACACCATTACCTTAACGAGGATGGATCCGCTGATACAGACAAATATGACTATGAAATTCATTTTACAAGTGCGCTGTTCTAACGTTGCAGCAGAGATTACAATTCATACTAAATATATATTATGTCTCACTTGATAATAAAAATCATAATAGGCTAATAAATTAAACGTGAAAAATAAAAATATATTTTATTGTGGTTCAACAAAATAAATGTATAGAAAACCGATCAACATTATTCATAATTATATTTATCTATTTTTATTATAATCTGTTATTAATGGAATTATGTTTGCTAAAAAAAAGCATGGGCATTGTTTGAGTATACATTTTATGTATTTTAGTCGTAAAAACAGCAAAGTACGATTTGGACAAAATATGTATTTTATAGTTATAAACGTTCGTGCCTAAAGCCGTTATATGAGCTGTTAAGCTGTTAATCTAATTTTAATTCTGAATTGTATTACATTTTTTTTTGTTTCTTATATTGATTAAAAAAAGCCCAACTGATTACATAGGGAACTAACCGTTACATCAAGTTGAGTTTTTGTACTTTATAGGCAAATAGTAACGTAACAGGATATTTTAAATATACCAAATAACCTTTTTTTGATTATTCCTTAAATAATTGCATTAGAGGTTGATATAATATTTTTTTTTTTACATAATTATGTGAAAAAGAATTCTTTACATCAGCGGTTTCTAAATTTTGTTATGTTATTGTGACGCTTTACTTGTTTTGATGGTTTGCAAAGGTCTGTAGTTTTATTTAATAAAAAATTATTGCGGTTTAATTACAAAAGTTTTATCAAATCAATAATAAATTTTTTCAAATAGTATTAAAGGTATTTCAATCATAGTTTAATTTTATGTTTAACTGAGTTTTTTCACATTGCCATCTCAGATTTTGTTACTTACTTTATTAACACGTTCAAAGATTTTAGAAATATAATAAAATTATAATCTTTTTTTGGGACTTCTGGCTTATTCCTACGTGTTTATATAGTTTCCTATTTTCTATTAGTTTAATTTTTGAGGTATTGCCAAACTGTTTCTAATCACTAAGCTTTTGTGAGATTCTATCCGATTTCTAAAGTGTTATAGACAGTTTTATATGGACAGTGTAATGCTTTTCAAAACTTTTTTACTTGTCATGCGTTTTAAGTCTTTGTTATACTTACTATATACTCGTATACACTGGCGAGCAAAATTAGAAGTCACTTTAAAATTATGACTTAGTTTTGATTTTTTGTTTGTTTTAACTTTATGTTAACTGTAAAAAATTGTACTGTATTTTGCACACTAAATTAAAAATTCAATGTTGAATCGTAAAGCATCTTTTTTTGTTAGAACGTATAGTAATACCTTCCGGTTTTCTTCTCTTTGCAAATCCTGTTGTTATAATGTCCCTGTCTAAACTAACCTACATTTGGCGCTTGTTTGAGGTGGGCTGCTTTTTGCCTTGTGGATTTTCACGAATCATCTGCGGCACGTATGCTGTCCCCGGCCCCTATAGCCCCTACCTTTGACTGTCTCTTTTGTCATATTGCCTTTTCTTATCTGCACTGGCATCTACCTCTGCGTTCTCTTCTTTCTCCCATCCGTGTGTTATTTACTCTAACTATATAATTTGTTCTCAGATGTGCTCTTAGCTAACTAAGGTCTTCGTTCACTTCTTCTTCATCGTATCCCCTCTCCTTCATAAATAATTTTTGCAGTTCCATTAGTTGTATTCCTTTTGCCAGTCTTAGATTTGTAAGTTTTATCTCTAGTGATATCCTTGTATCTCCATCAGGAATTACTTCTTCATGTCTTCTCATTGCCAGGTATATTCTGACTATCTGAAAGGTTGTTTTCTCATTCAGTCTCGAGATAGCATATCTACCATTTACCTTGTTATTTCTGTTATTTTGTTTTTCTTCAATATTTCTTTTCTCCTTCTCCTTATCTCTGCAATTTTGTTTGGTATCGTAGTCTCTGTAAATGTTCTTCTTTTTTCTTCTGTTTCTTGGTATGCATAATTGTCATGTCCTTTCTTATTTTTTTCTTTTTGATCTTTTTCTCTGTTTTCTTGTTTCCATTTAACTTCTCTTATCTATTTCCTTTATCTTCTATGGCTTTTAGTTTGTGTGTTTGTTTTCATTGTTTGTTTTTTTATATTTTTCTATTGTCAAACTCTTCGATTTTTTTTTTTGTACACTTGTTGCGAAGTTTCTTAGCGCCCTCCATTTATTTTCATCTTTTAAGCATTTGTTAATGATTGTTGTTTTTTCCACTTTGCTTCCTAGTATATATTCTAGTTTTTTTCTATCTTCTTCTCACGCCTCGCATTCTACTAGAGTGTGTTCTGTGTTATCGTGTGTTTTTTCCTGACAAAATGTACATCTTTCTTTTTCTTTTATATTTTTAATTTTTTGCAAGAATTTTCCTAATGCTCCGTGACCGGTCAGTATTTGTGTTGTATAATAGCACGTCTCGGGTTTCTTCTCTACCCATTCTTTTATCTCTGGGATTAGTTCTCTCGTCTATTTCCTTTTTTTTCCTGTATTCCATTTTCTCTGCCATCTTTCCATAGTCTTCTCTCTTGCTCTTATCTTTGCTTCTTTTTTATTCGTTTCTTCTTTTACATTTTTTTTTATTTCTATTCTTTCCTCCACCATCATATCCACGGGAGGTGTTGCCGCAATTACCTCTACTGCCACTTGTGACACTGTTCTGTAAGCTCTACTAATCCTTAGCAAGCTTGCTCTCGTGGCTTCTCTTACTTCATTTCTGTTTTTTTTTTGTTTTTATGCCTTCTGCTTTCTTCTCCTGGACCTCCGTTGTTTGGCATAAATCTATCAAGCTTTCTTTCCATATCCTTTGTTCCAATGACCGCTTCCTTAACCTGTTCATTCCATCCCGTTGCTTCGACTGTCACTCCGAGGTATTTGATTTTTTTTTCTATGGTTATCTCTTGGTATCCCACCTGTATCTTACCTGTTCCTCTATTATTCCTCTTAGTCAATAGCCATACCGCCTCAGTTTTTTTGTGTTGCTAGTTTTAAACCCTTACTTCTCATCCATATTTGTATCATATCAATTGCCAGCTCTAATCTTCTTTTTAGTACTTCTATTTCTACGTCTCTACCTACGACCGCTATGTCGTCCGCAAATGCTGTTATTGACACGCTTTCCGGCATCTTCATTTGCGGTACCCCTCTGGTAAGTATGAATCTTACCTTTTTGGTCACTAAGTTTCTGTCCTGTAAGTATATGATCTTGATTGTTTTTCTGTTCAGTTCTTTTTTCTTTGCCGCCTGTTCTGTATGTCCAACGCTATCATTACACAGTGTTGCCTTTTTCTCTGAGTTCCGCTGTTTGCTTCTTTTGCTATTGCTTTTACTTTTTTTATAGCTCCTAAGGTTGTTTTTCCCTTGGTAAATCTGTATTGTTCTTTTTCCCATCCTCCTTTTTCTTCTATTTCTTGTTCTACTCTCCGTACAATAACTTTCTTCATTATTTTTGCCAGTTTGTTGATTAAGCATATTAGTCTGTATGATGTTGCTTTTCCTACTTCTTTCTTTTTCTCAATCAGTACCAGAGTGGCTTCTTCCCAACATCTTGGGAATGTTCCTTTTTTTAGGCACTTGTTGATTATTTGAGTTATTTCTATCTCGTTTCCGTCTAAAGTTGCTTTAACAATCTCTGTTGTTATTTTGTCCGGACCAGGTGCTATGTTGTTAGGCAATTCTTTTATGATCTTTTTTATCTCTTCCACTGTTGCCATAACAGTTTCTTCTTTTTCTTTTGTTTCTGGTTATTCTACTGGTTCTCTTTTGGGAAATAGTTTTTTAATTATGACTTCTTTTTCTTTGTCTTCTTTTAAGCAGATTCCTTTTGCTTTTGAATCGTAAAGCATATTTATTGTTTTTATTGCGTATTTTGGAAATATCACAAATTTACAGTTCAGACGAAGTTCGAATTTTTGTTTCAAGGACTAATACGGAACAAAAAATATGTTAATTAACGAGGAATACTTTGAATTAAATTAAGGATCACTTTTATGTATGTCGATATTATTCTATTTCTGCAATATCAACTGTCTTAGCTCCTGAGCAGTTTTTGGAGCAGGTTTTCGGATATGTCATCCTAACTCATCTCAGACATGTTCTATGGTATTGATGTCCTTGCTGAGAACTGGCCAATCGAACCGAAAAATTATCACTTCATCCAGATAAACTCTGACAAATCTGGCTACATGAGGTCTGGCATTATCTTGCATGAAAATGCCGCGCTTGCCCATAGTTGTCATGAAGGTTATACATGATCTTTGAGAACCTCCATAATGTGTCTGTAAGCTGTCAGGGAGCCATTCTCAATAAAGACCAACTGTGCGTGCTTTGGTAGAAATTCCTGCGCAAACCATAACCGACCCACCGCCAAATGGAAATTGCTCATCAATTCAAACTAAACGTATCTTTCTTTTTGTTTTCTCCACATTTTCCGACGTACGTGATATCTATTGAGGCAATAGAATGACTTATCTGACAACAGTACCCTGCTCCAGTCCTCATTATTCCATGCCCGGTGATTTTGGGTAAAAGCCAATCTTGCAACACGATGTTGGCGTTGTAAAGGTTGACTTGTAGCCATCTTTCTACAAGACAATCTAGCAACCTGAAGCCTTTTCCTAACGGTCCATTCACTAACATTTACGTTTCTAACTTCTTGGAGTTGATTTCGTAAATAAACTGCAGAAGCTGTTTTATTCCGCAAACTTGTGGACACCAAATAACGGTCATCTCTGTTTGTGGTGACTTTTTTTGCTCGGATCCTGATCTTCTGGTTATCAAGTCAGTGTCCAAGTAACAATCCTTGCAGTTTTACGATTTCTTTCCTCATCTTCAATCGACGCTATAATTCTTGCTGACAAGTTTTGCAGAGAAAAATCATCACTAAGTAAAAAAAAAAACACAACAAAATATAGGTTTTCAATTAGAGAGAAATGGATGCTGTTTAATAAAAGTCTGTAACGCGGTGATAATAACTGACAGATAGATTTTGCTAAAATAAAGTTAAAACAGCAAACATAAGGTTAAAACAAAATATTTTAATAATAAGTCATACTTTCAAAGTGACCTCTATTTTTTGCTTGCCAGTGTATATATTTATATCTTTTTTTTACAAAGCATTTGGAGGTAATGTAAAATCACTAAGCTGCTTCGCGCACTTATATGTTCTTTGAAGTACTTATAAGCACATCTAACTACTATTTGCAATAAGTTTTTTAGAATTTCTTTGAGGTTTATTCATTTTTTAATTTAAATGATTATTTTTTTGGCATACAACCCCGGCGTAATGTTTATTATTTTTATTTAAACAAACTACTAGACATATTGCTATCTAATTAAATATTTACACAAGTACAAGGTTTAATAGAATTTCAATACAAATTCGTAATACCTACGATCAAACAAATTTAAAATTTGATTCACGAAGTATTAATTTGAGATGGACAATATATATATTTAAATATATTTTTTATTTGTTATTAGTGTATTTCTAACTTTTTATTGTATAGTTATTAAATTGGCATTTGCTTATTGCCATTTTATTTAAGTATTATTTTTATACTCGGAACATTTATTTGATATTTGAGAAATCTTTAAGTTTATACCCACAATTTTATTTGCGCATAAAATAAATGTCATTTAAAATACTCTGAGTATGGTAGAAAATCTATAGTTTCCGGTGCTTATGAAATATGGAATCCTAGCTATGGCAATTTCGATTTAAGCTCTAAATCTACTTGGAATATTTTTATAATGCTTTCCAGGGATTTCAAATTCTTAGCAGTTTGCGTAATTAAAACTATAAACTTTTTATATTCGACAAGATTTATACGTTTCAATATTTATTACATCTTTTTAATTATTGTTTAAACAATAAATTATTTTTATAATTTCTTTAAAATATTATAAAATTTTTAGATAAAAAGATTTACTAGTGCTGAAGAAGTCCGAGTTTATAAAAAGAATATGTTTACAAATATAACTGATTTGTATCGAATAATACTTGTTTTTTTCCTACGTTCAAAAGTATGTACTGTTTTAATTATTATGATAAAATGAAATTATTTATTGAAAAAGTAATATTAATCTGATAAATCTGGAATTAGCAATCAATATATTGTAAAAAACAAATTCAATTTAATCAATCTAACAAGTATGTTTTTGTTCTATTAATTACAACAGTTGTCTCTGTTAACATCACGTGAAAGTATTGATTGCTACATCAAAACTGATGACTGGATGTGCTTTTGCATTTTATTATTGTCAGGTAGTGTTGCGCACATAATGAAAATTGATTTTCACAAATATCATTTCATGATAAATAAATTCTCACATATTTATTCTCTGTGGATTCTTTGTTTTTGTATTATTATTATAAGTATTTTATTATTAAAAAATTATATAATCATTATCCGCTGTAAATGAATAAACAATTTATTCAAGAAGATACAAACGTGTTAACTAAATAACAATTAAAATAATCTATCTTGATAAAACTGATGCTAATTGTTGCTTTATTGCAATTAATATTTATTTGCATATGCTTTTAAAATAAACAAAAATATTTATCAAAGTAGATAATACTCGCTTCTAATTTATTTAACATATTTTACATATTAGATTTTTTTCAAAGCGTCTGTTTAGTTGGTCAATATATAATAGTCACATCATCGGGTTATCATTTGCAACTTGTGTTATAATTTATTTGAATTATTTATATATGATTCATAAATATTTTTGATCAATCTTTTAATAATGGTTTTTGTTAGAAAAGTTTATTAATGTACTATAAACATTGATATTTACGTGCTGATAGAACGTCTGAAGTTGTGTTTGAGGTAGATAAGTAATCAACTAGTTATATGTTGTTATAATATTTGTCGATGGAAAGTATTGGTCAGTTTTTACTTTACAAGTTTCAAGAGAAAGATATTTAATTACAAAATGGCTAAGGCTGCTTTTAGAGGTGTAATTCAGCTATCAGAGTTTATATAGATGTAGCCTGCTTAATAAACTTTCTGGCAGTAAGGCCTTATATGTAACAACCAAAAGCATGTTGTGCATTGGCAGTTGAGATTTTGGGGTTGCACAATAACTGCAAAAGAATACACTTTTTTTAATTAAAGCTATTGGGTTGGACAATCGGCTCTATATCGATATCTCCGGTTTTGCTCAAGATTTGTACACATGTTTGGTCTACCAAAATATGACGATTCCTAAAATTTTAGATTTTTAGGAGCAAGTGTAAATGGCGGTTATTTTAAATTTTTAGATTTTTTTTGTTTTTTTTAGAATTTTTCTGTAGAACACGATTCCGCCCTTGGTTTTCCAAAATTTTCCGCAAAAATATTTGATTTAGGTACACCTGGAGACTTAAAATTTGAATATAATGCTCCTGAAACATAGTACATACTTTTGATTCCAAAAATAAAAAAACTAGATTTGCTTGCTCTAGAGTGAAATAATTGCTAACATAATTGCTAAAAATGGGTTACCTTTAAAGGATTTTTTGTAATTTTACTAATTTTCCGGCTTTTTTTAGGAGAATTAAAAAAAAAACGGACATAAAGATCGCGTTCTACGAAAAATTTTCTTTCGATTATTTTGACTAAAAATTGGTTAGTAAATTCACAGATGTAAAGAGACAATTTAATCTGAATGGGGCTTTAAGGTCAGTAAGTTTTTAAAATTTAACAATAAATTAACAAATGTAAGAACAGCTTAAGTCACTAGAATTATGGTATATCATGATTGATGGAAAAGGGATTCTTGCACGACGATCTATCGAGTCATATGCTAGAGAAAGATTCTATGTTTGCTAATTTTACACAATATATTGGTTATTGTGTGCAGATTTAATTTATAAAGAGAGTCGTTAATACGAGAGAACGTGATAGATTGGACTAGCTCGAACGGTGGACAGTGGAGCTAGAGTTATTTGGAGTGGGACGAAGAAAGGAATCTGAGTAACTTTTAAACAGTAAAGTGATGCGGTTGAATGATTTGACAAATTTGATAAATGTGTTGAGTTAATTAACAAACGATGTATACGCACGGTGAGGTGAATGGGAAGTTTAGCGTCTGTTACATAACTAATTTGTATATCTGGGCTTAACAAATGTCTATGTTTGTTTTTTTTGCGGGTTTATTAGATGTGGATCAAAATGAAATGAATTACTAATTTTAAACGGTATAGGGGACGCTGAAAGTACATATGTATATTGTAATGCGTTTTTTAGATGTATTAAGCTATTTTTTTGTTAATAATGTTGAGTTTTTTTTTATATATACTCAACATATTTGTGCTGTTTTTGACAGAAAAATTATGCAATTGACATGAGCATATTAATTAAATAAAAAAATATTTTTTTAAAATTAATTTTATTTCATGGATATATTAATACTTTTGTTTTGGTTTCTGGTGAGCTCACTTTCCACACACTATGTAAGTAAAATTTTGAGTAATACATTATTTGTACACTAGCGTGTGACAAATGTTGGTGCATGTGGTTTTGAAGTGGTTTAATTCTATTGTTCTAGCTAACTGTTAGTGTTTTATAATATAAATTTAAGACTGTACACTAAAACACATTACAATGTCTGTGTCTATAGTGTAACAATAAATATTGTAGGAATAGTTTATATTTTGTTTGGAAAATGTATTTGTTTGTTTATGATTAGTTTTAACAATGTGAATTTAATTGCGATTGTGTTGTTGTTGTGTAATCAAGCGTTTCTTTTGCTACGGGAAAATTTTATTTGTTATACGGTACTCGTAATTGTTTTCTCTTGAAGGATGGTTTAAATGAAATATGACATCACAATCAATTAAATCAATTAAAAAACTACTGAGTAACTTTAAATGTTTGGGATATTACCCTAAAAAAACTATTATAATTTAAAAGAATATTGCTACTGGTGGTTGTTTTATACATATATGTGCAAGTTTAGTAATATGACAATGTGATAATTACAATACAATACAATACATAATATATGCAAACTTTGCAAACATGATTTTAATTTTATTATTAATAAAATAAAATAATAAATACTAGTAATTTTAAAAATACTGACTTTACAAACTTAACTTGAAAAATCTTAAAATTATCAAAATATGGGTTGTTTTTTTTAAATTTTCACAAATAGACACTTACATTTATCATCACTTTTTGTTTAGTTTTATTTTTCAATGATACTAAAACAGGACCTATTTTTATTATTTAAACACTTTTTCTTATTGCGTATCAATTTTATTTATTTTTACTATGTTAATTTTTTACATTCTGTTGCCCAGTGATTCTAATTATTTTCTATAATTTTACAAATACTACAAACTTTACTTTTTGCATTTATCTATTACCTATTACCAGTTTTTTTTATTTCTACATCTAATCTTGGCTAAGTGACAAATACACCGGCAACCTGCCATATACTTGATTTTTTTTTGTCTTTATATTTTGTTGCCATCTGTTTTAGCTAGGTGTTCTGATAACTTTAGGTCTTGCAGTCTATTAACATCTCTTTTACACATTATTCTTTTTCAACGAGTATTTTTTTTAAACAGATTTTTTTTTATATACAGTTTTCTCTGTTCTTTGGATATTATGATTTTTTCAACAAAGTTTTTAAATAAACTTTATTACTTTCTTCACAATTTGCTTTTTATTCCAGTGATTTTTTACAGACTCCGGACTATTTGAGAGAATGGTTTCTACGTTATTTTTAAGCTTTAAGCTATTACGTTGAATGGCAGATGCTGGACATTCTTCTAAAATATGTTTTACCGTTGAACGGCTAAAGCAAATTTTGCATTCAGGCTGTGGGTCACCAGTTAAAAGATAAGACGAAGTCAAGTTAGTGTGTCCTATGCGTAAGCGGCATAGAGCAACCTCTTCTTTTCTGCTCCAGGTTTCTTGGCAACTTTCATGCCGTCACAGACGGTTTTACAGAGCGCAACTTGCTCTGAAAGTGATTTCACTTGTTCTGTCATTCTTCTATAATAATTGTAACAACGTATTTTTTAGGTCATATGGTCTTATGGGAATGTCATCTCTATAATACGCATCAGCCGCCTGACAGGCGGCTGCATCAGCCAACTCGTTGCCTTTACTGCCCACATGATCCGGTGTCTAAACAAAAACAATTGTTTTTTAGTCTGGGTCAAAGCGTGAATAGAAACTTGAAGGAGTTGTACTAATGGATCAATCGTGTATAATTTTTTTTATTTTGAATGGCACATAACGAGTCAGAACATATCAGGAACGTTTTGAGGTTTGACATGTTACAGTATTGTAAAGCTAGGTAGATTGCGTATACTTTGGCAGTGTACACGCTAGCTGACTCGTGAAGAGACCAGAAATGAGCGGCATCATCGGTAGTAATAGCGCAACCTACCTCATTTTCCGTCCTTGAGCCGTCGGTGTAGATCCGCACAGAGTCTTCTGCAATAAGGTTGTAAAACTTGACTCTGTAGATATCAGGGCACGTCTCGTTTTTTTTTATTAAGCTTAGTTCTAAGCGGCTTTAGATTCTGGTTAAACGCCAGGGTGGGACCTTCCCAAAACTATTCTTAAATACTTTTGGCAGGTTTAAATTGAGATTGTCTATTAGTTCTCTGGCATGGACACACATCGGCCTGATATTATATTTTTGCTGCTGCGCGTTGTTTGCAATAAATATTTATCGGTTTAAGTGACGTTTTTTGGCTTGCATTGCCGCTGCGTGTGTGAGTACAAAGCGGTCTCTGCGGGCCCTCAGCGGAAGCACGCTCGACTCGCAGCAGAGACTAAGTGCAGGTCTTGTATGGTAGGTTCCTGTAGCATATCTTATACTTGCGTGGTGCACAGAATCTAAAACTTTAAGTCTTGATTTGTGTGCTTAAGAGTAGACTACGCAGCCGTAATCAACTCTAGACAAAACCAAGGCGTTATGCAGCCGCAACAGCACTTCCCTCTGTTCTATCTAATTCATATTGGCTAAACACTTTATTAAATTTAGAGATTTTCTGCATTGCGTAACTAGCTCATCTAAATGTTTCTGAAATGTTAATGACCGACCAATCACAAGTTAGTCCCTGAAAACGAAAAGTTTTAACGAAGTTAATTTGTGTGCTTTGCAGAGTAAAGGACAGGATCAATATGAAGTTTACGGCAGAAATGAATTCATAAAGTTTTTGCTGTAGACAGACGAAAACCTTTTGCTTTCGCGTTTCTATTACCGCATCTATGGTGGGTTGCAATTGAAGCGTTATCGCTGGGATGGTATCTCCTTCCATGTTAATTGCCAGGTCGTCAACGTATATGCATTTCTTGACAGGAGAACTGACGGATCACGCTATGTTGTTGACCGCAATTGCAAATAGAGTTACACTTATAACGGAGTCTTGGGGAACACCGTTATACAGCAACAATCTGGAAGAGTTGTTGTCTCCGACTCGGACTCTAAAACGGCGATCTTGCATAAAGGACTCTATAAAAAGTCCTCACTGGTGCATTTTCTTTAAAATTTTGTATCTCTAGGTTATGTCCAATGCTTTTTCCAAGTCAAAAAACTCCGCAACTAGGTGTTTCCTTTTGAGGAAGGCATCGCAAACGTCGTTCTCAAGTTGGATCAGTTGGTCAATAGTAGAGTGGAATTTACGAAAACCAAAGGATTTCAGTATCCGCACCAAGCGTTTATTTACCATCCGCTTCAGTATCTTTGCGAGACAGCTTGCATGTGAGATTGGTCTGTAGCTAGACGGATTATTAGGATTTTTGCCTGTTTTTAATAAAGGTATAATAATTGATTTTTTCAAAGTTGTTGGGTAAGCGCCTTGGACCCATATCGAATTATATATGTCAAGCAATTTTGTTCTCATAGTATGGGGCAAATTCTTGATCATCTGATATGGGATATCATCTGGTCTGGGTGCGGACGAGGTTCCCGTCCTACTTACTGCACTTTTTAATCCTTTTATTAAAAAGGGAGAATTATAAGACAATGATTTCCGGGATGAAAAGTTGAGGGCAGTTTCTAAACTTGCCTTTGTACTACGGAACTTAGGACGGCAATTTAGGGTGCTGCTGGCAGATTGAATTTGCGTTGTTATTACATTTGCTACTTTAGCCGCGTTTGTCGACGTGAAGAACGGGTGCTTTTACTTTCTTCCATACTTCACCAACCGGAGTGGCAGGTGATATTGTCGAAACGTAGTTTTCCCACGTCTTAGTTTTGCTTTCAAGATTTTTTCTGCGAGCGACGGCACGCACGTTTCTTGAAAACAACCATATTTTCTAACGACGGAATTCTTTGGGATTTTTTTAAAACGCGCTTTTTCTTTTCAATTACTACCTTAATTTTATTATTCTACCTAGAAACTGTTGGGCCGGCAAGTTTACCACTAGAATAAACTTGTTTGCTGCTTGTACAACGCATTGCGTAAATTTGTTTACGCAGATTTAATGTTTGCGCCTTCTAGTGAAGATGGCGTTAGGCTTGAAAGCCTGGCCAATCCGCACGGTCAAGATATCATCGTCGGGGAGCGGACTATTTTACCCGTTGAACGCTAGTCTTAATTGCAATTGGGAAATGATCAATACCGTAAAGATCGTTGAAATCTTCCTACTGAAAACGTGGAGCTAATGTTGGAGATGAAAAAGTCGATACCTTTTGGGCTGAAGTGAGTATAACTTCCAGTGTTGAGTGCATTGTTTTGATCTAAATAAACTTTCAATCAGACAACCACGCGGATTTTTTTCTTTGAGAGCTCCATAGAGGACTGTGGGCGTTAAAATCACTTTGCAAAAGAAACGGAGGTAGCAGTTGTTGCACCAAATCTTCTATATCTTCCAAAGTCCAGTCGAACTTTGGGAGATTCAGGTTGCAAACGGTCATAGCTATTGGTGAGGATAGTTGTATTGCTACGGCTTGAAGTCTACTTCTGAGAGGAATTTCTCTAAATGGGAGGTTTTCTTTCAAGAGTATGGCAACTATGCCTTTGGTTCTACGGTCTGGTATAATGTTATTTCTAATACACGTATAACCCCTTAGATTAAAATTCTCGTGAGGTTTGAAGTGGATTTCTTGAAGGCACTCACAGAAAGGCATGTGCTTTATCAAAATTATTTTTAGTTTGCAATTGTGATGTTTGTAACCATTGCAATTCTATTGAATTATAGTTTCAAATGTTATTTTAATAGAACAAAGTAAAATAAATTACATAAATAACACTAAAGATATAAAAGGTTTTTACTAGACAAATACTGTTTAAGGCTAATATAACAAATGACACCGGAGTTATAAAACGATGCCAAAACAATACAACAAATAAAAATTAAAATAAAGTGTTGTTCCATCGTCGGATTGGTAGTCGGAAGCTCCTGACGTTGATGCGGCATCTTCTGTACTTGGGAAGTTTTTAGTTTCTTTTTTTTGTATCACATCAATGCCATCAATTAGTTTGGTTTTTGGTTGAAAATTTAGCAGTTTATTGTTTGGCAAGATTTCTTTTTGAGATTTTGTCATAGTGCTAGAAGACTTAGACACGTCTTAAGCGCTGTTGTTTGAAGAGGCTTGCAATGCACTTTTAGTGTAGTATCTGGGCTTTCGTTTAAGTGGGATTTTAGGAGGCGGCATTATTAACCTGGCTGCTTGTGAGGCAAGAGCCGGTGGCCGTTCAAGACTGAGCGCCTTCCTGCAAAGATTTTTCAACAAGTTTATCAATATTAAAATCAAAGCTGTTTGTTGAGGCAGCTTTGGCGTAGGAGGCTGATGGATGTTGGGATAGTTAATAAAAATTAGCTTTGTAATACGGTTATTTATTCTTATTAATTCTTTTATTGCAAATTCTTTGTTGCATACTGGGCAATTGCGTGATCTAGCAAAGTGTTGTTCCTTGTAGTTTACGCAACTCATAGGATTAGCACATGGCGACCCCTTGTGCGGTGTCATTTGTACACCGTGTTGAGGTGTGGCCAAATTTCTGGCACTTAAAACATCGCATTTTTGCCGGATTGTACGGTTTTACCAATAAATTATAAAAAGCTTTTTTTATGAAAGAAAGGAGGTGTGGAGTATTAAAGGTCAAGATGTGATTGGAAGTTTTTGATTTTACACCGTCTCCGTTTGTAGAGATACGACGTACTTCAATCACATTCTTGCTGTTTAGATTTTTCAGAATTTCTTCAGTGGAACAGTTTAGAAAGTCAAGAAAAAAAGAAGGTAGCCAGGAATGGTTTTGGGTACGTTTAGTTTGGCTTCTACTCATTGATCCATCCGGCATGGGTAATTACTAAAACTTAGACATTTTTTTAACCTTTCTTCTATCTACGGTAATCAACACATACCACACTTTTTTTATGAATGAATTTGTTCTATCTACATTTTTTTTTTTTGGTCAAAATGCTTTTAACTTTTTTAATCATTTTGTTTTGTAAGCCTCAGCAGATTTTGTCAATATTTTATAATATACATATTTATAATATTTTTATTTTTATTTTTGCATTTGATAGAAAACATATTTTAAGGTTATTTATTACTATTTTTCTAATTTGTCCAGTTTTTATTACATTAATAAGTTACTTGTTGTAAACTTTTTACAATTTTTTAAAATCAATCGCCTGCTTTATCACATTCGTTTTAACTAATCATTTTAATAATAATAATAGAATAGCTTTCCACTAACAAAGCCTAAAACCTTACTTCCTTCTTTTTTAATTTTTTGTCTGAATTATAGTTTATTGTTATAAAATATTCTATTATCTTTTTTTTTATTGCGCTTGTGGCCTTAGGCACTATTTTTGTTATCTTTTACCTGTTTTTTCTCCTTATAGCCATTTTTGTAAAAATTTGCAAAGCAATATTCAGCTCACCTTGAATTAGTGCCAAATATAGACTAACTACTCATATCTTTTTTAGTTCAAACTTAGTTCAAACATTTGAAGAGTTTTTTATTTTTAGATATTTTCTTACGCCTGTGCTTTCTTACGCCTGTGCTTTGTTTTTGATTTAATCAATTTTTACGTTTTTTTAAATTAGTTTTTCACTGATTGTGTATTGATAGAAGTGTTTTAATCAAACTTAAACCAAACGTTAGTTTTTAAGCGGCTTATTGTTTAAAATTGCCATCAACTTTCTTTAATTCTTTTTTCTGCTATTTTTTCTTATCTATGGTAGCTGTTTTAAATGTTTTTTTTTTTTTTAATAAATTCATTGCCGTTGCTGCTAACAGTGTCGCCAAAAACCTGTGTGTTTTTTTCAAGGCGTTCGCAGCAAAGATGCAGGAATTAAATGCAGGCTGGGATTCCTGCAACAAAACCCATTTCCATCTTAGCGGGGTTGTCAGTAGACAGAACTGCCGCATTTAGGGTTTTGAAAATCCTAGAACAATAGTTGAAAAAACTTCTTTATCTTTAACGAGCTAGAGAGTGTAGTGAGGTTTTTGGGTCGGCAGAGTCATGAGACCTTATTTCATTGAGAACGACAAAAATGCTGCTGATTGTAGAATGTTAACTGTTTTTTTTTGCCTATATTGGACAAATATGTTAGACATTTTTTATTTCAAGCAGGATGGCTCTACAAGCAACAAACTTTAAAACAATTGCAGTGCTGCACTTGAAACTTTTTTGGGCCCTTATTTTGTTGATTTTGAAATTATTTACGATTTTGCACTACTGTACATACATTGTTTTTTAAAATTTTATGTAGTTACTTTAAAATTTAAATATTTTTTGTTGCTGCTAAGCCAGAACGGCATAAGTGCTAATTAGTATTTTTTAGATAAAAACAAAACCTGAATAATATTAGCGTGATAATTCTACATCTTTAAAGTAATATTATAAAAAAGTTGAACTTGAATAGATGTACACAGATAGAACATATATAAAACTTGAAAATTGCGTTTAAGTCGTTTTGGCTTGGCAGCGTCAATTTATTGTCATAATAATATAAGACAAAAATTACATTTTAATATTTGTATTTTACATTTGAAAGCTTGAGTTTTTAATACAAAAATAAAAACAAAAATTACATGCAATAAGAAGTTTATTATTGATATTAAACAGAGTTATACATTGTAAGAATCATAAGACATACCAAGACAATAGTGCTCAGTTGAATTTATTCGTCATCAAAATCGTGGTGATCCGGCGAATGTTCATGATAACATTTCATTAAATGCACAGCATTATCTTTTCCATCACCATGATCTTCTGCAGTACAAGTATTGACTATTTCTTCGGCAACATCAGCTCCCAAAATCATTCCCATTTTTTCTTTCATTGTGTCTACTTCATAATGTCCATCGTCGTTTTGGAAACCAATTTTTTTGTTAAAACAGAACATAAATTCATGTAATGCATCGTCGTCTTCAATATCGCCTGATTTTGCTTTGGTCAACAAATCTTCAGAGACACTGGTTTCTTCTACACATTCTTCTTTGTGTTTATGGAGCATGGCCTTAATTTCATCACTTAAATGTCCAGCCTATAAAGAAAAATATATTAGTTTATATTACATTGTATATTGTACTGAATTGTGTATTGGCTATTTAACGTAGATTTTTCATAATATTCTTTGCAATGTTTTGAAAGTACTCAAAAAAAAAAATTTTGCGTTACTTTATTTTTTACCTAATGCTTTTTTAAGTGGACCAAAAACAAACATAAGGAGGATGTGGTATAGAAGCATTAAAACGTAGGTGTTTTAATTTTGGAATCAATTCTTATTGTAGCTTTGTTTTATGCTGATATAAATTTGTTTTACTTTTTTACTGTGCAAGAAACAAATAATAATATGCTTTCTTTTTCAATACAGTGCAGACAAGTTGCTATTGTTCTTACGATACGTTATTGCAATGTTTTTTACATCTTAAATGTAATATTTCTGCTGACTTGTAAAGTTTTATTTTTGTTAATTTTTAAAGATATTATTTGAATCAGCTCATTATAAGTGACGCTATTATGTTACCAAAGTGAAACTTGTACAGATTGTGAATAAATTATATACCTAGATTAAATAGATTATTAAAATCAAGTCATCAAATGATTTATTAATATTTTTATAAGTATATTTTAAATATTAAAAATAAGTTCTTAAAAAAAATTAAATATCTGAGCAACAAGTAAAATCCAATTTTAATGTGACACTTTTCTATGCTTTTAAGAACACTTTATTTAATAAAAACAAACTAATAAGTCTTTAATTTTTCTTTATTACCTGAGCTACAGCTACGACTGCTACAATCACTAAGACAATTGTAATTTTCATCTTGTTGCAATGAAAAACACTGATACTAGAAATAAAATTGTTTCAGCTTTTATACAATTTTCTATCTTATTATCATTATAAAATAATTTGATATAACATTGTTAAAAAAATAATAGGATAAAATTACATTAGATTTTAAATTAATTATTTGCAATTTTCTTGTGATAAAAATCAAACAGCAAATTTTGTATGTTCTCAATACAATACATGAAATTAAAATTATTATTAATAATAATAATTAGCTATTGCAGGATAAATAAATTAAAATTGACTACCTTAGATAATATGTTCGTGATATTACTCTAATCTGATAATACGTGTGATCTCAAGCATATATTAATGACTATATTATTTATTTATTCAACTTCACAAAAAAGTAATGGCTAATCAATCATACATTTCAACTTAAAAACATCCGAAAAGTTAATTAAAGATTTTGACTTATATTTTAATCGATATAGAAAATTTGATTCTAAATATTGCTTATTTTTTGCTTAATTAATATAATTACTTCATGAGCATAATAATAGTAATTATACCTATTATATAATTTAAATAGTTTGAATACATTTAATAAAATGCACCGATCATTAAAATAATAAATCTTTTATTTAGTGGTAATGAGAAATCATAAAAAAAATCATTAGTCTCAATCCACTTAAATGTAATTTTTGCTCCTTCCTTGAAACTAATCGTGTTTTATGTAAGTGTTATTAATTCCTTGCCTTAAGTGTGATTACATAAAGATACATATGAAATTATATATTTACAGCAAAAACAATAATTAATTATTGTTGTTTATTATGGATTGGCATGACTAAGTTTGATATTTTTAGCGTGAATTACATGTTTGGTTTTATAATTAGTTGTGTGTTGTGAACGGTTGAAGATACTTGTTTCTTCCAGTTTTTCCTAATTATAATCTAGAATACTGCAAATTGATTTATTGGCAAGAATTATATTAGTAAAAAGTATTGTTTTATGTTTATACATCTTGTTATTAAATACTTTAACTTTTTGTTTCAGATATCATTTTAAGAGGAATTGACTGATTTAAAATTTAATTTTATAATTTTGTTTTTTTACGATCACCTTATTGTTGTTATATATTCATATTATTTAAACTTGCTTGCATATAAAAACTAATTATAATTCATAAAACAACCAGTTTTAAAATTATAAAAATTCATAAAATAGTTTGCATTTTATGCAGTAATTAATTTATTTTATTAATATTTGTAGCTCTACTTTAGCAACACAAATTTTATAAAGATTTATAAAACATGGATCTAACTAATCTTGAGATAATAGTATTATTTGAAATAAGCTAATTGATTATCTTGGAACATCTACTTGTAAATATTCAACTTGAATACTGAATGTCTCGGGTTTGAACCTTGACAATGGTTTTTATATGCATTGTGAGATAGTAACTCTACTATTATCACTGTCGCCGCAGGTTAAGACCACATTTTGCCGCAAATTCAGAAATTTTAACTTAATTTATTGGTTGTTAAAGATATCTTCTTAAAATAAATACTAAAAGAGATCAGTAATAGGTTAAATTGCAAATGATATATTTTTCATTCAGACTTTGTTGTTTGTTTGCTTTATTATATAAAAAAGAAACATTTTTTGAATTATTGTCGAATTGCAAATTTTTAACTAAATTTGATTATATTTTTTTTTTTGAGAAATAAAATTTATATTAGAATTTATTTACGGAAATCTCTTTTATACATATTCAAAAACCTATTTTAATAAAAAAAAAAACAGTCTTAAATTAGCGTACAAATATCTACATTTATACATATAAAACAGCCAAATTGATAACAAAAAAACAATAATATTTTAATAATAAAAATAAAGAAATAAGAGAATAGCACAGATTCTATTAATGGTCTTCAAAGTGTGATACATTTATTGTAGCTATTTGATTACAAAATGAATAGAAATAAAAGTTAAATAAATTAATATTTTCATTCTTATAGAACAAAACTAAATTATAATAGCGCATTATTCTACACATTGGTGTATGTCTGCCATACTACTGTGGAAAGCTAACCTGAATGTTTTGGAATACCTGGTACTATGATTATGTGGAAATGCAAAATTGTAGATGAGGACAGTCAAGGTTTCCATTAACCAATCTATGTAAAAAGCATAAATCAGTAACAATTTGTCAAATGTGTAGAGATCCGATGTTTAATAGAGTAAGCATATTAGTAAGACTATAATTTCTTTGAGTATAGCCTAACCAATAAGACACAATAAGTAAAAGTTTATTTTGTATTTGTTTAAACTACAAAATTTTATTGTTGTAAAATGGTAACCACACCGAAGTGATTTTTATTTAGATCGGACCAATGAAATATAAAGAATTTTGATTGTGCTTATTGTAAAACTTTTACTAAAACGGTTAATGAATTCTAATTTTCTCATTGCACTATTGCATGTTTAATTAATATGCTTAGTATATGTAAGGTTCTAATCAAAGATAACACCCAGATCTCTATCAGTTGATTGCAACTTTAACTTTTTATCACTAACATAATAATCTCTTTCCACAAACGCACATTTACTAAATGATATCAGAACAAGTTTTTAAAATTTAACATAAGTTGATTTTTTGTACACCACATACTCAAAACATTCAAGTCAGCTTGAAAACACGCTTGATTTATATGAGTTTGAACCACATTGAATAGTTTTATGTCATCAGCAAACAACAGATATTTCACATACTTAAAATTTAGACTTATGTCATTAATAAACAACAAAAATAATATTGGTCCACAATGAGACTCTTGTGGCACACCAGACAATACATTAATAGGGTTTGATAATTACATATTTTGACATATTGTTTTCGGTTGTTAAGAAAGTTACTCAACCATTTTAAGGGTAATCTACCAAAGCTTCTAACTTATTAAGCAATGTAAAGTGATCGACTTTGTCAAATGCTTTGGAAAAGTCTGTGTACACAGATTTGTAACTCTTTTTCTTATTATTTCTAATATACATGATTTATTAATTGTTTATTAATGATTAAGTTTTTTCATATCCACATAAGTTGTTCTGCAATAAGTTTTTTTTAAGTTTTTGGTATAGTTGATTGCAATGCTACACCACGATAGTTGCTGACATTTTGCCGGTTACCATCTTTAAATATTAGTGTTATATAGCTATGTTTTCATGCTGATGGAAAAATTTTCTGATTTATAAACATTAAAAATAAAACTTGCAATGGTTTACAAAAGGAATAGACACATTTTTTTTTTAAATACGGAAGACTTTTGTCTGGACTAGAACTACATTTATCACTTACATCATTTATACTTTGAAACTCGGCAATAGTAATATTAAACTTGTTTTGATCTATCATATTTGTTGTTTCGAAGCTTAACGTTTGAACATTATTATTAGTGTAAACAGTTGCAAAAAAAAGCAAATAAATTTACATGATCTTTGTCATTATAATTGTCTTATTGCTAAAAAACATCTCACTTGGAAAACAGTCTGTATTGCGCATTTTATTAATGTACGTCAAAAGTTTTTAGATTTTATTATTAACTTACTTTCCACACGTAATAAATATGCATCAACTGATTACTTAATTGATTGCACTGTGATCTAAGCAAGTGAAATTCTTTATAATCTGTTCTCTGTCTACTTGATTTATACTTCACATGGGCCACATTCTTTTGCTTAACGCTAGAGATTTGCCGGGTTTAGTTGCTCCGTCCTGTTGTGATGCCACTAGTAGTATTGTTATGGAAAAATATTAAATTCTATTGCATCTACGAGAATATTGGTAAATTTTATTCTCTAGAAAAATATTGACACGTACAGCGCTGTTTTTAAATTAAAATTGGTTCTTATAGGACAAAACGCCAACCAACTCAATATCCAAACGATAAGATTTTAATCATTACTCTTTATATGTTGAACTACATACAATATTCTATGTCTTCATATTTTTGGTTAAAGATTTGAAGCTATATTTAACGAGTAAAAACTTAACAAAAAACTAATTAAAAACGTCACTTTTTTTAATATTAATTGCAGAAAAACGACTTATTGCATCAAATTTCTACAAATTTAAGGACACAGATTGAACTTTTTTCTACGATGTGTGAAAATTTTATTCAATTATATTCAGGCGTTTTCTTGCTGAGTTGGATGCTGTAAACCCTTTTAATAGCGCAACTATTCTCCCCCCTTAACCAAATTTATTAAAGTACTATTATTCTGTGTTGGATACTTGAAAATTCAAATACATTTTTTAGGGACAAACGTATCTATGATTCCTAAAACCACTCTGTTAAAACGATCTACCGCAACATCAATGTCAGAAGAGAAAAGTAATTCATTCCATTGAACTTTTAATAAGTATTCATTGCTTTGATTGTAATCCGCCTTATTAAAATCAGGGATACAATCCTTTATGTTAAGTAGTTCATTTTTTTTAAATTGTATCCAGTAATAAATACTTTATGTCATACGTTGTAATCTTTTTGCAACAGATTTATATCTCAGATACTCAATATAAATTTTGATAGTATTTTAAGATATTTTCTATCATCAAGCTCTATTGTTTAGATTTTAATGCCAAATCTGTAAATCTGTAAATATTTTTTTTACAACAAATTCAAGTTAGAATTGATGGTTTTAATTTTTACTAAAATTATAAATGCTGGTTTTTGTTTATGTTTTGTTTTTTACCAATTTTTGTTTTTTGTTTTACTAATCATTTTTTTTTTAAATAAACAAAACTCTTATTGGTTTTACTATTCATACTTTATACTTTTTAAATATTACATTGACATGTATGGCAGAGATCTTTAAACAATATCTGACTGGAGTATTTTTAATTTGATTAATTTAACTACAGAAAAACATATTTTTTTGCCGTTTTAAAGTTAAAATTTGAGGTGTTAGCTCTACTAACTATAAAATTAACTACAAATCTAAATTTTTAATTTGTTTCTTGACGTTACAATTTTACATGTTTTTTTTTGGAATGACTAACATGTTGTTGATAAAACTTTCAATGTAACTAGAAAATTTTAATTTTTTATAGAGGTAACAGCTTTTTTACTTTTATACTACTTTTGCATTTATATAAAACTATATACGCTTTTATGTAAAATCTTGTTCCTAAGCACAGCGTTTTTTTTTTTTTGTTGTGTTTTAGCGTTGACTGCTAAGGTCATTAGCTATTTATTTTAATAATAATATCCTCAGGTTATAGACCTGAGGAGACAAAACAACACATTAAAATGGTTAAATAAATAAATAAATAAATAAAAACTAAATCTAATATCACAGTTGCTTAAATTAAAAAACTAAATTTAAAAACTAATATCACAAAACTTACTATTTAACCTAACCTAATATCACAGATGACACCAAAGCTGTAAAATGCTTCGATGCCAGACCCTAAAAACTAAAGTAACTAAACTTAATATCACAACTTAACCTAATATCACAACCTAACTTAATATCACAGATGACATCGAAGCTGTAAAATGCTTCGATGCCAGACCCTAAAAATTAACTAAACCTAATATCACAGATTGCACCGAAGTTGTAAAAGACTACGATGCTTTAAACAACTCAACAACACAAACTGATCAATAAAAATAAATAAATAAGTTAACACCAAAATTATTATAAGACAACACAAAAACTTGTTTACACCTGTTTGAGGAGTCCTGCGTCTTTCAAGAACTGGACGCACCTTCCCATGGACTCCTCTCTATTTGATAAAATAGACGCCACGTTGTTAGGGAGCTCGACCCGATTACGGTGGGGAAGGTCCAAAATGTGCTTTACCGTTAGAGGGTCGTGACATGTTTGGCATTCTGGTTGTTCGTCGCCGGTCAGGAGATACGAAGAGGTCAAGTTGGTATGACCTATGCGCAAACGACATAGGGCGACCTTCTCTTTCCTGTTGAGATCTACCGGCGCACAGCGTATTTATTTACATCTTTACATCTTTAATTTTTTTATAAATATTTCTAATGACATTGAAAAAAAAAGATATGTTGGCATATAAACAAACAATTATTTGTAGTAGAAGATTTGATAGAAGTTTAATTTTTTAATTAGAACTATTAATTGACACCAAATCAGATTTAGGACCAGAAATGTTTACAGACAGTTTAACTTTAGTTTTCAATATGATAGGTTTAGCAAGTGTGGTTTTACTTGTTAAAATTTTAAGTTATTTTTATGTTATTTAGACACAATAAATAATTCCTAAATTATTTGCCAGTTACTTACTCAAAAATGACTTAAAATTAAGTTTCTACAATTGCTAGTCTGTATTCAACAATTTTGTTTATTTATAAGTTATTAACGCTATCCAATTTAAATAGTTTAAGTTTGGCTTGAGGTATGTTTTTGGTTTTTTCAAATGTCAGTAACGCATTTTCATTGAGTAGAGTTTTACAATGGTTTTCTATTACATTTAAGTTTAGTAGATATTAGATGAGTAAAAAGCTATTTTATTTTATTAACTGTATCATTTTTGTTTGTTTGTTTTTCGTTGAAATACATGTTTTATGATATTTTGTTGTTATGAAACTAATCTTTTTATAGTTGATAAAAAAACGCATAAAATAAGTAAAATAAAGTTTCAATAGACACTTTTTTTATATTCATCATCATCATGCAGCCATAAACGTCTACTGTTGGACATAGGCCTCCCGTATCCTACTCTATTTATCACGGTCTTGTGCGACTTGCATCCAGTTCCATTGGATGCGCTTAATATTGTCGGTCCACCTTGTTGGGGGTTGTCCTCTATTCCTATATGCGTCATCTCTAGGTCTCCACTCCAATATTTTCTTTGTTCATCTACCATCTCTAGTTCTGGCTAGATGTCCAGCTCAGTTCCACTTCAGAGCGAATACCCTTTCAATAACATCTGTTATGCCAGTTCTTCGGCAAATGGTTTTGTTTGGAATTTTGTCTCTAAGCGATATACCTAGCATAGACCTTTCCATCGCACGCTGGGCAACGCGTAGTTTGTTTGCAGATTTATTTGTTAAAGTTAGGGTTTCCGCTCCATATATCATAACGGGTAACACGCATTGATCATATACTTTTCGTTTCAGGCAAATGGGTATCTCAGACTTAAAGATGTCCCTTAAGTTCCCAAAGGCTGCCCACGTCAATCTTATTCTCCTGAGAAGTTTGCTGGTTTGGTTGTCTCTGGTTAACCGTACTTTATGGCCTATGTATTTGTAGGATGTCACTTGTTTTATTTGGACTCCGTCCACTAAGATATGATTGTTTAGTACCATATTTGTCATAAATTGCGTTTTTGAGAAGTTGATTTTAAATCCAACTTTTGCTTCACTAAAAGTTGGATTTAAAATCAACTTCTCAAAAACGCAATTTATTTTACGTTGCACTCGTTCTAGCATCTTGCGAGCATTATTTAAGCAGTCAGCAATCAGGACAGTGTCGTCGGCAAAACGTAAATGGTTTAGAAACTTTCCGTCTATCTTTATACCCATTTTCTTCCAATGAATTTTCTTGAAAGCTGATTTAAGTAAGGTGGAGAATAACTTTGAGGAGATAATATCACCTTGGCGAACACCCTTTTCGATGTGGAACATCTCTGTATTTTTGTGAAGACTCACGTACGCAGTCGCATTTTTGTATATACTTTTAATTAGTTTAGTATATGTGTGATCGATTCTACATTTGCCAAGAGCTTCTAGCATCTTCTATTGGTTAATTGTGTCGAATGCTTTTTCATAATCTACGAATACAAGAATAATTGGTTTGTTGTATTTTATTTTTTTATAATACTAGTATGTAAATACTTTTTGTTTTACAAAACGTAGCAATCAAGTACCTAAAAATGTTTAGGAGGTTTTTGGTGGTAAAATATTAAAAAATAGAAACCTGTAATACACTACTATTTATTGAAATAATTACCACTTTTTGGCAACATTATGGTCATTTTTGTATCCCATTACAAAATTTTCTGACAACTCCACGAATAAATAATAAGTTTTTCCAGCAACTGTTTTTTTTTTTAATATAAAGTGCATACATCCGCCTATATGTACATTAATACTTTCGAGCAAAGATTAAAAGTTATATTTAACTTAAATAAAACTAATTGTCATAGAAAAATAAAAAAATATCAATGTATAACTGAAAAGCTTTTCTTTAATGTTTCAAAATTTGGTTTAATAATTTTTAGCCGTTTTCTCGGTGGACTGTTTTTTTTTAAAGTGTGTGGTATTAGATTGGTGACAATTTATTATAAGATTTCTCAAGATTAAAGAACAGTATCAGATTGTATCAGATTGCAGTTTAAAATTAATCAAGAAAAGATTTATTTTTACTGCTTGATAATTTTGCCGAACAAATGTTCGTTAAACCCATTGGTTTAAACCTTGTATAAACCAATGGGTTTATCAATTACATTAAACATTTTTCCAAGCTAAAATTTGCATTAACAACTTTTTTAATAATTTTGTTTACATGATATCTTTTGATCATTTATTATAGGGGGGGGGGGGGGGTTGAGTAACTTGGTTTAGTATTTTTTTTATGTTTCTATAACTGGCCTCTATAATAGGCAACTTAGTATACACAAAAATTATGTTAAATGTGGTTAAACTAATGCCTTTGCCCGTTTTAGTATTTTTCATTTGCGCTAACATTTTAAACACTCCATGGGCGACTTTGTTCTGGGGTTGAAAGATGCTAAAACGGGCGTTAGTTAAAAACACGTCAAAATAGTATTATGAAATTGTAAACTTAAAAGGGTTTTCAAATTGTCACATTAATTAATGGAAAATTAACGTATTACTTATAAAACCGGGCTTAAAATAAATTAAAAACAAACATATTTTATTGAAATTTTGAAATAATTAACATGCAATTAATAACTAATAATATAGTTAAAGTTTTTGAAAATTTGTCAAATATTTATTTTAATTTATTGTGCAAAAAATAAAAGTTGGCGGTGTTTGATTTATTACTAAATTTGTAAATGAATGTTTAAATTCAATGTAATTATTTATAAACAAATTATTTTTTATATTTGGTTCTTGTGTTAATTCACTCTTTACTGTAGTTAGTTTTGAGGCTCTACTTACTTGCCCTATGTAAGTGGCGTTGCAGTCTTGTGGCTCTACTTATTATTTGCCTAATGTAAGTGGCGTCGCCGTCTCGAAACACCACAGAATTAATGAACATAATACAAAAAACAAAAAATCTACGTTTTCAGCTACAACAACCTAAAACTCATTTATTAATGTAAAAATAGCTTTAAAATAAGCATTCTGGAAGCCTACGCAATAAGCAATAATAAATTCAACTAGTTCAATGAACAACTAAACACTAAATACCAACATATATACAATTTTTTCAATCTACATAAAAATACAATAAGACAATTTAAACCACAACCTTTAAAACACAACCTATACACGTAGCATCAACCACCAACGTATGAAATCAGTCTAATATCTCTTATTACTTTTTGCTTTAAATATACAGGGTGATTTAGAGAAACCGCATGGGTTTTGAAATAATGAATACTCGGTTAGTTTTACGTTTTTTCATTAACATTAAAATCTTTGTTACAGAATGACATTTTGTTTAAGTAAGTGCCAAAAATAACATTACTTAAATGACGACTTCTTTTTTTGAAAGCAAATTTCACCCTTAAATGTGCTGATCAATTCTTTGCAATTTACGGCAAATGGCATCCTTCCACTTTTTTAATGTTTGGTGTTTACCTTTATAGACATGGGATCTTAGAAAACTTTACAATAAAAAAATTCAAGCCGTTAGGTCAGGAGAACGAGATGGAAAGGGCACATTGCCAAAACGTTAAATAATTTGTTCCTGAAAAATTTACTAAATACTCTCGCTCTTGCTGTGTGGGCCCGTTATGTTTTTAAAAAAATAATGGCCAATTACACTACATTACTTGTAGATTATCCATGCCCTAACATTGGCATTTTGGTTTATTAACCGAACTATTTAAGTGGAACTGCGCTTCATTTTATATTTTTTGCAAATTGTAAACGTAGTTGATATTTGCTGGAATTTTAAATCTAGTTGTAAAATGCGTTTTACAGAACTATGGCAATGTGCACGCAAACAAGTGCTGTGTGTGAGTTGACGTACCACTTTTAACATATTATCGTAACGAACATACGATGTTGCACATTACACTGCGCTATAACTAAATTGGCTTAACCTGCGGATGTTGAAAGACACTATACCGGTTTTTCTAATTCGTATGCTTGCTGTGTACTACTGAATTTGCTAAATAGTTATTTTTTAAAATTGATTAATATTAACAAAAAGTTGATGCAATATTCTAAATATTTTTCTAAAGGCTTGAATTTACAAAATTGGCTTTTTACTCAAAAAAGATTGCCGATCTTTGCTTTAGTGTATAAAACCATTTAACTGCTATTTTCTTAGATTTATTTAAGTATGCTACTTTATTTCTGAATGGCAGTGTATTATAATTTTTATGTTTTTGTTATGTGTTTTTTTCAATTGTTTTTAATTAATTTTTCTGGATACTAATGCTACAATAAGGAATACTATTTTAATTTATTTTAAATTATTAGGAGATAACCCCAGAATTTAAATGTTAATTTGTGTAGTTGAATCTTTAGGAGAGAGCAGACGCAATTTTATTTGAACCTTTATGATAGTCCGATTTATTCAATTAATAAATAAAAACGTGTTTAGTTGTTAAAGGTGATTTTGTGTGATCTTACACAACTGTGAAAATATATTTTTTTCTACTCTCTTCTATATATTGTCACTTTTATTCACGCCTAACTGAATAGATATGTATCATATATTCACTCTAGTGTGGATATGATATGCCGTACCAACCATAAAAACAAAAAATACAAATCACAATGTTTATTTGATTACGTCGCTAAATACAAATGGTTTTTTTATTCGTGAAATGTCAAAAATAGATTAAGAACGTCTTATTTATTAACTGTTATTATACAATAAAGTTTAAAAACATTTTTAATTAAATATTTTAACAGCATAATTTAACCAAAATTATAGGTAGTTCTGAATTTGATAATCACTTGAAACGTCAGATGTCAAACATAACCTGAATTTATTTCAATATAAAATAATGTTAAATGATTAATTGAATAGTTTTAAAATATTTTTTAGATTTTTATCAGTCGTAGAAAAAGTAAGCTGTACAACTCGAGTGGAATGCCCATATCGCACTTAGACGTTTGAAGCACTCCGCCTGCAGCGTCGTGCGATATGGGCATACTATCCACTCTTGTTATACAAAATACTATTACAGTTGTCTACTGTAGTATACATTTTGACAAGGAACTTTAAGTAATACTTTTTTAAAATTCATTCCACATTGTCACTTACATATTTACACAAAGAAATAAAATGATAAATGCAAATATCAAAGAACAACAACGCTATTTATCAATATAGTATGTTTTGCATACAAACTGTAGTTACTGCAGGTAACGTAACATGATACCTTGCAGTATGAGATTTGCAACTTAAATTTCATACACAATTCTCAGTTGGTCTCATTTTTTATCAACTGGTATTAAAACAACAACTGGCAACAATGTTGGAATACTCCGGCCAATTAAATTGTGCAGATGGCTGGTTTTGCAACTGAATAAGTTAGAAATTTTATCGTTAATTTAAACTTTAATAGGCCGATTATGGAACTGATTGTTACTTACATATACTTGGAACATATTTAACTTAAAACTTTATAATCTAATACTGTAGTGGTTTTGGCTTTAGAACTAGACAACTCATATATAGTATAAAATTATTTACATGTACATTTTAAAAAGCAGCAAAATGCTAAAATACAGATTCTTAAAAAAATTAACTTAATAATAAATTTTGATTCATGAAATGTTAGGTTAACTAAATTCAGATTTTGTGGTGTTTGGTACTCACGTTTATCCAATTAAATTGCTGTTTTTTTACAGATTGCTTAAATCTTATCTTTGTTATAATAGTTCTAGCAAAATAGTTAAACTTTTTAAAATTTAAAGATATTTTTATACTACACTGCTCAACATTTGAACTGGTACACTTACAAGAACATATACAAAAAAACAAATGACTATTTTTTGAAAAAGCCTTCTTGCTTAATTGATAGAATATGGTTTTGGAAACAATTTTAGTGCGAAGAATTTAAAGAATAAAATTTAAATAATGAATTTCAAATGTTTTAATATAAAAATAACAAAATATTTATTTTAGTATTACAGAAAAGCTTGCTCTAGAAAGAAATGACAACCAAACACTAAAAGAGTAATAATTTGTTGTACCTTCTCTAGCTTGTATGACCCCTTGGCAACGTTGTCATGCGGGAAATCAAATCTCGAATGTAATGCTGAGGAATATTTAGCCATTCTTCCAAAACGGCAGTTTGAGCTGATGGTGATTGTTTGGATCCACTCCTCGTGATCTTATCAACCTTTTTAGGTAATCCCATCCGTTTTCTATGGGATTAAGATCTGGAGAGTTTGCAGGCTAATCCATGTGCGTAATATTGTTCTCTTCAAAAAATTCATTGATTTGCCTTGTTCTATGAGGACGCGCATTATCATCAACAAACACAAAAACATTGTCTATTTTATTGGCAAATGGCAACACCACAGATTCTAATACCTCATTAAGATACTAGACATTATTCATAGCATTTCCAAGCATAACCAATTCAGTACGACAAATCGCAGAAATACCTCCCCAAACGGTAATTGAACCGCCTCTATAAGGTTGATGGTAAGTCACGTGGTTTTCAATATAGCGTTTTCCTCTGCTTCT
The DNA here is from genome assembly GCA_963932245.1 of Tachinus rufipes. Taxonomy (NCBI): domain Eukaryota; kingdom Metazoa; phylum Arthropoda; class Insecta; order Coleoptera; family Staphylinidae; genus Tachinus; species Tachinus rufipes. The sequence goes on from OZ010743.1 coordinate 86,327,018, forward strand.
TTAAACTTTCACTCTTCTATTGGAACTATGGAGACGCACTTTGGTTTTGTCACTGAATAAACAACGACTCCAATCTTCAACACTCCAATTTGCTTGTTGGTGTTCGTACTCTAGCCTTCTTTTTTTGTGGGCTCTGGTCAACAATGGACAATTTTTAGAAGATTTGAATCTTAAATTTACCGCATGGAGTCTACTTCTTACTCTTTGAGTGGATACTTGAGTACCTGTTGCATTCAACGAATGAACTTAGAGTGTTCTTGCAGTAAAAAATGTATTCTTTTGACACTGAATCGTAATAAACCGGTTTCCCTGACTGTTGTACTGCAATTTTGCTCTCTGCCGTGCTTATGTTAGACAGTTCCAGTATCATTAAAACGCATTCAAACTCATCTGATCACATTGTGGCTCACATTGAAATGGGCAGTAACAGTTCTTAGCGATGCATCAGTAATAAGCATTCCCAGTGCTTGGCTCATCTCTTCAACACTTAAACGCCTTAATGGCATCTTTAAAATGCAGTCAACCACTCTGAAATAAAACTTACTTGAGATATTTGCAAAAATTCTCTTAAACTTGATAAGTATAAGCATCCGTTGTTTCGAAAATGTTATTTGATAGGCATTTCTTTGCATTCCGAAACATAGCCTTTATTATTATTGTTATTATTATTTTGTTATTATTACTTTTACAGCATGTTATATAAGTGTACCAGTTCAAATGTTGAGCAGTGTATTATGACATTTTAAGTAATTTACAAGTATTACGTTATGGAATTTAATTTTAAAAATCATTATTTCAAACATAGATTCTAGCAATGACATTTTAACTAATAGCTAAAATTAGATTGAGTATGTTTTAAGCTTCAAATTTGATTATACATTTTCTTAATTAATTTATAATTTACTGATTTTGCTTGATACTTTTTCGAATACAGTAGAATGGAATTATTCCGCATGTATCTCAAAACTGGTATTAAATATAAATAGACAATTAATCAACTGTCTTCTATAATTTTATTAATTATAATTGCTTTAATTTTCTTAAAAGAAATTTTTATTTAATTTATCATAACTGACTCAACTAGCACAATTCCATTGTCCTTTATAAATGGAAAATTGTACTTGTGGCAAACTTTCCGCAATAAATTAAAAGTTTTGGACAATGGGTCAGTTGAAAACACACCCACAGCGCAGTTAATAAATTTGCATTTAATTTATATAGAACACGCCTAAATTAACTACTGTTTACAGTGTTATATTAACTAAAAGATCATTTTCTTTTATAGTAAAGTTATGTGAATATAGTTGTGATAGTTAAATATTTTTAATCATATTTAGTTTATTTAAATTATATTAGTATTAATAAAAATGTAATTATCAAGTATATACTAATATCAACTTAGATAATTTGACGTAACATACTGGATTAATGTAATATGATAGATTATGCATTTGCGAGTTTCCTAGATAATTGGGATAATTTTCATATAATGAGAATCAAACATACCTACATTGAATTAATATAATTGAAATTGTATTAAGCAGCAAATTTAATTTGATTATAGTTTAAGTTTAGTGTATGGCTTTATTAATACAAATGATATTAGTATTTAATAGTAAAAATAATAATAATAATTTTATTTGTGTTAAAATAAGCTGTAGCTCTTACACATCTCTGCTATCTGCACCTCACTCGTATGTTTGTGGTGTGCGATAATAGTTCCAAACAAACATGTGGGAGCTATATATAATAATATAAAAAAGTATGTGTACATATATAATTTAAAATTATATTGCACAATTAAAATATAGATCTTAAGTAAATATAATAATATACAAATTGTATAACATTTAAATGTTAAACATAGGCAAATAATAGATTATGAGACCAAATAAAATATATAAAACACTAAATACAATAATACAAAAACCTACAAATTAAAATTTTAAAATTTATTGGATAGACATTTGTTTATACTATAAATAGCCTTTTTAATAAAATAGATCTATATAGTTTTGTTAAACTTAATGTTTTGCGGAAGCAAATTATACAGCTTATGAACAAAATAGTAAGTGGAATTTTGCTATTTTTTATGTACGCAGTAAAAGAAATATCTTTTACTGCGCGACGCCGAATACAAAAAAGACTATCTAGAAGTAATGATTGGTTCCATGTTAATATTTCGTATGAAATTCTAGAATACAAATATCCTTAGTAAGTTGCGCTGCTCGAGGAAAAGTGTTGAATGTCTAAGTAAAAAAAATATTTTGTTTAATTTTGCGGATACCTTACTACCGTAAGAGTACTAATTGAATTTTTTTGGTTAGAATCTGTAGCATCTATAAACAAAGACCTCAAAACAATTAACTAAACAATGAATCTATATCTAAATCTTTTTCAATTTGTTTTCTAGGGGTTACAATCTCACATATTTTTTTCTGGAACGATCATGTTGTTGACATAGCATTGAAAGTATTTAGAAAACTAGGATTTTTTAATAGATGTAAAAAGGTTTTACTTGTGTTTAACATTTTTATGTATATAAAACTTGTATTTGTTTTATATTAAGAGCTGTTCGGATCATTGCCGATCCAAAATTGACTAATGACTTAGATATTTTACAACACAGGCGTATTGCTGCAGATCATTTGCATTTTCTATAGATGTTTCAATGGACATTGTTCAAACGAAATACAAGACAATTTGCCATCTTAACAAGTACTTACTTATAGTACAAAACTAGCTAGGAATTTTAACAAATATTGACTGACAGTTTAGAGATGTAGAACCAAAACTTTTAAGGTAAATTTTTTTAACTGTACTATTGACACATGGAATAAACTTTCAAATTCAGTACTTTCCGAGAAAGATAAGCCACTAATATTCAAAGACAATATTCACGGACCCTAGTGTGATAGTTTCAGCGAGTGTGGTTTTACTTGTTGAAGTTTAAAGGTATTTTTATGTTGTTATTACGTTTTAAAATATATTAAAAAAATGGAACATGTTTTCAGTTTTTAGAGCAAAAATAAAATTAAAATTTGGTTTTGTTATCATTCAGTGTTAGACGATTGGTTGAGAACCACTTAAGTATGTTTTCTAAACATCTATAGCTATTAAACCTTGCTGTTGACATTTGCAGATGCTATCACTAAAACTCTGCAAAACTTGATTTCAAAGGGATTAAATTGACTTACTTTTACGGAAACCATATTGATGTTTGTTAATCATGTTATGTGTCTAAATAACTGCAAATTTGCGTAATTTCTCAATTATTTTAAAGATAACTGGCCAATAACCAAGATATTGTTTTATAATTATTTGTTTTGGATTTGTTACTTTTTTTAAACACGTACAATGCATCCTAGTTTTAGTACAGGAGAAAAATGTGCTGATGTTAAGGAATGAATAATTAATTCAGTTAATGGAGAGATAATGACGTCTAAAACACACTATACCAGGTTGTTTATCATACCATAAATATCAAGAGCGTGAGAACTATTTAGGTTTTTAACAAATCTCTAACCCCGTTATAGCTGATTTTATAAAAAGTGAAATAAACGATATCTACTTGATGTAGAAGGCAGTTTTTCTTAAAGTTTTGTTGCAATGGTACTATAAAAATTGTTAAATATATTTAGGTAAATTTTACAAACATGTTCCGTTTTTTATCAATGTTAGTGGTTCTTATTAATTATAGAGTTTTGCGCATTTGCCTCAATTTTTTGTTGAATCACTTAACTGTGTCACTAGTTTTATTTGAGGTATGCAGAGCAGTCTTTTATGAAAAATACGTAGCAATAGAGCTTGATAAAGATTCTGTAAATAGTGACAATTTTGTAGCATATTATATTTTTTTGTTTTTTTTTATAAACTTAAAAATTTTACCAGTCATCAATTTAACATTTTGTTTACTTTGTTTTAGTTTCTTTTGTCTTGAGTATATTATTGCTTTTATCTGTTTTTCGATTTGGCACTAACGTCTTCTTCGTTCTTTATTGTTTTGCACTGCAGCATGGAAAAGCAAGGAGTTTAGTAATTTAGTATAAGATTTTTTGGAACGATTGTATGGTATTCTCAGATGTTATTTGTACAATGGCAATTAAATGAAGCTGACCGTGAGCCAGATCTGAACATTCTATAAAAACTAGCTTTGTTACACAAATTTTTGTTCTGATTGCAGTATGCCCATAAGTAAGTTGCTGCTCTGCTAAGGGGCCACTGTCTACAATTGGCTCTGTAATCTTGTTAATTAAAATAGAATGTCTGAGTAGAAATAATATTTGGTATATGAGAGTGTATGTTTATCTTCAAGGTTCTTTTAACTAAAATATGATTGTTGCTAGTTCTAGATTGAAAAAGTGAGTGATTTTTTTGTGAGTTGTATGAGATTGAATAATACTTAACAGTAAAACATGTTTATATGAACTTTTTTACTTAAAAATGTCTTTACTATTTCCTTCTATAACACTTACTATTCTCAGATCACCTTGTATACGAAGTATGCTAACAGGAACTACTTTTATTTCTAATGCTCATGAGATAAACTTATTTAATTCACATTTTAACGTTGTATATTTGTTTTCTGCTGGATTTTTGAAAATGATGTCTCTTACTTACTAATGCGTAATGCGGTTTCAAATATGCTCACAGTCGCAAATTTTTTTTCATTATAAACATAAATCCGGAAGAAATAAACTTTTATAAAGCACTGTCTCTGAGATTGTTCTTTATTGTCTATTTTTCATTTTAATGACAATATTATTAAGTAAACGGGTATAAAAATATTTTTTTTACAGAATTACAATAGATAACAGATTACGTATTTGGTAATTGTGTGTGATACAATTAGTTGCACAGCTATTGTTATTTTATTTGCGATTTTTAAAAATATATTAATTTTATACAAATTTTAGAAAACAAAGGTATAGAATACTTATAATCCATAAATTATGACAAAATAATTGGTTACACAATAGTGCGATCGGAATTAATTTGAATTCCTAGTTAATGTGATTTCAAATGTATTTATGATAATAAATACATGAAATTTAGTTCATGCCACATCAATTTTTGTATGATAATACATTATATTATACTATTTGACACCTACCGTTCTGTTCTGATTACACTTATAGGCTGGTTTATTCAGTAACAAAAAGTTAGTAGTAACTTACAAAGTTTACAATATCTTTCTGCACGTCTAATTAAACATGAAAGCTGTACAATGTTGAGATTACACTTTTGCAATAAATTAAAAGTTTTTGGAGGCGGTAAGTAGATTAGATTTAGCTGTCAGCATGCTGCTGCTAATATGTAAGTGCCAGCAAGTAGTTTTTTTTTGTAAAACAAGTATTACATTAATAAAGTTGTTTGTAAACTTATTCTTATCTAGGCAAATAGTAATAAAATTTGTTTATTAAGCAGCTTTTTATAAAATTGTAAACTATTTTATACCATTACAACATTATTTTTTTTTAAGCTAATATAGATTTACAACCCTCTTTTGCTCATTTGCATATCAAATAAGTTACCGACTGAATGTGCCGGATTAAATTAAGTCGGTCATTAAATACTTGACTGCAGTTAAAGGAAAGCGTTTTATTTGCATTTACATAACATAATTCAGTTACTATCTAATCTAATAAGACTAATGTTATTCATTAAAAACGGTGAGTATTTTGAATATAATGTTTTGAAAATATTTAAGACCTCTAGAAAATATTATTTCATTATATTGTTAATAATGCGGTAGGTATTACAAGTTGTAAAACATTTTACTGGAGAGATACTTTAAAGCTTGGAGCTATTTAAATGCAAATTTATTACAACTTGACTGGTTTTAAAATCAAATTATGAAACGTTATATTGTTTTCTATTTACATGTATTGTATACATACTGTACAAGTCGGGGGTTGGTTTATTTTTTTAATTGTTTGAACACGTAGGTTTATTTTGTAAATAGCAATTATTAATTTTATAGCAATCAACATATTTTAAAAATTATATGTGAAATAATAAAACAATTTACAATGTGTTTTATCACAAATTTATTCTCACAAACACATTACCAGTTTCTGCTCTATTAGAGACTTTTACAGATGTAATAACTTTAATTTAATTAATTGTAGTAAATTTAATTTAGGTCTTTTTTGTAAATTATGTAGAATGTTTACGTTTTTCAATTTTGAGAAAGTATGTTGATTTTTATGGACGTGGCAAAAGTTGAATCTGTTTTATTATTTTGAAATAATCTTTTATGTTCTTAGTACCAGGTAATAAAATTCCTGCCTGTTTGTCCTATGTATACTCTTGTACAATCTTCACTTCATTGCTACCGACTCTGCCTGAGCTATTACTCTTATTCAAGATGAGCGTTTACCGAGTTACGCAGCTTGGGTTCTTGGTGTTTGAAGGTATAGTGTGCACAGGGCCGTAAAACGGTTTTGCAAAACACGAGATTACATTAGAAGAGTTGGGTAGACAGACAAAAAAACATTTTTTAACCTTACAAGTTTTATGAATCCTGATTACTGACAAGTTGAAATTTTTACTTAGGTCCTTATAAAGCTGTCATTGAGTATAGAGAAGCTTTGGACAAATTTTTGCATAGTGCAATTTTGTGCCAAGAATCAGTTTTGGTAGTGGCTCAGTAATAGTGTCGGGTGGCATTAGCTTAAAAGTTAAATAAAAGTTAGTGCTTGTTAATGAAGAAGCTAAGACAACGGACAGGTATATTATAGAAGTTTTGGATTTACATGTAAATCTTTTTGTTTTATTTATTGATAATATTTAATGTTAATGATTGTCTTTACACTGCCAGAATTGTCAATGAATATTTGAACAAAGTATAAATCTACACCATAAATTGGGCTGCAAGAAATCCTAATCTAAATCAGATTGAACACGTTTGGGACAATGTGAGATCACACGTTTGAGCTTTAATTTTTGCTGCTGCAGATATGAAAAGTTAAGTGCAGAGCTATTATGTAAATAGAATGTTTTCTTGATTCGATAACTTTTTATGAATTTTGATTTTGTTATTAGATCTTTTTCTTTATGCAGCGCATTTGTTGTTTTTGGTTTGTGAGTTTTGAGATTAAAAGTGTGTTTATTTATTTATATTTTGTCCGATGCTTGACTTGTTTGTTGCAGCCACTACAACTAAGTGTAGTGGTGGTAGTAAAAGTAATACTTTGATGAATGTTGTAGGCGTTGTTTTTATTGCTTGGTATTAACAGATAAGTTAATCTCTGTTCTTGATAGGTCTATTTAACACCGTATATAGACATCTAGATTTTAGTTTTGTTATACAGAGTATTAATATGGCTTATGTAGTTACTTTTTCCAATTAAATATTTTACATCTTTGATTACCAGCAGTTAAATATTTGGTTTTTTATGTCTTGTAAAAGGGATTGCTGTTTTTTCTGGGTTTACTTTTACTACGTGTTTATTGTACTTATTTACTGTTATTTTACATTGCTTCAGAAGTCTTGTTTGAAACGAGTTGATGGGACTAACGGCTTACTAGGTGACTTTTGAATCACCCTGGTCGATAAAGAACAAGTTATTATTTTAGTCATATTTTAGGAATTGAAACTCAGACTTTCAGCGTGCTACACTAACGTTCTATAACTGAGCTATCTCATTGTTTGAATTATTTCGTCAAATTTCTTGTTTACAAGGATAGTGAGATATTTGGCGTAACCTAAAGCAAAAACTACTACATTAGAAGTCAAAGCACACTGCCTTGTGGGCACCCGCTTGTAACTTTGTTCCTACAATCTTTATATATAGTGTTTTAGTTACAATTTGATTTTTGAGCATAGAATTGACCTAATGTTACACAAGTAGGTATATTATTTGTTTTTTTATTGTCATTGAAATGGATTTTAAAGTAGTGACATCAAATGCCTTTTTGATGTTCAAAAAAACACCCACAAGAATAAATTTTATGGTCAAACTTATAATATAGTGCTGTATTTAGCTATAGAAAAAGATTACAAAGTGTGAATTTATAGCTTGACTGTTAATAGACTTTTATGTAAGTTATCTAAAAGGTTTTAGTACGTGCACATACATCTTGTTAAGTTGCATATAATCTATAAAGATGGATTATTTGGAGATTAGATGCCATTTTTATAAAAGATTATGGTTTTTTATTTTTATTTAAACATATTATTAAAAGACGGCATTTAGGCAACAGCTAGAGACTTTATGGAAAATTGCTCTGATTGCCAGAGAGAGTTTACACTTATTTGTGCAAAACAAACTAAGAAGATATATTAGAGTTTGGACATTATCTGTAAAACCTTTGTACGGTTGACATGTAAAAATCACGTTTATTTTCTAAAACTTTGCTACTACTATTAATTAAAAGGCTATTTGAGAAGCAGAAAGACATTTTTTGATGAATTTAGAGGATGTTACGTTACCGCCTGCGTTGACAAGTTAAAGCCTGCTTACGTGATGGCCGTTATTTTATTTAAAAAGAATAGTAATTTTAAATTATAAACAAGACTTACCCAATTTTCTAAGCATATTGCTAAATAGTAATATTGTAATCAAGCAAGATTGCTGAACGTTATTATTTATCAAAAAAGTAACAAGAACGCAAAGTTTTGTATTTTGTAAATCTTTATGTAGCAAATTTGTTAAATTTAAGTAAATTATTTTTGTTACAAGTTTTGCTAGAGAATTGTCAGAATTGCTACACTAACTGATGTGATGACAGTTTATATTGTTAGTAAGCAATCAGTTCATAGCAATACACGTAAAAAAAGTAAATAATTAAAAAATTGTCTATCGACATTTCATAGTTTAATCCTTTCTAAATGTACTGGTAAAAAAATAAATTGATTATCAAATTATTTGTAGAAGCAGCGATGATGGGAAAGTTGTCATTTTTGTTAAAATACTCCAAATCAAGGTAGCGGTTGGTATGCTCTTAATGTTTATTAAATAAACTGATATGGTACGTATCTAAAATATGGTACATATGTTGTTTTTTTCTACATCCTGTTGGTTTTTTTGATTGCAAAACACTAAAAGTTTTATAAAAAATAAATCACCCGGGTTTTTTTGCAAAAAATTACTTAATGATCCGATTTTTTTGCATCTGAGTGTATACTATTGTAACTTTTAACTCATTTTGCAGTTTAGTGATAAATTAAGGAAATTTATTTAAAATAAATGTTTATTTAAAATAGGAAAAAATCCTTATTTTATTTTGTTTTTCAAATGAGTTAACAATAATAAACTACGAATAATTAAATTTTATTTATAAATGTTATATTGAATTATTACGGAAATGAGTTTACAAAATTCAAATTTATTGTTAATTTTTGTAAAAAATTGAATAAGTGCTTGATATGATTTCAATTATTTCATGTCAAGGATTGTTTGCAGTATTATAACAATTTGTAATATAAATGTTGTATAATTCATTCACCAGAATTTAAAATATTGGCGGAAATCATGATTGCAGATACTTTAAATTACATCAATTGAATTCTTTGAATAGATAGCTGTATTTAAAAATAATATATTTCTATTTAATTATTGATTTTTATATAATTTTTAACTTATTTTCTATTATCTCAAATTTATTAAATGTGTTTAATTTATTCCTTAAAAATAACTAGTATTCTTCTTCTATGTTTTTTGTAAAATTGCTTGCTTTGCTAACATTAGGATACAAATTTTCAAAAGTATATTTACTAGAAAAATATTGATATGACCTTAAATTTTAATATTAATTTTGTATCATATATTATTATTTAAATGCGGAAAGAGTTAATTATCTTTGTAACGCTAGTTAAATAAACATTAGGAAGGTTTGGTAAAATATTGCCAGATTTGGTGCATGCAACTTTTAATTTGATTTGTGTCTGACCGTATATAAGCTGACCATAATATAGGAGATCATCATTAGATTTGTTGACAAGCATCAAGTAACAATTCCAATTTATAAACATGAAATTTTATATTGCAATTTTTGTTGTAGCCGTAGTAAGTGGCAAACAGGTAAATATTTAAAATATAAATACTTACATATATAGATACTAGTTGGAAATTTATTAACCTAAGATATACAAATTATGCAAACATATATTGTTGAGATTTCTTTTTTTAATAATAGACAAGGCGTCTATACAAAGTATAAATATATTATAATATATAAAACGTTAAAAAGATTTTTTTTAATTAGTTGTATTTAATTATATAATTATTTTATAGGCTCTTACTAATGAAACTAAGGAACAATTAAAAGAATTAGTCAAAACATGTATTACCAGTTCAGGTGTGGATCTAGCTTTGGTAGAAAAAAGCAAGAAAGGTGTGTTTGACGATGATTCAAAATTCAAAGATTTTACTTTCTGCATTTACAAAAAATCCAATTTTATAAATGACGCTAACGAGTTTCAAGTGGAATCTATAAGAGAACAAGTCACAAATTATTTTGATAAAGACACTGCTACTAAATTTATTGATTTGTGTGTACAAAAGCCAGCCGAAACTGCCGTTGAAACTGCGACCGCTTTGAATAAATGTTTTTATGCTAATTTTCCAGAACATTTGGAAACTGAATTGTAATTATATTTAAATAAATATTTTAATAAATAGTGTTTTGAATTTATTCTAATAATATATGTATACATTTAAACAAAAAGATCTTAAAGATTGTAAATTGAAGAAGAACATTGGTTTAATTTTCTTGTTTTTCAAACCTTGGTGCAAAAGTAAAAGTGCATACATAAAAGGTATAATATTATTTATTTTTATTTTATGTAAATTGTCATTCAGACCAATAATATATCAGGCACATTGATCTTGCTTCTCAAGCATTGACACAAAAGTAAAAGTGCATACATAAACGGTATATTAGTAGTTATTGTGATTTTATGTATCTACTTAAAACTGTAGGTCCTTTGTAGTGTAAGTTGCCAGCGTTGCGTGCAGAGATGGAGGCCTATATATCTAAGAAAAAAAAGGGGATACAAAAACGGCTGATTAAGAAACACTGATGAAAGGTATACCCTGCAACACTAGTGTATGTGTCTCAAACCGGGCGGAGAAGCAATTTGCATAAAACGCATCATTTGTCAAACTTAAATAAAATTATTGCATTTTTATTTAAGTTTAATAAAACTACTTTCAATTATATTAAAAAAAAAAAAAATTATTAATAACAATTTGAGCTTATTAACTTTTAACTGCAGAAAGGTTGAGAGCTTGAAAGATATGATTTTTTTAATCATTTCTTTCCCGTAAAACATATTTCAATGTAATACTAAAATATTAAAGCAAGACTTTTTGTCTATATAAGATTAGTAAGTAATTATAAAAACCACAAAAAAGTGAAATTTAAGTCATCTTTCTCTTGCTTTTCACCATGGCGGTTCTAATTCTGCCATCTGTCCCTGTATGCACTTTGGCAACTCTGTTTTTTAACCAATGTAATGGTGGCACATTATCTTTGTTGATTAGTATTAAATCACCAATTTTTAATTGTACTTCATTCTTTTTTTTTTCACTTGGTGCGAGTTTGACGTTGCTTTAAGTTCAGAAGTGCTGCCGGATCTGATCGAGATGTTGAAACTTTGAGAGACGGTTCTCTTTTAAGAATAGTTATGACGGTTCTGCTAATGAGGTAAGCTGGTCTTCAATTAAAAAATGACGTGGGGTCAACTCTTCTCTGTCTGTTGGATCTTCCGTAGTGCGCATTAGAGGAGTTTAGGATTGCTTCAATTTGATTGAATTGCTTACTATGTTTTGTAAATAAAATTTTATAAATTTTACGGCTGTTTTCTATAATCCCTCAAAGTGTGGAGTTCTAAATGGTATGAAATGCCATTTAATGATCTGTCTTGTTAAATTACTCAAAATGATTGTGTGGTTTATTTCCGATTCAATTAGGTTTTTTAATTCTTGTAATTTTTGATTGGCTTCATTATCTGAATACAGGTTACTGATTTTTTCTCGTTGCCAAAACTAGCTGCTAAAAAGGATTCAGTTGTTAGTATTGTTGTCAACTCCAAGTGGATAGTCTTTGTAGCCATGCGTACGAATACTGCGATGTTCGCCTTTGCTGTTTTCTTGCTTTTTGTAGTTTTTTCTTTTATGTTTATAGGTCCACAATAATCCACGCCGGTATTTATAAATGGCCGGCTTTGTTGTACTCGATGATTTGGCAATATTTTCATTTTGATTTTAGTTATTTTTGGTTTAGCATGGAAACACTTTTTCTTCCAAGAATCCATTATTTGCACCGAATTGTAGTTAACGTTGATTGGACTCCAGCATGATGTTGCCATTGGTGGGTATTGTGGATTATTAACTGGTTTGATCAAATTAGATTAGTGATTTCTGCAAACGGCTACCTACTTGTTTAATGTTATTTTCGTCTAAGAATGGGCCTATGCGTATGCATTTTGTTATCTTTGAACATTATAAAATTATTCAAATTTTGAGTTTAGTTGAGTGATAACCATACTCACGATACTAGTAGTATTTCTTTCCGGTAAAGATTTAGCTTGTGCAAATTTTCTTGTAGGCACTATAGCTTATTGGATATGAGTTTAGAAGCACTGCTGCTTTGTGATTTAAGATCTGCTGGATTTTCTAGTCCAGATATAAGTCTTCAGTTATTGGTATTTGTTATTTCTCTGATTGTAGCAACTTTATTGTTTACAAAAATCTTGAATGTTTTGTCTTTAGCCTTGATCCAACCTAGCACAATTGATGAATTGGTCTAATATGTAACATTTTTTAATTTTTTTTATCAATGTCTGGATTATTTTTTGCATTAACTTGGCTAATAGAAATGCACCACATAATTCTAATGATGGTTGACTTGAGAGCTGTTAACCTGGAATTTGAGCACCGTAATTCTATTGATGATCCTGTCATAGAATAAGTTTTGACTTATAATGAAGCACTATATGCATTATTGCTGGCATCGGAAAATCCATGTAAATTAAATTAATCACAATTAATAGTGAAAATATATCTTAGAATTGTTAATTGGTTTAATAGTTTCAGCTTGTTTTAAAAAGTTGTTTATTTTGTATAAATGTGAATAGGAACTGATTTGTTCTATGATAACTGCATTTGCCACACATTTTGCATAAATATTTTGGCTGATAAAACCACGGAGACCTAGTGGATTAAATGTTTGAGCGATTTGTGATAGGATGATTCTTTTAGTCAATTTTGTAGATTTTAACTTGTTGGTGTTTTCAAATTAGAAAGCATCTTCAGTTGTTGCTTATTGAACGCTTAATGTTTTAGATAGAGTTGTCAAAATCTATCATGTTGTTATAACGTGAAACAAGTAGAGACAAATCATTAAATTTCCATTTTTTTAATTCAAATTGTGCACACTGTAAGATTTTGATCAATTGTTTTTTGGTTTGTTTCTAAACTTCTATATTCTCAGCGCCTGTAATTAGGTCATCTACGTAAAAATCTCTTAAGATTACCTTAGCCACTATTGGGTGTTGAACCTTGGATTTTTTGCTACTGTTTGCAAACACTTGATAGCTAAATATGGAGCTAAAGATGTGTAACTTTTTTGGTTGGGACGGATGATCTCTCCATAAAATTAGGTAATATTTTGAGTCTTTGGAATAAAGTAATATATGCCGATACATTTTGGCAATATATTAAGTCACAACATAACCTTAATAGAATGATAAATAGGTCATCTTGTAACCGTGGACCAATCAGCAATTTATCGTTAAGTGATATTCCTGAATTGGTTTTGATTGTATCATCAAACTCAACTCTTAGTTTGGTAGTTGTGCTTTTTTTTATAACACCATGGTGTGAAAGATTAAAGTGTTTTCTGATCATTGTCTTCAATCAATCTTATGTGACCCATTTTTATGTATTCTTGAATAAATACAGTATACTTATTTTTATACGTATATTATAAGCCTTTAGCAAATTTCAATTTTTTTTTCCGTTTTAAATCTTGATTTGTGTTTGAAGAGTTGGTTTTAATGGTAGTTTTACAATAAATTTGCCGTGCTTGTCTTTATTGGTATGAGTTTTAAAATGTTTTTTACAATATTGTTTCAATGGTGTAAGGTTGGTCAGATTTTGGACTTCTTCTAAATTGCAGAATTTAAACATTGTTATTTTCATTGATAAATTACAATATGACGATGCTGGAAAGTATTCGGTTTGACAACTTTCGGCAATTATCAATCCGAAGTGTTTTTTTGCAGTTATGGATATTGATCTGTCGGTGCAATTTGACCGATACATAAGAGCGAGTTGAACAAATGTATTCTAATTAATAAATCGATTTCTGATCAAATACAAAAATGCAGGTCTGTTAACGCTATATTATCTGGCAATTTCATATCTTTGATATTGATTTTTGTATGCGGAGTTTTTGTAATTTGTACCTTCAGTATCACTAAACAATTGATTGTAGCGGTGCATGAGTTTAAGCGTGATTGAAAGTTTGTTGCGCTTTTTCTTGTAATGTTTGTTAATGCTTTAATTGGTCTATAAACCAAAATATTTATTTTAGACGTGTTTAGGTTACATAAAACCTTTGCTATCTTCAAGAAGAATTATGGCAGTTGAGAGAAACATGTGCAGGTTTTATTGGTAGTAATACATGATGAGCATTAGTTGGTTCTTCATATTAGTTGTCAGTATGCAATAGTGAGTGATGCATGTTCTAGTTCTGCATTGATTTACCTTGTGGTTTGGTCGAAAATAATTACTACAAAGTTTCTATCTGTCAATAATTTGCAAGAATATTGGACATTGATTAAAGTAGTGATTTCCAAGGCATGATGGACAGCTAATTGGTTTTACTGCTGCTAAGGCATTAATGGTTCTAAACTAATGAGTTGTCTTAGATTGAAAGTGTTGTTTTGATGGTGGTCTCATGGATAATTGCAGACTTTTAGGCATTTATTGTTAAGAAACTGTTTCAATTCATTGTACGTAAGAAGCTTTGATCTAGATAATGATTTTTCCCAGTCACGTTTGGTTCCAAAATCTAATTTTGTAAATATGAAGTAAATTAGAATTTTATCTCATTGATTAATTGGTTCTCTAAGATAGTTGAGAGCATTTATTTTCTTTACATAAAATTTTTACTTGTGGTTGGAAAGATAATAGTCTATAAGGATTAATTCCTAATGCGCAAGTCAATTATTAACTTTAAATTTTGGGTTGGGTAAAAAAGTAGATTGCATTGAAAAAACTATAAAAGCTTAAATATAACATTTATCTAAATCTTTCAATTCATATTACTTGAGTTGTATTTAAGAAAGTTTTTGATATCTTAATGCATCACAATATATTATTTACATTTGTCATTTTTTTATGTACTTATCATCACAAATTTAGTTATAGCATAAATAAATAAAAGTATTAGAAAGCGTTGAGCAGTAGGATAATCGATTGATGAAATTCAACTTGGAGTAGATTAATTGATGAGACTGCGGTTAGCTTACAAAATCTGATTTGTTACTCTGATAGATGTTTAAAATAAACGGCCTTATTTGGCAATAATATGCTTGAAAAAGATACTTCCAAATGTGCGTACCTGGTAGTTACAATCTACAACTTGTTTGATCTACCTAACACTATGCTGTTCTGTACCATTGACTCAAATTTGACTATTTTGAAAAAAATATTTATTTTAAACCTAATGGTTTGCAATCCAGAGATTAATAAAAACACATACCGAATAACTGAGTTTGTGAAAAAAAAAATTTTTATTAAGTGTAAAGAAAAATTGTATTGTGCAAAACAGTTGTTTAGTTCTTCATTTAAATAATAATATGTTTTGAGTTTGTCAGCGTTTTTAAAGAGTTATGCAATCATAAACGCAATAGAGTAATAAAATTGGCTTCAAAAAGATTGTCATTTTGTGATATTGCCTAACTAAGTGGCAACTCGATGTGGAACGACATACAGCTCTTATTTGCGGGGTGATAGTATGAGGAGTTGTTTATGGAAGTAAGTCTCTTTTAGTGTTATGTCCACAAACATTGCTACAACCCACACGGTTGTAGAACCAACATTATTATCTGAGAAAGTTCAAAATTCTTATTTTTTAACAGATTAATGCAAAGCCGTTTACATCTAGAGTTACTACTTCTTGAACTAGCTAATGCTGATGTGTATAGCTATCTTGTTTTCCAGACTTATAAAATATTAAACATGTGTGGGATACAACCGATAGAAAATTATCTTCAGCTACCTTCACTCACTTTACCTGATTTTTAATTTAGTTCCTCAAGCTGAGATTGACAATTTAAGTACTTCAGAAATTCTGGTGGTAAAACTCATTATTAAAATAAAAGAAAAGTTTATCATGGTTTTTAGTTGACATTTTAATTATTTTTTAGTGCGACTAAGTTACATATATTTTTTATAAATATTGAGCTTTTACTTTTGTCGTTCTGTATACATCTAAACATAAGTTGCTTAAATGACTAAAAGGAGCATTAAGAAAAAGAATTAAGAATTTGTATTGTTTTCAGTGCAAGTACGATTTTTATAGTTTAATATAATTTTATGGTATAAGTTTAGATTGGTGGTTTTAAAAGCATGTAATAATTAAAGTAGTGAATAAAACTAATCATTAAATGAATATTGAATATAAATCATTTTTAACTTGTAATTAATTTTGCTGAAATACAAAAAAATAATAAAATTTATAATAACCTTGTTTGTGTAAAACTTATAATTGCTATTTCAAATTTATAATAAAGTAATAACAATACTCTATTTTGTTTTGCCATGGACTTCATTAAAAATCAGTTGGAAGCTACTTTAATTGTTGTCCAGTTGTGGAGCGGGGATTGGGTCATTTCAATTTACTTCGTGAAAATATTAGTTACGTTTGGTTGATTAGAGATAGCCCATAATATAAATAACATTATCAAGAAATGTTTCTAGTATAAATTGACTTTAGTGCATTTTCGTTTGTCGTCCACAAGTACCAATATTTACATTTTTTTGTATATTGTTCAAAATAATTTGATTCTTATAGATTTTTTTATTTAATACATTGATTTATTTAACTTTATTTTTATTGTTTTAATATGATTTATTTAAATCTTAATTGTGTCTGCCTTTTATACATTGTTGTAATTTTTGTTTATTTTATCGTTTTGTAACGCTGAAAAATAATCTTTTAGTTGTTAAACGTTTTTTGTTGTACGACCTTTATTAGTAGTTTAACACGCATGGGGATTCAGGGCCCGTATGCCTCTTTTTCTTGAATCTTTCATGCGCGATCGCAATTTTAAAGTAAGGATGGGAAGCACTAACTCGAAGACATTATGTCTAGAGAACGGTGTTCCCCAAAGGTCGACAATCAGCGTCATCCTTTTTGCGATTGCGGTTAATGATATTGCGGCTTCGGTGGTTACACCTGTACAAAAATGCCTGTACGTCGACGACTTGGTGATCTACATGGCGGGAGATACCATCCCTGCCATAACACGTTAACTCCAGATCACCATAGACGAAGTGGACAGAGAGGCAGAGGCAAGAGGTTTTTGCTTTTCTACGACGAAAACCTCGTGCGTGCATTTTTGCCGCCTCAGAAGACCTCACCGGGACCCCGCACTTGTCTTGCGGGGTTCCAGAATCACGTGCGTTGAAACAGTCCGTTTCTTAGGGCTCGTGCTCGATAGGACCTTATCCTTTCGGGCACATATTGATGAATTGGTCACAAAGTGCAAAAAAGCCTTGAACGTGATCAAGTGCTTGGCCAACATCAACTGGGGTGCGCGGAGAGAGGTACTGTTGCGGCTGTACAAAGCTCTGGTTTTATCCAGGGTCGACTACGGCTGCGCGGTATACTCATCCGCCAGAAAATCCCGGTTGAAAGCCCTAGACGCAGTCCACAACGCAGGCATTAGATACGCCACGGGAGCATTCCGGACAAATCTCGCACCGAGTCTTTGCTGCGAGTCGGGTGTACTCCTTCTAGCTGCTCGTCGCAGTCGCCTTGTACTCACGTACGCCGCGGCGATGCGAGCAAAGAAGGGTCACAACAACCGACTCATATTTACCGCCAACGAAACGCAGCAACGTAAATACAGACTCAGGCCTACCGTCAGTAGGCCGGTGTGCGTCCGAGCGCAGGAGCTAGAGGAGAGTCTCAACGTTAATTACCCGATGGTATTTGAGGTCGGTTCTGGCGAGTTTCCACCCTGGCTGTTGCCGAGGGTTATAACTCGTCTTGATCTGACCTCCAAGAGCAAACGAGGAACTTGCCCCGACGTCTTGAGGAGCAAGTTTCTTGAAATCGTTGCCGAATACCCAGACTCTCCGCGGTTGTATCCGGACGGTTCGAAAACGGATCGGGGAGTGGGAAGTGCCTTTGTTTTAGACGGTACGGCCCATTCATGGTCTCTCCCTAAAGAGGCTTCCGTGTACACCGCAGAATTACATGCTTTGCATAAAGCCCTGCTAAACTGTGAGACGTCATCTCACAGTTCGTTCCTCCTTTGTTCCGACTCGCTGAGTGCCATCCTGAGTATACAGTCTATGTACTCGGTCGATCCGCTGGTCCAGCTCGTACAAACTTTGATATTCCGCCTGGCCGGGTTTGGACAGAGAGCTATCTTTGTCTGGACACCGGGTCATGTGGGTATCGAAGGCAACGAGCTGGCCGATAAAGCCGCCCGTCAACTACGGACAACATTCCCGTAAGACCCGATGATCTCAAAGGTTACGTCATATCGAAGGTCATCGAGGATTGGCAAAGAGTATGGAACGGCTTCGAGAGCAAATTAAAGGAAATCAAGCTCTCTGTGACGGCATGGAAGTCGCCGGTAGATCTCAACAGGAGAGAGGAGGTTGCCCTATGTCGCTTGCGCATAGGTCATACCAACTTGACCTCTTCGTATCTCCTGACCGGCGACGAACAACCAGAATGCCAAACATGTCACGACCCTCTAACGGTGAAGCACATTTTGGAGGAATGCCGAGCCTACCTTCCCCACCGTAATCGGCTCGAGCTCCCTAACAACGTGGCGTCTATTTTATCAAATAGAGAAAAGTCCATAGGAAGGTGCGTCCAGTTCTTGAAAGACGCAGGACTCCTCAAACAGGTGTAACCAAGTTTTTGTGTTGTCTTATAATGATTTTGGTGTTAACTTATTTATTTATTTTTATTGATCAGTTTGTGTTGTTGAGTTGTTTAAAGCATCGTAGTCTTTTACAACTTCGGTGCAATCTGTGATATTAGGTTTAGTTAGTTTTTAGGGTAATATTAAGCTAGGTTGTGATATTAGGTTAAGTTGTGATATTAGGTTTAGTTACTTTAGTTTTTAGGGTCTGGCATCGAAGCATTTTACAGCTTCAGTGTCATCTGTGATATTAGGTTAGGTTAAATAGTAAGTTTTGTGATATTAGTTTTTTTTTTTTTAAATTTAGATTTTAATTTAAGCAACTGTGATATTAGATTTAGTTTTTATTTATTTATTTTATTATTTAACCATTTTAATGTGTTGTTTTGTCTCCTCAGGTCTATAACCTGAGGTTGTTATTATTATTAAAATAAATAGCTAATGACCTTAGTAGTCGACGCTAAAACACAACAAAAAAAAAAAAAATAATAATATTTATTGACGGTTTTAAACTTTTTAGGAAAAAGTACATTTTGAATAATTTACATAGTTGTAGTGAGTAATTACAATAATATATAATTAAAACATTATTGAAGTCACGTTAGTAAACATAACTGTTTAATAGTTAATGTGATTTTATGTAAATTGTCTCTTTGAGCAATGAGATACTAAGGCACACTGATGATGGGCGCATACCTTGAAACACGAGTGTATGTGTCTCTTACTGAACGAAAAGGCAATTTACATAAAATACAGCATTTATTAATTTTAAATGATAAATTTGTTTTGGTTATCCGATTCAAATAAAACACATCAAAAATGCCGTTGCCTGTCCGTGAAGGATTAAACTGTACTAGAGTTCTCCTTCACACACAAACAGTTCAACGTTTTTTTTTTTTAATAGGGGACATTGCGGTACTACCAAGAATTATATTCTAGTAGTCATTGTACCAAGAAACAACACAATGTTTTAAATGTACTTAAATTAAAGCTTTTGTTAGTTCTGCTAATAAAACCTTGCATGTTTATGCTTCACTTTTTAAAACTTGTATATGATTATTAAAATTAAGATTGGTATCAAACAAAACTCCTAAAATTTCAATTTAAAAGATCATTTGCAAATAATATTGCACACATTATTAACAAAAATTAAAAACAAAATAAAACCACAATGAGAACCTTGCAGTATATCCGATAAAACATTAATATTGTTAAATATTGTGTTCATAACTTTTACACATTCTCTACGTTTTCCAAGAAACAACAGTTGATCATTTCTGAATCCATGTTACTTAGGTAAAATCACTGAAATGTATAACAACCGAAATGCTCACGCAAGTGAAGGTTTGCTTTAGAATTTGGTTTTAATTGTAGAACGGCACGATTTTTTTAACAATCTAATAATAATATTTTTAATTTATTATTAATAATTAATATGGTTATGTTCTAAAGTTAATGTAGTTAGTAGTAAAGTTTTTTTTTACATGACATACATAACATTCAACTTTAATAGAAACATAATTTTTATCTCATTTGCGCAAACTATAAAAATGGTTTAATTTAGCTAAAGTTCTGAGTTATTACAAACGAGTAGTGTTTTATAGCTTGTTTTATTAACATGAGACAAAACATAAATAAAATTTTAAGATAATAATAAATAATGTTGGTAAAAAAAAACATTTGAATTTTGTAGCATAAATACAAAAAAAATTATTGTAATTATATAATATATTATAATTTAAATGCGGAAAAAGTTAATTATAATTGTACCGCTAGTTAAATAAATATTAGGAAACTAAACTATTGCCGGATTCCTTAGCATGCGATTTTTAATTTACTTTGCGTCAGACTATATAAGCTCACCGTAATACATGAGATTAACATTCATTGACAAGCATCAAGTAATACAAGCAAATTAAAACATGAAATTTTATATTGCCATTTTTATTATAGCCGTAGTGACTGGCAAAAAGGTAAATATTTCAATAAATAAAATGTTCAGTACATACTATATATTTCTAATTAAACTAATTCAATATAGTAAAAATTAATAAATTTTATGTTTTGTAGATTCTTACTGACGACGACAAAAAGGAGATAAAGGAATCAATTAAAACCTGCACTGATAGTTCAGGCGTTGATCTAGCTTTGGTAGAAAAGAATAAGACAAGTATTGACAATGATCCAAAATTAAAAGAATTCGTTTTGTGCATATACAAAAAAGCCAATTTTATTAATGACGCTAACGAGTTTCAAGTGGAATCTATAAAAGAAGTAGTTACTACTTATTTTGATAAAGAAGCTGCTACAAAACTGATAGAAACATGTGTAAAAAAACCAGCTGAAAGTGCAGTCGAAACTGCGGCCGCTTTTAGTAAATGTTGGAGCGCTACTTTTCCACAACACACATTTGAATATTGATTGTATTTGAATAAATAAATATATAATACTTAAACAAATTGATTTTTTATTATTAAAAATTAAAAATATTCTTGGAAGATAACAATCCTTATTTTAAAATTTGATTAAACTAGATAAAACTTACTATACAATAGTAAAATGACATATCAATATTAATATGATTGAAAGTATTACTATAAAAAATACGGTTAGTATTCAATGCGAGCCGACCTCGGTGTTGCAGAAACACTAGTTAATGGTATTGATTGTTCTGATTTGAATTTTTAAAATTCTTATAAAACATGGTTGTGACTTATTGAGAGTAATGCTTAATTTATCATTGTAAATAGTGTGATAGCTCAATGGTAGAGCACTTGCATATCATGCGAGCAGTCCGGGGTTTGATCCCCGAAATATGACTGAAATGATAACTTGCTCTATATCCACCAGCGTGGTTCGGAAGTCATGTAAAATAGCCGTAAAAAGCATAATAAGAATAATAATAAAAATTAACATATTTTCAATCAATAATTTTTTGCTAAATGCTTTTTTTTATAACTGTGAGGTTAATAATTGCGTTAATTTATTTAAATCCGTGTTGCATTTTGTTAATGACAGTTTTGTTTACAAAAAACTGTGGCGTGATAATTGTTTTTTTTAATATTGAACTTATTTCACTTACTAGACTCCAAAAAACTGCTCATATCCGTTATAAATCTTCAAGACGTTTTTTCCGATTGTAATGAGTTTCAATCAATTGATACCTCATGTCTTAGTATATGTCCATATAAGCAATATAATACTTAAACAGAATCAAGATTTAAAGTAACTCTAAACACTTTTGGAAGTTTGTTAATGACACTAGAAAATATTGATATTCCAGCTACAATGTATTTTAAACATCAAACTTGCAGTAATGGAGATGACTATGTTAATAGTTTTGCTTAATTATTTTTCTTTGTTTACGATACACAAATTCATCCAATTCTATTTTTTGATTTTAAGGAAAGGTATTACATAAAGCATCTTCAATTAGTCTGTTGGGTATATTTAAAGTGATTGAAAACCTTAAATGTAACTTTAGCACTGAACCGGACGGCGTTCCATCTATGCTGTTAAAATAATGTACGAGAATTTATTCAATTTCTACGCTTATGCATTTATTCTTTGAGGTTTCTTTTAATGAAGCTAAGTTTTCTCAAATTTGAAAACAAAGCTACATTACGCTTTTGCATAAATATGGAGCTAAAGAGGATGTTACTAATTATAGAGGTATGTGCATCCAGTCTGCTATTCCTTAGTTATTTGATTAAATTGTAACTGAACAAATACAATGGATGTGCAAAAGCATTTTAGTGAAACAGCAACATTTGTTAATTTTGTGAGGCTCGTTCTGAACTTACAAATTTTCTTTGTTACAAAAATGATATTTTAAATGCCTTTCAATTAAGAGTTTAAGTTGATTCTATTTACACATATTTTTTAAAAGGTTTTTTATTGCGTTAATTATAGAATTTTGATAAGCTTTGGGCTCTGGGTTTTCATAAATCTATTGTTGCGTGTTTGTCGAGCTTTTTGGAAAATTGTACTCAGCGTTTGAAAATTATTAACTTTTTACTACAATCAATTATTGTTTCATCTGGGGTTTCAAAGGATCATATTGTTGACCAATTCTGTTGTTACTATTTATTAATAATCTTTGTTATTCTATTAATTTTTTGTCTTATTATTATTTGCTATCAATCTTGAAATTTCTAGAAAAATATTATCTATCAATGATTGCATTAGTTTGCAAATGAAAATGATTTGGATTCTGTTCATTTATGTTGTATTATTAATAACTTATTGTTTAACGCAAATAAATGTTTTGATGATAAGCATCAACAGAACTTGAATGTTCTGGTAAAAAAGTAAATTGATTATCTAATAATATGTAGAAACAGCAATTTTTGTTAAAATACTATAAATCAAGGTAACGGTCGGAATCGTCTTAACTATATGGCTGCCTTTTTGATTTTTGCAAATTTAACAAATTATTATTTTTCTTGGTTTCAACGGCTTTTGATAATAAGTTCATAACTTAAAAAGAATTTATGAATGTTTTTGAGAAGTTTTGGACAAAATTAAATTAAATATTAGTATATTTATTAACAAATCAAATTTAAGATATATCAATGTGTTCTAAAGATTTAAATTCTTTCATTATTTTATTAAGCCATTTCTACTTCCATCTCTTAAAAACTACGCTAATTTATTAATAGAATTTTTTAATGATTTTTTATGTGCGGCGGCGAGAGTGTAATGTTTTCCTTCACTCCTACTTTTGAAACAACAAGAGTGATCATTTGGGTGACTCTTGCCGTCGCCCAAGTACTTTAGAAACGTACTCCAATTGTAGCTCAGAAAACAAAATTGTTTACACGTGCAAACCAATTTAAGATAAAGTGAACCTTAAATTTAAGTGTAATTTAGGAAAGGGTAAGATAAGCAACAGAACGGTGCAAACGGGCATAACTGCTTATTGCCAAAATCAGAGGTATAAGCCGCTTTTAATACTAAACTCAAGAACAATGCCGTATTTTAATGTTTTTCTTTTCTTAACAAGACAAGTTCTTGGGGTTATGATTTAAAATAATCATCCTTAGAACGATCATGTTTTTGATATAACTTTAAAAGTATTTCCGTACAATTTTTGCATGTTTATAAACTTATATACGTATCGAGTATTGTAAGAAATAATGAAATGACCTACTGAAACTACACTATTTCTTTAAACAAGCTATTTGAATTACTGCTAATCCACGAAGCTGTAAACCGAACTTGTGGGTTTTTCAATTAACGGAACCTACGTAAACAATATCTGATACGCAGACTATACTATGATTCTTACAGATATTGAAATTGACTTGAGGCAAATGATTCAAAAAGTAAATGCTAAAAGCATGTAGTTTGGCTTTGGCATCAACGTAAAAAAGGTGGGCAAAATGTACATCAAACAGGTAGTATTCTACACGTACCTGGGAACTCTGGTTAATGAACACTGGAACCATTAAAAATAAATTTTAGTGCAAAAAGAAGCTAGAGCGGTTTTTACATGAATAAGATAGCTGGCAATCTTGCGATATGGATTTCCAACTAAGATTAGGAATATTGCAATGCTATGTCTTTTTGATTTTGTTATATGGATTTATAGGAAATTGTTGCGAATATTTTTGGTTGACAAAGTTAGAAATGAAAAAGTACTGCATTGTATGAGTTAAGACCGCACTTAACTTAAATTATATTTACCAATATTATAAAAAAAGAAAATTGTAATTTTGAGATACATAACTCGCGGTAACAAACACGGTTTACTACAAAAAGTGTTAAAAAATGGAGGGTATCCTGTTTAAAGAGTCTCATTGGTTGAATTCTTTATAGCCGCCGTATCCAAGAATAAAATAGCAATGATAATTAGTAAGGAAAAGCTTCCGTAAGAAAAAAATACATTGTTAGTTTGCTACAAGTAGAAGATTATACAAAATACGTTCTAGAGGTGTATAGTCAAGTAATGAGGTTATTGAAGTAGTTCACAAGTGTTTAGCATGTATGCCAAGTAGACTGCGATGCTTAAAATTAAATTGTTTATACATAGGCTTTGGGAAAGTATATAGTTGTCTTTATAACGTTGATCCACCTTTTTGGTAATTGTCCTCTTAGTGATGTGTCCGAAATATTTATAAATAGATTGTTTTGAAAGTTGGTTTGTTTACTTGTTGGATAATAGGTACATTGGGTTTTTACTGTCTAGGGACGCAGGGTTCTTTGTTAACACCACACATTGCAATTTGTTTTGATATTCTGTTCTTTTACCGTTTTTGGTCATTTTACATCTTCTATTGATTTCTTTGAGTGTCTAAGTATATATGTTGGCTATCGACTCTATACTCTTTTATGTGTGTTATGTCGGGTCTGTTGTTGTTGACTTGGTTTAAAAATATGGTTTATTGGCAAAAGATTTTGCTTTTTTCCTTTAGTTTTTTTATCATTTTTTCTAGTTCTTCTGCTGTCAGTGCTAGTAAGACTGTGTCATCTGCGTACCGAAGATTATTTATAGGAATCTTTTGTATGACTATTTTATTATATTAGTTGTCTAGCACTTGTTGCATTATATATATATTATAATCTGTGTAAATAAAGGTGGGTCTTGAGTTTTTTTTTTTTTTTCAAATTTTGATGAGCTCCTGGCGGGATTAATCTTTGATGTACACTTTGATTCATTCTTCATTTCTGGGATGGAAGTGAAAAAATTGAAACCTTAATTTATTTAGGCTTAGATAATGGCGGTAATCTTAGTTATACATTACATTGTAATACCCAAGTTTGTTAAGTTAGGTTATGATGATTAGTTTGGCTAAAACACTACGGTTGATGGTCAATTTACAAATTTGTTAATTTGCTTATATTGGTTTTTATATTACTATACTAAGTATTTATATTAATGGTACTATACTATATAAGATGCAATATATCTCATATTTTTTTTAGAATAAATTAAAGTACATACAAAAGCAAATATACTGCACTATAAATTTTGCATATTTATCTGCAAACTATTAAGTGAAATTAAGTAAGAATAAATAGAACTGTTGCGCTAGTAAAAAACAACAGGCATCGTTAATAAAATGCTTCAAAATATGTATGTATTAATAATATTTACTAAATTGAATGTAACCTACGAATATGCATCACAGCCTAGAAATGTATTAAAAACATAACTCACGTATTTAAACAAATTGAGCCACCGTAGTGCATGTCTCTTAAAGATAAGTTGAATATTGTTTTAAATTTATTTATAATCTGCATTTTATTGTCGTCAGTGTAATAGTCTTAAGTAGCCACCCAGTTTTGCCATTGAATTTAAGAAGACTTTTATGTTGCTGTGAAACATAAAACAATGCTTGAATATTAAGTTTGGATTTGAAATAGCGGAAAACTATTCAAATGATATAATAATATTTGATAAATGAGAATATTTACTTTCTGGTGTTTAACTTAAAAATGCTTTAAACAATTGAGTTTACCAATGTGTAAAGTTTATTGACATTAAAATTAAAAACTTACGGTACGTACTATAAATATAATTATTAACACAAATGAGACAAAAGTTGATTTAATAATAATAATAACTAAGATATTGAAATAATTAATTAAATTCTAATAAAAATTAGAATGAAATCTTTTTTATATTAATATTTTCCTGTTTTTATTAAAATACTAATTATTTTTACAACAAAATAATAAGATTATCCTTGAGACTTTACAGAACGATTTGCGTTGATTTCATTTTGATGTGATCTGGCGTCTGACTATATAAGCTCACCGTAATATTCGAATGATCATTAGTATCTTTGACCGTCTTCCAGTAATCAACCTCGCTTGAAAGATGAAATTTTATATTGCCATTTTATTTGTAGCTGTTGGCACACAAGTAAATATTTAAAATTCTAATATTAATAGATAATAAAATTAAGAATAAATAATTATAAATGCTTAAGGTGCAATTATTTGATTTATTAAATATCAATATTTTTAGTAGTAAATTGTTTTAAATATTACTACATAATTTTTAATTTAAATATCTGGTGTACTACCTTAGTTCCTAGAGGGTCATTGTGCATGGGTTTAAAACTTGCTGGTGCAAATTTTCGTACATGTATAAATGAAATTAAAATTAAATAAATCTAATTTTTGTTTATTATTATTTAAGTAAAATTATTATTAAAAATATTTTAATTTTAATTAATAAAATTTAACTAATTTGAATTATTTTTTTGTTTTATAGGCTTATTATAGCGAAAAGGTTAAAGAAGAAATCAAAGAAACAATTAAATTCTGCACTGAGAGTACAGGCGTAGAGCCGGCTTTGGTAGAGAAGTCCAAGAAAAGTGTTTTTGAAGATGACCTTAAACTCAAAGAATTTATTTATTGCACGTATAAAAAATCTGATATAATTAATGAAGCTAACGAGTTTCAAATTGAAAAATTAAGAGAAGAAATTACCACAAATTTTGACAAAGAAGAAGCTACAAAATTAATTGCCGCCTGTATTAAAGAACCAGTTGTAAGTACTGCGGAAAATATTTTTGTTTTGACTAAATGTTTCCATGCCACTTCACCTGGAAAATTTGATATTGATTTTTAATTATTGTATTTAAATTGTTGAAATAAATCATTTTGTTATACAATTTGTTTTTCTTTTTAAATTATTAATAATAATAATATTTATTTCATTAACTAGGACATGCCTAATACATAGTAAAATAATGAATACATACATATTAATTAATAACTAACCTATAAATAACAAATTATCACACATAAATACATTAAAGTTTATAAAACACCATTTGTTATAATAAATTGTTTTAATGCAAATTTAAAGTTTTTAACCGACAATAATTTAGTAATATTATTAGGTAATTTATTAAAATCCATTAACACTTTATGGTATAAGGAAAGAGTATCATATTTAGTTGTTGAAGTATAGGCATTAAAATTATTTAATATTCTAGTATTATAATTGTGAATATCTCTATTAGAGCGAAATTTAGTCAATAAATAATTTGGAAGATCTCCTTTTAAAATTATGAAAACAAATGTCATTGTAAGAAATGTTAATCTGTCCGATACTGATAACCATTGTAGAGCACTTAATAAATAAAGATACTATTGGTGTGTACCTATTACAGCTCAATATTATTCTCATATCTCAATTCTGTAAGATTTGCAGTTTATTAACATTTGATTGTGGTAATAAATATAATACAGAACTACAGTAGTCAAAATGCGGTTGGATGATTGACATATATACTGTAATTTTTGAGTACGTTGACTAGTTAACAGATATTCTTGAGAAAAAGTACATTTTTTTTTAAATTTTTTTATAAATATATTCAAAAGGTTTTTGAAAATTTAAGCAATTATCAAGATTAAATCCTAAATATATTGTATGATCTACGACTTCTAGGCGTTCATTGTTATGTAAATGTTTATATTTAGCGGATCTAAATACGAAATTTTATGCTTTGAAGAAATAATTATTGCTTTTGTTTTATCTGTATTAAGTTTAAGTTTGTTTATTTTGAAATATCTGTCTAATTTTTGCAATTGTGAATTCAGTTTAAGAACAGCATCATCGAGACTATCCGATCTAACTGAAATTAGTGTATCATCCGCAAATAGGTTTAAAAAAGTATATTCTTTAATATTCAATATCATTTATATAAATGAGGAATAGCAAAGTTCTCAAGCAACTACCTTGTGGTACCCTAATTTCAACATCACATTCTTCAGATAAACTCTTGTCAATTTTTGTTTTCTGTTTTTGCTTTGTTAAATAATCGACAAACCACTTTAACGCGTTTCCACCTATGCCATAATATTTCAGCTTAGGAATCAACACCTTTATCTCAATTGTTTCAAATGCCTTCTTTAAATCTAGAAATACTGCGACTATGTATTGTCCGCTACATATATCTTCCTTCCAATGGGAGATAGTTAATTGTAGTGCAGATTCACAAGAATGATCTTTCAGAAATCAGGACTGGTTTTTCATAAATAAATCACTTCCCACAAAATATTTATATAATTGAGTTATTTACTGCAGTTGATATACTAGAATGTTTATATTCTCTAAATAATACTTTTAAATTTAATATAAAAGTTTTTATAGAAACAAAGTTACACAACTTTGTTATTGAATTTAAAAAATCATAGTTTGTCGTAGGTGAATCATTTATTTTATCATAAAAAGTAATTTCTGTTTTTTTTTTTTAATTTAATTAAAAAATAAGTTCAATTGTATTATAAAAACAAAAAATTTGGGTTATATAACTCTAACAAAGCGTTTGTACATAAGGGATTTGTCATATTAAAAATAAC
Organism: Tachinus rufipes; assembly: GCA_963932245.1. Classification (NCBI taxonomy): domain Eukaryota; kingdom Metazoa; phylum Arthropoda; class Insecta; order Coleoptera; family Staphylinidae; genus Tachinus; species Tachinus rufipes. The sequence goes on from OZ010743.1 coordinate 86,356,467, forward strand.
TTGCATATTTTAGTTCAATTTTATTGTTTTAACAGGCTATAGAAAATATTAGCCTAAAATTACTGTTTTTGGACAATTGCTACGTCTACGTTAATTATATACTAAAGGTATGTGTAGTAACTTGACTTGAAAAATTATTATCTTCTGACTTTATGGTTTAATTTTAACAAGCAAATTTATTTATTTTATTAATACATTTAGTGAAATGTAGATGGAGCTTTTTTTTATAAACAACTGTTGAAAGATTTACTCTATTGCAAATGTACAGTTATTTTTTCTTATGCTAAATTTTTTTAAATTTCAGCACTAGATGGAATTTTTGCTAAATTTATTTGAGTGAATTCACACTTGCAGAAATTATTACATTAGACTAGATTTAGGCAGTGAACATTGATCTTAAATATTAAGTTTCTGTAAATACTAAATTTAGTTTCCATGCGTCGATAGTACGGTTAAAAAAAGCTCTCTTAAAAGTTTTGGTTCTACAAACAAAACGTTGTTTAAAATATTTCATACATTTTTACAATCATTACATGTGAGCTTATAGCCTCCTGAGTAGTTTAGAGAAAGTTGACTAGTTTTGTGTTTGATTTAAAAGTATTTATTAATTTTTGTTTTTTGATTTTTTATATAATAATAATAATAATAATAATCTTTATTAGCCCAACAGAAATCCAAAAAGGGAAAAATATAATAAAATGAAATATAAGATATAAAATAGATATAAAATAGATATAAAAAATTATAATTTAAATATATAAAAGGTGCAATAATCATAAACAAAATAATAAGTACAAAACAACTACATACAGAGTGCACGAACAAGCTAAAATAAATCATCAAAATGTTTATTGCCATTTCGCGCCATGTGCGAAATTGGTGATTTGTTCAATATGTTTGTTCGTACAGTCTTTACAAAAAAAAATGTTAAAGTGGCAAGATGCTAGCCGTGGTACATGAAACTGTATTTTAGCAACTAATTCGGAACAATCAATGTTGTAATGAAGCAATTTGTATAAAAATGTTGCACTACATAAGTCTCTGCGATCAGACAGCAAAACAAATGTATGCTTTTTAAGCAGTTTACTATAATTACAAGGATATGTTTCTTCAGTTTTGAAGCATAAGTATTTAAGGAAGCGCCTCTGAACTTTTGCAAAAGATAGATTTGCTTAGAGAGGATACCAGATGATAGATGCATACTCAAGTTTGCTGCGAACCAAGGCAAAGTATAATACTTTCAATTAATCTAAGTCTGAAAATTCTTTAATTGATAGTATTAGAAATCCTAGTAACCTTAAAGCTGACGATACAGTTGTATTTATATGGTTGGAGAAAGTAAGTTGGGAGTCAAATAATACTCCAAGATCTTTTATTTCAGATTTCGTTTTTAAAGAAGTTGTATCAATATCATAATTTCTTAAAGTAGGAACAGCTTTTTGAGTATAACTGACAACGCAACATTTATCTATATTTAAAGTAAGTTTGTTTGCATCGCACCATTGAACTATAAGATTAAGGTTTTGATGTAGACAGTTAATATCATCTACACAATTAATAGCTTGATATATTTTTAAGTCGTCAGCATATGCCAGAACAGAACATGATAGTGAAGTAATCAAATTGTCTATAAATAGAACAAATAGTAGAGGTCCTAGGTTTGAACCTTTAGGAACACCAGAAGTAGACATAAAACTGCACGACTTAAAACCATTGTAAGAAACCATATTTATTCTACTATCAAGATAAGAGGAAAAAAAATCAATAATTTTGATGCAATTCCAAAAGTACTAAGCTTGTTCAGCAAGATATTGTGATCAATAGTATCAAGTGCACGGGAAAAATCGGTGTACATCAGTTTGCACATTATTATCCATATTTTCACACAAAAATTGTGTTAAGACTGTTAAGTTAGTTACTGTAGAGTGCCCTGGTAGAAACCCATGTTGTTGCCAGATAATTATCTAGCAACGACGAATCACCTTTTTTAAATACCGGATTTATAATAGCACTATTCCATTTGTTAGGAAATACACCGGTTTGAAGCGACAAATTAAATATTAAAGAAAGCGGTTTTGCCCAACTAGTATTGCAATATTTAGCCAAAAAGCTAAGAATACAGTCAACACTACAAGTAAATGCATTTTTTAAACGTTTGGCTCTAGCATTAACATCAGACTCACTAATAGGTGAATTGTATAATGGTAGTTGATTAGAAAGCATATCTGGGATAGTAGATAAACTTTTTGATCAATAAACTTTAGAAAACGCAACAGCAAAAGCATCAACTATACTTTGAGATGAAGAAAATTCAGAATTACCATCACTCATTTTTCCAGGAATTTGAGTGCTAGAGTTTTTAAGACGTAAATAATTCCAAAGATTTTTTTGGGTTGCTTTTAACATTAGTCTGGATTTCTTGTAAGTATGTGTTGTATGCTATTTCAATTTGTGACTTAGTTAAAGCTCGCATTCTCTGAAATTTGCTTTGGTAAAAAGGAGATAGAGTAGATTTTCATTTACGATGACAGTGCAGCTTAAGTTTGATATTGTTTCTTAATTCATATGTAAACCAGGGTGGAAACCTGTTACTTTTAGAGCGTTTATAAAAAGGAACGTATTTATCAAAACTAGAGTAAATTGTTTTGTAAAATTTATCAACAGCATAATTAATATTTTTGCATGATTTAAGAAATGACCAATCAGTTAGAGCAATATCATTGTATAGATCAACATAATTAGCTTTCCGGAAATTGTATCGTTTGTTGTTGTTAGATGGAAAATTGGTATATTCAACACTGTGCTTTAACTGTAAAAACCCAGACAGAGCTGGATGATGTTTGTCTTCACGAACCAAAGGAGCAGAATCATGCTGCACATCAAGATTACAATCAAAATTGCACAAAATTAAATCTAATAGCCTGTTATTATGGTTCCTGATAGTGTTATATTGAGATAAGTTTAATAAATTCATAAAACTAAGAATAGAAGACAACTTTGGTTAATTTAAAATTGGTTTATCACTAAAAGAAGGAATGTCGAAGTCACCAAGTAATATTATATCTTTGTCAACTAGAATCAGCTCTAACGCTTCAAAAAATGAGTCACGAATATCATTGTGCAGATCTGGGGGTATATATAATACAACAGTATAAAATAATAATGAATAATAATTACATTTACACACAATAAAATCTATTAATGGAATATTATTACTAATATGTGAAACATCTATCCTATATAGTTGTAATATCTATTATTTGAATTGTGTTCTTTATATTTATTACAATTTGTTTAATTGCTTGGATTTCAAGTTATTGGATTTCTTTACTGAGTAAAATTGTCAAAGCTATATGAATTATAGAATTATATGCGGCTACCGTTTGTGATATAGGAGTGATTGAAGTTTTGAGGGGTTATGGCATTTGTATACGTTGGTTTCTTGAGTATATTGAATGATATTTTGCTATGATTAGAGATTTGTTTGTACAGTTTGGAATAAAATTTATTATAATTTTGTTTAATGCATTTTAAAAGCTTGGATAAAGTGGACGACGCCATGAAGCAAATTTACTCTTTTTTTATTGAAGAACGGAGCGATTGCGTTATTTGCTTTCCGAATAGTAATTATAAGTTTTTTTCAGAAATAATGGTACCAACATAGAAATAAAGACTATTAAAAACAATGACTACAAATACATTGCAAAGCTGCCACAAAGGGGAAGACAGTTATTTTTAAGACTTTAAATGTTTTTTTTTGCAATTATTACAAAAAGTAAGCGCAATAATAACATCTATACGCTCTTGTTTGTTTCATTTCCTGTTACAAATAGAATTTGAAGTTTTTCTGTATAATAATAATAATAATAATAGTTTATTTTCTCACCATTTGGCCTTGAAAAGTATTTTTATGTTACAATTTATACGTAATTTAATTAAAATCCTTATTTAATAAAATTCATCCTAACATAATTTGTAACAATTTACAAATTATACTATGTAATCAACTTAATATCTTATAACACAATTTGAACTCTACAATTTTTATCAATTTTCTTTTTTCTTGTAATGACGCTTCTCATTCACACTATTCCTCTTTCATCATCTGCCAATATCTTTCAACACATCCTTTCTTTTCATTTGTTTTTTTATCATTTCAAAACATTCTTTTAACATATTGTTTTATTGGCTTCTCTACACATTCAGCACATTTTGCTTTCCTCATTCATCTAAAATTTGCAAACTTTTTCTTCATTTCTACATCTAAACTTGCTAGTATTTTTTTGTTTGTTTTTCTGTATATTAAATTATTAAGGTATTTTGTGATATTATTTTCTATAATAATTGCATATTTTTCATTGTACCTTGATTTATTCACTTTTGTTCTTTTTTCTTGCATTTCTATATTCCTATCACGCATTGTTATTTCTTTTCACACAACTCTTCTACTATTTTTCATTTTTTCTATTTCCTTACAGTCATATCCCTTTCTATTATAATATTTCTTTCTCTCTACTCCTATTTTTTTCATACATTTTGTTTATTTTTTTGTTCAGACATTCTTGCAGAATATTGCAGTCATTTTTTTTTGTTCAATCATTTTTTATATCTTACTGCTCTTTTTCCTGCTTCTACTTTAAATTTATCTCTGTTTACTTTCTCTAATATAATGTATTCTGGAGTTTCCCTATTTAATCCTAGTACCCATCTTAAGTATTTTGCCTGTATAGCTTCTAATTTATTCTGTTCTTTCCACCCTCAAAGTTCTGACCCATACAGCATCTAATTCTAACTAGACTATCAAACATTGTTCTTTTTATTTTCATACATTTAAATTTTTTTTAACTTATTTCTCACACTTGTCTTACCACCTTGTTTGCTTTCTTGTAAAATCTTGTATGTGCTCATTCTCGCTGTTATTTGCACTAAATACATACTCTAAATATTTGAATAATAATAATAATAATAGACTTTATTTCCAACAGGACTATGCCTTATACAGGAAAAATCATACAATTTTAAATACAAGTGGTAAAAATTACAGCGTGGTTAATAAATAAATAAAAAATAAAAATAAACATAAAAATAAAAATAAAAATAATAGCATATGCAAATATAAGTAATGTAATGCAAATTACAAATTACTAAGACATCTAATTGAATCTTTCTTGACTTGCTTAAAGGATGTAAAAATATCTACGTCATATTGAATATTGTGATAAGTTCGCAACATTTTTATGAGTGGTGAATTATGATGATGAAGAGTCCTAGGTGTTGCGTAGGTAAATGTAAGCGAATTACGTGTAGCTGTATGCGGAATATGAAAACGTAGTTTATTTAAAATACTTGAGTTATCATATGTTCCGTCTATAATTTTGTGCAGATTTGTTATTAAAAGATGTTGATGATGCACATCTATAGATGAAATATTGAATTCTTCTAATAAATTGTTGTATGGATAACATCTCTCAGGATATATTTTTGTTTTTTTTTATAATGCAAAGCTTTTAAAAACTTTCGTTGAACATTCTCGATTTGTTTAAGATATTTTTGTGCAAACGGCATCCAGATTGGTGCACATGTAATCCAATTTACACATAATTAATGATTTGTACAGACACATATATACATCAATAGAGCTAAAATCTTTAGTTGTTCTCATAATAAATCCTATTAATTTAGAACAATCATTTACAACAGAACTAATATGAGAATTAAAAGTAAGTTTGTCATCAAAAATAACTCCAAGATCTTTAATTTCTTTCGTGCGTGTAACAGCTTGCTCGTCTATATTATAATCATATATAATCGGATTACAATTACGAGTATAAGACATTACAAAACATTTACCAACATTAATTTCTAAAAAGTTATTACTACACCACACGCTAAAATCTCTTAAATTACGTTGTAAAATATCACAGTCATTTTTTGTTCTTATCACTTTATACAGTTTTAAGTCATCCGCATAAATTAAAATATCACAGTCAAGTTTATCACCAACAGAGTTCATAAATAGAAGAAAAAGCAGTGGACCTAGGTTTGAACCTTGAGGAACCCCGCTCGAGCTGGTATAGCTTCTAGAATTGTAGTTTTCGTAGCTTACAATTTGTGTTCTGTTTTGCAAATAGGATTTCAACACTTCAACAACATTTCCATAAATATCAAATGTTTGAATTGCATTTATTAGAATGTCATGTGGTAGACGATCAAACGCTTTTGTGAGATCCGTATATATTACATCTGTCTGCAGCAGCTGATCCATGTTAGAAGAAATTTCTTCAGTAATACACAACAAGTTAGTAAATGTAGACCTCTTTTTGACAAATCCATGTTGTTTGTTGCTCAATTGACTAGAAACGGATGTATATATATGATCAGAAAGGATACTTTCAAATACTTTGCTGTAACTACAAAGTAACGAGATTGGTCTGTAGTTACCGATTTCAGCTTTGTTGCCTTTTTTATGAATTGGAGTGACTTTTGCTTTTTTCCAAGATATTGGATAAACTCCGGTTTTTAATATAAGATTAAATATATGAGTAAGAGGGTCTAGAACAATTGATGCGGAGTCTCTTGCTAAAAATTCTGGAATTCCATCTGGGCCTGTTGTGTAACGCGTTTTTAAACGTTTGAAATATTTTGCAACTAGTTCTTTTGATATTGTAAAGTCTCCCATGCATGTTTTATGACTTGTTACTTGAGTATAAATTAGATTATTACGTGATAAATATGCTTTTTCAAAATGTTTGGCAAAGGCGTTAACAATTGTTTCTCCGGTGTTGAAGTATTTCTCATCTGTTTTCATCACTCCAGGTATTCGCGAATTATTTTTACGAGTGTTAATAAAAGACCAAACTTTTGTTGGGTCTGTTTTTATTATAGATTCACTGTCACTGATGTATTTCTGATAAGCTAAGTTTATGTTTTGCTTAAGTCGATTTTCTAAAACTCTCAAGTTTCGTTTGTTTAGCTCAGTTTTGTGCTTGTGTAGATTTCTACGATATCGTTTCTTAAGTTTAATGTCATTTATGATAGCAGTATTAAACCATTTAGGATATGAATTTGTTTGCACACATACATATTTTGGAACATAAACATCAATGACTTTATAAAGCTTTGTATAAAACGCCTTACAAGCAGAATCGACAGTATTACATATAAAAACGTCAGACCAATTTATATTGCAAAGTTCACTATACAGCTCGTTTAGATTGGCTTTCTTAAAATTATATTTAGGACTAGATGTATTTCTACATATGTTTGATACTGGTGAATTGAGTATGAGGGTTTCACTTTATATTGTAGTTTTAACTGCAACCAGTGATCCACCACCAGATTTATTTCTGTCATTTCTGTAAACAAAATAGTTGTTGGAGAATATTTCGCTACTATTAATTTCCGGAGACAAACAAGTTTCAGTTAGAGCTACAATATCATACTGTTGTGATTCAAGTGAGTTGTAAAATGTATTTGTTTTAGATTTTATGCCATTAACATTCTGGTAATATAAGTTCATATCCTGCAGGAAATAATTTAGTTTTCCGGGTCGATGTCATTAGTTTGTTGAGAGAAGTTATTTTTAGGAATTATGGTTGGAATTTTATTTTTATATTTGATTGTTATATTGGTTTCACCAGCATCTAATCGCAGTTTCAAATTATTCCGAATTTTATTTAAATAACTGCGCTGAAAGGGGGTATCATCTGATTTGATTTTGATATCACTAACCTTGTTTTTATTTTTTAATATTGAACTTGCATTGGATTGCGAGTTTAAAATGACTTTAATAGGACGTGGGTTAGATGAACGTTTTCCTAATCTTATTGCTTTTCTGATGGTTGTATGTTCATTGATTATTCTCAGTTTTTCTTGAAGTTTGGTGAAATCATCATTGTGAGACGCTGTCTCAGGTAAATTAAAAACAATTAAGTTATTTTCACGTGCTTTTTGTTCGCTTATTTCCTTTATTGTATCTAATATTAAGTTATTATCCTTGGGTAAGTTATTTATTCATTTCTAATGATTCGATGCGTTGACTTAAATTATTAACAGTATTTTTAAGTGCATCGTTTTCTGCACGAAGATTGGTTATATCAACTAGCATATTTTTAATTTCTAACTGTTCAGCTTTTTGTTCTTTAAAATCTTTTGCCAATGTACCGACTGTATCTTCAAGATTTTTTAATAATGAATATAAAGAGTTTATGGTTACATCCACATTAGCATGAGTGCATTTGTGTTTAGATAGGCAGCTGGGATGGCAATATTTCTTGCATTTTTCGCACATAGTTTGAGTGGCGACGTTAGAGCCGCAACCGCCTACACACATATACAGGGAGTTTATAAATGAATGGGATTATGTAATCACTTTAAATGTGCCGCTTTTGTTAAATTGTTCACTAAACTATTTGTTTTGACAGATCAACTTTGACAGCTGTCAAGCAAACATATGAAAACATATGTAGTATAGTGGACGATTTTAAAAAGGCGGCGTATTTAAAGTGATTACATAATCCCATTCATTTATAAACTCTCTGTATTTTGTCATGATTCTTAGCAATTAATAGGACAAGGGACACAGGTACGCCACAGTGCCTATTGTGACGATTTATTTACAAACAAAGAGGGCATCGGATAAGGTATATTACAAATAAACAAAGGAATAATAAAAATAAAATAAAAACAAAAATGATTGATATAAAATAGAATATAAAATAAAATAGCTCAAATAATTTTTTTATTTATTTATTGTTAATGTTTCTTTTGCTATTTCTCTATTTCAATAAAATTGTACTCACGTTGGATATATAGTTCCAGTGTACGTGATGACAGATTAAAACGGTTCAACATATATTTAGTTATTTAACACATAAGAATTAACACAATTTTAAATAGATTCCACTACGGTTTAAATCTCACTGTTATTAGCACATTGTTACCAGTTATTTAATTAATTATTGATTGATTTTACAGTTATTTATACACAGATTATAGAGCAATAATACACGCGCATGAAACAGAGACATGAAGCGTGTATGTATATATATAATTTTACTTCTTTAATATTTTGTCTTTCCCATTTAGAAACTTCTTTTGTATGTCTTCCTTTCCTTTTTTTAAACATCGTCATTTTTGTTTTATTAACATTCACGTTTAACCCTCTCTTACTTCTTCAAACATCTAATCCTTTTTTTTATTTCTTTCGCTTCTTTTGCTACAATCATCATGTAATCTGCGTATGCTAGCAACCTTACTTTCACTATACCCACTACGGCTCTACCTGCTTGTGCAAGACTTAGCTTATCTTCAACGTCTGCAATATATGCAGCTAACAAACTAAGACTGAGTGTATATCTTTATCTCACACCTTTTGTTGTCCTGAAATTTTACTTATTCTATTGTTTACACATACTCTGCTCACCGTTTCTGAATATACGTCTTCCATTCTTCTTACCAGATGCTCGCCAATACTATTTTCTCTCAGACATGACCACAATTTTTCTCTATCTACACTATCAAAGGTCGCCTTAAGGTCCAAGAACAACGCATATATTTTTCCTTTTTTTTTACAATTAATTCTTTTTCAATTATATGATTTAGTATATATACGTTGTCTACAGTACCTCTCTTTTTTCTAAATTCTGTCTGCCAATCCGGCATTATTCCTTTCATTTCCTATTCTTTATTTAGTCTTTTCTATAGCGTCATGGCGTATATCTTGTATGCCGTATTAACTAATGTTATTCCACGATAGTTTTCAACTAGCGTTTTTTTTTTCCTTTTTTGTATACTGGGCCTACAAGACCCACTTTTCATTTGCTAGAAAATTCTTCTTCTTTCTATACTCCATTTATTACCTCTCTCAGTCTTTAATCAATTTTTTTGTTCCATACATCCATGCTTCAATCTGTATTCTATCCACACCTGGCGTATTTGTTTTCTTTAGTTTATCTTTTTGCCTTTGTATTGTTTTTTTTGTAATTTCTTCTGGCTACAAGGTCGGTTCTTGGGATGTTTTGTTTTGATTTTTTTTTTCTGTTGGTTCAATCAAATAGTGTTGAGAATAATTTTGCCATTCTTTTATAGTAATTGTTTGGTTTAGTTTTGTTTTGTGCTGTTTTCTGTCTTTGTTTATGTATTTCCATGCTTATTTTTCTGATTGTATTGCTTTTATTTCTATTTTTCTCTCTGTCTGTGTGTTATCTAATTTTTTTTGCTTTATGGTAATCTTGTTTGGTTGCTTTGTTGTTTTTTTATTTGGGTAGCATTTTTTTTGCTTCTTTCTTTTTTGTATAAAACAATTTGATTTAAAAAATCTTATTAACCATGATGTATACTGTACAAAGAAATAACATTTTTTGAGAAATTGTGTATACATCGAGATGATTTTAATATTTATTTACATTTGTCAATGCAACCATTTATGGAACTTTCTACGCAATGGTAGAAATACATTACGTGATTGCTAACACCGCACAAGCTGCCTAATTCTGTATGATTGTAGTCTAAATCGAAATCAATATTGAAACTTATTATCAACTTTCATGCAAACTACAATCCCAAGTTTAATTTGGTTTTAAAGAAAATTGATCTGCTATGCTGGAATTTTGGGATGAAATGGTTTTTTAGATAAAGTAACAGCCGATATACTGTTATTATTCTAACGCTAAAAAGTTAAAGCTATTGAGAAATGATCAGCCTATATACTGGAAAGCCTGTGACATTGTTCGAGCCAATGTCAAAACATGGAATTTGAAGAACGTTATTCCATAAAACTTGGAGAATTTTGTGCTCCTATTGTGTCATATAAAAAAAGCTCTATACTTTATTTCTGTGGTAGTGGAGAAAAAGGTTTTTTTTTCTTGTTTAATAACTCGACAACCATCAATAGTACATAAAAAAGTCATATAACCTAAACTAAAAGGGAAAAAGGTTTATTACAAAAAACGTTTTTTTTTTGTTGTTTTTTTAAGATTGGAGAAAGCTCATAACAAAATTTCTCATACACAATATAAATAAATATAAACTAGTTTTTGTAAAAAAAAAATTTTTTTATTTTAATTCATATTTAAAATTTTTACAAAAAAAAACATTGTTGTTTTATCTCTACAAAAACTGATTCTATATGTAAATGCCCATTGAATCAAGAGTTTAAGTTGGTTATATTTACCCAGATTTTTTAAAATCTTTTGATTGCATTAATTATAGAATTTCAATTTCTAAGTTTTGGGCTTTGGGTTTTTGATGGTTATGTTGTTGCGTAGTTGTCCAGTTTTTTGGAAAAATGTACTTTGTGTGTGAAAACTAATAACTTTTTATCTCATATTTAAACTGTAGTTCCTTGGGATTTTATTGTGGATTAATTTTGTTTTTACTCTTTATTAATGATATTTCTTACTCTATTAATTCTTTGTCTTTTCTTTTATTTGAGACGAACGACTTAAATTCTGTTTGTTCATAGTGCCTTATTAAGAGGCTTTTATACCCTAAATAAGGAATTACATACATATATACGGGCGCCAAGGTAACTAATGCATCAGATAACATAATTACATTTCCAGACCGAATTTAAAAAACTTAAACATTTATCCACGATTAGATCAAGGGGTTTTAAGAATAAAAATGTCATTAATTTGTTATGATAGATAAAGCTTGCATACGTTTAAATTTTTTTTAAAACTTGTAAAGTACAACGACATCACTGCTAATAGTTTACCAAAACATACAATCTGCAAGAGAAACAATTGAGACTTGACACAACATAATTATTGCTTTTCTATTTTATGAGCAGATTGTGGACTGTATTCAGGTGATATTCTAATTTCTTATTTGGTTGATAATCTAATAAGTACTATTGTGCTGAGAAATGATTTTTGCTAAGCAAGATTTATTGGCCTAATTTAACAAAATATCAACATTTATAATTCTTATTTTTCTATTAGATGCGCAACTTCAGAAAAACTCTAACTATTTAAATTAAAAAAATAAAATGATTTATTTAATCCAATTGTACAGAATAAAATGTTTTTTTTTAACCAAAAAAAAATGTTAAAGTTACTGAACTAATTAAAACATTACTCACATATAATAGAAGTGTAATTGATTGCAATTACAAAACTATTAAGTTTTATGCAGCTCAATTTTAGTCGTTGAAATTAAAAGGTTCTTTATGTTATTGTGACATAGGTATAAATATAATATTTGATTGCAATAAGCGATTTTAAAACTATTCAAATGATTATTCATATTATTCGACAAAAAATTTATTTACATTCTGGTATTTGCTTTAAAAATATTTCAAACAATATATATTATACATTAGTGCAAAGATTATCGACATTAAAAATTAATAAAAAACTTACTACAATAATAATACTTACAATATTAAAATAATTAAATAAATTTTAATAAAAAGTCATGCATCTACAGAAATTATATTTTTTACAACAATATGTTTCTGTTTTTTTATTAAAATGATACATATGTGATTGTAATACTTACAAAAAATAAGAATATTTGCCTCAAGACATTACAGGACTTTTTGCGTGTCTTTCATATTTAAGATTTATGGCGTGTGACTATATAAGCTCACCATAATATATAATATCATCATTAGTTTCTTGGACCATCATCCAGTAATCAACCCTACTTGAAGATGAAATTCTACATTGCCATTTTAGTTGTAGCTGTTGGCACACAAGTAAATATTTCAAATTTTAATATTAATCAACATCAAAATTAAGAATAAATAATTATGAATGTTTAATATGCATTAAATTTAATTAATTAATTTGAAGTAAACTGTTTTAGTACCTAACGTAGATTTGAATTTTGTTATTGTATTTAGCTCAATTGCTAGAGCGTTGGTGTATAACTCGACAAGTCAAGGTTTTAAATTTGTTTGTAATTTTTTAATTTATGATTATGATTGAATATACATAATTTAATTTTAACACACAAAAACATATGATAATCAAAATTAATTTAAATTATTTTCATTTTTATAGGCTTATTATAGCGAAAAAGTCAAGGAAGAAATCAAGGAAATTATCAAATCCTGCGTTGAGAGCACAGGTGTTGACCCAGCTTTAGTAGAAAAGTTCAAAAAAGGGATTTTTGAAGATAATCTTAAATTCAAAGAATTTAATTATTGCACTTACAAAAAATCTGATATAATAAATGAAGCTAATGAATTTCAAGTGGAAAAGTTAAGAGAAAAAATTACCACTAATTTTGACAAAGAAGAAGCTACTAAGTTAATTGATGCTTGTATTAAAAAGCCAGTTGAAAGTTCGTTTGAAACTATGTTTGTCTTGTCAAAATGTTTCCATGCTATTTCTCCAGGAAAATACATTATTGATTTTTAATTACTGTATTTAAATTATCAAAATAAATTATTTTGTGTAACAAATCGACGTTTTTTATTATTAACTGCAATATTTAATGCACAGAATGCTTATATCCTGACAATAATGCTTATAAGTTTATTATTAAAATTTGCATTACGCTAAGTACTATTCTTTATTATTTTTTATATTTACTTTATTTACTATTGCATAATTTAATACCGACTCAAAGTCGGGATTAAATTATGCAATTAGTTACTATTTTACAAATGAGTATGATGCCGATAATTTTTTTTCTTTATTGCGCGTTTTACAGCTATTTTACATCAACGGCTTATTAGGTGATTTCCGAATCACTCCGGTGGATAAAGAGCAAGTTATTATTTTAGTCATATTTGGGGTTTGAACCCCGGACTGTTAAAGTGCTACGCTAACGCTCTATAACTGAACTATCTCTAACTCTGCGCAGTTAGTTTTGATTTAGATGATAGCAAATAATGATACCGTGTTTGAAGTGTGCAATAAAAATAAGACCAAAAAAGAATACTGAAAAAAAAATTAACAGATAATTCATGTTATACAAAAATATCACTGTTAAATAAATTTGATATAACATTGTTTTATGATACATTTACTAAAGATTAAGATTTGTTACCATTAACTATACTAATAAAATTATAAATCTGCGTCGCGGTGGAATTTATGGCACTATATTCTGAATATATTTTTCACATCTTCAATTTCTTTTCCAACATCTTTATTAACGTTGTAACATTTTTGTTTTATGTTTTTTGAAGTCACGTTATCTAATCTTTGCAGTTGTCAATGCCGGCCACAGGGGTGGTGCTGTGGATGTAAACCGGAGCTTTACAAGAAGGTTGTGCAATTTTGAGATTAGTTTAAATAATTTTATAAATTTTGAAAATTTTCTATAAACTATCAATAACTTGCTAACTAACTGAGTATAAAGATATTGTTGCAAAATATTCAGATTTGACTATTTGAAAAAGTTAGTCAAATAAAAGTTTTTTGAAATTTACAAAAAAAAAAATTAATTGCAAATAAACAAAAAAAATGTTGAAAAATGCAAAATTACTCAAATGACATTAACTTACTTAACTAAAAAAGCAATTTTTGTTTAATTTCAGAATTAGTTAGGCAAATATATTTGCTAAAAATAATCAAAATAAAATTTTATTAAATTACAACAATTTGTAAACCAATAAAAAATAAAAAAATACTTACAAATTTATTCAACTGGCAATAACTTGCTTAATTATTAAGCTATAGTTACGCAAATTTTAAATTATCTCAAATTTACATCACATTACAAAAGTATTTTGAAATTGAAATTTAACATTTACCTTTTTGAACAATTAGGATGTAGTTATGCAACTTTTCAATTATTTAGAATATCTTGTTTGCAAGATTTGAAAACTAGTAAAGTTGGCTTAGTATTTAAACTAAATTTTTGGCCAAAAAACCTTTTTTTTTTAATTTGTGTGAAAGTTTAAAAATATTTTGAAATTTGCAAAGTAATTTTTTATTAAGTTTAATAACACTGAAATAGCTGGGATAGCTTTTAAGTTAAATTTTTATATTTTTTTTAATTAACTAGAACATTATGTTTGATTTTTTTATATTTTATAAAAATTTAACATATTTTAAAATAGCAAATATTTTTTTTTTAAATTATTTATTAAAACTTACATAGATGGCTTATTTTTTAAGCTATGTTTTCTAAACTATTTATTTAACTAAAGCTTCATCACGAAAAGAAAATAAATTTTATATTTTTTTAAATATTTTGTCAAAATTTTAAAAATATGTATTTTGAAATTTGCAAATTAAACGTTTTTTTTTTTTTATTTATTTAAAAATCACATAGCTGACTTATTTTTTAAATTACATTTTTTTAACTTTTATCAACTAGAACGTTGTGTTGGTAAAATATTATATTCAACAATTTTTTTGTTTTTTTTTTGATATTTTGAAAATTTTATTTGTCTTTTAATATAATATAAATGAAACAGTTGATTTAGTTTTTAAGTTAAATTTGTAAAAAAATTTGATTATCTAAACGTCATGTTAGTATTTTTAATTTTTTTGAGAATAAATGAAAATAATTTTAAATATATTGATTTTGATGAAATTATCTAACTAACTACAACGTCAAGTTGAATAAAAAAAACATTTATTAGTTTTCTAGATATTTGCAGTTATTTTTTTTTTTACTAAAACTGACATGTTCAAGTAATTTTAAAATTAAATTTCTTAAACTTTCTGACTAATTAGAATTTATGAAGTCACTTTAAAATTATGAAAATTTAGTATTGGAATTTTTTGTTTTAACCTTATGTTAACAAATTGTAAAAAATTGTACTGTATTTTGCACACTAAATTAAAACTTTATGTAAAATCGTATTTTGGAATTATCACAAATTTACAGTTCAGACAAAATTTGAATTTTTGTTCCCTAGCACTCCTCTGGAATAAAAAATATGAAAAAAAAATTATCACTAATAACGAGTAACTTTGAATTAAATTAAGTATCACATTTTGGATGATATTATTTTATTCCTGTAGTAGCAACTGGCTTGTCCCAACTTATCCCAGACATGTTTTATGGGAATTATGTCCGGGTTCAGAGCTAGCCAATCGAACCGCAAAATTCTCACTTCATCTAGATAATCTCTGACAACTCTGGCTATGTGAGGTCTAGCATTATCATGTATGAAAATGCCGCGCTCGCTCATAGTTGTCATGAAGGGCATAACATGATCTTTGAGAACCTTCATAAAGTATCTGTGAGCTGTCAGGGAGCCATTCTCTATAAAGACCAACTCTGTGCGTGCTTCGGTAGAAATTCCTGCTTAAACCATAACCGATTCACCACTAAATGGAAGTCGCTCATCCATACAAATAGAAGCGTATCTTTTTTTGCGTCTTTTCCACACTTTCCGACGTCCATCTGACCTATTGTTGCTAAATAGCAACTCATCTGAAAACAGTACCTTGCTCTAGTTCTCATTATTCCATGCCCGGTGATTTTGGGCAAAAACCAATCTTGCAACACGATGTCGGTGTTGTAAAAGTGGACCTGAAGCCATTTTTCAGCAAGACAATCTAGCAGCCTGAAGATATTTCTTAACGGTCCATTCAGTTACATTAACATTTCAAACTTTTAGGAGTTGATTTTGAAGATAAACTGCAGAAGCTGTTCTATTCCGCAAACTTGTGGCCACCAAAATACGATATCTAATATAATAGTTTATATAAAGTAAGATAGTACATATGTACATAATCAATCATGACGAATGAGAGATTATTACGAATATTAAAATGGTTATTGTCCTAAATTATCTAGCCTATATAAACTACGTTTATCTTATCACTTAATTCCGATTGGAACTTAATCCGCTTGATGTTCTGCGGGGTGAACTCAAAATTTAACTATAATTTTAAATTGTTTTGATTAAATCTGACTGATGAGAACCAGAAAACATCTTTAAACGTAAACATCATGAAGCTGTAGAAGACAACTAATTCCGTTTATTTCAATCCGATTTGGATGTCTTTCTTTTAGTTGGGTTGACAACTCTGTTTGTGGTGACTTTTTTTGTCTGGATTCTGATCTTCTGGTTATCAGGCCAATGTCCAAGTAACGCTGATACACTTTTTGTACAGCACAAAGGCTTTTACCAACAATTCTTGAAATTTTGCTATAATCGACGCTTAAATTCTTGCCACAACAATAAGGCTTAAAAGCATTATGACCTGCTAAGTACAGTGTACCATGTGAATGACAAGTTTTGCAGAGAAAAGTCAATTTTTCTTGTAGCCGAAAGGATTAATATGCTGTATGTTTTCTGGTGATGTTAAAGCTTTTTTTTATGCGTTTTACAGTTAATTTGCATTGCCGCAAAGTTGCGAAGGTTTTTTAATTATTTTTTAAATTCTAAAATAATGTAAACAAAAAATGCTTTAATATAAATTATATGTTCTATAGACATTAACTTGTTAATTGTTCAATAAATATCTGAAGCATTTGGATAATGTTATTTATGATCAAAATAACGTATTAAATGTGTAAAACGACATAATTTTTCAAAAAATACTACCTTAGTGTTTAAACGTAATGAATTTTTTTAACTGCTTTACAAAAAAATAATGTTAACAATGTTTAATAAATAACGATTTGTTGCAGATATCTACGTGACGTTTTTAATTGGAATCTATTTGGACTAACAGGTAATACAAAACATAATAAAAATATTTACAACTAAGTATAAAATTCTGTCATATTAGTTAGAAATTAATACGTAACATATCTGATAGAGTTGCGTATGAAGTTTTTTGTTTGATTGGTACACATTTAATATGCTGTGTTTATCATAGCTATATATTTCTATGTACATAAAATACTTAAATATATTTTATTTAAGTTACTGCTTGCATCAAAAATTTTAACGTTTGTACTACTAATATGATAACTGAGATGCAGCTAGATTAATTAACTTTAACTAACGCTCTATATACAGGGTGGTTTATACCAGGAGGCAAAAAATTAAAATTTGTGTTTGAGATTGGAGTTTGTTTTAGAGATATTGAGGTATGTTGTTTTTTAAAACTATTTTTGTCCATAAAATTAATAGTAGTTCGCGGAAATTGATTTGAAACAAAGGACTTATTTACTAGTTTTTTTTTAAGAGTTATTACGTACTTAGGGTATTGCTTTTAATTGTTAGTGTAAAAAATACAAATATGCCGACATTATTTTTGTAAAGGGCTTTTGCAACGGCAATGCTTTAAAAAGTTGTCGGAAATAATACTGAAGATTTCCGAATAGACTTCGGCCATCTTGCCGGGTATTTTCCTATACTTTTTAAATACTGCAAATGTCGAATTGGTAATCGTCATACTGCTGTTGTAAATCTATGACACAACGCTGCAAGTGAAGAAGAAGTAATTGATGCCATGCTTGACGAACTAGGTATTAGTACTAAAAGAATTGCAAATCGTCTGCAAGTTTCTTAAAACTTTGTTTGGAGGACTTTGAAAAGTGAAGTGTTCTATTTTTACCATTATCAGCGTGTTCATCACTAACAACCCGGAAATTAACTACAAAGATTAGCATTTTTGTAATATCTTAACTTTATTTTTTTTTTATTTTGTGAAAACATTGTTTTCAACATATTTTATTGCTAATACAATTTTTTCCGCATTGTTCAAATGCTGCGTTCTACTTGGAGTTGTTCGATAATCACTTGCACAAGTTATTAGCAGGTGTTTTTCAGACAATTTTGGGAATATTATTTGCAATCAAGTTATAAGTGCTTTGATAAGTTACTAAGAAATATGACAAAGAGTTTAAAAAAAAAATTAAGTTTGACATTAAGGGCGCGATATTTTGAATGTCTTAAAAATTTGAGCATAACTTACGCAATTTAAATTCTTTTTAAATTTAGTTTTTTCAACATGTAGAGAATGAAATTTTTAGTACATATATGAAATGTTTTTTTTTTTAATTATTAATAAATTTTTAAATTAAATTTTAAATTTATATTGAAACTTTTGTTTAATAAAGGATTACTTCATTGCACAGCAAATTTAGTAAATTTTTTATTGTGTTATTTTTTTAAAATAAAAATTGTGTTTTGCTAAAAGTGTTAGATGTATGAAAATAAGTGAAATTTACAATTCCCCCGTGTAACAATGATCTAACGTTTTGGTACTGCTGCACTTGTTAAAATTATTTATTATAAACAGACTATATTATAAATTGGTAGGTTATGGTGGACATAGTCTTGATATTATATTATTTAGTAAGATGTAACGATAGGAGATTGGCAACCTTTGAGCTATTCTAATTATTTATATTTTTTTTTAAATAAACTCGATTATTTGGAATTGGAGAAACGGAGAAATTACATTAAGATTTTTTTTTAAGTACTAAACGAGCTATTGTATTATAAACAAATATTTGATATAATATAAAACAATCAATGTGTCTTTAAGTACAATTAGAAATTGTTTTTTTTTCTGCTCCTGACGTAGTAATTTTAATATTAGCAATACTAAATTATTATCATATTAATCATTTAATAACATTTACCAAACAAATGTCATGCTTTTGTGATCTAATTTCAGGTGAATTTTATGATACAAAATAGAAGCTGATATATTAATTATCAAACCTCTTTAAACAAGTCGTAAACTAACTCACTGTGGGAATGTAAAATAGCCGTAAAAACACAATAATTTAATTTGGTTTAATTAAGTGTTCTTACTTTTCTATTATTTTTAATAACCTACCTATATTAAATGGTAGTATAACATTTAAGTGTGTGACGATAACGAAAAGAAACATTAGAATCATTAGCCTCCAGACATTAAAGGATTTTTTGCGAGTCTTTGATTTTTTGCTTCTTACGCCAGACTATATAAGCTCACTGTGACATTCAAAAATCATTAGTTGGTTTGACCGTAATCCAGTAACCAACCTAATTTAAAAGATGAAACTCCAAATAACTATATTAGTTGTAGCTGTAGTTATTGGCACACAAGTAAAAATTTAAAACTATAAAAATTGTTTTGTTTTGTTGTAAATATTATTTTTGAAGGGATAATTTGAAATTTATTTTTTAATAAAATATAAATGAATTTTACTTTCTATTTATTATCTTCTTCTTTCAGGCTAGTTTAAAAATATTAATGTCAAATGTAATAAAATTTCATTTATATTTTATTAAAAATTTGATGTCAGACATATAGATTATATTTGATCTTTAATGTTTTGAAACTTTATTAAAACTTAACATATTGATATTTATTGTAAAATAATATTTCCTAATTATATTATAATATTATTATTTTATTATTTAATTTATTTTGGTTTTGTAGGCTTATAGTGATAAATTGAAAGAAGAGATCAAGGAATTAATTAAAATTTGCGTTGAAAGTACTGGTGTTGACCCGTCTTTTGTAGATAAGGCCAAGAAAGGTGTTTATGAAGATGACCATAAATTAAAAGAGTTTGTTTTTTGCGCTTACAAAAAGTCTAATTTTATTAATGATGCTAACGAGTTTCAAGTAGACACTATAAGAGAAAAAGTTACTTGTAATTTTGGTAAAGAAGAAGCTACAAAATTGATTGATGCTTGTTTACAAAAACCAGCTGAAAATGGAATTGAAACTACTTTTGCTTTAGCTAAATGTTTTTATGCCACTTCACCAAATCTTGCAATTATTAATTTTAAATTGTAATTAATTTATTAAAATAAATAATTTAGAATATATACACATTTGAGTTTTTTTTACATTATTAACAGCTTTAACAAATGTAATTTATTTAAATAATGACTGATTACAATTTTATTTGTTTTTTCAATTATTTTATACAAACTACATTGATAAGTTGGTATTAATCATGTAATTAATATTGACTCTATTTTTTAATAATTATTAGAAATGTCTAAATTTATGGGAAATGATTTAAACAAATTTCAGACTGGCCATCAGTTTTGAGAAGACGTGGAATTATTAAAATATTTTTTTTGTAAAAACTATTAAACTTTTAT
Organism: Tachinus rufipes; assembly: GCA_963932245.1. Lineage (NCBI taxonomy): Eukaryota > Metazoa > Arthropoda > Insecta > Coleoptera > Staphylinidae > Tachinus > Tachinus rufipes. The sequence goes on from OZ010743.1 coordinate 86,377,396, forward strand.
ATTGCTCATTAATACGCTTCCTTGTAGAAATTTGTTTTATTCAAACTATTAAATTAGTTCATTAATTGCACTCAAAAAAGTTTTCTTAATTTGTTATGGTTACGGTTAAAAAAAATTTAAATTTTTTTGCCCAGCCCACTGAGAACAAAAACATGGTTTTATGGCTTTTGCGGCTTATAGACAGGGTAAAGACTTAAAATGGCGCCAGATTTGAATTTTACGGAAAATTTTTGATTGATTTCATTAATAAATTTATTTTTTTGAGTTAAAATTGAGGTTTTTTAACAAAAAATGCGATTAAGATAAAAAATGACAAAAAAACTTTAAAAAATCGTAGAATATTTTTTTTGGGTTTCATATTCTCATATACCGATCAAAGGACTACTAATAAGTTATAGAATGCACCCCCCCCCCCCTCCAGCTCTGGTCCGTTTGAAATGGAATTGCCCATATAAACAGATATTAAATATTAAGCACTGATTGTCATTTGCATAAATATTATTAATTGTTTGTTAGCACAAGACTTTTTATTCAAATTTGTTTTTTTCTATTATAAAAAGATGCCATAAAAGGCACACTGACAAGGTTTGTAAAACCAAACAATTGGCAGTGATTGATTGTTTGCTGATGTGATTATTGGATTGAATTTTTTTAACATATTTATAATAAAATCTATTTGATCAGCAATGTTATTTTTTATTTAATAAAATATCAGGTATAGATTTTACATCTGTAGGAAGTTAATTAGCATTTTTATTAGATACACTTAGTTTTTTTTTAATTGGAAGTAGTTATTTTGTAAAATTACATTGCAGAAGCAAAAATAAGCCAAAACAAAGTAGATGTCAAGATACAAAAAATTGCAAAACTTAAGCAGTTTTACTAAATTAATAGCTCGTGCTTTTACGCACCCGTATTATAGTATTTATACGTTGTAGCATTGACTCTATCAAGTTTGTTATTATTTTATGTTTAAGAAGGTCCTATTTTTACTGAAGAACAGGAAACAACTTGACTAGGATGGTTTGAAGGAGATGCGATCTTTAACTTGTTTATTATCATGTTCCAAACATGTTTGATGCAATTCAAGGAAGGGACTTTTCATTTTATATGATTATCGAGTTATTTATCATTAACTCTAGCGATGTGTACATGTGCAATAATAATATTAATAATAACTAGTGCATTAATACAAAATGGTTGCCAATGAGTAGTGATGAACATGAACAACATGGTTTTGCAGAACAGATTTAATATAACAATTAATTAACCAATATTTGTAGATGATTTGTTTAAAAAAATTTGGTGAGTCATTTTTTGTGTTAGTCAATAGTTTCTTTAAACTGTTCCGATAGACTGTCTTGATTTTTTTTTGTTTACTTCTGCTTACCGAAAAAAAGTACTACCTTGCGAATTGTAAAGTTTTATTTGCTCAGCATATGTAGCGGAATTTTTTTAATTTTTTTCACCTAGTTTGTTTGATGTACTTTTGAGAGTGGGTTTTTTTACTCCGTATGTGGTGATTTAATTAGTATATGGTCAAAAATGGATATTTTTTGGCAAGAATGTTAAATAAACTCCACTGTGGTAAGGTTAAAAAATATTTTACTTAAGACTATTAATAACAATTTGTTTGCTTAAACTTTTGTACAGTGCATATATAACTAACTTAACGAAAACAAATACAATGATACAAGGTTGGTCTGATGCTTAAGTCCAATTTCTAATAGGGGACGATTTTACTTTGCAAAAGAGATATGCGCATCTTTTTGGCAAACTTAAATCGTTGCTTAGAAAATCAGAAACTACTCACCGTTTAAGACACCAAGACTAAATAAGATTTTTCAGGTTTCTAAGTGTAGCGTTATTAATTTGTTTACATTTTATAACATAGAGAAAAGTGAAAATTGTATTTATACAAAAACCCAGAAGCTGTGACTATCTGTTTTTTTTTACATCACTTAGGGGACTAAGCAAAACATTAATTCAAAAACATGTTTATTACAACGCCATTACATCCAATTTGACATGCATACACTCAAGAAAAATCTATAGAATTGGCATTGAATTAAAAGATTTATAGATATTGAAACTGCATTTAACAAAACCAATTTTCAAACAAATAAAAATAGCCCTCACAACACCTGGCGTTGAGGATAAATAAAAACACATGCTAGAGAAAAGCCCGTAGCAGCTAATGTAAGTGATACAATAGTCAGGAAAGCTGTTTCTAAAGGCTAAGGGTCTCTACACAACTACAGATGATACAATACAGATACAACGCAGATGACATAAAGGTTTTGCTAAGTAGCAAACTTCAGGGCGCACTCTGCAATCTAATGCAAGAGGCCATAAAATAATAGCAAAATTGGTGCAGAGACCGGGCTCTTACGGTCAACTCTCAAAAAACGGAACTGATTTTTGTTACAAAAATATAGAAAAATTGGCAAACTCATTCTACCAAGACTTCTAAACACTTCACTAACGCTATTTATATTATTGCCGAGCAAAATTGACTAATGACTTAGATACTTTATAGCACAGGTACAATGTTGCAGATCTTTGCATTTTCTATAGATATTATCATGGACATTGTTCAAACGAAATACAAGACATGTTGTCATTTAAACAAATATTTACTCGTAGTACAAGGCTTGACAAATATTCACTGACAATTCAAAGACGTAGGATCAAAACTTTTAAAAGAAATGATTTTAACTATACTATAAACGTTTAAGCTTAGTATTCTCCGAAATTTATAAACTGTCTTTTTCTAGTCTTCAATGTAATAATTCATTGTTTTAAACATTGAAATTCAAAAATATTTTTATATTATTGTGACATATTAAGTAATTTCTAAATAACACAATTTGAAATAAAAAAAAACTTTGTTGACTGAGGTAAAAAGCTAAGTTGTGATTTCTGACAATTTAACACATGGAAGCCACACGTAAACATGAGATGTAAAAAGGTAAATATTATGTTGTTTTAAAAATGTAGACGAGCTGTTGGGAAGATATGGGGATTTTCTCCAAAGTTAGTATTATTGCTTTACAGAGTTGTCATATAGGTAAACAAAGGTTGTTTATCTATAAGACACTGGTATGGTAGCCAAGATCTAAGTTAGAAACGTTTGCACATTATCTAATTCAGTTGCAACAAATAGCACGTCTAAGTTTAACACGCGGCATTTGAGCTACGTCAAGTTATAGAAATAATGCTATGTCAAGGAAGTAGAAAGCCGGTAGGCACTGTTGCCTTCTGGAAAAAGCTGTGAAGAAAACACCTTTACTAGAATACAAACTGACATCATACACACTCTTCATGTATTTAAGAAAATTCATAATGTACACACACATGAACAACAAAAGCGACGAGGAGATAAGGACAAACTTTTTTAAATCTTTGTCAATGGCTTAAAAACTATTTGTGGTTTTCAAATTGAAGTGTACTTTCAAAACTTGAACATCTCGATATCATTACCCTTAAAGAGACAGACGACTATCATTTAAATTGAGATAACCGGGATAATCTCTATAGGGGGATGGAAACAGTATTTTGACAAATATCTGGTAAAAACATGCAAATCCTAACGCACAACAGCTATTCTAGCTATAAAGAAGCCCAAAAATACATTAAGGTTAACTTTAGAATGTCACATGTTTTTTTTTATGGGCAGTTTGAGTAAATTGAGATGTAGATGTGTGGACCTAAACATTTTACTGCACCACCATTAAAAAATTTCAATATCATACTAAAAGCAAATAATGCAATGCAAAACAACCGGGGATGGAGACAGGTAAAAGAAGCAATGAATTCCCCTAACTCTAAAACGGCAAACCTTTACTTACGACTGCCTAGAAAGATGTCTTGATAGTTCACTTTCAACTGAGAAAACACATGCATACTATGGGGATTGTAGACAACTTAATATGCAGAGAATGTGAAATGAATGACGAGACAACTGAGCATGTACTATGTACACCTACACAGGAGAGTCTATGTTAGGGAATAGCTGGTTTGACATGGCCAGCATAAGGGAAATTTCTCCAACCATGTTATAGCATACATTAACTACAGCCGGCCTGGCTATGTGTTGGGGCAACGGAGTGAGGTTACTACCGAAAGAGGTACAAAGGGCCTAATGTTTAAGGTCAATGTTTACAGACTGCTTAAATCTAGTTTTTAATGTGATAGTTTTAAAGAATGTGGTTTCAATTAATTAATGTTTTTTTTTTATTGTTGTTGCTTTTGCAATTTCTCTTAAGCATTTTCTATGAGAGACAAAAAAAGTGATTTTTAATAAAAGTGATATAGTGAATATCAAAATAACGCCAGCGATACATTTTTATCTTTGTTTTTATTTGTTTGTGCTTTGGCACTATTTTATTGAATGCAGCACTAGGAAAGTCAAAAAGCTGGAAATCAAAATAAAACATACGAGTTGAATATTGAAGTATACTTTTGACTAATGAGTGTTGCAAAAAGTACACTGGCAATAGAAATGATTAATTTAGTTTACAACATGGCATACCAAACTGTTTCTAATTTGTTAATAAAACTGTTTTTTGTAATTTTTAAACTCAGAAATTTTAATAAATGTTTAGAGTTACTCTGCAAATATTGTAGTAGTTACAAAAACGCAGCTTTGTTTTTGTAACAAACTGTTACCCTAAAGAACGCATCTAATAAGAATACACCTTGAAAAGAAAATTAAGAAAAACATTTTATACAAAAATAATTTATTGAATATTTTTTATACAACAATTAAAAATCAATTGTAACATGATTTGGTGATGTAGCATAGAAACATTTTGATAAAGCGAATGAAGTTTCTATTGCACTTTCAGCTGGTTTTTGTACACATGCTCCAACTAATTTAGTAGATGTTTCTTCTCCAAATGTGGCCGTAAGTTTAGACACGATGGATGCTACTTGGAATTCATTAGCATCATTGATAAAATCAGCTTTTTTGTAGAAACAATAAAGATAATTTTTAAATTTGGCATCATCTGCATAATCTCCTTTCTTGGCTTTCTCTACAAGAGCTGAGTCAACACCGGTACTAGCAGTACAATCTTTAATGTACGTGGTAATTTTCTCTTTTGATTCGTCAGTAAAAGCCTAAAAAATATTATTTAAAATTTGTTAATTATGTTAATCTAGAAGCGATAATTGAATATTTAATAAATCAATTTTGTTTTGAATAAAATATTGAAACCATAATTCATATTATTTAAATTAAATTTATTGTATTGTAAATGAATTTAATTATTAATAAACTTTAATTGTAATAAATAAAATGATTGATGACACTATTTTCACAGTTGATGTATGTGAAAGTTTTACCTGAGTGGTAGCAAATAATGCAATGGCAACAATGGCAATGAAGAATTTCATCTTGGGATGTTTTCTGGATGACTACGAGAGATGTAGTGATAGTTTCATTTTATTTCACTTCACTTATATAGCAATCTAAATTTATATAAAAAATGATATTATATCTAGAGGCTAGACCAGTTATATTCTATCTACTTTTCAATATACAAAATTATCTGCATATACATTATACCGTAATTTATAATTTTTACTTTTACGTTGATGCTTCATAAGCCTTACTTTTTAACAATGAAATCAATTCACATGGAAATAAATTTCTATGCAAAGTTGTCCTCAAATTATAAACGATGTTCACCATATCGAGCAAAATTAAATTGGGCGCTCATAATAACTTTTAGAAAAGTTTGCTAACTGCAAAACTTTATGCGATAAATTTGGAAACTCGATTCATTTAGTGGCTGCACTTATTTATAACAGTACATACATTTATATGGGATGAAATTAAAACAATAATTTTATAATAATATAATTATTTATTACATATTATACATATTTACAAATTGAACGGTAGGATTTCATGATTAGGGGAAGCGGCATGAATACATTTGGTTAACTCAAAAGCGGTGTCTGGTCCAGTTGCGGAGGGCTTTTGTGCACAATCATTGATTAATTTACTGGCAAACTCTTCCCCAAATCTATTACTAAATTTTGTTTTTATGGCGTCTAGTTGATATTCATTAGCATCATTAATGAAATTTATTTTCTTTGAGACACAATAAAGGAAATCTTTAAATTTTGGATTTTCATCGAATTCGCCGTTTTGAGATTTGTCCACTATGGCTTTGTCAACTCCGCTGGACTGTAGACAATCTTTTGAATATTCCCTAAGTTTATCTTTATCTGCATCACTCAAGTTCTATAAAATAATTTTATTATTAAGTTTAATTTTTAATTTGGTTAAATAAATTAAATGAACTTACATGATGAGCAGCAACTGAAGCTACAATAAAAATAGCAAATAATGATTTCATGATTATAAGATGTCTTAAAATGTTTCGTTTGCGGTTTATATATATATCAAGTTGTTCCTAATATTAGCAATAAATTAATTGAAAGTCGTTTATATCTATGCGCTTTGAAGAAGTCGAGGTCAGCCTATTATATTTTGTTCACGGTCAAGAGCATTTGAGATGTACAACATCTGATTAGATAAATACTTTGTTCGTTTTATTTTAGCGAGTAGCCTAAAAAAATCACACAGCAATGACCTGAAACGGTACCTAACACGTTTGACCAATTTCTAATAAAGGATTTAATTAACTTTGACGTGCAAAGATGAATCGATTATATTTAATCTAAAATCTCATGTTGGAAGTAATTAATGTATTTTATTATTTTAAATAAACGTTTTATAAAATTCAGAATGAATTATAAATATGTAAAATATTCTAATCATACCAATGAGTTTTAAATTTTATTAATTTATATGATTCAGTTCAATTCCATTTGATTTAAATAGATAATTGAATTTATTTAAATTACTTGTATTTTTGCTGTGATGATTGCATTATTTGTACGCAATTAATTAATAAAATATATATAATTAAATACTTAATTACATATTAAAACTATTCATACAGGATTTGCATTGTTTTAAAATATATCATGTTACTAATTTGTATTTTTGCACAATTATTTTATTACACAAAAAAATTTCTATATTAATTAAATTGTCATTGTTAATTTGATTTTGATTTAGCACAATAAGGCTACCTTGAATTATCCTCTGTTTGAATGTCAATTGACATAACAATAACCATGTAATTTTTAATTTGTTTATGCTACAGTGTATGCTTTCTTTTTGTAAATTCATTTACATAACACTGTTTGTTTATCTGCAAGCACTTTTGTTTAATGAATACCTATATATTTAATCATACGTAACAATACAATTTATTAGATACATAAAGAAATTAATAAATAAATTACTTGATTTATTGTTCAATTATTTTATTTTTGTAAACTCAATTAAACATGATTAAACCGCTTTATAGAAAAAAAGTTTTTAGTTTGTTTTAGGTACAGTTTGTAGATAAAAATAATAAAAAATATATAAAAATATATTTTGTTAAAGTGTCAGTTTATATTGTTAGAAATCAAAATTTGTTAAAATGACAGTTCATATTTCTAGCAAACAAGATTTGTTAAAATATAGTTTATATCAATAGTTAGCAATATTTATCTTGCTTATTTCCATATAATATATAATTTTTATATTGTTTACATTAATAGTTAATTGTAGTTTTTGGTTCTCTATTGTTGGGTTTTATGAGCTAACCTTTTTTTTCTTCTTAAGGTGCCGTATTTTTTTGGAGGTTAGCTATCATCAAGGCAATTTTTATTTAGGATGTTGCTTCTCTGAACAAAGATTTATTGATATGCATTGGAACCTTTCTCGAAGGTTTTTTAGCGATGAGATTATTCTCCTTCTTATTGAGCGTTTTCCATATTAGTTGTAAAATCTTATATTTTGCTTTTCTTATGACGTGTCTCAGATAATTTTGTTTCCATTTCTTTTTTAGTTTACTTCTTTGTTAGTGATTTTGACTGTTCACGAAATGTTGAGGATGCGTCTGTATATCCACATTTTAAAGGCTTTAATTTTCTTTATGTTTTCTTTTTTTAGCGTCCACGTCTCTGCTTTATATAGTAGTATTGGTAGGATATAACTGCCCGGATTGCGAGTTTTTAATTCTTGATCTATTTTTTTTCTGTGTTAGTAGTGGCTTCATTTTTACAAACGCAGATCTTGCAGTTTTAATTCTTTTGTTTATTTTTGTTGTGTAATTGTTATCCTTATTTATTATCGTGTTTAGGTATTAGTTGTTTTTGACTTGTTATATTATTGTGATGTCAATTGTCAGTGTATGTTGGCCTTTATATTGTGCTTTGCTAATGTTTATGTATTTTGTTTTCTTAAAGTTTATGTTGATTCCGTGTTTGTTGCTAACGATGTTGTTACGTTCCATCGTCGTTTGCAGGTAATTTATGTTGGTTGCTATGATTACTGTATTATCTGTGTATCTTATGTTGTTTATGTTTCTTCTATTTACCACTACTTTAATTGTGACATGTTTCAGAGCACTGCCAAATTATTTTTATTATTTTTTTTTAATATGTATTAAATAATATTGGGGGTACCACGAATCTCTGTTTCACTTTTTTGCAGATTCCTTCCGAGTTTTTTTTTTTATCTGTACTATAGCTTTTTGGTTTTAATATATTGTATTTATTATATTTATAATTTTGTTTTCTATGCTTTTGTTCTTTAGTCTAGTTTTTTATGTTGCATTTTGTTGAAAGCTTTTTTTATAGTATATTAAGCATAAGTGTAGGTCAACAAATACTTTCCAGCATTGTTGTATTTGGATGTTAATTGCAAAGAGTTTTTCTTTTGTTCCCATACTATTGCATAATCCAAATTGAATTTGTTTTTTTTACTTGTTTATATGTCCTGTTGTGTATTATTTTGAGGAGCACTTTTTGTGTATGGCTTATATGACTTGATATTCTGAAGATTCTCTTGGTTTATTTTTTTGGGATTACTCTGAAAGGATATTGAATCCATTCTTTTGATATAATGTTTGTGTCGTAAATAGTATTGTATGAGTCAACCAATTTATGTAGGTTTAGTTTTTAAGTAGGTTTAGTAGTTCTATTGGTATTAAGTTGGTTTGCAGTTTTTAGTCGCATATTTGACTTTTATTATTGTTATCTTTTTCTTGGTAGTGTTTATAGGTTGTTTTCTTTGTTTTTTTATTACGATATAGCTTTTTGGTGGTGGTCTTTGTTGTTTCTTTTTGCTTTTTATATTATATTGTGATTTATTTTATTTTTTGTGTGTATTAAACGTATCATATCTTTTTTGGATTTTTTCTATTTTTTGCATTGTTGTTCGATCTATAGCATTGTTTTTTATGTTTTTTTCTATGTATTTGTGTATTAACGTCGTTGTTGTTTATATTGTTTATCATTGCACTTTCTTTATGTTCTTCTATGTCTTTTTTAACTTTTTTTAGTTGTTTTGTTGTTTAGTTTTTTAACATCCATGTTTTGTAATTGTTCTTTCTTTTTAAGTTTTTTCAGTTTTATATTTACTGTCGCTACCAGCGTATGTTCAGGGTATATATTTATTGACATGATGGCATTTCTGTATCTGCAATTTTTGTATATGTCAGTCAAAATATATAATATTTTATGCAATATAATCAAAACAGTACAATCTAAAGAATTTAAATTATCTTAAAAAAATGGTTAAACTTAATCGATTTGAGAATTTTTAAAGTTTTAATAGTTAACACACCTTAAACTGGATATGCGCATGTCAGTATTGAAAGAATAATAGTTTTTAAATAGTTGCATTTTGTGGCTAGTACTTAAATTGTTATCACTGTCAGTACAGACACTCGTAGCGAGTGGACGTGTCTGTGCTCTATAGAGATATTTAACTCTTAAAATATTTTATAGTAAAATATTGTCGAACACATTGGTTATGGAACAAGTAATAGTACATTAAGTACCAAGGGCAGGAAAGCATTGTTTGCAGCACGCCGCTATTTGTTTGCCCGAGTAAGCGAGCGCGGCAAGCAGCGAAGTGCTGCAAACGCTTTCTTGCCAGTGGTGCTTACGACTGTTTTTTGCCTGCTTATGTAAGAAAACAATAACATGTTACAACTTCATTAATATTATAAAAAAAATATTTTTGTTTAATACTTCAAGTGTCAATGTTTTTTTTTAAGGTTAATGTTTAAATTGTCAAATATTGGCCGCGTTCAGGACGACTTATCATGCGTACTGAACGCGCTTGATGACTATTGTTTGCTGGCAGCGCTTGTCATTTTACTCATCATACATCTAGGTTCGCTTGGTTCGCGCTTTTATTTGAAAAATAAATGTATCATGTTAAAACCAAACTACACAGCAATTATATATGTTTTTAAACGGGAAAAGGAGCAACATAGGTAAATGAGATTACAACGTAATATTAACGCTGTAATAACTTGAGTGAGAGAAGTAAAAAATGATAAAGATAATCAATTCCCGTACTTCGTTGCCAACTTCAGGGTAAGTTTATCCTACACCTTCACCTTAGATGGCATTACTTATTGAGAATATATTATATCTCGTTAAGTAGCCTTCTTCATAAACTAATTAAATCATTTATTTAAATTCAAAACTCTGAGCTTTATGTTTATGTAGTTGATAAAAGTTTACACGGTTGGCAACAGCGCTTATTGGGTCAGCGCTGGCAACTGATGAGTTGTACTGAACGCAGCCATTGTTATAACGTAACCAAGAAGTCTTGTAATACAATCACTCTACACTAGATGTCAATAGTTCTGTCTTTTGTATATATAAGGTCCGTTCCAACATACGATTTAGACAGTTTGCAAACCGTCCAAACTGTGCACACAAACAAATATTTGTCATCCTTAGGCAATCATTTATACACACTAATTTGTTTGTGTGCATAAGTTGAACTGTTTGCAAACTGTTTAAATCGTATGTTGGAACAGATCTAATATTATCAAATTAAGCAAATATTAAAAAATATTATTACTAAATCGTGTAAAAAATTATTTTAATTTAAATTTTTAATTAATAATACTTACAGTTAATTTAGTAATTAAAATTATGAATTATATTCAATAAAAATTTTATTTTTTCAACTAGCGCTATCTGTGTTTTTATCTCCCTAAGGAGGGAAAGCTCACTTCCCCATACGGGCGGAAAAACTGTTTTTCAGAGTGGGCATGCAAAAAAAGTTATTTACAAAGTAAGTGAATAACACTTAATCAGTATGTCAAAAAAAAATCTGATTTAACGGAACTTGAACTCCGTGAAGAGTTGAGAAAACGTGGTGTTGCAAATAGTGACACAAAACCCATTTTAATCAACAAGCTAAAAGAAGTGCATGATTCCAGCTTTATTCAAAATAATTCCGATTGTTTAAATGGCAATAATGGATGTATAAATAATAAAGACGCTCTAAATTTAATATTGAAAGAAATGGATTTAAATGATAGTGAAAATTTACTAAACAATTCGTCTCTGTTAAGGGAAAATTAATTGCTTCATAAACTTATTTTTAAATTAGAAGACAAAAATAAAATACTTAATGAACACATATTAATACTAAGAGAAAAAGGGGCAACGCTACAGAAACCACGTAACCCGTATTGTATGCTGATATTGCGAGTGGAAACGTTTCGGAACCAGGGTCGGAATGTTGCAGCGCGAGAAAAAAAGCGCGGCAAATAAACAACGATCTGTAATAATACCTAAACAACAAATTATTAAAGATGTTACTCTGGCAAATACCACACAAGAGCCAGTTAATAAAATGGAAGTTAGACCGGACATCTGCAAACTGAAATAAAAACAAAACAATTAACAACACTAGGAATAAAAAGGTAATTGTTGGTGTTGCGAAATCTGATACTGTTTTAGGTAAACAAAGGCTTGCATGGATAAATATTAGCCGAATACGTGTATAAATATTCAAAGAAGAAATTGAAGTATACATAAAAAATAAATGCAAAGCTGCCACAATCGTACTCGAAAGTGTATTAAAAACTAGCAGTAGCCAATCGTTTCGACTTGGAATAGACTTTGTGCTCTTGGATACAATTATGAATGGGGATTTCTGGCCGAAAGGAGTAGCAGTAAGACGATACTGGCACGATAACAGAAAAAAAAAGATGCTTTTTTAGATTAGAACCCACAATTCTGAGGATTTCCAGTAAATCGTATTTTACTTCTACGCAAGGAAAAACAAAGGTAGAAAATAATAATAATAAATTAAGAGGCTTATTTGATGGAAAATGTTAATACTGATAAATTTCATTTTATTTTCTAGTCTGAGCACTGGCTACTTAGAAACGAGGCAGATGGCTTTAGAATATTTGAAATGTCTGTAATTTCACATTTTTCAAGAACGCATTTTATACACGGCGGCGTAATGTTTCTTGCTAGGGACGACTGAACGTGCGTTTCCTTAAATATTAGCAACTTTTCTTTAGAAATGCACTGTGAAATTGCTGGCGTTAAAATATGTGAGATGAACTGCATAATACTCAATGTATATCGTTTACCTGAGGGTGACTTTAATTTGTTCTTAAAAGTGTTATCTGATGTTTTTATAAAAATAAATTTAATTACTGCGTACGTTGTTTTAATTGGAGATTTTAATGTCAGATTTAACGGTATTGGTCTTAACAAGACACGTCTTATTGATTTTCTTAGATGTTATGGTTTAGAAAGTAGCTTTGTTTCTCTTACTAGGCTAGAGAATTGTTTAGATAATGTATTTACAAATGCATGCCTTAAAAGTATATGCATTTTTACGCAAGATCCATCTCTGTCGGATCACCTAGCATTATCTATTAAATGCATATTGTCAAAGTTGGTCAAGGAAGATGAAGTTATAACTCATCGACCTATTACAGCTCGAAGAAAAGTCAGTTTTTTTAATGCAGTAGAAAATGCTGATTTGGCATTCTTGGATTATAACATAAACATAAATGAATAAGCTGATATATTTACTAGCTTACAAGTTGCATTTCCTGTTAGAACTCAATAGACATGTACAAGTAAACCTCAAATTACATGGTTTAATCAGAACTTAAGAGAGATGAGGGAAACTCTGTGTCTTATGAACGAAGCTTACAAAAAACAATTTAATCCAAACTTAGTCAATCAAAGAAACTTATACAAGTTAAAATATGAAAATGCTATCAGCAATGCAAAAATTGCAGCTAATGATAAGTTTATTAATAGCCACAAGAATGCTCAATCAGCTTTGTGGAAAGTAACAAAATCAACAAATGGCAATAAAACAATTAAGCCAAAAACCAATTTAACTTCAGACGACTTTAATTCGTTTTGCAAAAACGTTCCAAGTCTTGTGTTAGACTCAATGCCTAAATCTGATATTGATCCAATTTTTTTAACGGTCAGTATAAATGACGTTAGATTAACGATCGATACACTAAAACCTAGCAAAAGTTTTGATGTGTATGAGTTGAATGTTGTTCTAATTAAATTCATAAAGAATTTAATTATTATCCCTTTTACAAAGTTGATTAATACGTGTATAAGAAACAGTATATTTCCAAATTGCAAATAGGTTGCATCAGTAGTACCAATTTATATAAAAGGTGATATAAATGAGCCCACTAACTATAGACCTATAAGTCTACTGCCAATATTGTCTAAGATTTTTGAAAAGGTGCTGGCAGTACTGCTAATATGTCACCTAGAGCATAACAATATGCTATGTAATGAACAATTCGGATTTAAGAAAAAAAGATCTACTACTGACGCTGTGATTAAATTTATTGAACAAACATTAATTGGATTTGAAGAGGGTCTCTATACTACATGAACTAAGATTTAATAATAAACTGCTAATAGAAAAAACCAATTGGTTAGAAGAAAAACTCACTGCTAAGAACAATGAAATTGAAACACTTAAACATAAACTTAATTCTAATAATCTGCATTCCAATCCTGCGTCGTCTTCATCATCAGGCGCAAATAATGTAGCTGCTATTGAAACTAACGACGTCAGCGTTCATAATCTCAACAGTAATATACGGATTAACAACTACCGTAAGAGAGTTCCGCTGTATGGCAACAACGTTGATACTGGACTTCAAGCATATACACCGCCTTGTATAATCCATGTCTACAAACTTAACATTCAAACTGAGAAGACCGATATTATTAAGTATGTTAATGAAAAATTGCCTGATGTTGTGCATACTTGTGAGGAATTAACTGTCAAATCAGGTGATTATAAAAGCTTCAAAGTTTCTTTCCCAGGACATCTTGAAGAAACGGTGCTTAATGGGGATTTCTGGCCTGAGAAAGTAGCTTACCGAAAATTTATTAACTATTCTCGATCGTTTAAACGCAACACTAGAACACCTAATTTAGATATGGGGTTTCAACGAATAGAACACCAACCTCAACATCAACAAGACGACCAACAGCATTAACAGTTAACGTTCGTGAAATATTGACTATTTACTATCAGAATGTGCGTGGAACAAATACTAAACTTAATGAGTTATACATATCGATACTCAACAATAATTATGATATCATTGTGTTAAATGAAACCTGGCTTTCTGATGATGTATATAATAACGAATTTATAGATGAAAGATATACTATCTATAGGTGCAATAGAAGTTCGTTAAATAACGTTAAGTGTGGTGGAGGTGGAGTATTGATTGCTATAAAATCATCATTTTCTTCACAGGAACTCTTTAATTCTGGTATAAATGAAGAACTTTGGGTTAGTTTGAAGTTAGGTAGTAGTTTGTTTTTATTATGTGCTATTTATATTCCGTATAACACGGAAGGGTATAGATATGAAGATCATTCAACTCGAGTATCCTCATTTGTTAATGATTATCCTAATGCTACATGTGTGCTGATCGGTGATTATAATATGCCTGATATTTGTTGGGAATTAGTAGATGATATGCCTGGTTTACTACCTTTCAACGTTCGCAAGAACAATCCCTCTAGTATTTGTGATAATTTTATTTTTAATGGTCTTAGTCAGTACAATGGTGTAGTCAATAAAAATAATAAAATCCTAGATTTAGTATTTTCAAACCAATCAATCAGTGTTATTAAAGAGGCTCCGCTGTTGCGCATTGATGGTCACCATCCACCGCTTCTTGCAAGTATTGATGTTACTGCTTGCAACAATAATTATATTCAATCGGTGAAACCAAATTTCAAAAAAGCACCTTATAATTTAATAAATAATTATTTGGCATCTTTTAACTGGGACATATTAAATTCCATGTCAACTAGTGACGCCACTACTTATGTTTATACGGTACTTGATTCTACTGTTGAAATATTTGTCCCATTTACTCGTAAAGTAAAGTATTCTTACCCTATATGGTTTACTCCTGACATTATACAATTAATAAAAGATAAGAAGCTAGCTCATAAACTTTTTAAATCTACTAATGAAAATAATCATTATCAAATTTTCTCACAATTACGTCAACGATGTAAAAGTCTTATTGATGAGGCATATCTTGATTATATTAATAAAGTAGAAAACAGTATTATTAATAATCCCAAATATTTTTGGAACTATACAAAAAACTTTGCTAAAAATTCTAGTGAAATTCCCAACACTATGATTTTAGATAATAAACAATCAATGGATAAAGAAGAAATTGTTAACATGTTTGCTGTTCACTTTGCTTCAACTTATAAACCTTTGTCCATAAACAATAATTTTGATAATAATATTTATGCAACCTCACATGTCGATGTAAATGTTCTTTCTTTCAGTGAAATTGAAGTTGTTGACTCAATGATGCAACTTGATTTAAACCAAGGTGCCGGTCCAGATGGTCTACCACCTATATTTTTAAAAAACTGTTCGGAGATGCTTGCTAAACCAATTTCTATTTTGTTTAATAAATCTCTATCCGAAGGTTACTTTCCGGAACACTGGAAATTAAACTACGTTGTACCTGTGCATAAAAATGGTAGCAAAGCTAGTATAGCTAATTATCGTCCAATCAGTAAACAATCTCAACTACCTAAACTGCTTGACAAATTAGTTTCACAAAAATTAAACTCACTGTTTTCTAATGTTATCATTGATCAACAACATGGTTTCTGTCCTACAAAATCTACTACCACTAACCTTTTCTTATATACTACTTTTATATCCGAAAGCTTGGAATCAGGAACATTGGTTGACTCTATCTACACTGACTTCTCAAAAGCTTTTGATAGAGTCAATCATAAAATTCTGATTAAAAAGCTAAAGTCACTGGGAATTGGTGGAACTATTTTGCAATGGATTGAATCATATTTAAACAACCGAACACAACAAGTCGTCATTTCTAACTCTAAATCAGATCTGATTAATATTACTTCTGGTGTTCCTCAAGGCTCACACCTAGGACCCCTTCTTTTTAATCTATTTATAAATGATATCAGTGTCGATCTTGAATGTCAGTGTCTTCTTTTTGCTGATGATTTAAAACTATTTAAACGGATAGTAAATGAAAATGACTGTGTATCTTTACAAAATGATATCCATAAAATATATAACTGGTGCTCAAAAAACGACATGGAACTTAATATTAATAAATGTAAAAGTATCCGTTTTTCGCATAAACATGACAATTTTCAGTTTGAGTATAGAATTGGTACTACTATTTTAGAATCTGTAAAAAGTATTAAGGATTTAAGTGTAAATTTTGATTGCAAATTAAATTTTATATCGCACATAGATATTATTATTCAGAAATCTCTCAAAATACTTGGATTTGTTAAAAGAATAACTAAAGACTTTAGAAACATCAAACCAATAAATGTTATATATAATAGTTATGTGAGATCAATACTGGACTATTGTTGTATTATTTGGTCACCGCATTTTCAAAACGCTATTATGCGTCTAGAAACGGTCCAAAAAAGATTTATTAAATATCTTTGTTATAAATGTGATATTGTATTTTCAAACCAATATTATGATTTGTTGTTGTCTCACTTTGGATTACATCCACTTTTAAAAAGAAGAGAATACTTTTACACTACATTTTCTTACAAAATTGTAAATGGTAATTTAAAATGTCCTCAAATTTTATCAATGTTTTTTTTAGTATGTCCTAAATATAATACAAGACTGCAAACAGTGTTGAAGACTAAACACCATTCAACCTGTTATGGTTATAATAATCCCTTAAACCAATGTGTAATTAGTTTTAATAAATATTGTGATAACTTGTATTTTTTTAATGTTAACTGTAATTGTTTTAAAATATGTGCAAAATCTGTTATATTTTAGAATTAATTGTTGTAAATTAATGTAAAGGTTGATCCGTAAATAAATATATTATTATACTTTATCAACATTTATAGATCTTCTTTGGAAATTATATGTTTATAACTTTGATCCAACTTGTTGTAGAATTATATCGTTTTATCTGATGAAAAGAACAAATGGTTAAATTTAACTACAAAACATCAAATTGTTTTGATATTACCTGTGATGTCCCTCAAGGTTTGGTTTTAGGGTCCTTATTATTTCTAATCTATATTAATGACCTACCAACTAATATTGAGGAAGCTAGTGTTGTTCTGTTTGCAGATGACACGACCATTACGAACCAAGGAAGAGATAAATTATTTGTTCAGTCTCAAAATCTGTATCATTAATGTTCACTTTACGATTAAGAACAGAAAATTGCATTACCTCTACCAAATTTTTTGGCCACATATTAACTTTGAATTAACATGGCAACAACACGGTGATTCTCTGGCAAAAAGATTATTGTCAAATATTTTCTTATTAAGGAATTTATCTAACAACGCTTCACACTATGTTGTTAGAACTGCATACTTTGCTCTATGCCATAGTCACATTTTAAATGGCATAATTGTATGGGCCCATTCTGCAATCAAGGAGCGAATTTTTGCGTTGCAACTAAGAACAATCAGAATAATTACGGGACTAATAGATAGAGACGATTGCAAATCATCTTTTATATCATTGAAAATACTCACTCTGCCTAGCATATACATACTAGAATGCTTTAATAAAACACAAACAGGGATCAATTACTATTGTATTAAATTCTATAATGTTTTACCAAAGCATATAAAGGATCTTCCGAGCAAGAAGTTTATTAACTTAATGAAACAATACATGATTGATAAAGCATTTTATAGTTTTGAAGATTATTGAAATAATGATTTTCATGACTTATAGGTGTTTTTGTTTGTGTTTTTAATTTGTCTGTGTTTGTTTTGCAATATGTCTGCCATCATCATCATTTTATTACATATTTAAGGCATTCGTATGTTTGCTACATTTTTAAATATTTTAATTTAGCACAATTTTTTATTATTTTAAATGTGTTGTTACTACAAAAGTATCTGTAGACTTACCTGTGATATTCAAGAACATAACAAACATATCTAGTCATATTTGTTTTTTAGATAATATTGTTATTATTATTATTTTTTTTATATTATTTTTTATATATATTTTTATAATTTATTATTTTTGACCTGTGTAAAACTTTTGTTAAAACACTAATAAACTCCTTACTATTTACTATTACTTTACTTTTCCGGACATATTGAAACAATTAATTTTGTAACATGAAATAAATTATTAATATTATTATTATTACTATTATTTGTAGGTACTTTGCACGTTCATTGAACTAAAGCGCCATTGAGATTAACGTTTTTGTGAGGAGTTAACGAAGAATTTTTGAAGAAAAGTATAGCTTTGACTTTTCAGGATTGATTTTTATCCTTCAGTAGCTTGAAGTTTGAGAGTGATGACTTTTGGATGTATACAACAGTGCTGTATTGTCAGCGTTTTGTGCAATTTTGACACCAATGTAATGCATTATATGTCATATACATACAAGTCATTGGAAGTAGAACTGAACTTTGAGGTACCTTTGCTTCAATTGAGCAAGGGATAGACTCGTGTCTATACAGCTTTACGGCCAATGCCTTTTTTTATATAGGAAGCAATCAGTTCTATTAATTTTGGATTGAACGAGTAGACGCTGGTGCCAGATCTTATTAAAGGTTTTTTCAACATCAAAGAATATAGCACTAGTGGCTTGTTTTGTACAAAAACCAGATTATATTTAGGTTTAGAAAAGTCAACAACCGCGCTGTCAACTTTTTTAGCCGTTTGAGTTTTTGATAGTAATATGATGTTTTTTTGTGAGAGCAAGGACCTGTCAGTTTTGTAGACCAATTTTTACACTTTTTATAGAGATCTAAAACTACTGGACTGTGGTCTGAGCTTCTCAAGTACACTTGCAGAAAACCCTTGGTAATTGTAAAAAGTTTGCATGTTTGGCCATAGTCCAGTATAGCATTTATCCTGTGCATACCTAGTCAAAAAAAGTTACTCTGATATGCTAAGCTGGATGCTTTGAGTTAAAGTCTCCTGCAACAATTTTTGAAAGCCGGCCGCTTAGTTGGCTACTGACATGCTGAAATTAACTTTATTAATACTAGACCAGGAACATTAATTGCAATTGATTTGCTTCCAATTAAACAGTTGTGTGCGTAGGTCTGTTTGGCAAAGATTGCAGTTCCACAAATCTGTGTTCCAAACGAGTATTTAAAACACGTAAAATGTTTGGGATGTTGTAACCTTTTTGAGGAGCTAAGAGGGTTTTGGATAATAACATTTCATCAATGTTATTTTTGAAGAATGATGCCACTAGTTTTTTTCTTATAATTTGTGCTGTTATCACTCCAAAAGCAGATACGAAGCAGAATGTTTTTATTAAAACTTAAGATACATTTTTTTGCAAATTTTTTTGCCTGTTATTATCAATATTTTCAGGAGATTTTTGCGGGCGTTTGCTGATAATTTACCGTTTTTTTCCACCTAAATATAGTGTTTGAAAGCCAGAACCTGCTGCTTAAGCATACAATATTTTCTTTGAGACACAAGGATTGTTAGGAAGCTAATACTATTCTGGGCACACGCTCTAAAGCGAGCAGTGTGAGCTCTTAGGATATTAAGCACACGTAGGAAGAATGGGTTTATCTTTACTCCTTTTTTTTGAACACTGGTTTGTAGTATGAGATTCTGTTATTTTACTCAAACGTAAAGGATGTTGCACTTATTTGCCGAATGTTCCAACCTTTGATATCTACAGCATTGGCTGATAATGCTTGATTTACTTTTAACTTCTACTTTAATTTTGAGGTTGCACAGTATTGGTGATAGACATACAATATGTTTTTTCTCCCTATTCTGTAAACCAAAAAAACTTTAAATGGCAAGTTGGTTTTTAACATTCTCAACCGTAAAACAGTCGGGGTAATTTTTCAAAATCGCCTTAAACGTTTCTTTTTTTGGTTGTTGTTTATTGAGAGTAAGAATTTATCTATCAAATTTATCCATCAAACTAGGAATCAGAAACGAGCATTTGCTTTAAGTTGTCATCCTGGTGGCTTGAATGCCCGTTAGATTTAAAAGACATGTATACATGATATACAAAATCTTTGAATAAATAGGTAACTAATCCTAACTCGTCAGATTCCTGTTAAACTGCTTTCAACAGCGTGGCGTATTTATTTATTAATTCACATTGTTAAAAATCAAGGTTGGTTGTATATAAATATAGTTGGTGCTATTCTATGCACATTGCTAAAAGTATGCAAGATATTTACTGATTTTTATAATAAACACAACACACAGAAGTTGATGATCAATTTTAATAAAACTTTCACAAAATGTTTATTGTGATGAAACAAATGAAAAATTTAAATTTGACAAGAAAAGAACTTGCTTCACCACAATTTGTTATGAACTTATTTCAACGACGGGGATATTGTCAATCAAGTGATCAACTTTTACTTTTGGTGTATTATTCCGAACTTCTAGATTTTGCAGCCTAAAATGCTGCAAGTCGTTTGATGGGTGGAGTAAATTAGATTATATTCCAAACATGCTAAATGGGTGACAAATCTGACGACTAAGCAGGCCGTGGGAAGTCAATAATGTAAACTTTTTACAAAATTTGTGTTGTAAGTGTAACCCTTGCCGTATGAGGGCGTGCGTTATCTTGTTGTTAAATGGTATTTTTCAACTTTTGACAAAATGGAAATACAACAGGCTCCAGTACATTGGCAATGTAACTGGCTGCGCTTAAGTTACCATCAATCACAACCAAAGGTGATCTGCTATCATAACATATTGCACCACATATCATCACTCTTTGTGTGAGGGCTGTGTTGCGTTTCACAAAAAATGTTAAATTTATGCTTTCTTTGAGAATATGTTTGACTCTCCTACTACCGCATTGGATCCACAAACAAAACCAAAACTCGCAACTAAACACAATTTAATGTCATTTGCTCGTTTGTTGCTTCATTCTAGTTTCTGGGTATGGTGAAGTGGAGTAAGTGGAAGACACAAAAATGGACGGTAGGAATGAAGTCCATAAAATTTTATCTGACAATAAACAGTTGACACTCACATTCTATGTCCTGCACCTTCCATTCAATCTACTGCAATTGAGTGAGTTGTTGAAAATTTTGCTCTTGTGGGCAAAAGTTTTAAACAACGTTTTTTGCAATCTGTATGTTACTTGGGGACGTCCAGATTTAGGGCTGCGTTTTTGAAACCCTTTATCGGACCATCTGAACCAACATCATACTTTTGTTGCAACAACACGATCAGCAATAATTCTAAACGAAAGTCTGGCTTCTCTTATACAAATAATACGACCATGTTCAAAATTATTTAGTTGTTGATAATTTACACGTTGGCGAACTCTTGGCATTTTTAAATTCATACAAAGCAATAGTGAACAAACTAATAAAAAAATGGACACACCACTAGCTTGTTTATACACATAAATGATACTAGGTGACAACAAAGAAAGGACATCAAAAAAAGAATTAATATATGTAAAATTTAAATAATTTGTTGTTTTGTCAAATTTGGCATTTTGTGAAAGTTTTATTAAAACCGATTAACAGTATATATTTTTAAATAAAATAAATTGTGTTGTTTAACAAAATTTTTTATTACTTACGTATATTGCTAGCAATAAACAAGTGCGCTAATATCTGATTCAGCTTTAAAAAAAAATTTAAAATTATTTTTTTTAAAATTTTTATTATTAAATTATGATTTCTAAAAATTTTGATTGAAAAAAAAATTATTACATTTTTTGCTACGCTTAGCAATTCTGCTCGATAACAATATTATCTAGCAATATGCATAGAGAATTAAGCAGATTATCTTTACAATCAATAAAATTATTTTTAATTAAATATTAATACACTGTCATAATTCTTTTTTATTTAACGTTTCAATTATATAATCTTTACTATAAAGTTCTTAAACAAATTATAATTTATCTTACAAACATAAATATATTTACATATAATAACATAACAGTTCAATAACCCAATCTTAACCAAATACAACAAATCATTAACATGACATTTGCTTTTTTTCCAAATAACGGTCTCCAAACAGAACATGTATGTATAATTAATTTGTTTTTTTTATTATCTAAAACTATTTTGGGCTGCATGTCAATCATTGCAATTACATATTTTAAGCCTCCAGTAACTTGTCAAATTTATTTGCTTGAGCGCTTAATTGCAATATCATAAACTAGAACATTTCACAGTAATATTTCATTTTATATTTATGCATGCAAAATTAATTATACGCAGTGTCGGGATGCTTTTGTTGAATTTGAATAAGGCCCGCTCCTTAACTTGTTAGTTTCTGCTACTGTTGTATAATTACATGTTATTATCTTTCATTTATATTCAGCTGCGAGAATATTAATTTATTTATTAAAAAGTAGGCCAATAAGCGATCTAAAACTTTCTTGTAAAAGTATTAATTAAATATTTATAATAACAAAAATAAGATGTTATTTTTTGTACTTGTAGTATTGCTTTTATGTATAGTACTAAATTTAACATAAATAATTTTTTTACAAGATGTTCCTTAAATACATAAGAAGGTGATTTCTTAGCATATTTTCTATTTTATGTTACATGTTAAAATCAAAATTGTATTCCAAATCAACTTGTCAGTAAAACGAAATAAATATCATATATGTAATATGTATGTAATATACTGCAATTATTTTATTTTATTAATTTATTAACAAGGTGATGTTGTATACAATTTCATATAAAAAAAATCTACTGATTTTATCTATGGAACCATTTTTTATTATTTATGTACTTAGGAAACATCTTGTACAGAACAAAAAGCAGATGGTATCTGAAAAATGTAATTTAATTATTTAAGAGAGCATTTTTTTTTAATTTTTGTTCAAAATTTTGAAAACGTGCTGGTTAATTTATTTTTGTTTGCTCAAATGATTTAAAACAAACATCACACTGCTAAAAACGAGCAGATGAACATTCTTTTAAATTATGACAAACAAAAATTTTTCCGCAATTTTTTGTAGAACTTACACTTTTTATATGTTCTCTTATTTTCGATGTTTTGTCTTATCTAAAGGTTCGAAACGTACCATGGTGTATTGAGAATTTTTTAAAGTTTTGTTCTAGAATTCATCTTTCTTGGATCCCATGCTAGACTGGGGCAAGTCAGTTGGGGGGCGGATGATTTTTGTGTTTAGTCACAATTTTGTTTACATCTTAGTAGCGGCAATAGACAGTTGGATGCCATTTTAGCTTTGTCTATTGTTTCCTAGACGTGAAGTTTTTAGTTTAGACGTTTATCTAAATATGGTCCTAAGTACGAAGGACACTGCCAAAGTTTGCGGAAAATGTAAAGCAAAACACAAATTACGTTATGCAAATTGCTTTATTGCTACTGAAAATATTTTCCTTTAAAATCTATACTCTTTTGCATCCAATGAAACCAATCTTCAAAACAATTTTGCCACTCTAAGCTAGGTACCTCCAAAACAAGTGATTTTAATGCCTCTTCAGGTGATGAAAAACGCTCTCCACGCATTTTATTTTTGATGTTTTCAAATAGGAAGAAGTCATTGGGCGATAAATCAGGCAAATATGTGCAATGAGTCATTAATTGGATGTTGTTACTGGTCAAAAACTGTACAGTTTGTCGTGCTGTGTGAGCGCTTGCATTGTTATGATGAACAATGATTTGCCGGTTTATGTTGTTCTTTCTGATTTCAGCGATAACTTCCGGCAAACAAATTGAAGTATACCAGTCAACATTAACTGTCCTTTGATCCTTTAATGCAACAGTTGCAACATGACCCGTTTTTCAAAAGAAACAAGCAATCATTTTTATTGAAACGCTTTGTGCGCACCACTTTTGTGGAATTAGGTTCATTTCGAAACACCCATACAGTCGATTGCTTTTTAGTTTTAGGCTTATATGAATATATCCAAGATTTGTCGCCTGTTACGATGTTATTTACCGAATTTCTTTCAAATTGTGTGGGAACCAACAACTGCCAAGCTTCCTGACATGAAAATGATCATGCAAAATCGTATGTATTTGTTTAGCTTCAATGCCTAAGGATGCCTCTATTTTACTATAGTCACATGCTGATCTGACAAAATCATTTCACGCGCAGCATCAATATTTTTCGCGACCTTTGCAAAGATCGTCATCAAACGTTGGTCTTCCACGCTTGAATTTTGCGAACCATTTGTATTTGGATGGTGCTTTATTCCCAAATAACAAACTAAGTTTTTTTACACATTGCTGCTGCGTTAAACCGTATTGAAAATCATAAAATTACATCACTCGGAAGTCACGATTCGAAATTTCCCATTTTTCACACAATTATTACTCTCGTTAAATTTTGTTGAAACAAAACCGTGCGGTTTGAAATTGAACTGTCAACTGAATTATAGGTGAAAAACGTCAAATTTTACAAATATGACAATTGCAGAACGCTGGCAATACAGGCAATACTTGATTCCGCAAACTTTAGCAGTGCCCCTCGTAGTTAGCTGAATATCTTTTTATGGTATCTTGATGTTGTTTAGGCTTAAGTTTTTGTATAGCGTAGTTTTTTTTTTGTAGAAAAGTTTAGCTTTACTTTTCTCTGGATTAACTTGGATGCGACAAGGTTTATCCAATTCTTGTATTTCATAATTGTAGTTTTGATATGACTACTTCGGTTTGTTAATTTTTAAATCAAAAACACAAATTAAATAAAACTAACAATAAAATTAAACCTTGCGATACTACACGTGGCAGTTTAACTTAACGGCCAATATTCTGTTCTTTAAATAATTTCAATTAATTTAATTATTTAAGTTTTGTTGCAAAATTGAAGTGTTTTAGTTTGTTTAGAAGACCTTTGTGCCAAACCTTATTGAAAGTCATTTAGACGTAAAAAAAACCACTTTCGTGTTTTTTTAGTAGCAAAGGCTTAGCTTTGATCTGAATTTAAAGTTTTTTTATAACTTTTCTTGTGATTTTGTTTAAGATGTACTTGATTAGTAATTTTCACAAATCTGCCTGTTTGCTTTTAGTTTAGGTATGTTAAAAACTATTAAGCGTTTCACTCAGTTGAAAAATATCTGAGACAAAAAAAAGCGCATATGACGTTTGTTAAAAACATGATTCTCTTAGCAGAAATTAGTTTTAAGGCTTTATAACGAATACTTTATCATTGCCTGGAGCAGACCTGCTTTTAAGATGTATAACAATTTTATTGACCGTTGATGGTTGAACACTTTTTAGTGGAGTTTTGTTGGCATTGTCCCTCAAGAGGCGGTTAACTTTTTGGTGGACACTGTTGGCGTGATTTAGGTAAAATTGTCGTTATAGACCGGAGAGCACTGCAGTTCAAAGCTGTCAGCAAAATATTTGGCTTTGTTTTTAGTTATGTAAGTTAAGCCGCCCGTTTGTACTTTCAAATTTTTAAAGTTTTTGGTTCCGTTTTAGATTTTGAATGTTTAGAAGGTTGTCAGTCACTCTTATTAAAGGTTTTTGTAAGTTTTTTAAAGCAATATTTATTTTGTCAACAGCTTAATCTACATCAGTCCCCGTTTGTATTATGGGAAAACAGCCCAAATCTTTGGCAAAAGAAGAGCGGCTAGTCTGTTCTGAAAAGCCAGATTGTTTCTCTATGTTGTCTTTTGTTTAAGGATTTTTAACACGTTGACAACAGAGACAACATAGTCAGTGTTTTTAAGCAAAGCTATATCAAGAACATTGGATCTCGCCTGATGGTGAAACATTGATGTATCTGAAGCGAAAAATGTGATTTCCTTTAGTTGTACGTAGTTGTAAAGAATGCGATCTTTTGCATTTATCGCAACGAATAAAGCACGCTTTAAAAATTAGATTTTTTTAGCAGTAATTTGGGGAACGCCTATACAAATGATGCGTGAAAATTGGGTTTAGATAAGCTGAAACGAGTATAATTAGGTCTAGATCAGGCGCGTTGGTTATAATAGAGTTTGCCTTTAGCATGTCTGTGTCAGAATGGTTCGTTGATTTTCTAACGATGGTCGCCATACCGTGCCTTTGCTCTACGCTGCTGTCACCCAAATACCTATCTCTAAGTGTCTCCAAAACTAATTTATTTTCAAAAAAAGACTGTTTAATTTTGCCCATTTTCTGTTTTATACCATTTTAATAGAATCTACGAAAAATAACAGTTTTTGGCGTATTGGCTTTATTATTAAAGCTAAATTTGTTTGAGTTACTCAAAAATTGTTTGGATTGATTATTTGAGAATAAAGTTGTTTTATTCTTGAACCAGGACTGGTACGGGTTTGTGAGATGTAGGAACGGTAGAGTTTGGTTTGTTTGACCTTTAGAGCAATTGCGTTTTTTTGTAGGGCAGTTTTGATAGTTGTGTGTTGTCTTTTGCATGTAGCAAACATAGCTAAGCGTGCAGGCCTACGTATTTAACACAGACTGAAAAGAGACCAAAGCACCACGAAGCCGTGTGTACTAAGTATTTCCAACGGTGGCACTAGGAAACCTTACCGGTCTTGCGTTTAGTTTTTACATGGACTTAATAGACTTTTTAGATTGAGAATCTTTTTGCTTTTATTAGTTTTTATAAGTTGTACATACAACATTTGGAATTTTGATACTCTACGCGTTGAATTGACTTATCCAAAAGTTTGAGTTTTACCTTGTTGTCCGTGAAGCAGTTGACGCGGGTACTGCGTAATACTACTTTAAGTTTTTTTATTAATAGTTTGGTAATAAGAGTAGAAGTTTTGAATATCTTCTTTTTCTAAGGTTTTGTCATTTACGAAAGTTGCTCAAGTGATTTTAATGCCCGCGTCTTTTAATTGTATCAAACAAGCAGAATTTTTTTTTGTTTCTAATGACAAGAGTAGTAAGTCACCCTTAGGGGGTGAGTTGGTTCTCTAAAAAGGTGATTGATTGTTTCCCTGAGAGGGTTATTGATTTTTTTTTCTGATTATGACAACTTAGCGCTTTATAAGTTGCCCGGAAGTTATGTTGATGGTGCCATGCTTATAGCTTAATTAATATTTTTATTAAAGCTTTTGGATGACTTACCCGCGTTTTTTCTAATTGTTTCATTGTGGCTCACTAATCAGTGTTTTTGTTATAACAAGTTTCAGTAAAGCGGCCAGTTGGCTTAACCGCCATGTTTTTAGAATTCTCATATAACTCGTGTTCCATGCCTGACACGTGATTGGACATGAAACCGAGTCCATTGTCAGATTTTGTTGACTTTGTGGCTGAGCTGGGTTTATCTGAAACAGTTATTTTACAGAAAAATTAATTAGCGACTAATATGTATTTAGAAATAAATTAAAGAAATAAAGTTGCAGTAAATACTCTTTTAAAAAACTTATTAAGTTTTTGAAATGGTAATCTGGTGCGGGTCAATTGAATCGTCAGTTGTCTTGCTTGATGTGGATACTTTGGCAGCTCGGATTGGAATCGACATATTAAAAGTAGGACTAAAACTATTTTAGGTCGATGTCCACAGACTATTTAAATGTTGCCCTCAATGCAATAAGTTTAATTTATTGAAAGTTAACAATTATTTTTATTAATAAGCATTAAATTATAATCTGACGTCTAATTGCCAAATCAAAAAATATTAGTTATTTATAAAAATAAAATTGACAGATTCTATACTATATCGACCTGGTTTTAGCAGATCGAAGGTCTTTTTAACTATGAGCGGTGAAATGAGGAGATTTATGTTGTTTGTTGCTAAAACCATTAACATACATGTTCACAATAAATAAATAAAGGCAGACTAGGATTTAAACTGGGGGCAAGCACCTAAGCAAATAACCCACTTCCGCTTTATTTTTAATATTTTTTAAACAAAAATTATCAAAAAAATTCTGTTTTGAAATTAAAAAAAAATACCTTTGTATAATATTATTCAAGCCAATTAATCATTAATATTTAATAAATACATTAAATAAATGATTTAGTTATCACTTCTCGTTATTAGAAATAACAATATTTGCTGGTATAAAGATATTACAACAATAAACGTCATTATAAAATTGTATATGAGATTATTATTTCTAGTAAATTACTGGATAATTATTTCTGTATCTCGATGCATAATTAAATTGTTTCGAATTTTATGATCCAATATAACAACTCATAATATAAATATCTGCATTTAATATTCAACTATATAGTCTATTTCAACGAACTGCAAGCATGAAACTATTGCTTAAATTTTATATAATTATCATAGTTACACATTCGGCATTTGGATGTTATTCATTTTATTTAGGAGGTAGAGGACGTACAAATAACATTTTTTTAATGCCTGTAAAATTTGCAATAAAGCATGTAGAAACAGTATTTGTTATATGTTTAGTTCTAATGACGCTGCGAACAATTTCACAGTGGTATTACTATTATTTTTCATATGACCCTGAAGCAAACAGTTTTTTTGTATTTTTTTAATATAGTTACAATAATGTGATGTAAATATATAAAATATTTTAAGAAAAATTTATTTAATTGTTTTTAGATTATTCCTGAAATTTGCAGATATTGTTAAATTTGTTAATACTTGAAGAAGTAAATAGTGTTAAAATTTTAAGTTAAGTTTTAGTTTTTTTACACTTATTAAAGTTTACTTTTTTGATAAAAATTGCAATAAAATTTAAAAAAAAAACAGCCGTTATGATGGTCTTAACTAACTGTTAATTAAATTTAAGAAGCGACTGATTCTAAAAAACAATTACAATAGTTTGTTTATTTGCAATAACTTTATACATCTTTTTTTCTAGTTGCGTCATTAACATATTTTAACTATAACTCAAAAATCTTGTTTTCACTATTTTACAATTAATTTGTACTTTTTGTAATGGTTATTTTATGCAAAATTTGAGTAGATCTGTGTTATTAAAAGGTGACGCTTCAAACATGTTTTACACTGTTTTGTTGTTAAAGTGGTTGTTGTATGTAGAACAGAGTTTAATTTTATCGTTTTTACAATGAAACAAAGTATTAGTAGATCATTTTATTAAATTTTGATTCAATCAGCTTTTGATGTTTTTGTTCAGATATTTTGGTTGATAATGCACAAATAATGGTTACAATTGTAAAAAAGGACTGTGAGATAGCTCAGTTATAGAGCGTTGGCGTAGCGTGCTTGCAGTCCGGGATTTGATTCCCAAGTCTGTTTAAAATAATATTCAGAAGTTACCTAATAAGCCGTTGGTCTCATCAACCTCCTTCAAATAAGTTGTTTGATTTTTGGGGGGCGATGTAAAATAGCTGTAAAATAAAAAAAAAATATCAAAAAAAATAAATAAAAAAATTGCAATAAAATTTATAAATAGTGGATTGCAAAATTTGTTAATTATCTTTTGCGCTAGTATAATTTTTTGTAAAATATATAAAGAAATGGAAACATTGAAATCATATATATTTTTATTATCAAAAAACAACATAAATCTATTATTATTTATTATAAACTTGATATTTTACTTGAATAATGACATCTAGTTGGATAAGGTTTGTTGTTACATGCGCAAGATGATTAGTTTTAATTAAAAATTTTGATTTATTTATTTACCGTTTACTTCGATTTTATTCAATTTTATTTGACCAACTAAATTATATTTTATAATAGCACCTAACTTACATTTTTAATTAAACATGTTCAGTTTCCAATCAATTATATAAATTTATTTGATAATCATTTCCGTGGCATTGTTATATTTTTAATGATCAATAATAGTTATTTACGATTTTATGCCGGTAACAACGCTTTTTTATAATGAAACTAGTACATCATTTAGAGAGTTTTGTGAAATACTGAATTTGGAAGTTTATTTTATTTTTATTTATGTTGATAGTACGGTTAAAAAATCTCTTAAAGTTTTGGTCTTACATCTCTAAATTGTCATTAAATATTAATTAGAATTTCTAACAAGCCTTGTATTACAAGTAATTATTTGTTTAGATAGCAATATGTTTTGGTTTATTTTTTTTATTTTATGGAAATAACTATAGAATTTGCATAGATCTGCAACATTACGCCAATGTTGTAAAATATCATTAATAAATTTTGGTTGGCATTTAATCGAATTGCTTGTTTTTGAATAAAAATTAGATTTGATGGTGAAGTTTCAGATTTCATTAGCCTGCATTTTATGAAGTATGTGTCTTTCCCGCACATGAATGTGTTTTAATATTGCGAACGACTGCGCCAATATCTAAATCTAATTCCTATCATTCTTAAAACAATTATCAAAATTACATTTAACCATAACTTTTTTGGAATTGTTGGGTTTAGTCGTTTTGCCTTGATGGGGTGCTGCTGGTAGTATTGTTATGGAAAATTATTATTAGCACATCTACAAGAATATTGCTGAAGTTTTTTCTCTACACACGTACGTACAGCGCAATTCTTAAATTAACATTGGTTCTTATGGGACAAAACTCCAACTAACTTAATATCCAAACGATAAGATTTAACGAGTTAAAAATTAAAAAAGCACTTCATAAAAATTCTATCTTTTTTTTAATAAAATAAATAAAAAATTTGAGTGTTTTTTGTTGAGTTTGATTCTGTGAACTTTTATAAAAGCTTAAATATTCTTCTCCCTAAAGTGTAGGTTATTAAAGGATTGGATATTATTATCTCTTTCTTTAACATAATAACTACTTACGTTTACAAGAACAAGAAATATTCTTTTGGTAAAGAACACTTAAACGGGAGGGTGGGTTACTCTAGTTTATAATTACAGGAGTAGTTTGGACTGCAATGTCCTGCTAACCCACCCAAGTGTTTGTTATTAAAGGATTGGATTTCATCATTAATTTTTTTGATATAATGACTACTGACGTTTGTAGAGACAAGACATCCAAATTTGTATAACAAACTTTTGGGTGGGTGGTTGAGTTGTTTATGATTATCGGTGAGTTGTTTAAACTGTAGTGCTCCAAACCAAAGGTTTTAAAGCTACAACTACTTTGCTCCACTAATTATTATCTAACTTGTATTTAGTGCTCTTAAACACAATAATAATCAATTATTTGAATTTATCCTCAACCAAGCGATGCCGTACTACCAAGATGCACTGATTAGTGGAAACCGAAACAATTGTCTGTATTTGGTTGGCCGTTTGAAGTTGGATTGGGTTTGGGTAATTGATTTTAAATTATTGTTTTTTGGATCACATACACATACCATGGACAAGCACAAATCATAAAAAATTAAAAGTTTATAGAATTTATTTCTATAAACTTTTATCTCTCAAATTAAAAATAAATGTGTTGCTAATACGTGTGACTGAGCCAATCCTATTTGCCCATGATAAAATCAATTAAATTAAAATATTATTTGACGCCATTGACTTCAACTGTTTAATTTAATTGATATTAGAAAATAAAATGTTATGCGTTAGAAACTAAACTAAAAAATCTAAAGTTTCTAACGCTCAAATCAAAAATTTTAAATTTTAAGCTGAGAGCAAAACATGCACCTGTTATTATGTTGCATTAAGCTAGGCTAAAATAAATTTGTTAATTGATTAAGCCTTATTGTGGCCATGTTTGTTTGATGTGAGTTGAGTACTATATTCATTACAAAAATTAGCATTATAGCTCATGATGAAGAAGATAATGAATATACTAATATTTACAAGATCTGAGAACAAAACTGTCTGACATTGAACAACAAAAATTGTAGAATTGAAGCTCTAAATACTGAAAAACTGCCAAAAATAATTTAACAGTTATAACTATCAAAATTCATAAGAACAAAACATATTGCAAACGCTTCTACTCAAACTCAATCAAACGCACTAGATATGGAAACAACGTCTACTCAAACTCTCTTTAAAGTTATAAATAAAAAAAAAAAAGATGTTTTACACAGACTAAGGACTCCTACATTTGCAAAAAAACAAATAAAAAACTGATAAAAAAGTCCGAGACAATGGCAGACATAAGTATGGGTTGAGGAAGAATAAGGAGCGATTTTAAAAAGTCTGTTAAAAAGCAGATTTTTGTTTTTTTTTTAGATAATTTTTTTTTAGTTGAAAAACATTTAAAAGCATTATTTTTCAAAAATAACTCCGGAAAGATGACGTCCGTTTAGGCAAACTGTTCACAGAATTTTTGTTGAGATCTTTAAGAGACTGTACTAACTGGATTTTATATGGTTGGAGATGTATGTCCTTGTGCAAAATCTGTCTGACACTTCTGTTCTGAGGTCTTTGTTCGACAGCAATTCTTACACGCTCGATATTCTCGGAAGTGCGTACTGATTTTGGTCTTCCAGGCTTTTTTTTTCTTGTTGACGAAGTCTCCTCAAAGTTCTTGACACATTTTTTAATGGCACAGGCAGACGGAACCGGTCGATTGCGATTGATGTTGAAATGGTTGCAAAAAGCACGACGAGCTTGTAGGTAACAAGTACCATTTTGATAAAACGCTTTCACAGCGTTTGCGCGCTGTTGAGGGGTTCACTGGTTCATTATTACTAAATGCTAATAAAACAAAAATGGCCGATAGCGCCCCTACCGCCTTCCAACGATACGGCGCAGTTGGCGAGATTTTTAAAATTGCTCTTTATTCTGCCCCATCTTGTATATATAGGTGAACAGAAAAATCTAGTAAACTTTGAAAATTCAAATAAAAAGAAATATACACATATAAGAAGATGACTATTTTAAACACATTGTAGGTGCAATCAGAACAAACCAGGACTATCTAACAAAGTAGTCCAAGTTAAAATAAAAAAATGACATCATTGCTTTTTAAATCATTTCAATATTTGAGACAAAACTTTAGATGTTTTGCAAGACATTTTCGTACAGAAAGTTAATCGTGCGCCGCGTCAGTTATATAAAAAAATTTACTTATATAACTGGACGTAACAATATGGATAAGACTAATTTGTGATCATGATACTATGGATTTTATTAATAAAATTATGATAAATTTTTTTGGAAATGTCTAAAGCTACTACAAGATTTTTTCTATGCTTGTCTAAGTAGAATTCCATTTGGAAATTAATAAATTTTTTAAAAATATTGAACAGATTAGACAGTAATAATGCAATTGATAATTCGAAGAATTTGTAAGTTGAACATTTAATTATTTAGAAAATATTATCTTAGATTTCTTTTTAGCCTATTATAATTTTTAAATTATGTCACTATACACAAAAAATGTGTGCAAAAAAAATAGTATTTGCTTTTTAGAGTAGAACAAAAAAATTGCTGAATTGATTTGCTTCAGCCGTCATCTTGTTGTCAATTATCTAGACTGAACAAAAATAATATCGTTTTACTCTTAACAACATAATATACTATTTTAATAATTAAATGTCAAAAGTCGCATTTTATTGATGTTTTTAGTGTTGTGTAATTTCTTGTAAAAGTGACAAATAACAACAATTTTACCTATTGGCCGTTATTAAGGGCATTATTAACTGCCTACTTATAAAGGCGCAATTATAAAATTTCGTTTTTAAATTTAAAAACTTGATTTTTTTATTATTTTGACTGTTTATACAACCAAATGTTACAATACACTACCGGAAATATGACAAAAAGTGATTGAGAAGTGGGAAAAACTCGAATAGTGTACAATATTTGTTAATAGACATAAAAAAATATTCTAAAATTAAAAAAAAATAATGTTATTATTATTTTGTTAATCAATATTTGCATTAATTAAATTATACTTGTAGTAGATGTTGTATTTAAATTATACAATGTTTATTCTTGCAAACGTTGGATAACATTGAACTTAGAATTAATTAAAACAAACATCAATATTCAAATTAAGGACTAATAATCTACAATAAACTTATTATCTATTTACTTGTTTTGTGGTTATAGTCAATAATTCATTAATATTTATAATGATCAATAAATTTAAAATTTAATATAGATATTATTAATTATTTCCGTAATATTGTTTTGCTTTTAATGAGTACTAAACCAATTAGTACATAACGCAATTTATTTCAGTAAAATTTTACATTTGTAGCAAACGCCATGAGAGCACTGGTTATTATAGGTGTTGCGACTTTAAGTCTGCATTTTGCAATTTGTTGTTTTGGTACATATTTTGGAGGACACGAAGGCGACAATAATAATGCTTGGGGTTTCTTTTAATTAATTGTACAATATGTAGCAAGTAACAAATAAAATTTTATAGACCATTTATCTAGTTTTTATTAACTAATTATTTGTAAATTGTTTTATACTAATTTGTACAAACTGACATGCTGAGAGACTATATCTAACATCAACCAGATGTTTTTGTCAATGGATCAACATACTGCACATTCGTAGTTAATTCTGGATAGAACAATGCCTAGTATAGCAGCCAAAATATTTTATTTTTGCCGTAATATCTGTAATTAACAAGTAAGTATTAACAACAACATTAACTACCAAAGCAGCAATATTGTTGATAAACATTACAAAACACAGATTGTCGACTTTTTAGGAACATTGTTCTCTAAACATAATGTTGTTGAGCTAGTAAATTCTTTTTTTAAGTTGTGATCTTTGCATGAAGATTTAGATTTTTAATTACATATACCTACCTTAAGTACGTATGTTTGATGAGTATATTTTTATGATTTTTGTAGAAATAGTATTGAATAACTTAAAATCTTTAATATTTGGTTTTATTTTTATTGTAGTGCTGACTATTGTTCTAAAACGTTTGTTTTACTTTTTTGATTGATATTCTTGACACACAAATTATATAGTTTTTTGCAGAATTTCACAAATGCTTTTACTCAAACTTAATGAAACGATCTAGATATGGAAACAACGTCTACTCAAACTTCCACATTTGCAAAGAAACTAAATATCAGCCAGAAAAATCTGATGCATTGGCAAACATAAGTATATTAAGGTAAAAATTTAGTAAACTTTGAAACTTTAAAGAAAAAAAAAACAAATATACGGAAATGAATATGATAAACACATTGCGCCGTTACAATTTAACAACTTTTAAAACAAAAATTTGACTAATAAGTTACAATGAAATCTGGTTTACAGTTTGAAAATATAATTAAAAACATCAAAACTGCAGAGAATAGTTAAGCCATTGTATTGTATTAATGCCTGTACTAAATGACAGTAATAGTAAATGTTAAAATTCAGACAGTGTTAATTTGTACTACCAAGACCAACATAAGATTTAAAAAATTTAATAACATTTTTTATAGAAAATATTTTATATATAATGGAAATCAATTCAATGATGCTGGGAATACAATTATTACAAACTATTTAACTTCAACTAAGATGCCATCTATAAACTGTGAGTGTAATGTGAACAAACCAGGAGCTTCTAACAATTAATCGTAAATAGGCAAATTGACAATTTCAACAGAAGTATTAATTATTGATTTAGTTATAACAAACGACTATGACTTAATATTATATACACTAAAATAACTGATTATAAAACCATAGAAGTATACTTTAAATTTAAGAAGATAGGCTTAAAATTAATTGTAGAATCTATAAGTATATTATCACATTTTGAAACTAAAAAAATATATATGATAAAATTTGTATCACTCTAATTGAAACCGATTTTGAAAGTTTTATGAACTATTTTAGAAAAAATATTAATATTCTTGTTCCTAATATAACAAATACTTTTGACTGGCCATGAAACTTTGTTTTGCTTAGGGTTTTTTCTATAAGAAGTCTTATTTTATATTTAAATCTGTTGAATAGCAAGCTTTGAATCTTTAACATGTGTCATTAAAAACTACACGAATTAAGAAAATACTAATACGGTACACGCTCTAACAACGTATAGGAATAATGAAAATTGCAGACAGTGTGCGGAGTTTGTGGTGTTTTTGGTTTGTGTGAGTTAATTCTAAAGTTTGAGCAGAATGGTCAAGTTACTTATGTAAAATTGTCAGTTTGAATTCGTACTACCAGGTCAGTCTAAAACATTGCCGTTGTAGGTAACAGTGTCGCAAAAAACTCAGGTTTGTGTGTTTTAAGAAGTTTTTCAGCAATTTATAATCTGATAGTTTAGCTTTTATTGCGTCCTGCATAAAGATGTTAGCCAACATGCTCATAAAGTGCAGTTGGCGCAGGAGTTGTAGCCGTCTAATTATGGAAAAACACCGAACTTTTGTTTTTTGGGTGTTTTTAGCAGGCAGGAATCTTGATTTTTTTAGAATTTTTTTTTTAGAATTTTTTTTTTAGAAACAAAGTTTATTTATATATTAGAGGGTTAGTCAGTAGGCAGATTTGCTACATTTGGGGTTCCGAAAATCTTAGAACTAGTCTACATTTTTATCTTTAACGAATTACTGTCTGGTTTGGTTTTTGTGTCAGCGGAACCATGGGACTTTACATTTTTGAGGACAACGATTACAGTCAATGCAAATTGCTACTGCAGAACATTAACTAACTTTTATTTGGTATATTGGACAATTAGGGCATAGAATTGTTTTAATAATTTTTTCTATAATTTGCAAAACTCGGATATAAATTGGATTCCCAGATTGTGCAATTTAACTCTGCTATACTTTTCTTTAGGGCTTTATGAAAGAAAGAGTCTACGCTAATGACCTGTAAATAATTTCAGTCTTAAAAGAAATAATTTGAGCTGTTATTCGCTAGATAAAGCTTTAGTTGTGCAAAACTGTTTTGCAAAACTAATTTAAAAAATGATCTTTTGCAAACAAAGTACATATAATTTTCTTTAAATAGTTGCAGAGTTTGTACTTTTCAATTTTAAACAATTAATCAATATAGTAATGGGATTTAAAAATAAAACTAGTGGAGATAATATTAACATAATATTTATAAAACAATATTTTCATATTATCGGCTACCCCATTTTGAACATAATTAGCTTGACTTTATTGAATGGAGACATTCCTGATTTTAAAAATAACTACAAAAGCATTGAATATACAATAACTCCAACTAAAAAAAAATAATGCATCAGTAGCAAAGCAGTTTATAGCAACGGTTCTTAAGCGGTTTTGGTAGGACCGCGAAACTGTTACTGTCTATTAAATTTTGAAAAAGATAAGATTGAAAAGTTATAAAATAAAAATGTTGCCCTATTTCTACAGCTGAACACATATATTGGTGAAAATGAGCCTGAAGTCAATGGCAATATCCTTAAGGTGATGAAATATTATTATATTTTCCTGATCTACAAGAATTTGACAATTTGAACTCTTCATTAGTGATCTGCCTTAATAAATAATGGAAGTGCAACACATGTTTTTCGTGAAGTTTGTTGTATTGATTTTTAGATTGAAATGACACAGTTCTATCCTAATGTTGCAAAGATGTCTCTTAGAGTCCTGATTCTATTTGTAACCACCTATGAGTGTGAGTAGGCTTTTTCTACACTACTTACGATCAAGACTAAATCTCGAAATATATTATACGCAACAAATGACATGAGAGTTGCACTGGCAAAAACAAAGCTAAACATAAAAGAGCCAATTCAGGCAAAACAGTTGCATCCCGTTAAAATTGTTATTTAAATGTATTGATTACATAACATGTAATATTTTCTGAATACATAATTGTTTATAAGAAATATGTTTTATTTACTATACTTTTATTTTTTTATTAAAGGGGTCCACGCAGGAAATTTTAAAATATTTGAGAACCGCTGGTTTAAAAGAATTAATTTACTACCTAATATAAAAAAAATATTTGGAATTGTTTAATAAAATATTAAATCAACATGGGTTGCTGCATGACCACTTTTATCTATTATATGTATATAAACGACGTATGCAGTATTATCAAGAATTGTCAAACAAAATTATTGCTGATGACACTTAATTATATCTCTCTGGAGATGTTAAAACACTATTAAAAGGTTAGTTATTAAAAACGTATGTCTAAACAATTTTGCGTTTACTTTTGCACCGTAAAGTGAATGATTTGACATAAATAGCAGTTTTTTGATTATTATTGTTATAAGTAATGATTAGTGTTAAGTTAATTAAGATACGACGTTAAAGCACGGTGTGGTGGTTCGGATAAGACTAATTTGTGATCAAGACCTTTGCTATGGATTATATTAATAAAATTTGGATAAAAATTCGAAAATGTTTAAAGTCACTGCAAGATTTTCTCTACGTTTGTCTTAAGTGGAATTCTATTTGTCGCTAACATATGTCAGAAGATCTGTTGTTGATTTATACTTTTTACATTGTGTCACCATATTTATTTATTTATTTATTCAAATGCCTTTCTACTTTTTGGTGTAAGTCTGTATGGCGTATTATTAATTTATATAATATTCACACCATTTCTTTTATTGCGCTGTTCCATTCTTTTCTAGGTGTTCCTTTTTTTATGTTTTCCTGTTACTCTTGTTTCATATATTTTCTTGGTGTTTCTTTCGTTGCTTATTCTTCTGATATGTCCATACCATCTCATTTGATCTTTTGTTA
This sequence comes from Tachinus rufipes, assembly GCA_963932245.1. Classification (NCBI taxonomy): domain Eukaryota; kingdom Metazoa; phylum Arthropoda; class Insecta; order Coleoptera; family Staphylinidae; genus Tachinus; species Tachinus rufipes. Next base: position 86,416,194 of record OZ010743.1, read on the forward strand.
TATTTTCTTGAATTGGTTTTATTTGTAAATTCATCTTGTATGTCTGGTTCCTTATTTTGTCTTTTCTTCTTTTGTTTTTAATCTTCCTAAGAAATCTCATCTCCATTGCATTTATTCTTTCTATTTGTTTTCTTGTCGTGGTTGCTTCGCAACTATATGTTAATGTTGGTCTAATTACTTTTTTAACTATTTTTATTTTTGTAGTTTTTGTTATTTCTTTTCTGTTGAAGAAAGTGTTGTGGTTTAGTTTTTTTCTGGCAATTATCATTGTTTTTGTTTTTTCATAGTTTATTTTCATGTTTATTTTCTTTACTTGTTCCTCTAATATTTCCATCATCTTTTTCTTTGCTTGTTTTATAACCTTCCTTATCTTATACAATTGAAAACAACAATGCGCTTAGCACGCATCCTTGCTTCACCTCTTTCTTTGTTTGGAATTCTTTTGATTCCTTGTCGTTTATTTTTACTACGTTTCTATTTTCTGTGTACATGTTTTTATTTACGTTTATTATTTCCTTCTCAATTCTTCTGTCTTCTAGTTCTTTCTACATATCTTCTCTTTTGATCCTGTCAAATGTTTTTTCGAAATCAACAAAGCATACGTGCATTATTATTTTCTTTTTTATCATCTTTTCACTTAGTTGTCTTATTATAAATATTAGGTCTTGTGTGCTTCTTCCTCTTCTAAATCCACATTGGCTGTCTTCTATTGTATTTTCTAATTTGTCTTTCATCCTTTTTTTTTGGATTCTTGTAAATATCTTGCTTGGTATGCTCGTTAGTGTTATTCCTCTGTAATTTTCACATGTTCTTGTATCTCTTTTTTTATGTATGGGTAGGATTATTCCTTTATTCCATTCCCTTGGCGTTTTCCCATTTCTGATGATGTTATTTATTAGTTCCGTTATTTGTGCAATTCCCTCTTTACCTAGAAATTTCGTCATTTTTGGCGTTATATCATCTGTTCCTGGTGCCTTCCCGTTCTCTAATTTCTTAATTGCTTTTATTACTTCATCTTTTTTAATTTCTTCTATTTTTTTCGTTCTTCTCTCCTGTATCACTCCTTCATCTTTTCTTGTTTTGTTTTCATCTACTTCTTGTTCTGTTGAATCTTGGAAGCATTGTTTTCATCTTTCCATCATTTTGTCTTCTTCCGTTATTATTTTTCCATTTTTATCTTTTATGTTTATCATATTGTGTTCTTTCTTTTTCTTAGATGTTTTAACGTTCCGTAAAATAGTTTTTGGTTTTGGTTAAAGTTCTCAATTATTTTATTTTCAAATTTTGTCCATGATTTTATCTTTTCTTTTTTTATTATTCTCTTTGTTTCATTTGTTTTTTATTTGTATTTTTCATAGTCTTCTTTTTTTTTGTAAGTATCTTTTTCATTTTTTTGTCCCTTGTCCCCTTCTTGACTTCCTATGTCCACTAACTGTTTTTTTTTATATCTTTGTTTACAATTTTTGTTGTTCCACAGCTCTCTTTTGCAACTTCTATTATGATTCGTTTGAACGTTTCTCATTTTTCTTCTATGCACGTTCTTATTTTTTCTTTCTAAATCTTTTTTGTAGTATTTCTTGGTATTTCACTTGTATTTGTTCATTTTTTAGTTTGTATGATTTTATCTTTAACTTGACTTTCCTCCTTCTTTTATCTGGTTTAACTTTTTCTTTCTATTTCATGACCATTAATAGTAAATGGTGGTCGCTTCCTATCTCAGCCTGTCTTGTTACTCTTACATCTTTTACCTTGTTCCAGTTGTTTTTATTAACTAGGTAGTAGTCGATAATTGATTTCTCATTCCTAGTTGGTTGTGTTCTAGTGTATTTATGAATTTACTTGTGTGTGAATTAGGTGTTTGTTACTACCAAATTATTTTCCATGCATAGTTTAATAATTCTTTTTCTATTGTATTTTTTATTTCTTTTTCTTCATTTCCCATTACCTCTTCTATTCCATTATTTTGTTTTCCTACTCTCCCATTTAGTTCTCCTAGTATCATTATGTTTTCTGTTACCACGTCTATTTCTTGTTGTAATTTGTTATAGAAATTGTCTTTGTCTTCTTTCTTTGCATATGCTACTAGCATGCTCTATGTTTCATTATCTACTAGCTTCATTTCTACTGTCATAATTCTTTCATTTATGTGCTTTTCTCTTATTGTATCTTTTATTCTTTTTGGAGCTATTGTCATTCCTACTCCTTCTTTAGTTCTTTTCTTTTCCTCTACTCCTGTCCACATTAATCAGTATCCTCTTTGTATTCTTACTACCCCTATTTCTATTTTTTGGTTTATTATTTTTTCAACCAGTTCAGCTTCTTTTCCCATATATCCTCTTATATTCTATGTTCTTATTGTTTCTTTTTTATTTTTTATTTTTTTATTTTCTTTTTTTTTTCTTTTTTGTATTTTTTCTAGTTATGTTTCTTTTAATTGCATTGGTCTCTGTATTGTTTATCTTATTTCTTGTACCTTTCCTCGCCATGTAATTTTCTTTTATTTTTTCCGTTTTCGTGTTAGTTTTTTGGAACTCCCACTTCTTCTAAACCCTTTAACTCTTTATTCCATCTATATTCCTCTCCGTTAACTTTCGGTAACCTATTCTAACCCTCTTTCCATTCACTTTTTCTTCTTTTGCTATGTTTCTAATTTCTTTTTGTACGCTAATTTCTTCATGTGTTAGGTCATTGTCAATGTAAATCCTAGTCCTTTTGAGATTGTTTTGACTTCTACTCTTATTATTTGTTTATGAATATGTATTAGGTGAGCTTTTCCTAATTTGGCTATTATCTGAAGTTTTTCTTTCAAAAAGTTCTCCACTTCCTTTTGTTCATCATTTTCATTTGTTTTTATGCCTGTTATTATAATGTTATTTCTTTTTTTCTGTCTTCCTTTTTTTTCAAATTTGTGATCTAGGTTTCACTTCTTTATCCTTTATTTCCTTCTTTAGCTCTCTAATCTCCTCTTTTAATTCCTCTGTGTTTTTTGCCATTTCATTTATTAATTCTTTAAACATGCTCTTTAGTTCCTCTATTTCCTTTTCTGTATTTGTATTGTCTTAGTATTCTTCTCTGTGTGTTTTGTTGTTTTGTTTTTTTTCTACCTTCTCTTTATTTTCTATATTTTCAGTTGTTTCACTGTTGAATTGTTTTTCTACTGTCGTTTTTCTTTCTTTCTCTATTTTCCTTTGTTCTGGGGTTTTAATAATTTTTTGCTATTTTGAAATTCTTTTAATTCTTTTTTATGGCTTTCTATATCGACTTCTTTACTTTTGTATCCTCTATTTCTTTTTGCATTCATTTGGTTTTGTCTCTTTTTATATTCCTTCTTATTATTAATTTATTTTATTAATTTTTATTTCGAGTAATTGTTGTTGTATTTTCAGTTTTTATTTTTACAATTATTTAAATTATATCTTACTTTTATTATTATTGGTATGACGTTTTTATTTTAATTATGTAATTTAAATTTAAATGCGGACGCTTCTGAGTTTACTTCCCTGTTGAGCGCGGCGGGCTGTTTGCGTTTCGTGCCACTCGCACCTTTTTTCCTTCTAACGCGATCTCCTCTTATATATCGGTCTCACTTTTACAATGACTATTTTATCCGCCTGGAATTTGATATCCTCCGGTTTTTGTCACCCTTTTTTTTTTAATTTTCACTTCTGCACCTTTTAATTCAACTTTACTTTGACTTTATTATTTTAGCAAAAATCAAAAATACGTGTGTTCGCGTTCGATATAATAGTGTATGCTATTTAGAATAGAAAAAAACATGTTGCTCAATTGCTTCGCTTCAGCTGTCATCTTCGTTGTCAATGATCTGGATTGAACAAAAATGATATTGTTTCACTCAACAGCAAAATATACTATTTTAATAATTAAACGTCATAAGTCGCATTCGATTGCTGTTTTAAGTGTTGTGTAATTTCTTGTAAAAATGACAAAAAACAACAATTTTACCTATTGGCCGTAATTAAAGGCGTTGTTAACTGCTTACTACTAATGGCACAATTATAAACTTTAGTTTTTAAATTCAAACGAGAAAAGATGTTTTTTTAATTATTTTGGCTGTTTATACACACAAATGTTACAATACACCAGCGGTAATATGTCAAACAATGATTGAGAAGTGGGAAAAACCGACAAATGTACTATATTTGTTAAAAGACAAAAAAAGATATTCTAAAATTAAACAAAACTATGTTATTATTTTCTTGTTGCATTTGCATCAAATAAATTATATAATCTTCATTCTTGCAATCGTTGAATAACATTGAACTTAGAATTAATTAAAACAAACATATTTAACATTAAAATTAAGACTTATAATAATAATACTTGTTTTGTAGATACAATCAATAATTCATTAATATGATAAATAAAATTCAAATTTAATAAAGATATTATTAATTATTTCCGTGATATTGTTTTGCTTTTAATGAGTACTAAACTCATTAGTACATAACGCAATTTATTTCAGTAAAATTTTAGATTTGTAGCAAACGCCATGAAAGCACTGGTTATTATAGGTGTTGCGACTTTAAGTCTACATTTTGCAATTTGTTGTTTTGGTACATATTTTGGAGGACAAACAGGCGACAATAATAATGCTTGGGGTTTCTTTTAATTAATTGTACAATATGTAGCAAGTAACAAATAAAATTTTAAAGGCCATTTGTCTAGTTTTTATTAACTAATTATTTGTAAATTGTTTTATACTAATATGTACAAACTGACATGCTTAGAGACTATATCTAACATCAACCAGATGTTTTTGTCAATGGATCAACATACTGCACATTCGTAGTTAATTCTGGATAGAACAATGCCTAGTATAGCAGCCAAAGTATTTTATTTTTGCCGTAATATCTGTAATTAACAAGTAAGTATTAACAACAACATTAACTACCAAAGCAGCAATATTGTTGATAAACATTACAAAACACAGATTGTCGACTTTTGAGGAACATTGTTCTCTAAACATAATGTTGTTGAGCTAGTAATTTTTTTTTAAGTTGTGATCTTTGCATGAAGATTTAGTTTTTTAATTACATTTACCTACCTTAAGTACGTTCGTTTGATATGTATATTTTTATGATTTAAAAGTATTTCAAAAATTATATTTTTTGTAGAAATAGTATTGAATAACTTAAAATCTTTAATATTTGGTTTTATTTTTATTGTAGTGCTGACTATTGTTCTAAAACGTTTGTTTTACTTTTTTGATTGATATTCTTGACACACAAATTATATAGTTTTTTGCAGAATATCACAAATGCTTTTACTCAAACTTAATGAAACGCTCTAGATATGGAAACAACGTCTACTCAAACTTCCACATTTGCAAAGAAACTAAATAACAGCCAGAAAAATCTGATGCACTGGCAAACATAAGTATATTAAGGTAAAAATTTAGTAAACTTTGAAACTTTAAATTTAAAAAAATGAATATGATAAACACATTGCGCCGTTACAATTTAACAACTTTTAAAACAAAAATTTGACTAATAAGTTACAATGAAATCTGGTTTACAGTTTGAAAATATAATTAAAAACATCAAAACTGCAGAGAATAGTTAAGCCATTGTATTGTATTAATGCCTGTACTAAATGGCAATAGTAAATGTTAAAATTCAGACAGTGTTAATTTGTACTACCAAGACCAACATAAGATTTAAAAAATTTAATAACATTTTTTTATAGAAAATATTTCATATATAATGTAAATCAATTCAATGATGCTGGGAATACAATTATTACAAACTATTTAACTTCAACTATAATGCCATCTATAAACTGTGAGTGTAATGTGAACAAACCAGGAGCTTCTAACAATTAATCGTAAATAGGCAAATTGACAGTTACAACAGAAGTATTAATTATTGATATAGTTATAACAAACGACTATGACTTAATATTATATACATTAAAATATCTGATTATAAAACCATAGTAGTATACTTAAATTTAAGAAAAAAGGCTAAAAATTATTTGTAGAGTCTATAAGTATATTATCACATTTTGAAAAAAAAAATTATATGATAAAATTTGTATCACTCTAATTAAAGCCGATTTTGAACGTTTCATGAACTATTTTAGAAAAAAATATTAATATTCTTGTTCCTAATATAACAAATACTTTTGATTGGCCATGAAACTATGTTTTGCTTAGGGTTTTTCAATAAGAAGTCTCATTTTAAATTTAGGTTTGTGAAGTTTACAGCAATTTAAAATCTGATAATTTAGCTTTTATTGCATACTGCATTAAGATGTTAGTCTACATGCTAATAAAAAGCAGTTGACGCAGAAATTGTAGTTTGCTAATTATGGAAAAACGCCGAACTTTTGTTTTTTGGGTTATAATTTTTTCTCAGAGGGTTTGTCAATAGACAGATATGCTACATTTAGGAGTTCCGAAAATCTTTGAACTAGTCTACTTGTTTATCTTTAACAAATTACTGTCTAGTTTGGTTTTTGTGTCAGCGGAACCATGGGACTTTACATTTTTGAGAACAACAATTACAGTCAATGCAAATTGCTACTGCAGAACGTTAACTAACTTTTTTTGGCCTATATTGGACAATTTGGGCATAGAATTTTTTTTTATAATTTTTTCTACTATTCTCATAACTCGGACATAAATTGGATTCCCAGATTGTGCAATTTAACTCTGCTATACTTTTTCTTTAGGGTTTCATGAAAGAAAGAGTCTACGCTAATGCCATGTAAATAATTTCAGTCTTTAAAGAATTAATTTGAGCTGCTATTCGCTAGATGAAGCTTTAGTTGTGCAAAACTACTTTAAAAAATGATTTTTTGCAAACTCTTCATTAGTGATCTGCCTATGAAGAACAATTTAATTCAGGAACAGTTTATTGATTTGATAAATGATGGAAGTACAAAACATGTTTTCCGTGAAGTTTGTTGTAGTGAATTTTTAATTGAAATGACACAGTTTTATCCTAATGTCTCTAAGAGTCTTGATTCTATTCGCAACCACCTATGAGTTGGCTTTTTCTACACTACTTACGATGAAGACTAAATTTCGAAATAGATTATACGCAACAAATGACATGAGAGTTTTTCTTTCTCTATTTTCTTCTGTTCTGGAGATCTTAATATTTTTTTAGCTTTTTTATGGCTTTTTATATCGACTTCTTTTTTCTCGTATCCTTTTTCTTTTTTTGCATTTATTTGTTTTTGTCTCTTTTTATATTCCTTCTTATTATTAATTTATTTTATTAATTTTTATTTCGTTTAATTGTTGTTTTATTTTTAGTTTTTATTTTTACAATTATTTAAATTATATCTTATTCTTATTATTATTGGTTTGACGTTTTTATTTTAATTATGTAATTCAAATTTAAATGCGGACGCCTCTGAGTTTACTTCTCTGTGTGGCTGTCTGTTTGCGTTTCGTGCCACTCGCACCTTTCTCCTTAATTATATTCAATCATATACTTTTTTTTTAATTTTTATCTCTGCACTTTTTAATTCAACTTTACTTTGTTTTATTATTCGATTGCTGTTTTAAGTGTTGTGCAATTTCTTGTAAAAATTACAAAAAAAAACAACAATTTTACCTATTGGCCGTTATTAAGGGCGTTGTTAACTGCTTACTACTAATGGCACAATTATAAACTTTAGTTTATAAATTCAAACTAGGAAAGAAGTTTTTTTTTTTATTTCGGCTGTTTATACACACAAATGTTACAATACACCAGCGGTAATATGTCAAACAATGATTGAGAAGTGGGAAAAAACCGACAAATGTACAATATTTATTAAAAGACAAAAAAAGATATTCTAAAATTAAACAAAATTATGTTATTATTTTTTTGTTAATCAATAATTGCATCAAATAAATATATATATATTTAGTAGAAGTTGTGTTTAAATTATACAATCTTCATTCTTGCAAACGTTGGATAACATTGAACTTAGAATTAATTAAAACAAACATATTTAATATTAAAATTAAGACTTATAATAATAATACTTGTTCTGTAGATACAATCAATAATTCATTAATGTGATAAATAAAATTCAAATTTAATAAAGATATTATTAATTATTTCCGTGATATTGTTTTGCTTTTAATGAGTACTAAACCCATTAGTACATAACGCAATTTATTTCAGTAAAATTTTAGATTTGTAGCAAACGCCATGAAAGCACTGGTTATTATAGGTGTTGCGACTTTAAGTCTACATTTTGCAATTTGTTGTTTTGGTACATATTTTGGAGGACAGAAAGGCGACAATAATAATGCTTGGGGACGTTTTATTTAATTAATTGTAAAATATGTAACAAGTAACAAATAAAATTTTAAAAACTATTTATATAGTTTTTATTAACTAATTATATTTGTAAATTACAGACAGCATCTAACTTCAAAAAGTAATATCTGTCGTGATTTGTAGTTAACAAGTAAGTATTAACAACTACATTAACTAATAAAGCTGCAATATTGATGATAAATATTACAAAACACAGATTGTCGACTTTTGAGGAACATTGTTCTCTAAACATAATGTTGTTGAACTAGTCATTTTTTTTTCTAAGTGGTGATTTTTACATGAAGATTAAGATTTTTAATTACATTTAATTGTTTTTGCCTATATGTTTTGTTTTTTTTTTATATGAAGTTAAGAAATTTTAGTTTTTTTTTTTGGAAACTGAAAATTATAAAAAAAATTATTTTTATGTTTTATATTATGTAAAAGTACGTATGTTTCATATGTATATTTTTATGATTTACAAGTAATTTAAAAATTATAATTTTTGGTATATAAACTGTTTTGTAAAAATTGTATTGATAAACAAAAAATCTTCTATGTTTTATTTTGTTATATTATTCTAAATCGTTTGTTTTATTTTTTTGAATAACATTCTTGAAAAATTATATAGTTTTTTACAGTACATGTTTATGTAAAATAAACCGTCATAACGTTAATATAATGAAGAGGTGGTAAACAACGTCAATTAATTTTTGTTATTTTTTTAAATTTAATGTTTAACTTTTTATAGAATTTTTTTATCTAAGCTTTATTTATAAGTTTTAATGTCTAACATATTTATATAAGCATACAGATAACACAAGTTTGCGCTATTCTAGTCTGTTCTGAAGTGAAATATTCTTCATTAGTTCTGGCAAGTTGTCTTGTTACAATATTAAATAATACTTAGATGTTGAACGTTTTTCAAATACGAATGTTTTAATAAAAATGCAATTAAGAGCAGCACACAAAATATTCACTAAAAAGCGATTAGAAATACGTTTCTGTTCTTTTAAAAAGTTTTATAGGGTACTGAATGTGAATTTTTAGTATTTGCAAATATTTCTTTAGTAAACGTGGCTTTATTCGTAACAAAATTGTTGAAATAATACGTTTAAAGAATACTCTGTATATAGCATACGCAGCTCTGTAATATTTTGTTAATATATAATAAATAGTCTGTCAATCTAACAGGTTACAGTCACAGGCAGCGCGTAAAGTAGTGAAAATTATTGTTAAAAAGGTCATTAATAAGAGTAATTGAGTGAATTTAATCCGACATAATAATGGGGACTAACTTTTTGGCAAATCTACCTAAACTAAAAGGCAGAGAAAACTACAGTGAGTGGGCGTTTGCAATAGAAAATTGCATGGTGCTAGATGGTTTGAAAAATACGCTAACCGGCGAAGATTCTTTGCCGGTTAGCGTATTTTTATGCAGATAAAAATGCAAAGGCTAAGTCAAAGTTAATCTTGACAATAGAACCCGCAAACTATATCCATGTGAAAAATGAAACGTCAGCAAAAGACGTATGGGACAAGCTAAAGATGTTTTATGCTGACTCAGATTTTACGAGGCAAATAAGTTTATTAAAGTTTATTGCGTCAACTAATAAATACACGCATGGAAAGCTGTGATTCGATGGAGTTATATATCAATCAGATAATTGACACCTGAATCAAATTAACTGACACGAGATTTAATATAACAGATTGGCTGTTTATTGTTAGCAGGATTGCCAGACAAGTTCAGTCTAATGATAATGGCAATAGAACATTCGGGAATTTCAAAAACAGCTGATGCAATTAAAACAGAGTTAATGGACTTTAAAAGATAAAGTGGAAAATGCTTTAGATGGTAAAAGTTTTAAAAATCACTTTCTTTAAAAGGGTCCGTGTTGTTTTAATTGTGGTCGCTATGGACACATAAAAAAGGACTGTTGTAACAATGCAAGTGGAAGTGAAAAGTTTACAACCAGAAAAACTACAAAATACACCATATTACATAAATTAATAAAATCAGCGTCGATTCTATCCGGATAATTTAATAGAAATGAATGGTATGTTGATTCATTCGGGAGCATCTTCACACATGACGCTTCATGAAGACTGGATGCAAAATCTTCCAGGATTAAAAAAAAAGTAATAGCCAACGACAACAAGTTGCTTAATTTTAGTAAATCAAGCTATAAAGAATAACAACATATTAAAATTTAATAAGAAGGGTTGTTCTGTATTAAATAAAAACAACGATGTGATAGCAAGAGCCGAGTTGATGAATAATTTGTATAGATTATGTGGCAGTGAAATAAAATGCTTGCTGGGTGCAAATGCTGATGCAAGTTTGTGGCTTCGACGTTTGGGTCATAGGTCATATAAACTATAACAGTCTGGGTGAAATAAAAAATGGAATTCAATACAGTAATCAAGGAAATACAAATTTGTCCAAGGACAACAAACAAGGTTTTTGTTTAAGAAAAATGAATCACTTCCGAATTCAACGTTAGAAATTATTCATTCAGATATATGCGGTCTGATGTGGAAAATAAATTTTTGGGACACGCAAGATACTTCATTTTGTTCATTGTTGACTGGAGCAGAAAATCATTTGTCTACTGTTTAAAATTACGAGATGCGGCATTAATTTTGAAATTTTAAATCTCTGGTAGAAAATCAATGTGAAAAGAAGATCAATATAATTAGAGCTGAATACGGTACCAAATATTGTAGCAGAGAATTTGGCGTTTTTAACAAGAAGTAGAATTATAAACCAAAAAAATCTATATTCTTCAGAAATACCAGCGAAAGAATTAACAGAACAATAATTGAGAAGGCAAAGTGTATGTTAGCAGATGCCAAATTAGTTGTAAAATTATGGGCAGAAGCGAAGCGAAGTCTGATGGGTGTTAACAAGACACCAGAAGAATGTTGGACAGGTAAAAAACCAAACTTGGAACATTTAAGAGTTTTTGGATCAGGGGTAATGGCGCATGTTCCGAAACAAAAACGAATTAAATATAACACTAAGTCAATAAAAATGATTTTTGTTGGTTATAGTGATGCAACAAAATGCTGCTATTGCTTGTTTTCACCAAGCTAAAATAAAGTCATATAGTCGTGATGTAAGATTTATGGAAACTAAATAATTCAAGAACAAGATCTGAACTCAGTTTCAGTGGGGAATACAACAGAAGATCGTCCTGAAAAATTGGATGAAAGAGATGATACAACAGTAATTCAAATAATTTCTGAAGAATTGGATGAAGTTGAACCTGAAAAAGTATTTGATGAAACGTATTCGAATGATGAAGACAGAGAAAATGAAGTTGAATTTGAACCGTTAAGAAGAAAAACAAGTCGAATAGCAAAGAAGAAGATGTTTAAAGGTTATGTGACTTATCTATGCGAAAAAAATGTTAAAATAGAAACTGACCCGTGTACAGTTAATAAAGCAATATCAGCAGCTACACAGGAAGTACGTTGGTTGAAGCAACTAGAAACTGAGATTGGGAAAAAGAACGAGCCATTACCAATATACTCTGACAACAGAAGAGCTAAACATTTGGCTGAAAATGAAAGCTATCATAGTAAAAGCAAACATCTAGATATAAGACACCATTTTATAATAGAAAAAGTAGCTGAGAAAGCAATAACTTTGGAATTTATTAAAACAGAAGAATTGGTAGCTAACAGTCTAACTAAAGGAGTAACTTCTATTATGAATGAGATGTGTTCAGCAAAAATGAGACTACGATTTTTTTAACAATGTGGAGGTGTTGAAATAATACGTTTGTAACGAACGCCAGGTTTGTTTTTGTATTTTTAGTTATATTCAGTGTTGACCCTGGCATTTTTCCTAACTTTTGACTTTCCTCTGTAGAAAAGTCTATTTAATTTATTTCTGATCACCCTGTGTTTTTATTAATTAAATTGCAATTTAATTAAATTTATCCCAGCGCAAAAATACTGCCATACTGTTAGGAATAATGCCAGGAACAACTTTTGGTTAACACATCATTGCTCTAAACTCATTAACAACCGAGATAAGATAGCTAACCTACACACCCACGTGTTAAAAAGTCGTTACTTACTGTTTATTTGCATTTATAGTTTACCTGCACTTGCCCTTAATTTCTTACACAACCCAATTTTGACGTGCTGTGGAAGAAATCACGGCTCTGACTCCAGAGCTCCGGGGGCATTATACGTACGATTGTGACTGTACATGTAATGTCCCGATACATTTGTACAAATGTAAATATATCATTGCAGATATTGTGTGATACCTAATTTTGACACCCGTTTATTTGGCTGCCATTTGTTTGTCGCGTAGATCAAAAACCACTGATATTTTACACAATCCGATTTTGACGTGCTGTGGAAGAAATTGCGGCTCTAACTCCAGAGCTCCGGGTGCATTATACGTACGATAGTGATTATACATGTAATAACCCGACACTTTTGTGCAAATATATATAGTTATTTCATACATTTGTGTGAATTGTGTGATACATCATTCTGTCACCCGTTTATCTGGCTGCCACTTATTTGTATATAATTTGGGTCCTGTGTGTGCTACTTGAAATAAACTCTCGTTGAGCAAATATTGCGTTGAGTTATTTTCTTATTCTTCTTGTTCACATTTATGTATGTGTGGTGACGCTGGAGGCATCCAGAAAAACCATAAAGGACCATATCGATCACGACTGTCGCTATCCTAGGCGCTTTTCGTGATCCAGGCACTGAATAGCGTTACATGTTAAAATAATACTCTGTATTATGCTTAATATGCATATGCTAGCATAGTAAGCATAAGCAATTCTGTAATATTTTGTTTATCTAACAAAAATGACTCCTTTAATAAGATTAAACAACAACAAAAGACAACTTGAACGTTAGCAGGTAGTAAGTTTCCACGCAGAAAAGGATAATGCCTGGTAAGAATATGAGTCACGACAACATATAAACTATTGATATTGAATACAGCAAAAAAAATATTTTAGAACGATAACTTTAACAAAACAAAATAAAACAAATTATTTTTAAAATAAAATGTTTGAACGACGGAAAATAAAATATAACAATAACCTATACTATATTCAGTTTTTAAAGTCTGCTGAAAAGTAAAATGTTTTACTGTTCTTTGATTTTTTTTGTTGGTATAAGAGCCGTCTGGCAGTTCTAATTTTTTGGATGAAATCTTACTAAATAATTGACACATACATTTGTCAATGCATATATATATATGGCGTCTCAAAATTGACGTGCTTTTGGGATTTGACTCAAGAGACAAATTGAAAATTAAAATTAGAAAATTTTCTATTTGTTCCTCGTTATAGAGTTATTGATAAAAATGTAAATAATTACTTTTTCTACGACCACTTCTTAAAACAGAATTTAAATTTATTTATTTTGTTAATTCTAGTGATATAACTGTCAGATTTGACATTTAGTTGAGTAAAATAATTAAATTATTTTAGAATTTATGAATTGTTCTTGTATATTGATAACTATTTTGGGTTTGTAGGTTTAAAATGGAACGATACTACTATAATCGGGATTATGTCAATATGTTGAAATTGTTTGGGGCATGTAATGACTATGCTACTGCTGCGGCTAGGACTTATGCGGAAATATTTCTAAATTGTCGGCACTCCGATGCAAAAACTATATGACGGTAGAACAAATATTACGGGTAATTTAAATCTTTGCAAAAATCAAGAAAAGCAAATTTTTGAATTTGTTGATTTGGAACCAAGTACAAACGTTTAAATTATTTTGTCTCAAACTCATATCTAAAAAAACACTATTTACAGTCTATTGAGAAGAAATAGCTTGCATTAATTTAGGCCACAAAAAGTTTAAGTTTTGCATAATAGGGAGGGAACTTTGAGTAAATTTTTATAGATGGTTGTTGCATAGCGTTTACAATGATCCACATTTCATTGAAAAGTGATGAGTCTACAATTACCAAAACCGGTATTATAAATCTTAATCTGCATCAATGGATGAATGAAAATTTAATTCGCTAAAGATCTTATCAAAGATGATGGACAATTAACATTTGGGCTGGTTTATTAAATAATAATGTAAGTGGTTCACGCATTCTACTAAACCGACTTAATTTAGACTTGTATCTACAATTTTTAATTGAAAATTTACCATTTTTATTACTTGATGAAATTCTATTAGCAAGTAAAATAAATTGTTGGTTTCAACATGATGGTGCAGCGGCGCATTATGGAATACAAGGAAGAAATAAAAAAAATTCAAGATGAAGGATTGGAAGAGGTGTGTTAATACTATGGCCATCTAGATCCCCAGATATGAATCCATTTGATTACTTCTTCTGTTTGAAACAACAAGTTTACCGCAAACCTGTTCTGAATCCTTAAGATGTAGTAGCTTGTATTCACGTTGCTGTGGTGTTAATAAGCAATAATATGCTGCAGAAAGTTTGTGCTTTTATGATAAATTGTGTAAATGTTTGACCTGAAGTAGGAGGCGGCTTATTTGAACACATTATTTAGTGTAAACAGATGTGGCCAATATTTTGTTTTATTATATTATTAAGTTTAATAATGTTTAAAGATAAAACGTAATTTTTTTTAATCAATTTTGTGTAACGAGGGACAAAAGGAAAATTTTGCACTCTTAATTTTTAATTTGTTTGCCCCCTGAGAAAATTTACAAAATTAGCGACGTCAATTTTAAGACTCCTTGTTTAATAATCAATAAATATTTAATTCAATATAAATAATTTTAATTATTTCCGTGATATTGTATTGCTTTTAATGAGTACTAAACTCATTAGTATATAACGCAATCAATAACATTTTAGATTTATAGCAACCGCCATGAGAGCACAAGTTATTATAGGTGTTGCGGCTTTAAGTCTACATTTTGCAATTTGTTGTATTGGTGCTTATTTTGGAGGACAAAAAAGAAGCAATCTAAAAGAAATTAGTTGGTGGTAACTATTTGTAAAATATGTAGCAAATAAAATATCAAAGAGCATGTATACAGTTTTATTAACTATTTTTTTAAATTTTGGTTTCAACTTGATATTTACAAAGCAACGTGACAAGCGACTACATCTAACCAGCGAGATTTGTTCAATATGTTGTATTTTATATGTTGTAGATTGCGTATAGGCTTGTTATTAAAAGTTGTTGGCAGACTGGTATACCATATAGCTGTACATAAGTCAGAACAAGACTTTGTACTAGCAACAAAGTTGATGTTGTCTAAGCATTTTTGTAGAAAACACTTGATTATAATGTTAGTTTATTGATTGTGCTCAAAAGAAAAAAGTTTACTTAACTTTTTGTTTGGTATTAGAAAAGGGTTAGTAGGCCAATTTGTTTGTGTGACAAGAAGAAAAGATGATTTTGCTCTTAATGTGGAAATATATAAACAGTAATATTTTGGAATTAATTTTGTCCGGTTGTATTTACTTTTTTCACATGTAAAATAAAGATAGCGGCCGCTGTACCGAAGATTGTGGGTTTTATTCCCATATACCGTGATATACTTTTCACTTTCAATACGCTCTCCCACTCCCCAAGCCGCCTTGTCAGCGTGGAATTTTACAGCTAAAACTTTCTCTGATGGAGTGATGAATTTTTTCTAGTGGTTTGGAATCCACATAAAACTGTAGGTCTCTTGTAATGTAAGTTGCCAGCATTACAAGCAGAGAAGAGACTAAGACGCCCGCAGTGGCGTATGAATGGCTGACGAAGACAAAGAAGACATGTAAAATACATAAACATTATTTTTTAATTTATGCAATTGTTAAGTTTCATCTTAATTGTTATCATTATACCTGATGGAGTTTAAAGAAAAATAACCTATCAATAATGGTTATTTTATAAAAAAAAGCGAGAACCTACGGAAAAACCATTAGAATCAAGGAATTAAGAAAAGAGTTGTCAAAATGGTCAACTACAAGAATTAATTTGGATAGAACCAACCAAGCCATATCGAACTGCAAGACATTAATTTTTTAAGTTAGTTATTTGTAGTTTAAAATTAAATAAATTATACAGTCCACAATCATCCCATTAAAATTGTTAAAACTCTAAATATAATTATTATAGATCACTGCCGTGTTTTTGATTTCACTTTTGTAAAATAATCCGTCATAGCGTTAATATAAATAATTATTGTATTTTGTTTTAAATTTCAATATTAATTCGTTTTAGAAAGTTTTTTTTTTTAATGTTGATTATAATTTTTTTGAATTGTTTATTACTTATATATTAAGCATACAAAACTTTTAATAAAATTGATGTAATCAATTATTTTCGTATTATTGTAACATTTTATTTAGCAACTATCAGCAAAAATTAGTTGTCTTTACTTGATTTCTTAGCGAGTGCAAAAGAACAATTTATTAATACGTGAAGTTTATTATTAATTTATTATTTTATTTGTCAAATTCTTGAATTACTATTAAAAAAAAGGTTTAATACAATATTAGCATTATGTTACTCTTTTCTATAAGCACAATTATACATTTTGGTTATATTTTTTATAATAGATTTTTTTGTCTAACATTGTTTATAATGATCAATAAATTTTTAATTCAATATAGATAATTTGAATTATTTCCGTAATATTGTTTTGCTTTTAATGAGTAATAAACTCATTAATACATAACGCAAATTATTTCAGTAATATTTTAGATTTGCAGCAACCACCATGAGAGCACAGGTTATTATCAGTGTTGCGGTTTTAGGTCTACATTTTGCAATTTGCTGTTTTCATACTTATTTTGGAGGACAAAAAGGCGATAATAATAGTTTTTGGAGTTGGTGATAACTATTTGTAAAATGTGTGGCAAATAAAATTACAAAAACCATTTATACAATTGTATTAACTATTTATTTGTAAGTTATGTTTTAACCTTATATATACAAAGCCACGCGACTGGCGAATACAACTAACCAGCGAGATTTGTTCAAACTGTTGTATTTTACCTCTTGTGTGCTATTCACATATAGGTTGTTTTGCGGATTAGTATACCTCTCAGCTCTACATAATTCTAGACAGAACAAAATCTTTTACAATCATTTGATCAAGACACTTTAGCAAATAAATTTGTAACAACTATTTTTATTATTTTATTAATTAACTATTTACAATATTTTGTTTATCATTACATGATTTCCTAGCTAGTACAAAAGAATAATTTATTATTACGTGGAGTTTATTATTAATTTATTATTTTTGTTTTGTTGTAATTATTAAATAACAAATTTGTAATATTCTTGAATTATTTTTTTAAGAAAAAATGTTTTAACTGAATATTTGCATTTTGTTACTCTTTTCTATAAGCACAATTAAAAATTTTGGTTATAACTTGTTATGATAGATGATAAGATTTTTTAAATTATTGAGTTTAGTTAGTATGAAAAAAAAAACGGTTGACTGTAAATTTCAAATAGATGTATCAATTATTTTTGTCTAGCACTTTGTATATTATGTCCAATACGTTTTTAATTCAATATAGATATTTTTAATTATTTCCGTGACATTGTTTTGCTTTTAATGAGTACTAAACCCATTAGTACATAACGCAAATTATTTCAGTAACATTTTAGATTTGCAGCTACCGCCATGAGAGCACAAGTTATCACATATGTTGTGGCTTTAAGTCTACATTTTGGAATTTGCTGTTTTAGAACATATTTTGGAGCACAAAAAGGCGACAATAATAATTTTTGGAAATTTTGGTAACAATTTGTAAAATGTGTTACAAATAAAATTACAAAAACTGTTTATACAATTTTATTGACTATTTTTTTGTAAACGATATTTAAACCTGATATTTACAAAGCTTCGCAACTGGCGACTAATCTAACCAGTCAGTCTATACTGTTGTATTTTACCTGTTGTGAGTTGCGTATAGGCTTTTCAGTCTAATTTTTTTGGCGGATTAGTATTTTGTACAACTACCAAGTACTTTTTTGTATTCTTTTTTTGGCCAACTTTTTGATCACGAATAAAAATAAATACAAGTAATATACATTGACTTTACCTAAATCGTATAATTGTCTCAAGAAAGTAAAAAATACATTAAACACAGTTTTGTAATAATTAAAAAACATATAAAAAATAATTCCATGTGGTTAATTGCTAGATTTATATATACTAATCAATAAAAAAATATATATCATTCTATTAAGCGAATAACACGCAGGATGCAAACTGGTACATTTATTAATTGTTTTTATCTTATCTGGTCTGATTGCCACGTGCACTAGACGGGGGACTTTAATCGTCCATCATCTCATGCAGCAAAAACTAACAAACAAGGAGGCTGAACGAATTAAAATCAATAAATATAACTAACAAAACAAAACATTTACCAACTGGTGGAGAGTTAGCTCAAATAGCTGGGAAGTATATTACTTTTTTCTTTGCAACGTGAAGGAATCAGGGACCAAGTTCTAATTAAAATAAAAGGGATACCATTAACGATGAAAATATTCAGGGAATAGAAAAATTAAACTCACCAGTTGTAAATCATAATCCTTCAATTTTGGGTGGTTGATGCGCGACGTGCGTTCCACTACGATATTAAACTAACACGCACTCTATCAATTCGACGAACATTACCAGCACAATAATTTTATAAACCGGCTAAACGTGTTCCTTTTGCAGGGCTTAAAATTTTTGCGCGGGATAAACAAAATAACGCGGGATCAGAATTGATTATTTTAAGCCCAATACGAGATTTCTAAATAGGAGATTAAATGTAAAATTCTAATTTGAAAAACAACAATATTACATAGTTAATAGGAGATAGTATTGGGAGTGATAAAAACTTAGTTAATTACATTTAAAAATTTGTAAGTTGATGTTGGGAACCCCGCCGCAGAGCGAAGGAATGCTCGCGCATAAGTCACGGCTGCGCGGTCACGCGCTTCGATGGATTCGGAAATTAAGACAAATACCGGGTGTCTGTATTAAATGTAAAACTTACATACATGATGTTTATATAACTACAAATGCACTTAGAATTAATTAAATAGACTATAAAAAGTTAAACAAAATTGTTCCCCTAGATAAGATCCTCGATAAATGCAAGATAATACAACCTTCAAGAAAACACAAAAACTAACGAATATCAATTTTTTTTGTTAATAAAAAATACTGTTACATATTATAAAAATGATTTATACAACAGTCATGAGAGCAATTGTCGTTATTGTTTATATATTAGTTATTCAGTTTGGAATATCTTGATTTCGTACTTATTTTGGAGGACATGATAGCACTACTACTAATATCTTTAAATTGAATCAAAACAAATAAAAAATTAAAAGTAAACATTTTTCCAATTGTCACTTGTTAACGAGTAACTAAGAAAACATTTAACTTTAAAACATTTTATAATTTTATAAAAAAATAACAATAGTCTGTACATTTTTTTTACAGATCGTTTAAATAAATTGCTTTTTACTTAAAGGCAAATATTAGAATTAGATTTTACATTGAAATCTTATAAATCTGAGATCTTCTAACTTATGTTAGTCACAAATGTAATTCTGGAATTTAGACAAAGAGAAAATTATATTTAGAATTGATGGTTTTAACTTTAACCCCAAAATTTTAAATGTTGGTGTTCCTCAAGGTTGTGTTCTATTACCAACTTTATTTTTGATTTACATTAATGAACTTCTTCAAATAACTAAAATTTCTAATTATAGTTTTGCAGATGATAGCACCCTTTATACTTCATACTTTCCAAAGACTATCGACAAATATGGCAGAGCGTTTTGAACCTTTTAGGTTAGAATCTGTAGCATATATAAACAAACATCTTAAAACAATATCTGAATGGAGACATTTTGGTCAATTTTAACTCTAAAAAAACTTAACTTCTTACTGTTTCAAAATCAAAATCTGAGGTATTATCAGTACCAAATATTAAACTAAATAACGAATTTATATAATATTAATTTTGGACGTCCTTCGATATTATTTATTAATTAGATTTATCCAATGGATTTAGAAAAATAACCATGGAATGGCAATAGGACCTGTTTTTATTTATTTATTTGAATTAATTAATTTTTTTTTGGTTTGTATATGTTTCTCATGATTTGTATGTAATTTGTCAATGTTAAAATCATTTTTTAATTTTTTAAGCTAATTTATGTTCATTAATCTCTTATTTTTATATAAAACATTTCTAGCGCTGAGGAAGGGGATAGTTTCATCCCCGAAACGTTTGCTGATAGTAAACGACAAATGTAATTAATACAAATAAATAAATAAAAACAGGTCCTATTGCCATTCCATGGTTGTTTTTCTAAATCCATTGGATAAATCTAATTAATAAACGAATTTATATCTAATTCTTCTTCAATTTGTTTTCTAGGTGTTATAATCTAAAATAATCTTTTCTGGAACGACCATGTTGTCGACATAGCTTTGAAAACATCTAGAAATCTAAGATTTTTTAATATGTAGATTAAATTCCATTACTTTTTGGCCAATTTGAACAAGTCGACCTCTTTGATTTTGCTCAAATTTGATCAAAATATGGATGAAAAAAATGAGATTTCCAAAACTTTGGACCTTAGTCTTGTGTGATCATTTTAAAAAGAGATTAAACACGAAGAAATCTAGACTTTGTGGATCAAATTTTGTTAAGATTTGACAAAGTTAGAACGGTTTAAAGAAAACAAAATTTTGCAATTTTGCTAAATTTGCGGGTTTCTTTGGAATAATGTTTGAAGCTTAATATATCAAAATGACTGCTACAATATTAAACATAAAAATATGGGTTTTAAAGTACATGTAATAAGAAATAATTTGAGCCAATGTGTGTCATTTTGAACAGGCAATATTCTAAGGTTCAGAATTTTGGAAATTTTATTTTTTTCATCCATATTTTGATCGCTGAAAATTTAAGCAAAATAAAAGAGGTCGACTTTTTCAAATTGGTTGAAAAGTAATGGAATTACCCATATATATATATATATATATAAAACTTATATTTGTTCTTGCATTGAATATTGTTTGTAAGTATGGGGAGGATCATCGGAAACTTCACTATCTTTTTTAAACTCTATTTAGAAACCAGCAATTCGGATCATTTCCGATCCAAAATTGACCAATGACTTAGATACTTTACAACACAGGCGTAATGTTGCAGATTTTTGAATATTCTATAGATATTTTAATAGGCTATGTTCAAGTGAAATACAAGATATTTTGCTAAAATTATTTTTAATTTTTATTTTCAAGAACACAAGCATCACGTTTGAGACAACCTGTATATGCGTACAGATGGGAACATACATGCGGTGGCAGAAGCGGACAGACATGCCCTGTATACACAGATCAGGGCTTGCCGACTTGTTTTAGTTATAATTATTTGTTTATACATCTGTCCGCTTCTGATTCCGTTGCTTTGACTGCGTCTGTTCTGTCCGCATTTATTTGTGCTTATCGCTAGAGAATTGACGTAACGGGACGCGGCGTTTTAATAAAGCACTGAATAAAAACTCACTCTTTTAATAATTAAATGCGGAGAAACTACTTATTGCATTTTTTTTTAAGTTTGAGAGCACAGATTGGACTTCTTACACACATGAATGGTTTCCGAGTTATGAATATGGGAAGCACAAAATTAACTTACATAAAAAAAAATTGAGAAGGCTTTATGTTCAATAGAATACATGAGATGGATTTTTAGTTTTATTTTTTGTACAAAAGTCTATTTTGTTTTGATTTTTGCTACTGCACTTTAGTTTTCTACTTATATGCGTTATTAATTTAGTTTATTTTGTTATCAATTTTTTATAAAATTTGTTTACAAATTTGCTGCAATTATACAATTTTAAAGGTGAAATGTTGTTGCATTTTGACAGATTGCATAAATACTTTTATTGTTCAAATATTATTTATTTATGAACTCTAAAATTATAAAATCCAATTAGTAGTTTGCGACCAGGAATCTAAAATTATATACTGTTTGTTTTTATGTTGTTGATATCAAGTAATACCTAAAACCATACAAATTCAAAAGTAAGTACAAACTATTTCAACTAAGAATGAAGAAGTTTATTTATGGATATATTTTAAATGAAAATAAGTACCCAGATAAGAAATTTAAACTTGGAACTTAAATTATTTAACGCACTACAGCTAGAAGCGCTGAAACGACTCTTTTGAAACTATATAAACATCATCTCTAAGTTGAGCAGAGATTACTTTAGTGTTAAATATTCACATTGACCTTTACACTTATTCATTGGACTTAAACTCCTATTTATTTACTATACTAAAGTAAATGTAGTGATAGTTACATGAACAATGGTTTTTTTTATGTTGATTTTATGCTCGCATGAAATTAAAAAAACACCTTGATAAAGACTTAAATTTACTATTTTCCAGATTTAAAATATAATGATTTGTTGATTCTTAACGAAATAGCTGAAACAAATAAAATTAAGTTAACAATAATTTTTATAATTTTAATGTTCTACTAAATTTGATTGTATATTACAGGAAGATATAAACGCGGAAGGAATAAATAGTGCTATTAAAAATAATCTTATTAATAATTCGAATTATATGATCACATATTGATATACATACTATTGTATTGTAATGCAATTTCTGACTATTAAAAACAATAATATAAATATAGTTATGGATGTAAACATATTCGAATTTATAGAAATGGCTAAGAAAAAGTTACTGCTTGGTATTTTGATGGTTTTATTACTGCGTCATTCTATTGCTATCAAACTGAGAGCACTAGAAAAAATTATAGAAATATTTGATAAATATCTTAAGTAGTTTATAAATTTATTTTGTACTATGTTTAATAAAATAACATAAAAACATAATATTATATTGTCTATTCGTGTTTCTAATATACGCATAAAATGTTTTTTTATATTTCTTTCTCATACTGTTTATCCTTCTCGACACCAAATTTAAAACTAACATCTGAAATAAGTAACAGGAGGTGATTTAAAAATAGACATTTTGTTACAAATCAATTACTTTTTTGGAAGAAACTAATAAATATGGTATACATTTTGTTCTTATTCCAACGTAAATAGTTCATTATAAAAAATTATGCTTATTAAATTTGTTTTCTTATATCTTAAAGTCAAGTAAAAATTGTTTAAATACTCGAGGGGTACGTGAAGCTGAATGTAAAACTGATTATAATCTTGTCATATTAAAAGTGGGCCTTGGTTGTGAATTTATTAGGAAAAAGCGAATAAAACTAAACAGTTAGAAAAAATTATTTAAAATGACAGTAGTAGACAAAAAACATGAGAGATTTTCTAAAAATTAGTTCAACATGAAAAAGAATTGAATGATAAAACGATGAATGAGAACATTGAAAATAAAATGGAAAGAATTGGAGAGAATGTAGAATGATTTTGAAAGAAATATAAAAATATTTTGAAAGTGGGTGAAGAGATTTTGATTTTGTATATTCTAAAATAAGGCACTTAAAACAGATAAAATAAATAATTTTAATCTTCATTCAAATATGCTTTTTAAATAAATTAAAGTTGTTTTTAGAACAAAAATATTGATGACGTCATATTTGAATAACATGTGTATATACATAATTTATTTTACATGCCATTATTAATCGTTTTATGTATTATTAGAAACTATATAATTTCTGTTTAATGATTTTTGTTTATCAGTAGTAAATTATTAAGCCATGAGAGTTTTGGTTACTGTGTACGTTATAGCTATTGCAATACATTCTGCCATGTGTTGTTTTAAAACATTTATTGGGCCACAGACAGGAGAAAAAAATAGTTTCTGGAGTATTAGTTGGATATAAAAACCATATTATGTAAACTGAAAGTAATTCAATAAAAATGTACAACAGTTTATTATATTTAATTATGTTTTTTATGTATAGTTTATTTTTGACTTGGTAATTAAATAATTTTAACAAACATATTTTTTGTTGGTTTGTTTTTTATTGGTTTTAAATAAAATATATCAAGTAGATGCCGTTGCTCTAGTTCCAAAGTATGATATGTTTTCTTTTGCGTAGAATATAGAAAATCTTTAAAAGTCATTAGGTAGCCTGGACTGTCAGGTTTTTACTGACTTTCCACTCCATTTTTTTTTAATTTTACCTTGAGGTGGTTGGCTTGGTGTTCTTAGCACTGTGGTTCTATTAGACCTGTTGTACACCTTTGATGTTTTACTCCTTAAGCAGCTTTGTATTTTCAATGAATTCAGTATCTTTAGCCAATGGGTTGCTGTTAGCTTGCTTTTAGTTAGGTTGTGTTTGTTAAAAATGGCTGTGCGTTGCTGATTATTAGCTTTGGAAGTGTATTGAAGTCTTATCTTCTTCTATTTTTATTCTGTGCAAGTGCTTGTTGTGACCACAGTGTCCGGTTATCCGTTCTTTAAGTCTTTGCTGTTTAATTTAAATTATTTGTGTCACAACTGTTTTGTTATTAGGCAATAATTCTGTTTAAAATATTCTTGAATGTGTTAACCTTGTACAGCTTTTTTAAAGGTTGCTGTGTTTTGCCTTAAGTCTGGTGATGTTTTTTTTATCCTTTATGGAATCACGAAAGCAGGTTTTAGTCTACTGAATTTTTTTTTTGCTCTTTGTTTGGCAAGCTGACATGCCATGAGGTTTTCTTTCATTTTTTGATCTTTTGGTATACATAGTAGGTTTGCAGGGTCTACCTACTGTTTTTAAATTGTATATGCAAGTCATAACCAGTTTGTATTTTATTACTGGCGATTGCAGGGTATAGAATGCTGGTCGATTATTTAACATGATAGTTATCAGTTTGTCAGTTTTTAATTTTTTTTTTTTAGCATGTTCCTAACGTACCATTATATAGCAGCTATCTCGAAAAGTTGAGGCATATTTGCCCAAAAGTAGCAAAATTTGATTTACTTGGCGTTTGTTTTTGTAGGCTTTTTGTGTATTCTTCTGGTACACAGAAAAATTGAAAAGCTGCTAAAGCGTTTTATGTTTTTGTCTGTCTTAATTAAAAATCATAATAATAAATGAAAATATTGAATACCTTACTTGTAACATAATCAAAGCAGAAAACATAAACGTTTTGTAAACAATCTTATTATTACTATTATTCTCTGTTACGCAATAATTATAGTCTTTGGTGTTTGCATAGTTAACGCTTCAAATCTCAATTTATATTAACAATTTTTTTTTTTTTATTTTATTATTATTTTTTTTAATTTTAACTATTTAAATCCTATTTAACATTAAATAATTTTATTCAAGTAGTACTTATTAACTTTATATTGCAATAAAGACATGTTCCAAAAGAATATTCTGATGAAGAAATGGAGTTTGAGTTTTGCACACCTCTTGTAACCTTAATGAAAGGCCTTGTGGAAAATTGAACATACTTGCTCTTACTTTCAAGTGTGGTTGCAGTAAGCCGTTTGCTAAATCTATCAAAACAGTTCATCTTAAAATCCTAATTTCTGGGTTATTTGCAAAATATATAATTGATGAATTAATTCCAGCTATGTTCAACATAGAATAAAAAATTACCATTGGCCATCTTAGTGTATTTTTGTCACATAACTAGTGCATTACTTGTCAACGGTGCCACCGCTTCCCTTGGTTTTACTATAGTCAATAATAATTGCCGGTTTTTGCAGAATTCCACTATCTATATCAATTTTATCATTATGATGTAAAGTAGACACCAAAAGTACATTTTTTTCTTTTTTTTTTGGTATACATGAAATCATAGTACAGTTACTGGAATACCCAAACATGCTGGTACGAGCTGGTTGAGAGGAAGGTTTTGAAATTTCTAAATGCAGTTTTCTGATATTTTTTCTGATGGTGCCAATGACGGAGAGTTTATATTCCAGCAGTAGACTTCAACCCACAGGCTTTGATGTGAACAAATTGTCTATAGTTACATTTTTGTTTGAACCAGAAATATGCTCACAGAGCTTACGAACCACATCAAATGCACTATTGGAAACTTTATAAGGCCCGACCAGTTGCTCTCTAGCTTATATCTCCAACTTGCTAGTATAAAACATTTTAACATTGCATAATGCTTGTGTTTTCAAACCATATTTGTTGGGTTTGGATGGTATATATACTCTAATGCTGCATTTTTTTTTAAATGGTACTAACATTTTATCTACAGAATTAAAATATCAAATATTTTGTGAATCGGAAACTTCAAGTTTCAATGTCATCAAAACGAATACATCTTAATAAGAATCGAAACCTTTGAAACGACATGGAAAAATGAAATATTTTAATGCCATAGCCATCAATTCTTCACAAATCTTCAAGATTTTGACAATTGCTTTTAAAAACTGCAGCCATATACTTTAGTCCAAAGAGAGCGCAAAGTTCAAGATAATTAGTTGGATATACATTTCTAGTGTTGGCATAATTTTTGGCAACTTTGCAATATATTTATTTGTACAATTGGTAATTGTAGTAATTATTGAATCAATAATAAAATAATTTCATCTTTTTGTAATATTTTTCATCGACTTAGTTGCTTCAGAAAGACCAGGAAGACGTTTTATAACATTTTTTTGTCTAGTTTTAAATGTTCTCCTTAGTCTTGGCATTTTTTTCCAATAGGTTTTATTGTCTTTTCCAATAAAAGACAAACTAGAACTGTTACTTATGTCATTTTTATCAACATCAGAAATTTCTTGTTCAAAATTGCTTTCATGTAGCACACGTTTCTCTTTATCGATTTCTGAATCATAAAACACATAATATTCTGTTTTATCAACCTCATCATCCGTTAAAATTTTGTCTATCATTTTCTTCATGCGGGTCTGTTCCGCCTCATAGGACTCTATAACGTACAAAAAACTTTAATCGTAATAAAATTGTGTTCCTTCTTAAAATTACGGTACTGTATTTTAAAACAAAATCCAAAGTTTGACAAAGCAAAAGTAAAATTAAAAGATATAACTGTATAACAAGCATAAGTAGCTGAATATCAATGCATATTGGTGGTATTCAGAAATTTCTAGGAAAACGGTTTACCAGGAGTAGAGAGATTAGGAATAAACCAATAATATAAAAGATAAAATTTAAAGATTACAATAAAGCTTAACACTAATTACATTCAAATAACATTCGGTGGATCGTATTCTGAGAATAATGTAATTAAATTTTAACAAAAAATAAATCTATAAAAAAATTTCAAGCACACCGAACGGGAGTAGTAACGGCGGTGTATGACACCGCAACAATTTCTACTAGACGCAACGATTAAATATTTGCAATCAAATTTAAACTACATTTGCAAATACTGGGCGTTACCACTGGAAGGTAAACTTTAATATTACACTAATTAATAGTTTTATTGTTATTTGTTTACTATGTATTACATATTTTTTATTTGTTTTATTGTTTTTTTTTTTTTTTTTTACCAGTCCAAGGTCTTGTCTGTTTGGTTCTTAGATAAGTTACCACGATAGACCCCGTTGGCGTTAAGTGTTTTTTTGTTTATTGTCTACATTTTCTGTTAGTTTTAAACAGTTTTTACAGTTTTATTTGTTTTATTTTTGTGATTTTTACATTTCTACTAATACATACAACAAACTTTTATAAATGCCAACAACTGATAGAAAACAACTATTTTTGAGGCAACGTTTGTCTACACTTTTATCATAGAAACAAATGTATAGGTTTAACAAAAACCATTGTTAAAATAATAATTCTGGTCGTTGTTCTTCCTTTTTTTTATAATTGAAAAACCATGCCAAAGCCACTCTTAACTCTAAGAGTAGGTTTATAGTTAACCAAATTACAACAAATATAGACAATTTAAAACCCTTAAGCACTTTTACAATGGATTTACTGGATCTTATTGATACTGGGGTTTTATTCTTTGATGTTTAATAACAAATTTATTGATGACCGATATTTTGTCTACCGGTTGGCCAGGACTGAAAGCACTACTTTTAAATGCAGTGGCCATAACATCAACTGGATAATTGGTAAATGGTTTAATTTCATCCAACCTTTTTTCTATGGTAGAAATGTTGTGTCGACAAATTAGTAAACATAATTTTTTTACTAGTTACTGTGATTTTATGTAAATTGCTTCTTTGATCAGTGTGATGCTAAACACACTGATGATGGGTGCATACATGAAACACGAGTGTATATGTCTCTTACTGGATGGCATTTTACATAAAATACCTCATTTCTTAATTAATTTTAAATGATAAATTTCTTTTGGTCATCTGATTCAAATAAAACGCGCCAAAAATGCCGTTGCCTGTCCGTGTAGGATTTAACTGTAATACGGTCTTCTTCACACATAAACAGTTCAACGTTTCAAATAGGGGGCATTGCGTTAACACCTTTGACAAACAAATGTGTTTGTTTATATCACATGCTGAAAGATTTTGGAAAGTGGAGCTGAAGTTTATGGTATATACACTTTAGTAAAACCTTTGATTCTGTTAATCATACTATGTAAATTAAACAAAATGAGTGTATATGGTGTTAATAATGCACTGATTTGGTTTCTTAAATAGTTTTTTTTTTATAATAGTAATAGTTTTAGCAAGTTTAGTTTTGCACATTGTTGTTAATTTAAAGATATTGTTAATTAATTCTCAAATGTTTTTATATGAGCTTGGGACTAATATGGTATGTTAAATCCTTACACAAAATATTTGTTACTTTAATAAGCTGATAAAAATGTAGTACGTAAATCAAATCAAAAATTAAATATTTGCTTAAACTCTGCCTAACAAAACATTAAACACTTTATGGTTAATAAAAAGCAATAATTTTTAAATTGGTATTAATTTTACAATTAATTATGATTTATGTGCAATTGTTTCAAAAGTTT
Source organism: Tachinus rufipes (assembly GCA_963932245.1). Classification (NCBI taxonomy): domain Eukaryota; kingdom Metazoa; phylum Arthropoda; class Insecta; order Coleoptera; family Staphylinidae; genus Tachinus; species Tachinus rufipes. Next base: position 86,445,340 of record OZ010743.1, read on the forward strand.
ATCTGGAAATATTATTTTAAATTAAATTCAATCTGAAGTAATCATTTGTAAACCAATTAATCTTAATTTTATTTTTATATTTAGTATTCGCATAAGTATATTTTTTAGCTAGGAGATAATGTTTAACTCATTTGATATGTAAATAAATCACATGTTGCTGATGTTGTTTCTACACTTCTTGAATAATTCAAACCTGCTCAATCTTCTGCTGCATAATCTTGTTTCATTATTCAATAATTAATGTGATTGTATCTAGTGCAAAGGAATTTAAATAAATTATTTATTGTTATAAAATAATAAATACAGTAATTGGTAATGCTTATTAATATTTGAAAATGTTTATAGCAAAACAATGTAAAAATTTGCCCATAAATCGTAGCATGAACAGGGAGCAACTTATGGCTAATAAAAAATAAAAACAAAGGTTTATAAATCAAAATTAATGATACAATTAATTATAATTTATATACTATTGTATTGAGAATATATCTGGAAATTATGTTTTAAATTATTTTCAATCTGTAATCATGCACTCATTGGTAACCTTATTAATTTTAATAGAAGCTTCACATTTAGTTCTGCCATGTGCTTATGTGAGTTTTGAAGATCAAGTTGGAGATAACAATCGTACTTTTTCATTTGATTCAGATGCAAAACAAATTAATATAAAAAAAATTATGGAACTTATACAACATGATCGATTTGATGAAGATAAGTTTAGAGATTTATTTAATAATGTATAAATAAAGTTGTTTTAAAAATTAAATAATTATGGTTATTAATTGTTTTTGTTACGCATATATGATTTTTTGTATATATTTTTAACTAATGACAATAAAAGTGTAATGAAGTATGAAATATGCTTATATAGAAAAACTTGTTAAGAATGCAAAGATGAAATGAAACTAGACTGGTTATAAATTTAGTACACACAATTTTGTTTAGAAGTAAACAAATAAATAGTAATATGATAACATGGAATAACTAGTATAGAAAATAATGTTTATAGGTTATGTGCGTTTGTTTTTTTTTTTTTAGAGTTTTGTATCGTGTTGGATTCCAAAACATACATAGTAGTTGCTGTGAGAAAACGAAAAATTTAACATTGGTATTTATATGTATGTTAAACTTCTGTTTTTTTGACCAAACTGGAGAAAATGTGACAAATTTGTGTTAAGCCAAATTGATAGACCGTCAACTTGGGCAAATAAACCGATTTTATTGATTTGAATTGAATATGGATTTTTTGTAATCAAATTTAATTAATTTGAAGTTTAATCATGAATTAAGATACAGCATTATAAAATCAAATGGACAGTACTTAAAAAATATTGTAATTATTAGCAAACGTCGCAACAAACGCTCAATTGCCCGACCACCACACCAAGCGTAGTTGTACATTAATTAGTTTAAAGTATGTATTTACTTACCTCACTATTTTTTGTTCTTGTTTTCTTGCACTAGCGCGATATTGATACGTCCTGCTATGTGTTTTTTTATTAATTGAAAATGCACATAATCAGAATAGTAACCTAATACTTGATGTACAGAAAAAGATAAAAAGATGAACAGAATATATCTAACTATTTGAAGACAATCAAAAAACAGTGCCCATACTTCGAGAATAGTTTTTTTTTAGCTATATAATCATACCAAAGAAGGAGATTGTCACAGAATGCTTTGAGTATAGGACGATTAATTTTTTTTTTCTAAAAACTTCACATTCAGTTTTGGTTTAGAAATGAGTTTGGAACAAGAAAAGCTTTTTACGGAATGTATTGATTCAGAAATCTGGACATTAGGGATATCTGCATAATTTTAAATCTGTAATATAACCAAACAGGAAACTTATTTTGGTCTTAAAAAACAGTAACATTGACAGCCTGAGAAGAGAACACCGATATTGAAAAAGTAGTAACCCATAAACACCTCGGCACTTAGATAAGAAGCAAAACAGACTTCCAGAGAAATATTAACAAGAATAGAAATAGCAAGAAATGTCTTTACATAAATAAATACATTTTTCAATAACAAAGATTTTTTCTTAAATTTTAGAGCAAGGATTCTTTGTTGCTATGTTTTTTCGATTTCATTATACGGTATGGAAAATTGGACACGAAAACAAGTTCACATGAATTAGATAAGAACAGGTTTTTGAGATGTGGTACTACAAATGAATACTGAGGATATCCTAGGCGGATTATGTAATAAACATTGAGGTGCTAAGGAAAATGGAAAAGGAATGTGAAGTATTAATAAAATGAATACAAAATATAGGAAGGCGCAAAACTTTATGTATTGGAAATTTGCGCGAATGGTACGTATGCAGTACAACAAAACTATTTAGATCAGATTGAAGATAACATTAATGATTTTTAGTTTCTGATAATTATAGTTTTTTTCTAACATGAAATTGATAGGTTGTGATGCCAGAATCTTTATCAAAACACAAATAATATACCATTCATAACATCAAAGTACTAAAGAAATAAATACTTTGTTTACAGTTACTTAATTACACAATACTATTGTCAGTGTGTATATATCTGCTTATTGCCATTGTATTGTGTTTTGCATACAACCTCAAAACTTTACAGGCTGTGTATAACCTTAATAATGTTTTGCAGCTATTTAGGTATGAGTAAGAATCTTTTACAGTTTAAGAAAACCCTAAGTTGGATAGTGTGCCACAGATCCCTTGGTATATCTATGAATAACTTTATAAATTAGTAAGTACTTTAATGACTTGAATTTCAATGTTAATGTACTTTGACATACCTTCATTTTTACTAGGTTTATGTGTGAATAACTTTTTTTAAGCATTACGTGTACGTAAACAGCAGAACAGTTAAAATATATGCAAACGCACTTGAACATAATAGATTAATTTGAGTATGTTAGGAGATAGATCAAAACATACTTTAAACAAATCGTAGCATTATTATGACACGATTACAAATTTTAAATTTGCTTTTAAGCAAAGTACATAATGTATTGTACAATTTCTATGAGCATATTGTACTCATGCCTATGACAAGGTATAAATGTGAAAATGAAGTAAGTGTGTGCAAATTCTGGAAGAAAATTGCAAAAATTATATGTGTTGAAAAAGTAAAAACTATAGATCATAATATGTTGAAAAAACGTGGTAACATAAGGAGAACAAACGAAAAAAAAAGGATGTGTTCAACAAAGATGATTGAGGATCAGAATGAATAAAAAAAAAATGAAACATGAATGTAAGCGTGGAGAGCAAAATTCTTTTGTGTGTGAGCCTCTCTTGTATATTTGTGGCATGGGATAATACTTCCATTACAAACTTACAGTTTAACGTGAATTCTGTACCACATAATGAGATTACTAAGCATATATTTTGCTGAGACAACCGTATCAAAAATCAAAAAATATATTTGACAAATTAGATATTGCTTAACTTAATTTAACCTAATCATTGCTTATATGTTAGGTTTGAAATTGGATAAATAAAAACCTATTTCAGTTTTTAAGTGCCAAAAAGCAGTGTATAAACGATTATTAATTAATTTGCATTTAGTGGAACTAATTTAGCATTGATTAATTTAGATAATTTTAAATAGTGTAAAAAAATTAACATTGTACCTCATCAAATAAATTAAATTTTTACAATAATTTTACTCAGAAGCTATACGCGATCGATAAGAAAGTGTTGTGGGTCGATCGGGGCAGGAAATAACACACACTTGTACTTATTAATAAATACAAATTTAATATATATATATATATATAACTTATTGAATTATCTGTGATACAACTGTATCCTAAAGTCTACTCTATCTTCATGGTTACTATATTTATTCAACCCCTATATATAATCTTACATTTAACAAGGTAGGGGTAGAAAAGTCACACACGGTGTTACCTCTTGGGTGGTAAACACATTTCCAGAATTCTGGGAACATACATTAAATTGATATATAAATTAATACAAATATTTACTATTTGTAAAATGTGCTCTTCTAAGAAGTCACAAAACACTATATTTCAAACAGGGTAGTTTATATCTTATCTTAAAACACATTAAATTCGAATAATAAAAGTGTCCCTTTTTCTAGACGTGTGACAAGTAGGTATACCGATGCTGTGGGATCAACAAATGTTTTACCGAAATTCTATGCACAAACAATTTATGCTTATCTCCTCGTATTTATTTTACTCATGGTGCAGAGGCTAACCGCAGAGGTATTTGAATGGAATTAATTAAACGTATTGAACGCGTTTCACACAGAAACGATTATTCATTGCAGTGAATTAATAATATTGTATTAATAATTAAACTTATTGTCAAACGGTTGGAATATACGCATTGTTGTATGAGTAAGCCTATTTTCAATAACAATCAATACTGTTACATTTACATAATTAATTAAAATAATAATGTTGTAATTATAAAGCAACTAATCTTTTTAAACTCATAATTTTTATTATAATATATTAAAACTATCATTTATTTTTGTTTCAGGTAAGGATAATTATCCGAATCTTTATAAATGCAGTATTTATAATCGTCGTCAATTATCTGAAGGAAGGATTTTTTCAACTAAAGTATAGTTTGGGAAATTTATGTAAGTCATAATATCTATTTTAACTATTATATTCAAATATTATGTTAGGATTTGAATAATCACTTGGGTTATCATAATGCTAAGTTTAATTTATTATTTAAGATGTTCTTGTTTTGTGATTGCAAATGACGCAAGCACATTATTGTCAGAACGATTTTCAAAATGTTTTTAGTTCAAATTCAGTTCTTAAACAAACTGTATTGAATATAAGTTATGATTTGTAATAGTTACATGGAAAAAAAAAACTATATCTAATCTTTGAATGCATTTAATAACTGTAAGCTGGATTTATGTCAACAATCTAAACTAACTACAGAATACTGCTAATTTGATAAGTTGTGATTAGTACGTGGTAAAAATAAGATGCAAATTTTTGGAATGTAGTTTTTAGCAAAAGATATAAAAACGAAAAACAATATATACAATTATACAGCTAGTATTAACGAAACTTTGGGAATTCAACATAAAATAATAATAGCTCTCGTTTTCGGTTGTATTGCTCTATTCTCTCTATTAAATCTCACATTTTTATTTTGACATTTAATTCTGACATCTTTTTACAATCAAACAAAAACAATAATATGGTTGCAAACAATAGAAAAGATCGCATGATTATTTATAAATTTTAGAATGTGCTTTAAATTGTACGTTTTGTAATAGTCTAGTAAGATAACAATAAAACTTAATGAAACATACCGCCCCCTATTGAAATATTGATTTCAATCACATCTAGTACATAGGTAAATGCGCTGGAGTAAGGCACTCCAAGTCCCTTGCATCGTTTGAAAGTGGAGTTAGTTTTATAGAGTTCATAACTGCTTCAATCTGGGTCAACACTGTGGACAGCTCCTTCTATTTCACTGTCGTAACGCCGATAACTTGAAGCAGGTACCTTTTTATTGGTTTCACGGCTGTTTTCCAGAGTCCTCCAAAATGTGGGGCACGGTCAGGTATGAAATGCCACGAGATGCTATTTTTCAGTAGCTCTTCTTTAATTGCGCGAGTTGTGTCCGTATCAGAGAAGAATTTTTGCAACCCGTTGCTAACCCCGACAAAGTTGGTACCGTTGTCCGAGTATATGACATGTGTTCTGCTATACCTCGCTTTGCTGCAAACCGACTTAATGTTGCTAGAAATGCGTCCGTAGTTAAATTGCTGTTAGCTTCAATTTAGTGGCAAAGAACAGAAACACGCAAATATATGCTTGAGTTAGTGATTCCTTTTCAACCTTTCCTTGACTTAGATTGGACCGCAATAATCAATTCCAACCCGAGATAAGTGGGTGTTTTGGAAGTAATGCAGGATGTTTATGATTTTGGCTAAATCCGAGTATCTTAGTCTTCCTCCTACCTTTATAATACCTTGCTCGTCTTGATATGGTCGCAAAGTAATAAGTTTTCTTTGATTGATTTTTGGAAAAGCTTTCTTTTGCACTTTTCTTACAATGGTTTGTTTGGCCGCCAGAAGCTCGTCTTTGTTTATCGTCTCTTGTCTTCTCTGTCGACACCGATTAGAATTGTTGGCAAATTGTTGAATTCATTCGATAACACGTATGAGTTGAGTCAGTGATGAATATCGACTTGCATGCTCTGTGCCAAACTCTTGCTTGATTTCTGCTACAAATGCTAGCCGCGGTTTCCTTTTTTTTTTAGTGCGTTTTTTAATCCGAAGGTTTCTCTTACAACCAATTAAGCACTATGTTCGAATCCGACCAGCAGTAAGTTTTCTTTATCGGTAAATCAGAGTCACTCTTTATGAGTATGCATAGCAGGACCGCTGCACATAATTCCAAACCCAGTATTGTGGTAGGCTTTATATAAAAACCTTGAATCTTTTTTATTTGATATTGCCTCTGTAGTAACGGCATATATACCGGCCTTCTTGCTAGTATTACAACAACCGTGGATGTCTACATGGTTGCTACTGCCGATCACTAATTGTGACACCTTGAGATTTTTCAAGTTTACAAAATCACTTGTATAGCCAAACTACGTTTACTTTCGATGGTACAGCTTTGTCCCAGTTTTATTTTAATGTCCACACTGATTGCATTAATATTTTTGCTGTCACTACTATTGGGCCTAACATACCTAGCGGATTCAACAGCTAGGCTATGTTTGATAAGATTGTTTGTTTTGTTGGGCGTTCTCTGCCTGCATTGTTATTAACATTAAATTTAAACACATCCTGCTGAGTATGTGACTCTATTCCCAGAATCTTCATGATACCGTTTGTCTAATTCTAATATCTGATTTTTTGTTTTGATGTTTTGTCGTTGCTTGTCCATTTCCACATTTAAATCCTCCGCTGGCTAGGATTTTTGTCACATCATATCGAGTTTGAATGGCAGCTTGTCTGTTGTTTGCACCTGTCAGTATGTCATCCATGTACATATCTGTTTCTATGGCTTTACTAGCGACCGGGAATTTTTTTTGTGCTTCTTTCGCTAGCTGCTTAAGACATTTTGTAGTTATATATGATGCAGAAGATGTACCATATGTCAAAGTGTGCAGATTGTATTTTTGGATAGATTTGTTCTTATCATATTGCCATAATATTTTATGTAAGCTTTTTTGGTCTATCTGTAGAAAAATTAGTCAGTATATTTTTGAAATGTCACTGTCCAAAACATATTTATGTGTTTGGAACCGAATCTGAATTTCGAATATAGACTGCTGCAGCACTGACCCAATTCTTAAAATATTATTTAAAGATTCATTGGAAATGGTGCGGGCCGAAGCGTCGAAGACCACCCGTAACTTAGCCGTTATGCTGTTTGTCAGTATCCCATGGTGTGGTAGATAATACTTTCCATCGCTTATGGTGTGAGTTGGCTTTATGTGCCCTAATTCTTTATATTTTTTCATGAATTATTGGTATAATTATAGTAGGTTGCCATCTTTTGCAAATTTTTGTTCTGTTGAATAAAGTCGTTTTACTGATAACGCCCTTGAAGATCTTAGCGCCGCTATATTTGGCTTTTTTTTTAATTGGCAGTTTGACAACAAATCGTCTACTAGAGCTGCGTTGATGCGTATCTTGGAAATGAATTTCGCATTATTTTTTTTCTTTGGAAAGATACTTGATATCTTTAACTTCTTTGATCTTTCAAAACTTCTCGATCGTTTCTTGCAACTCCATAACTCCTGCGTTGCATTGTACCACCTTTTGTAAGTTGATGCTGCCTCCTGACACTATCCATCTTAGTTTGTTTTTTTTTTGGAGAAGTAGGCCTTCTTGGCATCGGATGAGACCATCACACCACAGTGCTGCAAGTCCATCTATCCTACTACTAACATTAAAGTTTGGATCTGCTAAACGGATGTTTTTAGGCAAGTCAACTGTTGCACGCTCAAAACTTTGAGATGGTAAGTTGTTAGTGCATTCTGATAGCACTAAGAACGTCGAGGTTAGTTAGAAATTGTTAAAATGTTAATCAACTTCTAAACACGTTTGTTTTTTGATGTTATGCTTGACTTGCTCAATGCCAACTACCGGGATGTCAATATAACTGCAATTTAACTTTAGTTTTTCACAAACTCATCTTTGATTTCAATCACAGCGGTAGCCAACAGCGTCTGGTTGCCCAAAGTCTTTGCGTGGGATGCTATTTTAGAGTCAATGTGTATAAGAGTGTGATGTTTCTTATTGCACTTAAATCATCTTTGTGGCATGCATTTTTTTACATGTGTCTGGGAAAAACAATTAAGGCATAACCTTTTCTCCTGTACCATGTCGATTTGTGCTTGCAGTGGAAGTTCCTTGAATGAAGCGCAAGCGTATAAACTATGTTCTTATTTAAATAGCACTTTGTTTTTGTTGAAGCGTGAGCTAATAGCGGTCGTCTTTTTATTGAACCTTGTTTCTGATGCCTTCTTTTGATGTCTGTGACTAATTTCCAATGCCGTAACTAGGACAGTGCCCTCGCACCGGGCGCAGCTTGGTTGGGGCGCAGGAAACCACCTAAACTTCATATTTTTGGAGGTTGGAAGGCGCAAAATGACGCTCTCGCACCGGGCGCATCATAAGCTAGTTACGGCACTGCTAATCTCAACTTGTTGACATTTGCTATGCGGGTATTTTTATGTATCAGAGATTCAATGGAATCTTTAAATTTGATCTATTTTTTGTTTTTATTATTCCCACTTGGAAATGTATGTGATTTTGAGAAGTAATTGCTAGTGCTTGTTTCTTGATTGTTTCCACTTGACACGATATTTTTTATCTATTATCTGCTTAATTTAAGCTTAGTTTAAATATCGTTTATTGCATTTCCGCAAACTCTCGATATTTATCTTCTAACTTTAATAACCGTTGACGAATCTGTGATCCTGTACCACTACTCTCGACGTTGATGGTTGTTAGAAAATTTGCAAATCTCGTGAACGGGCTTCTCAAATATTGCCGCTCTTTCTTCAACTCAGATAACTGCTCGGTGATAGTTGCTTCTTTACACATTTTCACAAACATTTTTTAACCTTACTGAACTTACTCAGAGTATCACCAATTAGATTCAATTCTGGAAGGACTAAAAATGTAGGTTCTATCGTGTTGTGTTGTGAACGGAACTTCGGAAATTCAACCATACAATATTAATTGCTCTTGTTTTCAGTTGTTTTTTTATTGGTTGCAAACAATGGGAAAGATTGCATGATTATTTATCAATTTTAGAATGTGTTTTAAACTGTAAGTTTTGTAATAGTGTAGTAAGAAAACAATAAAACTTAATGAAACTAGTTTTTAGTTTTTTTTTTTAACTATTTATTATTATCATTTTTTTACTAACACTATGTTTGGGTGTTGAAGGTTCGTTGTCAGCGGTCTGAACAGATTTTATTTTGTTTTTTTAGTTTTTATTTTGTTCTTATCTACAAGTTCAATAAAAAAAATTTCAATATTTTTTTTGCTTTTTAGTTCTATATTTTAACAAGAATTTATAGTACGTAAAAAAGTTTTTTTACTTAAATTGTAGAGCGTACTTTTTTTATGTTATATTGACATTTTGATTTTGACTAAAGACTTTTCAGAACAAGCATTTATTTGCTCAAAAAAATTATTTAAAAACTTGAATCAATAGTTTAAATTATTAACAGCCATACATAATTACATTAATCTGAATAATAATGAAACTGAAACTATGAAAATACTACTACCAATATTAAATACACGATATTTGATGTACTATTAATTAAATTCAATAAGGCTTAAAGCGGAAGACAAACAATAATTTCATAATAAATGCAGACTTGAAATTAACGTTCTAAACCTACATGTACTATTAAGTTTTAATTGTACATTGTCTTAAATTTATTGATAAAAATAAACGGGCACATATAAACTAGAATTTAGTAGAAGACATATCTTTAACGGGTTAAGATGCGAGTAATAATTTGGTTATTTTTTATAATGATTGTACCTTTTGTTTTATCTTGCGGTAATATTAATATTGATTTAACAGGTAACCCCAAAAAAGCAACATCTAAACAAGTTCTACCAGCGTTTCCATCTTTGCAAGCAACAATAGCTATTGAATACCCTAGTAAGGAGGAAACTGATCTTCCAGAAAATCAATCTAATCTAACAAAACTAGATGAAACCGAATTAATAAACAAAACTGAACCTCCAAAAAAACTATTTGCAGGCCACACTAAAAAAGCTACAACTAAAAAAGTTCTACCAGCGTTTCCATCTTTGCAAGCAACAACAGCTATTGAATATCCTAGCAAGAAAGAAACTGATCCTCCAGAAAATCAATCTAATCTAACAAAACTAGATGAAAACGAATTAATAAACAAAACTGAACCTCCAAAAAAACTATTTGCAGGCCACACCAAAAAAGCTACAACTAAAAAAGGTCTACCAGCGTTTTCATCTTTTCAAACAACAATAGCTATTGAATATCCTAGCAAGGAAGAAACTAATCCTCCAGAAAATCAATCAAATCTAACAAAACTAGATGAAAACGAATTAATAAACAAAACTGAACCTCCAAAAAAACTATTTGCAGGCCACACCAAAAAAGCTACAACTAAAAAAGGTCTACCAGCGTTTTCATCTTTTCAAACAACAATAGCTATTGAATATCCTAGCAAGGAAAAAACTAATCCTCCAGAAAATCAATCAAATTTAACAAAACTTGATGAAAACGAATTAATAAACAAAACTGAACCTTCAAAAAAACTATTTGCAGGCTACACCAAAAAAGCTACAACTAAAAAAGTTCTACAAGCGTTTCCATCTTTGCAAGCAACAGTATCTATTAAATATCCTGATAATGTAGAAACTGATCCTCCAGAAAAACAGTTTAATGTAACAAAATTAGATGATACCGAATTAATAAATGAAACTGAACCTCCAGAAAAATTATTTGTTGTGAAAAATCTAGAAGAAATGGTGAAACTAACTATATTTCCAAAATTGGTCTCAATGAAATCATATGAGAAATCAACTAATTTCAATACTAATCTTTTGAATAAAGATACCTGAGACAATCTATTTGAATAAATTATATTTAATTTATTATAATAAATTTTAAAAGACATTATTATACTTGATTTACTATAAACTGCCAACTACTAACGATGAAAAAACCTGATATTTAAATTACTATTTAACATGTATACAAATAAATAATTTGCAAATAGTTGATTTTTATTTTAAGTATATGGATAATTTGATTTTTTGTTGTGTGATATTTAATAATTAGTTGTATAAAAGAAATAAAAAATTAATTCATTTGGAACAGAAGAGTTTTTTTTTTTTTCTTGGTTTTTGTCTTGTCAAAATGACATTAACAGGTTATGAAAAATTGGGTTAGTACGGTATTACTAATCAATTTTTATATACGCTGTTTATCTTGTAATGTATTTTATTCAAAAACGGGCATTACGGTACCGATAATTGACAACAATTGTTGCAACGGATATTAAAAATGCAGAAAAAGAAAGCTGGAACTTTAAATTGGTTAATTGTTGCATAAATAATGATGGGTAAAGTTATATATAGCAATGGGCAAGCAACAAATATATAATTTGGATAATCTTAAAGTTCACATTGTGTGTTTAGTGACAACCAATCCTAAAGAGATGAGCTGACCAAAATGTGTGTTGTATGTGTGAAATGTAGTCTGCACATAAGAAAAATTAAACGTTGGTCAACAATGTTTAGGCGAGTGAACCAATGAGATAAGATAGTAAGATAGTTAAAACTAGCATATAAAAAAATTTCAAAACATCCAAGGAATCCAAAGCTAATTGCTATTCTAAAAGCATAGCGTTTTTAAAGTATTGATAAACATTTTTATAAAAGGTAGAAATATATAGTTTGAAAAAATAAGTTTCTATTAGCTAAAAAGTCAACTTTTTGCATTCTAAATTAAAAAAAAAGAAGGAAGCTTGCCATAAAAACAGATATTTATGTCTAAATAAACCAAACCCTAACGAGCAAGGGAAATTTCTAAGCAAATTGTTAGTAAAAACTATAGTTTCTGCAATAGATTGTTATAAATATTATTATTGGACATTTAACAAAAAATTGGTATCTTAATGAACACTGAGAAAAAGCTGGTTGGTATAATGAGGTGTTAAATATGTTAAAATTTATTTAACGTTTTATATATCTATTAGATAGACAAATATTGAAAAAAACTTTTAAAAATAAATATTTATGAAGAATGAAGATGGACAAGTTTGATTGGGTGGCTTTTAAGCAAATTTAAAGTGAAGGTTTTTCTGATTTGAACAATAATAGATGTTATAGTAGATTTAGTCGTCTCTAGATAGACGGATTGCTCTAAATTGTAATCGAACAAAAACAGAAAAATAAATTTTAGAGCTTTTTTGAAATATAAGGCCGCAATATTGTATACGGAATTGATGACGATTTTAGTATCTGCTTTCAATTTAATTGTTCTCAAGCATTTTAAAACATTTAAGACTTTAAGACTTAAGGTGTAAATGTACGATATGATAACAACTAGATAATTTATAATAAAAACAAATTTTTAAAAATTATATTATGAGTTTAGAAGGAATTGCAACCCAATTTGAGGAAGAGTCAAGGAGGAATCAGAACGTTTGTGAGAGAAAAGAACTGAAAAAAATTTAGTGGGTGAAAGAGTTAAATATAAATAATGAAAAATGTTGCCAGTAGAGTGAAGGACTTACAATATGAAAATATTTATTTGCTTTTTACAACAATGTTTCTTAAGTATTATTATATCACTTGCATACTATATGAGATAGAAGATCATGTGAGATTGTTACCCCTAAAAGACAAATTGGAGAAGATTTAGATATGGATTCGTTGTTTAGTTTAATATTTGGAACTAATGAAAAAAAAAATCTGTATCATAACGCCTTTGTTGCAAAGGGTTTTTAGAAAGTTAACTATTGCGCGTAGTTATTTAGTGCCTTTATATCTTAATAGATATTTAGATATACATATTTTATATTGTGTTAGAAAGGTGGTAGAATTGTTTACCCATTTTTATATTTTAACATAATGACTATTGTAGAAATTGCATATCTATTGCGGTGCTACAATTTGGCAAAGCACGTTCTTTTGGAAATAGCAAATAACTTATTTTTTTCAATATTGGATTCAAAGGGCATTTAAAAATAAATATTTATTGTGGTGCGATTTGAAGTTACTTTAATTTATTAATGTATATAAAATCCTATTTCAAATAGACACTATTTCATTACATTACTAATAACATTATGTACACATTTTTATTCTCAGAGTATGATAACTTGCTCTGTTTACTGTAACACATTGTGGAAATTATAGTATGTTAGTATAAAAAAAAATGTTTATACAGTTGTATTATAAAGCACAAAAAGTTAATATATTTTTCTCTATAGCGAAGCTATTTATTATTACTTTATTAAATGCGTTTCATTATTTCTACTTATTTATATTTAATTGTAATATTTAATTGAAACAATAAAATAGAAGTTTCTAGGTATTATTGTTATTTCAGTTACCGCTCAATTAATTTTAAATGGTTTTTACCAGGAAATACAAATCAAACGCTAAATCATATGATAGCGTTAATATTGAAGTTTCCTTATTGCTGTTATCAATATTGTAATAAATAAAATTTACATGTTTCTGCTGTTTAAAATAATAATAAAAATACGATTTATTATTTTTTTTTAATATAATTTAATTTTTATTATAAATCATTTAATAATTAGAAGTTTATTTGAACTATGTTGCCAACTCACTAGTAGTATATACACATGTTTAATGATTGTACATACTTTTATAACATTATATATTTTTTTAATAATAATGTTTTGAATGGTATTGATAATATTGGCATAGCTATTTTAACTTTTTTTATAAGATTTTGTTAAAAAAGTCAAATTGATGACACTGAGGAACACTCCTGTTTACTTTAGTAGACAAATTTTTCAATTTGTTTCTATTTCTTTCTGGTAATACGTCGATATTGGTTAATTTGTTGTGACAGTTAGCTTAAGTTAGCTTCATAATTAGATAAATTAGAAGTTTTTTTTGCAAAATCACTTAAGGGGGGAGAATAGTTGGCTATTATAAGAGTTCAAAGAATCAAACTCGGCAAAAAAACGCTTGAATATAATTGAATAAAATGTTTACACATTGTAGAAGAAAGTCTAATCTGTGTCCTCAAATTTGTAGAAATTTGATGCGATAAGTCGTATTTTTTTTAAAAGTGCCGTTTTTAATTAGTTCTGTATTAATTTTTTACTCATTAAATATAACTTCAAATCTTTAAACAAAAACATGAAGACATAGAATATTGTATGTAGTTTAACATATAAAAAACGTGATGACTAAATTCTTATCGTTTGGATATTGAGTTGGTAGGCGTTTTCTCTTATAAAAACTAATTTTAGTTTAAAAACGGCGCTGCACTTGTCAATATTTAATTAGAAAATTTTGTTTACCGATATTCTCGTAGATACTGGCACCCCAATAGGACAAGGCGACTAAACCCGGCAATTCTCTAGCGTTAAATTCATTATGGATAGTATTTTTTTAAAAAATATTGTTTCTTGATAGTTTGCTTTGTAATAAAAACGAAATTAATTATTTGAGTATTTGAGCTAAGACAAGCTGATACTAATGATGTTATTTATAAATCAATCTTATAGCGTTTTCAACTGAGACGTTTCAGGTTGCTTTGAGTGTTTTTATTCTTTATTTACCGAACTCGTTCAGTGGATTCAATACCAAAATCTTATAAAAACATGATTAATCATCGGCCTGGCAAAAACAACGTTTGTTTTTAATATTAATTAATGAGACTTAAATATTACATAAAAAAAGATTTGTTATATAAAACTTTGGCGAAAGAAAATATGTTTTTAAAGACAAAGTAATTATAAACATTAAAATAGTAATTTTAAAAGTAAATTTGTTAATTTCATCCCACAATATCATACACATAAATGTAAAAATCTAATCATGTTATATAGTTTATATAGGTTTCCTTATTGCTGTTTTGATATAACCAGTAAATAGTCGCTATAAGTAGAGCAATATTATACTACCAATATTATAGAAATGAAGACATTAGTTGCTACATGTATATTTATGATGATTCTACATATTGTTGTATCTTGTTCAAGTGTAAATATAGATCTTCCAGGATTGATTGCATATATGCGAGGTAAATGATAATTAAATATAAAGCCAAATGTAATAATAAATAATAAACTTGTAATCTAACCGTTGTTTGTTTTTTTTTTTACATTATTATTTAATTGTTATTTTTTAACCCTTAAGTAGTCGCTACATCTTTCATAACTTAAGTTGTCGCTAGGTGCACTTTATGTTCTTTTGAATATTTTGTTATAAATAATAAGATAATAATTAAAAATTGTTATAAAAAAGTTTATTTATATATCTGGTACATATAAAACTTATTTATTTTTACATTTTAAAAGTTTAAACTATTCGGTTATCAAAAAAATAGCATGCAAAGTTAGCACATTCTTCACATCTAATGGTGGTATTATTTCTTTTTGCGAATACATTTACCACATCTCTTTTGAGCAATATTTTCTCTGTGGGTTTTTTAAATTTTAAAAGAAACATTTTTATATGTAAGGGTAACTTTTTAAGTCCATGAAATAATATAACAAAATAATTAAAAGAAATATTTACATTACTTGTCGCTATGAGCACTTTATGCTCTCAGGTGAAACCCAAATAATATATTTGCACAAACACTGTATTATATCATTCCCATCGTAGCGACCACTTAAGGTAATGAACAGTAACAACGCTCTATGTATTTAACACTTTAATTTAAATAATATAGATAATATTATTATAACAATTATACTTTAAAGTTTGAAGAGATGGGATATATAATACACTTTATATTTTATATCCTTGTTACTAACAACATTAATGCGGCCTAACCTTTTTATTAAATTGTTTTTATTAAAAATATTTGAAAATCATATTTATAAATGAAAATAAAAATATATTTTTATACTGTTATTTCTATTATTTACTTTTATTTGTTTTATGATATACGAGGTAACCGTCTTAAATTCTCGGCCTAACCAAAAAATCATGAACTTATGAGAAAAATTTTATTATATTTAAATATTATCTTCTTTAACCTCAACATACTTATTATTTTGCTTAATTAGTAATTCTATTCCGTCATAAAAATATTCTGAAGATTAGTTGTCAAAATGCTGAAAAACAGTAGTTTTATCGTCAATAAATTGTCTGTTCTAAAGTTTTTTTTTTTTAATTTTGAAAACAGGAAGCTAAGGAGAGCAAAGTCTGGATTTTATAGGGGATGATTGATTTTTTGAAAGCCGCAGTATGAAAATGCTTTAGGGATAAGTACAATTATTTAATTACTAACGTTAAATCTGAGTACAAATTTTGAAGAAAAAAAAATCGATTTTTTAAAAATTATTCTACATAGCTACCTCCCAACTCGACACACATTTTTGCTAACTTTATAGATCTACCGTACACTTTAAGAATGGTTTGCGGTACATTCAGATTATGATTTGCTTCTTCTATCATGTGAATCATCTGAATAAATATTTTTTTTAAGGCACCCCACAAAAAGAAATGTAATAATGAAAGGCCAGGCGACCTAGCTGGGTAAAGGTTTGGGCCAAATCTTTCTATCCACCTTTGCGCCAAAATAATTATGTCACCATTGTCTGACCAAGGCTGTGCATGGAGCAAGGCAGCCGTCTTATTGCCAAAACAAATTATTATGCACTTTTGGCTCTAACGTATAAAATGTACCAAAATGTTCAAATACACGTGTTGGTTTAAATTTTTTTCTATAAAATATGGGCCCAATGATCCGATTATAAAAAATTCTACACCATACACTAACTTTTTTGTAACGTTGACTTTGTTTGTTTATTATGTAATTAAGATTCTTGTAAGCCCAATAACTACTATTTTGTGAAGATACGTACCCGTTTGTGTAAAATGTACATTTATTGGTAAAAAAATCAAAAATTTATGAAATCAGTTTTTAAGGAAATTTTCACTTATCCATCAACAAAACTCTAAATGTCTTTCTTTATCACTAGGTTCAAGAGTGTACTGCATCTTTGGCTTAAACTTAACATTTTCATTTTATAAATTTATTTAATTTAATGTTTCAAAATAAATGAAATGCCATGTAGGGAGCATAAATAAGTTAAAAATATGTTTTTTTTTTCTAAAAAAAAGTTAGAAAGTGGTTACATCTATATACCACAAAGCACCAAACAGTAGTCGTGAAAAATAAAAAATAGTTATTAGTTTAATTATTTTAATGAAAAAAAAAAGTTTTAAAGTTTATAAACATATATTGAAATATTGACTAAAGTTTGATGGTATTTAGCAAAACAATTCTTTTGGTCACTCAAGCACAGAGCAACGCTGCACTTGGTACAAGCTTATCTAGTACGATGCGATTTTTCTCTTGTGCTACACAGTGCACATTGCCTTAAGGATAAATGTATGGGCATGTGTGCGGCTTTGTCCCTTCTTTTTTTTAGCGGAATATTTGCTTTAAATCTATTTACTCTTGCCAATTTACTTAGTCTATCTCTACGTGGACTTTCTCTAGACCATACCAGTCTAGTTACAATAGACAGTCTAAAATCATTTAGATCAAGACTTTTTTGTTCAAAATTTTGAGTGATATTATATATGAATTCACAATCGACAAATTGTTATAGAATTTTGTGCCACCATTTGTGACTTTTTCTATTTATTTTGTATGTGTTTTTAACATGTCTGCCTTGTCTACAAACTCCATGTTTGAGTTATAATCTTTGACAATCAAAGGACATTGTATAACTTCTTTCTCTCTATCTTTCATTTTTGTTTCCACTGTTTTGGAGAGGTTGGGCATACGGTAGTTACTGGCCATCATAAGATGCGTTTGTCTGTCTATTTTAGGTAAAATATTTTATTATCAGTCATTCGCTAATCAAAATTTCCTTTTTTAACTGCTTGTCAGGTAGTAAATCAGTTGGAATTCCTTTCCTGTATTTTTTTTAATTGAGCCACAGGCATAAATGTGTTCAGATCTTAATTGACGCAAAAATGGCAAATAATTGTCCATGAATACATAATGGTGTTTATTAACAAGAGACCTGGTAAGGTCCTTGACTACTCTAGGTTTTAAATTTTTTTTAGCTTCATCACCAACCTTATCAGTACAAATCTGAAAATGGGCTCAAGCCCATATTTTATACTCTCTTTTTATAGTTTTATTGGGCATATACTGTCGCAAAAATGATCGACCTTTGAATCGAATCATAGATTTGTTCACCAAAATTGATTTGGATAGTTTATAATGCGTGGAAAATGTTTTAGACTACATACTCAATACTGGTCTAACCTTGTACAGTTTATCATAATCAGGATGTCCACGTTTAGGTTGCAAAATGTTATCATTGAGATGTATATTTTCAAGCAACTAATCAAATCTTGTCCTAGGCATAAGACTAGAGATGCAAGGTCTCTTAAGTTCTAGTTTAGTTGACTAAAAATGTTGGTAACTAGGAAGATTTTTGATGCTCATTAGTATATTTATAGCAAAAAATATTTTTAATTTATTGATATTTGTTGCTTGAAATGGTTTGTTTAATTTGGTACTAGCTTGAAGAGCATATAAATTTGTTTCGTAGACAATTTGTTCAAAACAACTATTTGGAAAGAGAATCAGGAATATTTCAATGGGAAGATTAACATCTTCTGAAATATTACACAGCCCAGATTCTTCAAAAACCTCACCAGATGCTATGTAATTTTCTACTATTTTTTTCTAAATAAATGTGTATACATTGATTAGTTTTTGTAGTTTTAATAGTGTTATTAGGTCGTCATTACTATACTACTCACCTTCAACCTCATCATGATTCATTATTTGTTGAGGCGCGTTTTCAACATTATCTTACTGGCAATCATTGTTTTCAACATGCCATCATCGTTTTTATCATTCTGTTGGTCATCATAGATTTCGTGGCAGTCGGATTTGTCACTAGACGGAACTTTATCATATAAGTTAATATATTCCTCATAATTCATTTTTTTTAGATTACTATGTTGCCAGTTTTATGTTAAAATAAATAAACAAAATTTATATAGTAATTAGATACTATGCCGCTCTTGCTGCTTTGTGGTTTTAATTCAAACCCGCATATTTACAAACAAATAAACAGGTTAAAAAATATAATGTACCTTTTACTATACACTATGATAATTGCAAATAATATGCTACTCATAAATACTACTTACCTGTCAATTTAATTAAAATTCACAAAATAAAACCACATCAAACTTGATATTAAAAAAACTCTACACAACACGTGAATCTGTTTGGCAAAATCTGAATAACAGTACCGTTGACGATCGATAATTTTTCTAGTATTTTTTTCTCTCACTAGATAGCGCTTTATTAGTCATATTAACCTGTGGCAATGTTATAAATTCACAAAGCCGAGTAGAATAAATTTTTAAAATAGTGGTTTCATTCCAAAACCACTAAGCTTCAAACGGTTAAATCTAGTGTTTCTGCACGCTTCCTTAAAGATAATTTTGTTTATCTAAAACTGACCATATTGCTAATAACGTAGCTGCATCATTTTGATCGTATTTTTTCTTTGATGTTTGTACATTCATCACTGACATTATTTAAATTTTTTTAATAATTTTTGCAATGTTTTTTTTTACACCGGCGTATTAGAATTTTTTTATCAAAAACATCAATAGCGTATTGATAAGACACATTTCCAATACCATAACATTGTATTAAATAAATACGCTTTTTTTTAATGGCTTTACAAAATTAGAATATAGACACAGGTAAATAAGATTCTGACCTTTCTTGAACCTATACAAAATTGGCTATCTTGATTTTTTTTAAATGCAAATAAAAAAAAATCACTGTTATTATTTTATTTTTAAAAATTCGAATTTTTATTTCAATTTTTTTATTCAGACCTTTTGTAAAAAATTAAAAATAAAGGTACTTATGTCTCGAAGCATTTTCATACTTTCCTAATTTATTAACACTCTACCCTGTACATGTGATCTAAAATCATCTTATTTTTTCAACAAGCAGAACTTATTATAATGAATGACTTTCGGTCGTAAAATGAATAATAAAGATTTTTTCTCTAATGGGTACCCGCGGACACATATGTAAATAATTTTAAATAAAATAAGTGTAAATATTTGTTGAATTTTATCTGGGTACTATTTAAAGGTAACAGTGACTAATTTGTTTGATTCAGATATTGTACAGGAAAAAAAAGTTGGCTGACAAAAAAATATCAATAGTGAATAAAATTAAGAAGTTTTTCCGCAATGCGCTGAAATCTGAATACATTTTGTGATTAAGAATAATGTTATAGGTGCGTTACATGGCCCACTAATACTTTAATATCAAATGACTACTCGAATTATTGTATTATTGTTTTAGAATCATAAACGTTATATTTTTTAATTAATCATTATTGTTAAATTAGTTATACTTACAAGAAGAAAAACATTGTATTTTCACGTTTTAATACTTATTTTATTTAATGCAACATATCCGACATTAAAAACCTTTAAAACTAATATATGAAATTATTACCAGAAGTATTAAACAATAACTACCACATTTAAGAGGTATTTATTATTTATTGGCTATTACTATTTGTTTGACGTAAGCAAACTTAATATATAAGTAGAATCATATTTTCAAATATAGTACAGTATTGTAACTATGAAGAAAATATTGTTAATAATTTGTATCATTATAATGATTTTCCATACAAGTTTGTCTTGTAAAACATTTCTAAAGAGTTTGTCTGATTTTATTGATAAATTAAATCCAATTAAAGCTTTTCTTAAGGATTAACATACTATATAAATGTTGAATTAAATTTTATTATATTAATTTTAATGTGTTTTATTACTGATTGATGAAATAAAAAACAAAACAGATAGTTGTAAACAAATATGGATTATTGCACAGGTATTTATTTATTTATCTAGCACACTAAGTAACTGGATTTATTCTATAGTAAGAACGTTACTCATACTTTTGTACGCTTAGATTTATTTTTGCTGGTAATTATAGGGGTCGTTTACTTATAGTTAGGTAAGTGGTTTACGTATATTAGAAACAAAAACTAATCATTAGGATTGGAGCATACCATAGATGGTCGTTTTCTACTTGTGGTCTGATGGTCAAATATGCGCTACTAGCCTACAACTCATAGGATTGATGTTATACGCATATAACTTCTTTGTTAGCCTACTGTAAGAGCTGGAATGAAATGCTTTTTTATAAATCATAAACATTGGAAAGCATAAATAACATTTTATAATCAATCAGTGTTTATTTTTCTAGAAACTATATTATTGTTTGAGTTATGAGATTGTTTGCTTTTAAATAATTTGATAGTTGGTTGGATACGTTTTTCTTAACATTTATTGCAAAAATTGGTAGGTATCAGGGCAATTTTTATATAATTACTAGGATATTTTTGATTCTTTTTTTATGCATGTGTATAGTGCTCTTTGCTATTAGACGTTTATTAATATTTTTTTTGTTATTATCTTATTTTTAAAGTAATTAAATTTAATCCTTTAAAAAATATATAATCTTATCAGCAAAAATTAATAATAACACAGACATTTTTACAGGTTCCTTTTATATATTTAAAATAATAGTTGCTAGCATTACGTACACTAGTTAAGATAAAATTAAAGGATTTGCAGAAGGTTTAATTTAACTAATAGTTTGATGCAAAATTATCCGCCGTTTGTGTTTCGTTCTGTTGTTTGAGTTTGTGTTTAATTGACATTTGTAGTAAAATTATTCCTCAATACGGTTTGTTAATTAAAATGCGCATCAAAAACCATACGTATACACGTAATAATATGCTGTACTACTTTCAAAAGAAGTAATACCAGTTAGACCCTAAGTCAGAAAGGATACGATTTTTATGTTTTGATTACCAGACTTAGGTATTTCTGCTTGCTGTGGAAGAGGGCACACGTTGCACTACTAAGATACTGGCTGAGAATTTCAACACCGATTAGTGCAAGATGTGAATTTTTTTACAAGATTACTCAAGTTCAAACTTGTACCGATTTGTTTCAAAGAAATGAGCAAAATTTAGATACGGCGGATTTATATGCATCAAGCTAATAGTAATATTGAGAATAAGTTGGATTATTAAAACACAAACTTTTATTAAAAATGTTTAAATTCTTTGCTTGGCTGGCCGGTTTTGGTTATGCATATTTTGTAACTTATGTAAGTTATAAAAACAAAATTTTTGTGAAAAAATACTAAGACAAACATAACTCACACAAAATTAGATAAATAGTAAAAAATAACAATATAGCATATGCACATATATTATTTAAAATATGACTATTTATATAAGAAGCAATGTTTTGTATGTTATTATCTTATAATATTTTTAAATCTATAGCTTCGCACATATCAGACCTCACTGTACAATTGACAATGCCCATGTACTTATATCTTTAATACACAAATTTAGTACGGATATCCAAAATCTTTTGACAATAGTGAGTTCAACTTTAAATGGTTTTAATTTATTTAATAAGTATTTTTGTTGGTTTTTAATGCTTACTTTTCGATTATACATAAACAAATAAGAAATGAAAATAGACAATTTATAACTGATGAATTTGGAAAAAATTGTTTAGGTGGTGACAAAAATATCAATAGTGAATAGAAATTATTATATATTTAATTGCTTTTATTTATCATTTACATTTTGTGATTAAGAATAATGTAATGGCCCACTAATGCAGATTTATAAAAAAATTGTATTATTGTTTTTAGGATCATAAACATTATATTTTTTAATTAATCATTATTATTATACTAGTTATACTTACAAGAAGAAAAACATTGGATTTCTACGTTTTCACATTAGTTTTATTTAATGCGACATATCTGAGATAACTTAAATCGTTTAAAACTAATATATGAAATTATTACCAGAAGTATTAAACAATAACTACCACATTTACGAGGTAATTTTTATTTATAAGCTATTACTATTTGTTTTGAAGTAAGTAAATTCAATATATAAGTAGAAACATATTTTCAATTACAGTACAGTATTGTTACCATGAAGAATATATTGTTCATAATTTGCATCATTATAATGATCCATACAAGTATGTCTTGTAAAGCTGTACTACAGGGTTTGTCTGATTTTATTGACAAAATGAATCCAATTAAAGCTTTTCTTGAGGAATAATATACAATTTAAATGTTGAATTAGATTTATTTATATTAACTTTAATGTGTTTTATTATGATTGATGAAATAAACAAAAAACAGATATTTTTAAATAAATATGAATTATTGCACAGGTAGAAATAGCCTAAATTACCTAATACAGTAATTAATTTTGGTTTCATTCTATAGTAAGGACGTTACCTTTAGGTTTGTACGTCAAAATTTATTGTTGTTGGTAATTATGGTGTTGTTTGCATAAAGTATTAATTTGCCTCCAGGTTAAAATTAGGTAAGTGGTTTACGTATGTCAGAAATAAAAGTAGTCATTAGGATTGGAGCATACCGTGGTTGGTTGTTCTCTAATTGTGATTGGATGGTCAAACATACGTTACTAGCATACAGCCTATATGAGTTACACGCATATAACTTTTTTGTTAGATTGCTGTAAAAGTTTCTATTAAATGCTTTTGATAGTTCATAATATATATATATATATATATAAATTTATATAATCATATAGTCATATTATTTTTTGAGTTATGAGATTGTTGGGTTTTAAATAAATCAACAATTTGTTGTATAAATTTGTAGATACATTAGCAATACACTAGCAAAGTTAAAATTGAAGAATTTGCAGAATGATCTGATAATGACACTAAAATGTTGTTTGTAATACTGTTAAAATCATAAGCTGAGATTGTTGTGAATCGATTTGTTCTTACAATCATTTTTAACTTCCTACAATCATTAGTAAATACCGTTTAATTTAATTTAATTATTAGGTTACCGCATAATTATTTTTTATTTTTATTCAATTTACATTTGTCATCAAATTAAAAATTTAATTAAACCATACACACCTACTTTACATTATGCTATACTACTTTCAAAAATATGATGGTATCAAATTAGAAGTGCATTTAAAAAAAAAATTATCAAAACCCATTTATTTTTTTGGATTCTTACTTTTATCGTTATGGTATAGTCTGTTTTCTTCTTGAACTTTTAGTATTTGATGCTTAGCTGCTTCTTTTAGTGCATCTCTATTTTCATGATATTCATTGATTATCTATTGCTCAATAAGTTCTGAGATTTTTGAAATTTTTTATTTGCACTTTTGTTAGTAGTTTGAAATAGCATAAAAATTATACCAGGTTTATGCATTTTTGCACAGCAAAATTGAATTTTTTTCGGACGTTATTACCATATTTTACCTTTATGTTGCATTTTTGACAGCAGTCTTGCTTAGGACTGCTATTATGGTGCGGTTTAGTCTTTCTATTTGTCTAAGTGCCCAAGTTTTGATTTAGTGAATGCCGTTGCTTTATCAGTTTATCCGATATGATTTGCTGCAGGTTTCCAAAATTTGTTTTTTAAATTTATTTTTTTTTAATCTGTCTACACAATTTTTTTTTTAAATAACTTATTTAACCGTAAGTATTTTGTCTAACACTTTGTATATACATAAATTAAAAAATAAAAAAATAAAAAAAAAAAATAATGTAAAAATATTATAATAAATTTAGTTAATAAAAAAATAAAAAATTGCAATATATTGCTTAAATTAGTTTTAAGATAAATATCTGTTCTTTAGGTTTTTGGCCAACTAACACATTTGAATCAATTAAGGTATTACTATTTTTGTTATTATTTTAAAGTACTCAACATTTTTTATTATTAGATAAATTTTACTAATTCCTATTCTATGCAACATATCTTTCATACTTTAAAAATCTAATAAATAAAATTATTACCAGAAGTCTTAAACATTATGTACCATATTTACGAGGTAATTATTAATTATATGCTATTAATATTAGTTTTAAAATGAACAAATTTACTATATAAGTAGCAACATATTTCCAATTACAGTTTGTTAGTATGAAAAAAATATTGTTTGCAATTTGCATCATAATAATGATTTTCCATACAAGTTTATCTTGTAAAACTATATTATTGGCTGTGTCCGACTTTATTGACAAATTCAATCCAATTAAAAACATTGTTGGGGAATAATATTTATTTTTATTGTTGAATTAAATTTATTTATAATAATTTGTGTAATGTGTTTTACTAATTTTAATACATATTTAAAAGTCAAGTCATATCTTATAGTAGAAACATCAAAAACTTAAGGCCAGAATATTAAAGGTATGATGAAACAAACTTTCTAGCGCTCTACTATCACAAAAAATCTATATTTTGTATGTATTTTAACCGGTCACAAATTTTATCTAAAAAAAATTTGTTCATTGTTAGAAATTAACTTAATTAAAACTCCACTTGTAAGTTTTACTATTGAACTTGTAACTAATTAGTTTAAATATTAGCAGTAAACAGTAATTTTAGTATTTAAACTAAAATGGGATAGATACAATTTAATTTTTTTATTTTAATTTAATAATATGAGATATTATTTACAAAACGTAAACAAATATTGACATATTTTGTAGACAGACGTACGACGACACACTTTTGGACGAAACAATACACAAAAACGACTATTATGACTTATTAAATAAAGATAATAATTCAGCATTAGGACATGATCTACTAACAAGACAATTTTTAAAACAGTTTAATAACGACGTTTATAACCACATAATAGAAACTTTTTAATTCTGTATTTTTCACTAATATTTTTCTAATGAATGGAGAATGGGAACAATTATGTTTGTCTCTAAAAATGATGGTAACTTTTCTTATCTAGTTAGTTATTGCTCTGTCGCACTACTTTCAGTTTTTGGTAAACTGCTTAAAGCTATATTACAAAATAAAAAATTATTTATAATAAAATACCTATAACACAATTTAGTTTTGTGAAAAATTGATCAACAAGCCACTCATTAACTATCCTGACATCCAACATCCAAATATACCACCTCGAAGGCAGACACTGTTGGCGTTTTATTTATGGGCATAAACAAAACAGTTGATTGGCGAGGATTCCTGTTTAAGCTATCAGTCCTAGATGTGCCAAACAATTAAATTAAAATAATAGTAGAGTTTCTATATTCTTGAACTCTTGAAGGTTTGCATAGATAACACATACTCCGACTCTTTCACTCTACAAGGATTATTCTTGGTTCTTCTCCTATATAATATTTTTTTGCTCTGATGTATATGTAGTTCTTACCCATCTTGCATCTTGTTTTAATCCAAACTCCTACATTCTGTAATATGCTGATGATACAACATTGGTTTTTCACGCTAAATCTCTAAACTAATCTATGGATCAATTGCACACCTTGCTAAATAAAACAAAATTGTAGTTGAATAAATTTTATCTTTTTGCAAAGTAACAAATTTTATACTAATTCTATTAAGTGTAAGAACATATCCCGAGTAAAACATTCCGATCTCTTACGTATACACGCATACAAGACGATCTGCCGCTCAATCCTTGATTACGCATCTATAATATTCTTGAACTCTAATAAACCAACTCTCAATTTTCTGTTTGTATGTATGTATCCCTTTGAAGTATTACTAAAATCCGACACTTCAATAGACTTTTTTATAATCTTTTAAATGAACTACGTTATACAAAAACCAACTTTTTCCCACTTTACCAAAGACTCAAAAAACTTCAAATCAAATTTGCAAATTATTCTCACTACTTTAGATAATCTAATAACTAATTTCACCCAGAAATCTTGGGATTATTGCAAAATAAAAAGGACCTGCTTTTTCACTATTCTAAAATATTCTGACTCTTGCTAATGACAATGATTGACTAACAATATCACCTGACAAACCATATTACTGCATATATCATATTTCATGCATTTGGAGCATCTTAAATTAAACTTACACAAAGTTAACTATATATCTTAGCTAGACTTAAAAGCTTCTTATTCGAAGGTTTTTATAAGAAAAGATTATTGTAACTTAACGGGTTTTTGTATTGGCACGCGAGCGTATTATTTTTTAGTTTTATCATTTAGATTAAAGACGGTTATTAGCTCATTCACACGTTGTGTAGACATTTTAGGAGTGGTATTTGAGTGGATTGTACATGCGTACGTTGACAACCTTCTGATTACTTTAAGTACGTTTTCCGCTGTTTCTTTATATTTTAGAATGTTAGCCAAACCTGCTTTTGAGTTTATTATACTCAATGGGCCAAACAATTTACTGAAGTTAAATTTGTTTGGGTCATTGCTCCGGTTTACTGGCGGAGTTAGGTATACAGGGTCCATTATGAAAGTAATGCGCATTTTTTATTAAAAATAAATTTATTGATCGTACTAGTACAAACGCTTAAAATTCTTTGAAATGCTTTCCCCCTGCATCATTATACTTTTGGAGACGTGTTTGCAATGCCTGGAAGGCACCCTAAAACTTCTTGACAGGAATGTCTTTTAATAACTTTGTAACATGCTTTTGGATGTTTTCCACTTCCAATGGTTTTTTTTTCAGCTCTCTCTTTAGACGGGGAAACAAAAACAGTTGGACGGAGCCAAATCGTGACTATAAAGGAGCTAGGGCCAGAAAGTTGGTAACAATGACGGTAGTTTGACTGGGGGCATTGTCATGGTGGAGCTTGACCGTGTCTTTGATGTCAGTCCTCACGCGCGTGATTTGGCGTTTTAATCTTCTAAGCCCATTGAGGTAAAAGGTTGAATTGACAGTTTTTTTTTGCGTTACAAACTCAACAATTTCTCAGACGTTAAAAAAGATAATGAGCAATGTTTTGATGCGAAAATTGCGCCGTGTTACAAAGTCAAAAAACACACTTCACGCGGAGACACGTCTTTCTGCTCAGTACAGTTGGAGCAAGTTGGCAAACAGCTGCGCTGGAAGGGCATATCCTTTACCACATTTGCCGACCGGTTTTACCGAGCTGAGATGGATAGTTGCGTCACAATAAAATCATGCGCATTACGTTTATAATAAACCCAGTATATTTGTTGCGCTGGATGTTTTTAGTAAATTTGGCTTGCTGTATTCTATAAAACGAGCGACGGCTACTACTATAGTCAATTGTACTGCGTGATGCCAGAGTTTGGTCGTTTGTTTATGATTTTTTTGACTTCATTTTGGTCGTATTCTTGTTTAATTTTTTTGCGATTTCACGATTTTTAGCAAAAAGCTTATGATTGGTTTAATATTAACTAAAGAATTTTTGAACAAACGTCCACATAAGCGTGTTACTTCTGGCGAGTTAATCTGTTTTTCTCTCTGAGGGAGAGACAAAAAAAATTTGTAGAGGCTTTAAAGAATAGGTAAATGTATTGCTATTAAGACATATTTTTGTTTTAATTTGAGATTCCGGTATAGACCAAAGGTCAGTTCAAACTAAACTAATACTTTACGTAGTCTAGTTTCCAAAAACTATCAAAATGGTTTAATAAAATATTTTGACAAAAAATGATAATTTATTTTTAAAATTTAATAGACAATTGAAAGTTTTAGATTTTCATTTATTTGAAAACCGATTTTAAAAAGGAATTTAATGAGTTTTGCTCTTAGTTTTATGACACGTCGATTGATACGTTGCATTCGTTTCCAACTCACACGCTGGTTTTATCTACATTCTTAAATCTCGACGCAATTGGATATTTTGTCACTTAACTCGTTTACTAAGTCAGTTGAAGCATTGTCAAACATACCACTAATAAAATACTTAACAGAGCAAAAGCATAACTAGGAAGTTGATTATCAATGCTAAGAGAAGCGGTGACTGGGCCTCATACAGAACTAAAAAAGATAATGAAAAAAGTTTAGAACAAACCCAGATATTGGAATCTGTGCTACTGCAAACACACTTTTTAGGCTATAAATTGTCAATAGCTTCTAACTTGACCAAGAAGACCTTAACATGACTTACAAAAAGATACAGGCAACTGGGCAGATGCAAACGTAATGTGAACTATACATCTTAGAATGTGGAAATGGTAAGTCTAAACTTTTTATGTTACCACAGCTATTAAGATATATCTCAATATGTTACAGAAAGAGCTTGCTGCCCTGAGAAGATTTTTATATAAAATCCTTAGAGCTAGTCAATCACTTTTATATATACTAAACAGCCAGAAAGCAGTTAAGATGGTATTTATATCAAAACTTGTGCGACCCACGTTTGTACTGGCTAAATTTTACAGACTAATTAGTTTGACATTATTTATACTAAAACTATAAGAAAAAATAATCAACAGGCATACACGATACGAAGCACTAAAAGCAAAACAATCAGGAAAATCGTACAACTTAACTATACATCATGTAGTCATTAGGTGCATAAAGACTATAAACTGCAACAAATATACTCTAAAAGCATTTTTATATAATAAAGAGACCAACACTATCTATGCATCTACAGCCACGGTAATAGAGGCAACTAATCACCTCTTGTCCAATATTGACTAAACTTTATGCTTAAGAGTTGAACCGCAACAATAACATTGTACAGAATGTAGAAGCTAAAATTACTGACATATATGCCTAAAAGGTAGTGTGTTATTATTTCTACTACAGTGTCTTGTCATGAACCGTCGACTGCTGTTACTGAGTAACATGATTTCTTTGTCTTTGGCTACACCGATGATCTTACTATCTTGGTAAGCTGAAAGATTGGTGCAATTAGTTTTTAATAAAACAGAATGCATAAAACATCATAGATAGGTAGTGCAAGAAGGAGTATGAGTAAATCTAAAAAACAACAATAATTTCTTTTACAAAACAATAAATTATCAAGGACTTTTAAAATCTGGAAATGCACGGAGCAAGATTCTCAATGAAGTGCCTAAGGCTTATGTTAAATACTAAATTAATATTTTATACTTATCTGAATAATGTGAATACCATTGCTATTTGGGTGTTTTTTTGCAACCAACTTACTGATTGGGCAAACACTGAGAGTAACTCTTGATATGATCAGATGGCCATATACTGTGGTGATTAGACCTAGAGCTTATACGCTTGATCTGGATAATAAAGGAAAAGTGAACCTTAAAGCTGAGTATAATGAAAAAGAAAGGTTTAAAATCAATTACTCAAACTCAATCTAACTCCAAAACGACAAACCAAATGTAGACAATTGATTCAGTTTTTACAAATCTTTATCAGTGCATTTTGGTGAAGGATGAAATTGAATAATTGATTTAAGTGCTCTTAAACACATGTTAGATAATAATTGGTTGAAACATGATGGAGCTACAACTAGTTTTTACCACCAATTACTTTTTATAAATTTTATTACACTTGTCATAAACAATAATGATATAAAATAACATAAACATAGTTTTGCCTTTGCAAAGTTGATTTGTTTGAGCTCTCAAATCGTTCTTTTTTAGTATTATACAGGGTGTCCGGATAATACGTGTACAACGTTTGACGACAGACTCCTGACGTCAAAATAGGTCGATCTAAGCCGACTTAGTTATATCCAAAATTGTCTCGTTTAGCCGGTAGAGGGCGTCAAAAAAAACAAAAGTATAACAAAGTTGAAAGTATCTATTGTAAGAAACTAAGTAAAACAAAAACATTACTTAAGCAAATGTGTAAAATGACCGCCATCTTGCTGAATACACTTATTAACACTCTTTAAAAAATGATATTGGACCCTATCTAATGTCTCGGGATTATTAAAATGGTTGCCTGCATTTAAAATCCGCTGCAATAAATCATCGCGTGTGTTTACCGGAGTCTTGTAAACTTCTGTTTTAATAGCGCCCCACAAAAAGAAGTCACACATATTTAACTCAGGAGAACGTGGTGGCCATTTTACTGGTGCATCATTGCCTCTTCCAATCCATCGGTTGGGATATTGATGATGTAAGTATTTCCGAACGGCAACGGAAAAATGGGGCGGGGCACCATCATGCATATACCACATTTCCCTCCGAAGTAAAAGGGGCAAATTCTCCAGAAGAATTGGTAATGTGTCTTGCAAAAAATTTAAATAAATATTACCATCTAACCTGTCTGGAATAACAATGGGACCAATAAGGTAGTGATCAATAATACCTGCCCAAATATTAATTTTAAATTGATGCTGATGATGTGCAACTTTAATGGCATGTGGATTTTCATCGGAATAAATAAGTTCGTTGTGCAGATTGGTTACCCCAGATCTTGTAAAGCATGCCTCGTCAGTAAACATAATTTTTCTACAAAAATTTGGAACAAAGATTCTTTTGTTTCTAATAAATTGACAAAATGTAAGCCGCATGGGGGGATCAGTCGGTAAAAGTTCCTGGACTTTTTGTATGTGGTAAGGATGTAACAACTGTTTTCTTAAAACCTCATTGACAATCCTTTTAGGAACATTTAACTCACGTTCTAAGAGACGGGTACTGGTACTTGGTTCTTCTTCAACTATTTCCAGAATCATCTCTTCTGTTTCCACAGTTCGAGTTGTTCGCATACGACCCCTGCCTTCAAACTTTTTCTCAAAACTGCCCGTTTCCCGAAGATGACGCTCAATATTGGCAAATGTTTGGTGGTTTGGTATTCGACGGTTAGGAAACCTCTCCATGTAAACCCTAACACTCTGACGCCCATTTCCTTGACAAAACCCGTATACCAGGAGCATGTCAACTTTCTGAGAGTTTGGTAAAATGAACTTGTAATTCAAGAATGTTGATCGTATACTTGAGTAAATTTCATAGACTGGTGACAATTTGTCAATAATTGTCAAATTATTAAACGCCATAGCAACAAGGTCACTTAAAAAATTATTGTTACAGGTAATTTCTTTTTAATATTTACAAATTTTTGACGCCCTCTACCGGCTAAAAGAGACAATTTTGGATATAACTAAGTCGGCTTAGACCGACCTATTTTGACGTCAGGAGTCTGTCATCAAACGTAGTACACGTATTTTCCGGACACCCTGTATATAAGTGCATTTGATAATTTGCAGTAAAGTATATATGGCCAATATGGCCATCTATGAGTCAAGTTTTCTTGAATTTTGAAAATTTTGCAGAACTTTAAAACGATGGTGTGTATTTTTTTTTTTTTTTCTCAAATATGGATAAAAATGTTACGTTCCGAGATATCTTACAATGTATTCACAGAAATACTAAAAAATAGCGAAAAAAGGCTTACATTTTAAATTTACATTTTTTGATTGATTGAAACTTCTGAGGATTGCGTTTTTTAGAAAAAAAAAATTTTCTTCAAATTTGTCTAAAGAATAAGTTTTCACAGACAACATTTTTTTTCGTTGAATTTTGAAAATTTTGCCAAACCTAAGTGACAATTTTTCTTAAAAAAAAAGATGATAGGTATTTTCTTTTTTTTTAAATATAGATAAAAACGTGCATTACATACATATAAGAGTTCTGCAAAATTTTCAATAAAACCGATAAAGTATACTTATAATAAGCATAATTTTTTGTTTAAGAATTTTCTGAATAAAGAAAACTAGAAGCTAGTGGGTATAAAATGGAAATATATGTTAAAGTTAACTACATTCTTTTGAAAGAAGTGAAAATAAAAAATACATTATGATGGGTAGCAGGAAGTATGCGGTTACATATTAAGAATGGCTAAGAGAGGAGTACAATGGCAATTGTCATTTTTTTGCGATGGCGAGCGAGCACAATGAGAAGTGCAATAAAATAATAAAATAAAACTTAGATTTATGTATAGAAATGAAGACGGAAAAATGAAAAAGAAATTGCGCGAATTATATGCATTATTTTAAGAAGAAAAAAATATGTTTAAAATATATAAAGAAGAGATATAAAGAAGAGACGCAATGTCCTCAAATGAGACAGTTGTAAAAGCAAAAATTTCGAATAAAGCCTAGTTAAATAGGTAAATTTATACGTATAAATTTACCTATTTAACTAGGCTTTATTCGAAATTTTTGCTTTTACAACTGTCTCATTTGAGGACATTGCGTCTCTTCTTTATATATTTTATATATGTTCTGATATACTCGAAATTGTATAATAGTAATTATAATTTATGCAAAAAATTTATTCTATTTTTAATTTTCAAATTTCTGTTTTAATTCTTTCATGTTATTATCATCAGCTTAATATCCCGAAATAATTAGTTTATTTGTTCATTCTCAGAATGCTATTAACCATAGCCATTAAATAAAGTCATTAAGTCAGTTAGTATAAATAGTCAATACACCCTTTAAAATATTCACTTTGAATTGTGGTGGTGAACAATGTTGACGAAGTAAGTTAAAAATCAATTAGTTTAAATAAATAAAGCCATACTGATGAGAGGTAAACCTCGAAACGCGTCTATGGATGTTTTTTAGTTTAGAATATTTTTTCATAAATTTAATTTTTTAATGTAAATATGTTTAAGTTAATTTATTGAAGGACCAATTTTGTTAAAACTGATGTTGTATTTGTTACAGTTTTCAAGGCTTAAAAAGTCATAAAATAAATTACTAGAAATATTAAAGAGTAAGTATTACATTTAGTAGAAAATTGTTATTTATGTACTATTGTTATTAGTTATTACTAGGTATTAAAATAGATTTAGTATATAAGTAAACAGTTTTTTTGAAATTTTGTTGTGTTATTATTATGCCGATTCCTCTGTGGGTTAGTGTGATATGGGGACTAATAATGATGTTTTTTAATTTAAAACCTTATTTGGAAAAGCTTTTGAAATAATTGTGGATATAAAACTGTTTGAATTATATGTTATTAAATTACAAACAATAAAAATAATGCAAACTAGTGCATGTACTAGATATTAAAAATGTAAAATATAGAATATTTATTGAAACTGACAGTTATTATTACTAATAAAACCTTCATAAAGAATGTGGTAAAACACATAATTCTGGTAAATGCACAGAGCCTGTTTTTTGTGTTACTTATAAAGGTGTATTTATTGGATTTTCTAAAGATAAAGAAAGAAAAATCAAAGTCACATAAAAATAATTTAATATCATACAAAACATTTTAGGTTTATATCATCAGCTGCAATTGTTAAAACTATGTTTATTAAGTTTTCTAAAGTACCAAAATAACACAATCTAATTCACCAATTTATTGAGAAATTGTCTTAGTAGTTGCATTTTTGTCATTAATACATAATACAGGTGATGTGCTGTCAAATAAAAAGAGGTATACTTTCTTTAGTACTTTCTCTGGATTCTAACAATAATAAAAAGCCAACAACGAAGTACAACTATTATTATACAAAGAAATTCTTATGACTATAATCTACACTAAGAATTTGTGAAAGACATTTTAGGTGATATTTTTTTATTGGGTTTTCTTACAGGAAACTTATTTTAAAGTGGATAGTAATGTAAGATTATGTGGTTATGCGTTTATTGTAAAAATTGTGAAAATGTTAATTGCGAGCGTAAAACAGTTTTACTAATTTGTGTTATGGTGTCTAGTGAAAAACTTTTTATAACAACGGACTTGACTAAATTTTTTTCTCTAACTGTTTTATCTATATTATATTAAATTACACTTTGGACAATTGTTTAATTAACCCATTGCTTGAGCAAAAGTTGTGCTCTTAATTTTTAATTTATTTATTTTGTTATTTTATTGTTTATAGTATTATTTAGGGTAGGGCTTCAATCTATGCGTAAGACCAAAAATCTATTTTTAGAAATGAATTTAGTTATTTTGATGTAGAATAGATCAGCAGCAAGTATTTTGCTGTATTTAATGAAAACTTGCAGAAAGCTTGTTTTATGGTAAAACAGACACAAACCTGATAGCTTGTATGGAGTAGTAAGCTTTTGTTCAAAAAATTATGATCAAAGTATTTTTTTACAAAAACTTTGCTAGAAAAATGTTAAAAAATATAATCGAACACACTCAACTAAATGTTGGCACATCTTATGTTTTAAGCACAAAAATAAATTTATTTGATACTGCTATCTAACATAAATTTTACCCTGATAAAATTTTTCTTATAAGATATGCAGTTTTGTTATTATGTTGTTATTTTTAAAGTATGGAAGCTGCAAGTTTACAAAGTATGACTTAAAAACCATAAAATGTATAGCAATAGTGTACTGAGTAGTTGAAAGTTTTATCAATTTTGTTAGTTAAAACGGTTTAAGACTAATCGTTTGTCCACTTTGAACGTAGGCTTTCATTAAACATTTTTTTTGTCTTAAACAGGCCGCCATTCTACAACTTGTCTTGTCTATCATGTTAAGTCTTGCCAGCAGGCATGTTCAGTTTTGTTTGAGTTTGCATATGCATCTGATCACGTTTTTCACGTCGGTTCTTCTGCAGATTTCAGTGTTATTTTTCTTTAAACTTATGTTGTGCAATGTACTTTCCATTGATAGATACTTGAGTTTTAACTTTTCTGTGCATTGTGCTGCGAGCTTGATTGTTTTGGGGCCATATGTTGTGACTGGCAGAAAGTAAGCGTTTTATGTCTTTTTTTTTAAGCCCCAAAGTATCTCTGGATATTTTAGAATAGTCTTGAGTCAAATGCAGCCCAGCTCATTTGGTCTAATTTTCTTTGCCGAGTTTTATAGTGTGGCTATATAGATCTATCATCATTTTTGATTGTATGGCTATTAATAGTTACTGTTACGTTTTTGCTTGTTTTAGTTTTTAAAAGGTTTGTTTTCACGACTACATTTTTTATCATAATCTTCACTTCTTTGATATTGTTACTGAATAGCGCAATGTTGTCTGTAAACCTCTGGATGATTAAGAATTGGCTGTCGGTGTTGATACCATTTGTTTCTTATTGAATTTTTTTAAAGGTGTTTTTTAATGCTAGCGTATTTTGTTGGTGATCATGTTTATATCTATTTTTACTTGTAATGTGGTATTTTTCTATACATTTTTTAGGAGAAAGGTCTATCTTGAGTCGACTCTTGCATTGTCTATTCTATTTAAAATTGATTTCAATTCTATAGAATTGAATGTCTTCTGGTAGTCGATAAAAACTATGTGTAGCGGGATGTTGCATTCCAGACTCTTTCCTATTAGACTTTGGATTGTTTGCAAATGGTCTGTAGTTTTTAGTAAAAAGCTTATACATGTGTGCTATCAGGCTTATGGGATAGTAGTTTTATATATTGTTTGTGTTTTGTAATTCTTCTTTTTCTTCTTAATGTAGGTCTTGTACTTGTAGTTACTGCTTCTCTTGGGATATTGACAACTAGTTTTCTTGCCATCTCTTCGGGGGTCTCCTGCTAGTTTTGTACTGTAGGGCTTCCAGTCTCTTGTGATTTTAGGGAGTTTGCTGCTGTCCATGCGTGTGATGTGGTCGTTTCATTTTCTTTGGCGTTGTCGTTGACTATGACTTGGGTGTTGCATTCCTTTCTGATGTTGGTGCTTTGCACCCGATTGTGTAATGTTCTGCCTGTGATTGTCTTTAGGATTTTCATATCTGTTGTTCTGAGGTCTCCTTCAGTTTTTGCTGTGTTGGTTCTTGTTTTGACGGCGTATGTAAGCTCCTGCAAGCATTTTGATATCCTTGCAGCTTTGCGTGTTTGGGCTATTATTTTTCCTTTTAGGTTATCTTTATGCCTAGGTAATTAAAGTTTGGTTTTGGCATCGATGGAAAGCTTGCATCGTAGGGGGTCCTTTGAGGTGGTTAGGCACTTTGTTTTTTTACCGAGTTTTTCATATTGTAGTGTTTGGCGCTTAGGTTAGGTTAGTTAGAGTTGTACCAGATTTATGATGTTGTTGGGCACACCTTTTTCTTGCAATAAATTTATGACGTTTTTCACTCTCATTATGTTGAATGCCTTAGTTAAGTTGACGAAACACATATATGCTGATTTGTTAAGTTTTAGCGACTTTTCCGTTAATTGTCTATTGATGTAGATAGCGTCCGTCGTAGAACGGCTTCTCTCTTGTGTATATTAATTACTTAATGTTGTATCAAATGTTGTCTTTCCAATTTAATGTTTATAGATATTTTTGCGTTTATAAGTTTGTGGTCACTTCCCGTATTGTGAGTTTATTTACAGCTACTTTACATAGTTAGATTTTGACTTACCATACTTTTGCATGTAGGTGAGTTAGAAATTTAGTGAGTTAGTGCTAATCTGTCTATCTAAAATTTAGTATGCTACATTTGGTTGCATCTTGTGTTGTTACCGCCCACTCTAAGCCAGACGCCTAATTGCTAAATAGGGGACTAGCAACCCACACGGTCTACAACTGCCTAATTTGGGTAAGACGCTGTAGGATTATTATAAGGACGGCAGATATGTAGTATTATTTCAAAATTATATTCAAAAGCTTTTGGCTTGTTGACATAACCCAACAACTTAACGTGGATTCATAAAAAGAAATCCAAAGCCGTTAAATCGCAAGAGCGAGGTGACCATCCAACCGGATTATTTTTGAGATTACATCATTACTGAACCTTTTATTAGATTAATTATTTGACTAGCTGTGTGGCATGTGGCGCCATCTTGTTAAAACTACATATTACCGATGTTAAGCCCATCCAATTTTGGTTAAAAATAGTTTTGCTACATGGCACATTAGCAAACGCCATTTACCGTAACATGGCAATCATTTTCTTCTACAAAAAATTCTAACCACAATATACGGTTATTTTTTTGTGGATGCAATGGATTTTCTTAAAGCAGATGTTTTTTGCTGTCTAATATCGGATATTTTGTTTATTGACAAACTCATTAAGCTATAAATGATAATTTTTTGATAAAATTTAGATATTTTTTCAAATTTTTGCAGTCTAATCGGAGAAATTTTGTCGTTTTAAATCATTACGAGGCATCAGTTATGAGTTAATTTGAGTTTGTAAGGGTGTTGTCAAAGTCTTAAGCAAAACTTGCTACGATGTTGGCTGAGAGATTCTCAATTTCTGTGAACGGCGTTGAATCGACTGATTTCGCTTATTTGAAAGTCAACTGAAGCACTTACGGTTGCGATATTTTTATTACTTTTTACTGATACAGGAACATTCAATAGTAAGTATGTTGGATTGAATTTATCTTGCCTGTGTGATAGGACGACTATTACGACCGAAAATTAGAGTAAGCGCTCTTAAAGTTGCGACTACAGACTCAGAAGGTCAGTAGTAATTTTAAATTATTATTTCAAACGTAAGCCTTTACTGATGTTTTGACATTGACAGATCAGAAAAAAGTTTAAGAGTGCGTTCCGTATTTAAATACGAAATTGTCAAGTCTGTTGAATTGAAAACCTTTTTATAACATATTAAGAAGTTTATAACTTTTTTTGTTATTGTATTGAACCAAACCATAAATATTTTTACTTAATTATTGCAACTGCATGCCATTAATATGAAATAGTAATTATTTACTAATAAACGTTTAAGCCAAACTAAACAAGATTACAATGCAAAAAACTAATACATACTGAATAAGTTAAATAAATGGCTATCTAAGTATGCTTTATTTTGAAAACTGGGAACTGTAAGGTTTTTGTTCTGAAACGTTTTAATAAGGTACCTCTGAATTTAAGTTCCGAGATATTCTAGTTTTAAAACGTAAATGATTAGCATTATAGAAGAAATAGAGGGACGCTAAATTATAATCTACTATAAATTAGATTAAAATGAATACAATAGATCGTAACAAAAACATTATTGAAGTATGGTGACATTAGGAGACATATTAATTAACTATTTTTGTAAATATTTATTATTTAATATTTCCGTAGTATTGTTATTAATTTAGTGATCCATATACTTTTAACTATAAATATCAACATGTCAGACGTATAACGTATAAGTTCCAATATGAAAGTATTAGTAGCCGTTTGCATTTTTACTATGTTTATTCATAGCGTATTATCTTGCAACAAAAAGCTGACTACAGCAATTGAAGCTTTAATGAAGGCAACTAAAGAATTGTTTTTACCAACTTCGAATTAGAGTATCACTTGCTATTTATTTTTAATTTTTGATCAAATCAATAAATAATAAATGTTTATGTAGCGTTGATGCTGTTTTTGTTTAAATGAATGTACAACATTTAATTAATGGACATGATTGACATTGTTTAAAAAAAAAACTTTAGTTTTCACTGAATGTAACAAGTGTTTAAATATTAAAAATAATTTAAAATGCATAAGTGCCATACTGCTAAGCTATAATTGCTTGGTTTTAACATAAAGGATTTGTTAAATAAGTTACATCTACATCTACAGATGAATATAACATATTTCATCTCTAGAAAGTTTTAATAAAGCCGAAACAATGTATTCGTAAGAATAAATTTGTGGTGAAAACATAGTAAATTGTTTTATTATGTCATAGAAATGAAAATGAACAAATACATTTATTTAGATTGAAATGCAGCAAAACAGTTTTTTTTTGTTACTGAGACATAATCTTACATTACAAGTGGAACATTTCTATTGCGACTTGTGCGGCTTAGTACGTGTGATGCAGAATGCACATTGTTTTGGATTTTTTGGATGTTTGGGCATGTGCGCAGCTTTATCGTATTGTATCTCAGTAGGTATGTTTTATTTAAATTATATATCTTTTGAATTACGTTTCCATCCTTTTTTTGGCAGGATTAGTTTCCATCAGCTCAAGTTTTACAGGAACTCTTTTAAACTAAGTGTTTTTGAGTTTGATCTAGTTTTGATAAGAATAAAGTAATTTACCAATTTGAAAAATACCTAAATATTTGATGCCACTTTTAGATTTACGGTTGACGTTATAAATAGCTTTTAACATATCCATTTTAATAGCAAAGCCCATATTGACGTTATAATCTTTTACTAATTTGGGGCGCTCAATTTCTACACGACTTCTATTTTTTATTAAGAAACAATTTTGTTATTAGTGGGATTATGACAATTGCTCAAAAACAACACGGTTTTTTGGTTTTTCTATTTTAGAAATACAAGCCCATACTTACTAATTCTTTATCACACTGTCCTCTCTTTAACGTATTATCTTTTATTTGATCCGTTGATAAATTTTAGTCAATAAAAATTTAATTTTATATAATGTATCATAGACAAAATTATTTGGATTTGGTTGCACAGAATTGTCATTCAAATGTAGATGTTTGAAGAGCATACAGGAGTTTATAAAAATATCTCTAGTTTTTTTCTTAGATGACCAGTAATCACGTAAACTTGGAACTCGTTTTATTCCTATTAGTTGATTTATTCTTAGAAAAACTTTAATTATGTCTGAATTGGTTAGTACAAAAGAATTATTATTGCTTCCTCTAGTCCGAAGAACATATAAGTTTGTATGAAAACTGATTGGTCAATAAGGGGAAAAATAATTCCTAGAAAGCAAATTTTGAATAGTTTGTAAATGGTAAGCCTTTCTTTTATCTTTATATAATGTACGCAGTACTTTAGATTTTAATACTTTGTTGTCTATAGAAAGCTGAGCCTAGGATTTAAATCAAATAAACGAAGAATTATTTATTTTTTTAATTGAATTTTGTTCTCTGTTTAGCATAGTATTTTAATTTAAACCTTATTTACATAAACGCCTTCTTTTTCTTTTCTTCTTCAGGTGCATATCCGATTTCAGATGTTTGCGATGAACATGACTATCTTATTTGCCGTATATCTTGCTTTATATGATGGCTGGTAATAGGGCGTACTTGATCTCGTTCCTCATAATGTGACCTAGATATTGAAGTTTGCGGGTTTGGATGGTGCGGAGGACTTTTATGTTTGCTACTCTGTCTTTTAAAAATATCTGCTGAATGCGTCAATATAGCCAAATATTATTTTATTGTCGGCATATCTGATGTTGTTCAACCTAACTCCGTTCAGTAAGATGCCTTCTTCTGTGTCTTCTGTAGTATGCACCCCTCTCGCTATTTCGACGTCTTCTACTTGTTTATTTTTAATTTTCAGGAATGCAGTTTGGTTCCAGTACAAGTTGGTAATGATTTGGAGATCTTTGGCGTTGATACCTATTTTTTTTAAGATTTCTATTATCTTGTGGTGCTGCACCCGTTTAAAAGCTTTTTGGAAGTTAATTTGGAATACGTAGATATTGCAGCTTACGTTTCTGCTTTTTTGGAAGAGCACTTGTACTGAGAAAAGTGCTTCTATTGTGCCTACAGCGTTGATGAATACAAATTGGTTTGCTAAAATGTGTTTTTTGCATTTGTTATAAATTGTCTTGTGTAATATTTTAAAGAATATTTGAGAAGATTACTCATGAGGCTGGTACTTCTATATTGCTTACATCGTTTTGCTACCACTTTTTTTGGTAATTTGATGAATTCCGATTTTAACTATTGTTTTGGTATGCTACTTAAGTTGTATATTCTATTAAATATGTTGGTGAGACTTTTGATGTGTCTTTCATTTAGTAGTTTTGGGATTTTAAGTTGTATGTTGTCAGGCCTTGTCGCTTTCCCATCTTTTATTTGTGTTATTGCTGCACTCACTTCCTTTTCCAGGATGTGCGGACCTGTTTCTTTTTTAATGGTTGGTGTTGCTATTCTTTCTTTATTTTCAAAAAGTTTGTTGAGATATTCTTTCCAAGTTTTATTATTCTATGGCATGGTATAATACATTTTATTTTTTATAAAACATGAGTGCAAAACATTGCATTAGCCGATTTGGCAAAGTATATTAAAAATTGAAAGAATGTGACAAATCTTTATTATATTTTTAAACTTAGGTTGTAGCATTTGGTTATTTTGTATTTTTTATTCTTTAATTTTATTATAGAAACTGAAGATTATATTTATTAATCACAACAGTTCTATAATATACAAAAGTTTTTAAAATCCGATTTCTTTTTTCCATATACTTAAATAAAAACCAGTTTTATTTTTTAATATTAGATTTCATTATTATTATTGCAATGATTAAAAGAATTAATAGTTATTGATAGATATACCAAAACATAACTTTATCTTTGAAATGAGTTGAATTGCGGAAACAAAAAGATTAATTATTAACTGAAATTTGCCATAATCTTAATTTATTCGACATCAATTAAATTTATGTACTATTGTTAAATGTTTGCTATCAATAAAAGTCCTGTAATATAAATATGCACAAGATAGAACATTTAGTTTAATTACAAATATGAAGTTGTTCATTGCTACATTTATTTGGTTAATATTATTGCAATTTGTAGCTTCTTGCGGTATTGTCAAAATTAACGGGCTTGGATGGGGTGGAGACAATACAGATGAGCAATCAGGTATAAAGAATAGTCTGGCAGGATTAATGCAAAAATTAAAAAACATGTTTTAAAGTACTAGTTGATTAACAATGTAATTTTAAGTTAAATAATAAAATTATTAAACAATATTTTATTTTGAACCATTTGTTTGTTTCTATCTTATTTTAATTTATTATTTATAAACCAAAATCTTTGTTTTAAACTATTATTGGTGTTTAAAATCATATGTTTACAAGTTTTGTATGAGAGAGGTTGCTTTTCATGTAGTTAAATAATTTTGATCTATATTTTTTTTTTGTTATAGATGTAGTTTTTGTGGGTCTGAATGCAGTCATCACTTGTGGGGTTTGAGTGTGATTAAAATCTGTTGTTGCAGAGTGGGGCCTAAAAATTACCCTAAAAGTTGGTATAAATTTAAAAATTAAAAAAGTACGGTGAATACATTTGCCTTTATGGCTTTTTTTGTTTCTTGTCAAATCGACAACAATAAGTTTTGAAGACCAAT
The DNA here is from genome assembly GCA_963932245.1 of Tachinus rufipes. Taxonomy (NCBI): domain Eukaryota; kingdom Metazoa; phylum Arthropoda; class Insecta; order Coleoptera; family Staphylinidae; genus Tachinus; species Tachinus rufipes. Next base: position 86,488,256 of record OZ010743.1, read on the forward strand.
TTTAGCTTTGTAATTAAGACAATTTATTGATTTAGTTGTGAATTATTTATTCAAACATTTAAGGCACACTGACGAGGTTAGCAGAATCGAAACAATTGTCATTGCGGTCATAGCGTCATAGAGTACAACGCTATGACCGCAAGAATATACAGGGTGTTTCAAAACATGTGTCGGAAAATAAAGGGTGAGATTGGTAGACTAATTATAAAAAAAAAATTTCATTAACATGGATCTGCAAACGCACCATTTTCAAGATACAGGGTGTAAAATATTTTTTTTTACATTTTTTTATACCTCAAGAACCGTTTGAGATACAATACTCAGATTTTGTACACATCTTAGCATTAATATTAGCTACTTTTTAAGCGCTTATTCAATTTTTTTTGTGGAGATTTTAGAGTTGCGTGAGGTTTCTATGGCTCTAATTTCTATGAATTTGAGAAATTGGCATTCTGAAAGCACATTGTGAACCACCAATATTTTTTACACAAAAAAGGTGCTCTTAGTCAAAAGCTCTAACGTAAACCGTTTCAGAGAAATACGGCATTTTATGATGGAAAACATGAAAAAAAGTAGCAACATGTTTTGTTGTTGATAAAAACATTTGTTTTTAATCTAGTCGTTAGCGTTTATGCATTTGAGTTATTGACAATTGTCGTTTAGTTGTTAAATAACATTTTTTCAAAAGAAGTCAATATTGCGGGAACTTATTATCATTATTACCCAAATAATTTGCCCATTCTTAGTATTTTGCTTGCGTGATAGCAAAATAAATAATTACAGTGATAGCGAAATGTGCGATATGCATTTATTTTATAGTGTTTCCGATCAAACTGCAAAAAAAGCTTGTTAAATTTATCAAGAACGGTTTTCAAACCGACAGGTACCAAATGAAAGAACATTTATTCGTATTTACAAACGTCAACATCAAACGGGAAGTGTACATAAAAGAGCAGCTACCTCCGCAAATTGAAGAAGATGTTCTTCAAGAAATCAAAATCAATCCATCTACCAGCACTAGAAAAATAGTTTTAAACGTAAACCTTAGTCACGTTACAGTGTGGAGGATAATAAAAATCTAGATGTTATATCCTTATCACATACAGCGAGTACAAGCCCTTTTACCAGCGGATTTTCCGCAAAGATTGGCTATGTGTCAATGGTTTCAAGAAAGAATTTTGCAAAATCTTTGATTCTTAAAACAAGTTTTATTTACGGACGAAGCAAATTTTTCTCGCGATGAGATTATGAACTTCCATAATAATCATGTATGGGCTGACAAAAAAAACAGAAATCAAAAAACATTTTAGGCTAAATAGTCAATTATATTGTAATTTTCTTAAAAAACGACTGCCGGGACATTTAGAAGACGTTCCCCGGTTCAATTAAGAAACAAAATGTGGTTTATGCACGATGGTGCTCCTGCACATTTTAGTTTAGTTGCGCGTCAATTCTTAAATGAACAGTATAGGAACCGTTGGATAGGCCGAGGAAGCCCACAGGCTTGCTCTCCTCGGTCTCCAGATCCAAATGTTTAGGAGTTTTTTTTTTTGAGGGGTCACTTAAAAAGTTTAGTTTACACTACATCAGTTAATACTGATGAAAAATTAAGAAATTGCATTATTGCATCCTGCAATACAATACAAAACACTTCAGTCATTTTTAAACGGGTACGTCAGTCACTAAGACGTAGGTTGGAAGCTTGCGTTACCGTATGAGGAGGCCATTTCCAACAATTTTTGTGATTTTTCTTGTTTTTTATGTTGTTGCTTAGTTTTTAAAATAAAGGTTTTGTGATCATGTTGAACTTTTTCTTTCCGTTCCTGAGATATCGTCCAAAAATTTAAAAAAAAAATTTACACCTTGTATCTTGAAAAAGGGTTGCGGAACCATGTTAATAGGAATTTTTTTCTTATAATTAGCCAAGAAATCCCACTCTTTATTTTCCGACACATGTTTTGAAACACCCTGTATAAACGACACATACAGGTAATTAATGTCGGGAAGATATTACACACGGGTTCTTCATCTGATTCTAACACAAAATGTTTTTATAAAGTTATGATCTAAAATGTTTGCTTTTTTAAATACAGTGTAACTTTTTTTTCTACAATTTTAATGATAATTAACGATAATAAAATAATAAAAACATAAAGATGCTTACAAAGTTCAAAACAAAAATTATATACTATAAGATGTTGAAAATGTGATCAACCTGCTCGAATACACGCACCAATTCTTCTTGTCATAGATTGACGGACCTTTTGGAATATTCCTGTGCTGCTTTGAGTAGTCTAGAATGAAACTACGATTCTAATACTTATCTCTTCTTTTGTGTTTATTGACGTGTTCTAAACCAAACATTTTAAGTGTTTCCAAAAAAAGAAATCAAGACTTAGCAGGCTACGGTTGAGGTCCACCTTGACTTTTCTAACGATCGCTGAATGTTCAGTTCAAAAACCGGCGGAATTTAATACTAAATCCAGTTGCACCGTCGTGCATAAATCATTCTTTATTTTTTATGTTAAGTAGGATATTGTCAAAGAGATGCTTTTGAAGAAATTTAAGATACAATTGTTTGTTGAGTTTTATTGGCAGGAAAAAAGGCTCTATCAAACATCTCCTATTATGCTAGCCCACACATTCGCGGAAAATTGCTTTTGGATGTTTTGTTCACTTACTACGTGCGGATTTTTGTTGTAGAAATTCCAGTTAGAATTTCTTGAAAAATTGGCTTTGTCAGAAAATAATTGTTGATTGAATAAGGATAAAAGTTCAGATGTAATTGACAATCACGGGAAAAAAAGATTGTATCTTTTAAATATAGTACGGTTATAATAAATATTTTTTTTATTATTTTTCATATCAGAACATGCGTGATTGCTAATACTGACGCTATTTTTTTTTGTGTATTCGTACTAGAATTATTTTCAACAACATTCAAAACTGTTTCTTTAATTTTCTGTCATCTTCAAGTGCTCCTGCTAGATGGTTTGCTTGGTTAAAAGTTCCAGTTTTACATAGACGATAATGGACTTGTGAAAATGTCTTACTATTAGATAATACACAATTGAGATAATGCTGTTAATACAACCTTCTGGCTTTGAAACTATTGAAAATGTATGTTTGCATATACTTTAATTGTAAAATTGACTATAATAACTCTAACTGAAAACCAATTCAAACCAAACGTCAAACGACAATATGTCAAAAATACAATTAAAACTATTTTGACCCTGTAAATTTAAAATTGTGGGAAAAACCATGTATTTCTATAAGGAAACATTTTAGGCCATATCTTTACATGAACTTTTTGTGTTAAAATCAGACGAGGAATCTTAATGTATAATAACTCTTTGACATTACCTTGTATAACAAAATATGTCATTTTAAGTCCGATTTTAAATTTTCTTCTTAAAATGTCTATTCGTTCCGGATGTTGGCAATTTTTATTTTATTTGCAGCTGCCCGGAAAAGACATGTTGTTGTAGAGAACCAGTTTTTTAGATTTTTGAGCCATGAGATTCTTTTTTGGCAACAAACATGTCCGTACAAAAAATGAAGAGAAGTCCAAACTAAAGTTACACTACAGCTTTTAAACTCAGTATCAAGGGAAACGTTAACCAAACATATGGCAAAATAAATAATAAATGTTTTATTATATAAATTTTATTTATTGTTTCTACGTTATTTCAATTTCTTAATTATATATAAATTGAAGTAAAAAAGTTTTATAATAAGTCCTGTAGAATCTTTAAAAGCCGATTTTTTAATTTTAAATATTTTAATACAAACCCTTTTTTAACTATTTTATTAATAATAAAGAAAACTAATAGTTATTAATAGATGTACCAAAACATAATTAGATCTTTGAAATGAGTTGAAATGCGAAAACAATTATAAATTTAAAATTGCCACAATCTTAGTTTATTGACATATCATTTATGAATTTGCTATTATTAAAATTTATGTTCTTTTGTTATATGTTTTGTTTATTGATAATAAAAGTCCTGTAATATAAGTATGCACAAGATAGAGCATTCATTTTATTTACAAAAATGAAATTGTTTATTGCCACAATTATTTGGTTACTATTATTGCAAATGGCTATTTCCTGTGGTGTTATAACATATCGCGGGACTGATTGGGATGACGAAGTCGATAGTATGGAGATTAATCTGACACAAATGATGCAAACTTTAAAGCGCGTGTTGCAACGTATTCGTTAATTAACAATGTAATTTTAAACTAAAGTAACCAAGTTAAATATAATTATAGAAAATGATTTTATTTTTATTCATGTACATGTTTTTTTTATACAATTACAATTTATTATTTATAAACTATAAACTTTGTTGTTAGTAGTTGTACATTGTGCAATTTGTGAAATAATAAAAATATGTTTTGAAATATATAAAATAAATTGACAAATAAATTTGATTACCTATTTATGTCATTTAAGTTTCTATCTGTATTTTATTCTAAGTAATTTAGTTATTCTAAATCTAAATGAGTATGTGAATATTATTATACCGACATGTTGATTACTTAAATTAAATAAAGTGTTTTCTGGTTTAGGTCTTGTTTTTGGTGCTATAGTTGTTTTTATGCGGTCAAAATTTATTAATACGGTATGAGTATTTACACTTATGCCGCAAGTTGAGTCTTTAAAACACTAACATTTAAATCAAACAAGAAACTGCAAACTATTGCAACTATCAGATGATAAGAAGATAGAAAACTATGTGTCACTGTTCTTCAAAATTTAACATAAACCAACTATTTTCAATAAGTTCTACATTAATTTTTTTAAGGTGGTATTTTTTTAAACAAAAAATATTAAAAAAGTATCAAAAAGGTTAGTAGTTAGCTAAGATACAAAAAAAAGTTTATGAGAACTACCGTTATAAGCTTCTGCACATATATAAATTAATATAACAATAAATTTAATACAGTTTTTTTAACAACTTTTTTGGACTCTTTACACACAGCTTATAGAATTTCAGACTAAAGCTGAAGCCACAATCACTGAAAACTTGGACAATCACGCAAATAACCTGAGATGACTGGTAACAATAGCAAGCCACAATGACCTAGGATTACTTTCTTAGTAGCGTATTTGCAAACGTAGCACTTCTACTACACTTCGAAGAGCAAAAAAAAAGAATTTGTGAAGAATTTTGCTTAAGTTATATATGCTAAGTATTGGCGTCAAAAAAATGATTACTAAGTGGGAAATAACAAGAAAATAGATTAGAACCAGAAATAAGTACAAGTTACATAGATAATTTTTGTTTATGTTTGTATCAATGTAAAGTAATGTTGCTTGTTTGTCACTTTTTATAACATTTAAAACACGACAATATGCAAATAAAAGCTTTTATTGTAGGAAAAGTATAGTATGCAACACGTTTTATAAATTCTTTTAGACACTTGTTTATTAAACACTTATTTTGTTTTGCTTTGTTTGTGCAAGTCAATAAAAAATCACTTTTGGTTAGATGCCATTAATTAAATACTAATTTAAAAAATGTATATAATATAACAATAAACTTTAATCTATGAATTATGAAATTGGCTTTTATCAATTTTAAGTCAAACTTTGGCAAGCTCTGAGATAGTTTTACAGTGATCCTAGATAGGTAGTTTTTATTTATAATTGACGCTATACTTTGGCAAACTGTGAGATAGTTTTACAGTGCCCACAGACTGCGTAAAAACTGGACTGTTTTGTTCAACAAACAAATCTAATTGATCAAGAACGACGCAAACGCAAATGTCTATCTAGATGAGTACAATAAAATTGTATGGTGGATGAGTGGGGCACTGTAGTTTAAATTACTTTTTATATCACACCTACTTAAGCTACTGTCGAAAATAATAACCGCTCGGTGTAGTGGTTAGCGTACTGGATTGCCACACCAGGGGTTTGAGTCCTGAAGAGTCAGTTTTTCTGGTCAATAAAATATGTATTGTGATGAGTACATCTTATTTAGATTTAAATTCTTAGCTTTGCGGCAAAATTCTAAGATGTGGTAGTTTCCACCTCTGGCGTCAGTGCAGTGCAGTAGACCCACGTTAAATAAATAAATAAAATAAATAAAATTATATATATAAAAATTTTAAATTTTTAGATAACTAACAATTTGACTTATTTTTTTTTACTAAAGAGACATTTATAAAACTTTATACGTATTATTTTTTATTATTTATTCATTTTCTACCTTTTGACTATAGGCATCTCTTATGACTTATTTGACTTCATCAACCTGGTTCTAGCAGGCCGAAAGTCCTTCCGAGTATAGAGTGATGAAATGAGGCAAGATGATTATTGTTTGTAAATTTGTTTGTCGCTGAAACTATGAATGCCGAAGCGGTTAAAACGGTGAACAAATTTACAAATAATATACGGCAGGGTTTAAGACCACCAGCATGAGAGGCAAGCATCTAAGCAACTAACCCACGCTGCCGCTTGCGTCTTTCTTATTTTCTCATTTATTGCGTTTTGTACCGCATGGTACTAGTTCAGCCCTAACATATGATTGTACAATTAATACTCATTTTGGAATACGTCAGATTAAATTAGTTTGTTCAAAATAATTTATGAATATGAAATTTAATTTTTATAATTTATGTTGCATTGTTTAATAATTTGTGTCTGATTAAAAAAATGATATAAAATGGTATTTGTGACAGTGCGCAGTTTAATGGTAAGAATGAAATTATATATAACGTTGAGTATATTTGTATTCTTTTTACACTACGTTAATTCTTGTGTTAGTGTTGGAGCGCCTCTGCCAGAATCAGGATCGATAGGAGGAAGGCCGAATGCGGGAAATGGGGGAAGCAGTTTATCTGGTGGATTTAGTGGTACAGACGAAGTAAATGAAGGAAGTAGTTCAAAAGAAACTAGTGAAATTGATGGAACAAATCCAGGATATGAAAGTAGTGAAACGGAAACTGATGGAAGCGTAGTAGAAAATATACCGGACAAAGACGAAGGCAGTAGTCCTGAAGTCGGTTTAACTTTATCAGAAGAAAGAAGAAGAAGAGACAAAATTATAGAACATTTGCAGTATATTATATCACTACTTAACAAAGAAGACAATATAGAAAAATTACTGTATAATTAAATTATGTTTGCTTGTTAATAATTTGGCTTTTGCTAAAACTTATGTAACTTTTTAAGTTTTAATATTACATTATAAAAAGTTTTTAAATAATTTTAATGTTTGTAATAAATGATATTTTTTATAGTTTTTAACATCTGCTAATGAAGTCCATCAGTTTATCATTTTTTATTTAAAAAAAAAAAACAAGAAACAATGTAGTGTTAAGAAGGCGGTTTGACGAGTGTCATAAAACTACAAGCAGAACTCACGCAATTTTTTGCAACGTGTAGAGAATGAAATTTCCAATGTAATGAAATATATAAAAATTCCAATTTAATTGTCTATTAAATTTTGAAATTATATTTGTAATTTTTTTGTCGAAATATTTTCTTAAGCTTTAAGAATTATACTTCATTGAACATTAAACCTACTAAGTTTAATGTTCAATGAAGTATAATTCTTCTTATTGTGCTATCAGTTATTTTCCTAAAATAACAATTGTTACAGTTCTGCTTGTAGTTGTGAATGTATGATAAAATATGAAATTTGAAATTTCCGCATGTAAGGAAGTAAGGTAAAGAATAAGGCTGAACACAGAAAAACTTAAAAATACAAAACCTGCTAGTAACAATTGCATATCATGTTATGAAATGATGAATATAATGTTTTCAACATTAGTACTATGATAGCTCCTTTGTTGGGTGGTTTGATGACATACATGTATGAGTGTATAATATGTGGTAGCAATAGATTAATTTAATGATGAGCGAGTTAATAAAACTAAAACAAATTCTGTTTTATTGCTTCTCAAATAATAGTAATGATTGATATGGAATGCGATGTTTATTGGAAATTGTTGATCTTTGTAGAAATATTATGACAGTTGGTTAATGTCAGTGAATAATGAATAAACTCCTGCTTTATTTTTAAGGTCAGTTTTGGGAGTATATCTATTGCTGCCTGAGACTAGCCTTAGACATTTATTTTGAAATCAAGCTAGTTTTAAGATATTTGTTTTGGCAGCGCTGGACTGGACAGGCATATGTTACGACTGGGAGAATGATTGATGTTTAAAGCGTCGTTTTGTCTAAAATGTCAATTGTTTTGTCAGTAAAGGATAAAGAAGCTTAATGACTTTTTGTGCTTTATGTAAAGTTTATTTGATATGACAATTGTATGTTAGTTTTAAGTTTAGATGTTCGCCAAAATACTTTACTGCGATATTGACTTTTGCTGGCGTGTTGTTTACTTTTAATACCTAGAAAATGTTACTATGTGTAAACCTTTTACTGAAGGTAATTCTATTAGTTTTTGTGGAGTTCAGTTTAATTTTTTACTTGTCATAATACTTTTCCAAAACACCCGCATGAATTTGCATTTATTTATTTGCTATGTTAGCGTTAAAAGAATGTGCGTAGATAGCAGTACGGTCGGCGTACAGATCTAAACTGGTGCGAGTGAAATGTGGTATGTCATTGATGAATAATAATTAAATAATGTGGGACTTATAATAGAACCTTGTGGGACCCCCGCAGAGATTTTATGACACGATGAATGCTTATTATTAACTTTGACAATGAATTTACGGTTAGTGATGTATGAATAAATAAGTTTAATAAAACTGCTATCAAAAATATATGTCATTAGTTTAAAAATAAGACTGTCCCGACTTTATCAAACGTTTTTTTAATATCTAGTTATGCTATCTGCGTTACCTTGGTTAAAATTGGTACACATATCATTTGCTATCCGAGTAACCTACTGGACTGACCAAAATTCAAACTTTGAATTGGTTAAAATTTGTTATCACCTAATGGGCTTCAGCAGGCAACTATGGATACCTTTCTTTGTCAGCTTACTTAAAGTGTTTAATAAGCTAATGGGTCTGTTACTGTCTGGATTGATTTAGTCTTTTGCCATTTTTTGAAGGGGATGATATTAGCTGTTTTTGTTTTGTTTGAATTTGACTAAGTTTGATGATAGCATTTATAATGTATGTTATCTGGACAAGATAGGAAAGAGTTAGAAAAGGTATTGGAAAATAAAATCAACAAATCCACAATCATTAATATATGCCAGAGTGATGAAAACAAATGGAAAGCACTAAAAAACTATGCAACGACAGTTCTGATGAAAAAGATAAAAGAAGCTTTGAAGCTTTTAGAATGGAATTAAACACCCAGCTTAAACGCCACAGAAGACAAAGAAAGGAGGAACAAAAAGCTAAATGGAAGCAAAAAAACAAAGAAGGCCAAGACAATTATGCCTACCAAGGATGGATGGATAGACAAGAGAAGAACATTTACTGAAACATTAGTACCAACCAAAGTTGCAAAGATAAAGAGAAGAAGAAAATAACTGCTTAAGGAAAGCAAACTCATTGAATTGACTAAGCATTTTTTTTTACGAAAGATACGCTATCTTGAGGTTGACAGACAATGCAACTTTTGAAATGGTCAAAGTATATCTGGCAACCAGGGGAAGGGACACAAAGAACTAATATAGAAAAACTAAGACGATACCTATGGACATCACAAGTATCTAGGCTGAATAAAGCAAGAATAGAAGAAAGGACAGATGGATGTCAGTGTAGGAAATCGGTCAGAAAAAGAGGGTGGAGAGATGGGCCGTGAACAGCATGTGTTGCCGCAGCAAACTGTGTGAGTTCCTTGAGGCCGAAACCAGCCCATTTAAGCAGGACCAACGCAGAGAAGAAAACCGAAAGATATTGTCATGCGCTAGTCATTTTCAACGGCCAGTTGTTAAGGCCAGCAATAATTAATAATTTAAATAATGAACTGAGATTAGTTTGTGAAATATAGTTAGATGGCATTCTCTCGCATTTAATAATTTTTGTTTGTTTTGTACTCATTGTACCTTAATCCCTGAAGGTACACTGGATAGCCGTGTGATTAGCTAGGTGGTCATCATTACAATTAACACACTGCAAGTTGCGTAATTTAGTGCACGTTGATGTAGTATGGTTTTCGTATATTTTAGGCATTTTTTTTGCAGTGCATAACTTTTAAATAGCTTTCGAACAGTTTTGGAGCCGTTTTAGTGTATAATCATTGCTTTTAATTATTAAGTAAAGGAAATTTTTTGTTTGGTTTATTTTATATGTTTTATTGACTACAATCTAATGAATAGGTTTTTACTATATCTGAAGTGTAGTCTTCTTTTATTTCTTTTAGAACGAATGCATGTGTATTGTTTGATTTTTCTGTGTAAGTATAAAAATAATTTTTACCTTTGAATCAAGAACGAGTTTCTTGTTTACAAAAACAGAAATGGTTCCATTTTCATATTTGAATCTAGCTATACTTTCAATTTTTTTTAGAAGTTTTTTGTGGTTTTTAACAGTACTTTTTTTCTTTCTGTGTCAATGTTATTATCAGCCAGAAGTTGATATCGATTGCTAGTACTAATGCTGTCGTTTATTTTTATTCTACGATTATTTGCAGTTGGCGATGTCTCCTGCAATTTATTGCCCTTTATGGGCAGTAGTTATAAAAAAAACACTAATTAGAAAACGGCGGTTTCAGATTGATTTTACATCTGTATAAACGTCATCTGTTCGAATATTATTGTCTATGTTATTTTTGCATAATAGTTATTAAATTTGTAAGTGTCATTTTTTTAAATTTATTTTGTTGCTGCATAAATTTGTTTGAAGATAAGACATTTAAATAGTTTTCTATATATAATCTTTTTTGTAACTGCAATCATTTTAACATATTTAAATCTATTTGAGAAATTTTCAATTTATGTATGTGAGAAGTTCTGTTCATAGAGGTATCTTTTACTAATAATTTGGGTAAGTTGTCAGTACCCAAACCCATAGTATGCCTTGATTTTATTTTTATTTATCTGATTAAAAACTGTATCTTCAGATGAGTAAGAATAATTTGGTTGCTATGATGACTATTATTGGAATGCTTTGCAAAATGATTAATTATGTATTGATCTGATTTCAAAGTTGCATCTTTTTATTTTATTAAATGTAAAATGCGACTGTTTTTTTTTTGCTTTGATAAAAGACCAAAATTGATTTGGAGGTTTACAAAATGTTTAATTTGGCTTTTTTTTTATAAATTTGTATTATTTTTTATTAAAGTTTAATGTTAAATTGATGATTAAGCATTGTTTGTCTACGTCAAAGTTTTAGACAAATATGACTAATTATGTCACGGTTATGCTATTGGGGATAAGATCTTTAGCATCCATAACAAATTTTTGGTACAAATTAATTACAGTTTATATTACAGACATTTTTTTGAAGTTAGACTAAATCAATTTTTTTTTTTTTAATTATCTTTCTTTTTGAGTAATTACGTATTATATTTGATATATAGTAGTAGTTATCTACAGTTACAAACAGATTATTGCACTTTGAATTTTTTTAAACCTGCAAGGTAGTCATCTTCAGGTAACGGATCATTGAACTTTGATACATTGCATGAGTGTTTATCGGTAATTAATACTAGGTCTAGTAATCGCCCTATATGAGTTAGAATATTATTAGTTCGCTTAGTTTTAAAAAAATTATGAACTTTATGATTTTCAATAATATGCATGAATAATTATCTGTATTTTCTATGTACAGCTTGTAGTTCAGTAAATTAAATTTTTTTTAATACAGTGCTGATATATTCAAGGAATAATTGATATTCAATAGTTGTAGTAGAAGGTATAGTGTATGCACAAAAATAAATTGTTTGAGATCGGAGTAAGAACATTTATTTTTATACATTTTATTTTTTCTTCTTTTTTGATAATTACTTGAGAATATTGGTATTTTGCACATCTTTTACTTTAATTACTGTTTTATTTAAATTAACAATGTTTATGTTCTGCGGTTTTATTGAATCGTAAAACTGATTTGTTTTAGAGTTTAGTACTTAGTTTTAACAAAAAAATTGTTATATTCTGTTTGTGTGTTGTCTGGGATGTAATTCTTAAAACTTTCTAACCGCAAGACGTTATTTATGAATTGTTTATTTTTTAAGTCTAAAAACAGCATTTTAAAAAAAAATTATAAGATACCTTTTTTTCAAAATTATCCAAAGAATAAATTGTAATAACCAAAATTTTTTTAACTTTAAAAGACAGTTTTTTTTTAAAGATGGCGGCTATTTTTTTTCAAATATGTATAAAAACAGGTTACTAACCATCAAAAAATGTAAATTTAAAATTCAAGTTTTTTTTTGCTTTTTTTAAGTATTTCTGTGGATACCTTGTAAGATATTTATATTTTTTTCCTAAATATGCAATTCTGAGAAGGTACAAATGATCAAAAAAATGTAAAAAAACTCAAAAACTTTGATTTTTTCAAATTTTGATTGCTTATTACTCGAAAATGTCTTAATGAAAATATCTAAAAAATATCACATATATAAGATTTATGCAGAGGAAGGCATTTTCAGTGGTTTGAGCAAAAAGAAATTTTCATTCTTTACACTTTACTCATACATGGTCATATATACAAATCACAAAATAAAGATATTTGTACATTTTATGAACTGTTTGAAATTACCGGAATTACTAAATCAAAGCACTACATTTTTTCAAGTACATACAATTTAAATTATCTGATGAGCCTTACAAGATTGTTAAACGGCTCAAACATGCATAAACAATATCGTAATAAACGTACATCCGAAATATGACACACTGTAATACTATACAAGAGCACTATCTAAATCATTAACATTAATGAAATTTTTATGCTACCTTGCATTCTAGGTTTCTTGCTTTTTATTATAGATGATATTTATTTTTTAATATATTAAAAATAATAATGTTTTTCTTATTTTTTTCTTTTTTGTCCCATTTATGACATACGACATTGTGCAAAGTATTTGCTTTTATCTGACGTTTCAAGTGTACCAACTCTAGCAGCTAAAGAATTAATAGTGTCTTTAACTAGACATTTTTGTTTCTAAGAACGGTTAAATCTTTACGCATTTTTTTTAGTGTGATATATGTTGCACGTTGGTCTTTAAGATCTTCAAAGAATAAATACTGATAATTGAATCTACTTAATAGTACTTGTTAACATATTTTAAAATGAATAGCTTTGTTGCAAGGATGTTTAGATAATCAACTGGGACGACAATATTTTAGGCTTTTAATTAAGTTGGTAATTTTTCTACCGCGTTATTGCATCCACCTGCACATAATGTTTCTAATCTTGTTTTCTAACCATAATTATCTTAAGGAGAATAGCAAGGAGGAAATTGTTCACAATAAAGTGCCTGTTTTAGTGACTAACAGATGAAACGATACAAAGAGATGCAACGGAAGAGTAAAACACAAGAGAAATCAAAAAGAACGCAATATTGTAAAAATATAGAATAATTAGATAAATAAAGTAAATATGTATGTAAATATTGACTTGTTTTTTTTTTTGAGAATTCTTTACTTTTTCCACAAAATATGCTGCGGCTACGTCTGTTTACGTAGTAGAACACAAATAAAATACAATAAAATTACTAAATGAAATCAGGGTTGTATTGAATCCTATTGACATCACAATCACACAAAAGATGTAAAAACAACGCGTATTATATTGATAAAATGAAAATTGTTTACTGATTTAAATCTAATTTAATTTACAAATTTTACGGAATGCTTGCTTAGCATATTTTAGAGTTTTTGTTTATTCTATTTGTTTTTCTTCTGCTTGCTTTATAAAGTTATGAATATTTTTTATTATAATACTAAACAGCAGTAAGGTTTTTTGTCACTCATTAAATTTTCATCAAATATATAAATAAATAAGTGAATTTAATTCATTTTAAAATAAGATACATATAAATTATTAGCTAAACTTTTTTAAATATTATTGTATAATATCAATACGGAAACATTTTAATGCATATTTTATAAACTTAATTACAACCAACATAATGTTCAAAATCCCATTAATGTCTACCGCTTTAGTAGTGAGTCACAAAATATTAAAATTATAACGTAAAATATGGTGCTCCTTAAATTTAATTGTTGAATTTAATTTATGTTATCAATCAATGATCTACATAAATTATGAAAATTAATAAACTGTAACATGCCATTTTCATATATCTTCGTCCTACACAATAATAACAGATATGTATATAAAAAATTAAATTATTTGAGAGATTTATACGAATTTGATAAAGTAAAATATCTTAGAATTGATAATATATCATATAAATGCGTTGAATTAAAATAAAATTAACTGATTTAAGAAAAAAATGTATTTTAAAATAAATAAAAACTCTTTGTATACAATTCTTAATATTTATTAATTGTTAATTAATTATGAATAAATGCAGATTTGACAAATTGTTAGTTTTGTTCAATTTTTTCAACTATTTTAAAGATTTTCAGCTTGAATGATAATTGTTTTTTTTTTATCTTGATTGTGTATGTATGTTACTTTTTGCACCTTCGGGAGTATGTTGCCTAAACCAGTGCTTACATGTTGGTGTGTTTATAAGTTTTATTGTACGAGGTTTGGCTAATAAATAACGAGACTGCTTATGAAAAACAGTTTAATTTTAAAAATTATTCTATAATCGAATGTTCTCCGTCAAACTACTTCCCTCTCCTCGCCACATACAGATTCATTTGTTTTTTCTATTGGTCAAAGCAATGCTGGAAGTCATTTTTGTAAGAGAGTCCTGCTTGATCTTTAGAAACAAAAAAAGTCACAGTGTGCCTCTAGCGGCTAAGTAACGCTTCACAAACAGAGTGTTATAGGCAGGTGCGATGTCCTGTTGCAAGAGAGAAAAAGACAGGTCGATCAGGACGTTCGTCATTTTTGCTGCTCTTTCGGCCTTCAGAAAACTGTTTATACTATTGAAAAACGCGCGCACAAGATAGAGAATTCTTACTATAGGCTTCTTTCAACAATTTATAGCACTCAGTCAAAGTTTTTTTTAATTTACGTGAAGTTTTACATTGATCAGTTGCTCACGTTTTTTGTCACATGTTGTTTTTGGCACGAGAAAAAAACACGTTTGTTTTTAACCTATGTAGAAAAAATACTACTATAGCGACAAAAACGTGTTTTCGTACTAAAATAATAGACACTTCCAGCTATCCAACGCTGCATTTTTCTTCTTTCCGCTCTAGCACGCTTTCTGTAATCACAGTCTTGTTATTTAATAGCCAGATGTACGTGTTTTGGGACTTTATAGTGGTAGGGCAGTTCAGAGTTAACGTATACATATTTTGAGGGTTGCGTCTTTTCTGCTTTCTACTATATACTTCTACATATAGATTTAAATTTTTTATAGCTAAAGATGCTGCTTTTCTAGTTATTGGTATTTTTTAACATTCTAAAGTATAGCCGTATACGTGCTTATGCATTTTTATGAACTAAAGTGGTTTTAACCATTCTTTTATTTCTTATAGTTCCTCATCCATTCCGGACTTTGGTAACCATTCTTGCAATCAATACTTTATTTACTGCTTCTTGGAAAAGCTGAGTGGTGGTCATATCAACCCATGTCTGAAGATTCTTCAGCCATGATATTTTTCTTTTTCCGACAGCTCTTTTTTCTTCTTTTTTCCTTTGCAGTATTTTTTGCAGTAGCTGGAATCTGCTTTCATTTCCTGCATTTTGTGGTGTTGAGGACCTCTTTCTTTTTCTGCATTCTATGAAGGATCTCAGTGTTGGATATGCGATCCTTCTACGAAACGCTTAACATCCTTCAGTAGAACCACATTTCAAATGCTTCTAGTTTCATGCTCATAGCATTGGTTAGTGTCCACGATTCAACTTTGTAAAAATGAACCGAAAACACGTAGCAGCGCAGAATGTTCAGCTTTGTATGCAATGTGAAGTTGTGGCTCTTTAGTAGGGATTCCATACTGTTGAAAACAGCTCTTGCTTTCTCTATTCGGATCTTGACCTCTTGAAAGTGATTCCACTGATTGTTTACGGTAGTGCCAAGATACGTGTATTTATTTACTTTCTCAATGGGTTTCTGATTGACGGTGATGTGGCAATTTATAATGTGGGATTTTCTGATGATCATGAGTTTGGTCTTTTTGATGTTTATGTTAAGGCCATACCTATTGCTGCTAGCTGTTACTCTATTCATGAGGTGTGTAGTGTTCTCTATGCTATCAATAAATATCACCGTATTACCGTTTTACCGTTTAGCGATATTTCAGCTTCTAAGTCTTCAAGAGTTTAAGGTAGTGTACTCAGACTTTAACCACTCTTGTGAGATGTTACCAGAGTTATAAATGTTGTTGAATACTAATGTCAGCCACTTTATGCTTTTTTCGTTGATGATTTTGAGAAGCTCTGTCTGGATATTGTCAGGTCCGGATGCCTTGCCTTCTTTTATTGCCTTAGTTACTGATTTCACTTCTTCTACTAAAATTGTTGAATCTTTATCATCGTCTTTAGGAGTAGACTCTGGTTTATTGTTATAAAACAGTTGATTATTATAATTTTTCCAGGTGTCTTTGATTTTGATCTTATTGATGATTATTTTTCTTGTGTTATCTACAATTTTTTTTAGCCATTAGTGTAGATAATATAATTTTTTATTTATTTGTGGTATACCTTAAGTATGCAGAAATTTTTGTGGAGTTTTACTCGAAAAAATAATGTTTCTTAGCATTATTTGCAGTGTACTCAGTTTGTTTTTATTTTTGCTGTTTTTGCTACTTTTTTAACGTGCTATGTTTGCATTACTGCAGTTAGCTTTGCAAACATGTTGTAGTTAGGCATGACTTTGCTTGGACGCATATGTCTATAGCGAAAGTATAATTAACGACTTCTGAAAGAAATCAAGATGAGATTGGATCAACAATTTCGTTTTATAAAAAATTAAACCAAAACGTGTAGAACTATTGGAATTAGAAATTGACGTTGATGATGAACATGGAGAGTTAACAGAAATGTATTTTAAGACTGTATCAAAGGCCAGTTTAACCACCAAACAAAATAGAGCTAAATGGAAACAATCTAAAACACAAATAATTTATGTTTAAAGTAAACAGAAAAGAACCGTTAAGAACTTGCAGTGTTACAAGATGATTGAACAATAAAAAATGTTTTATGTGCGATAAAAATTACATAATTACATATGTTTGGTGCAGGGCATGCAGTAAAATCAATAAGCTGCCTTAATTGGTATAAGAAATACCATTCATTGTTGCATAAAACACATACGGCAACTCAAGATATGGCTTTTTCAAGTACTTTCAACAACCACAAAGCAGCACTGGTTAACATAATATGTAATTTAGGAGTCATACATTTAGCGACGTGTGTTGTGGCCGTCTTAGATGATGATGGAAAGAAACATTATTTCAAAGCTTTGCTCAATTTCTGATTTCAAGCAAATTTTATCACTAAATCTAGTGAACCAAATAGGTTTACGTAGACAATTTGTAAGCGCACTTATGAATGTTGTTGGAGAACTATATTAAAGAGAATGGTACCTATCAAGATATTTTTAATATCATTATTAAGCAAATTATTGGAAAATTGTCTTTGCGCATAATTTACGGCAGTTTATTGGACGCCATCTAAAGCTAGTTGACCCCGAATTTTCTAAACTAGCTGACAAAGACCTTGTTCTTGGAGTAGAACTTTTTTTCAATATTTTAAAATTGTTTTAGCAACATCAGTCTTTGCGTCTAATACAAGATACTTGTTTGAATTGGATAATACCTGAAAGTTGTAAGACATTAGTGAAATAAGACATAGTAAAAGCTCACGTCAGTTTGGCAGAAGTTCTACAAAATATTTGGCACGTAGAAAGTTATAAAAATAAATTTATCTTGCCAGTGGAACATAAGTAAAAATATATTTCAACAAACAACGGCCAATTTGAAGTTGCACTGCTATTTAAAGAATACTGCCATGAGTTAAGAAAATTAACACTCTGCCGCTAACCTAAAGTGTATCAACAATATCGAGAATTTATGAGAGATTACTTTCTGATTAGATGGAACCTGCTGACTCTGCATATGGATATTACTTACCGCATTATGCAGTCATTAAATCTAGTAGTCAGACAACAAAAAAGTAGTTTTTAGTGAATGATTGCCAACTTCAACTGGAAAATTGATTAATGATATTTTTCTACGAATGAGATCACATTGATATGTAATTACCGTTGACATATGTAAGATAGGCAAGTGTTGATAAAGACAGATCATAGGCCTTATCGGAAAATATTATGGAGATAAAATTAACAGGATTATTTGAAAACATATTAACTAAGAGTGTGCCCCTCCTCTCTATTTAGCTATCTGTTTTCTACAAAAACCTATTGGCGTCGAAAATCTGCCTTAAAGATTTTTATGTAGGTGATTTCACTACTAATGCAGTGGAGAGTACGATTCAATTACGGAATGATATAACTGAGTTTTTTATGAAAGGAACATTTCAACTAGGTAAATGGGTTAGCAACTCCGAAGAAGTTTTTATGCTGTATACGCAGTATAAAGAAAAGACATTTTGTAGCATTAGTAGAAGGTACTAATTCTGTGTGCCCGTTAGGAGTGGCATGGATCACCAAACAGTTAACTACCAAAAGGAAAATGCTAAGTGAAATAGCAAAAAAAAAATTTAATCTGTTATGGCTTCTTGTGATAAAGACAAAGTTATTGAGAAGGAACTTTGATTGAGATGATTTGTTATTGAAAGATATTTAGCGCGATGGACAAAATGTGCATTGCAATTGTCATAATTTGTCAAAATAACTGTATTGCTTGAGATGCCGACAAAATTTACGGCTTTGCAGTTAATGTTTCCAGGATTTACCTAGTTTTAAAGAAAAACAATTCCAGAGAAGTGTTAGATGCAAAATTACGATTATGCCAAGTTGCATGATGTTCTAGTAAAAATTATTATACTTTACTAAGATTGGAGTTATGTGCTGCCGCAAAATGCTAGCATTCTAGTTCTAGAAAATCCGCATGATTATACTATTTTACTAAAAAAGTCTGTACTGTCTGTATTTACTATCATCTCCTAAAATATTTATTATATCTCTCCGGACACCCTGTATATTATTCTGTATGTATATTAAGTTTTTATTTTCTTCCTTCAAATAGTATTAATATTTATTTTTATGCTTGTTACAGAACATAATTCATTACACAATATAAATTAAAAGTATACCATAACAGTAAGTTACGCACTATTAATTAGTTATTCAAATCCAGTTTTAATAATTTATGCACTATTGTTTAAAAAATCTTTCATAAAATAATAAAAAATATAAATAGGAATCACTTCATATTTACCTTAATAGTAACCATGAAGTTTTCAATTATTCTATTTATCTTTATAATGACGCTGCATACCGCCATATCCTGTGGCAGTATTACAATCAATACAAAAAGCAAAGAAGAGGACGAAGGTACTGCAAATGCTAGTGATAGTAGTGATGGTGGTGATGATGAAACATCTGGAGAACTTAATTCACCAGAAGTAGATGCAATTTTAGAGTCTCCGGAAATAGTAGCTGATGCTATAAAGGAACTTGGAGAAGAAATTGAAGAGGGATTGGACAGTGATATTGAAGAAGTAATTGAACAAGCAGTTGAAGAAGAATAATAATTTAATATAATTACTTAACAAGATGTATACAAATAATAATAAAATAAAATTGATGTTTAACCTATAATTAATCTATTACAATTACGACACAC
The DNA here is from genome assembly GCA_963932245.1 of Tachinus rufipes. Lineage (NCBI taxonomy): Eukaryota > Metazoa > Arthropoda > Insecta > Coleoptera > Staphylinidae > Tachinus > Tachinus rufipes. The sequence goes on from OZ010743.1 coordinate 86,508,043, forward strand.
AGTTTAATGCATTGAATATATAATTTTACATTTTTTAAATAAATAACTTATAGTTTCTTTTGTTACGTGTAAAATATATTTTTAGTTAGCCTATTCTGCCATTAGTTCTTAGAGAGGTAGGCTCCTAGAAAAATAGATCAAGCACACTTTATTTTTAAAATATTGTTTAGTAATACCTGCTAAACTAATTTCCAAATACTGGAAATTAAACTATGCTTTACAAAAAAAACAGCAAGGCTAATTTAATTATTTTTATACAGTATTCAAGCTGTTTAATTAAATTTTATTTTTGTTTTTTTTATTAATATTATTGGCTAACATCTCTCACTAATATCTTTTTGTATACTATTTTTACATTCATAAACTGAAATTTTAGAGAATTGTTGACTTTACTTTATATTATAGTCATCTATAATAATAACTTAAAAGTTTTGTAAATGATTTTTTTAGGACAATTCTTCAAGAAACTTCGAGATCTGAGTCACTCTACTTGAGGTCTTTTGCCGGTCATTTAACAAAGACTCAATCCGGGCTCAATTATATCCAAAACTCATTTGGGTTGACCCCACAACCTAATACAACTTGGAGCAATTCTTGTTTACAACTCTAAGGAATTTATAATATTTTTTAAATATATATGAAGGGATGCAGTTGTCTATTTCTATACATGTTCGTTACAGCAAATTAGATGGTTAGGTAGTCTTGACGGTACATATCAATTTTAGGCATTACTCTTGCTGCGGTGATGTGTAAGTAATAGTAAATTTATTTGCTAAAACACAAATTATGGATGTAGCATTTGCTGAACCAAGCTGTTTGCACTTGAACCAATGCAGTTAAACAACATTAATAATGTGGTTAAGGAAATTTACAGTTTGCTTAATTGCCATTTATTCTACTATATATTAATGGTTTTAATATTTATTTTGTAAATGTTGCGTTAAAGTGAACATGATTTTTTATCTTACAGCTTTTCAATGATAAAATTATGTGTTCAAAACTAAAACATTACTGATGAATATGCAAAAAAGTCTTTTCAAAAATATTGCAATCAGAATATTAAATTGTATTTTATTAAATGTTATTTTAAAATATAATATACGCTGCTACTATAAAATAAGCCGCAGACAAATAAAATAATCAAATTAGAGTATGTAAATAATTAATTAATTACGTGTATATACTGTATATAAATTCTGGATGTACAAATAATGTATTAATTGTGCAACGGGATTCTGCAAATATTAAAATACGTGATATTCATTCATTTTTATAATACTACAAATAACAATAAGAACCATAATAATAAAATATATATTAATAATATATAAGATAAAAGCAATAATTTACTTATACCTGACTCATATATTATACGAGTTACTTCTTCACAAATAAATCCTTACAATAGACAAAATGACTTAAGAATGTGAGTATGTGCTACCACCTAATAACAGAACTGGGAACTGCAGATATTTGTAGTTGGTAGCAGATGGCAGCATGTATTCTGTTTTAATTTACAATTAATAAACCAAAGTTTTTCTTAAGATTTTATACTTTCATTGTATCTTATTAAATTATTAATTTTAACTTTATTTTGAATTATGTTGATTATTAACAAAAACTTTCTATAATAAAAACATTTTTTAAAATAAAGTTTGGACTGAGGTTAGTAGATTATTATTTTATTATCATAATTATTTAATCTAAATCATCATAATAAACTTTCTAGGTAACTCTAGTGTATAAAGATTATATTTATAATTATTTATGTGAATTTGTGTGTGTGTGGTCGCGAATGTAATTAAAAATCAAAAGACTTATATCATCTTAATAACCAAAATAATTTTTTTTTTGTTAGTTTATTATCATTTTATACAAAATTATATAATAAGCATTGTGTCTCAGAATAACCGTTTTTTAAGTTTCAGGAATCAAATAAGCATGTTTTTGTATAACTTTTATTATTTTTTTTTGCTATTTGTTATTTTATCGATTGCATAACTCTGCATTTTTAATTTACTTTATGAAGTTTTTGTTGAAACAAATAAGTTACTATAACGTTTTGATTAATCAATACGTTACTAATTTTGATGTCAACTTTTATTTCTTAAGTCATGTTATATCAACAAAAAAGCGTTTCTAAACATAAGTTTATTAATCAAATTTGTTTATTTTAAATCATGTTAAAGTAGTAGTAGACTACCAATTGTCTCACGATAGAGAATAGATTTGTCAAACAGTTTATTGTTCAAAAGATTTTCTTTGTTGGTCAATTATCAAAATAAAAACGTATTATCATCTTGGTGTACTTGCGTTTGTTGACAAAAGTTTAAGCAATTTTTAAATTTCTTTTTGATAAGATCTTAAAGTTACTTGATTTTATCCAGAACTCTGATCATTTCTGTCTTATTTCATCATCAATAAATTTGTCATTTATCTAAAAAATGCATGGATCAACATCTCAAATAAAAAAATCAGAGTTTTTAAGAAATTTTAAATTTTATTATTCCAATTTTTTCGGTCTACATTGCTCACACTAATTCTATTTATTTTATTTGCATCTGATTATGACACTTGAGCACTCTTCAAATTTAACATAGTTAGACAGCCTTCTGTCTAAAACGTCATACGAGACATTCCTGACACTAGAAGTTTTCACTATTGTGCCCCACATCTCGATTGTCAGTGTCTAATGTTGATAGTCCAATGGTGATAAAAGATTGATTTGTGGTTCAAGTTGCCTTGCAGACAGTCTTTGTTAAAATCACTTTTTTTGTTTGCAAATATTATACAGGTGGTGCGCTTCTGTTGGTTTATAATCTAGTGCAGTTTGCTGAAGCAGTTAATTACAATCAAGCTATAGAGTTTTTTTTATCAAAAGATTTAAGTTTTCAAGATCTTAGCCTTTTCACTGAGACGAGAATTTTTAACAAGATTTGCACGATTTCAAACTCAAGTCTACTTTAATAAAACTATTTTTTATGTCATGTTATATCAACAAGAAAGCTTTTTAAAACACTAGTTTATTAATAAAATTTGTTTATTTCTAAGTTTTTATTTAATTATTTTAAAGTAGACTACAAATTGTCTCACGATAGAGAATGGATTTGTCTAACAACTTATTGTCCAAAAGATCTTTTTTGTTGGCCAGCTATTAAAATTAAAACATTGAATTATATGTTGGTGTACTTGGGTTCGTTGACAAAAACTATTTCTGTCTTAATGTCAATTTGCATTTCACGATCATTTAAGCAATTTTTAAATTTCTTCTTGATAGTGGATTTAAAGTTACTGTTGATTTTATCCAGAACTCTGATAATTTCTACGTTTTTTTCACCATCAATAAGTCCGTCATCTATCTAAAAATGCATGGATTAAAATCTGTAATAAAAAAGTCAATGTCTTTAAGAAATTTTAAATCTTGTCATTTCAATTTTTTATCTTGTTTTAGACTATAGATACTTGACCTCAGTTTGAACACTTGCTTTGAGTCATCATGGAAAATTTTAGGCTGATACATAAATTTCTTCTCTAAGATCTCCTTACAAGAATGCAGTCTTGACATCAAGTAGTCATACTCCAACATTTGGATTTTGCAATGCTAATTATTAGTCAAATTGACGCATGACGTGCGACAGGACTGAAAGTGTTGGTATAGTCAATACTCTCTTTCTGCTCAAATTTGTTTTTACGCAACGCCCAACTACAGGTCAATGGTTTTGCGTGTTTTTAAATTTTACAAAGGTTTCATGTTTTTATTTAGGTTAAGGAATGTATTTATCCGCTATGGTTGTATACTATCTTTTGTCTTTTAATGCCTTGGAAACAAGTATTTTATTTTGTCTGTTATTATTAAACTGTTTTGCGTTACTTCTTTAAAGATAATTCATGACGAAGTCTGTGAAACTGGCTGGACGAACCCTAAGTATGACGATTGCGCAGATATGGCTGTGTCAAACTGGTTTAACTGGTAAATCCTGTCTGTTTTTTTATTCTTTATGTGTAAGAGATGATTGCGATCTACTTGAATATTAATCTTTGTGTAGGCTTTATATTTAGGTTCTTCTCCTTTCGATTGACGTTCAGATTTTGGTTGACCTGCTTGTCATTCTTTTCAGATTTAACCTCTTTAATAAAAATTACATTGTAAAAACAATGACATAACATATACACGTGGTAGTCAATTTCAATGTTGATGTGGGGACTATTGTCCGAACTATTGTGGAATTACCCAATTAGTATTATTTTTTATGTATAAATATTTGTGAGAGGTAGTAACGCAATTTATTTTTATTAGAGAAATATAATTAAAAATAAAAAAAAACAAAAATTTAATTTATCAAAACATCATCATAAAATTTCTTTTCCAAACATTTCAATGATACATTTAAAACAGTTATAAGCAATTTTGTCTGCTCCCAAAGAGGCATCTATTTTAGTGCATTTGTCAATCACTTTAGCAAAAGGTTTTTCATTATCGATAGAAACTGGTAAATTTGCTTTCATAATGTCTGGATGAAGAGTGCCATCAGCATCTTGGAAACCCAATTTTTGCATCATGCATGAGCAATAAGTCATAAACTTAGGATCTTCTGTCAAATTTCCTTTGCGCGCCTTAGCGATTAGTTCTTTATCAACACCGGTTGATTCAACGCATTTTTCATAGTGTTTCATTACTTTTTCTTTTTGCTCATTACTAAGTTCAGCCTAAAAAATATAAATATTTTATTAGTATATATTATAAAGCAGGTGTGCGTTTATTATAATTCTTAAGTAATTATTAATTAGATTGAAACTGAACAAGCATAAGAGTTAATTTGTAAGGTTAAACAAATCTAAATATGGTCATTTTATTATTAAAGAAACTATGGCCTGTTTTAAATTAATATTACTGTCTGCGTTACTACGGAAATATTTACTTATATGTCAAACAGTAAATCATCTTAAACTTTATTTTTTGGTTTGGGTCTAATAACAGTGTGGATGATTATGTTTACAATATGTTGATATCCGTTTTATTTGCGGTTTTTGTGATATGAAACTTAGTAGTAGAGAATTAGGATTAAGATTTCCAAATTGGCAAGTTTTTCAACAAGTGCACATCTATCTACGTAAACAGAAAACGTTCTCGAAATCATTGAACAAGGATCCAATAAAACAAGAACTAGACAATGATGGCAACATACTGCAAGAGTTTGGATAATAATCTTAGCACTTCTGTTTATTGTGTACCTGCTCAATTTATTGTAACACAAATACAAGTTTGGAGAACATTAAAACGTCATGAGGTGTAACGGGATATGGCAAAGATCTATGCTGACCTAAAAAACAATATTACTTGCATGTAGTGCACTCTGCCTGATAGCCAACGAGGATTTGTCAGCCGAAAGATTACCGGAGTAATTAGTCCCACTTAAGTGTCAACAGCTTTTGGTGGACTAACAGGAACTTTTTTGTCTAGGATCGAGAAATTGGTCTTAAAGAATAAATAAATAGTCGAGAAAAGACCAGAAGGTGAAGAATCCTCCGCATTAAAGACACTGAAGATTTTTTTTGTTAACTAAAGTGGATATGTTCAGAACTAAAACATTTTTTGGAGCTACAAGTACTCCGGTCAGATCTCCAGGGGGATTATGAAATAAATAAAATACAATTCAACTATACTAGTAGGAGTTTATAATTTAAAAGTTGGCAAACGGTGCATAGACGATATAATAAGTTCGTACAAACTAGAAAAAAAAAAAAAGAATATGCATAGAACATTTCAACTTATATGCAGATGGGATTTTCATATAATTGCTAAGAAGATTAAATGTTTGGAAAACACCTGATAATTTACCTAAAAACACAATTTGTAATCAGATTCACTATATTATAAATTGAGAAAAAGCTGCACAAAAAAATATCTTGGTGCCAATCTGTAATCCGATCTAATTTGGTTTTCAGAGTTAAATTAAAGAAGATAAAAGAAAATAATGACAAACAAGTACGAATAATACACTGTGTAAAAAGAAAATTACGGATGACAAATATGGAATGAAAATATGAAAAGCTAATGAACAAGAAGCAAAAGAAAAGTGTGCGGAAATAAAAGTATTTTAGAAAAAGTACGATAGCTAAGTGAAATGATTGGTAAAAATAGAGCAAAACCTGAGAAAAAATTAATCGATTTTGAGAGGAAAAAATAATTGTTGATCAGAAAAACATAACATATACATCGAAAATTTACATTCAACAACTATTCTTGTATAACGTTAAATGAGACACAGACACTTTTTGCAGAAGTAACCTTATTACCTACTTCAAAAGCAACCAGATTATATATGACTTCCGGTAAACACTGTTAATTAACAAGATAGATTGTGGATAAGAGATATATAGATTGAACAAACACACAAATAATAACGGTCTGAAAATTATAAATTATATATGTAATTTAAAAAGAGCACTTATATACCACCTAATATTGCATGGCATACAAAATTTCAAGCCATTGTCTCACTATATGTCAACAAGTGTTTAAATATTGCTCAACTAATATTAAAACATTTTAACTTAAAACTAGTTTTTAAAAAAATTTATGATAGATTTTTTATATGACTTTGAAAACCAATTTCAAACTCAAAAATTTGTTGTGCATTTTTGTGATTATGAATCAAGTCAAATAATTACCAATATGAAACTAAGTCAAAAACATTTTTAAATTTGATCTTATTTTGATTTTTAGAACAAAACATTTAAGTGCAGCTACTAGTTTATTAAAATTTTTAAGAAAAAAATGTATTCTTACATATAAACAGTTTGATTGGTTATAAAATGTACTACCTACCGTCAAAAATAAGAGTTGTCTCAAATGTTTACTAAATGAGTACTACATTTTTGAGATGATATAAAGAAGACGTAAAATGGCCAACAATATAGAGTATGTACTTTTTTACGTGCAAAGCACACTGACTCTACTTTAGAAGTATCTTGGTTTTATAAAACCATCTATTACATCACATACATCAGCTCTATTGGAATAGTAAATAGTAAGGTACTACTGAAAAAGATATAAGAAGTACGGTTTTTTTGCCCGAATGCAGAAAAATGTTTATCTCTGTGATGGTGTAACAAGCCAAAACAAGTTTGCGTAGAGGTTTCTTACTATGCAGACCGATATTCTAATCAAAAAATTATTTAATTTTAAAATTAAATTAAAAAAACGAGTTATTTTCAGAAAAAAAAAATGTTCTAGTACAGGGCTTTTTAAACTATAGGTCGTGGGGTCGCTTAGCAAAATCGTGGGGTTGCAAGATTTTAACTAAAAAAACTATATTTTTTTTATATAAATTTATTAGGGTGGGGTTTAATTTTTTTTTTATTTTGATAAACGCTGGGCTAAATTATGTTCGAATACCAAAAATAATTACATGCGCGAAACTACTAAAGAAGAAGTAAAATTGCTCAAAATTGACATCAAACTTTTAAAATAAGCTTTTTTGTTATACATTGTTGTTTTCTACTAGATATTATGTTTCTAAATCATTATCATCAACTAGAAGATTAAACAACGCACAGAAAAAAAGTCAAATAATCTTAAGAAAAAATATGATTTTTTTAAGTGTCAAATAGTAATAATTTTTGTTGTAAATTTTGTGCAAAAAATTATACTAGTTCGATTTTTTCCAAAATATTTAATACTATTTTTTTTATTTTTAAACTGTTTTCATTAAGATTACTTGACATATCTTTTTTTTACGCATTGTATGACCTTCTAGTTAGTGACATATAATTTGAAAACATAAAATCTAGTAGAAAACCAAATCGTATAACAAAATAAGCTTATTTCAGTAGTTTTTTGTTGATTGAACCGATGTCACTTCTTGTTTGATAGTTTTTGCGCTTGCGGGATCATTTGGACTTAAGCAATTGGCACCAAATTTTTTTGGTATTTGACCATACTTCCGCTCGGCGCTCATAAAAGTTTGACAAAAAAATGTTAAGTCTCACCTTAGTATGTACACACAATCATAAAGGCGCTCTAGTGAATAAGTGTTAAAAATTTAAATAAAAAATAATGATACTAGTACCAGTACAGTACCAGTATTGACAACATGAACATTTTTAATTTACTTGTTATTGATTTGTTTATTATGAATTATCTAGTTTTAAATATTGCAGTAACTTACTGTTTGTAAAAATAATTATGTTTTAAAGAACAATCTATGAATTATAGGCGTTCTACTTTACGCACTTTTTTAGTTTTTTTTGTATACATCAATTTATATCACTTTATTTAAATTTGGTTTTTCTGCCGAAATAAAGTATGTAAACAGATATTTGAAAATATCATTTTTTATATAATAAAAAGGTTAATCTAGTAGTATTAATATTATTTTACCTGGCCGCATATAGCCAACACTGCAATAACGAAAACAATTCCTAATTTCATGATGTAGCTATTCACAATACAAATATTACACTGAATATTCTAGAAAACGGTGCAAAATATATATACATATAATGAGATAATTTACATAATTCCAACATTTTGATAACTATATCTAATATGACCGCAAAGGTTCAACTATGTCATCACTGCATTTTGCAAGTAAAAATAGTTATCATTTCCTCAATATTACAATATCAAGCGATATTTTAACTAAATATTTTAAATCATTTTTTTATTACAAAGAGTAAAACAATAAACTTCTATTCAATAACAAAAGCATTGTTATTGAAGATTTATATCCTTTAATACTGAAACTGTGCTTATTATTAAAGCGGTTGATAAAATAAATAGTGATAGAAGATAGAGAAAAATTTATTCAGCAAAAAAATTGATGCTATTAGTAATAAAACATAAAATTATGCACACAGAAATTAAAATGTATTTAAAAGAACTAGTGGATTATTTAAAAGACATTTTTTTAACAGCAAATAAAAAAAATGTGTAGCAGTAAAATTTTAAGTTTATTCAATCAGTAATTAAAAAAAAACAAATTATCTAGAAGAATTTGACTTCCTTGCCTACTGTATCAATAAAACACTTGAAACAGGTATAAGCTATTTTGTCTTTTCCCCAGGAGGCATCTACTTTGGTACATTTATCAACGATTTTGCCGCCTTTTTCAGCATCTACAGAGTCGGGTAAATGAGCTTTGATGATTTCTGGGTGGAGAGTGCCATCATCGCCTTGAAATCCCATTTTTATCATCATGCAAGAGTAGTAGCTCATGAGTGCTGGATCTTCAGTGAATTCTCCTTTGCGGGCTTTCTCGACTAATTCCTTTTGGACTCCGGTAGATCCAAGACATTCTCCGGAGTATTTCTTAATCTTGGCCTTTTGCTCTTCGCTCAAATGAGCCTAGCAGTATAAATAAAATATTAACTCTCTATTTAAATTAAACATGTTTTTAATTTAATAAATTAGATTAAAAAATAAAATACATGCTTAAATAGTACTAAATATGTTTTTTACCTGAGCGCAGATAGCCATGGCGGCAATTACGAAAACGATAAGTAGTTTCATGCTGAAGTTTTTAGTGATCACAAGACAAATGGTACACTGAGTATTCCAGAAAAGTGTTTAGAATATATACTGCATGAAAATGAGATAATTTTTGTAATCAGTTAATTTTTAAAACAATATCAAATATTGTGACCGGCCAGGGTTCAACAATGTCATCACTGCACTTCAAATATCAATATTTAAAAATTATTTCCTATTACTAACCGATAATTTGAATGTAACTTGTACATTTTGAATTTAACGTTATTTACTCGGTTTACTATAAACATAGGTATTACTTGAATATATGCATTGTCACTAATTATATTTTATCATCTTACCTCAAAAATGCTAATTCTTGATCTACATTCCAAAAAAAATATTGATTTATTTTGACTTTTTTTAGTTATATTCTTTTTATATGATTTGATATTCTACTTACTAAATTATATTAAAAAAAATGTTTGTACAAAATATATGCACGTTTAAATTTAAATCAAATATTAAATTGTTTACTCTTAACATTTAAAACATAACAAAACATACGAGTGTTGCATGCATGCAGTATTATCCTATTTGTATGTTATGATTAGTGCATATATAGAGATAGCTAATTTGCAATCAGTTTGTTGAATTGTTTGTTGATTAGTTTATCTATCATATAGTGTAAATTCCATGCTAGATAAACGATATTCATAATGCTACAATTATATAAAATTGCATTAAAGAACATATGTTAAGTCAGCAAAAACATTTTAGCTGTTGTTGATGGATTATAAATATTTTTGTGCTTTAAAAACTTATAATTTTACTAACAAAAATTTAATTTTTGACTTCGACTAACGGTTACGTTTCTAATATGTCTAGTCTTCAATTTTATTTATCAATCAACCATCATCTCGTACTCAATTTTTTAACAAATCATTTTTATTGTTAACATTTTATGTTTTTTAAGCTTTCAAAAATGTTTCTTCTTACTTATTAAAAGTAATAAGTTATTTGTAATTAAAATTGAGAAAAACAACATATAAGGTTTTTGTTTTTTTAAAGTAAGGTTGTTATAATTATGTTTATGCTGATTATAAAATATGGCATTTTCTGTTAAGCTTGGGCGTTCCAAGCAGTTTATGAAATGCCTGACTGTATATTTTATTATATATCTTTATTCGAGTTTTTTTTTAGTTTTATTTAGATTTCTTTGTGTGTTTGTACTCTTAGTTTAATTTAAATCTGACAAGCAGCACTTGTTTTAGGGGTAGCTAATATATTTGCGGCACAATGACATACTGAAAATATGTTTCTCCATTTTGCAAATTAATATAAAATTTAATAAATGTAACAATTATTAATACTAAATCTTTTTTTTTTGTTCTAGGTAAGCTAAATCTTATTTTGACCAAAAGAGGCATAGTTGTAAGTATTATTTTACAAAAATTAATGTTACAAAGTTGTATGTTTAATTTAATTTTTTGACAGGATCAATATCTTAACTAATTAATATATTTAGGTATGTTTAAATTAATTTTAACTACTTTAAGATTTTTGTAGTCGGTTAGGTTCTTTTTGAAAGCTTATAGGTTATCAAATTTGAATCAAATTTTCTCAAAACTGTCAATAAACCTACCACATATATGAAAAACTGTCAAACAAGTTATAATTGTCATAATTCAGCATTGTAATAAGTTGGCCATGCATTTGTAAAAAGTAAATACAAATTTTAAAATATTATTTTATTTGTAAAATAATTTACAGTAATAATTATGTTGACAGAAATATAACAGCCCAGAAATAGTTTTTAGCAATGTAATAAATTATATCTGTCAGATATGTTCATTTTTGTTACAATATTTTAAACTTTCAAAAATGTTGTTACTTTTATCAACAAGTTGATTCAACGCGTACTGTTTGACAGATGTGTCAAATTTTATTCAAATTTATTGTTAGATACCTTAAACGGAAGAGATACAAGTAGCTCTTGGCAATCAATCTCAGACATCATAAGTCCACGGAAAAATATTTTAGTCCCCTCTTTTGCGATTTCTAGCGATAGAAGATTATATTGCAATGCAATGTGATTGAAATTGTATTTTTCAGAAAAAATGCCCAATTTGTACAACAATAAACAAAAAAAATTATTTTGAATTTGTTCTATATTGCGTATATGAATGCTGTAGAATGGGTACCAAACTGACGGACCATACTCTAAATGAGAGCGTACCAATGCGCAATGAAGTAGTTTGAATGTGCTTGGAGATAAACAAAACCCAACATTTTTATAGCACGGTTACACATATAGTTTATATGCTCAACAAAAGTTAGTTTTAGGTCAAAGATTACGCCCAAATTCTTTATTTGTGTAACATGTTTCAATATTATATTGTCTAAATAGAATAATTATACGATACATTACTTAACGTTCTGTTAAAGCTTATACAAAAACATTTATTTTGATTAAACAACAACTTATTAATAAGACACCATGAATGAACAGAATTTAAGTCATTTTGCAAACTAATGCAATCATCGATAGATGATATTTTTTGATAAATTTTTAAATCGTCAGCAAATAAAAGAAAAGAGAAAGAATTAATAGAATAAAACAGATTGTTAATAAAGAGTAAAAACAGATTTGGTCTACAATGAGATCCCTGAGGAACACCAGATGGAACAGTAATTAGTTGTGATAAAAAGTTATTAATTTTCACACACTGAGTACGATTTTCTAAAAAGCTCGAGAACCATGCAATAACAGAATAATAAAAACCCAAAGCCCGAAGCTTTGCAATCAAAATTCTATGGTTAACGCGATCGAAAGCTTTCGAAAAATCTGTATAAATAGAATCAACTTGAACTCTTGATTCAAAAGCATTTTAAAGATCATTTTTGTAACAAAGAACGTTTGTAAGTGTAGAACGACCCTCACAAAACCCATGTGGTTGTTCTACTATAATGCTTTTGCATATCCATTGTATTTGGCCAGTAACAATTTGATCAAACAACTTAGGAATAGCAGACTAGATGCATATACCTCTGTAATTAGTAATATCCTCCTTAACTCTAGATTTATGGCATAATGTAGCTTTGTTTCCAAACTTGAGAAAATTTAACTTTATTAAGAGAAGCCTCAAACAGTAAATGCAATGGCGTAGAAATGGAATAAATATATTGTTTTAACAGAATAGCTGGAACGCCGTCCGTTCTAGTGCTAAAACTACATTTATGGTTTTTAATTCCTTTAAAAACATCCAATAGGCTAATTGAAAATGCTGTATGTAATACGTTTTCCTTGAACTCAAACAATGGAGTTGGATGAATTTGTTTATAGTAAAGAAAAGAAAAGAAATTTGATGCTTATAATACATTGTAGATGGGAAACCATTAGTTTTTCTAGTGTCGCTAACAAATTTTTAAAAGTGTTTTGGATTAGTTTGTATGTTCATTTCTGTTTGAGTAATATATTGCTTGCATAGGCATGTACTGAGACTTTTACACGAAGTCATAAGTTGGTAAAAACGTATCAAATCTGACGGAAAAGTAATAAAAATCACAAAAGTAATGTATAATTCAATCTTTGGCAAATATAAACTTTTTAAATTTATTCTAAACTGTCATGGGCTACATGTGTCAATAAGTCTTAGCAACTCAGTAATTTTTAACAAAATACAAAAACAGGCCACAGTAATGTGTATAAACATTGTAAGTAGGGAGTAATTTTCCTAATGTGTCAAAAAAAATTAACATTAGATTTGAAAAAGAAAAGAGTATGGGTACGCTTAATTCGGCATAACTTTATTTGAAAAAATTATTTTCTCATTTATAATTTTTTTGAAACATATTTGAGGATTTTGTAATTTTTTCGATAATTTTAGAACATATAGTTAGTCTTACATTTTTAGAAAGTTTTTAATACTGATGTAAAAAGATTGATGATTTAATTACGTTTTTACCAATTTTAAAACATTGTTGACAATTTGAGAAACATTATGACAATTTTTACTTTTTTGACAATTTTGTAACATTTTTAACAATTTTTAAATATTTTTGAGAACATTTAAATGTTTTGGCTATATTGAAAAACATCCACCGATTTGAAAAAGATTTTTGACAATTTTAGAACATTTTTGACATATTAGATCACATCAACAGATTTGCGGAAATATTTTAACAATTTTGGACAATATCAACAGAATTGAAGGCAATTTTGACAATTTAAAATTATATTAACAGACTTGAACAACATTTTTGACAATTTAAAAATATATTAACAGACTTGAACAACATTTTTGATAATTTTAAAACAAGTTTTGACAGTTTTGAAATGTTTTTAAAATTTTTGGAACATTTTGGACAACTTTGGAACATTTTTGACAACTTTTGAACCACACAATACACATACATCTTAAGTAACATTTTTGATAATTATGAAAGGTTTTTGACGATTTTTTTAGTTTTTATCAATTATATTATTTGACATTTGGTAATCATATTTATTTGTTTGTGAAATATGTTTGACAGCTGTGGAAGTATTTTTATAATTGTGGGTCATAAATTGTAAATCGTTTGAAACACACCTTATAAATGTTTTTGACACCTCCCAATCAGATCTTACATTTGTGGAATGTTTTTGAACGTTTTATTAGCAGATTTTAGAATTATTTTTGACAGTTTTGGAAAATTTATGACATTGTTAATTATATTTACATCTGCAGAACATTGATTTTAATGTGGAACTTTTTTGACAAATATTTGTTACATTTCCTAGCTTGTGGACAATTAAGAAACGTTTTTTACAATTATTTTAACATGTTTTAAACATTGTTGTTGCATTTTAACTTTGAAGAAAACTCAAAACAGTTTTTATAATTGTAGAATATATTTTGACAATTGAAAAACATTTTTATTATTGTAGAACATTTTTTTAAAAAATTGTAAAATCATTTTTTAAATTGGAATGTCTTAGACATTTGCTGAAATTTATTTGTTTGTGGGGCATTATTGGTAAAAATTTAAAAACTATGGAACATTTTTGACAATTGTAAAACATTTTTGACAATTGTGAAACATTTTTGACAGTTGTGGAACATTTTAGACATTTACTTGCTTATAAAGTATTTTAATTACTAAATAATGTTTAAAAAGTACTAAATCAAACATACAATAAAAATATAATTTATTTGTTTGTTATTTTTTGAGTAATAATAATAAATTTTCAACACCATATGAATGTAATGAACGCGCACTTTACAACATTTATAAAATAGTTACTTCTACTTCTACACAATTATACTTAGATAGATTTAGATAGATAGATTTATTCATGTTATCAATTACAAAGAGTTGTTACATTTGTTATTACATAATACATAAAATGCCACTTGATAACTTACTTTTAAAATACAAAATCATATAATTAAATAACATACAACATCTATACAATTCGACTAAAAAAAAGTAATAACAGTTTATCTGGTTTTTGTTTTATATTTTTAGGAAATTTGTTTAAAAATTTGGCGCACTTGTTTTGAGATCTTTTCAACCTAACGGGATTTATTTTATTGTCATTTTTTGCCTTGTTAAATGATTATGATTGTCATTTCATACAGAACGTTTTAATCACCCCAAAGTAAATATTGACTTGTTAAGTTTGTTTGCAATATATTCTCCGTGTGTTATCCAGTTTAGTTTAGAGTCAATCTGAATTCCTAAAAATTTAGTTGCCGCTTTTCACTCAAATATGACGTTAATGATCTTCAACTACTTGGGTGCAGATTATAGCTATATAGTTTTTGCAACAAAATATTATGGGAAATTTAATCAAAAGCTTTACTCAGATCGAAAAAAATTCCTGTTGATATTTTGCTTTTTACAAAGCAGATACCGATATTATTAACTAATTCCATAACCATACCGTTACTTGTTGAGAGCAGTTTACAAAAACCGTATTGTTTTTTGCTAAACAGATTGTGTTTTGTAAAATAATCCGTTAACTGGCGGCTTAATACTTTTTTTTAGATTTAAAAAATAATGGGTAACAAGGAGATTGGCCTGTAATTGGTTCTATCACTTCGA
This sequence comes from Tachinus rufipes, assembly GCA_963932245.1. NCBI lineage: Eukaryota > Metazoa > Arthropoda > Insecta > Coleoptera > Staphylinidae > Tachinus > Tachinus rufipes. Next base: position 86,523,605 of record OZ010743.1, read on the forward strand.
TTGTTTTTTTTAAATACAGGTAATACCACTGCTATTTTTAGTAAATTTGGATAAACCAAATTTACTGTGAGGTCATTTATTAACTTTGTCAAGGGTACTACAATTAAATCCTTAATTGTTTTAATTACTTCTGTTGTATAGCCAAATTTGTCTTTACTTTTAGAGGATTTTAAAGAACTTATAGTATCCCTGACTTTTTTAAAAGAAACCTCAACAAACTTAAAACATGGACACAGTTAAATTATTATTATACATAAAAAATAGCGGATCTATATGTGAGGATGGCATTGTATCAATTAAAAGTTTAGCTATTTCACCAAAATACACAATTAAATCAGACGCAGATATATCATAGATATTATCACAAGTTGTAGTTTGTTTTGTATTTATCACATCCCAAATAGCTTTGTGTTGATTTGTAGAATTATCAATATAATACTTTTAAGTTCTGCTTATTTAAGTGCGTGCTTGTATTGATTCTTAGTGTCAGTTAAAAGTTTTTTGTTTTCAGAGCTTTTGGATTATTGATACACGTCATTTATTAAATTAAGAGAATTTCTCATATTCCTGAGATTTTAGTTAAACCAGTTTAGTTGGTCATTGGTTTTATTACTTTTCATTCTACTTTCCAAAAATGCTCTATTAAAGCAATCAAACAAAGCATTATGAAAATTGTTAAAACTGCATTCACAGTTATCAGAATAGATAGATCGCCAGCCAACATGTTCAATTAGGTTGTAGAAATTAAATTTATCGCGAGTTGTTATAGGACGATGCATTGAAGATATAACGTTTTTACGTGTAGTATTTTTAATACTAATATATATTATATACACTGCGCGACAAAAGTCTGGGTTCACTAACAATTTTTCCGATTTTTCGTACAGAATTTTTTTTATCCAGCTAAAACAAAATGTTAATGCTTATTTATCAAAAAACAAGTTTAATGACGTAGTCGCCAAATGCATAGCCGTACAATTTTTAATATAGTGCATGTTTTCCTTCTAACGTGCCTTATTCAGATTTTTGAGATTTGGTTAACAATTAAGTAGGTGTTGTCAGGGATTTGTTTATCATGCTTCAAATGTTGCTGGCAAGTGTCAGTGTGTGCTGAAATTTAGTTTTGTGATCAAAATGCCGATATCTCCAGTAAGATGTGCACGGATAATTGCCCACATTGAAGAAGGACATAGCCAGAGAGAAGCAGGCCGTAGGTATGGAGTTTCTCAAAACGGGGTCCGAAGGATTTGGCAGAGGTATGAGGAAGATGGTCTACTAACAGCCAGAGCACGGTCAGGAAGACCAAGAAAAACTAATGCTCAAGATGACCGATTTATGTTGTTACAATCTTTGAGAAATCGCACTGAAACTGCAACAATTACAGCTAATGAGCTTGCTGCAGTCAGAAATGTTCAAATATCGGCACGTACAGTTCAGCGACGACTTCGAGAAAATAATCTAAAGTCTTATCGGGCTGCCACTGGTCCAAAACTTACGGTTCGTCACAAACAAAACCGACTGAATTTTGCTAGAACTTATCAGAACTGGGGGGCTGCCGAGTGGCGACATGTCTTATGGACTGATGAATCCCGTTTTACGTTGGATGCTCCAGACGGTCGTACACGGGTATGGAGGAGACCAGGAGAACGATACGCAGCATGTACCATGGCTCCTAGATCCAATTTTTTCGGAGGCTCTGTAATGGGATGGGGAGGGATTTCTGTCGAGGCTCGTACAGAACTACATATTTGTGATAGAGCAGCCCTTAACGCAGATAGGTACATTAGGGATATTGTAGAGGAACATGTTGTACCATACAGTCACTTTATTGGAGAAAACTTTCAATTAATGCAGGATAATGCTCGCCCACATGTGGCGAACATTACCCTCCAATATTTTAACGAAGTCGGAATTAGGTGTTTGGATTGGCCTGCTTGTTCACCAGATCTGAACCCTTATTGAGCACGTGTGGGACCAACTGGGAAGAGCCATTCGAGCTCGCCCTGATCGCCCTCGGACCTTAAGAGACCTTGCAGCATGTTTGGTTGAAGAGTGGGACAGACTGCCGCAAGAAAACATTGCAACGTTGATTAACAGCATGTCTAGACGTCTGGACTGTGTTATTAGGGCTCGTGGTGGAAACACCAGATATTGAAAGTTTCGTTCGTACCCATAGTTCCTGTTTTTCACTTTTTTTTATAAACACTATATTTCTTTAGTATCCTAAAATGTAAGTAAATAAAGATTAATTATTAATTTATCACCAAAGGTGGTTTTTCATTTTTGTTTTTTGATAAACAAACATTAACATTTTGGTTTATTTGAAAAAAAAAAAATAGGACGAAAAATCGGAAAAATTGTTAGTGAACCCAGACTTTTGTCGCGGAGTGTATATATATAAATATACATATATATATATATATATATATATATATATATATATATATATATATATATATATATTGCTGTAACAATATGGTGAATCTTGAAGTCAGTATCTTCTAAGTTAGAGAAAATGTTGTCTAGACAATTATGAATCTTGTATTAAAAAAACATTTTTTTTTATCCAAAACTCGTCATTAGATCGCAGAGTGTAGTAGCTTGTGGATCATTACGATTAAATTTTACATTATATATACATCTACTTTAGTCAACACACGGTTTAAAATAGTCAAAAACACATTAAAATTTCCCGGTGGGGAATGGTACACATTCAAAATGATTAAATTGTGTTCAGTGAGATGAACATGGTCTTCATTACAGTTTACAAGTGCCATCACTCTTCCCGAATTTACTTCAAGAAAAGTGAGATGCCACTTGTAATTTATTTATTACTAAAGCATTAGATTCAGACTTTGTTAGATGATGCTCTGACAAACTAATTTGTTTCTAACGAATTGAATGTTAAGAAAGAAAATATTTATTACATGACTTGCTTTAAATTGATTATGGCAAGCAATTACGGGTACTTGTTTTAAAATTTTCTTGTTCTTGATTGATTTCTTGAGGTTTGTCCTTGAGTGAATTTTTTTTAGTTTTAATGTTTTGTGGTCAATTCTTCGAATCGGAAACAGCACTTAAGTCGATACTATTAACTCCAATCTTGTAGCAATTGTTTGCAAATTTTGTATTCATTTTAACAAATTGTCGTGACTTATCACAGATTTAATGTATTTTTTGATGTCCATTTCTGTGTTTGTGGAGTTTATTTCCAATAAAAAGCCATTGCTTGCTTTCCACGGCCTTAATTGTATTTATTGCAATATTTTGTTGATTGTTGCTGTATATTGCGCTTATTTATAACTTTTTCTAGGGCAACTCTATATTATTTACATTGTTATCAGCATCACATTTATTGGATTTATTTTCAGTTTTATTATTTATATTTATCTTTTCGACTTTAGCAGAAGAAATTGATAAGTTCACATTTGTCGTTTTTGCTGGAGTGGTTTTATTTTCTCTGTTTGCAATATCATTGATCTCGACAATATTTTTTTCTTTGCGATCTGGAAATTTTACATTAGCAACTCTATTGTTTCTTTTAGATATTTAATAAATTCATCTTTTTCTTTGTCTGAAGGTTCATCTTTGTTCTCACTTCTCTCTTATACGGCATTTGGATTATTTAGATCTTTATTAACTATTAATAGGCCACTTTCACACTTTTTCACATGTCTGTTACTCGTAAAGCACTTCAGGTGAAACTTTTTTAAGCACTTTGCACACTTAGCTGCGTCTTTTACACGGACCGAGTATGTAGCGCACTTTCTATTCGACGTAATCTTGAGAAGGTAAGATTGGTAAAGCGAATAAGTCTTGTGCCTTTTTCTAATATTTTGTTACTCAACGATGTAGTTATACTTTGCTTAGTTTTGAGAATTTGATAGTAATATTTATTCTGTGTGGTCATGAATAGTATTGGATATTATTGTTTTTTGTCAATGAAGATAGAGGATTAAAGCAGTATTAATTACTTATTTGCTATAAAGTTTTTTTACTCACTGGAGAAAAGTATAATTTTTTTTATAAAAATTTGTTTTTGTTTTAATTTTCTGTGACGTCTATTCAGCACATTATGGACGTTTGTATTTCTAATGCCTCTTAGATACTTTATTTTTCATTTCTATCAACATGTAGTATAGCAGGATACGGTGTTCTAATAAGAAGTACAGAACGTTTTGTTTTGTGATGTAATTTTTACAGAGGTCTAATTGGAATAAATTTGTTTTTAAATCACGTTATTGAATCAGCTACATTTCCATGTTTTCATATATTTTTTAACGGGTCTTGAACCAATATGTTGCGTTGGCCGAATTTATATGACCAAAATGTTTATCAATGTAACGATATTCATTGCGCAAAATTGACCAATCGCTTAAAGTATTTTAACTTCTTGAGCAAATGCTTGATTTTTTCAGAAAAGCTTTGCTGTATTCTTTATATGTTATATCTTATGTTAACAGAAGTCTCTTTTCCTAAAATCTGGAAAGTAGCGAGAATTACGCTCATTTTTAAATCAGAAAATAAACAAAATGTTAAAAATTATTGCCCCATATTAATACTAAATAATTTTTCTAAGGTTTTTAAATCCATTTTAGCTAATAAAATTTACTACCATGTTGAGTCTAAGATATCTACAAAACAGCACGGTTTTATGAAAAAACGATCTACCTCGGCAAATCTTCTAAACTTTACAGAATATATATATATATATATATATATATCAGCAACTTGATTGGCGTCTTCAGGTTGATGTAATATATACCGATTTTTGTAAAGCGATTGACTCTATAGACCATGAAATACTCATTTCAAAGTTACATTGCTGGGGCTTTAGTTTAGTTAGCTTAGTACATAATTACTTATCAGACAGATCTCAATACGTTGAGAATAATGGTTACCGGTCTGAAGCATTTTGCCCTTTTAGTGAAGTTCCTCAGGGGCAAATCTGGGACCTCTATTATTTTTGTTATTTGTGAATGATATAGCAACCAATATCTTTTTTCAAGTTCTTATATACGCAGATGATATTTAGATCTATTAATACTACAAATGATTGTTTGGCTCTACATGAAGAATTGCGGCATATTCAGCAATGGAGCAAAATTAACTGTCTTAAACTTAATATTAGTAAATGTAAATGTATGTCTTTTCATCGTAAGCTACAACTTATTCTTTATGATTATGTTTTAGATAGCGTCAGTTTAGAACGAATCGCAGTTATTATTATGTAAGGCACACATGTTTCTTTGAATAAAACATTTTAATTGCATTAGTAAGACTGCTGTAATCCAAAGATTGTACAAATCATACGTTAGATCAAAGTTAGAATACGGTGCAGTAGTTTGGTTTCCATCGTATGCTGTTCACATACATAAACTTAAAAGGGTTCAAAAACATTTTATGAGATATCTTTATTATAAAATCAATGGGTGTTATCCAGTTGAATCTGTGACGTATAATGACATGTTTTTAATGTTTAATGCAAAATCTATAACAACAAGGCAAAATGTTCTTATACTTAAACATTGATGATCCTAATTTGTTGACATTAATTAATATCTACGTGCCCCGAATTACAAGTAGAACCGCAGTAACATTTTTTGTTAACCGTTGCAACACCACTCATCACTATAATTTGCCGATTAATTCAATGTGTAGACTTTATGCTAGTGTTCAATATTGCATTGATTCGTTTAATTGTAGCCAGTCTGCACTTGTAAAGACAATTTCTGAATTACTGTAAATTGTCATTTTTTTTTCTTTTGAATTATTATTTTATTGTTATATTGTTATAATGTTAGTTCTCCAAATTTGACTACATTTTTTTTTTCTTTCTATTTGTATAGAGTGCGTACTATATGTATGTTATATATCTATTAATTTGTCATTTATTATTTAATCTTTAATATATTGTTATACATTTTCCCTGTTATTAATATGTATGTACTGTTGGGAAATAAACTTACTATTAATATTATTATTATTATTATTGTTATATCCTAGAAGCAGAAACTTTATGACAAAAATATATATTTTATGTAGATTGAGAACTAGTTTGCTTGCGGTTATAACTTAAAACATTGGTTTCATGTTTTCACTGTAATTTGATTGTTGTTTATTTGAAAATTATCTATATTTTTGTAACAATAAGCTTTAGGTTCTAAATCAAATTAAACGATGGATGATTAATTATTTTTTATATTTAGAGAAAAGTAATAATTTTTAATACAACATAGATCTTATTAGAAATATTTTCTAATAATAAGAATATATCAGATATAATAAAATCAATCATAATTTAGAAGAATTTGAAATCTTTGTCGGCACTTTCAAAGAAACATTTAAAAATGAGATATGCGGCTTTCTCTTTGCTAAGACCATCATCTAATTTTGTACATTTGTGAACGATTTCAGTACCTTTGTCGTGATCAATGGTAGAAGGCAATTTTTGAATCATAACATCTTTATGGATAGTACCATCATCATCTTGGATTCCAACTTTATGTAGACAACAGTGGAAATACTTTCCTAATGTTTGATCTTCAACAAATTCTCTTTTGCGTGCTTTTAGAATCAAATCTTTATTCACTCCGGTCAAGTTAATGCAATCTTCGGATATTGTTTTCAATTTTGTTTTGAGTTCATCATGTTCAGTTGCCTACAGTTAAAAAAATAACATTGTAATTTCAATAATGTATTATAAATATGTATTTAGTTAATAAATATTTTATTTGTAATCTTATATAATATTATTTCTTAAGCATTGAATTACTTTTTGCCACAATTCTAAATTATTCTTACATCACCGTATTTTAACTTACTTAATAGATTGTCCTATTTGTAAAATAGCAAGTAGTCTAAAGCTTTGATTGATAAATTTACTAAGATACACAACTTGGTATAAAATACAATTTACGAGATATAGATATGGCACTGACACAAAAATTTATAAATCAATTACGTAAATTATTTTACAATTGCAATTATATTTTTATAAACAATGCAGATTGAATAAGTAAAATATAAATAATAATTGTAAAATAAATGCTATTCACTTTCATTAAAAATAAGATTAATATTTTAATTAAAAAAGAACAAATATTTGTGAGGTAAGATATAAAATTTATTGACAGTTTAAAGCACGCAGATTAATTTGATTTATTAGCAATAACATTTATTGCATCAATTGAATAATGATTTAAAAACTAAAATAATAAAAAGCATAAGACTTATTTAAAAAAATTTAGTGTACATATTTGATTAAAAATATATTGTGTTAATCTTACTTGAGACTCAATTGCCAACAGAGCAAAGATGAAAACTGCGAGGAACTTCATGATGACTTACTAGCATACTAAATTTATGTTTGTTAACCACCTATATATATATTGGTAAAATAAGTGATAAATATATTTAAAAAATTAATGCAAAGTTCATAAAATCATGTTTACGAAGACTAATTAAACTTTATTTACATCTTACGATAAATAATTGCAACGCAATTGTGTTTTGTGTAAATAATTTTGTAATTAGTGTTTTGTTTATTATAATAATATTAATTAGTTAATTTCACAGTAGTGGTTTTTTGTAGAACTAATCAATATTTAACGAATTGAAACTAGTTATGCTTAACTATTTAACTTTTTTTTTAAAATACTTTATATATAGAAGGTGACTATACACATTTAAATATCATTTTTCGGATTCTTATTGTAGTTATTATGAACGCAGTTGTGTGAAAAATTAACACATACAATTTATCAAAAAATAACACGTAGAAAACCAATTTATAGCTTAGCATGTTCACAAACAATGTATTTATTCAAATACAACAAAGTTGTTCAAGAAACTAATTTGTTAAAAAAATTAATTATTTTGTCATAAAACTAATGCGTAAAATTCTTGTACTGATGTGCATAAATTTTTTTATTAAAACTTGCACAGAAAATCAATTTATTTCTTAAGTTTTTGAATATTAAAAACAAGTTTATTGTATAAAACACCAATTTAGTGCATGAAGTTTGTCAAATCTTATTTTATTATATGGGCGATTCCATTTCAAACGGACCAGAGCAGCGAGGAAGTGTCGAGAAACTTGCTTTAGTATTTTTATTTTGTTTCTATAACTTATTAGTAGCGTTGATTGATAAATTTAGTATATTTGTCAATCAACGTTAGTAGTCTATTTATCAGTTTATGAGAATATAAAAGTCTTAAAAAGAAATTCTATACATTTTTTGTTATTTTGTTGTTTTCAACTTTGACTTTGAAAATTCAATTTTTTTAATTTAAAATCACTATTTTAACGCAAAAAAAATTTAAGTGGTGAAATCGATCACAAATTTTCCGTCAATGCAATTCTACCGTCATTTGTCATTTTGAGGCTACACTTTCTTCAAACTCCGCAAAACCCAAAAAAACGCCATTTTGATTTTAGTGGTTTAGGCAAAAAGGAGATTTTTTTAATTTTTTTTAACCGCCAAAGTTGACGTATTTTGAATATTTTAAAACTCGAAAAATCTGCAAAAGTAGGCCTATTCTTCAACATAAACTCTTACAAATACACTAGCCGCGCTTAGAGAAACAACACACCAAATACTGTTAAAAAAATTAATTTTTTAGACAATTCTACATAGTAAAAAGTCAGTGTAGTGCTCATCGGTAGTAGAAAAGTTTATCTAATTTTTTTTTTATATTTATTAAAGTATTATAAACACACCACACCCTAGTATAAAACTTTTTTTATGTCATATTTTGATAAGCGCCAGGCGGATTTATGTTTGAATGCCAAAAATAATAATATTCTCAAATTTTGGCGCCGATAGATCGAGCCTAAATTTGTGCCGCAAGCGCAAAAACTTCTGAGAAAATCAGAGAAAATTGGTTCAAGCGACAAAATATGCTTAAGTTAAATTTTTGAAATATTAAGTTTATTTCAAAAATTTGACATAAAAAAGTCTAATCTTTTAAAAAAAATTAAAAAAAATATTTTTAAGTAAAGAAAAAATGTTGTAAATTCTATATGTGTATTTGTAAGAGTTTGTGTTAAAAAATAGGTCTATTACACAAAACAAATTTATATTTTAACTAATTTACGTAAAAATACGTCAACTTTGGCGGTTAAAAAAAATCTAAAAAATGCTTTTTTTTGCACAGTTCACTGAGAACAAAAAATTAATTTTATAGCATTTGCGCCTTATAGACAGAGTATAGACTTGAAATGGAGCCCGATTTGGGTTCTACGGAAAATTACTGATTGATTTCACTAGTAAAATTTTTTTTTTAGTTAAAATTGTAATTTTTTAAAATCAAATTTAAATAAAGACAAAATTTGTGGAATTTTTTTAAGAGTTTTATATCCGTATGAACTGATTAAAATAATAATAATAATAATAATAATACTCTTTATTTTTTACATATGTACAACATCACAACAACAAACAGATTACAATGGGTACCTAGTGTATAAAATAGTGTCAGAAAAGCATTAATAAACAAAAATAGACTTTAAAATTTGTTATTGAGAAAATCTTCTATACAATAAGGTTCTAAATTAATTAATATGAGTGACAGTTTTCTTTTGCACGCCATAATGTTACCTTCAGATTTTAATTCAGGTGGTAGATGATTAAAAAACCGAATGCTGGTATAGTAAACGCTTTTTTCAGTACTGGTTAGCCTATGAATCTCAAACATTAGATCGGTTTTGTGCCTTGTGTTATAAGAATGAGAAATTTGATTTTTCGTATACTTATGTTTATTTTTGAGCAGAAAAAGGACGCAGTCTAAAATATATATTGCAGGAGCAGTAAGTAAATTATTTTTTCTAAAATGAGATTTGCATGATTCATTTGGTTTGAAACCAAGAATGATTCTAAGTGCTTGCTTTTGTAGAATGAATATTTTTTGTAAGTTTGGCATGTTTCCCCAGAATACAATGCCATATCGAAAAATGGAGACAAAATTTGCAGTGTACGCCATTCTCAGTACTTCAAATGTCAAATTTTGTTTTAATACTCTTAATTGGTAGCATATTTTGCAAAGTTTGGTTGACATATACTTTACATGCTCGGTCCACTTTAGTTTGTCATCTATTTGTATACCTAAAAATTTTGTACACTTTTGAAATTTTACCTCATTTCCATCCAGTTTAATACTAACTGGGGTATCAGTATTTTCATTAGTTTTAAAAAGAATGCAGTTAGTTTTGTTCACATTTAATACCAATTGGTTGTTAAAAAACCATTTCTTTATTAGTACTATAAGCCTTGAGCTACTATCGGCTAGATCAACAAAATTAGGCTCGGAGATTAAGAGATTTGTGTCATCAGCGTAACTTATGATATTATGATTAGACTCTTGTGTTATTTTGAAAATGTCATTTATATAGATATTAAAAAGTAATGGGCCCAGAACACTTCCTTGTGGCACCCCCAGATAAACTTCTAATGGTTCCGACAACACTTTACCATTAATTCCGTTAAGAACTACCATCTGACTTCTATTGTGAAGATATGAGGCAAACCATTTGTACGCCGTTCCGCGAATTCCATATTTATGCATTTTTGACAGTAATATTTTATGATTAATGCTGTCGAATGCCTTAGAGAGATCTAAGAATACGCCACAAGGAAGTACTCCTTTTTTTAAAGCTTTTAACACTAGCTGATTAAATTCAAAAAGAGCTGTATCAGTATTTTTCTTTTTGATAAAACCATGCTGTGATGTTGACAATAAGTTAAATTTTGTGAAAAAATCTGTTAATCTAACAGCCATAATTGTCTCAATGATTTTAGAGAAACATGACAATAGACTAACCGGTCTATAGTTGTTAAAATCTAGAGTATCTCCAGATTTGTAGATTGGCTTTACAATGGCTGATTTTAAACAAGAAGGAAATATTCCTTTTTGCAATGACTCGTTTATTAAATATTCGACAGGTCCAATAATACTATATATACATTTTTTTAGAATAAACATAGGTATATTATCTAAGCCAGTACTTCGTTTGCCATCCATTTGGTTAACTGTGTTTAAAATTTCCTGTTGAGTGGCAGGGGATATAAACATGGTATATGGGTTGGTCTCTATATTATTGATGCAGTTGTTTATATTAATGTCACAACTTGAAGTATTCGAATACGTGTCGTTTAATAAGTTAGCTGCTGCGTTTATAAAAAAGTTATTTAAATTGTTAGACTCATTTATTGGATTCTCACTGATAGATTTATTCTTATTTTTTGCACCCGTTAATTCTTTAACCATCTGCCACGCCGTTTTAGTTTTATTATGGGAATTACTTATTCTATTATTATAATATAGTTTTCTACTTGATTCTAGAAGACGGTGATATTTTTGTTTTAGGTATTTTAATACTGGTCCATATTCAGGATTATAAGTACAAATTGTGCAATATAACTGTATTTTTTGTTTACAATCGATTAATTCAGGAGTTGGTATTATCTTAAGTCGTTTACTAGAATTAAGTAATTTTTTCTCAGGAAAAGCTAAAAGACTACTACTAAGTTATAGAAACGGAAAAAAATACTAAAGCAGTTTTTTTATGCACCCTTCCCCTCTGCTCTAGTCAGTTTGAAATAAAATTGCCCATAAAAAAAAAAATATTTATAAAATTCTTTGTTGCATAAAAATATTAAAAACCGCATAGAAATTTTTTTAGAAAAAATTGTAAATAAAAAGCATTCACATTGCACATCAAATATAATTACAACATAAAATCTATGAAAAATTGCGTAAACACTAGCAAATCGGGCTCCGATTGGCCTCTTTTTTTGAATGATCACTTGGCTACTAAAGACCATCAAGACGGGAATCTTCTGGACCGAGAAGGACGGCAAAACTTGAATTTGGGCTCCGAATCGCGATTCAGTCTTGCGACCGCAAGACACGGGTGCGTGTTATTAAGATACTTGTTATTTTTGCAGTTAATATTCAATGCTTTGATGACGGACACTTGGTGGGTAGCACGATAACGGACGAGTAGTTTGAACTGGGGCTTACGTTCACCCATCTAAGTGTTTGTCATCAAGAGATTGAAAGTTATTTTTCAGTACAAGCGTCGTAGCAAAAGTAACTATGCGAGAGGAGGTGATGGTAGTACCAATATATTGATGACAAACACTTGGGTGGGTGGTTTATAGTTATTATTGAGTAGTTAAAACTACCCACGTTTTACGATTTTTGTTTTAATAGTAAACAATGGTCTTTTTTGAGAGGTTTTGAACAAAATAAAACCCATGAAATGACTAGTAGTCCAGTCAAATATGCTCAAATATTGATCTCACCTCTAAAAAATTTCAAAAGTTTGTACACTGATTTATAGGTATCTAATGAAGAATATACTAAAAGTCCTGACAAATATGACACGAGCTTTAGCTGTAATGATCGAAAACAGGGCAATGTTTTTGGTTTTTTGATAATATCTCAAGAACTGTAGGTAGTAAGTAAAAGTTGACTATATACATAATGAAAGCTGATAAAAATAATAATGATCATATACATTTTTTGTATTCACTGAGTTATAGGGCGCTAAAGAATACAAAAAAAAGTTTTTTGTATTGTTACGAGCCAAGAAACCGGTCTTTTTTGTTTGGTTCTCCGTTCATTTTGACAGTCTTCTTTTTTTTCTCCAACTACTTGCCCTTCTTTTCACATAGCGTTTACGATACGCGTGACATACGCGTCAAATTGTAGTGTTAGTGTGGTCTCTCTTTTACCTTCTTTGTTCATGGAGAAAGGTGGTAATTAACCCTTTAACGATGTTTCTAAAGATAACTATCAACATGCAAAGTAATAAGAACTTAAACATCTACTTATAACATAAGCTTGCTCTTTACCTTTTATCTTTATTTGAGAAAACTGGAATGCTGAAAACAAAGAAATCCGCCTTATACGATACTTTTCCTGTACTACAAGAAACAGCCAATCTTTTCGATTTTGACATCGTTTTGGATGGAGGATCACTGTTATACAAGGTGGTATGGCCCAAAAATCCTCAAACTCAACAATTTGCCAATGTTATGTCGCCTATGTTCTCAAGTATTATGCTGGCAAGAGCTGTACCGTTGCGTTTGATAGCTATTCAGCGGCAAAATCCAGTACGTAGACAGCTAAATAGAGCCAAAGTATAAGCTAAAGAGGTCAGTTGACATAAACTTTGAACACAAAACACAAATCACAGTCAAATAGGATGGTTTTCTTTCTAATGTACCCAATAAATCCAGACTTATTTCATTTCTCTTAACTGCTATTCACAACCATGGAATTAAAACAACAAAAAAATCTAGTATCACTGGTAAATTGATTATCCGCACAGGAGTCATAAAATCCTAAACTAGTGACAAAGTAGCAATAGTTGGAAAAGATGTTGATCTTATTGTCTTTCTTATCGCTTTAACCCCATCTGAAAGACATATAATATTTGTTAAACCGAGCCACGGCAGAGTAAAAAGAAGGTATATTTGAGTTAGCAATGATGCAAACTATGGGAATAAAAACTGCATACTTCTTGTGCATGCATTCAGCAGATGTGATACGACTTTCGCTGCATATCGAAAATGAAAACTTGTCTGTTTCAATTTGTTTAAGAAGCATGCTACACCGCAAAGTATTACTGATGTAATTAAGCTGAAGCTGGAAACAAAATATTCCTAGCATGGTACAATGCACCTCACAAGCAAACTTCCCTTAACATGCATTGTTACAAAGCTTTTACCAAATTAGTTTTGAATGCTAAACCAGACCTTTCTGCGCTGTCGCCCACAAAAGAAACAGCAATGCAGCATGCTTTTTGTGTATACCACCAATTCTAAGATGGGTTAGGAAATGAACTTCTTCCACGGTTGAAAGTTACTGGTTGATCCCAGTAACTACAGAAGACGCAGCAGAACCTAAAACAGTTCTTAATCTTATTTCTCGTAAATGTATAACCCCCCTCTCACAATGATCCAACGTATCCAAAAGTGTAGGCAAAACATTGTCAAATATTGATTTACAAGTATCTAACAAATGATGATAAAAAGTACACTTTTTTTTTTGCTTTGGCATCTTCAATAAATTACATATTGTGCCGTGCTAAAAAAACGCAATCATTAGTGATCTATAACTCTGTAACTGCAAAGATTACTAGAAAAATGTGTACGATTATTTTTTTTTTTTTTAATTTTATTAGTTTTCATTGTGTATATAGTTTACTTTTACCTCCAACCTACAGTTCTCGAGGAATTCACAAAAAACCGAAAAAAATGCCCTGTTTTTTGTGATTGTCGCTAGAGCTCGTGTCATATTTGTTAGGACTTTTAGTATATTTTTCACTAGGTATCTATAAATCAGTATACAAAGTTTTAAAACTTTTGGATTTTTTTAGAGGTGATAAGCTACTTTGACTGGACTATAGGTGACTGGTCTAAAGAATATATGGACGACCTTAATAGCAAAATATGCTACTTTAAGACTACATTTAAAAACAGTTGGATAAATGTAGGAAAATCAAAATTTAGATTTGTTATAAAATATAACAATTTGTTTGAAATGTGAATCCCGTTTACACTCAACGCACAGTTACTTTTATAAGTAAAAGCCTTAGCCTTACTAGTAGATGCTAGGTTGTCGAGGCAACAAAAAAAACAAAAAAAGTATTTAAAAGATGGCCGACGCATATAGAAAGTCTCTGTGTAAAGAGCTACATAAACTAAAAAAAGACGACTTAGTCGATTTAATAGTGTATAACAAAGTGCCAGTACAAATTACCAATCAAGATGTGCTGCAAGAATTAAACCAATTCTTCAAGAAAGTAATGTGCAATGATGACCACGAAGAAAATGCCTTCAAAGATGCATCAGATTTCTTAGAAAATGGCGAATTGGAAAGCAATTTAAACAACAACAATCAAAGTGGATTATACATAGAAATAAAACATTTAAAGCAGCATGTAAGTAATATTACTAAATTAAATGATCATCTAGAACTAAGAATTAAAGATCAATCTGAAATCATATCATTATTAAAATCTAATAACAAGCTTGATTCATCTAAAACAGATAAAGATGTAATATGTACCAATACGCCATCTACTAGCAAAAATACATATTTAAATGTTGTTAATAAAGAAAACATTGAAAACAAATACAACAAAAAAGACAATAATAAATATATTGAAAAATCGTCGATTGAAGTAAAAAAATTATCGGTACCTAGTAAAAATAAATTTTCTACAACGATTGTAAAAGAGGCCAAACACAAATAAATAAACCTAATAGAAACAATAGAGAGAAATTCACAACATTGAAATTTGATAAACCCATTATAGGTACTAATGATAAAGTTAGTGGCATACAATCTGTTCCAAAACTAGGATATTTACATGTGTTTAGATTAAATCCATCTACTACTTCAGCTTCCCTATTACTTTATTTAAAATCGACAGCACCAAAAATACAATTTACAAGTGAAGACTTAAATATTAACGAAAAAACCGCATCTTTTAAGGTTGCATTTCCAATTAACCATATTGATGAAGTGTATAATCCTGCAATATGGCCAAAAGGAAGTGCATTTAGAAGATTTATTTTTAAAAAACGCAATGAAAATTTTTGGAAAACTTCTCATGTGGAACCAGACAAATAATTCCTAATAAACTAAAACTACAAAAAACAACTACTCAATTATCAAAATTTGATTATGACTTATGTGTATTTCATGCCAATATACAAGGCATTGCTAATAAACTGCAATTTACGGAAGCAATATTTGCTACTAATAATTTGTCACCAGATTTTTTATGCGTAAGTGAGCACTACATGAAGGAACTACAGGCTAGTGTAACAACTTTTAATGGCTATAAGATTCTTTCAGCTTATTGCCGCACATCACATATTCATGGCGGCGCAGCAATTTATGCTAAAACCGAATTATTAGAATACTGTTCAGAGATAAAATCAATAAAATCGTATACAAGTGAAATGTGTTGCGAAGCAGTAGGTGTTTCAATGTTTAATAACTTATGTGTTGTTAGTGTTTATCGCCCACCCTCGGGTAATTTTAATATGTTTGTAAAATCATTGACAAATATACTCAATGATGTTGTATTAAAGTTTAAATTTATTATTTTAGTAGAAGATCTTAATGTTGATGGATTGAAAAACAATTTTTATTCTAAAAGCTTAAATGATGTTTTTATTTCATATGATCTTACATCTTTAGTGAATGTCCCTACACGTATTGATAGGCGCGCAGGCTTTAACTCCGCTACTCAATTAGATTATATTGTAACAAACATTAAATCAAATTATAAAGCAGAAGTAATTGAACTATGCTTGTCTGATCATATGAGTCAGTTATTTTATTGTAATATTAAACATAATGGTATAACACCTTCAAACACATCAATAACCAGGAAAAGAAATTTTAATCTCTCCAACATATCACTTTTTGAAAATACTTTTTTACATTATTATGATTCTATTTATAAAACTAATTATATTAAGAATGAAAATATTAATCAAATTTATAACCATTTTTGGAGCTATTTTAAGTGGTGTTTGGATCTGACATGTCCTATACAAACAACCAAAATAAAACAGAATCAATCATCAAAACTTAATTATAATGATAAACGTGATCTTGATCAATTAAAATTTCTTAACTGGCTACAAAAACAAAGTGGTTCTATAGTTTTGAAAAATTCGTACATTGAGCATAAGCATGCAATAATGCAAAATACAATTCAACACAAAAAAATGTTTAACTCTAATATAATAGCAAATTCACATAACAAAATCAAGTCTATATGGAATGTTATAAATAACAGAACTGGTAAGCAAGTGACACGTGAAAATCATATTGTACTTGCAGATGCACAGCAAAATATTATATCTGACAGCTCCAGAGTATGTAATATGCTTGCAGAACATTTTGCAACCACAATAAAAACTAAACTACAGCAACACTTTGGCAACAATCTGTCCACGGACTGTACGTATTCTTATGTAGCTAAGCAATCTATGTTTGTAACAGCAGTAACTAGAAACGAAGTGATAGCAATAATAAACACACTGCCAAATAAAAGCTCAACTGGACCTGATAAAATTCCCGTAAAACTAATCAAACACTGTAAATTTGCTTTATCCGAAAGTATTACTGATATAATTAATAAGTGTTTTATGCTTGGTGAATTTCCAGACATGTTGAAAGTAGGAAATGTAGTTCCACTTTTTAAGAAAGGGGATTCAACATCAGTCCATAACTATAGACCAATCACACTGTTGAGTTGGATTTCTAAAATTATTGAGAGAGCACTTGTCACAAGATTACATGACTATCTTTCTAAATTTAATATATTATCAAATTCTCAACATGGTTTTAGGCCAGGGAGATCCACAGAAACTGCTTTTTTTAGTATGGTACAATCTATTCATATTGGTTTAGATAAAGGTAGACATGTTGTAATGATTTCTTTTGATTTGTCTTGCGCTTTTGATTGCGTAAACACTAAATTCATGCAATATAAGCTAGATAAAATTGGAATACGAGGGCCTATAAATGACTTTATTGTTAGTTTTATGTCAAGTAGGAAAATTCAAGTTTGTGTTAAACAGAAAACATCTGCAGTTCAACATCTTAATGTAGGAGTAGGTCAAGGAGCAGTATTAAGTTCGCTTCTTTTTCTTATTTTTGCTAACGATTTGCCAAAGTTTATTAAAGATGGAGAAGTTTTTATGTATGCTGATGACACCACAATTCTTGTTGAGAGTAACACAATGCTTGAGTTAAATAAAAAAATTGAATCTGTAGTAAATGACTTCTCAAACTGGTGCAAGAGAAATCAATTAATGATTAATACAACTAAGACAACCAGCATACTTTTTTGTAAAAATCAAGAAAACCTTTTAAACACTGAAATTGGATTAACGAACTCGACTAAATTGCTAGGCGTGACAATTGATTCACAGTTGCAATGGAGCACTCATATCGATTCAGTGTGCTCAAAACTTGGTAAAGCCACATTTGCCATATTAAATTTAAAGAAAGAACTTGTCACTGAGCAACTTATGACGGTATATTAACAGTAATTAAGTATAATATCCAAGTTTGGGGACAAGCCGTTGATGTGCAGAGAGTGTTTATTATGCAAAAACGAATTGTTAGGGTCATTTATAACATTCCATATAGAGAAACTTGCCGTGATACATTTCGTAGCAAAAATATTCTAACTGTTTGTTCTATATACATTTATAGTATATTACTAAACATTTTTCAAAACAGAAAAGTACTAAACGTTGATAAAGAAAACCATGATCATAATACTAGGAATGCTAAACAGATTTATATTCCACATTATAATTCATCTAGGTACAAAAAATCTCCTACTTGTGCAGGTAGCTATATTTATAACAATCTGCCAGATACAATTAAAAATATTAAAAATTATAATCAATTCAAAAACAGCATTAAAAAGTATTTAATTGATAAAACATATTACTCAATGGACGAATTTTATAATAGTTCATAAACTATCTAGAAATTTATGTATGTAATTTTTATAATAATAATTATTTTTTTTTTTTTTATTATATATATATATATATTTTTATACTGACATATCAAACATTGTTCTAATGTATTTATTTGATGCAATAAAATATTATTATTATTATTATTATTATTAATGAATTAAAAAAAAAAACATTAAACAATTCTAAAAGATTTCCGTTTTATAACACCATATTAATCATAATAGAAAAAATGATACAAATAAAGAATTTATTAAAATAAGTCTGACTTTGGCAGAAGTGCAATTACAAGCTATTTTACACTTTGCAACCTTGGCTGTATAAGACACTTTTATAGCATTATTAAGCAACAAAGAATTTAAAAAGCTATGTTTAGTATTAAAGGGGGTTTTGATGGCAGCTCAGGTCATAATTTGTAACATGCGTTTTATGGATGCAAAGCCAGTGATGTATTTGTAACATCTATAGTACCTGTTTGTCTAATACAACGGTACCCAAAGTACGAATATACTTAAAATCAGCAACTTTACCTGTTTTATTTTATAGTATAAAATAAAACAGTTAGTTATACAATTTATATACATAATGTGAAATTAAAAAAAAAGTTAAAAATAAAAACAATTGCGTTTTAGAATTCAAATATTTTTTTTCATCTAATATTTTAATTACCATTAGCATCACAGCATCATTAACTACTCTGTTGTTGTATTTTTAAACAAAAAAGACTACAAAGAGTTAAGTTTATAGAATTCTCAGCATGCCATGCGGTGTACACTCCGCATGGCATGCTGAGAATTCAGTCTATTTCTATATTTATTAACAGTTCTGCTTTACAAAAATAAGTAGTTGGAAATAGCTGCGAGGGTTTTTAGATAGTTTTTTTTAACTTTTGTGTGCTGTGACGTAGCCAAGATTTTTGGGCAGCACCGCAAAATATTAAAAAGGCCAAGTTACAGTTTTAGAAAAAAGCGTGCACAATTTTGTCCTTTTTTGTCTGGTCATAAATTATTGAGAAGTACAAAACTCTATTTACAAAACTCAGAAATTAACTAACTAATTAATAATAATAATACTTTATTCACGGTATATACAAAAACCATTTACATCTACATCATTATATACATAAATAACGATGAATTACAAACAATATTACAATTACACAAAAATATATAAAAGAATATTGAAAAATAAAAGCATGGAAAAAAGTATACATAAATAAAAACAAAATATAAAATTATTCATCAACACATTTTAAATGACACTTAAAACTACATTTTGAAACACAAAATAAATCAATAATATTAGAGAAACCATTAGCAATTCTACACATTCTACCAATTGGATTATTAAATCCATAATTGGTAGAATGTATAGATTCTCTAAATAATGGAGACTGTCTGGTTCGGCGATTATTGTTGGGGACTTGAAATGGAAGAGTTACAAGTAGCTCTTGGCAATCAATCTCAGACATCATTAGTCCACGTAAAAATGATAAATCGGCTCTTTTGCGCCGAATTTTCAGCGGCGGAAGATTATATTGCAATGCAATGAGGTTAAAATCGTAATTTTTGGATGAAATGCCTAATTTGTACGATAATAAACGAAAAAATTTGTTTTGAATACGTTCTATATTGCATATATGAACGCTGTAGTATGGACACCAAACTGACGGAGCGTACTCTAAATGAGAACGTACTAAAGCGCAATAAAGTAATTTGAGTGTGCTAGGAGATAGGTCAGTAGACATTCTGTAAACAAATCCTAACATTTTCATAGCACGGTTGCACATATAGTTTATATGCTCAACAAAAGTTAGTTTTGAATCAAAAATTACGCCCAAATCTTTTATTTGTGTAACATGCTCCAAAACAATATTATCGATAGTATAGTCAAACGATACTTTACTTAAAGTTCTGTTGAAGCTTATCGAAAAACATTTATTTGCGTTAAACAACAAGTTATTAATAAGACACCATGAATGAACAGAATCTAAATCATTTTGCAAACTAATGCAGTCCTCGATAGATGATATTCTTTTATAAATTTTAAGATCGTCAGCAAATAAAAGATAAGACGAAGAATTAATAGAATAAGCAAGATCATTATTAAAGAGTAAAAACAGAATTGGTCCACAATGAGATCCTTGAGGAACCCCAGAAGGAACAACAATTGGTTGAGATAAAAAGTTATTAATTTTCACACACTGTGTACGATTTTCCAAAAAGCTCGACAACCACGCAACAACAGATTCATGAAAACCCAAAGCCCGAAGCTTAGCAATCAAAATACTATGATTAACGCGATCAAAAGCCTTAGAAAAATCTGTGTAAATTGAATCTACTTGAACTCTTGATTGAAAGGCATTCAAAAGATCATTTTCGTAACAAAGAAGATTTGTAAGAGTAGAACGACCCTCGCGAAACCCATGTTGCTGTTCCACTAAAATGCTTTTGCACATCCATTGTATTTGACCAGTTACAATTTGATCAAACAACTTAGGAATAGCAGACTGGATGCATATACCTCTATAATTAGTAATATCCTCCTTAGCTCCAGATTTATGTAAAGGCATAATGTAGCTTTGTTTCCAAACTGAAGGAAACTTGGCTTCATTAAGAGAAGCCTCAAAAAGTAAGTGCAATGGCATAGAAATTGAATAAATACATTGTTTTAACAGCATAGATGGAACACCGTCCGGTCCAGTGCTAAAGTTACATTTAAGGTTCTCAATCCCTTTAAATACATCCAACAAACTAATTGAAAATGATCGATGTAATACGTTTTTCTTAAAGTCAAACAAAGGAGTTGGATGAGTTTGTGTATCGTAAACAGAGGAAAAGAATTCAGCAAAACTATTAACATAGTCATCTCCATTACTGCAAGTTTTTTGTTTATAATACATTGTGGCTGGAAACTGTTAAAAAATGTAAAATTTTATTTATAACATGTCAAGAGCCGTAAAATTTAGTCATAAATTTAAGTATTGTTAAAAAGCTCTAAAATTGGGGAAAAATTAATTAAAAATTGCAAAAAAATATTTAACTGTCAAAAATAGCAATTTGACCAAATTTTGCTATTTTTATATTGGAAAATGTTCCAAAATCCGGCTACCAAACGGTTGAAAAATGTAAAACTCTATATGCAAACATTGTCAAAATTATCAAAATCCGACATTGAATCATCAAAACATGTCAAAAAGCAATAAAATACAGCCATAAACTGTTTAGAAATGTAAGATCTATTTATAAAATGTCAAAAATAACAAAATTTGGTCATAAAATATAGAAATTATCAAAAAAAGTTATCAACATTCCGGCTATAGACTCTCAAAATACTCAAAATGTTATTAACTAAATTCGGCCTTAAAAGGTCTAAATATTGTTAGCACCAACCATTTATTTTTAACTATTAAAAATGCAAATTTATTTATAAAAAACAAAAATAACTAAACCCAGTCATAAAACAATTTAAATAATTTTCAGATAGAATGAAAATGCGACTAAAAACAGTTTAAAAGTGAAAAAAATTATTTATAAAATGTCAAAAATATTAAATTCCAGTCTTTAAACATCAAAATATTGTTAGCAAGCAATAAAATTGTTGAAATTGTAAAAATAAAAATCTCAAAACTTTGGCAAAAATCTATTTATAAAAAGTCAAAATTTTCATCTGCTATAAAATATTACAATATTGTCAGAAAGAACCAAAATATAGCAATAAACTGTTGCAACGTTTTATTTATAAAAAAATTAAAATAGCAAAACTGAAGAAAACATTGCAATTTGGTCATAATTTGTTAAAAATTCAATATTCTGTTTATAAAATCCGGTTATAAAATAATAAAGTATTAAAAAAAAGAAAAGTTTTGCTAAAATTGATTGAAAAATGTAAAAAGCTTTGTGAAATCTTTAAAATAGCAAAATCCATGTATAAAATTGGGTCCTGCATACTTGTAGGTCTTTTTGTTTGTAAGATTTATTCTGGCAAATCTTTTTTATATACTCTATTTCCATGTATTTTAAATGAGTTTCTAATACAACTATATTTTGCAATATGGACGTTTTATAAAATTTATCTTTTCATTTTATTTTCAAAGTATTTTTAAATATTCTAAAGAAAAGACAATTGAATTAAAAAAAAAATTGTGGCATAAAATGGTTGGTATTGTATGCTTTCTACCATACATAATATTGTTATTTATGGACTTACTTCTGTTTTATACTAGTTTTTTATTGTTACCTATTGGCCAGTTAAGTAATGAGGTTCAAGAAGCACAAAACAAAGATTTTAAAAAGTTTTGTTAGCATTATTCAATAAAATGTAGTCGCAAAAAATCTAATGAAGATATTTTTAATTTATTTTTATTAAGTACAGATTCTATAATTACCAGCAAAAGGAAAATATTAAAAAAAAACTCTAATGCTTGCTAAAAGAAGATTTAGATTGGTTAGTCAAGACAATGGTCATGATGAAGAATCATTTCAGTTTGATTCTGATGGCAGCTATTCATACATGTTATAGATAGTTACATGTATTAGCAAAATTTGATTAAAAATACTTTATTTAAGATTCTGAATACTATTGTAATTTCTTTTACTATTTTTTTGTAATTAAAATGTTGAATTTTATACGAATACAAAATTGCCACAATTTTACACAATAACTGTGTAAAATATGCAAAAAAACTATTCACAGCAAAATTGCGAATAAAACCCATTAAACGCATCAAAAAATGTTCATAAACTATATATACAATATTATTTTGACGATTTTACCAAAAATGCAATTTGTTGTACATACGAATTGATTGCATCCGTTTTAGCTTAAAATTTAATTTGAAAAATTGTTCTTGTCATGTGTTAAGTATGCAAAAAACAATTATTTTTTTTAACTTACATTTTAGAATGCGGTAAATATAATAATTGTTATTGTGAAATTGAAATATTATTAAACTTATGGAAAAAATATTAAAAGTAAACCATTTTTAAGCACATCAAAATATATTTAAATAATCACACAAAACATAAATAAAATTTAATATTTATTATCATCAATCTGTGAACGGAATAAAGAGAAAATCAGTAACATTGTATAGCCAAATTCATAAAATTAGAAGCTAATTTCTTCCTTAACACCTGAGATAAAGCATGTGATAGCTTTGTATGCGATTTCTTCCTTAGTACCCTCTTTAGCTTTTTCGGCGCATCCTTTGACGATTGTTTCGATACCTTCCCTGTTTTCCAATGGTAATTTAGCAATTATTACATCGACATCTAAACTGCCGTCTTCTTTTTGGAATTTCAAGTTCTTGAACATGCAGTGATAATAAGCCTTCAATTTTGGATCATCTGAGAAATCCTTCTTGCGGGCTTTTAGGATCAATTCAGGGTCAACTCCGGTGCCTTGAACGCATTGTGTGTATAATCCTCGAAGTTTTGTTTTTTGTTCTTCAGACAACGCAGCCTAAAATCAATAGAATAATGTTAGTTTATTAAATATATTAATAAATTTACAACAGACAAGATTTTTTTATATTTTTATTTTTAGTGTAGCAAAGTAAGCAAAAATACAATGTATAAAAATTTATTGCAGTATGTAGTATATTTATATTACAATTTTAAATGAAAAATATTTACTAAAAATAATTAATGTCAATTCATTTCTAACTAATTAAAACTTATGGCAATTATAGCATTACCTGTCAGAAGTTAATGATAAATAATTAAAAATGAAATCAAGATATTTATGCAATAATAACAAATTGGTGATAAATGAAACTTGTTTTCTTTTAGCATATTTATCGCTATGTATTTTTACATTACACAACTTTGCTCTTGTAAATATTTACATAAAAAGTAACTTGCATAATATTTACATATAAATTACTAATTACTGTTTAAAGTAAATTTTGGTTAAATGAATATGAATAAAATGAAATAATTTGATTTATACTATATACGTTTTTTAAATTTTTCTTAAAAAACAAGTTATTTAGTTAAAAGTTCCATATAAATTCTTTATTTTAATTATTAGTAGGAATTGCTTGCACTCAACGGAGAAAATATTATAATGTTATTAAATAATATTTTATTTAATGCAAATAGATTTGTTTGTGAATTTAATAACATTGCTGATTTCTATTCCGTTGAGACTTCTAAATAAATTTATATGAAAAAGTACTGTACAGGTCCTTTATAGATAAGTTAACTAGAAGAAAATTCTTTCTATTTTAAAATTATTTAAAAAAAATATGATTAGCAATAAACTGATTATTTTATAATTTTAGATTTAATTTTTATTTATATTAGTTGTACTCAGACCGATTCCTCAGAGCTTGAATAGCTTGTATCGATTTATAATACTAAATGAGTGGCTCTAAAAATCAAACTTTCAAAGAAGACAAAAATGCTTTTGTAGCTGGCAAAAAAATTACACGATTATGTTTAAAAATTTGATTTTGCTTAATAGTTTCATTTATTAATATTAAATAACAAATCTTACGTTTTTATCATTGAGGTATTTATTTTAGATTTTGGAACAAAAACGGTTTTTAATTGAAAGATTTGGTTTTTTTTTTTTTATTTTAAGTCATAGATTATGAAGCGATGAAAATTCTCATATACAAAAATTGACAAAATTATTAATTGAATAAAGGATAAAAATAAAAAAAAAAAAACAGTTATAGGTACATTACATGTAATATGTGAAGAAAGTTCTTCTAGATAAACTTTATAGACCGAGACTAGGAAATAGTAATTGTTTTATTCTAACTTTGAAATAGTTCAATTAAAGCTGCAGATTTGTCAGAAATAATACTTTTATAAATAATTAGTATGATGAAAAAAATAACTGCTATTTTGTGAAACTTTAGTTTAATTGTTGAAGATTTAAGTTTAAAAACAAAACTAAGTGCAAATCATATACATACGGCGATGTTTAAAGAATACTACTTTTGCATTTGTAAATATTAATATTTGTAAAGAAGCTATAGCATTGTTATTACTAATAAATTTGAAACTACTTTTTTAACTACAATTCAAATGTATTGTATATTATATTATATTGTAATATATTACATTAAAAAAAGTGTAGGCTTTTGTAGTAATAAAATTAAATACTTGTAACATTAAATTTATTTAAATATAAAATGTTGCATTTTGTACAATATATATATATATAAAATTTGTAACTTACTTGTACTGATAAGACAGCCAAGGCGGCGACAACAATATACACGAATACCTTCATGGTAGAGCTAGTGGATGTGCAGAATCAACTGATGACTATCAGTGAGCCGGTTCACTATATATATAAAAATCCGAGGTCATTTAATATACACATCTGCAACTTGATTCAGTTGATTAGGTATTTTATCGACGCGTATATTATTCATATAATGACTGAAATTTCCTATTTTGATTAAGATTATATTATCTGATTTGTATTTTTTACACAATTTTTTCAAATGTAAATTATCATAATTTCCTATTCCAATAACAAAATATGTTGAAATGGACTTAACTTACATTTATAATAAAATTGTGAATATCATTACTTAGGTATAGTTTTTATAAGTTGTTTGGAATTTCCCTTATATTATACTGGTATCTTTAATTAATTCTCTCATTTAATATAATTTGATAACGTTAAAGTTTTGCCGGTTGTCTTTTATAATGACAGTTTTACTCAAGCTTTTTTACATTCAAAATTATATAATTTATCCTTTGATATAACTTGAATAATTCATTTTCCGTTGCTTTTTGCAAAAAAAAATTATGATATGGCTACATATTCTAAAAGAACTTGAATAATTAACATTTGTTTCCATATTTTGTAAATAACATTAAATAGATTTTACTTTTATCAAAGTACGCATATGGCATTCTTTGGGCACACAATATATATTTAGTTTTGTTTTATTGTTGATTTTAAACAAAATGTTATTATTATAGACCAAATTATAATATTAAATACTGTTGATTTAATCTAACAAAAAATATTAATATTATAAATGAAATGAAATAATGTCTTCTTATCGTAATGTTAAACTTGGTTTGCATTTGATTGTTTAGTATTACAGTCCAATTAAATTTTATTACTTTTTCTGTATTGTAATTTATATTCAATTATTGCAGTACAATGTATCAATCAATGTTTATATTAACTTAAATAAATTGGTTAAAATTGTTATTATGTAAAAGATTTATTTATATTGCGGAAGCATACTGATAAAAATAATATAACAACGAAAATTTACAGTTTTGACAAGCAATCATTTAAATTAATAACATTGTACATAACACAATAAAATGCACAAATGCATATCCACCACTAATGATTATCTGAGTATATATTGGTTTTTGAAAAATTACATCTATTAAAATGGACAACGGATCTCAGTCAACTCAAAATTTATCATGAAGAGAAATACATAATTTTTAATATTTCTTATTGTTAATTTATTAATTTTAATTTTACATTAATACTTTATTACTAAATCACACAGGCATATGGTGATTGTAAAAACAGTTACGTTCAGTTGTAATACAAAGATACCTTTAACAGGTTTCACAAAAAACTCTGCATTTTTATCATTTATATTTATTTATAAAAAGCTAGCTAGTTCAATTTTAAAATCAAAATTCTTTATTATTTTTCTGGGAGTGTTGCCTAATTATTTTTGGTCTTAACGATACAAAATCCATGAGTGATCTATTGCTAAATCTATCAAATGTAAAAACACTTAATGATACTTTTGCAAAAATTTGTTGGATGCTTTTCTAGCCCTGTTGAAGCTATTATAATTAGTTTTTGATCAAACCATTGAACAGGCAAAACAAATTGTTTTTTTTGTTTATTTATGTAGGGCAAAATAAGCCTTTCTATCAAGATTTGTTTGTTTGCAAAAGGTTTGGGTTTGTCTTTGATCATTACAGCAATAGTGGATTTAAATTTGATGAAGAGTTGAAGAATGCGTGCAACCCCGAATCGACGCATCAATTGCGCTTGATATTTTTATTTTATTTTGCCTTATCTCATTACATCTCTCATGGTTATGTTACCGATCCTGCATGATCAATCCTACACTGTAGATAATTTGTATTAAACTATCTCAAACGATTAATCAAAACTGTGCCGGAGCACCATTGAGATGAAATGAGTTTTTATTTCTAAAGTAAAGAAGCACGTCCGCTTGTAACTTTTCTAAGTTAATTGTAAGAAACTCTCTTTTTTTTATTTAATTAGTTTTTTGTATTACCTGGCGTCTCATATTTTATTTTCTCAAACAAAAAAATCAATGAATTAAGATCTGGCGATCTTGAAGGTTAGGTTACCGATCCTGCATGATCAAACCTACACTGTGGATAATTTGTATTAAACAATCTCAAACGATTAATCCAAACTGTGCCGGAGCACCATCGAGATGAATTGAGTTTTTATTTTTAAAGTAAAGAAGCACGTCCGCTAGTAACTTTTCTAAGTTAGAAAGTCATGAAATAAAACCGCGTTTAATCTTGGAGGCAAAAATAAAGAGTCACAAATAGTAGTATGTGTTGTATATAATACCAATCCAAACAATAACACTAATTTTATTTTGAAAAGAACGGGGTTGTGTTTTGTAAAGATTTTTATGCGACCAAACATAAAGATTGTGGTAATTAACAATTTAAGCATTTGTGTATGTAGTTTTGTCCTTTCACATATTTTTTTTGGGTTGTATGAAACAGGTTCTATTTTGTTGCTGAAGCTAAACATGGAACTACCACAAAAACGTGATTTAGAAGACTGTATAAATTCGAATAGAATTTTTTTAAAATTTTTGCGAGGTCTAACTACTGTTAATTTGTTTGATGCTTCTAATAAATCATCTGTTAACAAAATTTTGGTAAACCAGTTGTCCTTCTATCCTTTATTTTGCTGCCCCAAATTGGCTCCGTTATTTTTTTTACATAACTGTCCGATAGCAGCTGTTCTATTTGTTGATTTTTTATGGTTTGAACATATTTTGTTGTATACATTACAGAGCATCACAATTTTGATTATTTGTTAGGTTTATTAGGTCACGGAATGATAGAGGCGACAAAATCGTCCAATTCTGTAGTGAAACGAACTTGTTATAACAAATACGTTTTATAAACTTTCCAAAAGGCGCCTATATACTTGGACATCACAAGCAAATACAACTCAAAAAGTAGTCAGAAACCAAATTAACTATATAACTATCAACTAGAGATTTTGAAGCAGCATAAAATTTGCAAAAACATATCCGGGAGCAGGTGCAAACTCTGATCACAACCCTCATGTGGTATCATTTAATAGTAGACTTAAAAAGATAAAAGAAACAGCAATCACCAGACCCAATATACTATTAAAGGAAGGTGAGAGAAGACGTTAATCTCAGAACAGTTATAACTAACTTGTTAACCAAAACTTTTGAAACTATAAACACAGGAGATCTAAGCGTACAACAAAAATGGGAAAACATCAGAAACGTACTTGTTGCTATAGTTAAAAAACATGTACCAAAAAAGAGACGCAAAAAACAAAAAAGTGGATAACAAGTGACATTTTAGAAACATGATCACTTCAATACGCATTGAAAGATAAAGGAGGCCGCGGGTACTGTAAGGAAAAGAGTACAGGGAAGACTTGTTGACGAAAGTAGAAATGAAATTATGGACACCAAAAAAAAAATATTGATGTGGATAGACTATATCCACAAGTTTTTTAAATATGCTCGTCTGGAAAACTATGGTATAAAGAACGTTTACAATGGACCTCAAATAATAAAGGAGGAAGTTAGAAATGCGATAAACACATCAAAAATTGGCAAAGCGGTAGGCCCAGATAAAATCCCGACAAAAATAATCAAGTTATTACTATTACTATTCCGAAAAAAAACAACATCAAAGCAGTGCTACGAGTATTGTACTATAAGCATAATGAGCCATACACTTAATATATTTCTCAAAATTATACACCGCCGTATATACTGACAATGCACAAGGCCATATTGAAGAAAGGCAATTTGGTTTCAGGAATGCGTTGGGTACCAGGAAAGCACTATTTGCGATTAATGTATTAATTCAGAGATGCAGAGACGTTAACTGCAAGGTACACTTGTGTTTTATAGATTTTAGCAAACCGTTTGATTGAGTAAATTACAAAAAATTGCTTAAGAAATATTCAAATTTGCAGAGCTGTGGGGCAGTGTTGTGTGCTTTTGCCAACCTTGTTTAACATATACTCGGAAGACATAGTTAAAGATGGAGTGGAGGAAGAAATATCGATCAACGGCGAGATAATTAACAATTTAAGGTATGAGGAGGACTTTGTTATATTAGCGAGTACAGCTCAAGGACTTTAGCTGATAATTTATTTGATCAAATTAGTCAGCTAGAAATACGTAATCAATCTCAAAAAGACCAAATCTATGCTTGTTAGTAAAGATAATCCAGCACAGCGGACGATACTTCTCAACAACAAAATTATAGACTAAGTGGACAAATACACAAACATCTAGACACATGCGTGAATAAACTCTGGGATTATTTAGTAGAAATCAAATGCAGAATAGAAAAAGCGAGAACGACGTTTATTCAGATGAGAAAAGTTTTCAACAGCCCAGACTTGAGCATGCAAATTAAGATCAAAATGTTGCGCTGCTACGTTTTCTCAATATTAATGTACGGCGTCAAATCCTGGGCCCTATCAAAAGATACAGAAAAAAAAATGGAGGCCTTCAAACTATGGACGTATCTTAATTATCTCATGGAAAGAGCACATTAGTAATGAGGAAGTTCTGCAGAGAATGGGCAAGGAACAGGAAGTATTCAAAGCTGTAAAAATTAGGAAATTGGAATATTTTGGGCACGTAATGAGGCATAGTGATAGATAAAGAATACTCCAAAAATCTACGACAGTGGTTTGACATGACACCGTTGCAAATTTTTTTGCAGGGCAGTCAACAAGGAGAAGATCGTGATGATGATCGCTAATATCCGGAGCGGATGAAGGAGTAGAGCTTTATCTAGTAATGTATTTGTAAAAGTAAATTGTGATAAAAACATAGTAACATGTTTTATTATTTTATTAACATGAATTATCACGTAGTAGAGGTTACAATTATCAAGGATACCTAGTAATTTAACTTAAATACATGGTTAACAATAAATGAATTTTTGCAGATATTTTTAAAGACCTTTCGACCTTGATTTGCAGTATTTTAACAAAAACGGCAATATTAGCCTCATTGCTGTTTCTACATATAATTTGATAAACAATTATTTGTTGACCAAAACATTTAAAAAGAATTAAATTTTTTTGTCAAAGTATATTTTAGCAAATTTAGTTGAGTACTAATTGTTCGAGCTATACTGACAAGAATTTCAACGTTTGACCAGGCCACCAAAGTCGGCTGGATGAATCCAAAGCCATTCTTAATTATCCTTTTCTGTTTATTTGTTATTTATATTTTTTAACTTTATCCACTTCTTATTTTGTTTTCAACCTGCTGGTAAGTCATAAACGCAACATTTTTTTATGATGGTTTAAAAAAAAGTTTGCGTCGTCAGTTCAATCTGACAGGAACTTAAGAATCAACAAGTCTGTTGATGATAAAACCAACACTTTGGTAGTGGGGAAACTAGTTGATTAGTTGGAGTTAGAGTAGCTACCCGGTTACAGTAAAGAAACCAAATTGAATGTCGTTTAGAAACCACTAAATATAAAATATTTTCTACTTTTTCTACGGCAAAGTAGCCAAATTCTAGCTAACTAAATTTATTAAAAAGACCCGAGATAACTAATAAAACGTAGAATACATGCAAAAGCATTTTTTTATTATATAAGTTTTTTTATACTTTGAAATAAGTTGCGGTAACAGTTTAGAAAGCGTAAACATATCAAGTATGAACTATGGTGGTTTGCTGTATTATTCACATCATTGATTGAAGGACATGTTTTTTTTGTTTTTTTTTTCTTAAATAATTTAAATGCGACTAGTTATTTTAACTATATTTTGAAAATTATTGTTTTTTTTATATATTCAATAATAATTATGCAAAAAAATGAAGTAACATGTTTGCTTGAAACCAATTTTATTGATTTAATGCGTTAGCTTAGATTAGCAGCAATAGGCTACTACTAACTAGGAAATCGATAATTGATTTTGAGTTTGGAAGAAAAATATTTATACTAAAAATATTTATAGTTATTTAACACGTTAAGTACAGTAATAGTTTTATAATTAGAATAAATAAATTATTCAATAGTTCTTAATATTTTATATCGCTGGGACAGAAGAAAAATCATCATATATTGCAACGCAGGATTTATCAGGATTGTTTATTATAAATCATTTTTTTTCTGAGATTATTATAGAAATGATTTTTACAACATTCTTTACATTGTATTATCTAAAAATTAGTAATTTCATGCCATTTTATATAAAATTAAACTGATTTCTTTATGATATTCTCTACCGTTCTTGTCGTTAACACAAAAATGCAAAACTTTAACTTATTTTATATTATTTTACTTTTAGTTTTAAAACTATAATTTTGTCATCTTATATTTCCATTTGGCAGTTGCAAGCTTTATACATTTGAAACCTTTAAACGACTCCGTGAGTACACACTCGGAAATTTTCAAGTTCCATTAACTAACATTCCTGTCACTAGGGAAATAAGAGAAT
This sequence comes from Tachinus rufipes, assembly GCA_963932245.1. Classification (NCBI taxonomy): domain Eukaryota; kingdom Metazoa; phylum Arthropoda; class Insecta; order Coleoptera; family Staphylinidae; genus Tachinus; species Tachinus rufipes. The sequence goes on from OZ010743.1 coordinate 86,555,834, forward strand.
TCAGACATTACCTCCCTTTTCATTCTCTACGCGCAAGAATGCTAAAACATAGGAAAAATAATACTATTTCGATTCGAGCGATAGAAAAAATGAGCCGGTTTTTAGTATTATTAGCAAAGCAAAGCTAATTGCTTATATTGATTAGGTAACTATCTAACTTAGGATATCAGACAAAACAAATATTTATAAACAGTATTATTTAGTGGTATATTTACTTTATAGATAGAGCAGCTTAACTGTGCCAATTCACTTTTAGAACAATTCTAAGGGAAATAGTACAAAATTTATTTATTTAATTAAAAATAATGATATAAATATCTCTAATTAAACAAATATATTAAAAGAATAAAATTATTATGACTACATAAAAATCTTTTTTTCGAATAATGATAGTTTAAATTACTTTTGGGTATTAAATACGCTTAATACTAATAATAATTTTCATTCAAACAAACAAAAAATATCAGATTACAACAAAATATATGTGAATTAAATAAATATTTTTTTTGTTTTATTATGAGTTTGATATAAAATCTTACTCAATAAATACTAAATTTTTTTATTAAAATAAATAGATTTGATTTTAATAAAAAAATTAAGTATTTATTGAGTAACATTTTATATCAAACTAATAATAAAACAAATCAATGAAATTTGCTTGAAAACTATCCATAATTTAACTACCTTGATCTTATTATCTGAATTAGTAATGTTTATTGGCATTCAACTAGAATATAACATAAAAAACATTATTTTATAAACGCATACCTTTGTCTGAAGTAAGTATAGTTATTTTCTTGACAGACATTGATTTAATCTTATAAATAAATAAACAAATTTAATTGTGTTAAAAAAATATATATTACTTAAAATAAAATAAAATAAAAATACAAAGTATGTAGGTAGTTAATAACTTAATATGTCAGCAAAATAAAAACATGATTTTTTACTAGTGAATCCACAATAGACATAACCATCACATTGAAGAAAAATGTAAGAACTCTGTGGGCATTGACTTTAAATAGTTGCATATTATTACTTTTGGAAAATTATGAATTGGAAACTTATTCTATTTGTCGATGTGTTTGCTCCAGAAAAGATTATGCGACATTCTAACCTCAAGAAATCAAATAGATATAGATTCGTTATTGAGTTTGGATTTTGACTTGAAAACAGTAAGAAGTAAACTTGGATAGGTATTATTGAAAGCGTTTTCTAAAAACTTTATACATAATAAATTAAATAAATTATTAAGAGCCACTTACATATATAAAGACTTTCATAAAAAACGCAATACACAGAAGTTGTTGAGCAATTTTAATAAAATTTTCAAAAAATGCGTATTGGGCTGAAACAAATAAATGATTAAAATTTGAAAACAAAAGAACAAACTTTTTTTTCAATAATGAATTGCTCATCACTATTTGTTATGCATTTATTTAAACGGCGGGGAATACTGTCAACTGTCAGTCTCTTACCGATTATATCCCAAACATGGTTATTGCGGCGTTATTGAACCCTTTCATTGGACTAACTGGACTAACATCTTACTACCATTACAACATCACGATTTACACTGCCAGCAAAACAAAAGTCCGGCTTTTTTCATACCAATAATACGGCCACGTTCAAAATCATTTAGTTGTCGAAAATTTGCACGTTGGCGAACTAGCGGCATTTTTAAATTTTCACAAAGCAATAGTGGAAACTAATCAAAAAATTTACAGTTATTACACACTAAAAAAAGCATGTATAGGTTTTATTTAAAAGTTAATTATTTTTTGTCATATTGTGATCAGTTTCACTTGAAACCAGATGATGCGGTGAATAACATTGGAAACTTTATTCCGTCTGCGTATTTCTTTGTTTCTTGTATTTTCTTTAAACTTACGCCGAGCATACTTTATTTCATTGCTTGTTGTGGAACTCTAAACCTTTTGGCGTTTACCGCAGTCAATTGTTTTCATTTCATAAGTAGTAACTGGTAGTAACACACACGAGTTGTATACTTTGGATTTTAGTGATTGAGGTATTTTGGAGTTCTTTAAGATATAACTGCCTGATTTGCCTTGAAATATCTACTTTCTGGTAATTTTTGAATGTTATAAGATGACTTAGATATTTGTACTTTTTTACATTTTTTATTGTTTTGTTGTTAATTGTGATTAGCTGGTTGTCTTGGTTTATTGTCTTAGTCTTTTAGAAGTTAATTGTGAAACCAACACATTCTAATGCTTATTAGGATTCTATTGTCTACGAATTGTACGTAGCTTAAGAATTTTCAAAAGATTCTTTTTGATACTTTCCCATTATTGATAAGTATACCTGTACGCTTATTTGCAAAATTACCGTTTATTTTATTACACTAATAAAAAAAGTTATGAAAATTGTTATAATAATATGTATTATTACAAAAAATAAATATAATTGCGATAGCGAAGCAAACATTTTAATTGAGAATATTAGAACTATTTGTTTATCTGTAATGAAAGTTGTTATGTAATACACAATTAATTATAATTATTTTTAATAAAACTTTATTAAAATTTTCAAGGAATTAGAATTATTAATTAAAAATAACTTGTTTTTATTTTATCATAAAATAAGTCTAGTTTTCAATCATGTAAATAACAAAAAAATTGAGTTCATCATCATCATCATCATTGATTTTTTATATAATTAGCATGTTCCTTATAAATTTTACACTGAACTATTCACACTATGTTTCTAACTCAACACCATATTTTATGAGAGATTTTGTTGGCTAATTAATTTATGTGATTATGTTTTTTTTTTCTTTTTAGATGATGAATATATTTGTTAGCGCTGAGTGTTTATTTTTTATGATTTAAAAACCATTAACACTAACATGCTCATTTCAACATTTTCTAATTACGATATGAATTCGAAAAAAAATTGTTTTTTAAGTTGATAAAAAGGGTCAAGGTTAGGAACAATTTTTGCATTATGCACTTTGCATTCATCGTGCAGATGCAGTGCTTTCTGAGCAAATCTGTAAGGTTTTTGTGTGTATTGACTGTATTTTTGTAGATAATTCTAAACACATTGCGTCTATTCCTTTTTGCGGTGGTAAAGAGTCTTTATAATTTCTTTTGCACAGACTTTTGTTTTGTAGGGAAATTTCAATAGTGTAACAAAGTTTTATCCCAAGTAACAATTCTATAGATGAAGTTTTTATTTTGAAATAAATTAGTCAAATTCTTCTTGCAATTTTGCGTCTGCACAGTTTTTGCTTGTTGACATATTGCTCATTTTTGAATTTTAAAAACTCTTGTTTCTGATATTAGCAATAATTTGAACTTTAATAATGATTTTGTTAGTTTCACTTTTACACTTTGAGACATTTAAAAATATATTTTTTGTTTCATTTTAACACAAGTTTTTGACTTGAAAATGGACGGGCCATTTATTATATAATATCATTTTTTGTTAATGATAGTCTTTGGCTTTCTTTACATAAAAATTTTATGATGTTTCTGTTCTCAAGTTGCAAATTACTCATTTTTGCCAAATTAAAAAAAAAAGTTAATAAATTGGAATCAAACTTAGAAATGAAGTTTTTGCGACAGCATATTGATTTTATAACATAAAAAATTTTATTTGTTTTATTTAATTTATTAACTAATTTTTATAATAAAAATAATCTCAGCTTACAGACCTGAGAATACAACATATTAAAATGTTTAAGTAAATAAATAAGTATTAAACCTAATATTACAGACGCTACTAACTAAACTAAACCTATTATCACAGATGACAACAAATCTTGCAAATGACTTTGATGCCAGTACCTAAACATAAACCTAACCCAATATCACAGATGGCAGCTTTAAAATGCTTTGATAGCAGACCCTAAAAACTAACTAAATTTAATATCACAGCCTAACCTAACTTACTATCACAGATGAGATGACAACATATTTAACACCACAGACTCTACAATGCTTTAAACAGTTCAACAAACAAATTGATCAATAAAAGCAAATAAATAAATTGTCATCAAAATTATTAAAAGACGACCCAAAAACTTGGTTACAACTGTTTGAGGAGTCTTGCATTTTTTATTTTACGCACTTTTCTATAGACTTTTCTTTAATTCATAAAAATTGTTAGTTACGTTGGGGAAGCTAGACTCGGCATTCCTTCAAAATGTGCATAACCGTTAAGAGGTTAAGTTGGTATGTCTTATGCGCAAGCAAAATAGTGAAATTATCTGCTAAGATCTACTGGTAGCTTTCATGCCGTCACGGAGAGCTTAATTTCTGTTAATTTACTTTTGAATCTAATCCTCGGTAATTTTTGAAATTTTATGGTTTTACGGGAATGTTGTCAGTACGATCCGCGTTCGCTGCCTGACTAGCGGTTTTATTGACCAGCTTGTTGATAACTTTTTTTTCATGCACGGCTAGAAAGAGTTTTAAATCTTGTGCAAGTTGAGCCAGCGGATTGACCGATTATACGATTGTATACTCAGTATGGCACTTAGCAGGGTATTATGTAATTCATATAGTTTTAAGGTGTATTATATATAACCTTGTAAATGTATTTGGCAACAATTTTAAGAAACTTGACCCCTAAAAGTTTTTTTTGTGTAGAAACGAAAACGTCTTGCTTCTATTTTTTTGTCTACTTAGTCTATGGTGATCAGGAATTGACACATTATGGTAGGTGTGGTATTTTTGGCCATGTAGGTTACCAAACTGTCGAAGTACAAGCATGTGTATTATTATTATTATTATCTGCAAAAAGAGTGACGATAATTGTTGACGCTTTCTGCAGGTCAAAAATAATGGATTTTTTTAGAAAGATAAAATGATCAACGGTACTGTAGTTTTACCTAATACCCGCCTGTTGTTAAGCTAATAGATCGCTTTTCAACATCTACATCAGTTGGTTATTGAATTTTTTTTTTTTTAATTTTACTGTGGATAACTTGATTAAACACGATGTCTGGTCCCGGTGCTGAGAGGTACTATGCCGTTGATAGCCGTTTCTAACTACTTTAACAAAATGAGAATTTTGACCCGCTTTAGTTTACAGGGAACAGACTGATCGACATCTAATTGTTTTGGCGAATTTGCAAAAAAAAGTGTTATCAAGTTGGTTATAAAACCGATTTGTGTGTGTTGAGGATGTTTTTTTCACGTTTTTGGTTAAAAAAGCTAAAGTTCTTTTCAAACGTTGTTGCTTTAGAGGATTTGGCGGGAGCATTTTAAGTTTAATGACCATTTTTTATAACGGCGACTTGTTTTTTTTTTGCTGCCGTACTTACTTAAACTCGCTTAGAGCATCAACAAAGAGGTAAAAGCTTGCTAACTAAATAATTAGTGTCTACTTGAGTTTTTAATGATGAGGTAGTCTTAACATATGATATTCCGACTGTAGGTGCTACTATTGCGCCAATTGGTAATTGGCAAGCGAGTGAGAAAGTCTGTTTTTTACTAATACTATCTAATTACGAATTCTTCTTTAAATTTAGCACAATTGCGTAAACTGCAGATTGTGAGGCTTTGGTCAGAATTAACTAACCGCAGGCATTATTATAGATAACAGGTTGAAAAAGAAAGAAAAAGAGGTTTATGAGTGAAAAATGTAAATGACAGGAAAAATGGGGATAGGTAGCTAGAACTGGATTTGGGTACTTCTGGTTTTCTTTCTGTTCTTTGACTCAGACTCTTATTGGCCTAGCTAAAGCAAGAGATACTCAGCCGTCCGTCTTACCACAACAAGGTAGTACCCAAGAAGTAGTATTGATGTTATTATTATTATTATTTTTAGTTTCAAGTTTTTTTCTTTGTTAAATGCAGTTTTTTGAAGGGTAAAAACATTTTTAATTGTTTTTTTTTAAGTCGTACGATATGTGCAGTACTATAGAAAACTGTTCTGCATGTTTATGTTTTTAATGTCAATGTATGTTGCGTTTTTAGGTTATTTTTTGTTTGTTTTATTTTGGTTGTCGTAATCAGTGCTTTGCAGATCAATATCGTGTTAATTTTTATTATTACGGCTAATATAAGAACGATTTACGCCTTTGTTTAAATCTGGAGCCAAAGAGAATATCACTAACTATAGAGGCATTTGCATTCAATCTGCTATACCTAAATTGTTCGATAAAATTGTAACTAGTCAGTTGCAATGGATGTGCAAAAGCATCTTAATAGAAGACTATACTTAGACTTACTAATTTACTCTGTTTTGAAAATGATATTTTAAATGCATTTGAATCTAAAGTACAAGTTGACTCAATCTAGTCCGATTTTTCAAAAGCGTGATTGTGTGAGTCATAATATTTTGATTGCCAAGCTTAGTGCTCTGGGATTTCATCATGATGTGACTTCCTGGTTATTCAGCTTTTTGAAAAATCGCACGCAGTGTGTAAAAATTAATAACTTTTTGTCACAGCCCATTCTTGTTCCATCTGGTGTTCCTCAAGGATCTCATTGTGGACCAATTTTATTTTTGCTTTTCAGCAATGATATCTCACAGTATAACAATTCATCGTCATTTCTTTTATTTGCGGATGATTTAAAAATGTATAGAAGAATATCATCTCTCAATGACTGCCATCTTTTACAACTGGACTTGGATTCTATAAATACTTGGTGTTTTATTAATAAATTATTTTTTAATGCTGATAAATGTTTTTCAATAAGTTTCCATAGAACTTTAAGTAAAATTTCTTTTAACTATATAATTGACACTAAAGTGTTAAACAAAGTCACACAAATAAAAGATTTAGGCGTTATTTTTGATCATAAACTTACATTTGTTGATCATATAAACATCATGTGCAATCGTGCCATAAAAATGTTAGGTATTGTATATAGAATGTCCGCGGATTTATCAGCCAGTACTCTTAAACTTTTATATTGTGCTTTGGTGCGTTCGCATTTAGAGTATGCTCCGTCAGTTTGGAGTCCTGTTTATGAAATTCATAACCGTAGTATTGAACAAATTCAAAAAAAGTTTTGTCGTTTATTGTCTTATAAATCCGGCATATTATCTGTAAATTATGATTACTGCTACATTGCTTTATTGTACAATCTACCGCCATTGAAGATTCGCCGCAAAAGAGCTGATTCGTCGTTCTTGCGTAATTTAATTATGTCTGAGATTGATTGTCCGGAGCTACATGGTACTCTTCCATTCCATGTAGCACCTAATAATAGACATAGCAGACATTCTTCTTTATTTCGCGAGTCTACTCATTCTACTAATTATGGTTTCAACAATTCACTCGGTAGAATGTGTAGATTTGCAAATAATTTACCAACTGATATTAATGTATTTTGTGTCTCTAAATCTACGTTCAGAAGTCAGCTAAGTCATGCTGACTAATGTCTAATAAGTGCGCTTTTATGAATGGTATATTTGTATTCTTTATTTTTGTATTGTAAAACATCATTGTTTATGTATATTTGATGTAGATGTAAATGGTAAGATTATACCGTCAATAAAGTATTATTATACCGCTTTCTTGATTTTTATAATTATTTTTCTTGATTTCTTCTGGTAAATGATTGTATAGTTTAATTCCGGCATAATCTGGACTTTTTTCAAAAAGCACACTTTTATGTTTAACAGCTGACAGTTGTTGACCGTGTCTAGTATTATACTGATGATGGTCGCCAAGATGTTCTAACTTATTTATATTCTGTTTAACATAACAAAGTGTTTTATATATATAAATACTAGGCACTGTCAACAACTGCTTATCTCCGAATATTGTTCTACATGTAGCATTAAAATCTAAATTAAATAGTAATCTTATTATTCTTTTTTGAAATACAAATATTCTTTGGGCACCCGAGCAATTTCCCTATAGCATGATATTAAATTAAATGTGGGAATAAACCATAGCTTAGTAAATTTGTATTAAAGCATGTACATCTAAGACAGGCTTTAGTTGTAATAGTGCATAATAAGATTTGTTTAACTTTGAACAAACAGCATCAATGTGCAATGACCAGTTTAGTTCATGATCAACAATTAGACCTAAAAACTTACTATTTTGTGAAAAAATATAGTCATTGTTGTTTATATTTATTTTTGTGGGTATAACACGTTTATTACCAAAACACATACAAATAGTTTTTGATTTATTTAATATTAGCCGATTTTGTTCGCACCAGTTTTTAAGTTTGTTAATTAAAATGTTAGCTTCAACCTCTAAATCTTCAAGATGTTTACCTCCAGTCGATATTACAATGTCATCGGCGTACATAATGATATTATTATTTTCAAAAAATTGAGGTAAATCGTTAACAAATAGTAAATATAGTAATGGACCACAAACAGTGCCTTGAGTAACACCATGTTGCGTTCTTGCCAAATCTGAATATAAATTATTACATTTAACTTTAATTTTTCTATCTGATAAGTAAGATCTCAAAAGATTTAAAAATGATCCTCTAAAACCAACTTCTTCTAATTTTGCTGTTATATTATCAATATTTACTATATCAAAGGCAGCTGTCATATCAAAGAAAAATGAATATACATAATTATTTTGATCTAAATGTTTATATATATATTTAGTGAGTACAATTGCCGCGGTTTCAACTGATCTGTTTTTCCTATAGCCGTGTTGAGAGTGGTGTAAAATGTTATATTTTTCCAGAAAAAGCGTCATTCTTTGACAAATTATTTTTTCAAATATTTTTGAAATTACAGAAACAATTGCAATTCCTCTATAATTATCTAGTGATTGCGAATCGCCTTTTTTAAGTAATGGAGTAATTACACCTATCTTAAGAATGTTTGCATAATCACCTTGTTCGACGGACTCATTGTATAGCTCTGTTAAAATTGAAATTATATGTGGAAAGACTAACTTTATTAAATTAATACTTAAACTATCTGGCCCACATAAGCTATTATTTTTCATGTTAAAAATGATATCTTTTACATTAGATTCCAAAATTGGTGACAAAAAAAATGTTTTGCAATTTCTGCTAGGTAATGTGCAATGTGATGTAATTGGTTGATTGAAGCATGAAGAAATTTTTTTCTCAGCAAACGATGAGAAATGATGTAAAAATGCATTACTGACTAATTTTCCATCGTTTATCAGTGTATCATTAATTTTTAACATTGTACTATATGATTCAGATTTATTTTTATGATTAGTAAGTTCTTTAACTAGCTTCCAAGTATCTTTAGTATTGTTTTCCGATTTATTAATTTTATTGGAGTAATATTGTTTTTTTACAGTTGTTAATTTAGTATTGTGTTGCATTTTTTTATATGTATATGATTTAATTTAAACATTGTCTTTTAATGAATGCGCTAGCCAAAATAAATTTTCTATTTGTTTGGCATCATTAATTATGTCATCATCTAGCCACCCATTTAATCTCGAATTAATTTTAAGTTTTATAGGACATTATATATTCAGTAAGTTTTTAAGGTTATTTAACAGTTTTGTAAATTTACTATTTATGTTGTTTTCGTTACTTATATCTACCCAATTTTGATTTGATACTGCGCACTCAAAATTTTCCAGGTTAGATTTAGAACATACACGACTATAGTAATAATTATTTATTTTTTTGCATTGAATTGATATATTATTAACATCTAATACTATTGACAAATGATCACAAAAATTTGGATTTACAGCAACGCAACTATAATTTGTTGAATGAATATTAGTTAGCATATTGTCTATTCCAGTGATACTGGTATGGTTGTTGCAATTAGTAAATATTCTTGTAGGGCCAGCATGAGCAAGTTGTAATTTAAAAGAATTCAGAACATCAAATACAACCTCTCTATTTCTACTTGGTTGCAGAAAGTCAATATTAAGATCTCCGCAAAAAAATATATTGTTGTATTGTAAAGTTACTTTGTTTAATAAATCAACTAATTTGTTAAAAAAATATAATATATCAGATTTAGCAGACCTGTAAAAACATAAAATATAATATTTACAATTGTTACTGTTTACTAGGGTGCTACAAACTTCAAAATTGATATCTTTGCAAATATTTATAATATCTGGTTTTGTTACTAATATTTCATCTTTTAATGCAATGCATACTCCGCCATATATATATTTAGTTCTGCTATAGCTGCTTACTATTTTATACCCAGGAATTTTTAAATTGATTATATTATCGCCGATGCACCAATGCTCACTTATACAAATAATGTCTATATTTTCTTTCGATAAATACACTATTAAACTATCTAATTTATGGTTTACAGATTGGATATTAATATGCAAAACTTTTACGTGTTTAGTTGATTCGATGTTAAGTCTTCGTTTTTTGAAACTTGATTCACAGATTGTGTTTGGCTAATAGTAGTATTTATTTCTGAGCTGTAATTTTGACCATGTTGATTTTCTGACGAAATATTAAATATATCTTGCATGTTTTGTAGAGATCTGAATTTGTTAGAGCATTGAATGTCTTGAACAAATCTACTATTTCTATTTTGTATTATTTTGCCTACTTTATACAATAATACTCTCTTGGCCGCAGGGTTGAATTCGATTACGTTATTTTTAAAATGATTTATTAATATCGTGTTAGTATCTAAATAGGTAACATGTTTCATACTTTTATTGTTATGAAGCATCTTGCAAATCTGCAAATTTTGTTTATATATAAATGTGTTTGGTGTATTTGTATACGGGCATCCCAGTATAATAACATTGGTATGAATTGCTGAATTTAATACTTCCAATATATGTAATGGTGACAGTTCTCTTTTCTTTGTTGCGTCTATTTTTCCAGCAAAGATAATTAAATAATCATTTTTATTAAAATGTTTAATGCTATTAACGCTGTTGGAAATAACTTCATCGTATGTTGCGTTTGGTTTTATCATGGTGCTTACTGCATATTCGTCCTTGGATAAATAAGTATTTAAAAGTATGGTTCCATTTCTACCATTTTCATCGGATAAAAGCAGGATGTTTGAAACGTTAATTTCCGCATCTTTTATAGTTCAATTAGGGGCAGCGACCAGAATACTTTTATCAAAATCATTAGTTTCTGTTTGAACTAAGACATCAATATTGTTTGTAGTATCTGTTTGGGTTAAAACATTGACATTTTTCTTTATATTTTTTTTTTTAGTTTGGATAGAAGCATCTTTTGAGTTTATTTCTAAGATTGTTGGTTTTAATGAATCAGTTTTCTACTGTCTAGTAAAGAAACAGTCAAAATACATATTTATCTTTTTTATTGACCACATCTTGTCTTACCATTTACTACTAAACATTGACGTTTAGAATTGTGTAAGAATAGAATTTATTTAAATGTCGAGTACGCACTAAACACTCAATATATATATATAATAGGCATAACAAGTATATTTATTTAATTTATTTTTGTTAAATTTTGGTTCAGGTTTTATGTTGAAAAACATTTTTATTGATGTTGTAGAAAAATACCAAAATGTATTATTTAAATACTTATGTGTGCTAATGTTAAATTAGTCGTTTCAATAAAATTATTTCATCATGTTTATATAATAAACGGAACATTTTTATATAAAAACAATTTATCAAACAATAAAAATGTTAAACAAGTCCATTATAAAAATGTAATGTAATATTTTAAAAACAAGAAGTCAAGCTGTTATTGATATCTAAAGACATCTACTATTTAGCTGAACAATCTTTACTGTAATAATATAGATGTTTTAAAATGTAGAGGTCATATAAGAATTATATTATAATATTATTTGTAGTAGCATATTTATTTAAAATAACATAAGTAGATCATTTTAAAATTAAATTGCTAAATAATATATTTTTGTTTGTGCTGTATACAATGCAAATTCAATCACTTCTTTTTTTGAGTTGTACCGCTTTATTTACTTTATACTTTATATTAATGAGTCTACACTTTACAATATAATTTTAACGAAGGGACAAAAATAGTTGACGTTTTATTTAAATTTATTGCGTTTGTTGAATGTACACATCACCAACCTTTTTGCAAATAGTTTTTTTTAGACATGGGTAATTTATTACAGTAAAATTCACCATCGTAAATTTTTATTCCGTTATGGATGATAGATGTTTATTTTGAATTTAGTAATAATAAAATGTCCATTATTTTTTTTTGTAATTTGTTTCATATATTTTATGCTGTTTTGTTCATAACAAAAAATGCTGTTAAATAATAATTATGCAAAAATGTATTGGTATTCATAATGAATAATAATGTAATCTCTCAAAAGTTTATTTCAAATAAGGTAATAAAATTAAAGTAGGTATTATTCCAAAATTAGAATTATAAATTAATTTAATTTATGACCGTATTTATGTGTAGATGTAAATTGCTAATTTTTATAGATGTTTTTTGATTTGTGAATTGGGCTATAAACTAATTGGAAAAGTTCATTTGGACTGGAGAATTTATCACTTTGAATCTCCAAATGCACTTAGAAATTCAAAAGCAGAATTATAATTTTTTTAATTATTTTCTGTATGTATTCTTCATTTGTTACATTGTTTGTATTTCTAGGTTAGTACTGACAATAAAATCGTGTTTTTTTAGCTGTGTTGTTGGAGGTGGTACGTCACAAAGGCTTATCTGGCTATTGCTTGTCTATCGAGCTGGTCTTTTTGTTTACAAATAGACAGTATATAATATGAGCAAGGGGGTGTAAGACCTTATGTATTTAATTTGTTTATGGGTTTTTTGAAAGGGCATGTCCGGGACGTCTAATTTGTCGGTTTTGGATTATTTTTTGTGGGGCCATATTAAATCTAAAATGTACTAGAACTGACTTGAAATTCTAGAAAACCTAAAACGGAACCACTTGTTACTGCAGAAATTTTGCCAGAAATGTGTTATTTTGAAACGCGCTTATTATTACATTGCTTTCAGTTATGCATCGAACAAAACAGAAGTCGATTGATATATTTTTTAAGTTTTATTTTTTATCTACGCTTAAGTTGATATAAAATTTAACTTTTTTTTTTTTAATGCACAATAAAAAAATTTGTGTTAAATTATTTTTTAAATAAAATTAAAATTAGGTCACTTTTATTTTGCATAAAAAAATGTAAAACGTTTTACTATTTTATGCAAATATTTTTGTTTTTTTAACCATAAAGTATTAAAAAATAGTTATGATAATATTATTAAATCTATACTTTTGATCAAACTACCACTATCACAGTGTATATTATAAATCAAACTATATTGGTTGTAAAACTCATAAGTTGAATATGTCCTCTCAGCCAAAAAATGAAATTAAATTAATAACACTTTTGTGCGATGATTTTTTTAACGTTAAGTTTCATACAAAGCTACTCTATATAGTTGCTTTAAATAGTTTAATACTGGCCTAGTTTGCGGGTGGTAAATTTAAAGAAGGTTGTTTTGCTATTTTATTTTTTTTACAGTGCTTAATATATAAAAATGAATCTCTCTTAACAATTTCTAATTTTGAAGGTAAACGTTGAACTTCTCTGGCCATAAGTCGTATTGCTAAAAATGAAAAGTAAATTTATTAAATTTATTGAATACCCTTTTAAAACTGTCTTTATATAAGAAAAGTTTTAACTATTTATGATTTGAAATTAACTAAATAATGTTTCTTACGTATATACAATATTAAACGTAAATCAAAATTACGATAATATTTAATATCGTCTGGGAAATCAAAATCAAGTTTTGATGTATCATGTTGTAAAATATAACGAGGAACATTAAGCAAGGTCATACTTAGCATAAACGTGCTATTTTTATTTATATCATTTCCAATTACTATTTATGATAATTAATGAGTAACTGTTATAATTGCATACATCGCGGAGAATGGAACATTTAAGAACTAGTTTCTTAATTATTTATTTTCATCGAAACGCAATAATATTTATTTCAGTATTTTACATTTACATATTTCAGTTAAAATTATAGTTTGTGAATTGTTGCAGTACGTGACGCGTGTTTCTAACTATGGTTTTTGCAAAAATACGTGACTTTCAAAAGTGGCATGTATGCGTTTTTATTTTTGTCGGTGCGATGAAAAATACTCAATTCTAACTAGAAGTCAGGTGATTCTGCAAGCGGAGAGATTTTAAACTAGTTATTTACAATAAGAAAAGTTTTTATTTTTTTGTAAGTTTAGTTATAATCATGTGCAATATAAAAACATAACTAATATTAGTATTTATTTATCTGATTTTTGCACACTTTGTAAATATTTTAGGTTAAGTAATTTATTATTTATATAAGACCGGTTTCGGCTGTTAGGCCATTATTTAGTTTTTTAAATAATTCGTCATAATAAATAAAAATTAAAATTAAATTAGCATATAAGTATTAAAAATTTATTCAAATTACTTAACCTAAAATAACTAATATTGTTTCAATATGTGTGTTTTATATCTTAAAATGTAGATTTTATTAATTAATTTGTCATACAATATATATTGTTTTTATTTTTTGAATGAATTCGTCCAGTCTTGAAGTTTAACATTTTAATTGTTTAAATGTTTAAAAGCGCGAATTAATTTAATTTAATATACTTACATTGTATACTAAATTAATACGACGCTGCGCAGCTAAGGTCTAGCTGGCCTCGTGTATTAATATCAGTGTTGTTTCTTTTCATCTTTATATTATATACTTTCCAATAGTTAATTACTTTTAATCAGACAAAAATATGTTATTATTTTATTTTACATAATTGTACAATTCATCAACTTTTTAATTTACATTTGTCATATAAAAAGACGTATTCTTATGCTTTATCGACTACAAAAAGGCGTTTGACCGAGTACAACACGATGAACATTTAAAAGAAATTGACATCATTGGAATTACAAGAAATACATTGCATCAAAAACCTATATTGAAAAAACTAGGAATCAGTAACGTGATAACAAAAGATTTAATCATTCAAAAAGAAGTACGCCAAAGTACATTTTGTCACCAATACTATTTAATATCTACTCTTATGATATTTTTTTGTGAAACACTTGGACTATACATTAATAACAACGGATACGCAGATGATTCTATCCTTATAGCTGATAACGTTGCAGATCTGTAATCACTACTATTAGAAAACGTAAATTACCACGCCGAAAAATACACAGAGAAGCAAAAATAAAAATTGACAACAAAAATTTTAAACGAGTTAGTAGCTTTAAGAATTTTAGTTATTAGCTTTACGCAGACTAGAACTTGGAAAAAGAAATAAAATGCCGTATTAAAATGGCTAGAAACTAGTTTATTAAATACAGGTACAGGTACTCTGCAATCACAAAATTGACATAAAAATACAACTGTGCTTTATCAAGTATTACGAATAGTCCGTATTATTGTATGGAAAGAAGGTATAGACCCATAAAGTTGCAGATCTGCAGCCAAATAGGTCCAAAGACGCACTCGGTAGTGGTTTTTTGGGTTTTTATCCAAAATTGAGGATAAATGAAGTATAACAGCAGCAACACTAGTTTCTTCTTCTTTTTCTTATTAGTCTTCATATTTCCATTGTTGGATCATGGCTTTTTTATTTTTTTCCATGCTATTGTCGTTTGCCGTTCTTATCCACTGTTTTCCTGCTATCATCGTCTTTATGTCATCAATCCATCTCGTTTGGAGTTTTTTTCTGTATTTTTTCTGGCCACGTGTTCTGTCTACTGCCATTTGAGTTCCGTTGTTCTCTTCATTACGTCTATTATGTTTGTTTTTGTCCGAATATCTGTGTTGCGCACTTTGTCTCTCAAAGTGATTCTCAGGATTGCACGTTCTATTGCTTTTTGAGTTATTCTTAGTTTTGCTGCTGCTTTTTTTTGTCATTGTCATTGTTTGCAGGCCATAGGTGGCAACGGGGAGGATGCAACTGTTGTAGACCTTACGTTTTAGGTATATTGAGACGTCTTGATTTTTTAGAATATGGCTGAGCATTCCAATGGGGGTTTATGTCAGTCCTTTGCCAATTTTAATTGTATGCACCAGATATGTATATTGCTTTACTTTTTTTAATATGGTGTTATCTATCGACATTTCTTGAGGGCTACTAGTTATAATTTTTGTTTTTTTTTTAGATTCATTTTTAACCTTATTTGCTTGGACAGGTTGCTTAATTCTTCTACCATAGTTTTTAATTCGTTTGTTAGAATTATGTTGTCCGCAAATCTTAAGTGATTTAGATATGCCCCGTCGATCTTAAAGCCTTTCTCGTCCCTGTTTAGTTGTTTGAAAACCTTTTCAATGGCTTTGGTGAATAATTTGGGGGAGATAATGTCTCTTTGCCGTACTCTTTTGTTGAGGTTTATTTTTGCTATGTGTAGGTCATTGTTTATTTTTAATTGAAAGGTGGCCTCTTTGTAGATGTTTTTTATTACAGCGGTATATCTTGAGTCTATTTTTGCGTCGTTCATTGCCGACAAAAAAACCCAAATTTTAACACTGTCGAACGCTTTGTAGTAGTCTATGAACGTTATATGTATTGGGATATTGTATTCTGTTGTCTTTTTGATAAGTGTTCAGATTGTTTGTAGGTTGTCTGCTGTGCCGAAACCTTTCCAAAAACCAGCCTGCTTGACTGGTCGGTAGAAATCTCGTTTCTTTATGAGTCGTTTTGTGCTAATTTGCATCATAAGCTTATATAGGTGTAATAAGAAGCTTATTAGACGGTAGTTTTCTATGTTTGTGGTGTCTCCTTTTTTGTGCAGGATGATGATCTCTTCATTTTTCCATTTTTTTGGTATTTTTCCCTTGTACAAACACTAGTTTATTTACCGCAAAATAGAGAAGATTATTAATTTAGTGGCAAACCTATATATATATCAAATATTTTAATGTTAGAACAGAGGACTACGACGATAGTGGAAACAGAAGAGGTTATTAGTTGGTGCACCAAATGTAAGTATCTAAGCATAATCTTTGATAATAAGAGAAAAAATCAGCGCAAGTTTCAACATTGAGTCAGTCAGGCCCGAAAAGTTACAGGTTGCATTAATAAATTAATATATTCTAAAGTAACGAAAAGAAAGAAGACGACAATATATAACACTTTGGTAAAGATTGTTTTTACCTACGGCTCAGAAATACGGATTATAACAAAAACAATTGTCAAAAAATAATGTTGTTGAGATGGACTCATTACGTAGGGCCGTAATGGTTTTACGCGTAGAAAGACACACTAACTATTATATAAAAAAGTTACAAACATTATTAGACAAAATAAGAAAGAAACAGCTGACCTGGTATGGCCATGTAGAGAGAATGGGAGAGGAAGGATTACCAAAACGTGTATGACGTGGCAGACCGTGCATGATCTGAAAAAAAAACCAGAAGAGCAATCAGTGAACTCAATTTATAAGAAAGCAAATGGAAAAACAGAAGAGGATATAGAATGAGTGTTGGAAGCTGTGGTCAGACGCTATAAACTGAGAAAAAAAACTTTCTACAGGTTTTTATCTTTGCTTTTTTTGCTGTTTACTTTTTTTATATTTGATTTTGTTAATTATTTAAGCTAAGAAAAGAAATGGTACTTTTGAATATGCATCACTGCTTAGCGTGGTATACCTATTTTGTAAGGTGTTGCAGATGATTTACTCTATAGTTACAAATCCCATGTCTTCTGGTATTTTTACAATTTTTACATATCTAATGTTTAAAAACAGGTGTGGTACAAAATTACGTATTTATTTATGATGTACAGTTGGTTGAGGGAATATTAAAAGAAACTTGAACTTGCGAATAAAAGATATAAATGTATATGTCATGTTCACACACCAGCTATCGATTATACGCTATCTGCAAGTTTTGGTAACGATTTGGTAAGTTTGTTGTATGATATTTAGCGTGTAGATTGTTATATAAATTAATATTACTACTATAAATGTTGTTTTATTAATGTTTTGCTTGAAATAAGAATTAATTTTATAAAAACTTTTTAAGAAATTATCATTTCTTTTTTATAAAACTTGAAGCTAAATTTGATTTTTACCCTCTGTTGTAAATAAAATATTTTGTACATAAACATTTGCAAAATAAAACTATTTATTACTACAAGAGTTAAGTTTTTTTTGTTAGCAATAACTATCTTGTGCTTATTATGTTTGTAAATTGTTTTTTTTTTTTATGTTTGAACTACAATTTACTACTCACAACAAAGAACTGCATTAATTAGCGTTTCCATTAAAATATAAAGGGTTGTTAGATGCTTTTACTAATTACCTTGTTCGTTAATGAACTGGCACAAACAGATATAGAAAGCTGTATTATGTATTATTGATTTTGTTATTAATACTAATTGAATTATTAATTATAAAAGTTTGTATGATGATTTCATTTCTCATGTAAACATCTGCTTGTTTTTGATCCCATTAGTTCCATACGATGTTATATATTATTATAATTTGTTTACTCAATTGTTGTTATCAAGAATCATATAACCTAGACATTGCATGAATCATAATAGATGTGGTTTTTATTATATTTTTGCGGAAATGCAATAATTACGTATTAGTATTGTGGCACTGTTTGTATATTAATACTATTATTATCTTTGGAAAGTTAATTTACCGTAATATAAATTAATTTAAAATGTTGATATATTATAATGTATAATAATTTTATTTATTTCTTTAAAACATTAAAATTGTGTGAGAACCCATATAAATATTGGAAAACTATATTTGATGTAAAGGTGAGAGGTGATCGATCATCGATTATGTGAACTTGTTGGATACAACTCTGACTAAGAATTTTTAGTCTCCGAGATAGACAATTGCGGAAGATTGCAAGTTTTAATTAGTGGTAATATCGTGAATTTATCTTGGACTAGAAGCATATTAGGCTAAACGCTATATCATTGAAGCATTTCACAGTTTTTAATTAAATATATATTTTAAAAAATGCACCGGCCTAAATATTTTATAATAATAATAAAAATGTTTCAAAAATCTATTTTCAAAAATATGAACATTCACTTTTTTTCAGCTACTAACTGTTTTGTTACAAATTTATATAAATAGAATATTGTAGAAATCATTAAAATTAACAATTATTAACAAAAACTAATTCAAGTATTTTGTTCATACACACGCATTAGGAGTTAATAATATTTTTTTAATAATTATTTATATTACTACCACAGGCTATACATTGAATTTAGTATAATGTAAAAGTATATTGTTTATTATAATTTTAGATAATTGCATATTTGTTTTGCTGTTATGCTTAATAATTACTTATTTACTGTAAAACCAAAACTGTTATCACTTTAATTTATGATAACCTATTACAGTCACAAGACTTTGTTAATATTAATATTATTATAATTTGTTGATTCAATACACATTTTATCAATAAAATAAAAATTCAATATGTATTCTTAAATTTAAAATTATGTACGTAATCATTGCTGTTATTTAATCAATTCTACACACCCCGTTATTAAGATTATGTAATAAACAATTAGTATTCAATGAATTAAAATTTATGTTTTCAACAATGAATAACAAAGTCGTTAATAGGGAAATAGTATACGATGCGCTTTTTCAAGAACTCAAGTTTGTAAATTGCATTTTAAAGTTCTTTGTATGCTACAGCGTCGAAGTAGATAGAAGTTTATGTATTTTAAAGGAAAGCGCAATGTTATCCTTTGGAAATTGGATGTTATGTCGATTAGATTTAAACATTTTTTTTAAGAAACTAGATATCGAACAGAAATAATTAAATTCAAATATTAATAAATATAATTTATACCAGTAAACAGAGTAACGGCTTCCAATAAAGTAGAATTAATGTTAAATATTGACGTAACAATGTAAATGTTTAAATTGTGCTCTTCTCCATTTAATATATTGGCAAATAATATTTTCTTATTTTTAATACAATGTAAATAATATCGACCACATAACTGCAATATGGTGAAAGTAGTACGTTAATGTGAAAATATATTTTTAATAAACAATGGTTATGTATTTAAAAAAAAAATTGAGAATTAATATTTTTTTATGTATTTTTAATATTGTGCGTAATTTAATGTATATGATAATATTTTTCTTTTTTTTAGGTGAGCCTTTCATTCAACTAGATCATTGGTACTTAGCATTGTAAGTTATAAGTTAGTTTTATTTATAATATATATATATATATATATATTATAAACAAAAGGATATATAGTATAACAATTATGATTTCAAAACAATAAATGTGTTCACAAATAAATAACGCACAACATCTTTAATTTTAACTAAAAAAGATGTCAAAACACGAGATGGCTTGAGTATTGAACGGTGAACTATATTTAACGTGGCTACACTATACTAACAATAATAAAATTGCTAGGAATATATAGTTATTGTAAGTAAAACAAAATAAAAACAATATAAAAAGTGATACAGAAAATAATATAATTTTAGAACAAAAGTTTTTTTAGAAATACTGAAAAGCAAATTGTTATTTTAATACAGGGGATTTATACAAGAAGCCAAAAAATAAAAAATTGAGTTTGAAATTAGATTTTAAACAAAAAATACATAATAACATTTTTACCGATCCGCTTTTGTTTTGGAAATATTCAAGCATGAAGTTTTCTGAATATATTTAATTACTTTTACTTTAAAAGAAAAAAAATTGGTGAAGCCACTAGAATATTTTAATACTTTCTGGAAATAAAATGATGTTTGTTGATTTCTAAACAATTTGCTTTAAACCGTGACCTCTTTTTGTCTGTAAAATAACTCCAGCTCTGGTAACAGTACAGAGTTGATTTTTTGGCAAAAGAAGCTTAATTGAAAATAAAAAATTTATCAATAAAAATTTAAAAATAAAACAACTATAATTATGTTATATATATATATATATATATATGTATATTAATCCGTCAAGTCGGGCTCTTTCTGGGTATGAATCCGTCAAGTCGGGCTCTTTTTGGCAAGTCGGGCTCGTGTGTCACCTTGCCGTTCACTTTCGGGAACTAATCCGGCAAGTCGGGCTCCACGGCCTTCACCTTCACCAAAAATATGTTGATATGTAATAAAAATAATTTGACTTTACAAGATAGTATACATACATCCAATACATTTTTTATTTAATTGTTAACAACCCTAAATTAGTATTTTGATAAATAAATTAAATAACAAAATTTTTAGAGTAATTGCTTCTTAGCATAGCAATTAATAAGCACAATTAAATTTATTTTATTATTTTGCGCAGTTTACCCTTAACAACCCCTAATTATAAAATTCAGTATTTTTATTTAAATTTGGTTGACAAACGGCTTTTGAAGTAAGCGGATTACAATGGTAGTGTTAGATTATATGTATTAGAAATAACAATGTCAAAAAGTTACAAATTAAGTTAAATACTTTAGAATTTTGCAAAATTCAACAAACATGCTTTTTTTAGGTTTTTGAAAATTTTAATGATGATTGAATTAGAATAGGAGTTATCACATTAGTAATGCCAACATTCTGACATTAATTATTAAAATAATACATTCTATACCAATTCACTATTTTGTGTAGAAATGTTGACATTTATGTATGTTCAATATTTTTAGTTTTTACTAAAATTTTGCATACAAAGGTTTTACAGTTGGAGGATTACAACGATAGTGTTAAGTTATAAGTTTTTTAAATAGTTGTTTCAAACTTTTGGCATTTAAGTTAAATCCTCAATATAGCTATAAATCAGCTTTCCATGAGGTGCAAAAAGACTATCCACTGCAAAGAAATTTTTTGGGACCTTTCTTAGACATTTAAGGAGCATTTGACAATACTTCATTTTCAATAAACTGCTACGGGAATGGAAAACAAAAGCTCTTTACTTCTTGTTAGATATTGGGTGAACTTCATGCTCAAAAATCAAACTAAAACAATTACATTATAGGAAAAGAGCTAAAGTTGCTGGCGGATGTCTTCCTCCCCCCCCCCCCCCCAAGCTACAAGTCAACGCAATTAAATAAAGAAAAGAACAAGAACAACTCTCACAGCAGCTATGGAAACACTGCTTTTGCTACCACTACTTCAATTATTTGTGATGATGGAGGGGAAGTAAGCAACGTATCCAATATAGATAAACAACAACACCGTAAATCTTGAGGTTCCTAGACCAACAAACGTGTTACATGAGAAAGAAACACTGAAAATAATATCACACTTTATAAAAAGTTATTGCATGAAAAAATCTTTTCATTTAATACTACCGTCGCAAAGCAAAAGAATTTATATAATTTACAGATAGATCTAAACATTACAATAGCATCAGAACCGGAATTATCCCTGGACAAACATGCTTTTTTAAGCAAAATTAGCTATTATTAAATGTAACTCTAAAAACATCAAATTAAGACAATACTTTAACTGACCAATAACTATCATGTCGCAGAGCTAATCGGTTCTATAGGCTATACGGTTGTCAGTAATTAAATGCAAAGTAGTGATAAACTTCATAAACAATCTGCCAGAAACAACAGAGTCCGCCTCATCTGCATACCAAAAAATTATAATCTAAAAAGGCTTACAATACGCAACGTAGAGCCTTCTTTGGCAAAGCAGAAGCTAACCAAAGAAAAGCTTAAAACAGTCTATCTCTTAGCAAAAGTTTCTGAAGAAAACTGGATTTACTAAAAAAGTAACAAGGTACACAAGAAATTGTAGTCGCTAGACCACCTCAAAAACCAAAAGTTTTCAAAATTCTATCAATTATAATTAGAATTTTTGGATTCTATTGAAATTTAGCAACCATGCAGTAATAATAATAAACAATCATTGTAAACTGCACTTGATCCATAAATAACTATTTTGTATAGTTGAATAAATGTATATGGGTAATTCCATTACTTTTCGACCAATTTGAAAAAGTCGACCTCTTTAATTTTGCTCAAATTTTCAGGGATCAAAATATAGATAAAAAAATGAGACTCCCAAAATTTTGGACCTTAGAATAATGCCTGTTCAAAATCACACACATTTGAAGGTCAGAAATTTTACAATAGAAAGTCTTTTTTAGCTTATTTTGAATCTCAATTTTTGGGCTTCTGGAAAAAGATAAAAAGGTCCACAATGTTTCAAAATATTTCTTATTACATGTACTTTAAAACTCATATTTTTATGTTTAATATCGTGGCAGTCATTTTGATATATTAAGCTTCAAACAATATTCCAAAAAACCCGTAAATTTAGCAGAATTGCAAAACTTTGCTTTTTTTAAACCGTTCTAACTTTGTCAAATCTTTACAAAATTTAATTCACAAGGTCTAGATTTCTTCGTGTTTAATCTCTTTTTAAAGTGATCACACAAGACTTATAGAATCAATACGTATTCACCACTATTTTGATGCAGGAAGTTGCACATATTTTTGCGATCTTCAAAACTTGTAGTTTTCAGGTCCCAAAAAAGCGCTGTCAACCTATGTCGATTTTAGTCAAAATTTCAGTAAATACTCTTCAGACCACAAATAAAAGGTTATTTATATGAAAAATGGTAAATTGGGCATTATCAAGAATTTTTTTATATTCAAAAATCGTCAAAATTCAGAAAATCTAAATCACTTTTTGTCTATCTTGCTTTATTTTTGAGATAGTCAACAAATACAAAACATTTAAAAAACTTTTTATTTAGCAAAAAAACACAAACAAAACAACATTACTTTAACAAGTGTGCATTAATGCAAGTTTTTGATACTTGTTAAAACAGTTTTCTTTGGTTCGGTTAGTGAAATTTGATAAAAATAGTGTTCAACATAGAGAATACGCAAATATCATTATTGTTTACGGACTCTGTAATGGTAATGCCCTAGCAATTGAGATTTCCCGACAAAAAACAACTTTTTTACGCGTTTTTTAGTGAAAATGTTCACCCATATTATTATCAAAAGTAAAACACCTACAACCAGGCGACGCAGCACAACGACTTGCATTTTCTCAATGGCTTCTTGATAATACCCAATATACCATTTTTCATATGAATAACCTTTTTTCTTGTATTTTGAAGAGTATTTACTGAAATTTTGACTAAAATCGACATAAGGTGACAGCGTTTTTCGGGACCTGAAAATTACAAGTTTTGAAAATAGCGAAAACATGTGCAACTTCCTGCATCAAAATAGTGGTGAATATAAATTGATTCTATAAGTCTAGTATATATACTTTAAAGAAAGATTGAACACAAAGAAATCTAGACCTCGTGGATCAATTTTCTTTAAGATTTGACAAAGTTAGAACGGTTTAAACAAAGCATAATTTAGCAATTTTTCAAAATTTACGTTTTTTTTTTAATTAATGGTTAAAGCTTGATATATCAAAATGACTGCCCCAACATTAAATATACAAATATGGGTTTTAAAGTACATGCAATAAGGAACATTTTAAGCCAACGTAGACCTTCTTATTTTTTTTAGAGGCCCAAAAATTGAGATGCAAAAATGTGCGGTTTGCTGATTTTGACAATTTTTGAATATTAAAAATTTCTTGATAATGCCCGATATACCATTTCTCATATGAATAACCTTTTTTTTTGTAAAAAATATATAAAGAAGAGACGCAATGTCCTCAAATGAGACAGTTGTAAAAGCAATAGTTTCGAATAAAGCCTAGTTAAATAGGTAAATTTATACGAATGCCACAACGACATATGTAGCGCTCGTTACTATTTGTTCAATCGGACAACCCAATAATAACATTAAAAAATTAAATTTATGAAAAAATATTCTAAACTAAAATCATCCATCCTATGGATGATTTTAGTTTAGAATATTTTTTCATAAATTTAATTTTTTAATGTTCTTTTTTTTTGTGTTCTAAAGAGTATTTACTGAAATTTAGACTAAAATCGACATAGGGTGACAGAGCTTTTTCGGGACCTGAAAATTACAAGTTTTGAAGATCGCAAGAACATGTGCAACTTACTGCATCAAAATAATGGTGTATTCGTATTACTTCTATAAGTATTGTGTGATCACTTCAAAAAGAGATTAATCACGAGGAAATCTAGACCTTGCGAATCAAATTTTGTTAAGATTTGACAACGTTAGAACGGTTTAAAGAAAGCAAAGTTTTGCGATTTTGCAAAATTTACGGTTTTTTTTGGAGTAATGTTTATAGCTTAATATATCAAAATGACTGCCACGATATTACACATAATAATATGGGTTTTAAAGTACATGTAATAAGGAATAATTTGAGCTATCGTAGACCTTTTTATCATTTACCAGAAGCCCAAAAATTGAGATACAAATTAAGCTAAAAATGACGTTTTATTGTAAAATTTCTGACCTTCAAATGTGTGTCATTTTGAACAGGCAATATTCTAAGGTCCAAAATTTTGGAAATCTCATTTTTTTCATCTATATTTTGATCCCTGGAAATTTGAGCAAAATCAATGAGGTCGACTTTTTCAAATTGGTCGAAAAGTAATGGAATTACCCATATATATAAAAGTATGCCAATTTTAATTGAATCAAAAAACGTAATTAATTTAAATTTATATGGTTTTTCTTAATCATTGTTTACTTCTGTATCAAATAAAATAATTTAAGGTAAAATCAAATTATATATTATATATTATGATTAATACATATTTGAATGAAAACATTGCCGCTTTACGAGCAAATGTTTCCAAGTATTTGACCCTAAATTCTTTACATTTATTTATGATCTTTTTTGTAATCAGCCTTCACCACAAACCGACTTCGAGATTTAAAATCTACCAGCAAATGTGTATATTGAGTCGTGTTCCGACGGCAAGAAATTTTGTATATTCTTATTTTAAATGTTTATTCTAATTGTTTTATATGCATTGTACTGGAACATTTTATAGCCCAGATGTGCAGTTTTATTTGTAAATATCTTTCATATTCTATATTTTTCATGTCATTACTGAGCCACAAGTTTTACCATTGGCTAATTATCTATTGCAATCATTTATCCTTATCTTTTAAAAACAATTTGTATTAATTTATATATTTAAGTATAACTTTTCAAATGTTATTTATGTAATAATAAAATATAATAATAATAGTATAACAAAGTTAATTAAAATCTTAATATACCTAAACATAAATATAACAAAACTAACTATTTTCACCAACGTTTGTTTTCATTCTTCCAACGCGGCTTCATTATAATACACGTCATTAATTGCCTCTTTCCAATTAAATAGCAATAAGTAAAACAAAAACAACAAACGGTTTCAAATATTTATTATTATTCAATTAGATATATATTATAAATGTAAGAATATTAACATTGCATTATAATACGATTCTGTGTCGGACATGAGAAGTTATCACTTTAATTTATGACACTACCTGCTGCTATAGACCTAATTGCGGCCTATAGAAATATTTTAAACATAAATATAATAGAATTATATTACATAATATAATGTCGTGTTGTTTTTGCAATAGCTACACAATTAAAAAAAATGTTCAACTTTTAGATAATGTGTATCTTACATTGATTGCATTTTCTTCTGATGGGATAGATTAATTTAAATTTCTATCAAAACAGGTTATTGTACTATTTATTACAAATGCTCAAAAGTCAGCTATCAGTTTTAGTTTTTGATTTTGTTGAAATAATGATATTGCATACTTATATAAAAATATCTACAGAGAGTTCATTATTTTATTGCATGATGTTAACATCTAATGTATGCTTAATTGTGTCTTATGCGGATAATAAAACATACGACTAAATATCTTTATTTTTCTACCGATTGCATCTATGTTTTTAATTTTAGTATTCTTCAAACTTTCATAACAAAATTTTGTTGACCCACAATATATATTTCAAAAACGAGAAATTATTTTAATTAGTTTAATTAACATCTCTTAAAGAAAAACTTATTTTTAATCTAGAACAGTAGCAATTTTTGATTCTTAAAAAAATTATGAAATTAAAAACCAAATAGTTGTCTTGATAGTCCAGTTAAAAAATTCTTTGTAAAAGTTTTAGTCTTACATATCTAAATATAGTATGTATGGGTTAAAATACTTTGCTATGTACTAAGAGTTTGTTTAAACATCATTGTTTTGAATGTTTTTGAACATAAATCATATTTATAACAATTGCAAATAATTGTGTGTACTCAATGCGCTAATCCACCATCACTGCTAAATTTAAGCTAGTTTTATTAATTTTTAAAATAAATTTTGATAACATTACTTTGAATAATATTAGTTTGGTATTATTATTATAATCCGCATACAGTAAAAGCACGGCCATGTGTATCAAAACATCAAACTGATTCTTTGAATGCTTATTATTACTTTTATATACTGCATAATTTAAAACCAGTATTCTCTAAATATTTTGAAATTGGAATTTTTTTTTTCATTTATTTGATATTACGCTGTTTGCTAAACTTTAGTTAAACCCATACTTTTTAACATACTTTTTGACATTTTGACTTTATCATTATTTGTGTTCTGCTTTTTGCAGGTCCTAAGTGTATCTTCTTTAGTTTTCTTAGTTCTTTATCTTTTGCTTTGTTCACTGTACCTTTCCCTATTCCTTAAAACATCAGTTATCTTGCATCTTTTTCTTTACGGATTTGCACTTACCATTCTTTTGATCACGTTCTTTAATAAACAATCTCTTCTCATTGCATGTACTATCCGTCTTTTCTCTCTTACTAGCGCTTTTTCCTCCACGACATTCTTAATACTCTTTTATTCCGGATCTTGTCTGACCACGTAATGTCCAAGCTTTACACTTTATTCTTAACATTTCACAATTGTTATTTGCAAATTTATACCTAACTTGCTACTCAAAATCTTTCTTTTCTTTCTAAAAGCTTTTTTATTATTCCTATGCTAACTATTATTTATCTTTGTTTTTCTAATTCTTTGTTATTTTAGTAGCAGTACTTTCTCACTTGCTCCAATTTATCTCTTTTAACGTACGTTTTTCTTTCTCATAACCTTGTTTTGTTTTTGTTTATACTCAGTACTTTAGTGCTCTCTGCAAACACAATCATATCATTGGCAAATTAAATAGATTATATTCTTCTTTCTCCTATGTAACAAAGGAGTGATCTTTCCCTTTTCAGCACTTTGCTACCATCTTTTTGGCATGCATATAGAACAACGTTGATGATAAACAACAACCCTGTCTCACTCTTTTTTTAACTATAATCCACTTAGTACTTTGGTCATTTAACCTCAATGCTACTTAGTGTCTCATAGACACTTTCAAAATTTCAAACAAATTTTTTCACAAAACACAGTCAATTGCTTTTACTGATTTAATTTAGTCAGACTTCTTTCATTTTGTCATTTTTATTGTAATCCGCAAACCATAAAACTTATGACTTCTAAATTTCAGTTAAATTTAAGATATTGCATATGACCACACATATTAGACCTGCTACTTTGAAAGCTTATAATTCAATTTTAATTTTGACCGCTTGCTTTGAAACTTCTGTATAAAACATTTTTGTTGAAAATGTCAGCTAAGTCTATAGTAATAAAATCGTTGTTAACCAAATTTTAAGTAAATCCAAGATACTGCATATCAAAATTTTGACCCTGTTACTGTTACTTTGAATGCTTATAACTTCACCACATTATTGTAATTTGCATACTTTAAACCGCAACTTTTAGCTAAACCAATAAATGTTGTTATTTTGTCCTACTTTTAATACTCCTAATTTTACAAATTTTCTAAATTTTTATAAAATTTATTAATCTTTAAATTAATATCAAAGTTTTGTCTGCTCATAATTTAACAACTATTTGTCAAGTTAGTAAAATTTATTGTATTTGAACAAAAATATGATTCAAATTATTCACTTAAATATTGATAATTTGATTAAAACTTTGACATTACTTTGAATGCTCTTAATTTCACAACAAACAAACATAAAATCATAAGATGATAGCCATGTAATGATTCACATGACTTAGGATTATAAAATTTAAGTCTCAGTTTTCAAAATTACAAAGATTGTGATTCTATAATTAACCATATGTATAAAAATTATTTTTAAAATTTTCAACCTATTTGTTTGTCGCAAATGCAAGTGGAAAATAAATATTTTCCTTTTGCACTATTACTAATTTATATAACTTTTAATAAATATTAAAATTTATTTAACTTTTAATAAATATTAAAATTTATGTAAATAACTTGTTACTATTGCCGCTTGTTACTTTTTGCAACTATCCAGATGTAAGGAAATTCTGAATAAATATCAGGACAATAAAGAAGTCGTAAATAAAAAAAAAACATGCATGAATAGACTGACCTTAAAATAGTTTTACTGCTTTTAAAATAATTCATCATAAATTCATTGATAATAATTAAAATTAAAAATGTAATACTTTGAATATTGTTTATACTTGATAATTAATAATATAGTAGTTTCAAATACATGCAACTATTTTGTTGTAGTCTACATCATTAAATTATTTGACAAATAAATATGCAAAGAAGTCTATAAAAAAATATAATAAGTAATATTAAAAAAAGTCAAAATATAAATTGTTATGCATAAACATTCAACAAAATTTACTTAATTTATATTTTTTTCATCGTAACTGTGTAAGTAAACTTTTAGAAACAATTTAAATTATTATAGATTATAAACATTTTGTAAAACAATTTCTTATAACTTTTACGGTAAGAGCCCAAGTTGTCGAGTTTATAAACAAACATTCAAATAAACATTTATAACTTTTTTATCACAAATGTATAAGAAATATTTAAAAACAACTTAAATAATAATAGATTCTAAATATTTATATAAAACCATTTCTTAACTTGGACTTATACGATAAATTCTAATAAGAGCCCACGTTGCCGAGTTTATACACGAATATTCAAATAAACATAGGTTATTTATAAATTTTTTTTAATAAAAGTTTTAGCAACGTTTACAAGCTATAAAAATAACAATAAATTATAAATATATTTTAAAAATATTATACTCGCTTTGAGTTACAATAAGTAGCAAAGAGCCCGACTTGCCGGATTTATACCATTGTGGCTATAACTTTTTTATTTGAAGTAATAGACAAGGGTTTGTTTGTCCCTAGGAGGTTAGTTTGATAAAATACATTAGAATATGACATAATATAAATATATATTTTACGAGCCCGACTTGCCGGGTTAACATATATATATATATATATATATATATATATATATATATATATATATATATATTGTAGTTTATAATATTATATCTTGAACTTTGATATCTTCAAAACCAACGCCGATCGAGAAATAGAAAGTGTACGCGTCTACCTGATTGATGGTTGGTTTTTACTTTGTTATAATACTGCTTTCTGTTTCCAGTCCAGCATCATTATTTGTGGTGATTATAATGACGGTAACATTACGTTTCCTGATATATAAAATGTCAACTTCTCCGCGGCTGTTGACTACAGGTCAGCTTCTGGCCATCGGGAAAAGCGATATACGCAAGTCAGGCAATATCTCCAACCTTCCGAGCTTGGCATAATCTACACCGAGCCTATTTTTTGCAGTTTTTCCTAATAGATACTTCAATATAGCGCTGTGTTATTAATTTTACTGTGAAGTTTATTTTTGGTTCTAAGTCACATACATTTGGATGAGTTGATGATCACTACGTAGTCTTGCAGGCGCTTAAATAAGATTTCCAGATGTTATAAGTGTTTTTCTTATGAAGACGATTATCTACCATATATAGAGCACAATAGCAAAACTTTAAATCTCTGAGCTTTTTATTAGTAAACCTCTGGAACATTTGCGAAGCATTTCGGAGTGCGGGTTTGCTGCGCCGTCTGATTTCTGGAAACTTTTTTAAGAGTTTGTAGAATTGTGTCACTTCTATAACTGTTACGATGCTCATATGATGGTTTGTTTTGTGGTTCTTGCGTATAAAAGCGAAGAAACACACATAGATCAGCGCCGGTGTCTACCAGAAATTGTGTCTTTGTGGCGTAGTCAGTAATGTAAATACAGCGTGATGTTGACGGGCAGCTGTTGTCTGTCGCCATTAACAACTGTTCATTAGTTTTCTTGGAACGAGCACTGTTGTGTGTACTTGCCTTGTTTTTGAACTTGGTATTAGCAGATGCTATTTTTGTTTTGTCGATTATACGAAGCTGACCGTGAGCGAAATCTTGATTTTTTTACAAACCAGATTAGCTATTTATACCTTGGAAATTTCTTTTCTGATTGATGTTATCTTGATGCAATGTGATTGTAAGTTGCTGGAGCTGTGATGCTAAGAAGTTATAAACTTGGACTGAAACTGCTACTTTTGTAACCGTGGGTTTATTTACAATACAGTATCGATTCTAGTCTGAGACTCACTGACTTATTGTATAGAATGTACATAAGCTGTGCATTCTATACAATAATACTACTGTCAAAATGGGTGTTTTCCGAAATTATAATTAAGCATACAGTATTATAACAAGGGACATATCCAATTTTTTTGTACCGCCGGTTGTCGCCAGATGGTTTATTACACTCAGTTTAGGATTAACAAATACAACTGGATTATCTAATTTACATATACTTTATTATCCTGTGGGTAAAATCATATTCCTTGTCCCATCGAGCGTTCCCAGATGTTTTATTACTTTAAGATTAGGATTTATGATACTTGCTACAAAGTTATTTTGTGTATTTTGTTTAGAATCCAATTTCGAACACACATTTTTGTTTTTTGCTTTCTGGTATAAATTATCCTGTAAGAAGCAGCTTGTAAGTATGAAATTTTTACTTTTTAGAAAAAAAAAATTGACAAGAAACATAAATTTAGGAGGAAGTTAGTTAAGCGTAAAGCAACACCTACACTTAAGTCTTTTTTGTTTCTCTATTTTTTCTTTTTTTTTTTTTTCTAGAAATTTTTTTATTTTTTTTTTTAGCTGTTTACTACCCTGCGGATATAAGCCTTCCTTTTGTTTTTCCACTTGTCTCGGTTCTGTGCCGCCTGGTACCAATTCAGACCTACCTCTCGCTTTAGGTCGTCAGTCTATCTCATTTGCGGCCGGCCTACATTTCTTCTATTTCTGGTTTCCATCGGATTATTTTCCCGCTCCATTTGTCCTTGTTTCTTGCGACATTACCCGCCCAGTTCCATTTCTGATTGGCTGTGTGTTGTACGACATTCTGTACTTTTGTTTTTTTCCTGATCCATTCCGTTGTTTTACGGTCCTTTAGAGTTATGACGAGTATTCTTCTCTAGATAGCTCTCTGGTTGACTTGCAGCTTGTTCAGTATTGTTCTCGTGAGGGTCCAGGTTTGGGCGCCGTAAGTAGTTAATGGCATTATACACTGGTTGTATAACTCAGTTTTAAGTTCAATGTCCATAGCCAATATGTTTTTAATTTTGCCATATGCCGCCTAGGTTTGTCGTATTTTCTTGTTTACTTTTAGTTCCTGGTTTGCCTTTCCCACAGTCAGAGTCTTCAGTATTTATATGTGTTTACTTTCTCCACTGTGTTGTCACTTAACGTTATATGTTGTTCTTCGTCTACATTTGAAGTCATAAACTTGGTTTTGCCAAAATTAATCTCCAGGCCTATACGCTTCGTGGCACTGTATATGTCATTGATGAGTGAGATGAGTTTTCCCTGTCTTTGGCTATCAGTACTATGTCATCCGCAAATATGAGGTGGCTGAGATTCTCTCCATGAATATTAATGCCTCTGTCCTTTAGGTTGATCGTTTTGAGTGCGTACTCTAAAACCAGAGTAAAGAGTTTGGGTGACATAGGGTCACCTTGCCGTACGCCTCTAATAAATTTGATTTTCTCTGATTGTTCGTGAAACTGGACTTGTAGCGTAGCGTTTCGATAAATATTGCCAATTAGGTTTGCGTATCTGTGGTTGATTCTAGCTTGTTTTAGGGCTTGCTGTACAGCCTATATTTCCAACGTATCGAATGCCTTCCGGATTAGTGTTCTCACTGTTTGGAGGTGTTCCGTAGTACCGAAACCCTTCCTAAACCTCGCCTGCTCTTTAGGTTGGTAGTAGTCTAGTTTAGATGTGAGACGGTTTGTTATTATTCTTGAGAATAGTTTGTATATATAGGATAGCAGGCTGATCGGTTTATAATTTTCAAGATCTGCGGTGTCCCCCTTTTTATGGATGATGGTTACGAGTGCATTTGCCCAGTCCCGTGGTATATCTTCCTCTTCCATGCATCTATTAAACAGTGCTACTAATGCATTCTCAAGTGCTTTGCCTCCTTGTTTCAGCATCTCCACCACTATTCCATCTTCTCCCGCTGCTTTCCCTTGCTTCATGTGCTGAAGTGCTATTCTTATTTCGTTCTTTGTAATCTCCGGGATATCCTCAGAGTTTACGTTCATGACTTTCCTTGCTCTTTCCTGTTTAGGGATATTGGTCTTAACCTTTGTCTGATACAGGTCTGCGTAGAATTTTTGTACCGTTCTTATGATGTTCTGTCTTCCCTCGATCTCTCTTTCTTCCTTGTCCTTGATTCTAACAATCTGTTTTTTTGTGTTTGATGTTATTCTCCTAAACCTTTTCGGTTTTTTGTGTTGCTCGAGTACTCTTTGCGCCACTTCTGTATTATAGTTCCGGATGTTTGCTTTTGCCATTCTTCTGACAGTTTTATGCGTCTTGGCGTACTGCGCTGTGGATCTTTTGTTGTTTACTATGAGCCGTTTTCTTGTTTCTAGCATGTTTAGTGTTTGCGCGCTAAGTTTGTTAATTTTGTAGCTTTAGTTTGTGTGTAAGGTTCTGCTGCTTTTATTAGTGTGCATGCGATATTCTTGTTTGTGTTGTTTATGTTCCCGATACTCCATTCCTCTTCTATTAAATTGTTCTCCAAGTATGTCTGGAATTTTGTTGGTGTGTGTTGTAATTGCTCTCTGTCTATTCGTATGGATTCTGATCTCCTGAAACTTCTGCTTCTCTCTAGTCTTTGGTTGATACAAATGCGGGCTCTAACCAGCCTGTGGTTGCTCCCAGTGTTGAAGCTATTCAATACTTCGACGTTCTGTATCAAATGCATGTTCTTTGTTAAGATGTAATCTATCTGGTTGAATGTTTTGTTATCCGGGCTTGCCCATGTCTATTTGCGGTTCTGCTGTTTTTGGAAGAAGGTGTTGGCGTTGAAAAGGTGTTTCTGTTCCAAGAAGTTTGCCATCATTTCTCCTCTTGTGTTTTTTTTGCCCAGTCCATGTTTACCAACATATCTCTCGTCTGGGCTACTTTGTTCGCTAATCTTGCAGTTAAAGTCACCAATCACCAACACTATTGATGTTCTGTTTTTGGCCAATCCTCTGGAAAGATCTTTGTTGAATTTGAGTACCTACTCGTCTTCGGCTTCACTGGTAGGGGCATAGGCTTGGATTACTTTACCGTTTCCAGTTTGTTTAATTGTATTGTTACGTATATTACCCTCTCAGATATCAGATAAGTTTGTGTCCTGATCGGAGTTTGGTGTACCCTTCTCCTCTTTTCCTTGTCTCATTTATACCTATTACGTCTCATTTGATTTTCCCAAGTTCCGCTTCTAATTCTTCTGTTCTGTCCTCCGACGCCATCAATCTAATATTATACGTAGCAATGTTCGTTATCAATTTCTTGCTCCCTCTATATTCTTTGGAGCAGACTGGCAGTTTACTGTCAGTGCGGGATTCTGAACTTCTTGTTCTACCCGCCTTGGGACTGTTCAATGTTGATATTGACTATTTTACCATATTAAGGGGAAGTTAGCCTTTCTCTACCGCGCTGGCCATTCCGAGTTGGTAGAGTGTTTTGAGAATTACTTTTCCTTAATTCTCAGGTTGCTTGATTTATGGTTATTCCGCCAATATTTGGTCGCCAGAGCCTCGTTTGTTTTCCAGCAGGGTGCACCACGGGCATTTGAGTCGGCTTGATGTTAAATGCGACCCCTTACACATTTTTATTATGTTATGTTAAAACAGATATTTCAAATAACAATAAATGCATAAAACATACATTACACGTTAATGTGCAGAAATTAAAATATTTTGAAACACCAGAATATTATTTGGTCTAGATGAGGTAATTAATTATTTTCTTATTGCTTTGTATTAATAATAATATGGATGATTCTTAATTAAAACTGTTGTATAAAATTTAAAAAAAAACATTAATATCAAACTAATATCATTAAAACATAACAAACTTATTTTGCATTTAAAATTGCAAACTTGGTTTTTTGTAAATGTTAATTTAGGTTGAACCAAAAATGGTAATATGAAAAAAGAATGTAGACAACAAAACTATATTGCAATCTTTGTCTAAAGTTTTGCATTCTTTCAACAATTCTAGTTCAATACTCTCTATTTTATTTAAAATCCGCATTGAGGACGCCTTTCATACTTTTTCCTTTAGACGTCTCTACAGAAAAAAACAGTACCCGTCAAATCGGGGAAATTAGAAGGCTATATAATAAATAACAACTGCGGAGAAACTAAAGATGGATTTATCTTGATTTTTTACAATTCCACAAATTGACACCAGCTATGCTTTTAGAATCACTTTGCCGCTGTAACTTATTCAAATTGTTTTCCAAAATTGTTAAAAATTTTGCCAACAGTTTCAGTCTATTTTAAAATAAATACCACTAAGGCATTTAGTTTACGAGTCATGTTCAAAATTTTGTTGAGGAAGCAGATTTGATGAACATGTTACATTGTTACAATAATGTTATGCATCTAAGACAAAGTGAGAGATAAGATATGGACTCGAAAGGTAGTGGAGATGCTAAAATCAGTGATGAGTTTATTATCAATATGGTAAGACCGAGGGTAAAATTAAGGAATTAAGGACTATTTACCAAACGTCAACCTGCTAGTCATCTCAGGCGATTGTTTACTGAGAACAATATAGATTATGAAAAGGTTGAGCAAGCTTTTAATAAGAGGATGGATTGAAAGAAGTTTTTAAAAATAAGATCTCGAATGCAAAAAGATGAAGAACCGAATTGTTTTTACGATCCAGCAAAGAAGGCTGTGCACCAAAACCAAAATTTTACTAAAACAAAAACAGACGGTACAAGACAAAGAGCGAGAACAAAGATAAAAACTTACAAATGACATAAAAACTGAGAAAAGCACTCAATGGCGAAAAAGAAACTATTATTAAAGATAAAAATTAAGTTGATCCTGAGGCGGTTTTGATTCTAGTTGCTTAACAATAGTTAGTGCCTTGCAACTAATAAAATTTATATATAATGAAGAAATCAATATGAATTTATCAAACATTAAAATTAAGTGACTAGGATACATTCACTAAGATGCAATCTGACTTTAATAGAAAAATTTTTTAATTTTTATTATTTTTCAAAATTTGCTAAAAGCTTATGAACGACTTAAATTTTATATGGTTGAAAACACAAATTAGAAATAGAAATAGAAAATTCCTAATAAGCTTGAATGTCTCGGATTTTTTTCTACAGCTTGACTGTCGCGTATAATATTTTTGGAAGTTCTTACAGTACGTACACCTTCAGTAAATTATCAACTAACTTTTTCTCTAATTTTAAAGATTTGAATCGAGTGCACTTGATTGTTGTGTTAGAAATCGTTTGTATCTTCCAACATTAACCTTGCGATGAAACTGACTTTGAGTGTCTACAACTGATTGACTTTGTAGAAAACTTATTCACAACTTACTTGTTAAATATTTTAATTTGGGAACGTGCACTCGATCTACAGAGAGTATTTTACTGCAGATACGATTGCTAAAATGAGTATAAGTTATCATTGAAGGAATGTTATACGTCATATTTCTTTGATTCGAATTTGTAAGCAGACATTTATACAAAACAAAACAATATGCTTTATAAAAGAAAATTTTAATTTTATTTATCTCTGGCTAGTTGGCATAATTATGATACCAGTTATGGCTCAAGTAATTTGCACAGTAATTTAAAAAAAGGTCATAAAATTAGAAATAAAACAAAAAATCAAAGAAAGTATTGATTATGTTATGAGAAGTACTAAAATTTTGTTAAACTTTGTCTTTAAAATACGATCAATTACTATTGCCACCTATAATAATAGAAGACATTATACACAATATAGCCATTAAAATGAATAACTGGTTTAAATACTGGTTTAATCATGGTAAAAAAATTTAATTACATAATTTTTGTGTATATATGTAAAAGTTGTTATTAATTCAACTCTATAGTCGGTATTTTTCATTTATAATTTTTATATTTTCCAACTAAAATACTTTGACAAAAATAGTTTGTTCTTTTCTGAAAATACTGATAATAGAATAAATTGATTATTAAATACGGAAATAGAAATGATTCAGTGAAATGTAGATCTTAAACGAGCCGTATTCTATTTCCTGGTTACTATTAGAAGTGAGTGAAGCAAGCGCAATTACGACTAAACCTGTAAAGCGTTGAAAAGATGCCATGCCTTATATGAGTATTTTAAATCGTGAATATATATTTAATTATAAATTAATTTTAATATTTAAATATTTTTTTAAGACTTAGAACATTATTTCATAAAAAATTATAATACCTACGAGGTATACGCAGTTTTGTTGTATAATAATATAGTAATTTATAATAAGCGCTATAGATAACACACACCAATTTGCGTATAGTAATTTAGATCGTAGTACACAATTGTAGTTACTGCGTATACAAGTAATATTCGGTTCAATTATAAAGAGCCATTGAGCATGACAATATTTTTATCCTACATAATTATAGCGTAATAATATGTACATTAGTACATATCAATTAGTACATAAATATCATTGAATTATTGTGTACATTGCGGATCATTAAATCTAATTCAATATATTTTGTAATATAATTAGCACTATTTTATATAAAGATACATATTACAGTATAAATGGTCAATTGGTTTAACTTAGCAGTAGAGACAAGTTGCATTAGAGTAAAGAGTTGATGGTTTTATGTAAGTTAAATTTGTTAGTACATGCCAGCACATCGTAATTGTTTTTAATTATCCATTTTTAATTATTTGACCTCTAGTATAATATATTACCTCAAATTATTAATGTGGTAAATAAAATTTGTATTATTTTTTTTATGTTTTATGTTTTTTATTGTTGACTAATTTGGGTGTATGAATTATTAACAATAAAGAAGTCGTAAAATGACTCATTTTTGTTACAGAATATTAATTACTAATGGTTAATCATTAATTTTATTATAAGCGTTTTTTTATTTATTATACTGTCAATGCACAACAATATTTCATTTAATATGGACAAAACATGTTAACTAAATACACATTTTTTTATTTATTCTATTTAAATGTGTTCAAATGATAAAGAATTATAATATCTATTTCAATCATTTTAAAATAAATGTATAAGATTGTACAGGGTCTTTATAAATGTTTGAGATTATGTAATCACTTTAAATATGCCGCCTTTATAACCTTTATGAGACTGGGAAATAAAACACCTTCTAATGACGGCAGGGTACACAGGTACTCACAGGTACGTAACAAAAACACGTTACGCACATGCCGTTTGTTGCTTCTGATAAAAAGAAATATGTTCTGAAACTAGAAAATAGTAAATCGGAACAATCTGATGTAAAAAACAATCCAAATATTGAAATAGAAAGTTCCGATTCAGATAAAAGCGCGATGAAGATGAAACGCTTCCACAAAGTGCAACTTTAGTTGGTAAATATGAATTAACAGGTATGATACTCCAATAATACAAATTTAAATAATTAAGGCAACATATTTTGCGTTTAGTAAAAAACTGTATGCTCTCTAAGAAAAACAAATCCGTTATTTTTTATTATTGATGCATATAACAGCTTTGTAGAAATAGTTCTAGGACATTGAATAATAGATCCCGCTGCTGCAATCATTAGAAATCTAGCTTGCAATCCTTCTAGGAGTACTCTGGTAGTTGCAAAATGTTCTATTTGTTAACAAGTTAACACAAAAAGCATGTAATTCTTGTGCAAAACCTGTTTGCAATGAGCACTGCTTTGCAAAATCAGTTTTTTTATTTATTTATTCCATTGTCTTTTTACTTTTTGGTGTCAGGCGTATACATTATTAATTTGTATAATATTTTCTCCATTTCTTCCTATCCTTTGCTATCTCTTTTATTTTTTCCTACGTGTTTCCTTTTTTTGTAGGGTTTTTCTTTATTGCGCAGTTTTGTTCTTTTCTGGGACTTCTTCTTTTTTTTTTCCTGTTGCTCTTCATAATTTTTTTTAGTGTTCTATCTTTATTTATTCTTCTGATATGTCTATACCATCTCATTGGACCTTCAGTAATTTTTTATTCTATTGGTTTTATATTTAAATTTGTCCTATATGTCTCGTTTCTTATTTTATTTTTGTTTGTTTTGTTTTTGATCTCCCTAAGAAATCTCATCTCCATAGCATTTATTCTTTCTATTTGTTGTTCTGTCATCGTCCATGTTTTGCTACTATATGTTAATGTTGGTCTGATTACTTTTTTACAATTTCTGTTTTTGTGGTTTTTGATATTTCTATTGTTAAAGAAAGTGTTTTTAACATAGTTCTGCTATTTTTGTTACTTCTATTTTCCAATATCCGATTTTTACTTTTTTCATTTTTTTTTATTGCCCGTTTTAAATACGTTTATTTTTTTTTCAGTTCTTTTTTTTCCTAGTTCTTTCCATATGTATTTTCTCTTGATCCTGTCGAACGCTTTTTTAAGGTCAACAAAGCATACGTGCATTACTATATTTTTTTTATCATCTGTTCATTAAATTGTCTTATTATAAATATAAGATCTTGTGTGCTTCTTCCTTTTCTAAATCCACATTGGCTGTTTTTTATTGTCGTTTCTAGTTTGTCTCTCATTTTTTTTTTATAAATTCCTGTGAATATTTTGCTTGGTATGTTTGTTAGTGTGATTCTTCTATAGTTTTTACATTTCTTTTTATCTTTTTTTTATGAATACGTAGAATTATTCTTTTATTCTATTTTTTGGGGTTTTTCCATTCCTGATTATGTTGTTTATTAATTTCGTTATTTGTGTAATTCTCTTATCTCTATATTTATTTTATAATTTCCGGCGTTATTTTATCTGTTCCCGGTGACTTCCCGTTTTTTAATTTTTTAATTCTTTTCTTGTTTTGTTTTCTTCTGCTTCTTTTTCTGTTCTTGGTATTGGTGGTGGTATTGTCTCTATTTTTCCATTATATTA
The DNA here is from genome assembly GCA_963932245.1 of Tachinus rufipes. NCBI lineage: Eukaryota > Metazoa > Arthropoda > Insecta > Coleoptera > Staphylinidae > Tachinus > Tachinus rufipes. The sequence continues at coordinate 86,595,940 of OZ010743.1, forward strand.
TCTTCTTCCGTTATTATTTTACCATTTTTATCTTTTATATTCATCATATTGTATTTTTTCTTTTGTTTTAGATGTTTTAACGTTCCGTAGAATAGTTTTGGGTTTTGGTTGAAATTTTTATTCACTTCTTTTCCAAATTTTGTCCATAATTTTATCTTTGCTTCTTTTATTATTTTCTTTGTTTCTTTTCTTTTTCCTTTGTATGTTTTGTAATCTTCTTTTTTTTGGTTTGTAAGTATCTTTTCCATTTTTTTTGTTCCTTATCTCTTTCTTGACTTCTTTTGTCTAGCAATTAGTTTTTTTAGTATTTTTATTTACTATTTTTGCTGATCCACAGCTTTCTATTGCAACTTCTAGGATAATTTGTTTAAAAGTTTTCCATTTTCTTTCTATGCACGTTCATTTTTCTTTCTCTCTAAATTTTTCTTGTAGTATCTCTTGGTATGCCACTTGTATTTGTTCTTCTTTTAGTTTATATTTTTTTATTTTTATCTTAATTGTTTTCTTTCTTTTGTCTGGTTTAACTTTTGCTTTCCATTTCATGTCCATTTGTAGTAATTGATGGTCGCTTCTTATTTCCGCCTGTGTTGTTACTCTTACATTCTTTATCTTGTTCCAGCTATTTTTATTAACTAGGTAATAGTCAATTATTGATTTCTTGTTTCTGTTTAGTTGTTTTCTTGTGTACTTGTGAACTATCCTGTGTTTGAATTTAGTGTTTGTTATTACTAGATTGTTTTCAATGCATAGTTGAATAATTCTTTTTCCGTTGTTGTTTCTTATTTCTTCACCTTTTTTTCCCATTGCCTCTTCTATTCCGTTGTTTTGGTTTCATACTTTCTCAATTAGGTCTCCTAGTATCATTATGTTTTCTGATCCCATGTCTATTTTTTCTTGTAATTTTGTCTCTTCTTTTTTTGCGTCTTCATCTGGTCCGTATGCTACTATCATACTAGCTTTATTTCTAATTCTTTCATGTATGTGTTTTTTTTTACTGCATCTTTTATTCTTTCCGGAGCTATTATTATTCCTACTCCTCCTTTTGCAGTTTCCTTGAGCAAAAACAATACGCGGTAATAATTGTGAACAATTACCAAATTAGCCATATTATATGTTCTGTTAATTTTGTTTTAGTTTTATTATAGTTGTAAACAGACATTTGTTCAATTAATTACAATAGTTTTTTACCCAAAAGTTTTGACGTTAATTTCTCAGTAAGAAAAAAACTTAATAATAAAAATAATGTAATACGGTACATTAAGAAGAGTTAAGAGATGTCACTGAATCTCAAAACTTAAAAATTTTAAACGCCAAAAATGCATATATTTAAAGTTCAAAAAGATACCCGGGTACCCTGTGAGTTACATAAAGGTTAAAGTTGTACAGCAAACTATTTACTTTGTTTTGACAGTTCAACGTCAGCTGTATTTACGCACACCTAATGTGAATTCACTATTTCACTAAAGTGACACAAACGTACATTAGATAGTTACGTAATTCCAAACTTTTATAATGACTCTGTAGTATAGCTATTAAATTGTTAGTAATGTGTCTATATCTCTACACTACTTGGTTTCAAAATCTCTAAAATATTTCTACAGAGTTACAAACTGACCGAAAGACAATTTTTTTTGTATTTAGCTTATATTTTATGTTTTGCCGTTGAGTGAAGTATAATACATTTGTGCGTACAGTAAACCAAAAACATTGTGACCAGTCAGACAAAAGTGAGATGAAAGCGCTAAACGAAATGAATAGTAATCTAGGTACATATGCGTGTGATCAAACTTGAAACGTCAGTTTAGTATAAAAATGCGGGGACAATAACATCTATTTATGTACATACATGTACATGTACGAAACTGGTGCTATCTGGGAATAAATATGTTTGTTATGTATAAGTATAAAAAAACCGAAAGGTAGAAAGGCAATGGAATAAATAAAATAAAATGTATAAGTGTGTATCTCCGAGTGTAATGTTTTCCTTTCTCTCATTACGCATTTTAGGTATTTTTTTGTCATTTTGCGAAATTTCCTATCACTAGTCACACTGATTTGTGTACTGTATTTTTGTGTGCCCTTCTATAGGTGTATCTGTCTTCTTCACAAACTAGCTATTGACTATCTTTGAGTCTCGAAAACCCTTTCCAAGACAAATATTAATAAATGCCATAATTTTTTAAAATGTTCTGCGGCAAATTTTACTAGCAAGATACCCGGTTGCTATTAAAATTTGCAATGATGATTTCTGGTTATAGTTAAGAAGAAAATTTCTATTTCATAATGTTATTTTCTTACATTATGAAATGGCGTTTTTGTAAATTTGTTTAGTTTTGTGACAATAATTACGCACTGTACAATACATCAAAATGTAGAAATTATAAAGAAAGTTTTGAAAGTATTGGCTGCAAATTTACCTTTAGATACTAGTCAAGTTTATGAAAACTAATTCTTAAAATATTGTACAATAGACACACAATTTTTACCAGTTTTTAATCACGTTATATCATTTTTTTAATCAATTCAAGATTGATTATAATTAAGTTAATTTAATGCTAAAATACTTTTGAGAGATACGTAGATTATTACATTAAGTTTCTTTTTCTTTTTTGTCAATTTTGCATAGAATTCATAGAACGAGTCTAACTTATTTTCATCTTATTTTAGCATTTAAGCACGGTTGTGTATGGCAACGAGTGAAACATACTGACAAACATAGTTTTTAACTTTTAACAGTCTATAACTTTTTGAACAATTTCCAGAAAATTGTAATTAAAGTACAATTAGAAGCAGGAGATTTTGATGTTTTTTTTAGTTTTCATACATCAATTTTTATTATTCACTAATTGTTGCAGGTAATAAATTTAATTTAACTAGTTTTATTTTAGTTATAAATTTTGTAAAATACAAGTTACTATTATTACAAATACTTTTATTTTTTTTACGTTACAGCTTTCTTTTCATATAGGCGCAGCGTACAAGAATCCACTATTGCCTTCATTACTCTACGCTTCTCCGCTTTTAGATTTTTTACGTTTGGCATAATTGGTGCTAGAGCCATTACTAGTTTTTTTTTGCTTTCGGTTTGTTTTCAGTTTGTACCTATCTTTATCTCTAAATATTTAAAGCTATCTTGAGATTTAATTTAGGTTATTGTAATTCTGTGTGGCATCTGTACCCTTAGTAGACAGTCATGGTAAATGTTTTACAGGGTGGGGCCCAACATAAAGCAGTGGCACACCGCATGTCATATCTACAGTTTTTCCGGAGCTGCACAATATAATTCTTGTAGATAGTGGCATATTATCTTTCTGATATACGTTGATATTTTCTTTCTTTTCAGTTTTCCTATTAGCCCCGTCTATGACACCGAGTTGAAAAGGTTTTTTATACTGTAGGTGATCAGCACAGCATATTTTTGTGTTGGTTGTGCAGTTATTACTTGAACCGGCATCTTTGATTTTATCACCTAAGAGCATCAAGTGTAGTTATCTCTTCTGAACTTGTGTTGATTTTACTGAAGCTTTTATTTCTATCTTATTCTTCCATAAGTCTCCTGTTGAGGATGTGCTCATAGAGCTATTACTAGTGAGTTCAGTAAACAAATGGGCCGTAATGTTTTGCTTTTGTACGTTTTGGTAGGTTTTATGATTGTGCGGGCTTTTTTATTTTTGATTTTGCTACCTGCCATCTGTTTTTCTTATGTAAATTTCGGTATTATAGAAACGTTTACTCTTAGCTCTTTTCATGTTGTTTTGCCTTAGTTTCAAAAAAAAATATTGTTTTAGCCATTACTTCATCCCCTGTCAGTGTTAGAAAAGATCTTTAGCTTATTTTATTTGTCTCACATGTCCAAGTTTAGTTCTTTGTTATAGTTTTTTTTATGTCATTGTTTTGGAGTTCATTATTGCTTTTTTTGGAGTTTTTCTTTATCTTGCATATGGTTCTTGTGTCTGTTGCAGTAGGTTAATGTTTTTTGTTTTTTTTTTTGCATTTATTTTTGGCACAATTCTTTTGGCTTTTATACAGCACTTTATTTTGTCTGCAGGTTTTAATTAAAGTTTCCTTCAGATTGTCAGCGGTGTGAATTGTTTCTTTTGTGTTTTGGTCTAAATTTGCCAGGAATTTCTAATCTTGATCACTGCGGAAAACCTAGATTTTGTTACGTTTTTCTTTTTTTTCGTGCTTGCACTAATTTTCATTTGTGACTACAGGGTTTGCCATTTGATTCTTTGCTCTGTGGCCTAGTCTATGGCATCAGTAAATTTTGGCACCCGATCCTTATCATAATCCAAAACACATTACTGTATAAGTATAAGGTCAAATTAAAGATTTTTTTGATATTGTTTAGAAATAGTTTGTTTACCGCATATTTGTCTAATTTAACTGAATAAATAATTGATTGTGTGTACCTATTAATTACCAGATAATAAAACAAATATTATGTTTTTTAAAATTATTAGAAAATTTTGTTATAATAGTATATAATTATTTTACAACGTTTAATATTCTTAATATCATAAAGATTTAAAAAAATATAAAAAATGTATGTTGCTATTTAAAAAAAAATAAGTTGGTTGCCATAGCAACTATACTAAAAATAAAAACATACATGTGTGTACCTGCTTTTATAATTCTTAAAAAAACATTTAAAATGGTTTCTGAATCATATAAATTGGTTAAAAAATAACGGAATTATACTGCCTTAGATTATTTATAGTATTTCTTTTGATTTTTTGATATTTATATAATTAAATCAATTTGAAAAACCAAATTCTCAAAAAAGTTATTTATAATAAAAAAATTGAAAAAGTAAGTAATGCACTATATTCTTGAATTAATATACATGAAATTTTTTCAATCCATTTAAAAAAATCGATGTTTTACGTACCATGTGAATTAAAAAAATAACAATTTCAACCGCTTTACGAACTAAAAAAGTCTACTAACAAAAAATGTATATATATTTTTTCAATCTGAATTATTTCATATACAATCTGTTAAATAATTAAAGATTTTTCAGTAGGTATCAACATGTTTATATATCCTGACGTACTATATGATAATTTATAATTTCTTTGTGAATTAATTGTATCCGTTGCATTATCCATGCATCAACTAGATAAACATATTAACTCTTATACAACAACAAAGAAGTTATATACACTCCAGACGTTGGCCGATTTACTAAATATTTAACAAGTGTCAATTATAAATTAATAAATCAGTGAACATATGTGTATATGTTAAATAAATATTTAAATACATAATTTGAAGTCTGGTAGAAGTGTCAGTAACCGTTTTGTTAATGGTTGTTGACTTTAGATTATTGTTACAGTAAGTGCTTCTATGATTGATGATAAATTATAAATTAAGTTGATATTGTAACAAACATATTAAGCAAATTTATAATAAGAATATTTTATTTGTTTATTTATATAAGTAAATAATCAGATATGTTTAAAAATTTATCGAAATTAATATCTTATATATTAATACTGTTTAAAAAACTCAAATTAAACGGAATCAAGTAACTAAATAAATTTGTAAAATATAAAAATTGAGTATAAACCAGTTATACATTATTATAATTTTATTATAATCGCGCTCAACAATCTTTTGTCAAAGTAAAATAAATTTTTATATCAAGTATTGCAGAAATCTATTAATTTCATTATACAATATAATTATATACAATGTTAAAAAAAAATGTTTTCGGGCTATTTTTGTAGCTGGTAATTTTGACTGCATTATTTTGTCAGTTTTTCGTTAGGTATGTAGGCTTCTGTGAAGTTCGTAGAAGTTAGGCTGGATCATGGATTCCTTCGAAATGCAGTGTGTAGATTATTGGATTCAGCGACCTCATTCATTAAGTGTACATATAGTCATAACATTGTATTATTATTTTTTCTATATTGATTTTTTTGTATTAATGGCGATTCTTTAATAGTTGAATTAAAAAGAATTTATTATTTAATCTTATATTTATTTGTACTTATTATTTGATATAGATGTAAACAGCAAGAATTTATTTTCATTGCTGCTATGTAGCTGAAAGTTATAAACATTTATATATGGTTTCGCATAAATTTTGTTGGTCCGCAGAGTACTACAAAACCTTCTCATATTTAATTCAAACACAAGTGCGTTTATATTTTAGTAAACATCTATTATTTTCCAGCAAATTTCACATAAATTTCTCCACTTATCTGCGAACGTACGTACGTTCGTATTTATAAATGAACAATGAGACCATCCTTTTATAAATGAAAATGGAGCTACATATCTAAATTTAAATCTACGCAATGACAAATGAATGTATGAAAGCAATCAAAAAATTTAATTATGTAAATTAGAGTTCGTATATTTAAAATACTTTAAATTCTATGTAGGTTTTAAAAGCAAATCTCTTATCAACGTAGACCTAATTCAATCAAATGAACTGACGATTGAAAACTTAGATATTTTAATGTATAATTTATATTAAATTGCGTATATCAAAAAGCGATTTACAAAACGCATTCTTTTTATCCCGCTACAAACTTAACTTTGAAGTTCTGAAAGTTTTTTGTTGTTTAGAAGAAAGGAGTAATAAGTAATAAATATATTCAACTTGGGTATTATGTAATAATTATTGTTGAGTATGAGTTTACACGATTTTAAATAGCTGTGATATTGGTTTGTTGTTTTTTATTACTAATTACTTTTCAACATTATAATTTTATATACCGATTTATTATAATAGAAAGGAATTTAGGTTTTTAGTTCATTTTACTCAAGTTATTGTATTTTTTTATCACAATTAATTTATTTAATAGTTTATGTTTAAAATTTATCTGTTTGAATTAATATTTTTTTAGTAGCAGTTTACATATTATTATTTTTATTGCGGTTGGTATAGCGTTGAGGCACGACATAGGAATAATCTTTTGCTTAGCAAAACTTGATGTTATTTATGCAAGCTGTCAATATGAGGGCACGATGATATTTTAATATTAGTCTTGGCTTATAGTTTTACTTTGTTGTCCATATGCTGGCCATACATGTAACTACATAATTGACAATTAAACTTGCGCAACCGTTTGTGCAATTATAATTGAGCGCGAGTGTGATGTGTTTGATCAAAATAAATGACTTGCACAAGTTATTTTGATCAAAAACCCTCAATTATAATTGCACAAAATCGTTTGTGCAAGTTTAATTGTCAATTATGCAATTACGTGTATTTACAGCATTAGAATCTTCACATTTTAAATTGCACAGTACGTTATATTACATTAAATAAGTTATTATCTTGGTAGATTTAAAACATTAGTGCAGATTTGAAATTTGTCTTTGTTGTACACAACACTATAGGGTATTGAAAATTCAAAGTGGATTGGAATGATATCTGTACACTACTGCAGTGTAATGTCTCTACTTTCTGGACATAGATGCTTAGTGATGGCAAGCACAACACTGCATCTATGTTGATAGCAATTTACTTGTTACACTTTGACATATTTTTGCACCTGGATTAATTGATATTTGGACATTTTATACTTGGCTACTAAACTTTTATCTATCTTATAGGGGAGCACAGTTTATGGCAACTATGAATAGCCGTAGTACTAGTTTTGTAGATAAGCTGTTAGCAATACATAGAATCTACGTTTTGATTTTGTTGGAGTTAGTTAGGCAGTTTATCTTTTTTGTAACAATAACTTGTTTAGTTTGTTGTCTTTGATTCTGCAATATTTGTTTATAAATTCACTAGATAGGTTTAACAATGAAGAACTACATTACACCCTTAGTTTCTACTTTGGACTGTTACTAGATTAGATGTGTACAATGTTTAGATTTGTTGATAAAAAAAGAATAAAAAATATTGTTTAAATAGCAATGCAAAAGCTTTAAAGATCAACAGTTTTTTTAGTCATTAACACCCTTATGCATAGTCATATTTAGTAACTACTAAGGTGTTACTAGCTGAATATTACTGTTGATCGAATGCATAGTGATATTTAAAACGCTACTAAGCCTAGTTGTTGACTAAAACGTTAGTAGCCAGATTTCCTTGTTTTGCATGTGATCAAATTCATTGTAAATATAACCTACAACTGTCAGTTGTAAATATTGAGATATTTATCACTATTTAATGACATATTGCTTTATTTATTGCAATGTATGGTAATATTTAAATATTAGCACCAAAATGTAGTGGTTGCGTCAAGTATAATTAAAGAAATAAATTAATGTTATTTATTTTAATAATTAAATTAGTTTAGTGTTTTTCTGTAAGATGGCAGCACATCCAAAATTCAGTTATAAAAATTAATATGGCAGCAGCAAACACATCTGATCTTGTGCATTTTGACTCTAAAACTTACTCTGACTAAACATAATAGTTGTTTAATAATTTTAATAATATTTTAAAATGATTATAGCTCAAAAGTAATTAATTGTGTAGCCTTATTATTTCAAGCTCCTTCAATTGCAATAAATGCATAATTTATTTATTTTAGATATCTACAAGTTACATTTTAAAACAAAATAAAAATATATTTTTACATTTGCATAATTTTTTTTTAATAAATTTTGTTAATTAAGTTTTTATTTACAAGTTCTATAATAATTATTGAATCTTTATTTTTGTGCAAAACCTTTTCATTATTTATTTTTACCGCGCAAAAATGGGACATGAAACAAACTTCATGTCTCATAATGCTGTGTTGCCAAAGCATAATTTTATGGATAGTAGCTACTAACTAAATTATACTAAAAATCAACTATGCATATGCCACATTTAGTATGTTGTAAGTAGGTACTTGTTAGTAACGTGTTAGTAGCATACTAACCAAACAACTATGCATAAGGCTGTAATAGTTTATTTTTTGCTTTTTGGTCTTTATTAATTTATAAATTAATAGTTGATTCAAATTTAATCCTAAAGTCAAACAGATAGGCGGCATGCAAACAACGTCATCTGCAGCGAGGAAAGCAAAGCAGTGCCTGCCTCCTTGACATCTTGACATTTTAAAGAAGTAGCAACATCAGAGCGGATAAGGACAAAATCTACACCAATAGTTCAAAATCTCATTGAGGATCTAGAGCGGAAATTTACTCTTTTCAATATTCTTACTATTAGGGAAACATGCAACTATCCTGTAAGCCGAGATAGCTGGATTAATGTATGGGGTGTAGAAATAGTAACCCAAAAAATATTTAGTAAGTACGTTTAAACCCTAACGAACAAAATCACATCGCACAAATAACATTGCTGTGGTAGGTAAATGGGCACTCAAACACAATAAGTAAGGATTGGCGCGTAAAGGATTAACTCTCAATATGTATTGATCTAAACCTTAAACCGCACTACTACTAAAAAGCCTCAACACTATACTGAAATTAAATATATACAATGCATTTAAAGCATAATGGTATAACATCTTGTGCTGTAAACAAGCACTTGAAGCTATAATTGTCTTCAAACCTAAAATTGCTGATTGTCACTTGCAACTATCTAAAAAGAACATGCAAATTATAACAGGGGTCTTGACATAAAATTTTTAATTAAAAAAAACACACGTATACAATGGGCAAGTAAACATTCCGATATGCAGGGAATGTGAAGTCTACGACGTGACAACCAAAAATGTACTATGTACCCGTCTGGCAAATTTCTACGCAAGAAAATTTATCTTAGGAAATTGTTGGTTTGATATTGCTAGCAAGAGGAAAATTTCTCCAAGTAATGTCTTAGAATACATCAACCACATAAGTTGGCTGTGCTGATACATAGCAGTGAGGCTTGTTAGGTAAAAAAGATCTAATGAGGCTTTAAATACAGACAATTGTTTTGGTTTTAATTTGAATAAATAATTGAAGACGCAAGTGGATAAAGGGTTCATGTAACAATTTCTTAAAAAATGAGATTGTTTAATATATAAAGGTTTTAAGTCACTGGATTTTTTTTTGGGCTATGTCTCGTTCGTCTATTGTAAGAAATATAGAAGTTAATAGTTGCTAAAGGGTACATATACAACAATTTTTCTTAATGCATAAGATAAAATAATTGTTTTTTTAAATGCATAAGTTTGTTACCTATTTTATCTATCTAGATATAATTCTACAATAAATGTTTATTTAACTCCACCAAACTTGTTTTAGTAAATCTTACCCCAAAACACTGCGGATAAAAAACTTTAAACGGAAATATCTCCGAATAAAGTCTATGCGACATGAACCCTTTATCCACTTACGTCTTCAATTATGTGTTTTTTATTTATTACATCTTGCCTTTGTTTAAAATTGACATTTTTATTAACATGTGCTCTATAGTTATTTTATTTCTTTTGATTCTGCTATTTTTAAGTTTTGCACACTTTTTGTAAATTTTTAAGTAGGTACTTTATTAATTTGTTTTTTCTCAATGAAGACATTTGCGTTGAAAGCTGTTGGCCAAAACAAGTGGCCCTTGAGAATAACTAACGCATGGCAATAACTTTCGGTTTTTTCTTTGCGTAAGTCCTGCTATTAATTTGGTTTTGGCCTTGAGAAATTTACGGAGTCTACTGCGGCAACACATGTTGTCCCTGGCCCATCTCTCCCTATACCTTATTTTTCTGCCATACTTCCTACACTGGCATTTTCTTCTCTTTTCTCCCATTCTGGTGTTATTCAGCCTAGATATTTGCATAGTTTTTAAGTATTTTTTTAGTTTTTTTATTTCTTCATTAACTTTTTTTTTGTCGTATTTTCTTTTTTTCATAAATATTTTGTGCAACTCCATTAAGTGCTTCCCCTTTGGTAGTCTTACATTTACCAGTTTAACTTCTAGTGAGATTCTTGAATTTCCATTTGGGATTAGTTTTTTGTGTCCCCCTCCCCCTGGTTGCCAGATATACTCTGACCATTTTAAAAGTTGCATTTTCTGTCAACCTCAAGATGGCGTATCTACCGTTTAGAAATTGTTTAGTCAATTCCGTCAACTTATTTTCCTTAAGCTTTTTCTCCTTATTTATGCAATTTTTGTTGGTACTTATGTTTCAGTATATGTTCTTCTTTTGTTTCTCTGTTTACCATCTATTCTTTTGCAGGTATAGTTGTTTTGACCTTCTTTGTTTCTTTCCTTTTTATTACTTTTTTCCATATTAATTTGTTTCTATTTAGCTTCTCGCTTCTCTTTCTTTTGTCTTCTGTGGCTTTTAATTTGAAAGTTTTTTTTCCATTTTAGTTTACCTAAATCTCAAAGCTTCAAACTCTTCTATATTTTTTTTCACACCTGCGTTGCATAGTTTTTTATTGCTTTTTATTTGTTTTTGTCACTCAGCCATATTTTAACGATTGTAGATTTGTCTACTTTGTTTTCCAATATTTTTTTAGCGTTTTCTTATCTTCCTCCTACGCTTTGCACTCTACTAGCGTATGTTCTGCGTTGTCATGCGTGTCTTTTTGATAAAATATACATTTTTCCTCTTTCTATATCTTATTTATTTTTTGTAAGTACTTTCCAAAGGTTCCATGTCACACGTCTCTGGTTTTTTTTTTTTTCTATTCATTCTTTTATTTCTGATATTAGTTCTCTTGTCCATTCTCCCTTTTTTCTTTCTTTTTACTCTTTTTGCTATCTTTCCATCATATACTCTCTCGCTCGTCTTTTTGCTTCTTGCTTACTAGTTCCTTTATTTACCATTTTCTTTACACTTCATCTTTTTTCCAACATCAAATCTGCGGGTAGTGTTGCCGTAATTACTAGTGCCTCCTGCGACACCGTTCTGTAGGTCTTGCAGATCCTTACCGCTCTTGATACCATGCAAGTTTTGCAGTCTTGAGAGATGCAGTTAAAGGGTTAATGCATGCTTTTGATTTAGTCAATATGAATGAAGACAAAAAAAATCTTCTGTAAATTGACTACATTCAGTCTACAGCAAGGGACTTTGTTGTCTAATCTCGTGTGGCCATTCTTCTAAGGAGCCAATATTGGTTTATTTTATTACTATTTTGTTCTTTTTAATTGTTTCTTTTATTTTATTTTGTTTACAAATTATTACTGGTTAAATAAAGTTCTAATGTTTTTTTTATCAGAATCTACTCTTTCATCTATTTTAAATTTTGTTTAGCTATACATCTTCATTTACTAGTACATAGTCAATAACTGATTGCCCATGCAAGTATATTATTCTTTATCCTCTTCTACCTTGCTTTCATTTAAGACGCCCCATCAGTTTTTAGGTTTGATATTGTCTTTGTGCTTGTTTCTTTTTTTACATAAATTTTACTCTTTGTCATATCAATTTTTTTTCTGAAACTATTGGCTGATATTTCTGTCTATATTTTCCTGACATTTTTTATTTTATTTTGTTTCAATTTTTTTTTTCACTAAACATGAGTTTTCCACTTTTTTGATTACTTCAAAATTTCTTACATGGTCCTAGAATTCTTTTTATTGTTGTTTAATCTGGTTACATTGCAGGAGAAAATTTTATTTGTATTTTTTATTTTTATTTTACGTTTTTACTACTTTTATTGTTAATACTATTTATTTTTTTTTTTAATTTATGAAGTGAGCATTTTGAAAAGCATTATATATTTTAAATAACTAAAAAATTGTAATGGATTAAACGGAATTTTGTTTTGCAACAACAATTATAGTTTATTAATATTAACTGTAAATAAAGATCCGCAAAGGGTGTATGCAAAATATATAAGTATCTATTCTGCTTAAACAATAGCGACCATTTACGATCTCCAAATCTAACTGATGGTAAACAGTTGCTAGTTTATGTCTTAGCCTTTTTCCAATATTTCCTTACTCAGTATTGGTTTATATTGTAGCAGCAATTGACGGATATTGTTTATATTTGTAAGCTATTTGAACAAAACAGATTATATTTTTCATCTATGTATGATTTTTTTTGTACTTAAAAAATTATTACACTAGTTCTATAGTAAAGCTGTACTAATAGTAAAACAAAATTTTGAATAAATATTTTTCTAATAAATACTTTTATTAATGTCTTTATTTTTTGATAAATTTAATTTATCAGCATAATAAAACAATATTTATTAACCATTTCAAATTTATTAATTATTTAATATTTTTATATATTTATTTTTATACATTTACAATTATTTAGGCAGAAACTGTTGTGACTTTGACTTTATACTCATAGATACACTTCAAAAACTTGCAACCAGTTGAGCTGCCAGCTTGTATCTTAGCGCAATTGTCAATATGCGGAAACGCTTTGGTTTTATCTTCTTTTTCTGGAATGTGTTTTTTTAAACCGTCAGCATTTATAGTTCCATCTTCTCCCATAACTTTCATTTTTTTCAACATGCAATTGCAAAATTTATCCATTGTTTCACTTTCCACAAACACTTTATCGTTATTGAATCTCTGCACATGCTCAGGGTTTAATCCGGTTTCCTCTACACATTCACCTGTAAATTGTTTCAGGGCCTTCTTGTGCTTTTCATCCATAGCCTGGAAACAATATAATTATTCATTGCGTTCTTTAATAGCTAACAATTATTATTTTATAATTATTTTACATGTAATTAATATTGTTTAAATGTACTAATTGAAGTATTAATTATATTTTTTCAATTGTAATTAATTTGATATTTTTATGATAAATTTTATTAATTAATATTTGTATATAAACTTACATGTGTAGACATGAATAAACATGCAATGATAAAAACAATTAAAAACTTCATTTCCATCTTATGTGATGCAGTTACTAAAAGTAAAAGACTGCGCGACACTATTTATATCAATGTTTGACACCAAAATATCATAAATGAAGTTCAAAGGTTAAAGTATTGTATTAAACAATGCATTTTATTTTTTTATTAATACAATATTTGCTGTACTATAAATAAGTGGAGAGCAGATTTGTTTAAAATACTTATTGTTTTCAAAAGAAACTTATATAATAATTTGTATTTATTTTTTTATATGTATTAGTGTGAAATATTTTTTTTAATTGTTCTGTTATAAAATTTTTACTTTATAAACTTATTTCGAAATCTATATTGCACAATGGCAAATAAAAATTAGTAATTTATATACAGGGTGTTTTTACTTGCTTTTTTAATTTAGTTTTTATCATAGCTAGCTGAAGATTTGTGAATTAAACATTAACTATTTGATTGTTGTTGTGAGTGCAGAAATTTTTGTTAGCTATTGTTGTTTATTTTAACACAGAATTAACCGACATACATTTTATGTATAGTTGTCCTCAAGGGATTGCATTGTGTTTATATTGAAGCTTATCTAAATTATCAGAGTTTTTTTACAGCGTATGTTTGAAAGAATTTTCCAAAGATTGCGTGATATTGGTTCATTCAGCAAACAGTGCTATTTATCCGGAAGACCACAGTTGGAATCTACTCTTAAAGCAAAAAAGAAATTTTAGCACGTTTAGAGCATAACGCAGGGACGACTGTGCGGATAATATCAGTCAAGGTACGAATTAGTGCTTTTCTTGTTTGGATAATCTTCCACGAGCAGCTGCTTTATCCGTATCAACGAGTGCACGCCTTAAATACACTTGATCATCAAGCTTGTATGGTTTTTTGTCTCTGGTTTTTACGCAATTATGCTAAAGGCCCCTGTTTTTTTATCAATATTCATTTTATGGATGAAGCTGGGTTCACACGAAATGAAGTTGTTAGTTTTTACAATACGCATGTTAGACATTAGACACGTTTTTTATTAAACATTTGGCGATGTTTCTAGGTCTTGTTGTTTTACCAAACCGATTAACAAGCGTTGCTTACCAAAACTTTTTGCAGAACACAATGTATATTCTTTTTGACAACATTTCTATTGACCAAAAGCATCAAATGTGGTTCCAGCATGATGGTGCTTCAACTCATTTGTTGATTGCCGCTAGAGAGCATTTATATCAAACTTTCCCATTTAGATGGGTAGGAAAGGGCGGACTTATTTTATGGTCTGCAAGATTGCCTAATTAAAACTTTCTAAATTTTTCTTTGGGGATATTTGAAAGCATTAGTTTATGGTACTTCTGTAAATATCTTTGCAGCTACAAATTAGTTAAAAATGCCAACAAAATCAAGCCAATGAGGGAGTTTTAGAAAGAGTTTGAAATTTTTTTAGACTAAGATGTCGTGCCTGCTTGAAAATGAAAAGACATTTGAACATCTTATAAAATTTTGTTTTTTGTTTTTGCTAAAAAAAAAAGATTCAAATTTCATATCTTCGAAACCGTTATGTTTATTAAGACATTTTTGTTTATTTTGATTCTTACTACTACTTTTTTTATATTTTACGTTCTGCTAAAAAGCAAAAAGATTTATATGTGATATTGAAGAATTATTACTATTACTTGTTTTAAGAAGTATGGTATTTATTAACTTTCACTGTTTTACTTGTCTTTATGTACATTGCTAATTGTAGAAAAGGCTTTTTTTATATTTTTATAATTTAATGACTAGTTTTATTGTTTCAAACATCTTCTGACTTTTTGATCAGTCTAATAAATTGCAATGATATTAAATAAAAATCATGTTTATCTTTTTCTGAAATTAGTGTTATTTGTGTTAGTTAGTGAGATTTGCTAATAGGTTAGATTTTAGGATTTTTTATGTTTTTCATTGACACTTTGTGATCGAATATGCCGGATGACAAAAAAAAAAACAAAAATCGTATTATAAAAATATAGAGAGAACACTTCAAAGAGTTAATTGAAAGCCAAGAAAACAAAGAGAAATGTCAAAAAAAAGAAACTTAAGTTTGTCAAAGTACAAAGGCAAGACAATATTTCATAAGAAATGTCTAAATAACTATATGGAATCAAAGAAAATGAAAAACTAAAAGATACTAAACGAAATCATAAATAACTAAAATTATTGCTAATGTTTAAGTTGTATGACAAAAAGGAATGTTCAAACTAAGGAATAATCTATGACAAAGTAAGATGAAAAGATGTGAAAATAAGCTATACTAAAAGCATTATACACAACTAAAAGACAACCAACCTAAGACTATGCAATAACGAGTCTAAAGCGTTCAAAACAAAAATAAGTTTTAAACAACAACGGTACCAAGCCTCTTACGCTTTTCTGTTTTAATGGATAAAGCTAGAATAAACCACAAACAATAGAACATACAATTGGGAATAGGACACAGAAACCTTAACATAGTAAAAATACAAAAGATCTACAGCCTTATGCATAGTTGTTTGGTTAGTATGCTACTAAAGCGTTACTAACTAGTAGCTACTTATACCATACTAAATGTAATATGCATAGTTGATTTTTAGTATAATTTAGTTAGTAGCTACTAACAATAAAATTATGCTTTGGCAACACAGCATTATGTGAAGTTTGATTTATGTCCCATTTTTGCGCGGTAAAAACAAATAATGAAAAGTTTTTCACAAAAATAAAGATTCAATAATGATTACAACTTGTAAATAAAAATGATTGAAAAAAATTATGTAAATGTAAAAATATATGTTTGTTTTATTTTAAAATGTAATTTATTGTTATCTAAAATAAATGACGCATTTATTGCAATTGGAGAGCTTGAAAAATAAGATCACACTTAATTAATAACTTTTAAGCTATAATAATTTTAAAGTATTATTAAAATGAACAAACAACAATTATGTATAGTCATAGTAAGTTTTAAAAAAGTGAAAATGCACATCAGATGTTAGCTGCTGCCGTAATAATTTTTATAACTCTATTTTAGATGTGCTGCTATCTTACAGGAAAACACTAAACTAATTTAATTATTAAAATGAATAACATTAATTTATTTTATTAATTATGCTCGAAGCAACCACTTATATTTTGGTGTTAGTATTTAAATATTAATATCTATTGTAATAAATAAAGCAATATGTCATAAAATGATGATAAATATCTCAATATTTGCAACTGACAGTTGTAGGTTATATTAACAATATATTTAATCACATGCAAAACAATACAATCTGGCTACTAACATTTTAGTTAACAACTAAGCTTAGTAGTGTTTTAAATATCACTATGCATATGGTCAACAGTAATATCAAGCTAGTAGCACCTTAGTAGCTACTAAATATGACTATGCATAAGGGTGCTAATGTTTGCAACATGATACTAATGGTCGAATGAGAAAATAAACTACAGTAGTACTTACTAATATATAGTGAGTTAAACATGGAATTAAACATATTGAAAAAATCAAAACAGTGTTAATAACAATGAAGCATACGATCAAGCTAGAAAAACAACAAATTGTACGTGTAAACATTCAACTACCTAGGCGCAATAAAAGAAAAGAGAGATAAGATCAAATATATAATATACAAACAAAAATTTTTGGAAAAAAATCCCAGACGAGTTAAAAACCGAAGTATATAAAAAAGTAATAAAACCTTTACTAATATACGGATGTGAAACATGGACAATTAGATAGACAAACGAGAGTAACATTACAGCCATGGAGATAAAGTTTCTAAAAACAGTCAAGGGAGTAAGAAGATACAATGAAATACACATTAATAAATAACAGCTTGTTGGTAAAATCAATAACAACATAAATAAAAGAAAGACAGGTAGGCTGGCTTGGAAATCTACTTGAGCTAGGAGATAAACAAAAAGGAGAATTCTACATAAAAGTTACGTTTGCCGCAATTACCATAGCAAACAAGATAACAAACTGGAGGGTGTCCGAAAAAGATTTTTTTTGGATCATAACAACATTTTTTGTGATTATCCAGCAGAAACAGGCAACAGCAATAGGTTTTGAACTAAGAAAACAAAAAAATGGAAAATTAATCATACAGACATAGAATTTCTTGCAAGGAAGTTAAAGCAAAAGTTTTGAGAGAATGAGACAAAGCAGAAAATGCCGGTGCTTACAAAACTTATTAGTAGGACATGTAAGGTGCTTGGCAAAAAAGGGCAGCTTTTATGGAAACAAAAATTTAATTTATTGGTGGACAACAGGAATTGAAATAGTAAGGAAAGAGTGCCTATTAAAAAAAAAAAAGAATTAGTGTTTCTACAAACAAGCATACAAACAGTTCTGAAGAAGAAAATCTAAATGCAAACAAGCAATATAAGAAGAAAAAACGCAACTCTAACAAGCTATTAATAAAAAATGGTATAAAACCACAAAGCTACATTCCCGAAGAGGTATTGCCAAGAGAAGCAAAGAAACTATTTACTGAAAATTGAAAAATTTACTGGGTTTAAAAATACACTTAATCCGCAGTAGAATCGTCTCTTCACGAAAATGAGATAATTATAGCGGTAGAGAAAATTAAGAGATACGGGGTGGGGTGTAGATGAAATACCACCTGAGGTAGAGGTAAAAGTTTTGGCTGAAACATCAATAAAATATTGTTTGGATGTAATGAATTTGACAGATTGACAATTTATGCGATGAACAGAGTGCTAGAAGAAGTTGACAAGGCACAAAATGGAACATGGACTTAGGAAGCTTTGTGTGTTAGTTACTTTGGATGTTAAAAATGTGTTCAACTCGGCGCTTTGGAGAGATGTTGTGTTAGATGCTCTACAAGAAAAGAAAATTTTGCTTTACCTGTTTCAAATGGCAAAGAGTTTATTTTTCCGAGAAAACATTGTTAGTGGGAGAACATACAGAAATAAGTATCACCGGCTGAGTACTTTAATGGTTAATTTTAGACTTTTTATGGAATTTGTATATATGTTACAACAGTTGAGTACGCGGATGATCTAGCAGTAGTAGTTACGGCTAATACAAAAGAGAAACTAGTAGCAACTGCCAACAATGACATACAGCAATTTACAAATTGGATTTAAGAAAAGAAAATAAAGTAGCCTGAGTGAAATTATTAGCACCAAAAGCATTTTAAATCACTACTTATTTTTTAACCCAAATGTTAACGAGACACGGATGTTTTGAGGTATACTTACATAAATTTAAATTATGAGCGACGCCAACGTGTGCATACTGCCAAGATTTGGATTATGTAGATCATACCATCATTATATGCTCTAGCTGAGAAAACGAACGAAACACGGGTGAGTAAAAATTAAACAAAATAATTACAACTATAAACATAATGGAGACTATGCTAGACACGATAAACGTCTGGAACGTCATAGCCGCCATGATAGGTAACATTATGCAAGTTTTTGAAAAAAAAAACGAAAAAAGTAGTATAGACGAGACGAGGGCCCAACAGCAATAGAAGAATAGGCGTAAGTGACAAATTGGCAATGACGAAGCAATACCGAAAGGTGATTCCGTTGTTTTTGAAATCTATGAAGTAAAGGTACAAGAAAGAAATAAAATAGGAAGACTAGTAAAGCAATGGGAAAACCAAATACTTGAAGCAACAATGAAACGACAGATAGAATGGAAAAAAAAGTCCGACACCAACGGTAAATAGACTAATGATTAAGTAAATAATTAAAATTATATAAGTTTTAATATAAGAATAAATGACAACAATGTATCATCATCCTTTGGAATATAGTAGGTGTAAAAATACTGCAACGTCTTACTAGCATTATAGTGGAAGCATAAACAAACTTTTTTTTTATTGTCAAAGATGACAAAGTACAAATTGTAAAATGGTATTGTCTTGGTTTTTTTTTTAATTTTAAAATGTGATATTTAGGAATTACCTAATATATTACAAAAACTAAAAAATAAGTTTAAATTTTAACCCACAATTAAAAACTATGACTACGTTTATCTTGATGCTTAATTCCGATTGAGATCTAGGTTAAATTAATAAATGTTTAATCCTAGATAAAAATGGCATATTTGATATTTAAGTCAATTGAAATTTTACTCAATTAAAATCAAAGTCAACTCAACAATCTTAAGCTACTTTTGTGTCTAGTTTTATAATCATGATTGAGACGAAACATTTGAAAGTTATTTTTATTTTTAAACATGTATATCAAGCATTCTTGGATGTATATTGCCGGGACTGTTAATAAACTATTTTGTTTAAAAATGGTTTTAAATGAATAAAATTGTAGCGAACTTAAACATTATTCTTACTGCTCGCTTTTGTATAATAAATATTCGATTAATGTCTGTTGATATTCCGCAGTGCACAATACCAAATCTTAACAAAGAATCAAAGTTTTCATAATTCGCTATCTTTACCATATGTGTATGAATATTTTCTGATAAAACACGAAGCATATAGCTTACTCTACCCAATTTTATAGACAGTTCATCAATGTGTTCTTTCCATTTCAAGTTTTGGTCTACAATAACTCCAAGAAATTTTGCAGACGGGACAAAATTATAAAGTCTATGATTAAGAAGTAAGTTGTTTGGAGTTTCAATTGTGTTATTTAATTTAAACAACACCCACTGTGTTTTTTCTTTATTTAACATAAGGTTGCTGCTAGTAAACCAATTTTCCAGCTGTTTTATTTATTATTACACTACCTTGAGGAACCCCTAATACTGTTTCAAGTTTAGTTGACTTGTATGTTTTGTTATCAACTACTACTTGGACAAACTGCTTTCTACCAATTAGATAGGTTTCAAACCAGCTGTTTGCAACTTCTCTTACGCCATATTTGTTGAATTTAAAAAATAAACGTTTGTGGTCGATACTATCAAAAGCTTTTGATAGATCAAGAAACATACCACAAACTAATTCACCCTCTTCTATAAAGTTTATTACATTATTAGTAAACTGAAAGATAGCTGTGTTGATGTTTTTTCCTTTTGTAAAACCATGTTGTGAATTATGTAAAAGTGTATTTTTGTTAAAAAAATCAGTAATTCTGTTAGCCATTGCTGTTTCAAATATTTTTGAGAAAGATAACAAAATGCTAATAGGTCTATAATTGTTAGTCATCAGCATTGCCTTTTTTGTGAAATGGTTTTATTAAAAATAGTTTCAACCGTTGAGGGAATTTGCCTTGGATAAAAGATGAGTTTATAATGTTACATAGAGGCGTTGAAATGTTATTTATAATGTTTTTAATTAAGTTCATGGAGATTTCATCGTAACCTGCACTTTTGCTGTTTTTTTAATTTCTTTACAATTTGAGATAGTTCAATTTCATTTATTGGAAACAAATATATTGATTTAGAATTTTATTCTAAACTGTCAGTGTTATCTAAATTATTTTCTGTAAATGGAATTAGGTTTGAAGCAACATTAGCAAAAATATCATTCAGATTGTTTACAATTTGTACTGAGTTTGATGATGGAAGTTTAGGTTTATGCGGATTTGATGAAAGATTTTTTATGATTGACCAACATGTTTTTGATTTATTATCCGATTGAGATATCAGCTTCGAGTAGTGTTGCTGTTTTTGATTTTGTAATTGACAATTGTATTTTTGCTAATAAGTTTTTAAAATATCTTTAAAACTGGGAATGTATGTTGCCAATGTTTCAAAAAGTAGAATTTTTTTTTTCAGCTCAGAAAGCTCTAGTTTGTTAAATCTAATTTTCTTTTTAGAAAGAATGTTAAATTTTTGAAGTGGAAAATATGTATTAAACAACTTGATAAAAATTAACATAAATTCATTGAATTAACTTCGTCAACTTCAAATGTTAAAAGCTGTCCAAAGTGATCAGATATACATGTTTTTAAAACAATGAATGCATTTAGAATCAGAATAATTTGTGATTATATTATTTAGACATGTTGATGAATGTGCAGTAACCCGAGTAGGTTTATTGATTTGCAATGAGCAGTTATATGATGATATTATGTCTGTAAACATCTGAGATTCTTTAGAATTGATTAAGGTATCATTGTTAAAATCACCCAGTATAAAAAGTATTTCATTACTTATGCGCAAAATTTCAAGCAGCATATTTAGTTTAGTAAAAAATACTTCAGTGTCGGCTTTAGGTGTTTGATATATAACTGCAATTACAAAATCAAAACCTTCTCTTATTGTAATTTTAACTGCCGTACACTCAAATACATAAATTACTGATAGATTGGCAATATTTTCAAGGCATGTTATTTTTTTTTCACCTATTGTATATATAGCGACTCCACCATGAGTGTTATATGGACGGCAGTAACTGGCTTGTAATGTATAGTTTGGTATAACCAAGCTTAATAGTTGTTCTGTTGATTGCCAGTGTTTAGAGATGCAAAGTAAGTTGACTTGATATTCTTGTCCTCAGCAGCTGACTTCATTGGTTGCATTTGATAGTGACAACACATTTTGGTGAAAGACGTTAATATGTTTGATGGTCTTTTTAGAAGATATTTTTTGTATATTGTTTATTGTATTGTCTTTAGGTTTTAGATAAGTTAAATTTTTATCTGATTTCCCAGGGGATTCTGAAAAAAATTATATCTACTTACAAGTATTCCGCACTCCCATGAGTTTGAATTAGTAAGTGTATCAAGTAAAGTCCAGTCTGCATTAATTCTAAAACTAGCAAATGTTGGTTTTGAATGTTTACTTTTAATTTGTTTCACAGGAAAATCATTTCTATTGTAAGTTTTATTTAATTTATCTCTTAGTTTATTTTCTGTAATAGTAAGAGAATATTTTGATACATGAAACCAAGCTTTTTTTTGTTTTACGACAGCTTTAAATTCATTACTTGCAGTAGCAGTTCTAGTAACTACGGTTTTATTGTTTTCTGATAAAGCTTTGTTATTGGTTTGGTTTTTTTTTTTATATGTTACAGTAGTTAAATTATCATTGTTGTTTTTGGATTTTATTTTATTTGCGTTTATTTTTAGAGGGTAATCTTGTTTCATTTCTTGTGATGATGAATTTCGTTCTTTTGAGACTTCGCAATACTTATTTTAGAAGATTCCTCTAGTTTATGTTTTTTATTTATATTAACTATTTCTCCGTCCAGTAAGATGTCACCAGTGGTATTATTTTCTATTATTTTAGTTTGTTTTGATTTTTGTTGTTTTTGAGTAGGTGTGATTATCTTCTAATAAATTACTTAAGTAATTTATTTTTTTACTGTGTGTTGTGATAACGTTATTGTGGGTGTTCAGTGTATGCTCCAGCTTCCAGAGTAAGTTGAAAAAAGACTGACCTTCATTAAATGGTTGACGGCATGGAGGGCACAGCCACATTAGTGAGTTTTGTCCGATCAACAGTCGAATTTCATTGTTGTTTAATTCTGAACAGCTTCCATGGTATATCTGGTTGCACAATCCACGACACTTTATAATTACATCATTGCTTATAATAGTTTTTTTGCAATTTTTGCACAGACTATCTTTATTGTCCGCCATTTCTAATAAGTAAGTAAGTAGCACCATACAGGATGGTGCAGTAAGCGACTGGTTTTAAAATCTTTGCATTTGACGCTTTTTGTCATGTTCTTACTCCCGCCGTATACTGCTAGTTTTATTGAGCAGGTTCTTTTGCAACACGCGATAACCACGGTCCCCGTCTTGTCCGTTGCTATCTGCAACCTAGATTGCTGCAGCCAGCTTATTACAAATGCAAGGGCATAATCGATATTTGCCTTTATTTTAGTTTTAGATACCTAATACCGTGACAATTGGCAATTCATCAGTTACGCTACTATCTATACGTTGTTTGGGACTAGTAGACCTAATATGTTGTCGTAATATAGGTTCTACAAGTACGGTCTAAGTATGGAGCCGTACTTACTGTGCGTGTACGCCTGGTCAAGTAACTACTTATCTTAACCGAACCCAAAGCATCTGCATTATCAATTTAATAGATATCCTAAAAATGCTTTACGGTTTACTTTCTAACATAAATACTGAGTATGCTAAACACACTTTATTGTCAAATCTTAAGTAAACTAACTAAAAATATAGTATATGTCAGGTGATATAGAAAACGCAGTTGTCAGGTTAACAAAGACTATCATTATTTTAAACGCAAAGTACACAGCGAATTGACACTAGAAAACATTGACAGAATGAATAAGGTATTTGAAAAGCCTGCGCTGTTCTGTTTGCAAGCACGCTGCCGTTTTAAGATTGATCAACAGTTTACTACTATTACGACTAGTTTTAAAATTCCATTTGTATAAGATAGCAATTGTTTTAGAGTTGGGTGAACGTGACTATCATTAACGTTTACAAATTGAAAACATGCTTAATAGTTAGAGAAATAAGGACAATGTGTTATGCATGATGAAACGTACTTTTGCTTGAACGGCTCGGTTAATAAATAAAACTGCCGATATTGAGCCGTGGTCCTGCATAGCTTTTGAGCGACGGACTGGTATACTGTTGCTAAATGTGGCGTTAACTTTTTTGAGAAACATGGTGCCACTTTTATCAGATTGCTACATTGAAATGATTACTAATTTTATTAAGAACTGCAGAGACGGGGAATAGAAGTCACGGCTCACACAGCAAGCGTTCCAATGAGAGTTTTCTGCAAGATTTGTTAGAATTAATTCACGTTTTGGTGTTTTTTGGTTTCTTCGTTTTTTTGACCTAACGGCTTATGATTTTTTCTTGAGGAATTTTTGATGTCTTGTGTAAAATTATTTAAGTGATGTTATTTTCCGCAATTAGTTAAATAAAATGGCATTTTGTAACAAATATTGCAATGTTAATATAAGCAATTGATCTAAAAACAACCGAGTACAAACTATTTTAATACAATGTGGCTCCCATAATCAACCTTGTATAATAAATGCAATTAGTGTAACTCAGTATACCTTAACCATGTTGAAAGCGGACATGTGATGCGTATTTGCTGTATTTAATCTAAAGATATTGAAGCAGACTTAATAACATGAAACAACATCATATTAAATATAAATATAACAGTTTACTTTTTACTCTTTACT
The DNA here is from genome assembly GCA_963932245.1 of Tachinus rufipes. Taxonomy (NCBI): domain Eukaryota; kingdom Metazoa; phylum Arthropoda; class Insecta; order Coleoptera; family Staphylinidae; genus Tachinus; species Tachinus rufipes. Next base: position 86,620,695 of record OZ010743.1, read on the forward strand.
TTAGTGTGTTATTTACGAAATTGTAATTGTAAAAAAAATTATGCATTATGCAAATAATTAATAAATTTATTGCAAACAAAAAACCTATCAATAGATATGATGTGCTTAGTTAGTTTAATAATTTATCACCAGTTGTAAGCACTGTCACTGATAGTATAATGATATTTAAAAAAAAAACTTACAAAGCCAAAAAAATTGTAATAATATTATTCTGTAACTGTTAATTATTTGATTCAATATTTTATCACATTTTGTTTGTATTTACTTATTTTTATTATGTTGAAATCGAGTATGTTAGTTAGCCGTCTGTAGCAGCACTGTACAGATGCTCTGACGGTTTTCAAATGATGCAAATCTATTTAGGCAACATTATATACACGTTAATTGTTTTGTATTATTGTTTCATGGTGCAAAATTGTAGTTAAATTTTTTTTATTACAATAATCTTTTGCAGAGAATTAATTTAAATTGGCGACCAAATCGCATATTTCTGTTTATATATATTTACTTCAATCCCAAGATTGCTGAACTTTTGGGGTGTTTATGCAAGTATTGTGCTACAGCAAGTATGGTTGCCAAAGTTGGTTACATTAATTAATATTTGTGTTGATAAATAAATTTATAAATATTAGTTAACGTCTTATATTTTATATTTTACAACTCATGCTTTTAGTAAAATACAATATTTTCATTTTGATGAGCAACATTATTTAAATAATGTACTTTTAGTGTATAGCAGCTATGATAATTTATTTATAATATTAAATTTATTGTATGAATTACATATAATCCGTTTCGTTAAAAATGTAGCCACAACACTTGTTTTGAATAATTATTTCTGGACATATATAATTTATAAGTTTCTGTTATATTTTTGTTTCAGTTATTTAAATAGAAATAAATTGATGCTGCGATATCTATGTATTTATGTTATAGATTTTAAGTTATTTGTATAATATGCGAATGACCAAAGATTGAATCAGAGTATCAGTAAGTTTGTTTGATAAAATAATAAAGTTAGTAATTTATTATTTGACACATTCTTTTTTCTTATAGTAAACGGTGTCATTCAGTTTTTTCTTATTGCGTTTATATTTATTTTTGCTACTGTTTCATACTGAATTGGGAGTTAAAAAAATATATATGTATTTACGTTGATGACGAGCTTATCCGCACTGGCGTAGTAAACTAAAATCTTTGAGAAGATCCTAAAAAACTTTTAACAAGATTTTGAGGAGAACTGGTGTGGTTACAATTGATTTATTACTTATTACAGAATTTTAATTAAGAACCTGTGTTTTATTTGATTTTGCTCCCTATGTTGGAAGGGAATGACGTAGGATATTTTAGGGCGTCACTAAAAGCAGATAAATGTACATACATTTGACTAAACGTTGTTCTTCTACTTAGTCCTTTTTACTTACTTTTAATATAAGTTTAAGTTTTATATTGTTTTTTTTTTGGTGATTTTTCTAGATCATTGTAATTTAATTATACGAAGTATAATATTATTAAATAGTAATTTTGCAGTGATTAAATATGTCATTTTTTGATTAGTTATTGACCTTAAATAGTTATAAATTTATACACATCTGTAATTAATGTTAAGGGTAAAACTATAATCTTGTTGGCTGTACATACTGCACAGTTATTTTAAAACCAAAACGGGTAAACAAAACAAAAAATTGAAGAATGTAAGATTTATTTTTTAAATCATAAATGATGACAAAAAACAACAAAAGAAAATGAAATTCAAATCATTTAAGCTGGAAGGGTGGTAATTTTGTATTTGTGTTCAGCCAAGCATTTAATGACTTTGCAACCAGTGTTGGCACCATCCTTGATTCCGGCGCATTTGTCAACATGGGGTACAGCTTTGGTTTGGTCAACATCGGCTGGGATCTTAGTCTTGATTAAAGCGGCATCGATGGTACCATCGTCATGCATGAAGTGGATCTTCTTCAACATGCAGTCGCAATATTTGTTCATACCTTCATCACCTTCAACTAATACCTTTTCAGTCTTCAACTTCTCGATAAATTCAGGCTTGACACTGCTTTCAGTTTTGCAATGTTCAGAGTGAGCCTTGAGTTTTTCTTTTTGTTCGTCGGTTAAAGCCTAAAATTAAATTTTATAATTTAATAAATTAATAATCACTAAACTTGACAAAAACAAAATTATTATTATATATTTAAAACTATTTTTAATTTTGAATTATATTAAGGTGAATTTGTTATAACATATTTATAAATATTAACAATAAAACTTGGCATTATTGGAAATAATGTTATTAAAGAATCTTATAAGTGGTCTTATATTTATTATTTTCATTTTTATAATTTTTTTAACTATAATCATATTTTATAATATATACATATACATGCAAATTATACAATTAATAAAAATGACATGCAGCTAATTGAGATTAATAAATGACTATTAAATTACGTTTTTTATAATATTTATAATTTGATTTAATTATCATACAAAGTAATCAATTGTACTTACATAGACAGAAACTGCCAAGCAAAGGGCGATGGTTGCAATGAAGAATTTCATTTTGATTGTCTTGAAGTCGTACAAAACACTGAATATTGGAAAACGGTCTGGGGTATTTATACAAGACAGATTCGCTGAATTTAATGCAATGGAGAAGTTAGTTCAAGGATCATGTTTACAAAATTGCATAACATTTTTTATATGATTTATTTTTTTAGATAAAGACATGTTTGTTATTATATGTTGACTTGAATATTTTGGTAGATATTTTATTTAGTTCATTATCAACATTTTTGTGATAAAATTTGCACTATTAGCCTCGTTTAAAATTAGTGGAATAATTTAATTGATCGTTTCAGAAAAAACTAGTTAAATAATTTAATTTAATTTACAAATTTACATGATGATTAATATATTAAAAAATTATATTATAAGTTAAGCAAATTAAAACACATAATGATCATTACTTAAAAGGTAAACTTTTAGTAATAGAAAACTAATAAATAAGTTTATTATTATTACGTGACCAATATGAAACTGGTTTATGTATGTTTTACATGTTTTGTAATAAACTTAATTTAAAAATTTTAAATTCTATTAAATGCGTGTTTATACATATTAATTATTGTAGTAGTAAATCTTAAGTTTTAAAAAAAAAGTATCTGCTACCTACTAAAAACAATTTAACTTCCAGATTTGCATCAATGATGGATATTGAATACAACAGCAAGAATTATATCATATGACATACGGTTAATTTATATATTACTATTCAAACCAAATAAAGATCCACATTATTTTGTTCTACTGATTTTTGATTACATCAAGTATTTATTTGATGACCAACAAAGTGGTAATGCCTAATATCTACAAACTTTTTTTTTTACAAATATCTATTGATCTTTGAATAATGCAACCTCAAACTCTTTCAATGACTTTTTTTTAAGATTTTAGACAACCATATATCTGCTAAAAATAAGAAAAATAAAAATGTTTTAATAATTATAAAACAACAAAAACTTTTTTTTTGAAATAATTAAAACAATTTTTAGAAAGAAAAAAATTGATATTTTTGCAAACTAATTTGCATTCTACTATTTTAAATTTTCCTATTAACCTACCTACAATCCCGGCTAGGTAAAATAATAGGTCCAACTCACATTAAACAACGGTTTGTCTGAAGATATTTTGTTAATTAAATATCAGGAAGACATAAAATTCTAACCATTATTCTTAAAACATTTGAAAATAAATTAGCTCCCATTTTGACTAACATATTTCTTTTATCATTTAAAATAGAAACATTTTCAAATTGTTGAAAAATTAAAAATGTTCAACCAATACATTTTAAAAAAGAGACAAATCTGATTGTTTAAATTTTTGACCAATTGCATTACTGCCCACTTTATCTTCATGTTTTTTAAGTCATCTATAATTTTTTTTGCCTGCCTCTACCGAAAACATCTTTTTCGGCCCGCCGCTAAACTATTTGCGGTATTTGATTAGCTGTGAATCAGAATTTCATATGTAGACGTCATATCTTACAATCTGACAGTAGTGACAAATTATAATAAACATTGAAATAGTATATGGGCAGTTCTATTTCACGGACAAGTCATTGAAAAATTTGCTTTAGTATTTTATTTTAGTTTCTATAACTGATTAGTAGATTTTGAACGGTTTATGAGAGTATAAAACCCTTTAAAAAATTCTACGTTTTTTTAATGTTTTTTGTCGTTTTTTAACTTAATTGCATTTTTTGTTTAAAAATCGCAAAATTAAATTAAAAAAAAAAAATTTACTAGTGAAATTAATCAGAAATTTTTTTTAGAACCCAAATCATGTTTTTGTTTTACGTGGGCTAGGCAAAAAAGAGCATTTTTTTAATAATTTTTTTTAACCACCAAAGTTGACGTATTTTGATGTAAATTAATGGAAATATATAAATTTGTTGTATTTGGGTTTTAGGGTTTTAGGGGTTAAATTTTGGCAGAAAATAGGCTTCAGCAGTTTTTAGCAGCACGAACGAGCGAAACGAGTGAGGGCTGCTAAAGCGAAAGGCTGATAAAGCTTTTTTCTACGAGTTACACTTGATATTTTTTTGCTTTCCCCAATTAAAAACATTACTTTTAATATTTATTATAATTGGTTACTACTGTCAGATTTTAAGGTATGAAGTCTACATATTAAATTGTGATTCACATCTAATGAAATACCGAAAATAGTTTTGCTTTAGCAGCTAAAGCTTATTTTTGGCCCTTGATACACTACATATACTAATACAAAACATATACAAACTGATAAGTTAAATTAATAAAGGCTTACCATTTAATTGTTATTTGAGGTTATACTTTTTATTCTTATTAAATTAATTTAATGCGGTCAAAATTGTTAAATGTTGGCTGAGTGTATTGTAATTTTATATAATTTTTTTGCAAACTGTTCAAGTTGATTAATGAATATATTTGATGTTGTTAGATAAAATAACTGCTGGCAGTAGAAGATATTTTTTGGTTGTTTAAAATAATTTGTTTTATACTAAAAATAATATATTGTAGAGCAGTAGAATGACTAACATTATGATAGATCTTATTGAAAAATTTGATTTTTTTTTTATTTTTCATAATTTTTTTTTATATAACCAGTAATGTTTTAAATATGGATTTTTTTTTGTGGGAAGGGGAAAATCTTTAAAGCTCCGTGTTGTTCAGAAATCTCAGGTTTTTACTGACTAAAAAGCCCACCTTTTTCCGCATTTTCTTTAATGTGGTTTGTTTTGGCGTTACTTGCATTGCAGTCATGACAGACTTATTATACATATACCTTTGTTGTATTACTATTTTAGCAGCTTTGATGAAGTTCAGAATTTTATGCCAAAGGATTACTTTTAGCTCTACTTCGGTTATGTTTTCACACCCACGGCATAGAGGATCCATTTCTATGTCTACTTTATACATGTGTTTGTTAAGATCACAGTGTACGGTTATCAGTTCAGTGATCCTTTGCAATCTGATTTGACTCAATTCTAATAACAAGGTTTTAGTATTATGAGATTGTCTTGTTAGAAAACAAGTTGCTGTGTTCCTCTACAAGTCTACTATAGATTATTATTTTTTTGGTTTTGTATGTAACCTTGTAAGCAAGTTTTGGTCCAGTAAATGTTTTTTTTGCATCTCTTTTGGCGAGCTGATTTGCGATTAGATTTTTTTAAATTCTTTTGTAAATTTTGTATTCAGACCAGGCAAACACTGCAGATTGTGGCTATTGATTCCAGATTATTTATGCAGGCTATAATTAGTTTAGATTTTATTACTGGCGATTGCAGGATGCATATTTGCCAAGGAATAGTGACATTTGCATTTTTTAGTCTTTGTTTTTTGTAGGATGTAGCTCCGATGTTATTTTGGTCATAGGTCTTTTTTGTGTTTTGCACTAGTGTTATCACATCAAAAGTTTTTTTGGTGCAATGTTCTTTTATGAAGTCTAACCTCATCATTAGAGTTTTTTCTTTGTGCAACACATTTGTTATATTTGGTCTGTATGCTGCGTGTATTGCCTACGCAACAATAATAATTGACAGGGGGTTAACAGCAGACATGCTAGCCTTAACTTAGTTTGTTGGCGTACACTTAAAGGTGTTTTTTTTTTCTTTTTATTCAAGCGCTTCACAAGTAATAATGGTTTAATACTACCGTATATAGCCATCTAGTTATATTAGGTGTCAGTTTTCATGTGCGTCCGACCATTATTTTGGTTGCAAAGACCACTTGAATGGTCTTTGTGGTTATAATATCCAAGTCTGTGTATGTGAGGGTGTGTGTGCGTGTGTGTATGTGTATGTAAGTTTAGTTTGCTGTTTGCATTTTTTTTATTCATCACATTTCTGTTAAGTGCACTCTGTAGCATGATTGATAGTGTTACTTCAAACTTTCTGTGTACGAGGATAGTTAGATTACCGGCGTGGCCTACGGAAAAAACGCTCATGTCGTTGAGTATCTGTAGTAGATTGTCTATGACAAAACTCTAAGATGATACTACACTTCCTTGTGAGCACCTACCGTTTACATTAGTTTTTTTTCATTTAATGTAATGGTAACAGTTTAGTTGAGCATAGAGTTGACCTATTGTTGCACAAAAGGATCTAGATTTGATACTTTATTGCATTTACGATGAATTCAAATGTAGTATTTTCAAATGCCTTTTCAATATTCATAGGAACACCCAAAGCTATTTCTTTGCATTAGATGATGATTTGGCACTTGCTGATTAGTTGGTGTATAGAGAGTTTACAGGATTTTTCCGTTTGGTAGGCTAGTGGTGGTGCAATGGCCGAAGTTTTAGAGCGTCGCGTATGTATCTGTCAACTATTTTTTTTTTAATAATTGATCTGTAGGACTTAGCTAGTGCATAGTGGGTTGCCTTGGTTTTGGTATAAATACCACTTTGACCGCTTTCTAGCTGCTTGATATATGTGAAAGTGCCGAGCTACTTCTGAGGATTTTGCGTAGAAGCTCTTTTAGAAATGTGAACAGTTTTTGTTGCATAATTATATATAGTTCTATCGGCTTTTGGCAACTTAAATGGTTTGAGTATGTTCATCCGTAATTTTAAGTTGCTTTGATTTTTTGTTTTTTTGTTTGGAAATTTTAGGTTTAAGAGTTTTCATCAACATAAAGCTTGGGAAGTGTGTTTGCAGCAGCTTTTGCAGAGTGCCCTTGACTGAATCTTTAAATATTATGTTTTTGGTTTGCACATATTCAATGTTTTTAGTATGGTTTTTGTTTAAAGTTTTTTATGATTTTTTATTTTCTTTATGGTATTATATATTCTATGAGACTGGTTTTATAAGTGTCACAATTTTGTTTGGATTTGTTGTCTACCAAGTGATCTTGTTGGAGGTGTGTTTTACAGTGCTTAAGCAGTGTTTGGGCAGATTTGTTAAAAAACTTGTGTGACGTTTCTGCAGCTATTAAACAAACCCCAGTTTTGCTAACTAGTAATTTGTTGTATAGATCTTATTTAGTTTTTTTTGGGTTCCAAAAAAGGCGTTGATATTGAATCAAATGTTTGCATGATCAGAAAATGAGCGTTTGTTTGACACCTACCACTTTTTATCACTTTACATAATTTACTAATGTCAGGTTTGCTACGCTACGCATTGCAAAACGTTGGCGCATTACTTTTGTTTATAATAGAGATTATATTATACTATAAATTTTAGGTTTTTGTCCATGCTCTTCCAGGCTGCATCGTGGGCGTCATTCTAAGTACTTATATTCAAGATTAGTTTCTGAAACATAAGTCCTATCACGACATTAGATTAAGTACATGTTTTGCTATAAGGCATGTACTGGTCTTGCCTGCTTGAGGGATACTAATCAGTTTTGCAAACCTTAGTTTGTATATCTTGGCAAAAAACTGCGGCCGCTGCTTTTAGATTTATTGTTTTTTTAATATTTTTTTAGTAATATCATTTTTTATTTAAAACATCATATGTATCAAAAACAAAGGGTCTTCCTGGTTAACATAAGTGAAATGCCCCCCATTACGAATATCTAAATTATGTCAAAAATTACTATCCTAGCATTAAAAAAACATGTTTGGTAGAATTTAAAAATTTTGATACCTTCCTCTTTTCTATAAGCGGCAAAAAATAGCATTTTCTCGTTTTTAATTTTTTTTCCGCACCTATTGAATGAAAAATTCTAAAAAAATCAAGAAAGTCGGGTTTTGGTTTGGGTCTTTAAACACAATTTTTTTCAGCCCCTTAAACCTTGTATACAACCCCTAAAAAAATTTCAAAGATTTTAATTTATTTTTGGTTATCTAAACCTTCGATTGCTTGAAATTTTATTTTTTAACTTTATAAGTAATTGAAAAACCTACATTCATGATTTTTTTGAAGGTTTTGCGAGTGGTGCGCTACTATTAAAAATTGTTTTTTTTTTACTTTTTTGCCATTTATACCTTTTTTCTGTTTTTGTGATTCTGCAAAGCATTTATTGCTTTCGAAATACCGAAATTTGGATTTTACGGAAAATTTTACATCGAGTAGGTATCCTGATCAAACACTATTTTTTGCCCCCTATAGAAAGGGTTGTTGATGCTAGGAAAGTAATTTTTGAGGTAATTTGGTTATTCGCAATGAGGGGTATTTCACTTATGTGAACCGAGGGGACCCTTTGTGTTGTTGTCTGGTTTGTTTTGTTAAGATTGCATTTCATTCTCTCTCTATATTTTTCTTTCAATTTATTCTCAGCGTTTAGCGCTTCTTTTAATTTAGTTAAAGTAAATATAGAAAAATATCTGTTTTATTAGGTATAATTTAAAAAATTACAAACAACTGTTATTGCACTATTTTTAAGCAATTTGTTAAAAATACCTTTTTTTAACGCAATTTTATTAAATATTTTATTCCAAGAAAACTTTTTATTGTTTACAAGAAAACATGGTATTATTTGAAGTTATACTAGACCCAGTAAAAAACTACATGAGCACATTTCTTGTAAAGCGCTCATAACTTATGAAATTTAAAGTAAAATCAAAGGTATTTTTGATATATTGTTTAAAAATACTGAATTTGTATGACATTTCAGCTCACTTTAAGATTTTCAAAGTTTTGCCACATGTCTAATTTGAGTGGACTGTAACTGAAATACCTACTATCTCAATTAAACTAAAGTAAAGTCAAACTACTAAAAATTATCAGTATTCATTTTGAACAAATTAATCATGATTAAACTCAATAACTATTGCTACAACCTAATACAATCTAAAAAAATAGGATCGACTCCAACAAAAACAAAGCTAAAGCTCCCAGTTTTTTGTAAATATATAACTTTTAAAAACAATAAATTTGTTCCAAGATGCATAATAATCAAAAGATATTAAATATTTGAAATGAATCAAATATTTAGTTACTACGAGAAAAATTTTATTATATATTTTGTTATCTACTTAACTATAAATACAAAAAGTTACAGGACAAACTTATTTTTTTAAGGAATGATTTATTAACACCAACAAAGTTACTCTAACGTTTTGTCTAAAGTCTATGCCTTCCATAACATTTTTTTGCATAAATCGTTTTTACCGCGTTTTTTAATATTTGTTTTTTTTTTTTTCATTTGTTGACTAATTCTTGAACAATTTGTATTATGTTATTGTGCTGAAGCAGACTTTTTTAAACATCAATCATCAATTGTGAGTTTTTTGTGTACAGACTCTTTCTTAGTTGTGTATTTGTGGACATTCTCTGTTATTGTAATACTTTTTAGCATATACTCAATTAAAAGTATTTTCTCAAAGTTTCAAAAAATTGAAGGTTGTCATTTTTTGAGCAATTTTTGGTTTCTTGGGTGGTTATGCTCAGTACAATTTTATAGAAAAAGTTTTTAGCTTTAGATAAAATATTTAAATTTTTCTTGTCAGTTTGTCTTCTACATAATTGTAACTTTATTAGACTTTTTAAATGTTTTTGGTTGTGGGACACTCTGTATAGACTTATACCTTATTGATCAGCAAATGAAAGTTTGAGATTATAGTTAGAATCTACTAGAATAAAGAGGTCAGGATCTTAATTGTTTATTTTTGTTTTAATCAAGAATAACATATAAGGTTTACTAATTTATTATCCTGATGGAGATTTTTTTTTTAACTTTAAATGTTTGTGAAATTAAATTGTAACTATAAATAAAGTCAATGTATATTCAATTGGTTTCTAGAAGAGACTATGCCGTACAGTTAGTAAAATCGTACATAAGCCATGTTTGACTTTGTAGACAGTTTGCTGTTTAAATTAGTGCAACTTGCTCTACAATCTACATCAGACTGAACTTTGTATTTGTCAAATTCAGCCTAGCATTTAATTAAACTCTATACGCGTTAGTCTTTTTGATGATTTGTTCCAAAAGGGCCTCTACCCGCACATACAAATAAGTTTTAAGTGTGAAATTATTAAATCCAAAACATGCTACCATAATATAATATCAAGGCGTTTTATATTTGCCGTCAGGTCGGGATTACTAGCGGTTGCTAGTTAGTGGGTAGGTAGTAAGTTTTGTGAAGGACAAAGTATTATGGTCCCGAGGCAGGATATTTGGGTACGAAAGGTTACCAATTCTTCATAGCGTTTCTGCGTTTAGAATGAATATTATTTATATTTATTTTAAACTGGTATTTTGAACCTAGAAGATTGCTCTTTAAAGGCTGGAACCACTCAAAAGTAGAGCTCTGGTTTCTACTGCTAGATCTCTTTTGATATGTTAAGTAATAATAATAATAATATGTTTATTTTTCTAAACAGGTTGCAGCCTAACTACAAAAGAAAAAAAAAACAGAAAAGAAAAACATTTCAACTAGTACAAATTAATTCAAAATTCAATAGCAACTTAAAAGTAAAAACAGTAAAAATACAACAAGATAACAATGGAATAGTCAATATAAAAAATAATAATTCTGATCTATAATACATTTAGAAACAAATTACAAATTATAACAAGCAAAATGTTAATTCCATTAAAAATTGGCTTCTGTCATTGCCAAATATGTCTATAGCATATTGCACTTTATGATACTTTCTTATCATTGAAAGTAATGGGAAATTTAACTGAAAGTTTGTGCGTGGGGTAGCATATTGGAAAGATTGTTAGCTGCATTAAGATTACCTGAGAACTACAAAATTAATCAGTTGTAAAAACTTGTCTTTGTCTACGTGATTATGAATGATCTTATACAACTCATTAATAAATAAAAATCTGTGCTTATTGTAGATCGATATCATAGCAAACTTTTCCAATAATTGCTCATTGGAGACATCTCTATCCGGATATACTTTGTCTTTTCTGAAATATAAGTATTTCAAGAGTAGTTTATAACATTCGTTGACAACTTTTTTTATGTTCATTAAATGACAGATTAGAATCAAAAAGAACTCCCAAACCCTTAATAGTATCACTCCTGTCTATGTTTTCCAAACCAAGTGAGTAGTTATACAGTTTTATTGCGGGATCTACTATACGACATGATATGACATTTGGCAACATTTATTGCAAGACCATTTGCTATACACCACGTTGACAAGCAAGATAAATTAGTTTGTAGTTTTACGCAGTCGTTAACAGACTTAATAACATTATATAGTTTGACATCGTCAGCATACTCAAGAAAGTTACAGTCTAAAACATTTGCTACTTTATTAATAAATATTATAAATAGAAGTGGTTCCAAATTGGAACCTTGAGGCACCCCAGTTATATACACATACCCATATTTAGAACACTATTTTAAAGAGTTGAAATTTGTTTAGGTGAAAACATTAAATTTATAATCTAAATAAAATGTGAATAGGAATCAATATATTTAATTAAAGGGCGGAACTAACCTGCTTTAAGCAAGCCAATAGCCTTTCTGAGTATAAAGGGTGAAATGGGGCAAGATAAACAAATTCACAAATAGTTTTTGGTATAGCATAAAACTTGATTTCTGCAAAAAAAAAATTATTATTTTTTTTTTATTTTTATTAAAATTTTAGACATACAAGTCTGTTCTGGGAATACACGTGCTATTTTAAAATTTTGAAATACTTAACAATTTATCTTTACAAATTTTTTACGATATTAATTTTATATTGATAAAATTATCAACTATAATAAGTAGATTATAAAAAAAACTTTGTTATTTATCTTGTCTTTCTTATCTTTATTTAACACACGAAAATACTTGAATTATCAGTTTCTTGATGACCTACAATTATTATCATTAACTAACTAAAAAAATGATTAATTTAAATAATGGAATATTTTAAATTGATATATATTATTTATGTGTATACATATGATTGCTATTGTATTTGTCTAACGTTGATATTCAGGTTGTGATTCCGCATTCGCCGTAAATTATTTCTGGATTTGTTTACTGCTTAGCTGCATTTAATCTTCTAACAAACCATAAATTTAGATGCATACAAAAACTTCTTATATCATTTCCAAATAATGCAAGCACATAATATGTCAATTGTATGTACGTAAAGTATTTTTTACTTTTTTTGCTGGTTGCAAAATGACTGTTATATATTTTTTACTAATCTATCTAATAATAATATTTTTTGTCGACGTTGAATTACTTAGCGGATGTTGCGTATAATTTTTTTTCTTATTTGAAAAATACTTGAACCACTAAAAAAGGCTTTTAAATTAAAATTTAATAAATATATTAAAAAAAAAAAATTTAACTTACATACAAAATTGCAAACAAATTTGCATTTTGTGTCTTTTATTTATTGGCATTCACGTACATCGAGTATGAGAAATGAAATAAAGTGAGATATTAATATGTAAACAAAAGAAAGTAAAAAAGTAGTTTACTTTATTTTTTCATAAAATAAGTAATAAAAACAAAGGTGAAATAAAATGAATCTGCTTCTATTTTGGAAATGAAGCTGCCAGTTCAAGAAAAAATGTAAGATCTCTAAATAGTGAAGAAGGTACAAGACTAAAATAAAAGTCGTTTGGGTTAAAGCCTATTGATTTGTAAATCACACTATTAATCAAGTGAGTAAGTTACGAATTACTGCGCCCAAAATAGTATGCTTCAGCATTACACGTTCAACAGGGTTTTTTCTTTTTCTCTTGGAGATGTTGAAATTGGAGTTAAACTGAGTTCTTTGATTGTAGAGTGTTTTTTGCGGTTTTCCGAGATCTTGAAATTAGGGTTCTATACATTAACACAAAAGTTACTACAAAAATAATTCAGAAAGAAAGAAAAATTATAATGCATAGAAGGAAAATGGAAAACTTTCAAAGGAATCATTTTAATAGCTGCAATAGAAAGCTGTGGAAGAATAAATATAGTAAACAAAGGTATTACAAAAAACCAATTGGTGGACAGTGCAAGTCAAGAAGGAGTTAAGGAAGAAACTTATAAGAATAAAAAGCCTAACCCACAAATTAAAAAAAAAAAAGATTTCAAAAAGTACAAAAAGTACAAAAAAGAGCGAAATGAAACAAAAAAAATATTAAAAAAAGCAAAGTTAAAATTATGGACAAAATTTGGAAAAGAACGTTAAAACGTTAAAAATATAAAAGATAAAAATGAAAAAATATTAACGGAAGAAGACAAGATAATGGAAAAATGAAGACAATACTTATAAAACTAACAGAGTGTTACAAGACAGAAAAACAGAAGGAATAAAAGGAATTAAAAAAGTATTACTTTACCACCAAAGCAATTTAAAAAACTAAGAACGGGAAGTCATCAGGAACAGATGAAATAACGCCGGATATGCCGGAAAAGAATAGAATAAAAGAGTAATCTTATTTATACATAAAAAAGAAGATAAATGAAATGTGAAAACTACAGAGGAATAACACTAACGAGCATACCAAACAAGATATTAACAAAAATTATAAAAGTAAGATGAGAGACAAATTAGAAACGACAATAAAGGGTAGCTAATGTGGATTTAAACGAGGAAAAAGTACACAAGATCTAATATTTATAAAAAGACAGCTAAGTTGTTGGCCTCGAAAAAGCATTTGACAATATTAAAAGAGAGTTTGTAAAAAGAACTAGAAAAGAGGGAAATTGAGAAGAAAATAGTAAACGTAATTAAAAACATGTACATAGAAAACAGAAACATAGTAAAAATGAACATTGAGGAATCGAAAGAATTCCAAATGAAGAAAGGGGTAAAGCAAAAATGCGTGGTAAGCGCATTGTTTTTTTAATTGATTTTAATAAAGCATTAAAGCAAGAAAAGAAAAAAAAGAAAATGTTAAAAATAGGATATTCAAAAATGGAAATAAGTGCTAATGTAGACGATTTGGAAGTGATTGCAGAAACAGAAGAAGAGCTTCAACATAACATGGAAATAATAGAGGAACAACTAAAGAAAACAAATATAAAAAAAATTATAAAAAATCAAGGACTATGATAATTGCGAGAGAAAAACTGAGTCACAAATTAAGAATAAAAGGAAGAATAATAGAACAGATTGTACAATTCAGAAATTTGAGAACAATAATACAAAGCAATAGAAAATTAGACAAAGAGATAAAGGACAAAATAGAAAAAACAAAAAAAATTACACACTGTCTTTAACGGATAGGAAATAACAAAAATCACATAAACAAAAATTGTTAAAAAAGACAGTAAACAACCGTACCAATAACATTAATTATAGAGAAGCAAAACATGGATGATGGCAGAAAAACAAATGGAAAGAATAAATACAATGAAGATGAGATTTCTTAAGAAGATCGAAAACAAAACAAAAAAATTTAAAATAAGAAACGAGACATACATGATAAATTTACTAATAGAACCAATGCATACTTACACCGAAAGGTAAAAAGGCAAACGAATAAATAAAATTTAAATTAAACAATTAACATTAACTTGCTTGTTTTATGAGATAAAGCAAGATAAATTTACTGAAAACATTCAGTGCAGCAAATATATACGTACCTCTGGTAGTAGAGCAAAGCAATGGCCCAAAAAAATCCACCGACATTAAACTGTTAAGCTTTTGAAGTTGAACTCAAAAGTGGGTTTTGAAAAGAGCAAATTTATATTTATAGTAAATTTTTTACACTTTGACCACTGCCTTGATAGACTTAATTATGTTAGACATGTAACGGGATAAAACATCTGCAATAAGATTATTTTTGACGGGTACGTGATTGGTTTCAAACTTGTACCCTTGAATTGACACTAATTGAGACAAGGAGAAAGCAATTAAACTGAGTTTAGGTAGATAAGCATTTGGTGATCCGTGAGAATCGTAAACCTTCTACAGAAAATTAGAATTTTTTAACTATGTATTCAGTAATTTTTATTTAGAAATATATATAATAATAACCTACTTCAATACTCAATAATGCACTGACGTCTTTTAACCAGTTAGCACATTAAGGTATCTAAGTCCATATCAATGCATTGCATTCCATCACATTCCATAACAAACCGATGTTAGAGTAAACTCCCATTTTTTTTTTTTTTTTTTTTGGATTTTTTACCGCCGTATCAACATAAAAAAAATCTATTTTTTGCTTCAGTTTGGTTAACAAACGTAAAAATCACATGTATTTGGCAAAATATAAGACATTAATTTTTGAAATTGGGAAAGTATTAATTTGTTTTTTAATGCTTATAATAAGGTTATAAAACTGTAACAAAACAGTTCTTAGTACGAAACTATCAAAAGTTTAAATGTAGTTAAGAATTTACACAGTGAAAACGACAACATAAGTTGATAAGTGACACGACTTTGTTTAGTTATGAAAGCCTACTTGCACAATTTTTTGTAGCCTGAAGGATAGGTAGATCAGGTAAATAAAGATCTTGTTTCATAAATATGAAACTTTTTTTCTAGTATTCACTAATGAAAGCAATGATCAATTTTGATGGCCAAAACTGGTGTATGAATTTAGGAGTACCGTGTATAAATTTGCAGCCATTATGATCAGGTCATTATTAGAAGTATGGTTGGATTTGATTTGTTTAAAAATATCTACTTTTACGTTTTGTTTTGAGCCTTCGTACTTACAAGAATCTTTCCAAGAATGCAATTAGATAGATTTGATTAATATTAGTTGATATCTTAGGTTTTTACTCTGAAACGATAAATATTTTGGTTTATTAGAATGAAAATGGACAATGTTGCAAGTGCTGCTATAAAGTAGATATTGATATAAATTGTTTGTTTATAGATGTTACAGATTCAAACACAACAATTTGTAGACCATTTGTCATATTTGTTGATAAGGTCTTTGGAAAGATAAAGATAAAGACTATAATTTGAAAAACTATGAATTGGGCTGGTTTATGGTTAATTCAAGTTTTTTAATGTATACCAAAAACAAAGTCTGCAAAAGTTTAAAATCTTAAAGAACACCAGGATTTATAATTTTAAGATCAGCCGAAACCATAAATTCTAGCTATAATTTTGTTATATTATTAAGAAACTTATTTACTAGTTACAAAGTTTTAATCAAGACTTAAAGAATTATGCTTGTTAATAAGATTTAGATTCCATACTCTATCAAACGCAACATGAATGTTTTTTTTTAAGATATTTTCTTCTTTGCTTTACACTTTTTCTACAACATGATCTGCATAGAAGTTTTTTTTGGTATTGCGGTTATCTTTATTGCTATCGTCTTATCACAGTTACATAACTCACTTTAAAAGTTTTTTTACTAAAAAAAAACGTTGGTTTTTGGTTTCAGTAGAGTTATCTTTTCGTTCCTTCAAACTTTTTTTCTGCCTTTCATTCAGCAACAATTTACTCTAATCAAAAGAATTAGAAAAATCCAGATTAAAAATTAAAACTTATTATTTAATGTACTTTTTATTTATACATACATAATATATTTATTTATTATTATTTTCCGAAGAGCTTTTGACATTTAGTATTTAGTATTTGGCAATTTTAAAATGATTATATTTTAATGATTAGAAAACATTATTTTTTTTGGTAATCAAAACATAAATATATAAAGCATAACATTACCTGACATTCTTTGTTATAATATATAAAAGTATTATCTTTATTAAGTTTTACCAACAATAGCAATTATAAATAAAATAAATCTAAAGTTTTTCTACAAAATTAATAAAGAAAATATTATTAGCAATTAATTAAATTGAAATTTTGTTATATAGAATATTTTTACTAAAATGCTTAAATTGTTTGTGTTCCAATTAAATTAATTGGTATAATTTGAACAGTTTATCAACTTCCTTGTTGTCGCTCATGAATTCAATAATAAGATTTATTATATTAATTTAATGGGTAAATGTTATAAAAATAATGGCATGAGCTTCTATTGAGTTTTTCTTCTATTACTCCTTGTGTAAATTTCCATTTCTATTTCCTTTAGTGTCTCAGATGTACCATTAAATTGAATTTAGTATCGTTTGCAAAGCTCATATAAAAGGTACAATTGGGACCCTCTTTATTACAAAGAGAGAACGGAAAATAATCATTACATAGGGCCTATAGGATGTAACTTTACAATTAACTTTTCCAACGTTTATAAATAATAATTCTGCACTTATGAAAATTAAGGAATGTTCGTAACTAAAGTTCTATGCACGCTTTGCAGAGAATTGGGGTTGCAATTTTAATTAAATCCCTTTAATAAAGGATTTGCCTCTAACACTCGACAATTATGTAGCAGGATAGTCCACAGTTTCGAACAGGTATTTAATATCCGATTGTCTTCCATTATCGTGAACAGTGTTTCTAGAGCACCATTTCCTTGATAATTTCCTGGACATTTCCCGTTCGCATTATATTCATGTGCGATTATTTGTCCAGTTGGAAAAGTACACATTACAATGAAATGTTTATTGCTTTTTTATATAACAAAATAAAAACGATATTAATTGGATGACGCTAATAGTACAAGTTATTTTCCACAAATTTGTATTTATGGACCTTGTTATTAATGGAATATTTTGATAATTATAAAACAATATCTGTTTACATTTTATGTAATAATTATTATTAGATACATAATATTTGATGTAAATATTTTGTTTATGTTAATATTGATTTGCGGTTAATGTTATGATAAATAACAAAAATAAATTTAAATAAGTCATACCTTGAAATATAAATGTGACCTAAATGACTTTGATATACATCTGACTAACATGAGTAAGTTATTATAAAGCTACTGTTGCCTTCTATGTTAATTTTATTGCTTCCAGGAATTGTTATTTCTAATAAACACGTTAGTTATTGTACTACAAGTTGTTAAATATATATATATATAAACTACTTGTATTTCAGCATTGCAATATTAAGAAGTTTAAAAATTGTCTGGTTTATTAAGAAAGCTTATTCAGGATTATATGTATAAAATAAAGAAAAAAAAAGATT
This sequence comes from Tachinus rufipes, assembly GCA_963932245.1. Taxonomy (NCBI): domain Eukaryota; kingdom Metazoa; phylum Arthropoda; class Insecta; order Coleoptera; family Staphylinidae; genus Tachinus; species Tachinus rufipes. The sequence goes on from OZ010743.1 coordinate 86,639,083, forward strand.
ATTATAATATTAAATAGAACAAAAATTTGCGGACGTTAGACATTGATATAATATTTAGTAACTAATCAAATATCATATTGTTGTCATTAATTTTTTTTAACCGTTATGTTTTAAAAGTTATTTTACTACAATTTTAAAGTGGTTGTAATTATTTTGACATGTATTTTTTTATAGTTTAAATTTTGCTTTGTGTTCTTACTGAAACATTTGTTAATGGTATTTTCTAAATAACGCCTAGTACTTCCTTAGCGCACCGCACCGACGCCAATGGTCTAAAGTCTGACCTACCAAAGTTTGATAAAATGGGGTATACCAATAAGAAGAAGCGTTTACTGGGCAGATTGCAATCGTGTGTTGACATGATTAAAACTTTGCCCAGGGATATCTCCGTCTTTAAGATAAGAGCTAAGGACTTATTTGCAATACTGTAACACTTTGAGAAAGTGTTAAACCAGATATTCATCATGGAAAATTCTTATACCAATTTTGAATTGGATATTGCAAATTTGGATGTTGTTTTGAGCAAATAAATTACAAGATTGAATCATTTCAATATTTTTATTGCAAATGTTTTAAATACTGTGATTCACTCAAAAGAAGTCGGAAATCAAGATTATTAAATTTAATGATAATATTGAGAATTTTCCTTCTTTTATAGCATTGTAGGACAATTTAATTTATTGCGCTGAATTAACAGAATTTTAAAAGTTTTTCTATTTATTGGGATACTTAGAAAGCAATGCTTTGCAATTAGTCAAAACAGTTACTATGATTTTTATTAAAACGTTATACGAATAATTGTAAAACATTACCTTTAAAGTTTTTTTTAAAAAGTTAAACAATCTTTTAAATAGTTTATATAAACTAATGGAAATTCTTTAAATTTTCTAAAATTGAATGATTTAGCAGACTTTATTCTACTCGAATTGGGTCTACGTTTATTGGATCTCAAGTTGGGAAAACAATTAGAGGCTTAACGTTTAGACTGGTAGTAGTAAAGACTATAACATTTTATTACATTTTGATAATAAAATTACTAAGATATCCAATGTTATGGAGATGTTTAATTATGCATCTTATTCTACTACTAACTGCATTGCGCTTTTAAAAACAGCACGTGCTAATAATTGTGATTATAAAAAAACGCGATTTGTTCAGCAGTTGAAATTACTAAGGATATAATGTCCATATTTTTTTAATGGATTGGGTAAATCATCCGTGGTATCAACTAAAGATGTAGTAAGTTATTTATTGCGTGCATTCAATGATTTGGAATTTACTTTAAATTTTGATGTGCTTGGTTTTAAAATTTAGTTTAGACTATTCTTTTAGTTTTATTCAATAATATTATATTGGGTGTTGATGCTGTGTTAGGTTTCTACACCAGTTTATCCTGCCTATATTAATGGTAATCTAAAAGCTATTATGACAAATTTAGTTATGGGATCCATGTTGCAAAAATCCACAGTTAATAATTGTGTCACAAATTATATGTGTGCTGACTTAAAATTTATATCTCAAGCAAAAATAGCCCCAATTTTTAACTTAACTATTTTATTAAAAGAAGACCAGTCTGTCTTACATTCTTTGGGTGTAGACTAGTACTTTTTTTAAAGTCATCAATTTTTGGGTATAGAGGAGTACTTTCTTTTAAACTCATCTTGTTTTAACAAGGTTTCTGACAACAGGCACTATTTTTTAGATGTAGAAGAGTACGTTTTTTTGAACTTTATCTTATTTCAACAAAGTTTTTAGCACCAATTAACATTTTTTGGCCGTAAAAGAGTACATTCTTCCAAACTCATTTTGTTTCTACGAGGTTTCAAAAACCAAAGGAGTACATTTTTTTGAATTTATTTTGTTTCAACAAGGTCTCTTACACTAGCTACTATTCTTAGGCTGTAGAGAAGTGCGTTATTTTATACTTATCTCGTTTCAACGAGGCCTCTAACACCAGTCACTATTTTTTAGATGTTGAGAAAAACGTTTTTCAGAAGTTATCTTGTTTCAACAATTCTTTTAGAACCAATCAATATTCTTTATGTACAGAGGAGGACGTTTTTACAAACTTATTATACTTTTTGGTTCCAGGTGGTGACTTTAGTTTAAAGTTCTTGTATATTAATGCAGCCACTAGTAACAATTAATTACTTTTTTTTAGTTTGTTTTCTTGTAATCTGAATGAGAAACCCATATTAGCTAATAAAGGGACTGATAGTTTATTTTTTGATCAAAAACGATTGTTTTGAAAAAGTGAAAAAATATTTCATTTATGATTTTGTCATCTGAAGAAAATCTGTTTGATGAATATTAACCCATCATAAGTGTGCCTAGCATCTCACTGGTCAAAGAGACAATTTACATAAAATAACAGTAACTATTAAACAATTTATGTATACTAATGTGTCGAAGGTGTTAACGCAATGCCTCTATTAAGAGAAACGTTGAACTATCTGTGTGTTAAGGAGACAAGCAACGGCATTTTTGACGCGTTTTATTTGAATCAGATGACCAACAAATTTATCATTTAAAATTAATAAATGATGTATTTTATGTAATTTGCCTTTTCATCCAGTTTTTTTTTTGTTTTATCAAGTTGTTATAACCTGTGATATTTATCTCAATACCTCTTGGAAGGTCTTTATAAATATAATTTCACTTTTCAGTATATTTTATAGCGTTTTTATTTTGATAAAACTATTTTACAGTTGGAACACACCAGAGTGATATTTAGAGCAACATCAAATCTATACCTAGCTTGATTTCCCAACGAATTTATGTTGATGATGTTTAATTTAGTGCAGAAGACGAATCTGTAGGATTAGAATTTAATTTTTTTTTTGGTTCAAATCTAATAATTTGTCTGATACTATTAAATTGATGGAATTACCTTAGGATTCTGCTTGAGATGTTTTCAATTACATTTGTTCATTAAAAATGAATTAGAAATTCCTTTTAAGAGGGGAATACTTTTACGTGTAGCTGTATTAATAATGTTAACGGTTATTTTAGCATTTTTGTTTCTTTTTTTGAAAAAAAACTGTGGTTGTTTAAAGTTAGATGGAATGACATAATGCCTCTTAAGATTTTGAATAAATGGAATTTAAATTATGGCAGAAATATATGAATTGAAGAAGATTGTAATACCTATGTGTATTTGATTTAATGAATTTACGTCTAATATAATTTTTGGACGCAAGCACTTATTTATTTGTGACCGGAATCAACTAACTCCGTCTTAGTGAATTTAGTTGTTGGGTGACCAACAAAAGGATACTGAATGTAACGTTCTTTTTAAATGGATCCGTTACTTTATATAGTCATCCAAACATACAAATGTTTTCTTTGAGACTTGGTGTGCCCGCCACCTTGATTTTGCTTACCCCAAAAGGGAACGGCGTAACTAGGTATGTATGCATGTAAATCAGGTGTAGCGCTTTTTAATGCCTGGACAGTTCCTGGATTGGAATTAGGCGCTGCCTGGTAGTTGTCTAATTTACTTTTTTTTTAATTTGATAGGGTTTATTTAGAACCATCAATATGTTTTGTTGATTTTACTACAGTTTTGGATTGGGTTTACACTCTACAAATACTTGAATTCAATCCAAATGTTTTGGAAAATTTTGCTAGCAAAGGTTTATTTGCCTTTGAGTCAGTAGATTGTTTGGTAGAATAGAGTTTATTTAACGCGCTATAACGGAATGGCCTGTGTTAAATCAAATATTATTACAATTAGATTTATCTGAAGTAAAAGAAATAAGTTTGATTTCAAATTTTACAAGTTTAGACTTATCTGAATTTTTTATTTTGTTTAACAAAATTTATTCATTTATAAAACCTTAGCAAATTATTGCTTTTATCTTGCAATTTGTAAAGATGATAAGACAACAGTTGAAATTTTCTAAATATTATTATGATTCTCTTATCTCATATTAAATATCAGTGTTTTAGATCTGATCATAAAATTACTTAAACTATTTATTTAAGTAATGAGATAAGTCAGTTAAAGAAAAGATAGGAAGTTTTAAAATTTTCAAAGTTTTATGATGGCAGGAGGGATTGCTCGAAATTGGTTCAATAATTTTTTTATTGGCTTTGTTGAATTTAAAGAGCTATTAATTTAATTAGACAACGTATTTTTTGTTGTTTAAATTGTTACAGATTTAAAGTAAAAACTGTCTAAAGACAATGGCGGGATTGCCGTCATACCAGGATTTTTGAATTGGTTTCTATTAAAAGTTTTATGATTAAAATGTAAAAAGCTTATTAAATGTTATTTGGCGTTATTTAATTATTATAAAAAGCATTCATTCAGAATGTGTAATAAGTTTTTCTACTTAAGGTTGTTTGGGTGCTATGGATTGGTTTATGAATTGGCAAAGATTGTTTATAAAGAATCATTTGGACTAAGGGACTAATTTCTATAGTGCTTCAAAAGAATTACTCAAGATGTTTCAGATTATGCCAAAAACAAATGAAGAGTTTATACGTTATTCAGCGGTAAGAGAATTGAATGGATTTCTCAGCGTTCATATGCATCTAATTTTCTATTTCTTGGTGGGGGAAGCTTTCTTATCAAGAATCAAGGAAAATTTTGTAAAAAATAAATTGAATTTGGTTAGGCGATGAAAATTGATTAAACAGTTAGTACAACTTTTTTGAGTGCGTTGGAATAAACATATATTCATACCCAAAATAGTTTTTTTGTAGCAAAAAAAAATTTGCTGTATTTAATACACGGTTTTTGAAGTTTTGCGACGTAATGTTGACATATATGAAGACCTACAATTTGTAGAAAAATTGAGCGTTTAAAGACGATTTTCTCATGTAAATCAAATGGAAAATTTGAATGGTCATAGTAAAACGTATAGAAGTATGAAGTTCCAATAAGAAACAGCAGTTTGTACAAAATGTGATTAAAAATAATAATTAATATAAATAAAATATGGCGATTATATTGGGTATAACAATATTTAGGATATTATCAAGAAATCTTTGTAGTTGTCAGAGCTAATAATATCAATGGACTAAGTTTACACTTGATGATCACCTAAAGAATTAACTATCTTACAACTAATACAAAACACAGTTTATTCATATCAAACATTACGCCACGCTTGCCTTAAAGTCCAAACTTACTTATTAACCATTACTGTATTAATTTTGAGCTGGCGGTAGGTATATAACATTTTTCTGAAGTAATTAACTCTTTTATACGAAGTACACTGCTAAAGTTCTCGGAAAATGTAAAGCAAAACACAAATTACGTTATATAAATCGCTTTATTGCTTCTCAAAATATTTTCCTTTAAAACCTATACACTTTTGCATCCGATGAAAACAATCTTCAAAACAATTTGGCCACTCTGAGCGAGGTACCTCCAAAACAAGTGATTTAAATGCTTCAACGGTCTCTTTTATTTTATTTTTGATATGTCAAAATAAATCAGGATAAATCAGGCGAATATGGAAAATAAGTTGGATGTTTTACTGGTCAAAAACTCTACAGTTTGTCGTGCTGTGTGAGCGCTTGCATTGTCATGATGAACAATGATTTGCCCGTTTATGTTGTTTCTTCTGATTTGGCAAACAAATTAAAGTATACCAGTCAGCATCAACTGTCCTTAATTTTGAAACACCCATACAGCCAATTGCTGTTTAGTTTCAGGCTCATATGAATATATCCAAGATTCGTCACCTGTTAAAATGTTATATACCGAATTTGAACAACCCCTTTCGAATTGTTTTAGCATTTTTTTGCACCACTTGACACGTGTCTGTTTTTGTTCTTCTTTCAAATTGTGTGGAATCCAACGACTGCAAAGCTTCCTGACATGCAAATGATCGTGCAAAATTGTATGTAATTGTTTTGCTGCAATGCCTAAGGAGGCCGATCTGACAAAATTATTTCACGCACAGCATCAATATTTTTCGCGACAACAGAGGTGAATAAACGACCTTTGCGAAGATCGTCATCAAACGTTGGTCTTTCAAGCTTCAATTCTGCGAACCATTTGTAAATTATAGTTTTGGATGGTGCTTCATTCTTAAATAACGAACTAAGTTTTTCCACATTGCGGTGTTAAACCGTATCGAAAATCATAAAAAATTATCACTTGAAAGTCACGATTCGAAATTTCCATTTTTCACACAATTATTACTTTCATCAAATTTTGTTGAAAAACGTCAAATTTTACGAGTATGAGAACCGCAGAACGTTGGCAATGCAGGCAGTACTTGATTTCGCAAACTTTAGCAGTGCCCCTCGTTATTGACATACTTTGTCTTAAATGTCATTACTTGTGTTGCCATCATTATAAATGTTTGTTTTCTAACTTTACTATTGTATTTATTCAAATATTGTCATAAATGTCGTATCAACTATGACATTTTTGCAGAAAATATAAATTATGGAATTTTAACAAAAATCTGAAAATAATGTAGAGCGTTTGTCTGATAATTTTTAGCTACTTTGTGGTAAAACATTAGTCTGAATATAAGTTAGTCGATACTGCTAAAATTAAACTAAAAACTAACTATGAGTATAATTTACTTAGTTTGGTTTAAGTACCTACTAGCCACTATTGTTTCAGTAGCAAATTACCAAAACTATGTATATACAACTATAATTATTTTGTCCATGTCGTCCCGTTTAGTTTTATTTATTTAAATTTCAATTTAGTTTCAGTGTAATTTAAATGAAAATATATTACTATTGGAAAATTTATATTTTACATAATTTAAATTTAACATCAACAATTCAACAACAATATCAATATTTCCTAGAATATAAACAATTAACTATTTGTTGCCAATTCATTACGTTTATATTGAATTTGCAAATAAACAAACTCGTCAGATATTATTTAAATATTATTATTATTGGATTTGTTATTCACAAGCAATAACTTTCCACAATTAGATAAAGTCTGACAAGGTTAACTAATTATTAAAAATGAACTAATTATAGATGTGTAATTAAAATTGAGATTAACATATAATTCAAATAAATAATTAATACTGTAGTATGAACTGCATAGATGCTAGGAAACCAGTATTTTTTATAAGTTTTGTAACAAGTTATTACCATCTTCTGGCTAATCCAAATGGTTTAAGTATTTGACTCTAATATTTGCTTAAAATTTTTGCTAAGATTTAATTTTTGGTTTACAATTATTTTTTTAAATAAAAAACAAACTGAATTTCATTGCAAAGACGTCCATCAAGATTGAAGCTCTTCAAATGTAAACTTTGAAAAGAATGTTTCTAATCTTGTGGGTTGACCACATTAGCAATAAACTACATAAAACACCGTAAGATCAGCTCGCTGCGCTAAATATTAAAAAGGCCGAATACCTCAGATGATTCTCGAAGGAAAGATAGAAGGACAAAGATGCATTAGTCGTAAACAGCTTTTATGGCTCCAAAATAAAAGAAACTAAACGGGAATAAGAAACAATGAAGAATTACGTCAAGCGGCAATAAACAGAAATCTAGCTATTATCCAGTAAAAGACAATTTGCCAAAGCACACGGGTGTATGACAACAGAAGAAAAAACAAAAATGTCTTTTTGTCTTTTTTATTATAGAAGATTGTTTAATGTTTATAATATGAAACCTTATTTGAACATGAGATAAAATAAAAGATTTTTATGAAAAAAAAAGTGAAATGTTTTAATAGCTACATTAACAATTTACTATTAAATTTGCATAATGAACATATTATATTTATGAAATTATAAATTATGTACAATTTATCACGCGCAGGCCGTAGAGTTTATCATTAAAAAAAACTAAACTACATCATAGGATTTTAAGAATTTATTGTGAGAATATGGTAATCATACTTTTAATTAGTCATTTATATGTTCATTTATTATTAACAAAAAGCATCAATTATTATATAGTTGAAAATAATTTAATATTTAATATTGTTATCCAAAAAACATTTTTGAGTCAAATAGGCAGTCTCACAGGCGTCCTTTCCTTTACGATCCTTGCACAAGTCAATAGCCTTGTTGGCCATTACTTTACTAATTCCGGACGGAATATTAGCCCTCAGCTTATCGTCTTGAATTTCCCCTTTGGCATTCATGTAACCTGCATTTTCGTATAAGCACTTAAAGTAGCATTTCAGTTCTCTGGAGTCGGAAACCTGGCCATTGTAAGCTTTCTCGACTAAAGATGGATTAACACTTGTATCGCGAAGGCAAGCGTGTTTGTTAACTTGTTCATCGACGCTGATTACCTACAAAAGAATTAATTAGTTTTAGTTAATAGAATTTTATTTTATACAAAAAACAATGTTAATAATAGGAATTATTATTTTCTGGCAGTTTTTCTGTCAATAAAAATCAATTAATTATATTTTATCTACTTTCAAATAATACTATTTTATATGAATCAAATGTTGACAAAATGAGGGCTGCAAAAATAATTCATGATAATTATTACATTTAAAGATAAGACAAATTAATCGAAATATTATTCAATACTCGCTTTTATATCATCATGTAGTATTACAATATATTAAAAGTTATCTAACTGACGCAACACCTAAATAATTGAATTATATAATATCATAACATATGATAAACTATTACACTACAAGATCAAATTCCTAGCGAATAAGATAACAAATAAATTCAAAAATTTTGTAAAAAATTTCAAAGATTAAATTAACTGTTATAAAAATAAAATAAATACTATTAGTATGCAAATTATTCTGTTACCTGATAAATGCAGCAAGTAGCAATAACTAACACAAACAATTTATACATCTTGTCGGTTTTGGACTATGTTTATTATTGTGGAATTAAAATTTAAGCGTCTTTTTATATACATGTTTTTACGTATTTGTTTAATCGCAAAGGTCACATCTATTCAAAGACGATTTATATATTAGTTTCAAACCCAGAATTATGTCATAAAAATGAGTTAAGATGTTTTATCTTCTTCCTGTACGGGAGTTTCTATTATTAAGTTTTATGGTTTCATGTATTTACAGAGTGTTCAATTACTGTCTATTAAATTTAATGTTTTTATATTGTTGTATAATTATATGTTTTTTTTTCTATTTTAGATAGTTTATTAACATATCATATATTACTATGTGTCAATATGTACACAATGTTTATTATTATCAAATAATACAAATGAAATTGTACATAATTTATCATTCCCTTGCTCACATTTTGGTAAAATGATGTTAGCAAGTAAATGCGCAATTCAAAATATTTAACTGCACAGTAATTAAAACGGGAACAGACTTTTTACTAGTACTAGGATTCTTATTATTGATGGATCAATCTTATGTATGGAGGGAGTAGCATAATAGTATGTTTGAAAGTTGCACAATATATTAAAGTTAAAATTTTACATATTTTTTTTTTAATTTTCAAATTTTTAAATGTGATATTTGCGCAATTCCATTTCAAACGGACCAGGGGGGTGGGGGCTGCCACAAAAAACTTGTTTTAGTTTTTTTTTTTCTGTAACTTATTAGTAGTCTATTGATCGGTTTGTGAGGGTATAAAACACTTAGAAATTTTTTTTTTGTAGAATCTAATTCTGGCGTTTTTTTTTAAGTATGTATATGTCGTAGCCAAATCACAAAGTCCGTCTTTAAAAAAAAAACATCTAGGCATTTTATAAAGTGCGTCCATATTCTAAAATCAAAGATAAAACGGTTTTACAATCTGGCTAAGAATGGTAGTCTTTTTATAAAAGGCGTACAACCTACTTGTCTGAGAATGTTTTTAACGTTATTATATATTTTGGCTACATGTAATAGACATTTTATAAAACGCGGATAAGCAACTTGCCACATTATCAAAAGCAGTAGAATTATGTATCGTTTTAAATTGAAGTTGATTTTTTTGGGCCATTCATTAAATAACTACGTTTTAAATTTATAATCAACAATAGAGTGTGAATCAAAATGTTTAAATTTATTATTATGAAAATATTTTTATTAAAACAAATATTATATACGTGACAAAAAAACAAAACATTTAAGGTAAATAAAACAAAATAGTTAACAAAAATTAAATACATTTTTTTTTGGTTTTCAATATTGCTGATTTAAAATTATTTATTTGAACAAGGGCCAGAACAATAACAACGGCTGTTACATTTTAATTCTGATTTAAAACACAAACATCGTTTAGAAGAACACATAATTTTACTAGGTTTAAACATGCATTTTTTATATCCCTGACCGCAAAACTTTGATTGTTTAGAAACTGCTTCTCTCAGGGAAGTCTGGTTTGAAGCAACAGTATGGTATTTGATATAGGAGCATCGTTAAACAGAATTTAATTTCTAGATAACCAACGATTTAGGCAACTAACTGAAGTGCCTACTTGATAAGCTTTGTTTTTTACATCCAAGATTGCTAAAAGGTTTTTTGAGTCTAGAGACCCACGATCAATTTTTGGAACAGCAATTGTTACATGTTCTCCTACATGCAACGGTTTTAAAAATTTGCCACTTCATTCCAACATTTTGTCAGCAGCCCTTTTCTGTCCAGTTCTTGCTTGAAATCTTTCATTTCTGATTATTTCTTCTTTCGAACATAAATTGCACATTTTTACTGCTATTTTTATTAGTGAATATTCACTTTGTATAACACTAGAACATTTTGAACATTTAATATTTTTGTTTATTGGTTCTAGAACTAAACTACAAGTAAACTCCATAGTGACTTCTTCACTAATTGGCAAATAATCTTCCATTATTATTGGTAAATTATTGATGTCAATATCTTGCACGTTTACCGGATTATCTTCTTGTGATCTTATATTTACTACGTTATCTGATAATGTGCTATTAGCTTCATTTGTGTTATCTTTGATTACACATTTAAGTTCTTCTTCTGTAAAAATGCTATCTACTGTTTCTCGTGGCAAGTTGGTACAGTACAATCCAACTAGAAAGTCTTTTTCAAATAACGCTTTATAAGATGATCGCCCAATAACACTATGATGAGAAGAGTTCTTATGCACTGCACAAAATAACAACCTAGTGACCAGTTCTGGGTGTTATTATCTTGCAACCAAGATTTCAACATATTTTCCACGTCTTGGTTGCACCTTTCGACACTTCCTTGGCTTTATGGGTGTCGAGGGCGACCATGTATAATTTTCAAGCTGGCCATTTTAACGTCATGTCTTTAACAATAGCGTTTACAAACTGGCGGCCGTTATCACTTTGTAAAATCTTTGGCGCGCCAAATTCTAGAAATATTTTTAATAATTCAAATGTTACTTCACTTGCTGTTTTGCTTTGACCTCAAGTGAGTAAATTTAGTTAAGTGGTCTTGGTAGTTCATTAACCACTTAAAGTCACCATCTGAAGTTGACTAAAAATCTATAAGATGAACTTGACCTCGATGATTCCAGTCTTTAGTTAATAATGGTTTTACAACTATACTTTTTTGACGTTGGTTTTTCTTTTCTGCACACCTCTTACAACACTTAATAAAAATTTCAATCACAGTTCTTGGAATATAATATTTTATTTTAAGTGCTAATTTCATTTTATCGCATCCACCATGGCCCGTTGAAGTGTGGACTTTCATAAGTTTTTTATAAAATTCTTCCATGGGAACGACAAATATTAAAAGATCATCTTCTGATAGCATTTTTTTAATTAATTTCTTTATACCATTTATTTCTAATACGTCATATTGCTTACAAAAGTAATACTGCTCGTTGGTTTTTTTCTTTATGGTAGCCCTTCCTTCAACTAAATGTGAAATTACCTGAAATATTTTATCAGCAGACAATTCTTAGCCAGATTGTAAAACATTTAATTTTTAATCATAATTTTAGAGTATGGCCGCACTTTATAAAATGCCTAGACGTTTTATAAAAAGTCGGAATTTGTGATATGGCTACAACATATATACCTTGTCTATAAGTCGCAACAGCCATAAAACCATTTTTTTTGTTCTTAGTGAGGTGGGCAAAAAGGAGTATTTTTTAATTTCTTTCTAAGTTGACGCATTTTAATGTAAGTTAATTAGAGAATATAAATTTGTTTCGTGAATTTGGGTTTTAGGGGTCTAAAACTTATTTTTCAACATTAATTCTTACAATGTTTAACAGCGCTCAAAAGAACTATAGACTATAGAAATATGAATTAAATTTTTTCTTGGATAAACTTTTCTAAGGCCGATAAGCTATATATATATATATACTAATTATTTTTTAGGTACATTTTTCATCAGAATTTAAATATGACATTTTTACCATATTTTTGCAGTTTTTTTAACTTTTAGACCGCTAAAACCCAAATACACAAAACAAATTTATGTTTTCCAACTAACTTACATAAAAATACGTCAGCTATAGCAGTTAAAAAAATCCAAAAAAAAAAATAAAATTTCAACGAGTAAAACCACACTTGATGAAACTATCCTTTTTTTAGTTTTTGTTGTACATCTCTGAGCAAAAAGTTGAGTTTTTTTAGTTAAAATTATTCATGTAGGTAGTGCCCCATATAGATATTGTTTTGAGGTTTTTGCTTATAGATGCTACAGATTCTAACGTCGAAATTTTAAGATGCTATGAGCAAATTGCAATACTTGTAAAGTTTTTTGGCAGAAAAGGGCAATCAACTGACATCTCTTGCTCTTAGAGTAGCAACTACTTTGATTAAAAAAAATGGTTAATGGTTAATGTTTAATGCTTAAAAATATTGAAATGCAACGAGGCCAGGTTGACATTAAATTTTGACATATTGATGGTTTTCTATAAAACCGAAATAAAAAAACTAATTTTGTAGGAAATTGCTTTTAAAATTAAATGAACGGAATGAATATTTAGGCTTTTCATCACCGCAATAAGTATGGATGATTCAACAAGTAGATGATGACGTTTGTGAAGAAAAATAAAAGAAACAAATTGATTTATGATGCAGTATATTATTTATCTTTAATTGCACACTGTCTTAGTGACATTTAAAGTTTTAGATGCGACATTTTTCTATATATAAATATACACAATTTGTAGATGTTTTTTACTTTTATGTAACTTTTCTTAAAAACTATCCATATAATGCTTTTAACGGGAACTATTTTTCAAAACTTTTGTAATTGGTTGGACGGAGGCTTATACTTTTAGTTTTTAACTATTTTACACTGTCAATTGTCCATTCTATCAGAGGGTAGCTGAAGGCGTTTTTTTGATATTCAACTTAAGTTGACTTTGATTGCGACATAAACTTTACTTATGTTTGAAGTTTTCCGTCATTGGGTTTCGTTTTTTTGTTTTGAGGAACTGTTGTAGTTGCGGTTGCGTGGTAGTCAGATAGCTATGTAGCTATGTATTTTTTATTTGTGACAAACATTCTGCGCACAGCTGTAGAATTGCTTTGCCCATGTTGTTAGTTGTGGATCTAATTGATAGCGATAATTAATTTACATAGTAAAAGTTTAGGTTTGGGTAAATTGGGTAAATTGGGTAAGCGATGAGTTGGAAGCAAATTTTTTTTGGGTAGAATTCCTTCTTTTTTTTTAATTTAGTTTTTAAGCATTGTGTTTGTTTTAAATAAGTATTTTTTAATAATAACTTTTTATGGTTTTATCTCACACTGGCTTTTATTACAAAAAGACTGTTATATGTGTTGATGATTACGCTATTTCTACACATTTTATTAATTAGTAAATAATCTGTGTAAGGAATCTGATTCCTGAGTATTTGTTGTTTGCTGACCTGTGGTGATGTCCATGTATATAAGCGTCTATTAGGGAGTACAAATAATGTATTTGTGAGGACCAAGTTATTTTATTTTTTCAAAATTGTATTACTCGTTTGCTTCTTTTGTTTCTGTTTCTTAAACTAAACTTTTTTATTAGATTGTTTGTCTTTCTTTTTCCAATTTTGGAAATTAAGTCTCTTATTACTACTGTTATATTTTTTTGTTCAGTCAGTTTTAATACTTTATTAAATTGTTTGTTTATAGAATGTTTCCACTTCCTGTACATTCTTGTCTAATGTGTATACTTAGATTATGTTTATTCTTTCAATGTTTGTCTTTAGTTGTATTAACATTACTTGTTCTGATAGGGAATTAAAATTTAAGATAAGATATTAGTAAGTACTTTTGTTTATAATTATGCCTGTGCTGAGTGTTGTTGTTGCCGAAGTAGTACAGCATGTGATTTCTTATTTGACATCTTTCATTATGTGTTTCGTTTATGCTCAATATAACTATAATTATTTTTTTGCGTTTTTTGTGTAATATGATGCGCTTTTTATACATACTAGTAACGTACCATGATCCGATTTTTAATTGGTATTCATTTGTCAGATATTTTGCTGATTGACGACCTGGGAGAGACCCTTGTTGGGTCTTGGACTCTAATTATAATAATCCGTACGATTTTCTTTTAGTTTTAGGTCTTATGTCATAATGATTTAACTAGAAATATCTATTCTTTACTGTGGTTTTTCTCAACCACAAGGCAATGAGTTTACATTTCATTTCAATTCTTCTAGCCAGAACTGTTGACAAAGTCTTGTTGGCGTATTTTTAGTCATCAATTTTATACTGTTTTTACGACCTCCTCAAATAATATTAACAAATACTTTGATTAAATTTACAACACTATTGATTATATTTAAATTACTTATGATGTAAATATTGATTAATTGTTACTTATGAACATTGATTTAAAGTTATGGGAGTTTTAGAATCAAACTACTACTACCTACTATAGCGCCCTCCTGCAAATTACAGATATGTTGCTCTTCTACAAATGTCAAATATGTAGCCCTGTCTTTTAAGGTGTCAAAAACATAATCATTACTAAAAAAAATATTTTACAGTAATAAAAAAAGATTTGTGTTTACTACATATACGCGTTTGCTTCAGCAAAGTAAAAAATCGACTGAGGTAATGTAACTTATTAAAAAATAATTTTTGTTTGAAAATAATATAATAAAAATGTGGGTTATGTGGCGGTGCCTCTTGAAACGCCGCTTACCTCGTTTTCGTATAGTTTTGTTCTTTACAGAAAATGTAAAATGTAATTTTAATATATTTTTTTAATAGAATATATCTTGTTCAAACTAGTTTTGACAACATATATTTTGTTGAGTATGCTGCTTACTAAAGTTTGGATTAAAAACAAAACTTTACTGAAAAAATTATTACTGTTTAACTGGTCATCTTACACAATCCTGAAAGCCGGATATGCATCTTGCAGTAAGGACAAATCTCAACTATTATTTAATGAAATGGAAAGGAAACAAAAGCAATGCATCATTAATTAACATCAAATTTGCATATTAAGCGTATTATGCTTGTGAAATCATAAATTATAATAATATCTTGCACGGGTCATATAATTTAATATTTAATAACAAACTAAACTACATGATAGACGGTTAGAATTATTGTGTAATACTAATCGTCAGATTATGATAATTGTACTTTTAATTTATTGAAGACGTTTCTAGAATATTTATTTATTAACAGAAAACCACAATTATTATATAAGTAAATGATAATAAAATTAAATAGTTGTTAATAAAGTAACGTTTCATGTTACATTGTTAATTTCTTAGCGTCTTTGCAGTTCTTGTATAAATCAATGGCTTTGTTAGCTTGTCATCCTTGAGCTTATCTTCTTGCTTGGCATGTGTGTTAAAGTAAAACTGGTCATCTAGAACAGGATAATTGTATTCTACTTAATAGGATTTTATTCACTAGAGAGAAACAAACATAAATATATTAATAATAAAATAGTAGATGTAATATTTATTACAATTATAAATGTTGTTGATTGCACTTCTGTTACTTTACCTGTTGAGTTGTGAGTATTAATATATTATTATTGAAATCTGCTTAATCAAATTGCCTATTTGGCTACAACATCAAATAATTCTGTAAAAAATTGATAATATTTTATTTGTAGAATAAAAATGTAAAATATCTTTGGTTTGACTTTATAAAAAAGATTTTTTGAAAATAATCAATGTGCTTTTTTGATACATTATTAAATTGTTTTATGGTGCAATTGTACTAAAATAAGATTTTTTTTATATTAGAAAAATAAGAAATATTTTATGCATTATTATTGACATATACTTTTTTTCATTTAATTGGTACAATATTCAAATATGTATTATTAATGTTTTTTTGAATTCTAAATAATTTTATTATATATTGTCATGATTATTTACGTAGACATATTAATATTTCAAGATCAAGTTCGTCGCATATGAGATAACCATAAATAGACATACTAAAGTTTAATTAATAGTCTAGCAGAAAGTGTTTGTTTAAGTTTGCATAATTTTGATATTCAAATAGTAATATTGCATAGAAAAAAATATTAATACTGTTAGGAATTAATTTACTATCATTTAGGTGCAATACATACACACTGCTATTACATATTTTATGTACAATTGTTTGGAAAATTTAAAAATAAACCTTCACTTCACTGCACATAATTTAACTTGTTTATCCAATTATTTAATTAAATTATAATGTAATTATTTTTGTAACAATAATAAGTATAATTAGTGTATTTAATTATTCAAGTTAATTTTTATTGATACATAATAATATAAATAAATTGACGCAATTTACAAACTTTTGTGTCATCTGTGTTATTAGGTTTGGTTAGGTTACGTTACGTATTAGAAAAAGGTTAATAGGCCAGTTTGTTTTGTGTGGCAAAAAAATATGATTCTGTTAAACCCGTTTGACACTGTCTATAATTATGTCTTGAATTATATATATATATAATTTTTATTAGAATTTGTGCCATAATTCTATATATAAAATTTATATCCTGTATGACACTGTAAATAAGTCTTTATATAATTATAAAACCACGCCTGTGCCTTATCTATGATCTGTCAAATCAAGTTTCAATGTTTACTACACTTTGCAGGTTATGTCATTTGTTTTGAATTGATTATTGCTACAGTTAGTTATACAATTAATAAAATTGAAAAAAAATTACAAAATACAAAATAATATGCGCACATCACGTTCGCGTCGATTATAGATGGGAAAATAGAACATGTTCTAAATTTTTCAAGATATAATTGTGACCTTGATAATTTGTGTGTTTTACACACGGAAATGGTCGATCTATAATTATAATTATAATTCAAGACATAATTATAGACAGTGTCATACAGGTTTTACTGGGGAGATGATAAACAGTTACAATTTTGGGTTGACCATCAACAGTTCATTTTATCCTTTTTGGAATATGATAAACATTTTATGTTTAATTTATTCATCTGTTAATATGTTGATGCTGTTTTTTATAACATTATAATTGACAGAGTATACTAGAAGATAAAAGACAGAACTAAACATTTTATATGAATAAAATCTAGAAGATATGAAGAAAAGTTAAAGAGTTACAAAGATACAAAAATAGAAAGACTAAATGAAATAACTTCAAGAAGCGGTCAACATCAATAACAATTTTTGGATAGAAACATCAACTGAATACCTCATTTTCGGAAAATAATTAATTAAAGTGTATAAATTGTAATTAACAATAAAAGAAAAAATACACTCCACAATCATACGAAACAGTAGGCTCTGGTATTAAATCATAGTACAACTTCGGAATCTTATGATATTAGGTTAATATTAAGTTTAATTAATTTTTTACAGCTTTGGTGTTATTTGTGACACTAATTTAAGGTTTATTTAATACATCGAAATGTTTTAAAACATTGGTGCAATCTTTGATATTGTAGTTTTGTGTTTATTTATATATGTATTTTGCAAGTGTTTATGAGCTGTGTTTTTTCTTAAGTTCTTACCAGAGATTATTGTTTGGGATGATTGTGGACTGTATAGTTTATTCAATTTTAAATTACAAATAACTAACTTAAAAAATTGATGTCTTGCAGTTCGATACGGCTCTATCCAAATTAATTCTTGTAGTTGACTATTTGTACAACTCTTTTCTTAATTCCTTGATTCCAATGGTGTCCTTTGTGAGATGTTTGTTTAACTTCCTCCGTAGATTTTTGCTTTTTTATATAATAACCATTATTGATAGGTTATTTTTTTTTTTTCATAAACTCTATCAGGTATAATGATAACAATTAAGATGAAACTTAACAATTGTAAAAATTTAAAAAAAATAATAAATGTTTATGTATTTTACATGTGAAAAAAGTAAATTCAACCGAACAAAATTAATTCCAAAAATCACTATTTATATATTTCTACAGTATCGAAAAATTATTTTTTCTTCTTGTTACGCAAACAAATTGGCCTACTAACCCTTTTCTAATACCAAACATACTCCCCACCAAAATAAACAATTTTGAAATTATTGTATCCCGTCTGGCGAAGTCTAATGAGTTCACAAGTAGTAGATTTGATTTTTACCACTCGTGTTACACCGTCCACGCTCGGAAACAAATCAATAATCCGTCTTTTTGGTCATTTTGAAGGCAGACCAGGACTGAACCAAAACACTAAATTACCTCTTTAAAGTGAAGAATTATTGGTTTTAATATTTGAACGCGAAATCTGATTATAAATATATTCACGATTCCAACGTTTCCAAAAAGATTGCAATAATTGATTAGACAATTTCCAGCGTTTTACCATATTTATATTGAAATCTAATAAGTTTTCTTTTAACCTTGACAAAATAAGTCCTCGTACTTAAAAATGCGCCGAAGTTAAATAATCAAATTCATCTTGAGGATCATTTGAAAGTTCACACAAAAGCCGCAAATTCAAGATAGCTTCAACTTTAATAATTATGGTGTTAAATTCTTCATAAGATAAAAGTTGTTGTCCAATTACTCTTCGAAAATGATATTTAAACGATTTTACTCTAGCTTCCCAAATTCTTCCAAAATTAGGAGCATAAGGAGGTTGAAAAATCCATTCAATTTTCCGAATTGCAATATAATCTGACAAGACTCTATTATTAACAGACATAATTTTAAACAACTCCTTGAGTTCTTTTGCTGTCCCACAAAAATTACTACCTCGATCTAAAAAAACTTTTGTTGGTAAACCTCTTCGACTTGAAAATCTATCCAAAGCTCTCAAACATGCTTCAGTTGAAAGACTGGTCACACATTCTAAATGTATTGCTTTAGTCACCATGCAAACAAACAACAATAAATAACATTTTACAACCTTATTATATCTAAGAAATGATGCTTTAATAGAAAAAAGACCCGCATAATCGATACCAACATGACTTAAAGTCCTTGCCGGCTTTAATCGATATGCTGGTAATTTTGCCATGATTGGCTGTATAGGCTTTGCCTTTAAACGATAACAAATTAAACATTGAAAGATCCGATAACAAATTAGACTTTGTGCTCACGGAATCTAAAAACTACAAAAAAGTAAAGACTGAATCAATTTTGGATCACCATGCCCTGAAAAAATATGAAAATGATCTATTGACAAAATTGCTAATCAACTTTTATTTGGAATCAAATAAAGATGTTTACTTAAATAGGTTAACTGAGATCGATCGATTCAACCCTTCACCATGACAAAACCTTCAGAGTTGAAGAACGGAGTCAAAACTCTATAATATTTTGAGATTTCTGCACCCCTTTTCAATTGATCCCTTTCCTTATTTAACATGGTCTTTTGAGTTAATTTTACTATTAATTTGATAGCATTTTCATATTCATGATGAGCTATTGATTGAACAATCTCATTCTTTGCAATTTTATTTTGTGAAATATTAATAAAACGCAGCATAAATGCAATAATTCTTTGCAATTTTAATAAGGAAGACATTTTTATACAACAAATTTATAAATTTAAAATAGTCTTGATTCACTACACTACATTAGAAAATAAATGATTTTCTTTCAATTCAGGTAAATCTTGTGTTATTAAATCTGGTTCTTCCAAAAACCAAGTCACCATTAGATCCCGAATAAAATCTGGACCTTTCCACCAAAGCAAACATTTAATAAGATCAGAAGCAACAACAACAAACCCCGACTAGCCGGATCTGCGGGATTTTGAGTTCTTGGAACATGCCTCCAAATTGCTCTTGGATTCAACTCATAGATTTGCGCAACGCAATTTGAAACAAAAGTTTTTATCAAATAAGGAATAGTGCGAATCCACGCTAAAACCGTTACTGAATCCACAAAACAAAAAGGATCTTCTATAGGATAACGTGTGGCAGTGGCAGAAACCGAAAGAAACAATTTAAACAACAACCATGCAGCTTCTTATTCCAAACGGGATACCGTCCAAGTTTTTAGAGGAGCCACACGCAATTTAGCCACCACCAAATTAATTTCAACAGAATCAAAAGTTCCAATACGCAAATAAATTACTGCTTCCATTCTACGAATACTAGCATTCGAAAAACCTATACGAAGTTTAACAAAACCTTTTGGAATAATGCATCGTGGTATTACATTTTTTTTCAAATCAGGTATTTCATTCTTGATTCTTGTCCAAATATTTAAATAATCTACTGGCAATGGATCATTCCAATTAACTTTCAACAACTAAATTTGTTGTAATAAAACCTTTAACGAAAAAATAAAAGGATTCAAATATTCATTAATGTCAAAAATTTGAACTACACGAGACAAAATACCTTGTTTTGAAGGAATTTTGTTATCTGATTTTATTATATAATGAAAAGCATCACGAGAAGAATCCCAAGCAATTTCCAATTATTTAATCGAATCAGAGACATTTCCAGATTTACCTGATCTTCAGATTCTATAACAGACCGTGAACTGGCCCGTTTTGCCAAATCAAAACCTCCGCAACGCAGAAGACTTATTTATTGAGTTTTTAATTCCAAAGCTTTATCCTCATCAAGAGCTTCCCATAAAATGTCATTAAAAATTACTCTTTTATGTTCGAGTTCTTTAATTGGATCATTAGAATTAAAGCGCCAAAAGATATGTTAAAAAGCACGATCTTCTTCATGCAACTTCCTTATTTCCCGAAACATTTGACAAATATTACAAGTTAAAGCCACTTGATGAAACCTAAAACGTGTCAATATCTGACCAATGTCTGTCTGCAGCTTTCTAACAGGAAAGAGTATCATTTAAAGAAATACCGTTAGAATTTTTCTCTGCAGGATTAAAAACTACTCTAACAGCTACACCAGACGAATCAATTGCTCAAGAGAAGGACAAACAAATTTCGGATTCATGACCAAAGAATTCAAGGCCAAACAGTTTTAATAATTTCGTCCGGAGGGGAATTTGCTTAAACAAAGTTTCTCCAGAGGTAGCAAACCGAGATTGATGTCAGAGACCTTGTTGAAACAAGACGAGTCACTAACGACGTACTTCTCTGCATCCGAAAAAGATAGAAAGTTGGTGTCACAGGCTTTGTTGAAACAAGACGAGTCACTAACGACGTACTCCTTTGCATCCGAAAAAGATGGAAAGTTGATGTCAGAGGCTTTGTTGAAATAAGACGAGTCACTAACGAGTCACTCCTCTGCATTCAAAAACAATTATTATTATATCATGTTTAAGTATATTCAGGTAATAATTTTTGCGGTCAATGCTATGGTTTTCGTTAGCATTGTTTATATTAGTTTATGTACTAGATTATACCATTGTTCATGTAATAGAAACTATTATTCACATACAGATTGAGTGTATGATGTTATTCACACATGAACCAAGTGGATTTTGAAGATGTATTTTACAGTTTTCTGAGATTATTTAGAGATACACTAAGATGGTGTATAAAATATACATTGGCATTGAAGTCATCGAGGTATTTGACAGCTGTAGCATGCTAGGCTTGTTGCCTAAGTTGGCGTTGTTCTAGACTGTAAAACCGTGTTTAACTTTTAAGGCTGTAGTGTTGCAAAACTGCAATAGTAATAATCTTTATTTACGGTAAGTAAAACCATTTACATCTACATAAAATTACAATAAATATAAACAATATAATACATATATAAAAAACAAAAGCAAAAGATTGACATAAAAAACAATATAATATAAAATACATAACATTTAATCAATATGTCCCAATTGAATCTTAAACAAAGATTTAGAACAAAAAAAATTTAAATTGTTTGTTAAACTGTTTGCAAATCTACAAATTCTACCAATAGGATTGTGAAATCCATAATTAGTAGAATGTGTAAATTCTCTAAATAATGAAGTCTGCCTAGTACGTCGTTCACTAATAGGAATGTAGAATGGAAGAGATTCAAGTAACTCAGTAGTATAGTGCAGACATATACACACTGACAAGATTATTGTGTGACCGTTTACAGATTTTGGTATTGTCCTATACTATGAATTCTGGCATCATGACTTTTGGCAAAATGATAATAATATACAATTAATTACAAATTAAGCTGTATTTAATAATTATGAGGGGATTAATAGAAAAATGCTCAAAAACAATAGCAGGCCGTATATTATAACATTTATTTAAGTGTCATCAACATAATTGTTATAAATAATTTATACATTTACTTACACTACATTTCTGTGACAATAAATATATCTATATGTTAATATTAAAAAAAATAGTTTTAAATAATACATTTTTGCTCTACATAGCATAGTTTTAATTTTTCTGAACAACTTCAAAAATAATTCCAATAAGCGTAGAAAAAGTATACATTGCATCTTGCTCAGAGTGCTCAATTTTTATTTGTATAAATTGCACCAAATTGCATAATTGACACATTCATGATTTCCAAAACAAACTGAAAAAGAGTTACACAATTATATCAAGAACTCTGTTAAACGTTTATACTTAATTTATATGATAAAAAAATAATGATTCTATTAAACAAAATATATAGGTTTTGAACTGTTGAATAGCAAGCCTCGAATCTTTGATATTTCTTTTATAAAATTATACGGTTTAAGAAAATTGAATTACCTTTTCGCAAAGCCATTGTAAAGCTTATCGCAAAATTTGAGCAAAATGGTTGCTGATGTAAAATTGCCATTTCAAACTTGTACAGGCAGGTCAGCCCAAAACATTGCCATTGAGTGTCGCAGGAAACCCAAGTTTGTCTATTCTAAGATTTTCACGTCAATTATCTCACAGTTGAGTCTTTATTGCATGCAGTTGGTGCAAGAACTAAATTTTAGGGTGTTAGAAATGATGGCAGAGAATTATGCCTTTTTAGAAAAAATATCTTTAGTTTGCGCTAAAGATTTTTTTTTTCAATTTTAATTTTAGTAGGTTTGTTTCAGTTGTGCAAAAATGTTTGCAACACTTCCTTAAAAAAATGATTCTTTGCAGAGTCGAGGTGCGCATTTCCTAGATATCATTTTTAATAAGTAATAGCAGAGTTTTTACTTTGAATTTAAATAAAACACTTTGTACTATATAAGATTAATTAATTGTTTTTTTTTATAATTAAAATGGGACTTTTAATTGTAAAATCCTATATTTCTTCTACAAAATAGTATTAACGATATGAGTATATTTTTACGTACAAAGGGGTTCAAAACATTGTAAAACAAAAAAATTTAATTAAAAACAAAAAATTGGAACTACATATATATTTTTTTTGCACTTATATTGCCAATAGTATTTTTTATACAAAGAAAAAAAAACTATATTTAATTATTGTTTGCATACTTTTAAAAAACATAAAATTTGTCATTAATTTTATTTATACGTTGGTATCTACTGGATTTTTTGCTGTGGAATGTATATACATTTGAGAATTATTTTTGAAAAAAAAAAACATATTTGAACATTTAAAAAAACTTAGTTGTTTGGGCAACATATAAAATTAGTACATACAATTTTATGCTTTTTAATGAAAATCATGTTTCTTGAAAATTGACATAGTGGTAATAAAATTTTAATAAAATAATTATGCTGCATTTTTTTGCAAAAACACAATATTTAAAGATGGTTACATTTCTAAAACAAAAGATACGAGTCATATAGTTGAACTATGAATTTTCTATGATTGATTTCTTCTATATGCTGTGAGAATTTTAAGATAATCTTGTATGTACTTAATAATAATAAAATTTATTTACGGCATACGCCTTTTCATACAAAAATATATAAATAATTAAATCTAGACGATGTAGAAGCTGATATTTTGAGTAAATTGTAAAAAAAGTATATTAATATTATCAACTAGTTATTTAATAAAAAAAATATTTTATAATATTAAATGTTCAATTTTATGCCGAGTAATTTTAAATATGCAAATTATAATTTGCACTTTGTATTTAGAAATGTGTGGAAGTAAAACACAAGTTAAAAAAAAAACTAAATTTAAAAATATTTAAAGACATATAATTTAAAATTGTGTCAATTGTGACAATACAATTGTCACAATTATCTGATTCAAAGTCTAACATACATTTTTAAAATAACAGATTTTATTAGTTAACTAGTTTGGATCATAATTTTTCTGTAATAATTTTCCAATGCTAGTTATTTTGTTAGGTTTCTAAGTTAGTTCAACGTCAATCTTTTTGGGTTTTATATTGCAAGTTTGTTGTCTTTTTTACGTAGATATGGTATTATTCTTGTGAAATTTCTTGAAAAGCTGTTACCTTTTAGATTGTGGTTTGGAACTGAAAATGATTTTTCACTGATAACAGTAATTAAAATTCTTAATTATATGTATCTTCCGGATTTGTGAACGTATCTATACTTCGAACCAATTTCTCAATTAGTTCAAACCGACAATCCGAAAGATTGTATCACTCATACAATTTAATAGCAAATCATGTCAATCATTGTCATTAATGTTTTATCCTCTACAGTCATAACACATCAATCAAATAATGTTGATAGAGGCAGTTTTATTTGAGCTTTTAGACCAAACGTATAAAAGTACATTATTTTAATTTAATTTTGCTTTGGATGCACTACATACTACAGCAAAACTTGCATGCTAAAATATGCCGAATGATCTGATATTTTTAGTATCGAATTACACATTTTTTAGAGAAATTTTACCTACCTACCTGTATACTTAAATGTATTTGGACTGTCTGAAGACTATTTTTACTTGGCGCATGCCCACCATGCGTTGGAATAATAGGTACATACATATATGGCTATGTATGAGTCAAGTGTACGGAATGAAAATTTGTTTTTGCTTAAACCACTGAAAATGCATTCCTCTACATGACTCCTGATTATGTGATTTTTTTCAGATTTTTTTAGTGAGCCATTTCTGAGTAATAAGCAATCAAAATTTGAAAAAAAATAAGATTTTTGAGTTTTTTTACATTTTTTGATCATTTATAACTTAACATAACATTTAGCAAATAAACTTAATTTACTTCTAATATAACATATAATCTTAATTACCCTAAACCCTGTTTTTAATTAATTATTTATCAGTTCCGTTTCAATTTGTTTTCTTCTTTCCGTTACCGCTGTCATTCATTTTATTCCTCTTATTTCTTCTTTCAGTACCTCATTTCTCCTCATTTGCTCTTCTCTCATCTCATTGCATATTAGCATGTGTTCTATGTTTTCCCTCGCTTCTCCACACATCCTACACATTTTCTTTTCCTCATCTATCCAAAATTTACACTCTTTCTTTTCATTTCCATATCTGAATCTTGCAATCATTTTTTTCATTCTTTTATACTTTACACTTTCTTTGTAAATTGGTAGTGCATCCGCTCTTGCACTTGTATATCTCTATCTCTTATCATAATTTCATTTTACATACTTCTATCTATTCTCAATCTATCAACTTTCTCACTAGCATATCTATTCCTGTTAAAATATTTTTCTCTGTTTGTTCTCATTTTTTCCGCATTTTTTCCGCATTTTTCTTTCATTTTCTCCTTCAAGCACTTTAGTAATATTTTACATTCATTTCTTTCTCTCACTCTTTCTTCATACCTACCATATTTAGAAAAAAATTATAAGAAACTTTGTTCTTCAAAATTGTCCAAAGAATAAGTTTTCATAGTCAAAAATTTTAAAAGACAATTTTTCTTTTTTTTTATACTGTTAAACTTATTCTTTTGGACAATTTTCAAAAAAAAAGTTTTTAGTAATTTTTTTTTTTTAAATGTAATCCTTAGAAGTTACAAATGATCAAAAAATCTAAAAAAACTTAAAAACCTCTTCAACTAAAAATGCCTCTCTCTCTACATGAGTCTTGATTTTTTTTAGATTTTATAAATGAGCCATTTTTGAATAATAAGCAATCAAAACTTGAAAAAATCGTTTTTTTGCATTTTTTTACATTTTTTGATCGTTTGTAACTTCTTAGGGTTGCATTTTTATGAAAAAATTGTTATGAACTTTTTCTTCAAAATTGATTAAAGAATCATTTTTTAAATTTTTTTTAATAAAAGATGATGATCGTATTTTTTTTAAATATGTATAAAAACGTGTTTTTATAATTTATGTGTACAAAAGATATTTTGAAAATTTCAGGAAATGTCGTGGACTACGCTTCTAGATATCTTGAATGTATCCACTGAAATATCATAATCTTGTATATAAACAACGTCTTGGGAATCTAATATACTACATGAAAATGATTTTAAAGTAACAAGAAATATAACAAACAAACAAGACAGTTGTTTTTATTTTAATAAATTTATTTCTAAATTGAATGGATTATGGCTACATTTCTTGTATCATCTACAAGAAAGTAGCCACGAAGTGTGGGTGAAAAACAAATTGGCTTTTGCGGTTGTGTTGTAAGCAAAACTGAAATAATATTACCTGGGAGCATTACAAATAACTATTTATCAGAACACTAAAGCTTGTTTTGGCAAGTATCAATACTATGCCACGATGACTAAGGATTACTTTTTTTTTAAATATTTCTTAATCTAGCACCTCTACAACACTTTAAAAGCCAATAAAGGAAAATGCTTTCATGAAGAATTTTAAATCAAATTAAAGTTTAATGCACTCAAAGTACATACATAAATAGTATTATTTCTATGAATTTTTGTGAACTAAACCACAATATTAATTTATTTAATCCATACGTAATTTACGTTGGGATTTTATTATACATACATGTTTATATGCAAATTTGTTTGATTTGATTTAGATTTGAAACATAAAATAATAAAAGTTGTAGTGCATATGTATTTTGTTGACTTTTCATATAAAATTAATCACAATATTTAATAAATTCATATAAAAATTAATTATAGTATCTATAAATAAAGTAATAGAATTTAATAAATTAAATCTAAAACAAAAATGCTACAAACCAGTCTTAGTATGGCTTTACTTGTAAAATGACAATTATATTTTACTGTGTAATCATGATTATTTAAAAAAATATTTTGTGCTTGCGTTAAAATTCATAATACTTTACAGTGGCTAAATATATTATCAAACATATTCTATTTTGCTTCGTATTAGTTATTTTATTTTTTTCTTGTTTTGAAGAACTTCAGCCTGTTTATGACTATCTTGAATAGATTTATTTTCTGTTTACGCTTTTGTTTCTACTTGTTTTTGATGTTTAGTTGACTTTGAATATTTGCGGGTTTTAGGTCTTAAGAAAAAAGAAATTTGGAAGTTTATTTCATGTATCGATAGTGAGGTTAAAAAAAGTTTTGGTCTAACTTCTCTGAAGTGTCAGTAAATATTTGTTAGAATTCTTACCAAGCCGTCTACTACAAATAAATATTTGTTGTACTTGTACTTTGTTTAAACAAACACATTTTTTTATGTTTATAGAAAACGCTAAAATCTGCAACATTACGCCGATGTTGAAAAGTATCAATGTTTAGATTGGCAATGATTTAAATATTTGATTTCTAAAAAAAAAATAGAAGAAATAGTGTAGTTTTAAAAGTTGTGTCTCATACTTGGGAACAATATTTAATACATATAAGTTTTATATATATGGGTAATTCCATTACTTTTCGACTAATTTGAAAAAGTCGCCCTCTTTGATTTTGCTCAAATTTTCAGGAATCAAAATATGGATTAAAAAAATAAAATTCCCAAAATTCAGGTTCAACCTTAGAATATTGCCTGTTTAAAATGACACACATTTAAAAGTCAAAAATTTCACAATAAAATGTCTTTTTTAGCTTATTTTGTATCTCAATTTTTGGGCTTCTGGAAAAAGATAGAAAGGTCCACGATGGCTCAAATTATTCCTTATGATATGTACTTTAAAACCCATATTTTTATGTTTAATATTGTGGCAGTCATTTTGATATATTAAATTTCAAACATTATTAAAAGAAAACCGTAAATTGAGCAAAATCGCAAAACTTTGCTTTCTTTAAACCATTCTAACTTTGTCAAATCTTAACAAAATTTGATCCACAAGGTCTACATTATTTTGTGTTCAATCTTTCTTTTGAGTAATTACACTAGACTTATAGAATCAATTTATATTCACCGTTGTTTTGATGCAGGAAAGTTGCACATGTTTTTGCGATCTTCAAAACTTGTAATTTTAAACTTATAATATTATGGGTGAAGATTTTCACTAAAAACGCGTCGCAAAAGTTGCTTTTTGTCGGGAAATCTCAATTGCTAGGGCATTACCATTCCGACCGTAAACAAAAATGATATCTGCGTATTCTCCGTTATTAAACAGCATTCTTATCACATTTTACTAACCAAACCAAAGAAAACTGTATCAAAAGCTTGTATTAATGCACACTTGTTAAAGTAATGTTGTTTTGTTTGTGTTTTTTTTGCTAAATAAAAAGTTTTTTAAATATTTTGTTATTGTTGTCTATCTCAAAAACAAAGCAAGATAGACAAAAAGTGAATTAGATTTTCTAAAGAACTATGCTGATTTTGACAATTTTTGAATATAATTATTTTTTGATAATGGCCAATATACCATTTTTCATATAAATAAGCTTTTTTCTTGTGGTCTGAAGAGTATTTACTAAAATTTTGACTGAAATCGACATAAGGTGACAGCGTTTTTTTAGGACCTAAAATAACACGATTTGAAGATCGCGAAAACATGTGCAACTTCCTGCATCAAATTAGTGGTGAATATACATATATTAATTCTATAAGTCTTGTGTAATCACTTTAAAGAAAAATTGCACACAAAGAAATCTAGACCTCGTGGATCAAATTTCTTTAAGATTTGACAAAGTTAGAACGGTTTAAACAAAGCATAATTTTGCAGTTTTGCAAAATTTACAGGTTTTTTTGGAGTAATGTTTAAAGCTTGATATATCAAAATGACTGCTCCAACATTAAATAAACAAATATAGGTTTTAAAGTACATGAAATAAGGAATATTTTGAGCCATCGTGGACTTTTTTATCTTTTTCTAAAAGCCCAAAAATTGAGGTACAAAAATGTGCGGTATGCCGATTTTTACAATTTTTGAATATAATTTTTTTTTGATAATGCCGGATATACCATTTTTCATACAGATAACTTTTTTCTTGTGCTCTAAAGAGTATTTACTAAAATTTTGACTAAAATCGACATAGGGTGACAGCGTCTTTTTGGGACCTGAAAATTTCAAGTTTTGAAGATCGCAAAAATATGTGCAACTTCCTGCATCAAATTAATGGTGTATTTGTATTTATTCTATAAGTCTTGTGTGATCACTTTAAAAAGAGATTAAACACAAAGAAATCTAGACCTTGTGAATCAAATTTTGTTAAGATTTGACAAAGTTAGAACGGTTTAAAGAAAACAAAATTTTGCAATTTTGCTAAATTTGCGTTTTTTTTTTTTGGAATAATGTTTAAAGCTTATTATATCAAAATTACTGCCACGATATTAAACATAAATTATGGGTTTTAAAGTACATATAATAAGGAAATTTTGAGCCATTGTCAACCTTTTTATCTTTTTCCAAAAGCCCAAAAATTAAGATACAAAATAAGCTAGAAAAGACGTTTTATTGAGAAATTTCTGACCTTCAAATGTGTGTCATTTTGAACAGGCAATATTCTAAGATCCAAAATTTTGGGAATCTCGTTTTTTTCATCCATATTTTGATCCCTGAAAATTTGAGCATAATCAAAAAGGTCGACTTTTTTAAATTAGTCGAAAAGTAATGGAATATGCAAAAGTTGTACTAAAGTAAAACAGTTAAAATTGACTTTGTTGGAAATACTCCAGTTAGATTTTGTTTCAAGGTTTTTATTTATTGATGTTACAGATTTTAAGATAGTTATTTGAAGAAGTTTATTACTGTAATTTAAAAAAAAAGAGTTCGAAGCCAGATTTAATTTAGGTATATGCAAGTAAAATATAGCCAATAACACCGTTTTTTAATGTACATAAAGTTTTTTTTTATTCTATTTATTATATTTTCTGCGTTGGGGTTTTTTTATAACTAATTTTTTTTTTTGTTCATAACTACTCGAATGTTGTTGTTTTACTGAGAAATTAACAAAACGGTTTGCTAATCGTTGTATTTAAAAATAAATACTTATGCAATTTGGATACAGTTGAAGTTTTGACGTTTATATTTTTTGACTTTGGTAAGACCAGACTGGCTTGCCAGTCTGCGTTATTGAAACACCCTCTACCGTAGACGGCGCGTTTGATTTATTTAACAATAGATTAAAGTGCAATAGAAAAATTTTTGTTGCCGGACGGTTAATAGATGCTACTATAGGATAGACGTATGTTTAGAAGTATAGACTATAGAGATTACAAAAGTGTAGTCCTACTTTTATGTCTGTGGGGGAGTTTATGTAAGTAAGAAAAAAAGTGTATTTTATCAGTGAACCTCAAAGCAGGTTGTAGCTGCAATATATGTATATTTTTTAGTCTAATTCAAACTTGATATTTAAAAAAAACGGGTATTTTTTAAAAGAAATCAATAAATGTTTATTTCATTGTAAAGAGGGAGGTATGTCATAACATTTGAAAACGATATCAGTCAAATGGCCGCCACGGTTACTGTTGCAGTGCCACAATATTTTCATGAAATTTTCTATGACTAATTTGCACATTTGCGGCTGTATGTCCTCTTGAATCGATTGTGGAGCATTGGCATAGACCTTATCTTTCACGTGGCCCCAAAAAAGTCTAAAGGTGTTAAATTACAAAATCTCGGTGGCCAATTGTGATCACCTCTTTGAGAAATAACACGGTCAGGAAACTTTTCTTGCAAAAATGCGATTGTTTTGTTGCTTATGTGGCACGTAGAAAACGTGAAAATACTTGTCGTCCACATCAATATCTTCCAATTCCGGTCATAAAAAATTATTAATCATAGCGCCATCTATTTACCGTAACAGTTGCAACAGCCTCATTTTCAAAAAAAGTAGGGTTCAATAAAACCGCAAGCCCAAAAACCGCACTAAACAGAGACACGTTGAGAATGCAAAGACTTTTTAACAATCATTCTTGGATTTTTTGAGCTCTAAATGCGACAATTCTGCTTATAACGTAGCCTCCAAGGTGAAAATGGGCCTCATCGCTGAAACGGCTTGAGTTCTTGTGTTAACTGAACTTTAAAAGCTTTAAGACTTAAGTCTTTATGCAAAATACGGTGTAATGTCGTTTGTGGAATGTCTGATTCCACAGATCGACGAGGAATTGACAAACCTGTGTTTTCTTTAACACTACGGGCTACATCAGCAATATTCTTATGTGTTCTTGAGCGATGCACACGGTTTCGATTCTTCAAATCACAAACTTGTCTCAACAGCTCAAATTTTTCCACCAGGTTTACTATTGCCGGCCGAGAAGGTGCTTTACTACGACCAAAAAGGTTTTTAGTTTTGCGAACTGTGACTGAAAAATATTCACCATGTTTGTAGTGAATTTTAATAATTTCAATGCGTTGTTGAAGCGTGTATTGTTCCGTTTTTAATAATGGCGAAGTTTTTACTTGTCAAATATCAAAAGATAATAGTTTAAAATTTCACAGCTGCATACATGTTGCATATGTATTAGACTAAATAACCGGGTTGCGGTTGTTTGGAGTATACTTCCAAGGATTATTTGCGTTTTTTTTTTTTTTTAATTTTATACTTTTTGCTCGGAGATTCGACAAAACGTTTAATTAAGTTTTCAACAAAACCTATTTTAATCTTTAACGTTAGTAATTATTAAATAATGAAAGAAAGTAACAATACATAATTTATGAACAAGTATATAGATAAATTAACATGTAAGAATTAAGCATTTAAGTTGTGAAAACATTTTGTTGTTTAGCCACACAATTTGTGTCTACAGCCAGACACGAATAATGTGGCTTCTATAATAAGCAACTTAGTATACACAAAAATTATGTTGAATGTGGTTAAACCAATGCCTTTGCCAGTTTTAGCATTTTTAATTTGCGCTTACATTTTAAACATTCTATGGGCGACGTTGTTCTGGGATTTAAAGATGCTAAAACGGGCAAAGGCATAAGTTTAACCACATTCAACATAATTTTTGTGTATACTAAGTTGCCTATTATAGAGGCCACACTATTCGTGTCTGGCTGTAGCTGTAAATATGAAATGCAAATTTGTTTGTCAATATTATACTCACATTACTTGCTTTAAAACTGGTGCTTTAGATAAACTTTAAAATATTTTAGTTAGATCATAATATAAAAATCATACTTAAATAATTAAACTATTTGCATATGAAACATCACGTATTTGTTTTCAATCTATTATTGACGCTATATGCATTACTGTGTGGTTATTCCTGAATTTATTTACGTAATGCATAAATTTTGCATAACAATAGCAATAATTTTAATATTTTTTTTGTTAACAACTAATTGTAAAAAAACAACAAGTTTATATAGTATAACTCATTAATGGTAGCGTTAAATGCGACTAGTAATAAAACTCATAATATAAGTTAACCGTTCTAAAATTAGTCTTTTGTATTATTAATAAAAATATTGATTATATTAAATAAACATGAAATTGCCGATGTTGATTCAACGCTTTCGACAATTTCACAAATAATTTATGGTAGTATACAAACTCAGCCGAGCATCCACCCACGCTGACGCTTTATATTATATTATTATGAAATATTTTGTTCAGAAAATAGCATATCTAATATATCTTTTTTCTTGTTTTTCAGATAATTAAAAATGAGTAGCAGTGCCGCAGAACAACACGCCAACAAAAGGCTTAACTTGGAAAAGGCGACCAACTTTATGCGCCAGTATCGCGATCCCGATTCCAGGGAACTGAAAAAACTTTCAGCAAATCAGTTCATGGAAGTTTGGAGCCATTACGATAAAGACGGTGAATATCTTTTATTGTTGCCCATTGGAACCTAACGTTTCATAAAAATAGATTTTCCTGTCGTTTCACCGTGAAAATCCAATAACAATAACGTATTGTAATAAAACATAGATTTCGCAGGATCAAAATTTAAATAATCGTTTATCATATTAAAATTTATTCCAGCATGATTTATATTTAAAATAAAAGTATTCTGCGTGTTAATGATATCAATTTAATATATTTTGCAATTTCATCGGTTTTCTATTTTAAAACCAGAGCACGCTGTAAAACAATTTATAAATTTGAACGAAAAACCTTTCAGTACTTTCAAATAAACGAATTCTTGTCAATGTAATAAATTACACCAGAAGCAATTCACATTTTCAACATATAGAGTATTCTAACAAATCAATACTCAGTTGATTGATTTTAGCATTAATTATTTTACATACATTATTTACTATTATTTAAATTCAATTGATTTTATTATTGAACATAAATTGTGTCTTCCCCATTCACTTTTTATCGGGTTGCAAAATGTAGGTCAACATATATATTACTCTAACAACGTCTTTTTTTTTACTGCAGGAAATGGTTACATTGAGGGAACCGAACTCGATGGCTTCCTGAAGGAGTTCGTGTCGAGTGCAAATGTAACTGACATTTCACCCGACGTAAGTAGGCTATTATATTTTACATTGATCAGTTTTGTTCTTCATATTATTGATGTCCTGGCATTAACTTATTTTACAGGCCGTGTCGGACGAAATGCTAGTGGAGTTAAAAGCCTGCTTTATGGAAGCGTATGACGATAACCAGGATGGAAAAATCGATATAAGAGAGGTATAAGCTTTTACATCAATTGCCAACAGTTTTCTATAAATACATTCTGATTCTGTCTGTTATCAGCTTGCTCAATTGCTTCCGATGGAGGAAAATTTCTTGCTGCTCTTCAGGTTTGATAATCCCCTGGAATCAAGTGTTGAATTTATGAAGGTAAGTTTAAATGGCTTTAATGTACGTGAGAAGGGTTTAAGCAGGGATTTAAATCTGGAACGTGTTTGTTATATACGAGGAAGTATTATAAGATTGCATAAAACTGAAATTTTGTTATACTCGTTTATATAATAAACCATTTAGCATAAGTTTTGTAATAACTATCAATTTTTTTATAGTAAATTTATTTAATTTTTTAATGTTTGTATTTTGTAATCACATTTTGTGGATATTAAGAGCAATAATGCTGTTTTATAACAAATATTGTTATTCTTTCATATTAATATCTAAAGTCGACCATTTACTAACGCATGCCTCTCTGTGCCGGTCAAGCTACTAGCTCATTTTAAATAATAGAATATTTGTCAGTTTTTAAAAAATGTTTTGCATTCAATAAATACAATTGGCGATATAAACATTAAGTTTTGATACAACACACTTTGTATAACTTTAATAACGGATTGTAATTAACACGGTCATCATTAAGTATGTGGCCGTAAAAAGAAACAAATTTTGTTTAGACTATTTTTATGTTATTATTACACAACAATTATATAAAATATTCTTAAATGTCATTATTCAACCTTAATAAGACCGACCCAAATGTCAATCTCACCTGCATGCGCTCTGGCAACCGAGTTTTGGCGATATAACTGTTCTAACAGAAAATAAAGTAAATGTAACCTACAACATAGTACAGGGTAGAAACTACACCATCACTGAGTTAAGATTATTGGTATGACATTCTTAAAAGCTTGATGCCAGATAGTCACGTGCGGCAATTACTATTAATTCAACCGACCACTGCAATGTAGAAGGCAACGGTACTTCCTAAAAACTATCATGATGGCCAGCAGTTTTGACAAAACAACGAAACAGACTTTGGAAGCCAAGATTCGGCAAGTGAGAAAACTTTCCAGGACTTTATTCAACAAAACTTCTGTTAAATAAAATTAATCACTGAAGATAACTTAAATAAAAATATCAGAACATAGAATGTGCGAAGTATGTACCAGTCCGGTAAATCAACAAATGTCATCAAAGAAATGAAGCGACTGCGAATAGATATACTACGGTGTAGCAAGGTAATATGATCCAACACAGGGCAATGCACCATGGAAGGACACTGCATTTACTATTCCGGAGACAACACTACTACACATAAAAACGGCTTTTACAGTCAATAAAGAGACGAACAGCGCACCCATTTTGAACCAAAATGCTATGTTGATAATTAGTGCAAAATTATGCAACCTAAACATTATACATACATATCGGAGAGTACTAATGAGGAAATAGAATTCTTTTACGAAAAACCGAAAACTTCTATGACATATACAAATAAAAAAGATATCAATACAATATTAAGAAACTTCAATGCCAAAGTCGGATAAGGAGTAGTTGACAAGATTACAGGAAAATTTGGACTAGGGATAAAAAATGATAGAGAAAAACGCCTAATTAAATTTAAAGAAAAGACTAACGTACCATTAATACAAATTTAGAGAAAAATAAACTTTAAAGGTGGAGATTCAAAAAATAAAAGACAAAAAAATACGAGAAGAAATAAAAAAAAAACTAGATAAGAAATGCTACGACATCTCAGAGCACAACAAACATAGAAGAAACATGGAATAAGATTAAAGGAGCCGTCTTTTCTACAACAAATAATTAACTAAAAGCAGAGAAAAATAAAAAACAAAGAAGTGGATGACAAACAAAACGATGGAGCTTATTAAAATAAGAAGAGAATACAGAAATATAATTGATGAACAATGCATTGAAATACATAGAAAAGTGCTTAGAAAAATTTAAAATGGAAATGGAAAATGGTTACAAGATAGACGTTTAGAGTTCAAAAAACTGCAGGTAAAACACAAACACAACCATCACAAGAAAATAATGGAAACGACAGGAATACAGAAAAAACAAACAGGAACATAATTTTAGACTCAAGTAATAACCCAATAAATGAAACCGAAATGAAACTTTCCAGATGGAGAAGGTACATGGAAGAGTTCTTTAAAGATGATGAAACAACTCTACCTTCCCTACATGTGGTATTTTTTTAAATTAAAATATCAACAAAGGGAACAAATATAGCAATAAAGCAGATCAAGAGCAACAAAGCACCTAGCCCAGACCAATAGAGAACTATTGTAACTACTAGAGCCCGACCAAACTAAAATATTAACGAACCTCTTCAACGAGATTTATACAAGAGGTCACTTACGGAACGAACAACTGACATCGACTTTCATAACAATCCCAAAAAAAAATTGCCACCAAATGTTCTTATTATTGAGTTTTTAACCTATTTTGACAACGTCGAAGGCTACGGTATTTAACTGAATTGTAAAAAAACGAATATCCTAATTGTTAGATTTTTTTGATCAATAATAACACTACTCTTCCAAAAACCGACAAAATCACTTATTATGACGCATGTTAAAAATGCGAAATGTACTATGCAATTTATCATTGAACATACAAAATAGAAGCTTGCACTCTTACTGCAAATGCTGGTAAGCAACTGGAAGTTTTTCAGTTGTGGCGTTACCGCCGCATGCTAAGAATGTCATGGATATACCACGTAAAAAAAATCTTAGTTGGAATATTTTGGTTACGTTATTCGAAATGATAAATACCGTCTTCTCCAGGTAATTCTGCAAGGAAAAATGAAAAGCCATAGAGGTTCTAGACAACGTATATTGTGATTGCGGAATCTAAGAACATGAACGTGGTATGTTGTTTACAGTACTATTCAGATAAACAACAAATAAAATATAATGAGCCAACATAGCCAACATCAATAGAGAATAGGCACTCAAAGAAGATGAAAATGAATATGGTTGTTTCAATTGCTATCAATTACAACAGTTTTAAGTTTAAAATAAGGTTTATAAAAAAATAACAAAAAAATACAACAACAATAACAAATATCTATTTATCTGAATTTATAGTACTTGACTAACCATTTTAATTGGTTTTTGAATCATTCAAAAATTGAAAAAGTTATACAAAGTGAACAGCTTTATAATTTTTTTTACCTAATTTGTATTTATTTAAAAAAAAACAGTGCGGACAATAACAATAATAATTAATTTGTTATAAATTATTAAAATATTTAAATATATATATATTTATAAATTGAATAAGAGAATCGACTGCGTGAACACGTGTTTTCGGTGCGGCCGACAATCAACTCGTTATATACGGGCATTATCGCCAAATCAAAATCAAAAGACTAAAACTGTAAAGTTAAATATAAAGGGCAGTGGTGGTGATTAAAGAAATAGTGGAAAAAGTGCTAGTAAGAAGAAATAAGAACAGATAATATACAGAGTGAAAGATAGTGCGAAAGAGAGACATACATATATAAAACAAGTGCGCTAGAAGAAGACGGGTGTTTCACGGAAACAGCTGCGACACTAGCAGCGTAGCCCGGCCCAACAGCAACGGAAAAACAATACCAAGCAGCATTATAAAAGAACTCAAATAAAATTAAACAACACAAATAAATAATATAAAAAATAATAAAATTTAAATAAATCATAGTAAATTAAAAATTAGTAAAGTGGTTAAATAATAAAAGGGAAGAATAAACATAATAATATCGCAAGTAAATGAACACAGTGTGGAAGAGTGACGGATATATTGGAAACGTCGCGCGCTAGAAAAAGAAAAAGCAGGTGTAGCAACGAAACATTTAATCTACAATCTACGGTTCATATTATTATTATCAATCAGTGAAGGAGAAATACCAATACAGCTATAAAACAATATAAAATAAAATATAACAAGATATCAACCATATAGACAAGAAATAAATCATAAAACATAGCGAAATAAATAAAGTTAAAATAGTTAAGATAGTAAGAAACAAAATAAGTGAGACCAGAAAAGTCGATCCGGTCAGGCGTAATATCGCAAACCAAGAATAGATAGAGGCAGATTAAGGTACAAATAAAAATAATAAATTAATGTCAAACAAAAGAAATAGAATAGACTTAGACTCAAGTGGAGAACAAACTAATTTATTAAAATCAACAAAAATTACCAATAAAAGTGAGAGTATAGAAAACAAAGAGGAAAAAGACAATATGAAGGAAATGAAAGAAATGATGCAAGAAATGATTGATTCCCAAAAAAAAAATGGCTGATGAAATACAACAACTGAGAAACGATCTGAAAGTAAAGGAAGAAGTATGGAATGAAGAGAGAAATGAATTAATTGGAAGATTGGAACGGCTGGAGATGGATATGGAAAGAAGAGAAAGATCAAAGAAAAAGAACAATATAATAATTAAAGGACTAGAGAACAGCCAAAACAACAAACAAGGTATCGAAAATATGCTTCAGACAGACATAGAGGTAACTGTAAAAGTAATTTAAGCATTTGAATTAAAAAAGACTAACATGAACATGGCAGTAGTTGAACTCGACTCTATAGAATCAAAGATCGCAATAATGAGGAATAAGAACAAACTGAGAAAGAAGAACATTAACATCTACATAGATGATGACCTAACAATACAAGAACAGAGAATCCAAAAAGCAATAAGAGAGAAAGCAAAAAAGGAAAAAGGAAGCGGTAATAGAACCAAAGTAGGCTACCAAAAATTATTTATCAATGAAACGTTATGGAAATGGTCAGAAAAAGAAAATGGTTTATATCAAAAAAACTAATTAACATAATAGACCATGAACTAAAGAAGACAAAGGCAATGAATAAGGAACTGAATATTAAAGATCAAAGTAAAAACATAATTAACAAAAATTTAACAAAAACCCAAAAAAAAGAACCAAAGAAGGCAAAAAGTAGAATAGGAACTTGGAATGTGAGAGGTATAAAAGGAAAAGAAGACGAACTAGTAGACGAATTTGAAAAGGCAAACTTAAGATTGTTAGGAGTTACAGAAACAAAAATGAAAGGAAATGGAGCAAAAGAAATAAAAAACGGACATCTCTACATATGGAGCGGAGTGGAAGAGGAAAAAAGAGCGAGAGCAGGGGTCGCA
The DNA here is from genome assembly GCA_963932245.1 of Tachinus rufipes. Taxonomy (NCBI): domain Eukaryota; kingdom Metazoa; phylum Arthropoda; class Insecta; order Coleoptera; family Staphylinidae; genus Tachinus; species Tachinus rufipes. The sequence goes on from OZ010743.1 coordinate 86,678,215, forward strand.
TGTATTGTACACAGAGAAGAAAAAGAACATGTAAAGAGATGGAAAACAGTAAATGAAAGAATAATGACAATTGAACTGAAAATGGCAAATCAGATGGCGACAGTGTTAATAACATACGGCCCAGATGAAGACGAAGAAAGATGAATACTGTGACCAAATGAATGAAAATATGGGAACCGTAAGGACGATGTACATACTAGGAGACCTAAACGCTAGAGTAGGGAGGAGAGATGGAGTACACAGAGAAACAATTGGACAATATGGTGAAGATAAACGCAACAACAATGGAAAAAGACTATTGGATTTTTGCATGCTTCATGATCTAATTATAGCAAACACATTCCACAAACATAAAGACATTCATATGTATACGAGAGTACAACCAAGCAGAAAGGAAAAATCTGTAATAGATTATATAATTACAGTAAAGGAAAACAGAAACACAATAAAAAATGTAAGAGCCATGAGGAGTTACGAAATAGGAAGCGATCATTATCTGATAATTGGTGAACTGACAACACAGGGAAAAAAAACAGAAAAAAGAAATAGGAAATAAGAAAAAGTACGACGAAACAATTAACACTTATAAACTAAAGGATGCAAGAATCGCAGAAGAATATGAGAAAGAAGTGACCAAATCAATTCAGACTCTGGGTAGGAAAAACGACAAGAATGTGGAAGCAATGTGGAGAGCATTTAAAACAATTATAAATGAAGCGGCCAGAAGAGTTTGTGGAGCAAGTAAACAAAACCAATACAAAAAACAAACTACTTGGTGGAATGACGAAGTTAGAGAGCAGGTTAAAGAAAAGAAGCAAAAATGGAATAAATATCTAAACGAGAAGTCGGAAGAAAGCTATAACGACTACAAACAAGAAAGACAAAAAACGAAAAGCATAATTATAAGAGCAAAACAAAAATCATGGGAAGCATTTGGACAAAAAATGGAAGATAACTTTAAGGAGAACCAGAAAGTATTTTACCGAACACTAAAAAACCTACTAAGTAACCGGAAGGACGAAATTATAGCAATAAAAACGATAAAAGAGAACTAATTATGAAAGAAGAGGAAGTTATGGAGAGATGGAGAAGCTTCTTTACTGAATTACTAAATAGGGGCTATGTACCAGTTGAAGAGGAAAAAACAAGAGAACAAACAGCCGAGATAGAACAGAAAGAAACCAAAATAGACACAGCGGAGATAGAAGAGGCGATTAGAGGATTGAAAAATGGGAAAGCCCCAGGAATCGACAAAATAACAACGGAAATGGTAAAATGTATGGGAAAAGAAGCGATAGACTACCTCACAAGACTATTCAATCAAATATGGAAGCAAGAACTAATACCACAAGAATGGGAGATTGGACTAATTCTTCCAATTTACAAAGCAGGAGACAAGAAGGTATGTACCAACTATAGAGGGATAACACTGATAGGGACAGTAATGAAAATATTTGAAAAGGTAGTAGAAAAAAGATTAAGGAAAGAGATTGAAAGCAAAATGGAAGAAGCACAAAGTGGGTTCCGACCGGGGAAAAGCACCCAAGACCATATCTTTACATTAAAAACGTTAATAAACAGAGCAAAATCAACGGGCAAAAAGCTATACATAGCATTCATAGACATGGAAAAGGCGTTTGATATGGTACCTAGGCAAAAAATATGGGAATGCTTAGTTAAGAAAGGTGTCGACCCGACCACAAACTAAGACAAATGTGTAAATGCATTTATAAAAGAACAAGAAATATAGTAATCAGTAAAAACCAACAATCTGAAGAATTTGAAACCAAACAAGGAGTTAGACAAGGAGGGAGCCTCAGCCCATTACTATTCATTGCGTTCATTGATGAAATTATAAAAGAAGTGAAAAAGAAAACAAAAGGGCTACACATTGGATACAAGAACATGATGAGGGTATACATAAGTATGTGTGCTTTTGCAGATGACATCGCAGTAATTGCAGGATCGGAGAAGGAACTACAAGACAAACTGAAGATATGGCATGACGAACTAATGAAGAATGGAATGAAAATGAACACAGAAAAAACAAAAATTGTAGTGATATCAAAAGATCCAATACAAACCAAAATAAGCCTGAACCAAAAACAAATACAACAAGTTAAAGAATACAAATACCTGGGAGTGACAATAGACGAAAATGGAAGCCAAGAAGTAGACATCAACACACGAATAAGGAACACAAACAAGGCATATCAGACACTAAATAAACTAATACTATACAAGAAAGAAATCACGAGAACAACAAAAATGAAGATATACAGAGTAATATGTAGACCAACACTAACGTATGGATGCGAATCATGGGTTTTAACACAAAGAGAAGTAAGCACAATAAGAGCCACTGAAATGAAGTACTTAAGGAAAGTATATGGAGTAAATATAATGGACAAAATAAGAAGTGAAGATATAAGGAAAAAACTGGAAATTAAAGGAATAGAAGAGTTCATAGAAGAAAGACAATTAGGATGGTGGGGCCACCTACAAAGAATGGACAAAAAGGCGCAAGTGAAAAGAGTATGGGAAAGCAGAATGCCAAAAGAAAAGAGACGTGGGAGACCAAGGAAATCATGGGACAAAATAGTGCAAGGACTGATAGAAAAAAGTGGGTTACAAGTGAACGAAGCAAAGAAGATGGCGAAGGACCGGAAGAAATGGAAGGAACTAATTAAAAAAAATGTACAATAAATATAAAACAGCTTACACCCTAACGGGTAGAAAGTTAATTGAATATATATATATATAAATTTTTAGAATAAGTCAAAGTTTACTTTCATATATGAATATTTAGGACGCTCCAATAATTTGTTGGTACATTTGAATGTTTAGAAAATTTTATTTATTTTTATTAGTTTATATATTTATAGTAGCACTAGTTTATTTTTGCAATTTGGAATGAGATATTACGTTGTCATTAGCATATTAAAATAGTTTGAATTAGCTCATACATGTCAAAATTAACAAAATGATTGAACACACCTTATTGTAGGATAGTAGACGGCATAACTAGTAACATTATTAAAGATCAATAAAATGTTGATACAGTTTTATAATTTTAACTGAAAATGCATTAGTACACATTTTTAACCTAATTTCAAATAGTTTTAATTCCAATAATAAAAATTGTTGTCTGTCTTAATTTGGGCAAAGCATTTGATACTGTCGGTAAATCTGGAACAGTACGGAATTAGAAGTGTTTTCTATAAATTGCTAAGAGATTACTTAAATTGTTAGTTTCAACAACTAAAAATATACCACCTCAAAAGTGAAATTGACGAAGTATGGGGATTCCACAGGGTACGATGTTAGGTTCAATATTATTTAACTTGTACATCAACAACATATTTAAAAATAATAATATAGGTGAGTTAATATCTTATCCCAACGACACAGTTTTCTTTGTAAAAGATGTATTTTGGAAAAAGTGAAATCAACCACAGTATAGTGCAAATTTTGTGTGAGGTGAGCAAACACGGTATAAGCACAAAACTATTGCGTTTCTTCTTAGCATTGTTTTGGAACTATTGTTTAGCTTTAACTTTATTTTAACGTAAGACATACGCTATTTAGGTGCTATGGTTTAAAAATAATTTGAACGCCGACAATATTGTAGAAAACATATTGGGGTCCAAAGAAAACTTTGTGCACACCAACAAATAAAAAGCAAAGTTATAAGAAAAAAAAAAAGAAAGAGGGAAACTCTTTCTTTTTTTTTTTTCTTATAACTTTGCTTTTTATTTGTTGGTGTGCACAAAGTTTTCTTTGGACCCCAATATGTTTTCTACAATATTGTCGGCGTTCAAATTATTTTTAAACCATAGCACCTAAATAGCGTATGTCTTACGTTATTTACTGCATCGCAGTAAATGCACGTGTTCATTTAGTCTTTGCCAATTCTTTTTGTATAGGTCTTGAACAAAATACGCCTTGTCTAAACATGGGTCAGAAAGTAGTCAGTTGTTCTAAAATTGCAATTTATCTAAGTTTGGTATAAGGCGTCCGGACAGGACTGCATAATTTTTTTGGTTCTATCTTTTTTATGTTACCATGAGTTGATGGTTTCTTCTTTCTTTTTAGATTTAGCTTGTGGATGTAAAGCATTTTCTTTTTTATACCGACTTTGCTTTTCTTTCACTGTCAGATCGGTTGGAATTGCTCTGGATACAATCTGAAGAGCCTTTGCTAAGACAGTCTTATATGAGCCTGCCTCAACAGCGTTTTCCTCTGTACACTGATTAGTCTATTTTTGAATGTCTTCATTTTAATTGCTTTGTATTATATCAATGCACCACAAAAAATTGTTAGTTTTGTAGCAGAATTCAACGATTGCCTCTTGCACGATACGGTGTGTTAGCCTTCTGGCCAGGATTACCGCTTGTTCTTTGATAATTTGTTGGTTGAGTATGGTTGTGCCTTTGTAGCTGATGGTAAGTGTGCTTTTAATGCTTATTTCATGGACTCTTCAGTATTACCGTCTCTGTTTTCTTAGGGATTGGTTCTAGTTGGTTGATAAGCATTAAGGTAGACGTGCTTTGCGGATTTAACATCAATTTTTCATTCAGCAGGAAAGGTTTGTTTCTGTAGAAGTTTGTCAAGCTCCAGCGCGTTCAAAGTTGGTACTAGCTTTTCCTTGTTTAATAGTCACAAATTTTGGTTAAGGGCCATTGAGGGAAAAGTTTTTCAGTTACTTTTAGTGTTTGCTCCGCAGTTTGCTCATATAGGACGTAACTTCTGATTTCTTATGCTGATTTTAAAGTCGTTGATCCATAAGTTATTGTTTAGCACGCCGCATAGCTTTTTCTATTGTTTTCTTCTTTCTGACTATCTCTTTAAAGAGTTTTATTTTTGAGTTTTTTTGTGGTCGGATTTAATTGGTTAGCCTTATGTTTGATGTACTTTTAGCCCAGTCTCATTCTGCTAAACTTTACTTTGCCTACACCTAGACTTCCTGTAAAGTCTTTAATTATTAAAAAGTTGTACGTTTGGTTTTTTTTTGCATTTGTTCTAACTTTTTAGCGTTTTAACTGGCTTAATATTTAAAAATAATTGTAGCTGTGTTTGGTTTCCTTATCTAGAACTTTTCAGTTCTTGATAAGTTTTTAACCGCTTGTGTTGAACAAGTCACGTCTATAAATATTTTGGAGTTTTTCCAGAGTTAGACAATCTCCATTGTTGTGCAAACCAGTTAACAAAATAGGCGTTTTTGTCTACCACTGCAGAACTGCATTTACGCGTTTTTGCATTAACGTCTCCAAGAATTTGCATTTGCATTTTTTGGGCTCTTTGGACATTTTGTATTTCAACAATTTAATATTAATGTCTGCTTTGTACTTTTTGTAGGTTGTATTTGGAGATAGATAGCAACAGTAGACAGTACATTTTTTTATCTGTATACTCAGATACTCTTTGTTTCTTTATACTTTCATTGGTTTTATTTTTTTGTTTTGTTTTTACAGAACTTTGCTACTTTTCTCCTTTTATATGTTATTAAACCGGTCTTGTCTTGTAGTCTTTTATTTAGTTTACAAGTTGTTGACGGCCATTTCTGTTTATTCATGTGCTCTACCTAAGTTGGTTTGTACGATTTCAGAATCATTTTTATTTTATTTCCTTGCGAGGCACGACTTTTATTGTTGTTATTGTTGTTGTTGTTTCTTTACTTTTCAATAATTATTTAGTCTGATATTTGCTCATTTTGGCACAGTTTAGACATAGCTCAGTTTTGTTTTCACCAGTATATACATTTCCATCTTATGACTAAAAAAGTTACATTGTAGAGAATAATTCTAAGAAGACATTTACACTACTGATTGTATATATTATATATTTACTTTTTTTCCACAGTATCTACCAATAAGTTGATCATTTTAGTTGAACCTATATATTAGTTGACAACTTTTTGATACAATTTTGTTTCTGCTATTAATTCTAGAAAAAAAGTTTTTTTTCTATACTTTTACTTTGATTTTTTTAATTGATGTCTACTCTGGTATAAATTTGTATGACATAAATTTTTATTTTACTATTTGTTCTTTTTTTTTTTTAAATTTGGTGAGTATACATCTGTTTCTGCAAATTTCATAATGTAAAATATGAAATAAATTAGAGTTTTGTTGTTGTGTTAATCTAAGTCTATGATTAATCAATTAAATACTGGTTATCATTTTTTAAATCAAGTAATGAGAGCAGTAATTGATACTCCTTTAGTACTTATGGAGTATTGCAATAGTGATTTAATAACAAGTTTTATTGTAGTGTATTAGTTTTATAAAATTAGCAAATATTTATTCAAATCCGCAAATATATAGTTGAAAAGTATAGTGTCTAGAGTGATGGTTTATTCACTGAACACTAGCCCGCTACTTGTGTTGCAAACTTTGTCTTGTGAATAATTATCATAATTTTACTCTTTGATCCAAATATTTCATGATAATGTTTTAATAAATTGTTAATAATTTGAAAGTCTAAATAAGTCAATGTCTATTTCATCAGATATTCTAAATTAATGAATAAATGTTTTATAAAATCTTATCTAATGTAATATAGCGAAACTTTTATATTTTTTATATTAAAATACGGGTCTTAAAGGATTTTTTTAATTTCAGATTTGGAGAGAATACGATACAGATGGTAGCGGTTACATCGAAGCGGATGAGCTAAAGGTTTGTAAAAATTATTTTTTAATTCCCTATCTATCCAACATTTTGCATACTTTAATTTAAATTTAATTAAACGAAATGTTTTCAGAATTTCTTAAGGGATCTCTTAAAAGAAGCGAAGAAAATTAATGACGTCTCTGAAGACAAACTCATTGAGTACACTGACACGATGGTGAGTAAGCGACTTTTAAACTTCCGACTGACTACATAATTGTATTTTTCCTGTGCAGTTACAAGTGTTCGATTCGAACAAGGATGGACGATTACAACTGTCTGAGATGGCGAAGTGAGTTGTGGAAATTTTAACAATAAATCAACAAATGTTCTATACAATCAATATAAATTTTATTTTCAGATTGCTTCCTGTCAGGGAAAACTTCCTATGCCGACAGGTCTTTAAAGTAAGTTTTCAAGTTTTTTACGTTTTCCCGTTCAGAAGATTTAATGAAAGTTATTCCATTTGAAAATAATTCAATTTAGATACGATAGGTGATATTGTGTGAAAAAATGTTCATTTCAAACAACTTACATCCATTTTATTATTTATTAAATCAATTTTTTATGCTTAAATAAACTTCCGAAGATTGAAAATTTATTCCTTCATTTGAATAATATATATATATTTGGTAATCTAAAAAGCGCGATGGTTTATGGAATGTTGAAATTGAAAATCAATAGGTATTTACTGAGCCAATCTGGAATACTTTTGCCCTTTATAAATTATATGCACTAGGCTAATATTTTTTCACAATTTATCACCTATAAATACAATACAAAACCCACCAATCAAAATTATTATGTTTTATTAATTTTAACAAAAATATAGCTCACATTACTCTTTAAAATTTCACTAATACTGCAGAATGAAGTTTCTCACGAGTATCTCGATTCTTCTCACCTTTATTTATAATTTACCGCACATTCTCTTCTGTGCACATTTTAGTAACATTATATAGAATGATTAATTTTATTTCAACAATTAATAAATTAAACAAACATATAAAACATGCTTGCACCAATTGCCAACTGGTTTTATAGCAAACTAATTAATCAAATTATTACAAACAATATATGGCTCAACTTATTTATTAAATTTAAATCTATTGAGTTTGAATTAATTATTTACTTTATTATATATGATATCTAGACCAATTGGTGGTTGATTTATAAAACATGTTGCTAATCCAAAAACTAACTAAAACAAATATACTTCAAGATATCTTATTATTTTATTTTTATATTTATGATTTGAATTTCTTTGCACGGCTTTATCTGTTTGTCTTTGTCGCTAATCTTTCGCTAGGAAGGAATGGAAGTAAGTAATTTCTTAAAATATTATAAAACTCATTGTTAAATTGATTGTATTTACATACTGGATGTCTCATAGATGTCATTGTTGTATAATTTCATTTAAATGTTGCTGGTGTGTAGAGTATTTAATTTTTTCTATTGATTAAAAATGCTTTAAATTTTAAATTAGAATAATAATAAACTACTATTTTTTGTATGCTAATTTTCAAAGTGATTAACAAAAGAGCATACTAACATAAATTATTAAATTTAAACACTCTACAATTTTATTAAAAACTGAACATTTGTAAATTGTTGTTTCAACGTTTTTTTATTGTAATGGGTCTTCATATCAGCAAAAGTAAATCTGTAAATATACTAAATAAATTAAATGCCGTGCGTTTCAATGAGAAACTACATGTAAATAATATTACACATTTGAAAAATTCAGCTTTAATTTATATTGTCTTATTTTGTAAACATTGTCAATTATGTTTATTGTGCAGATCGTCATTTTATTTAATTTTTTTAATTGTAATTTGTATATTGTTAACAGTATTAATTTATAATTAATTAAAAAAGTTCTGAGCTGATAGTTTATCAAGCAATCTTCTATTTGTAGTTGGGTTCTGGGTTCTGGATTTTAGTGGGATATTGAAACCGTTTTTACTGCACTTAGGTCTTATTGGGCTCTTATGTTGGCCATGTCAATATAGAAATTTCCTAACATGAGTTCTCTTGCGTAGTACCCGAAGGCAGGTACACATTACATACTCGATTATCTTGTCTTTCATTTCACATTTTTTGCATATTGGGCTGTCTACAATGCATAAAGTGTGCATGTGACAAATAATAGTCAGCCGTTTTGGGATTTGGGGCAATCACTGCTTTGTTTGGCTATCTACATCTCGTGTTGTTATACCATTATGCTTTAAATGCGTTGTGTGTATTTGCTTTTAGTATGGTGTTAAGGTTTTCAGTAGTGATGCGGCCCAGGGTTTAAGTCTACACATCTTGAGGGTGATTTTTTGCAAGCCAAACCATCAGCCTTTACGTTTTTACGTTACCTATTGTGTTGAAGAGCCCTTTTATCCATCAATTAGTTTTCAGATATTTTGCAGAATAGTGTGTTTTAGATATGAAGCTATCTGCTTTACAAAACTCAGGAAAAATTTCTGTGCAGTTTCAGTAGTAAACTATATGTCATGTCAGACCTTATTGAAGGTTTTTTTAACGTCAAAAAAGACCACTCTTGTGGTTTTTCTCAGTCTAAAACTTTCAAAAACGCGTTCCGTCTTGCGGTTTAAATGATGTACAACAGAGTATTGAAACCATGTTAATAAGCAGGTAGAAGAAAGTTTAATTTTGCATGTTCTTAGATTATTACTAATATATTACTTTTTCTATGACCTTGCTTAAGGTGCATATGAGACTGATTGGCAGGTAGTTTTAGAACTTTTCTAGGTTTTGAAATGTTGATTACGTGCGAGTTTTTTCAAGCTTTAGGAAAGTGCCCTCTACGTAAGATTGCATTAGCAATATTAGTTAGTACTATTATTGCTTTGTGCGAAAAGGATCTCAGTGTTCTGTTGAGAATTCCGTTAGGGCAAGGCGCAGATTGAGTTTTGAGCTTTGGTATGACTTCTCTGCTTTGAGAAGGTTGAACACTGTTCAGCAAGGTGTTGTCGTTAGTGTTGATGACTTCTCGGTGGACGTTTTTGACGTGTTTCAAATCGGTGTCTTCTGTCATAGAGTTAGGAGTTTGAGGCTGTTAGCAAATGCTTCGGCCTTTTCCTTTACGGACAATTGAAGGCCGTTCTTGCTATGAATGATTGAAATAGAGAGTCTTTTATTGCGCAAGGCTTTGGAGATCTTTTATAATAGATTTTTATTTGTTGTGGTTGATTCCAAAGTTTTTGGCCAGCATTGATTTTTGTGCAACTTTATGGCCGTTTTGACTTCCTTGTTTCTGCGTTTACGATCTTTACGGTTGCGAAGTTTTTGCCATTTTTTTGGTAAATCAATGTATTTTGAGCGCTGAATAATCCTAAAAGATTGTTAGCGCAAACTTGATGAGTTTTAAAAGCTTTTTCGGTGACTTTATGGATTTGATTAGTGAACAGTTCGGCGAATTTTTTAATATTTGCATACGTTTTTAACGAGGCTAGTTTGCTTCTGCTCTCATCTATCTTCTATCTTAAGAAATGAATCTAATTTGTGTGGGTAACGAATTTTCCTTCCTCCTCGTTTGACACCCTCCATAGAATTTCAGCAATACTGAGTTTTGGTTAGAGATTAAGTCATTGATTTTCTTAATATCAATCCTAGAGATTTGCTACGTCAAGGAATTTTTTCTTGGTGGTCAGCGACGTTATAACGGATGGATTTGTCTGCAATGCTCAATCTTACTCGTTGGTGAAATTATTCCACGATGGGTATTTGGAATTGAAATTTCATGCTAAGAAGGGGTTTTGCCGTTTTGATAAGGTTTGATGTACCGAGATGCGAAATTTATGGTGCTCAGCCCTAGCACTTTCTTGACGATTGAATTTCATTCTAGCGTGAGAGTGTCTGAGGTGTCTATTTTGGAATGGTCTAGCGTTATCTTGCAAAGATCACTGACTTACGTCTTTGGTTTACCTACCACGTCCCAAAATATAATAATTAAAAATAATACATCTGTTAAATTATCCATTGTTTTTGATGATTATGAAATTAAATTCGGCAATGAGAGCGGTTACTTGTGCATTTGCATTTGTGGTTGTTGCGTCTGGAGTGACTATGCAAGCAAACAATCTGTTGCGGCCTGGTGTTTTTTTAAATTTTTGTTATGGAGTTGGCGGAATAAAGACTAGAGCAAACTTAATGCTGTTTTCGCATTTTTTTTTTGGTATGGGCAATGTTTTTTTTTTTAGAAGTGGGTGGCCTTTGTGTACTTTGGTCCTTTGGCTGATTGTTGTCGTGACGCAGTTGCTGAAAGCTGATGATCTGTTAGATAGATTAAAGGGGGCAGACTTACTCTTGGTTTTTTGTTACTTCTTTTGGACAATGGTGAATTCTATCAGGTTGGCTGTTGTTGGCTGTTTTCTGCGGTAGTGTTGCTGATCTGAAAAGTGATTTTCTGCGGAGCGGAAAGGTCCGGAAGGTGGTGACAGTTTTGGGTACTTGAAGGTGGCTGGCCTTTGTTTTCCAGGGTTGGCTATCTCTATGCATTGGTCGGCGGCGAGTAGTGGTGCAAGAGCGCGACAGGAACAAAAGCTTGATTTGAAACTTTGCTAGAGTAATGATGATACTAAATAATAAGAATTTCTAATAGTTATTGGTCTAACCAATCACCATTGACTATAGAGGAAGAGCTTATGGATAGCCGCAGAAACATATATATGGTCCGATTTTTTTTACCAAACAGGCAGTTAGTTACGACACTTAACAGGCAGGACAGGAAGTTTTCTTTGCAAATATTAGTGAAACTGCAACATTGTCTGACCCAACCAAGAATAACAACAATGACGATCCCTGCCGATACCTTGGACAACAAATAACCTTACAATGGCGACACTTGCAACGGAATGGTTGACGAGACAGACGCATGCCGGGAAAGAGGCCCACAACTATAAACACATAAAAACACACGCGCTTGAGATTATTACACTAACCGCTTTTGTTGACGCACTTCAAAACGGCCACTTGGACGGACATAGTGCCGTCTAAACGTTGTTTAATAACGCAACTGACGGTTGCAACTGGGACTCCCAAAACCCTGGTAGACTCGACCAGCAGGTTTACACCATAGATTACCTGGGCTTTTCTGATGTTTTTTCTCTCGGTGGCGGGTAACCAAACAATCTTGCCTCAAGGCCAAACTGGAAAACTTCTTTAGGGAGTAGCCCAAAACTCGGAGCATAGCTACATCTACCGGACAACAAACAAAAACATAGAAACTCCGAGAAACACCTATCGGCCGGAACTGTTAAATAAATTATTTAGGATCTCAGTCTTAGCTACAGCCCATCCGCAACAATAAAAAGACTTACCATTTTACATTTTTTATTTAGATATGATCTAAATGATGAGATGAGAGTTTGTTGTTAAAAGTCAAACTCAAAACTTCAAATGATAATTACAGCATTTTTTTTATTATTTTATAAATTAAATTTTATTCTATTTCTTCAGTTCTGTGAAGTTTGTTGTTCTTCTTTATATTTACCCAAGCTTTTTGATATCAGTTTACTATTTGGCTAGATACAAAAAAGTGTGAGACGAAATTTAAAATTTAAATAATCATATTTTTAGGCAAAATAAATATAACTTAAGACTTTATTTTTTTGTTTAAGCTTTGTTTGTTAAAGGCCGACTTAATTAGTTATTTACAAATTATGGAATTTATGTACATTTACTTGTAATCTACAATTAACCGGTGAAAGAAATTTATTTATTTTTTATAATTTATTAATATTAATAAACAAATTTTAATATTTTATTTAATTTGTACAAATTAAACTTTGTTTTTGTAAATATAAAATATATAATGCATTTAGTTTTTCTCGGAAAATTATATTTGCTTGGAACGCACGGTATAAAAAAAACCAACTCACTGTATATATTTACGAAAATTTCTATCTAAAAGCACAGCATGTCTACATCTTACGTTTCCCTCCCTTTATATTCTGTGTATATTGCTAAGCTCCTTCTTCTCGTTTGCACTTTTATTGAAGGCTGTTGATACAATCCTCAACCCCATATACATTTTACGATGATCACATCCGCTTTCACACGTCGCAACATAAAAATAACATACAACCTTTACATCGTACTAAGTGTTTTTGTACATATTTATTTAATACAAGTTTTATCATTACAAGGTTTGCTTGAGCTAAAATCAAAAATTAATAGTTTATTGTGTTTTAATAGGGAGCTACTAAGCTAACAAAGGATGATATTGAACGTGTGTTCTCACTCTACGATAGGGTAAGTTGTTTGTTGGATTTGTTTGAGATTATGTGTTAATTAATTAAAATGATGTTTCAGGATAATAATGGAACAATAGAGAATGAGGAACTAAGAGGATTTCTGAAGGATTTGTTAGAGCTTGTTAAAAAGGTATGTATTAATTCTATATCTGCATTTTAAGGTGATTAAGAAGGGGAAAATATTATTGGCACGTCAAAAAAAATTGTTTGGACTACAACAAATCAATGCAGTACAAGTTTTGATAGATCATTTTAACGCGTTTAGACTAAGTTCATTTGCAAATCATGTTGTAAATTCTAATTAAACTTTTCTAGAAATTAATAAAATTAAAATGTTACGCAACTGTACAAACGGCATTAAGCTTAATCTGTTAGAAGCCGCCGAAATTCACAAGAAACAATGTAATCCTATTGTTAATCTGCTGAATGAGCAAAACGACTTACCACAATATAAATCGTCACTTTTAAATCTCTCTAGACAGTAAAGCAATTTATTTTTCTTTCACTTCAATTTCTACATTAATTTTTCTGTATAAATGTATTTTTTTGTTAGCTTGTTTTCATTTGATCATGGCCTTAAAAAGGTAGTTTTGTTTGTATTTATATATATTCTTTAGTAATATATATTTATGTTAATAAAGTATTTGTGGTAAAACCTCTATTATTTCATCATAATAAATTATATTATATTAACTTTTTTTTTAATTTTAGGATTACGATGCTCAGGATTTGTTGGACTTTGAGGAAACTATACTACGAGGAGTAGATTACAATCAAGATGGAAAAATAAACCGAAAAGAGTTGACGATGATCTTGTTGGCAATTGCTAAACATAATCAGGAGGAAGAAGCATCTTCGTCTTAAGAAAATATATTACTGTAACATTATTTGTATGTTCCCTTTAATTGTTGCCAATTTTACAAAGAATACCTAGCACAACATTTCAGGATGCATTTTCCATTAATTATAGTCATCTTATTTTATACATTATATTAAAAAAATAATGTATTGTGACACCAAAACAATATTTTCTGACAAATTGGACGTTTCTATTATATATAATATAAATATTTAGTTTTGAACTTGAAACATGCTTAGAACACCAAACAAAAAAGACTTAATTAGTCTTAAGGATAAATTCCTAAAATGAAAGAAACAGTCCATTAAATTAATTAGAGTATTAAATAAAATTACCATATCAAGTGCTAACTGTAGATACTATATTTATTTTCACTAAGTCAAACCAGTATTATTCATATTTATTTACCTAATTTCATTTCAAAGGCGTCTGAAACAATACTACTAGCAAAAAATGCACATTTGACTATTCCCTGCACAATCATATCTTGTTGGAAATGTTAAGCAATGTGACTCCAAATATTTATAAAATAAATTATTTACATTGATGTTAAATTGTATAAAAAAAATCATTGTGAGCATTTAACTATATCAGATGTTTCTATTAAATCAATACTATTATAATAATGTGAACTGTAATAAATTCATATCGAGAAATAGTTACTAGTAATGTTTATTTTTTAAACGTTATATCTAAGAGTTGTCCTAACAACATATTAAATATTCATATTATATATTTTATCAAATAATATTATTAAAAAGAATTTATATAATGTTAAACATACTAAATAACTATTTCCTGGAATGATTCCATAGTTGTATTAGCTAGAAGATGTTCCAAAATTTAAACAATAATTAATTCTTATAATTATTATAATATTGTTGAATAATGATTATACGAATTAGTTTTATTTAGATTTTCAGTAGATCTAATTCAATATGTAACCTCTATCTTGCTTAATTAACCAAAGAATTTTTAAAACATATTTGATCTTCTATAATCAGAATGAAGTAGATAAAAGAATCGTAAATAATAGTTTTTCGGGTTTTATACTTAGATTACTATATGACCTGAGGTGTTATCTTAGTAGCCTATAACACATCGAATATATCAAGTTATTTCTGATTTGTTTCGTAAAGGCCTAAATTAGGATATAAATCCTGAAAAACTTTGTATCTTCTTTGTCTGAATACGTCCAGTCAGCATATCCTTCATCCCTTAGTCGTAAATGTATTTTGTAAATATTATATATTTTTATTATATTATATTAATTAATGTGAGATTCTATATAACAGTTATTACTCGGAGTGTGTTTAAACGTGTTAATGTCTTTTATTATTTTTATATTTTTTTAGTATATTAAAAAATATAGTTATTAAGCATGTTTGTTTTACAAGAGCAAGATGCCAAATGTTTTCTGTAATTTGCATTCATATACTGAACTGATGCTTTTTTTATATTGTTTCATAATTACTGTTCTCTGTATTGTATTGTGGATGTTCAATAAAAAACTGTTGTAAAGTATCTAGTTTAAATATTAGTTAGATAGTTTAGCTTTATTGGCATATATGCCGCTTTAAGTATTAAGAAGTATGAAAGTAATAAAAATATTCTGAAAAAAATTTAAAAAATTCAAATGTGCGAGACTATATATTTAATAAGAGTTTTTTTAAATTGTTTTTTCAAACAGTGAGATGCTAAGCACACTGATGATGGATGCATATCTTGAAACATGAGTGTATGTGTTTAAAGTTTAAATTTTTATCAAATTGAACTTATGTTTTGGTCAATTGCCTTATTTTGCAGAAGATAAAATATTAGACAGAAAGATTCAATTGACAAATTTTAAAAAATCTATATAGATATATTTTATACCGGCAATAAAAATATTTTATTAATTAATAATAACTGATTGCTATTTTAGTAAATATGCCAACAGAGGTACTTATTTTTTGCATACAATTTATCAAAAATTTAAATGGCAATGGCGGAGAGCGCAAATTATCTAAAATAAAACATTATTCGAATTATTATTCATATTAATGAATTAATGATTTTATTTTATTTATTTATTTTATTTTATTTTTACATTACAGACATGTTTCGATGAGTTATATCATCATTATCAATGTATATTTATATATTATATTTCAAACTGATTGAATATTTAAAAAATTGTTTTTTCCCGCTACCCTGATATCCGTATTATTTATTTAAATTTCTATATTCCCGCTGACTTGAATTTTGAAATTGTCATTTATTAGACGTTATAAATTTAAAGGTTAGATAATCTATCAAATATATATAAATATTTACATTATAATTTAAAATTTCTATTTAACTAAAATTTATTTTTATTAACATATCTAATAGTGGTGAATTATATATATCTAATTGTTCATTTATTACTGTATAATTTTGATTTTTTAAATGTTTTTTAATTTCTAAGCTTTCCAAAAATGTTAAATTTTTTAAATAATAGTGCGTTCCGTATATCAACCGAAGTAACCGGCGGTTAGGTTACGCCTTTGATCGGTTGCTGAAAATCTTGGTTGATTTACGGAACGACAGCGGTTATAGAAACGTCAAAATACAAAACTGAAATATTATAGGTTCAAACTTCATGAATTTATTTATTATTAGCTTTAGTGTTATATTTTTTTAAATTTCAGTGCTTAATCTTAGATGATTGTATGTATTTATCTACCTGCTAATACAGTAATCCCAGTAGAGGTTGGCAGGTATAACAGGCAACTATACACAATAATAATGTTTGCTTTGTTGCACTCATGCTTTTGCCCGTTTTAGCATTGACAGGAACATACATATACATTATAACCTATAATTAATAATTTAATAAAATACACGAGCAACATTTGACGCTTTTGTTCACTTTTGATTGTATTTCAAATTTACCGCCATGTATAACCACGATTAATAGAAATTCACCGACGTTAGTTCATGGTGAGTGCGGTCGCAACCTTTGTAACCTTTTTCAGGTAACCGCGTTCCGTATATAAACCTGTTTCAGGATAACCGGGATTTCGGTCGCTTCGGTTGATATACGGAACGCACTATTAATAATACGGATATCAGGGTAGCGGGAAAAAACAATTTTTTAAATATTCAATCAGTTTGAAATATAATATATAAATATACATTGATAATGATGATATAACTCATCGAAACATGTCTGTAATGTAAAAATAAAATAAAATAAATAAATAAAATAAAATCATTAATTCATTAATATGAATAATATAAAAGGATTTTATAAAATAAAAATAGAAAATATAAAATATATTATTCGAATTGACAATTAGTTTTGTTGATTTTGTCATGTTTCATCTTTAGAGCGTTAGAATTGCAAGTAACTTGTATGTTACTAACGCTCCACACTTGCTCATTCGACGATTGCAATTATGGACAGTATGCAGTTAGCCGACATTACATAAGGTTGTAACAATAAATTCCAGAACAAAAAAGAAAAAAAAAAAACATTTGGGCCCAAATTTAAAAAATTAAAAAAGAAACGCAAAAGAAAAAAGGATAGATTAGCAGAATTAATAATTAAATACTCAACAAGAAAATCAAATCACAATTACTGATAAGCCAATATTGTTTGTTGATGCATTTTTGTCTACATCTACACGGATTAAAAAAATTTATGGACGTCTTTAAAGTACTCCATACCTTATTGTTGTCATTTGATAATACAGAAAAAAACATAATAGACATCAAGAACACCACAGAAGAAGTTTTGTTGATGTTTTAATAATTTTACCGGAAGGTCCTGGGTTTGTGGCCCAAAAATGTTTCCAGCAAAGAATCTATACAGATACAGAACTTGAATTTTCCGGTGAAGACAAAAGACAGTTTTATACTCAACAACTACCTAATCGGGAAAGAGTTCTAAAAGATTGGCTAAATTTTAATTTTAATTTAAAATTTTTGGTCAGTTACAGTAATTTTTTCAACTTAATTGGTTACTCAAGTTGAGAGCATTTATCAACGACATTAAACAAAAAACACGAAAAAAATGTCACTCATAATAAAAATTTAATAGCTAGATAAATCTTAAAGTAAAAAATAACAATAAATCAGTCACAATTGCAACTTATAGAGTCAGACAAAATTTCCTATATTTAAACATTTCAAGTCGCAGTCTCCAGATTATTATAAAAATTATCTCACGTGAACAATGTCACCGGACAGATTGAGTCCTAACCAAATTTCTGCTTTGGCGGCGGCGCAAAAGTCGTGTTTGCATAACGGCGCCAAATCATTTAGGGGGGGAACTGCATATACTATCAACTTGTTATCACAAATCATTCAAGTGCAATAGAATTCTTTGTCGTCTAAATACTCACTGAGCATGGGCGTCGTATATTAAATAATTAAACACTAATTCACTTTGAAATGGCCATTTTGTGTTAAATTCTATCAACGTTGCCGTTCTCTATCAATTTTTTTTTATCTGGCCCGGAGCATCTCGTTTTTTTTTTTATTTCATCGTGCGTCTAATGCATCGCGCTCGTTCTTACGCGCCGTGAGAGCTGTTTACGGCCAATGTCTTTTTTTGCCTTCTATGTTGCCTTCTATGTTGCCTGTTTTGCCTTCTATGTTTTCTTTCAAGATCAGCTGAGTATTTAGTATCTCGGTTTTATGTAGCTGAATATGGATATATCCACACTCGCATTTCTTAGCACCTCTTTGTTGCTAATGTGATTAGCTTTCGAGATTCGAAACATTTTTTTCAAGGTCCACATTTTGAAAGCTTTGATGCTGCTTTTATTGTCCAGGTTTTTTCTCCATAATAAAGTAATAGCCTGACAAAGCTCTTAACTATTTGGGGGCAAAACTTGTTAAATGTTTGTCTGGCTTGTTCTACTCGTTAAGTATACTATCTGTTATACACTCGTGTGCTTAGGTATCTCATATTTTTGGTTATTTTAATTGTCTTCTGCCAGGTTATTACGACTTATGACCATGAATTTTGTTTTGGCTTTGTAAATTTTTAGTCCTGCTTCTGTCTCTTGTTTGTTTATGTTGTTTATTAGTAGTTGTAGGTCTTGCTGGTTGCTTACTATGATCACAGTCTTATCCGCGTATTTAATATTGTTAATTAAGTTTGTTTTTATGCCAACTTATATCAACAAAAGATGCCAAAAATATTTGTTTGACTTAGGCTTAAAGTAGCATTTTATTTTGAGTTTGGTTTGGTTATTAATAGTAGTAATAACATTGGTTGCGTGGTGCAAATACAGATTCTGCGGGTTATTTATACATCCTTATCTTCTATACCAACATTTTTCAAGTATGATGAGACGTTGATGATGTCAAACGTCTTCTCGTAGTCGATAAAGCATTAAAAAATTATTTTTTGTTTATATCAGTTTTGTAGTAAATTGTTTAGACAGAATTTTGCTTCACAAGTGCCAGTTCTATTCTTGAATTCAAACTACGTAAACACGTACTCAGCCCTTCAAATTCTTTGAATAGTCTTGTATGTCGAATGAACAAGAATATGTGTAGTACGAATTTTATTATAAAAATTGGCTTATGGTCTTTGCACTTAAATGCATTTTGCTTATTAGGAAACATTATGAATTACATTTATGTTTTTCTTTTGCATTTGGTAAAAGTGATCCGTGTAGATGTTGTACGGCCCTGGTGCTTTTTTGGTTGGTATTTGGCGAATTTCTATATGAATTGCTTTCATCACAGAAAAAAGTTGCAAACCGTCAAATTAGGCAAACGCGCATGCCCGGAAAACATTTCAACTTTTAAATTTTGCTGTACAGAATGTGTGAGTTATTGTCCCGTTCTGTCATACCAAGTATTCTGCAAATTAAGTTTTGCATATCCCATCTACTAACACTACCACTCGTTTTTCTGCGAATTTAGAGTTAGATTTACAAGACCGGTAGTAAAAATAAAGAGATAGTTTTGCCGCACATTTACAAATTACCAAATTAGCAATAGGTTGGCCAGAATTCTCATCATCACTAATACAAAAATATACTATATTTATATGAAGTCACCTTGATACAATTTTAAAGTATATTCTAATACCAGTGTGTACTGTGCCCTGTAGTGGCAAATTTGACAGATGCGACAAGGGAAGCGTTTTTATACATTTTTTTACTTGTATTTACAATAATATGTACCTTGCGGGAAGTTTTGTTTGTTGTCACCCTTGACAAAATAAAGGTGCAGCAAATTAAATAAACCTTTGAATGTAGAATTAAATGCGTGTGCGTGATTGGAAGCTATGTCAATGCTATTACAGTTTTTTTAGTTGATAAAACAATGTAAGGCAATACGTGAAGAAGACACACTTAGTTTTGTCAAATGATGCCATACAAAATTTTTCACAAATAAGTGAGATAAAGTAACCATTAAATCAAACGTCGGATTTCAAAACAATCATGCTGAGAAAAAAAGTTTTTTAGCTCATTTCTAATTTGAGTTCAATAAGCACCGATTACCAAGAAAATTGGACAGTCACTATCTATATACAGTGCAAAAATTGCTATGTGTAAGAAGCTACTACTAGAAGCCGTTGAATGTTTCTTCAACATTTTTGAATGTACATAGAAAACGACTTGGAAAATCAAAAGATAACAGTTACTTGTAGTATTACAATTGAATTGAGTGTCTTTGCATCTGTAACGTGTGTATGTGTATAGTGGGTATTTTTATTGAGAAGTACATGTCCAGAATGCCCGGTGACCTAATGTACTTGTACACTGTCTCTTTTAATCAATACTGGTTAATGCAAATATTTTAAGCAAACGACGGAATAAAAAACATAAAGTTGCTGCAAGCATTTGTCAGGTAAGCAACAGTACAATACATTTTGACACAAATATATTGAGTTCAATCAAATACAAATGTTTGCTTTGTCAATAAGAAACAAATTGCAGCAAGATTAAAACATATTTATTAATAAATAATCTATAAATAATCTATATAATCAACTATATAAACAATTGTGGCTCCAACTAGTCATTTTGCAGGTTTTAAACAGTTTTGAATTGTCAATGAATTAATTATAAAGTAAATTATTATACAAGGCTTACTGACTAGGTTTGTTAAACCAAAACAATTGTCTGAGTTTGACTCTTGGCTGCTGTGATCCTTAGATTGAGTTTAAATAAATTATTAATTCATTTTATAATATTTATTAATAGCTGAGATAAAAAATAAAGATCTCACAGTGCACAATAAAGCGGTCAATTTAGTCTTGGACACACAAAGTCTGGCTTATCAATTTTTTAATAATTTTGCGCGTGTCTGTTTTTGTAATACAAAAATACTATGTAAGGTTTAATCAGATGAGAGGTTAGTGCAGCTACAGGTTGTTATGTTTTTACAGTAGACATCTTGACAAAATTTAGGTTTTGTTTTATCCTTTGTTTGTGTAAAACCGTATTAGTGCCATGCATGCAACTTCAAGGCCTAAAGTAAGTTTCAGTTGTGCAACCCGAAAACCTTAATTGATTGTGCTCAGCTTGTTTTTAATGACAGTTACGTATAATACATCAATGCCAGATATGGTGTTAACATTTGATTAGATCCCAAGGTTTTAATTGCTATTGTGCGAATAAAAATATTTTACAGACTGATACTTTAAAAATAATATAATTGTCAAGTACTTTGATGATCTCACTGATAATGAACTTTGTTTGCACACATTTAAAACTTCTTTAATCTATATGTAAATAACCTCTGACCATTGTAAATTAGATCCTTTAAAGCATCCCTAGTCATTGTGTAATATTCTAATAATTTCTATAAACAAATATTATAAAAAATGTATAATTATGTATTTATTTTTAACTTATCTTGAACACAATATCAGGCAATCTACCTGTACGTAAATAAAAATTTATACATTACATAAATAATAAACAATGTACAATAAATTTCTAAAAATACTGTAATTTTGAGTTTAGCAAACAAGTTTATATAAGTCCTTTCTAATGTTTATTTTTAGGACGAGGTAAACATTGACACACGCCATCGTTATTCTTATACAAATATTGTTTTGCCCATTAACCAAAATTTTGTTCTTACTCAACGACCACAGATAAATGGCTTTTACAGTAAAACCTAAGATAAGTCAGTCTATAATTTTATTTGTTTAAAGATTTGATGTCAAATGTTTAGAATGTCGCCCATCTTAAAGATAAAAATAATCTAATATAAAAAATTTTTTGTTCTAACAATTTCAAAGTTTTTAGACAGATTAGACAATAATAAAATTGGGCCATAATTTAAAAAAATGTTTTTTATTAGGGATAAATTTAATATTTGCTTTTTTTTAAGAACTATAAAAAATATTTCATCAGTAACCTGATGCTTTGTTAATTCAAGAAAATATCTTTAGAACACCCGTTGCTTAACTAAATGAATGAATTGAATTGAGCATTATTATAGATGGATTTAGAATAATAGATTTAGATGCAAACTGTTTTGCAAAAATCGTTTTTTTATTTTTTTTTTAAATATTTAAAATATTTAAAATATTTTAATAATTTTGAAATTTTTGAAAAGAAGGTATTGAATATTTTAAATTGTTTGCAATAATTTTATTGTTTTACAACCTAATTTTCAGCAAACAAAGCTACGACATCATAATAGTCTATTGAAAGAGCAGTCAAGACACTCACAAAATACTTATATATACTCATATAGAAAGTCATGTTAAAAATCTGGTAAAACCAGTAGACAAATGTTTACAAAAAACCTTGCAGGTTTTTTGCTACTATAGTACTACTAGTGTGAAAAATTAGTACTGAGGCATAAAGAAATTGTAACGCATACAAAAAGTTTTAAGAACATGAGCAGTAGCACAGTGTCTACAGTAATGACAAAAATATTGACCGCCATAGCATAAAAACCAAAAACATGAGCAGAAAATCAAACAAATAATTGTTACCAATAAAATCAACATGAAAGTGTGGTTCAAAACTTTTATCGTTAAATCAAATAAACTAAGAAAACAACAACAGCAAGAAGTACAAAATGCGAGATTTGAGAATGTCAACGATTTTAATAACAAAAAAGTAATGTTAGCGCTCAGATAAATAAAAAATCAAAAATTGCTTGGTGAAACTAGAATAACAAGCAAAATGATGAAAATAGGCAAAGAGGTGTTAGAAAACGCAATCAGAAAACTCTCTAATAAGTGCCTATATAAAAAAAAATTCTATACACATAGAAAACGATAAAAGTTATTTTGCTTTTTAAAAAAAGTGATAAAGCCAATATAAAAAATACCGGCCAATAATCTACTGTCACACTTTTACAAACTTTTTTTTATTGTGCGTTTTACAGTTATTTTACTTAGCCCTATAAATCTTACGACTTGTCTGAAAAGAAATGATAAAACCAACGGCGTCTCAAGTGACTTCTGAACCACTTCTGTAGATAAAGAGCAAGTTAGTATTTTAATTATTTTTTACGGTAATGCTTTATAACTGAGCCAACTTTTAACAAAGATCATCATAAATAGACTATTTAAAAAATTAGAATTTTAGCCTCTTGTAGAACAGACAAGGTTTATAAAAAGGTTCAGTACCATTGACCACCTACACACAATACGCAACTTAATAGAAAAAAGTACCAAATATAACATACCCCTTCATTTAGCTTTCAACAATTATTACAAGACATTTGATTCAGTAGAGACGTAGGCATTAAGATACTCTATATACCTTATAAAGTACATATACCAAAACGCAACACTCCAAGTTATAATTGACGATGATTTAATAACATAACAAATTTGAATTAAGAGAGGCGTACGCCAAGAATACACAATCTTTCTAATGTTATTTACTGTGGAAAATGTATTTAAAAGGCTATCCTAGGACATTAAAAGATATACACATAGATGGGGTATACTTAAACCATCTACGATTTTGGTTTTAGTTTAGATTTTTGGCGTATCAGCCTAATAAGACTATTAACGTATCTACAATTTTGGATGATATTGTTAATAAGCAGCAATCATTAATCTTGTCCAGTGTTTGTATAATTTGTGACACGCACTTACTATTACAAAAGATGCGCCACAATGTTCTGGTAGCTATTCAGTTGGTGCTGAAGGTAGTCTTGTGGTAGTTATGACCATCTTTATCTATTAATCAGGTTTGAATCAGTGTACATAATATTGATAAGCGACAAATTCTTAATCCTAACAAGCAAAAATGGCAATTTATTGGGAGTGGTATTTTTAGCCTGGCCTACCATATAAATTAGGGATGGGACAGAAAGTACTTCTGTTAGCGCTGATAGCGTGATAAATGGTCAGCAACTTCTGACGTTCTGGGTGTTCCGGGACCTCGGTTAATTTTTTCGGTAAAATTGTTACTTGATTCGCCATTCTAGTTTAGTTAAGTTCTGGATCGGACTGGAAACCGGGCTTAGGAAACCACCTTCTAGCGCCTCTTCACGCTACTTACAATATTGTTCACTGCCACATTCAGTTCTTAGGGAAATTTAAATTATGGTATCATGAAAATGCCCTAGCCGGCTATTAGAAAGCAAGGATTTTTTTTTAAATTAAAACATTCAATAAGTTGCAAATTTAAATCATTTTCAAAAAAAAAATATTAATGGGAGAAAAAGAGGTAAAAACAAAGATAAGCTTAAAGATCACAAAGATAAGCTTAAAGATCATGCAACAAAAAACTAGTAATAACTAACCCTTTATTTCTTTTGAGAGTCCGTCACCACTTGTCTTGTACCCGTTACTTAATAATAATAATAATAATAATAAACGTTTATTTCTTGCCTTTCGGACTTAAAAATTCTACAACTTAACATAACATTTACTATATAAACTAAATTTACTTCTAATATAACATATAATCTTAATTACCCTAAACCCTGTTTTTAATTATTTATTTATTAGTTTCAATTTGTTTTCTTCTTTTTGTTACCGCCATCGTCCATTTTATTCCTCTTCCGTCTTCTTTTAGTACCTTATTACCCGTTACTTTCTATTAACTTATCACTTGCAACTTTAACAATTAAAAACACACATATGAACAAATCGACGACATTAAGACAATAAAAACGAATGAATTACATTATACATAAAGATGCTTTTAAACAAGCTACTCGTTCGAGCTGCCTTTATATTCGTTCACCTCGCACGAACACCTGGAAGAGAAGAAGCCGCTTTCTTTGCGAAATTCTCTTCTTATCCTTGTTCCTTCTTATATTTGTTTTTTTTTTTTACAATAAAATATAGAAATACAGTTAGTCAAAATAAAACCGCAAAATATGACCGTCAAAAATTAAATAATTCATCACAAGTTTGCTAATAATAACTTACAATCAGGTTCTTCATGCTGCTGCCATCTATCTGTTGATAGAAAACGTTTTTATATTAGCAGCTTTTTGTAAAGGTGTGTTCTACAATTTTTATTAGTGTAGTTTTTGTCATATCTGTGTAGTTAGTTACTGCTTTCCTTTCAAGAGCAACACGCTCACGGGGCTTGACGCACAAAACCGTTCTGATGCACCTTTCTGGTAGGTGGTGCATGAAGGGAGAGAGGAAGGAAACTCTAAACAAGTTGGGGCGTTGCGCTCTCTGTGAAAGGTACATGGGGCGTCAAGCACAGAATTGTTCGGAACCGTCCAGAACAGTGAAAAAAACGCAACGTATGTCTCAATCTATTACTATTATTTCAATCACTACTTGTTGTGGACATGTTGGTGAATAGTGATGTCACGTCTATAGATTTTGAATATATTTAATTAGCTTTTTTAGTTTGTTAAGTGTTTTTTACATTTAATAAAAAAATGTTATGTAGTCTTTCAACTAGTTATATATGAGTTAAATTAATTAGCTTTTAAAAAATCAATTATAAGCTAATTAACAGTATATTTTCAAACAAATTAAACCAAAATCAACAAGAAATTATATATCAATCAATACAAAATGGAAATATAATATTAAGACAACGTCGTGTTATGTTATGTCATCTTTTGTTAGAATGTTGTCAAATGTGGTTAACTAATATAAATATTTTATTTGTTTATAATTATGATATTTATATAAACAGTTATCCAAGCTTGTATGAAGAATCTTCTAGTTTTTATGGTTTTAATAAACAAGTATCAATGTTTTTACAAAACCACCAAACTTGTTTGAATTAGAGCACGCTTATATAATATTTAGGTTGTTAAGGACCACTTTACCGTATCTAAGGTATTAACAAATAACAAACAAGTGAGATATAAATAAATCATTACCAAATATATTACAATTTAATAACAATAGATTAAAGATATAAATAAAAATATGTTCTTAAACCATACTAAAATTATTCTAAAAACATAACAATTATTCTTCATCTAAAAGCGTATCAGCAACGCTTGCAATTTCATCCCAATCTTTTACCAAATCAACATCAGTTGTATACTGTGAACTAATAACAAATCTAATAACAAATATCCCATTCAAATCGGCAGGAACACAAAATATACGACCTCGAGAGTTTAACTTTTCTAAAAGATTCTGTGTTCGAATATTAGGTCCTTTTAATTTAAACACAATTAAACCCATGTGCCTTTTATAAGGTTGTTCAAATCTTGAATCAGCTGCAAGAAGTTTTTCAAACTTAGATGCCAAATATATATGCTGAAATTACATAAATTATTTAATTGTTTTATTATATATTAAAAACAAAATACCCTACGCATATGGTTTTGTAAACCTTCAATACCAAAATTTCTTATCACAAACCAAAATTTTAAAGCTCTGAATCGTTTACTTAAAGGAATTTGCCAGTTCTAAAAGTAATGTAATGTTACATTATTATTATTTAAAATAAGTTTTCTTACCATATAATCAATTGCATCTCCAGTATACTTGTGCTCTAAAAATAATGAAGTAACATTAAAGGTATCTTCCAATGCAAATTTGCTTTTAACCCTAAAATTTAATTTGTAATGTTAATTAACATTTTATGTAATTTAAATTTACCATAATACAGCACAATCAAATATGATCATCAATCCTTTAGTTGGATTAATTGTAATTGAATCTGCTCTCTCAATGCCCTTCATCCAAAATCTATATTCCGGACAGATAAATGCGTTGCCGGCATATGCTGCATCAATATGTAACCACATATTTTCTCTTTGACAAATTATCCCAATTTCATCTAAATTATCGAATGAACAGCATGGAGTTGTTCCAAGCGTACAACAAACCTAAAGTAGAAATTTAATATTAATTTTTTATTAAATTTTAATTATAATTACCCAAATTGGTATTAAACCATTCTTTTTATCTTCATTAATAGCCATTTGTAATGCATTGCCTTGCATTGAATAATTATTATCGCATTTTATAGCTTTGATCTGTATTAATGCAACTATACCAGCTTTTAGTACACTATTATGAGCTTGGTCTGAACAATAACCAACTAATCGATTTACAATATGACCTTTATCAACTGCTGGATATAACTTTTGAAAATGTTTAATTGTCTTTGTTCTGCTAGCTAATAAAGTACCTAACGTTGATTCACTTGTTGTAGTCTAGAAACAGAAAATTTATTATTTTATATTAATGGTTTAATAAAGTTTAATCTTACCATAATTGCTCCACCTCCATTTGATTTGTTGGAAAACAGAAATTCATCTGGAAGTCCAATCATTTTACCTAGCCAGTTAATTATTATAATTTCCAATTCAGTCCCAGACGGACAAGAAGCCTGAAAATTTGTTTTATATAATTTGAAAATCAATCAAAGAAAAGTTAAATAAAATAAGAGATTTTAGTATCATTGTAGTTATAGTGGTGTACAATATAATAAATATAAAATTGAATCGAATTCATTTATTAAAAACACACGTTGTTGTATTGATTATAATTGTCAGCATAGTTTTTAACAACTGCAATCATTACAAACAATTATATTGCCAATTATTTTTTTTTTAAATATTAATATTGAATTACTTTTTTAATTAACTAGTGTGTGATATCAAAGCTGTTTAAAAGTTAAACTAGATTTAAAAACAAGTAAACGATTTTATTGCTAATCTATCAGTAATTTATGTATTTGAGTTGTATTTTTTACTAAACTAAATATGCTGCTTGAAATTTTGCGCATAAGTAATGGAATATTTTTTATACTGGGTGATTTTATCATTGACACAATCAATTCTAAAGAATCTCAGATGTTCACAGACATAATATCATCATGTAACTGCTCATTGCAAATCAATGAACCTACTCGTGTTACTGCACATTCATCAACATGCCTAGATAATATAATCACAAATTATTCTAATTTTAAATGTATTATCTTAAAAACATGTATATCTGATAACTATTGCTATTGACATTTGAAGTTGACGAAGTTAAATTAAACACTATTATAAATAAGCGCGTTTTTAACCCTAGAGAATTGCCGGGTTTAGTCGCCTGATTCTGTTGTGGTGCCACTAATAGTATTGTTATGGAAAAATATTAAATCCTATCACAGCTACTAGAATATTGGTAAACATTTTTCTCTAAAAAAATCTTGACACGTACAGCGCCGTTTTTAAATTAAAATCGGTTCTTATGGAACAAAACGCCAACCAACTCAACATCCAAACAATAAGATTTTAGTCATCACTTTTTTTATATGTTAAACTACATACAATATTAGTCAATATACAATACTATAATAGAAGTTATATTTAACAAGTAAAAAAAAAATAAAGAATTACTTTTTAAAAATTAATCGCATCAAATTTCTACAAATTTGACGACACAGATTGGACTTTTGTCTACAATGTGTGAAAATTTTATTCAATTATATTCAGCCGTTTTCTTGCTGAGTTTGATGTGAACTCTTATAATAGCGCAACTATTCTCCCCCCTTAATGAAGATTTGATTAGTTTGTTTAATAACATATTTCAAGATGTGTCATGGGAAAATGTACTTAAGATGTAAGATACCAATAACAAATTCAAGGAATTTATGTTAATTTTTAACAAGTTGTTTAATACTTATTTTCCACTTCAAAAATTTAACATTCTTTCTAAACATAAAATAAGATTTAACACACTAGAGCTTTCTGAGCTGAAAAAGAAAATTCTATTTTTTGAAACATTGGCAACATACATTCCCAGTTTTAAAGATATTTTAAAAAGTTATAAGCAAAAATACAATTGTTAATTACAAAATAAAAAACAGCAACACTACTCGAGGCTGATATCTCAATCGGATAATAAGTCAAAAACATGTTGGTCAATCAGAAAAAATCTTTCATCAAATCCGCATAAACCTAAACTTCCATCATCAAACCCAGTACAAATTGTAAATAATGCAAATGATATTTTTGCTAATGTTGCTTCAAACCTAATTCCAATTACAGAAAATAATTTAGATAACTGACAGCATACAATATAATTCTAAATCAATATATTTGTTTCTAATAAATAAAATTGAACTATCTCAAATTGTAAAGAAATTAAAAAACATCAAAAATGCAGGTTACGATGAAATCTCCATGAACTTAATTAAAAACATAATAAATAACATTTCAACGCCTCTATGTAACATTACAAACTCATCTTTTATCCAAGGCAAATTCCCTCAACGTTTGAAACTATCCCTAGTAAAACGATTTCACAAAAAAAGTAATGCTGATGACTATAACAATTATAGACCTATTTGCATTTTATCATCTTTTTCAAAAATATTTGAAACTGCAATGGCTAACAGAATTACTGATTTTTTTAACAAAAATACACTTTTACATAATTCACAACATAGTTTTACAAAATGAAAAAACATCAACACAGCTATTTTCAGTTTACTAATAATGTAATAAACTTCATAGAAGAAGGTGAATTAGTTTGTGATATGTTTCTTGATCTATCAAAAGCTTTTGATAGTATCGACCACAAACGTTTACTTTTTAAACTTAACAAATATGACGTAAGAGAAGTTGCAAACAGCTGGTTTGATTGGTAGAAAGCAGTTTGTCCAAGTAGTAGTTTATAACAAAACATTCAAGTCAACTAAACTTGAAACAACATTAGGGGTTCCTCAAGATAGTGTAATAAGTCCTTTATTATTTAACATTTATATAAATGATATGTTTACAAGCTCTGTTGAAATTAGATAACATATAATTAATTATGCAGATGATACAAACTTGATATTGCATGGACATGATTTTATTCAACTATGCAGTAACGCCAGTGTGCGTATAAAACAGCTGAAAAATTGGTTTACAAGCAGCAAACTTATGTTATATAAAGAAAAAACACAGTGTGTGTTGTCTAAATTAAATAACACAATTGAAACTCCAAACAACATACTTCTTAATCATAGATTTTATAGTTTTGTCCCATCTACAAAATTTCTTGGAGTTACCAAAATTTGAAATGGAAAGAACACAATGAAGAACTGTCTATAAAACTGGGTAGAGTATATTTATACACATATGGTAAAGATAGCGTATTGCATAATACTTTGATTCTTTGTTAAGATTTGGTATTGTGCACTGGGGAATATTAACAAACATTAATCGAATATTTATTATGCAGAAGCAAGCATAAGAATAATGTTTAAGTTACGTCAATTTGATTAATGTAAAACCTTATTTAAACAAAATAATTTATTAACAGTCCCGGCAATATACATCCAAAAATGCTTGATATACATGTTTAAAAATAAAAATGACTTTCAAATGTTTCGTCTCAATCATGATTATAAAACTAGACACAAAAGTAGCTTAAGATATCCGATTGTAAAATATACAAGTTCACAAAAAAGACTTCAATACATGTGCTTAAAATTACTCAATAATTGACCTAACAACATAAAACTTGAAAACGACTTCATTATATTCAAAAGAAAGATCTTCAACTTATTGTGTAGTCTTGAGCCATATTCAATTGGCGATTATATTGATCTGCCAACTTAATTATTATGCACTATTTTTGACCCTATTTTATGTATTATGCAAAATGTATACTAGTATGTAATGTGATTACATAAAATAAAGATATGTTATTATTATTATTATTATTAAGGAATTATGTTTAAAAAATATTGATTATTACCAACAAAACTATTTACTTGTTCTCGAAAATCTTTTTCAATTTTTTTTAATTAATTGTATAAGCACAAAAGTGGTGGATTTTGTCAATTTCATAATTGAGTTGAGTTCAACTTTCAAAATTTAATTAAACTATAAAATTAAATTGCAATTTTATTATTTGGTTGTTAGATTTAGGTGCGCAGTTTATTTTTATTTTATTAAATCAACAAAAATAAATGTTTTACGTTTGTATACTACAACAAGAAGGATTCATATTGATAAACGTTTTTAAGATACAAAAATTGTTTAATATATTATCATTTAGTTGTAAGTCAGTAACATTTTAATTATTTTTATTACTATTAGACAATGAAGAGTAACGATACACCTTTGCACAATGCACCTTGATTGGTGCTTGGATCTATTTCTATACTATCTACTTGGTAATGTGTAATGTTTAACAATAAACTAAGCGTTAATAGTTATGTTTAAATTAAACTGAAAACAGAAACGTTACATAGTGACACAAGTGAGATTATAATCAAACTAAGAAAAATGCATATCCCAAACAAAGAAGGTAACATTCTTAGGTACATTTTGTCAAAAAAAGAACTAGAACTGGTTTCACAAAAAGTAATGGCAATAAAAAAACCTTAAGACAGTCTAATAAAACGGAACTACAAAGACTACTAGGCATGGTTACTTATGTGGTGGAGCAAAAATTGATACTTGCAAAGTAAATAAAAATGTAACACAGTTAGTCAACGCAAGTGCAAAAAGTTTAGGCGCAGTACTGTTACAAAATAATGAACCAGTATTTATGCAACCAAAACATTAACAACTAGCCAGCAAACTAACCACAAATTTGTGGTTAGTTTGCTGGCTAGGAAGAAAGCAACAGCAATAAAATTTGCATGTCAGAAATTTCACATAGACGTGTTTTATGGCAAAACTTTATATAAATAAACAGATCATAAACCACTGAAATGTATACTCAAAAAACCAATTCAATGTACACCGTCAAGACTGCAGAGAATATTGTATGATGTTATGCAATACTTACCAAAAATAAAATACATAAAAAAACAGAAATTTAAATAACAAATGGTCTAAGTAGAAAATGCGATCAAATAATACTGTCAATGACGAAAAAAGACAGAAAAGTGTTAATAGATGCTTCAAAACAAAATCATTAATTACATACATTAATAAAGTACATACGTGATGATTTCCTCGATGAGTGCGGTAATTTATCAAAATTAATCAAAGACTACTTTTACTTTAAAGAACTTATACTGAAAAATAATAAAATAATAGTGCTTAGATCACCAATACAAAAAATGCTGAATACAAGCAACACATTTAGAAATGCAAAATTGCATAAAACGTGCCCGGCAGTTGTTGTATAGAAAACAGTATAATAACATAATTAATTTAGTAGAACAGTGCAAAATCTGTTAAAGACTACAGAGATCAAACAAGAAACAACCAGTTGTAACTAAAAAAAAAACAAAAACACTAATTTATTTAAGTTTTAAAAACAAAAATACTTAGTTATAAGTAATATTTATTCAAGAATTGCTAAAAAATCAAACGTCATACAAAATTATAGAACATTTAAAAAACTGGTTTAGTGTACATAATATAGTTATAGAATCAGATAACAGCTTACAATAATTTTTTTTTTAACTTAAAGAATTTACAGATACTGAAGTTTTGTGTAGTACAAAAAAGAAAATGGATTAACAGAACAAAACGTACAAATTGCAAAAACATCCAAAAAATTTACCATAGACGGAACAGATATTTACTAAAAACACTTTAAGAAATAAGTTAATAGAGTCTCCGAACCGGTTAATGAGCAGTATGACTAAAATAACATTCCCCATATCTAAAAAAAGTTTGAAACCAAATATAGTTTAAAATGTATATAAAAAATTTAACAAACTAAGACATCATATGCAAGTAGACAAATAAAACCACCCCAGACATTGAAAAAAGGTGACAAATAAGAATACAGACTTAAAAATTAGAATCACAATAGCCATGACAACTACATCAATAATAAGAATGGACTTTTAATGTTATGTAATGTATAATAATATAAAAAAGGTCATTGAATATATATATATATATATATATATATATATATACATATAAAGGAGGATGTAACAATAGACCTTGGTACAATGCAAATTGGTTGGCGCGCTTGGATCTACCTCTACATTATCTAGATGGTAATATGTAATTAGACGTTTTATTAAAACGTAACCTAATTTATTATTATTATTTAATATTTTGTAAAAGATAACATATTAACGTTTGGTGGCCAAATTTGAGACGACGAGTTTGGTAAGCAATCAGCCAACACCTGTACGTTTAAGAAACACAAAATCGACGGAAAACATTGCCGCGGTCCGTGAAAGTGTACAGCAGAACCCAAAGCAGTCGATTCTTTGCCGTGCACAAAAACTCGGTCTTTTGCAGTCTTCAATTTGGCGAATTTTGCGTCGGGACTTAGGCCTACACCCATATAAGATCCAATTGACCCAGAAGCTCAAAGTTCATGACCATAGACAACGCTGTTTGTTTGCTGACTGGGCTTCGAATCGTAGAAGAGGATGACAGTTTTGGCGGATAAATCATCATTGGCAATGAGGCGCATTTTTGGATAAATGACTATGTTAACAAGCAAAATTGCCATTATATATAGGACAACACGAACCCACACAAGGTTCACCAGGTGATAATGCATCCTCAAAAAGTTACCGTTTGGTGTAGATTTTAAGCCGGCGGCGTCAATGGTCCGTACTTTTTTGAAAACGACGTTGGTGAGGCGGTCTTCGTCAACGGCAAGCGCTACAGAACAATGATAACCAATTTCTTATGGCCCAATTTAAAATATATGAACCTAGACAACATGGTTCTAGCACACACTCTACAATTGAAATTTTGCATGATCGTTTTGAGAGTAAGGTTATCTCTCGCAAGGGTGATGTGAATTGGAAACCAAGGTCATGCAATTTGGCCCCGCTAGATTTTTTGTGGGGTTTCTTGAAGTCGCAGTTTTATGCAAATAAACCACAATCGACCAATGACCTAAAGGTAAACAAAACACAGGCCATTGCTCAAACTCAGCCAAATCTATGCGAAAGAGTCTTACAAATTAGACTACACAGATCCGTGCCACCATAAGAAGATAAGGCGGGCATTTGAACGTTGTCATATTCCACACTTAATGGCATACATGGACGTATTTTAATGCTACACTAGAATCTTGTAACAATAACATAAGTGTATTGTTATATTATGTTCAGTAATATTGACCATTTAACAACAACTACAGATCAACCTTTTCAAAAACATAACGTTTTTAAAATCATTACAATACACATTTCTCATATTCTTAGCAAAATTTTATAATTATTTAAACATTGATGTTACTGTGTTTATATTTGTTTACATTTTATGAGAGTGCAAACAAAGTTTTTTCTAGTTTTTGCGTGAAAGTCGAGGTGAAAGTACTTTCTATGAATTATATTTTACAATGCAGTATTTGCTTATCTGTCTAATGAGATAACACTATTTTATTACAAGCTTAGTTTACAACAATATTATTATAACAGCGCTATAGTTTTTCATAGAGAGTAAAATGTCCAGGTGTCTTATTTAGTTTTAAAGTGAATTACTCTGTAAGTGCAATGTGTGTAAAAATATGTTATTTAATTAAACATTTAAAATCAAAACATTTGGTGCTAGACATTACTAAGTAACTTAGCAAGTAGTCACTGCTACTGCTGATATTGCAATACACACATGCAATCCAATGTTTTATTACCATTGTTTCCGACAAAAAACAAAAACTATAACACCTAAATAATTCTCCAACCATAAAAAATTTCAAAAAGTTTTTTGGTTTTAAACAAACTATTGTTTACATATATTTTTACTGTTCATTTTCATACAAATTTTTTTGAAATTATTTACGGTTGAAGAATTATTTAGGTGTTCCAGTAGTTTTGACTAACCCTGCATATGTATAAGTAAAAAATGAGTTCTTTGAAAGTTGCACACTATGCTTATTCTACTATTGCAATATGTATACTGTGAACAAAAAAAATGTTTATTAAATGTCATAATGTATATGTTTATTATCACTTTTTTGAAAACGGGGCATAAAATCAGACACTCTCACTTGAGGTTCTATTACTTAACTTGTATCAGATAAAATTAGCAAAAATTAAATTATCTTAAATAAAATATATAAAACCGCCTGCCGCTTTTAACAATATCTGGATATTTTTAAGATACATGTTTACATTAGCATATTTGAAGCAAAACTTTACAACAAACTGTAATTTAGTAACCAAATGTTAAAAACAGTGACTTTTTTAGACAATATATTCAAAAAATAGACAAATAAATTTTGTTGCAAAGTTGACCGTAGCTTCATGCTCTATTATAGTAGAGTATTCTTTGGAGTTTTGCAGAAGGGGTAGGCATAAAAGACCTTTTTTGGTTGTAAAACATTTCTATGTAGCTTTTGCTGTTGTTTTGAGTATTTCAAAGCAATCGTACCTAGCTTGAATCAAATCTACATATGCTATGCTACAAAAAATATGGTAATGAAAGAATTTTGTAATTTCTATCTTGAGCAAGTATGTACTTGATTGTGCCGATGCAAAAACTTTATACTATTAACACTACCTGTTAAAGAGGACTAAGGAAGAAATTTAAAGCAAATTTAATCTTTTTTTAACAAGTATCAATTTTCTATGAAACTAATCATAGATAGAACAAATTAAAGGAGAAAGGCGCGTTTACGTATTTTGCTGTCGGATTATTAGTTAAAAAAATTGTTTGAAGAAATGGTACAAAAAAGTCTTTTTTTTTTTGTATAAAAAATTTTGTCTAAAAAAAATTGTTTTTCTTTTTGGCCATGGGGTTCTGTGCACCGTACAAAAACAACAATTTTTAAGAATTTGTGTACCTATACATAAAGCTGAATTTTATATTTTGGAAAATGTTCTTAATGTGTCATACAAAACTAATCATCTTATACTCAACATTAATTTAGAAAACGTTTTTGTACGGCTTGAAGGATTCTATTTGTTAATGTCGCTTATGAGTATAATCATATCGAGCAGTGAGATTAAAAAGCTAATCTACGCAAGAAATTGTTAGACAAAATTCTATTTGGTCATGCAGAAGCTCTTTGTCTTCATATCTGATCTTCATGGTGATATGGTGTGATGCTAAAATAAGCCAATGTAAAACACAGTAGATAAAAATGTAAATAGCAAATAAAAAAATTATAAAACTATAAAACTATAAACATAATAATAATTATTTTTTTAATCAAATGAATTTATTTGCAATAAAATTGTGCAAGCAAAAACAAACATTTTTTATGGATATAATATATATACATAACTCAATACCTGACTCCCTATACTGATGCGTTTTATCAAAAACAAATTATTTACGGCGGCCATTTTGTTTGTGACTAATACAAAACAAATATTAAAAACAATTATTAACAACAAAAAAAAAACATTTTAACTAACCCGGTTAAAAATTGATTGATTGGATCCAAAATTAATATCAAAAATGTGTTTTATTGGACAACATTATTACACGTATTACTGACGTTTTACTATCATAGTCATAGTGTATATGCAGTAATTAAAAAAAAAAAAAAAATCTTAAAAAAGGTAAACTTGCGTTTAGTTCAAAAATCGACAAAAATTGTAAATTACCACAAAATATATGCCATTACGTATATGGTAACAATGTTGAAGTTTTGTAAAAATTTCAAGAAAATTGATTTGTAAATAAATCAGTAGCGTGCAAAAAAACAAAAACTATTATTAATAAATATTGTTTTGTTTTGTGCACATAATGTTTACAATGTTAAAACTTATTTTAGTTAATAATTACACTAGAAAAAATTTTTTTTATATAAAAAATCAGTTGCAATCTAAATAACATGCACATTAAGTTTACAAATAACCACTGATTATACAAAGTTTAACTAAAATAATAAAACGTCAGCAATACGTGTAATAACGTAAAGTTTGGTTTAAGTTGGTAAGTCCGTATGGAATGTATTAATTGTTAATCACAACCGCATTTTTGGTGTTAATTTTGGATCCAATTAACAAAATTGTCCGGAACATTTTAATAGTTAATATACAATGTTAATAACATACAATACATGTTTTAAATATTTAAAAAACAAAAATGATAATATGTAAGATATTTTAAAACATGTATACTAAACACGTTTTAAAAACCAGGTCACAAACAAGATGGCCGCCGTATATAGTTTGCATATATATACATATATATATATATATAATTTTATAAACGTGAGTATGATATCCAGTAAATCCATA
This sequence comes from Tachinus rufipes, assembly GCA_963932245.1. Classification (NCBI taxonomy): domain Eukaryota; kingdom Metazoa; phylum Arthropoda; class Insecta; order Coleoptera; family Staphylinidae; genus Tachinus; species Tachinus rufipes. Next base: position 86,715,485 of record OZ010743.1, read on the forward strand.
ACATTTTTAAGTTATTTAATATAAGTAATGTATCGTCTATTATTGACTACACATTTTCAGAGTAAATTCTACTTTTTATCTAAATTTAGACAGTTATTTGGCAGGTTTTTAAGATACATTAAATAAACACCAATGTTCAATCTAATTGAGTTATACCAAAATATGTAATTTTGTTGTATTATTTTCCGCAATATTATGTACTGCGGAAAATAAATAACCAAAATAAGGAAATTTATCTGAAAGCTCACATATGTTTTAAAAAAAGAGTCCAATTTGCAGGTTTAGTCACTTTTAGTGTTATAAATTAGTTTATTTTATAAAAAATAGTCAGCACTTATTTTAAGAATTATTTATATAAAAATATAAAGTGAGTCTTATAAACTTACCCAATTAAAGCAATTGCTATTCAGAGCACTGCTAAGCATCTCGCCTAATATAGCCGGATAACTATTTAGCGCTGGAAAATATGCATGAAAATTTGGACTCTGCCAGTGTGTAACTCCTGGCATTATAATATTCTCCACATCTTGCATAATTATTTTCCATTTTTCTCCTTTTATAGGTGCACTGTTTGGTATTTTCTGCTTTATGAAGCCAGGTTTATTTACAGGTATGACTTGTCTTTCTCTTATATTTACCAAATAGTCAGAAATATAATCCACCATTTTCTTACCTAATATAAGAGTATGTTTATTTACATTATTAATTAGTATTTGATTTTACAAACCAGCTTTCCTATATTCCTTTACATCCATACTTATGTGTTCTGCAAAATAGTAATTGTTTTAATTTATTTTAATTAATTATTAATAAACTAAACTTTTTATCAAAGCTAAGCGATAGATATTAATGTGCTAGAAGTTATATTTATATATGTATATGAGTTGCCACTTCCCACTATTTTGTCACTTGTTTATTAAATAAGTTTGCACAACAAGTAATATTAGTAATAATAAAGTTGATATTAAATTTAAATTTAATTTAATAATAAATTAATTGTAGATGTAGGTAGATATGTAGCTAGTAATTACGTCTTTAAGATTAAATTATTTTAATAAATAAAATAATTCATTTTTATTTTCATAACTTTGATTACAAACTAAATGGAATGAAATATAATAGTCTAAATAATATATTACAAACCATATATTTGCGTTGTAGGTATTGTAACATGATTAACTGAGAGCAATGGTCACACTAATTTTGCTGTCATTTTTTATTTTATTTATTGGTAGTATTTTTTTTTTTTTTAATTTCTATAAAAATAATGATTTATCTAAATTTTATACATCTACACATGAGGTGACATTAGTTATACTCTCATTAAATGTTACAACAAAACAATAATAAATTAGATTATAACACTACAACTTAAGTATTTACATTATTTTAGATGTTGCAAGTTATTTAGACCAGTTTTGAATAAACAATGATTTAAGTATCATTTTAGAAAATAATGAAAGCTTTATTCCCAACTTGGAAACTGTTTGGGATTAAAATTGTGGATATACACTGTCATGTGATTCAAAACTTAAAAAATAAGCTGAAGTGTAATTCTTAAACAATTTTAAGTCAAAAATGGTTTATACACTTACACTTCTTTTGAGCATAAAAAATAAACTAAAAAGCATATTGAATAAAGTAATTAAAAACATTACGTTTTTAATGAATATTTAATAAAAGTATTACTAACACAAATTAAATTAAAGTTTAGTTTCAAAATGTCTCGCTATCTTACATTTTGATATTCAAAAAACTGACAACGTTTACACAATATTTTAAATAATCTCATTTCTGGTTTGTGGTTTATTTGAATACATTTAACTTTTTACATGGTGACCTCGGAACTGCTTAGCTTCTAGCTGCACTAAACGATTTGCAATAGTGTTAGTACAATTACTTGTTTCTGTCAAATAAACTTTTGGATTAAGAATAAACAATGCCATCATAGCAATATGTCAATACATTTACATGGTTTACTAGAATATTTAGTATTGAATCTATTTCTCTGGCAAAGCTTTTTATTATACATTAAAAAAATACATATAAAAGTACAGGTCTTAAACTATTTCTTAATTATTTTTATTCTGAGCCGCACATGCGCGTTACTTTTTTAACAGAGGTATTTTGCTGCCGTTCTAGCTCCGCTCCTTGTAGATACTTATAACAGATAAATTTCATCCATGCTTTTGAATCTACAACAAAAAATAGATGGCACACATTAAAAAAAAAAGTTAAAAAATCGCATATTTTACATTTCAAAAATTGATTTAATCATTTTTTTTTTAACTAGAATAACCCCTAAGCTATGCATTGAGTTATGCATTGAGTTATGGGACATTCTTTAATTAAAGGTTTTAATTTATTTATCAGTTTATGTTTAATATTAAATAAATATCATACTTTAATGTGTTCTTTTATATTGTTGTTTTTTTTTTAATTTAAAACTGTGTTTGACTGATAGGCTAACATCAGTTTTTTATTTATTACACAAGTGTTGAATATTGCAATTTTTTAAATTCTAATGTATATTAATTGGTACAGATTCTGTAAAGAACAAAGATAATTAAGATTATAACGAGCCCAAATGTTAAACCCACCTGCACGCGGTACATCCTGCTCTAGCGACCAAATCACAACAATATAACGGTCCCAACCGGAATTAAATGTAATTTTTAGACTCCCAATTAATCAATAAATGAGATATAATTGGCATTTCCAAATAAAGATAAAAAAAGAAGGTTGCATGAAACTAAAATTTAAAAACAGAAAATACAACAAAAGCCTAGATGAAGTGGAGTTCTTGTTGCTAAAACATAAAGAAATATTTTGGAAATACGTTAAAGTTTTTTAAAAAGTAATTGCAATAACAAATAGATCTAGGATTGCACCAACAACCTCGCACAAAGTTTAAAAAATAAAAGAATTCTACAAAACAATTACAGAAACTCTAACAAGATACAAGACAAAGTAATCATTTATTATTAAAGATTTTAATGCAAAACTAAAAAAAAAGCTAGAAGACACAAAGAACTACATCGAAAACTTTAGTCATAGAACAAGAATCAGCAAAAATGAAGTATTGAAAGATATGGACTTGGATATCACCCAATGGTAAAACAAAGAACAAAATAAACTATACACTGACCAAATAAAAAAAACATAGTAAAAGACGTAACAGTAATAAACTTAATATTTGTGGGTAGCAACCACAGAATGGTAAGACCAAAGCTAAAAATTCTATTAAAATTGAAAAAAAAAATACCACAATAAATCCTAAACAGTAGATACAAATTTCCTGAAGAAATATAGTAAACAATACTAAAAGAAACTAAAAAAACGAAGATTTAAAATAAAAACCATTTATGTCTATTAAAGATAATTTAAATTATTTTTTTGTCTTCAAAGCTGCTTCCCATGTTTCTGCGGCATACAATAGTTTACTTCTAGCCGCAGTTGCTATTAGCCTTCTTGCCCCTTCTCCTGGTCCTTTCTTGTTCGGCATAAGCCTACTAAGCATTACTTTTATTTGTTGTTCCTTTTACCGCTGTTAATTTGTCCTAGTCATTGTCTCAAATGTGGTACTAGTTTGAGTGGGCTGGTTTTGACCTTGCGGAATTCACGCTGCGGCAACACATGCTGTCCCTGGCCCATCTCTCTCTATACCCTATTTTTCTGCCCTACTTTCTACACTTGCATTCTCCTCTCATTTCTCCCATTCTTATGTTATTCTGCCTAGATATTTGCATTGTCCTTAGGTATCTTCTTAGTTTTTCTATATCTGTATTAACTTCTTTCTTGTTGTATCCTCATTCTTTCAAATTTATTTTGTGCAGCTCCATTAAATGCATCCCTTTTGGTAGTTCTACATTTGCCACTTTAACTTCTAGTAAGATTCTTGAATCATCATTTAGGATTAGTTCTTCGTGTCCCCTGGTTGACAGATAAACTCTGATAATTTTGAAAATTGCAGTTTCTGTCAAATTTGGAAATTGTTTAGTCAATTCCGTCAATTTATTTTCCTTGAGCAGTTCTCTATTTCCTCCTTATTTCTGCAATTTCTGTTGGTACTAGGGTTTCAGTATATGTTCTTCTCTTGTCTTTCTGTTTATCTTCTATTGCTTGGCAGACATAGTTGTTTTGACCTTCTTTGTTTCTTTTCTCTTTATTACTTTTTTCCATATTCTTTTGCTTCTAATTAGCTTTTAGCTCCTCCTTTCTTTGTCTTCTGTGGCTTTTAATTTAAGTGTTTTTTCCATTTTGGTTTACCTAAATCTCAAAGCTTTAAACTCTTCTATCTTTTTTTTCAGTACTGTCGTTGCATAGTTTCTTAGTGCTCTCCATTTGTTTTTGTCACTCAGGCATATTTTAAAAATTGTAGATTTGTCTACTTTGTTTTCTAATATCTTTTCTAGCGTTTCTTTATCTTCCTCCTCTGCACTCTACTAGCGTATGTTCTGCGTCGTCATGCGTGTCTTCTAGACAAAATATACATTTCTCCTTTTTTTCCATCTTATTTATTTTTTGTAAGTACTTTCTAATTGCTTCATGTCTGGTAAGTAGTTGTGTTGTATAGTAACACGTCTCCGGTTTTTTTTTCTACCCCTTATTTTATTTCTGGTATAAGTTCCCTTGTTCATTCTCCCTTTTCTCCTTCTATCCACTGTCTTTGCCATCTTCCCATCATATTCTCCTTGCTTACTAGTTCTTTCATTTAACATTTTCTTTATACCTAATCTTTTTTCCACCATCAAATTTAAAAACCATATATGTCTATTAAAGATAATTTAAATTATTTTTTTGTCTTCAAAGCTCCTTCCCATGTTTTTGCGGCATACAATAGTTTACTTCTAGCCGCAGTTGCTATTAGCCTTCTTGCTCCTTCTCCTGGTCCTCCCTTGTTCGACATAAGCCTACTAAGCATTACTATCATTTTTTTTTTCCTTTTACCGCTTCCTTAACCTCTTCATAGCATCCTTTTGCTGTGTGGCTTGGTGTGCCTGACACCACGATTGCCTACCATTGCTTTACCCAAAAAAAAAAAAACGGTGTAATTAAATATACGTATACATATTAACAAGTTAACCAATAAATTTGATAGATACCGACAACATAAAAAACGGGATTTAGAAAAAAGTTTAGTATGACTGATAACTTAAATATTTAAAAGAAATTCTTGTGAAAAAAACCAACCAGTTTAATTTCCCTCTGTATCTAGCAATTATAAAGGGTATTCCAATAAGAAGTTTCATTTTGAATAGCAGGCTATTTGGGCAGCTGTCAATTTTGAAGCTATTATCTTTGACATTTGACTAGTAAAAACTACGCCATTATTAAAAAATAAACAATACACGCTTCAACAACGCATTGAAATTATTAAAATTTACTACAAAAATAGTGAACCATTTTTAGTCACAGTTTGCAAAATTAATGCACTTTTTTGTCGTCGTAAAGCAATAGTAAACCTGATAAAAAAAATTTGGAACAAGTATGTGATGTAAAAAATCAAAACCGTGTGCATCGCTCAAGATCACATGAGAATATTGCTGATGTAGCTTATAGTGTTAAATAAAAGCCAGGTTTTTGCATCCTAAAAGTGTCACTGGTTGGTGCGGTTTTTGTGCTGGCGGTGTGATTGGAACCTACTTTTTTGAAAATGTGGCTGGTGCAACTGTTACGATGAATGGAAAGCGCTACCGAGCTATGATTAATAATTTTAAATATTTACTTTCAATGGATCCCAAGCCACTGCAGCATAAGAGGAAACGAATTAGCGGATAACGCAGCCAACTACGTAGAAAAACCAATTAATAAAACAACAATAGCCTACAATGACATAAAAACATATGTTAAACAAATTATAAAAACCAAATAGACAGACGAATATAGACAAAATACAGAGATTAGACAAACATACAAACAATTACAACAATTGCCGCAAACAATACCTTGGTTTAATAACACAATTTTATCAACGAAAGAAACTACAAAAATTATACGATATAGAACAGGACATGGACTTACAGCTGACAAAAAATTAAATTTAAGCAAATTGATTCTTCTCTTTGCATAACTTGTGACGTAATAGAAACAACTCACCATATTTAAGAAAAAATTACACGAAACAATCTGGAAAGAACTACCCTACTCACGGACACAAGACAAACAACAGTAGCCCAGACAATGACAAATATTGAGACTCACCTAAAACACTTAAGAACATACATAGCTTCACTAGCAGACATTTAACAGTCTAATAAAGACGGACAATTTTTTAAGCCTCAAGTTTTCTATATAGAACTTTGGCCAACTATAAAATATGTTATATAGTATATAATATGTATATATGTAGTAAATAAGAATTAAAAAAATAATAATAATAATAATATTAATGGTTAAGTTGCCAATTAAAAAATAGAAACATTTTATTTAAGTGTATTTAATTATTCAAATATTATTTTTATGTATTTTTTTTTATTATTAGGATATTACAGTGTATCACTGCTTTCTTTCTCAAGGCCAGGTTTTCCACTTCTGTCGATCTTCCTTGTCTCCATCTCGTAGGTCTTTTGTTTCCATCGCTTCATCTATTTTATTTCGCCATGATCTCCTTCGGTTACTATTCCTATCCATTTGCTAAGAGAGCATTAATCTATTTTCTTCTATGTATTTTATTATGTCGGATTCACGCCCATCCTATGCCGGATCTTTTTGTTCCTTATTTTGTCCATCCTTGTTACTTCACTGCATCTTCTCCAGTATTCCATTTCCACTGCACGTATTTTGTCTCTGATCTTTTTGTTTGTCAACCAGATTTTTACTCAATGCTCCTAATCAGTGTGTTGTATATTTTATGTTTTGTCTCTTTATGTATGTTCCTATTCCATATAATGTAACTTTTTTATTTTTATAACAGTTGAAATAAAGTTTTAAAATAATTTATCTTTGTTTATTATGTACTTTGTATATACATATTTTAATTGTTTATAATTACCACAAAACCAAAATTTATGTTACGCCTATGGTGATGATCTAGAACAGTCTAGAGATATATATTTTTTTAATATTCATAATTTAGTTGCCTACATCGTAAGCCTGACATTCTCGCTCACCCTGTATAATAGATTATGTAGCGTATGAGCTACACATAAAAACCATAATAACTAGATTGCAATACACAATCCAAAGAATAAGCAGTGCTGATTGATGCCTCGTGTAGCGGTCCCGTAGAGACCCTAATTATAAAATAACAAGACTCGTAAGAGATTCAGATCAAATAGATTTTTTAATTTATTATAAATGAAAACTTGCAAAATCAGTAATTTTTATAAATTCTCATATATTTTAAATTTACTCCATTAATCAATACAATAGGTTGTTTCTATATTGTGTATTGATTTTAATCTTAATTTTATTATATAAGTTATATTAAATCGTAAATTTTATATTTATTTTAAACTTCAAAATTAAATAAAAATGTTTTGTTATATTATTTCACATTTATAAAATTATAACGCAACCATAGCCAAAAACATATTTTTTAACCTGCATGTATTCAGAAAGAATTTAATGGCTCATCAAACTTTTAATTTTGTTGTTAACATTGCAATTATTTGACAAATAGGATTAACATTTGGCCAATACAAATTTTGTTTTTAATATGGCAGTAATAAACTACGTAAAACATAGTTTTGTAATATTATTGTATAATTTGTTTGATTTCTTTTTTGTGTGGAATTATGTGTTGATATCAAAAGAATGTATACTACATTTAATGTAATTGCATTTTGCTAGTTTTTAGAAAAATAAATTATTAGTATTTTTATTATTGTCGTGAGTTATTGCAACCAACAATTTAATTTACATGCTGTATGTTCTTTTTATGATCGTCTATCATGTTTTTAGCAATTAGTTATATAAACGCCGACGTAAATATTTTTAATAGGTCAAAAATAAAATGAAAAATACCGAATAAATGAAATATTAAATTATGTATTTACACTTAACACAATGATTAGAAATGTTTTTTACATTTGAACATTTAATGCATTCGTAGCGCATAATAGTAGGAATTGAATATAGAAGTTGTTAAATATATGAATCAACGGTAAAAGATTGCAAATCACTCCACTAAAGACTTAAAGAGAGACAGGAATAAGAATTCGTCAACTGGCTCGATTTTAATAGCGGGTCGGTCGCTTAAAGTAATAGGAATTCTGATGTTATTTCAATAGAATAGTTCAAATTGGTCCAGGACCTAAACTATGAAAGTAATATGAAATGTGATTTATAAAATATAGACTAGTTATAATGTTCAAAAATATACATGGCACTTTTCTGGTAAGTGATTAATATTATTATACAAGTTTACGTCCCAATTAAGGTTATGTTGTGTTGTGTTGTGCTAGAGAAAGTTCACAGTAGAGTAGATAGATAAATGTGGTGTAAGATACTTTACATTTGGTTCATTATTTTGTGTATGGGTTATATTCGGTTGCGACTCGAGAATATGAAATAAATATCTTTTAGCAAATGTTTCTTTATAGTTTATATCAATAAACATATTAGTCAGGTAAACTCTAATAATGTCAGTGTGTTTAGTTAAGATACATTAAAAACCATGTAATAACATTTTTTTTAACTATAATAACGTCTTAATGGTCTTAATTAATTCAATCAATACCATTTTTTATCAACATTTCAGATAATATGTAAATTATTTACAAATGATTAAAATTTCAACAAAAAATTATTATATTTCTGATCAATTTAGAATATGAATATAAAAGGAATTTATATTGTTTTTTTAGATGCATGGCATTACAATTTTATTGCTCAAATCAGTTTATTAGTTTCTCATTTAAATTAAAATATGCCTCAATTTTTTCAGCGTAGCGATCTCGAATGCGGTAGAGTAAATCAGCTCGGAGAAGTAGGTTTGTCAATTCGTGCTATTGCTGAATTGGCTGCCAACATCTCAATGTTGGCAATGATGGCGTAGATAATTTTATATTGATGACATAATAAATTTTTGAATATTTTTTTTTAATTTATTTTTTTTAAGTTACTATATAATACTCCTAAATAATTACATAAAATTATATTTTTCTTTTAGATACATGCATTTGGCCTTTAGTTTGAAGAAGTTTTCTTATTATTATTAAAGATTTTGTAGAATCAGTCATCAATTCGTAGCAAGTAGACATGTTTATGTTTATACAATTATTACTTTTTAAATTATTTAATAGTAAAATATATAGCAACACATTGATTATAGAACAAGCCATATCTATTTACAAAAGTAAGAACATACAGTGGCGTACTTAGGATTTGGTTTAGTAAAATTGCGGGCTTTATTGCATAAGATTTAAGGGCCCAGTAACTTCTTGCAACTTCTTCCAAAACTGTTTTAAAATGCACTGTGAGATTACTGGTATTAAAATATGTGAGATGAACTAAATTGCTTGATTTAATACTTAAATCTAAAATTGAAATTTTTATATTTATGTAAATGTTTTATTCAAATATAAAATTATATAAAAATAGCAAGACTCCAGTTTAGTGTTATTATTATTTATAATAATAAACTGCCAACCATTTCCATAAACAAACCCACTACATTTTGAGAACGCACAGTCGTCAGTTTTTTTTTACATAACAAGGCTTTTTATTATGTCTGGTTAAAAAACTGTACAAACTCTTATTACTACCTGGTTAATTTTACTTAATTTGCACAAAAAAATATTTAATTTAGAATAGACAACTACATATAACTCTTTTGCTTGTCTTTTATCACAAGCAAGGTGTTCCTCAAGGATTTTTATTGTCACTAAGTGGGTCAACACATTAATCGTATTTATATTGAACTGAAACTTTGTTAGCGGCTTGAGAGTAAAATTATTACATAATTTTTTTTAATTACTAAATAATTTTACTTTCACGACGTTAGCAAAGTTTCAGTTCTATATAAATGCGAGGCTCGAGTAGTGTGCGAGGATCCGAGCTTAGAACAAATTTTAGTGTTCTATGCTCGGAGCGCTGTTCGATGGTCGGAACGCTGTTTGATGATCGGAGCGCTGTTCGCCGTTGTGTCCACACCCTTAGGGAAAAAAAGAGGAACGACGATATCTAAAGAAGTTCCGGAGTAAAAGATTCGGTCACGAGAAATCAAGGATGTTATACTATATACTGGATTGGCAACCAAGCCCCTTAAAGTGAGGAAAAATATCAAAATATGCAACCCGCCGTTGTGCCGCTTTAGCATCTCTTTTTATCTCACAGTCGTATACGAGGCAAGAGAGGCAGAATTTTAGAAAAATTTATTTAAAAGAATAATTACAAACTGTATTTTACTATTTTATATATCAAATTAAACTACCAAGTATTACTAATCTTTCTCATAAAAAAAAGTAACATAATTTCAATTATTAATGACTTTAATAAGATTTATAAAAAAATAAAATAAACTTTCTTATTACAGACACTCAATATATTTAAGAATAATAATAAAAAAGTAAAACTAACTTGTGCATTTGTTTAAAATATAAAATATATTGACAAATATACATAACATAGTACTCACATAATAATTTGTTAACCAAACCGTGAATAATGCGTGCTTTAAAAGGTCTGTTTCAACATACGATTTGGACAGTTTGCAAACGTTCAAACTATGCACACAAACAAATTACTGTGTATAAAAGATTGCCTAAGGTTGACAAATATTTGTTTGTGTGTACAGTTTGAACGGTTTGCAACCGTCCAAATCGTATGTTGGAACAGACCTAATGTTACGCATTCGTATGTCAGTTTTTACTTGTATCTGATACATCTTACAAATGAAATTTATTTATTAACTCTTAAGTTACTTAATAGAAACAGTAATAGATTTCTAACACGGTTAAAAAATTAGAGTTAGTAATTTAAAAAAAAAAGTACTAATTTTATTATATTTTATTACAAATAATTTTAAAAAAGTGCATAAACTCGAAAGTAAAATATTAATAATAAGCTACATTGAGTCTAAATATATTAAACATAAAGATCTTTTTTATAAAATTATTACAACTACAATGATATAAATATTAATAGAATGATCAAAAACAACAATTAATCGTAATACAAAATGTTTGTTGTGAACTTTTGCATATATTTTATATATAAGTTATTTAAGGGGAAGGTAATAATTATTCTAAATAAAATTAAAACACAAAACTAGCATATAAAAGTATAATTATTACCCAACAATTTTGTTTACTTGTATTTAATATAATTTTTATATTAAACTGCATAACATATTTTAATTGCAAATGCTTACTAATGAACTTAAATTCCATTTCATATTTGTTTCAAAGATTTACATCCAAATGCAACCCAGTATTTAACCATTATTTCGCTTGTTAATATTGCTCATTTAAACCGTATATGGCGTAGTGACTAGTGCGACAGAGTAAACATACAAATTTATACGGCACAACGGCAAGTTGCCTACCCACGGATTTGGACACACTATTTCCCTATGTTAATATACGGTGGTTGCCAATCCAGTATATAGTATAACATCCTTGCGAGAAATGGACCCAAAGACTTTTACAATGGCGACAAAGAAGAACCACCCATGACAGAGGAAGATCACAGAAAAGGTGGATTGACGACATAAAGGAGACCGCAGGAGATGGTACCAAGTCGCATGAAGGAGGCCTACGTCCAGCAGTAAATAAACTCAGGCTAAAGGAGAAGAAGAAGAAGACTATAAAATCATTTTGTTCTTGTGTAAACACTATTGATAATAATTAACCGTATGTGTTTATACATTTGCTAATTTTTATAATGAATATTATATCCAATTACAAATACAAAATTTTATTTATTTATTCATATATTATAAGTATAATTAATCAAATTGTTTTTTGTTTTAAATAAAGTCTTAACATAATTTATCATTGTATATTTTATTTTTATTTTAATTGTTTATAATTACATTAATTACCACATCAAAAATTATAAATTAATTATTTAATTTCAAACTATTATAAACTACCAATTTACGTAATTAAATAATTATTTGTGATTAATATAACATGAAGATAATTAGACCAGCCATGTGCACCAAATTAAGATTACATACTAATAATTGAATGAAAGCTTGAAGTTTATAGAATATAGAATAGATAGCTTTTTAATTATTTGGTAGTTTTGTATGGCAGAATAAATGAAAAACAATATAAAAATACAATTTTAACAACCACAATTGCTGAAACTATCACATTGAAAACGAGATTTAAGCACACTTAAATTTATTTTATTTGTCTGTAGTTGGTTACAAAACTCTCTTTTAAAGGTTTTAAAGGTTCTACTAAATATTGTTTAGAGATTTGCAACATGACGTTGATGTTGAAAAGTATTCTAGGTAGTTAGTTAATTTTTGATTCAAATTCAAAGCTTGTATTTTATTAAAATTTAGAAGAAATAAAAGTGTAGTTTTAGATGCTTTTTATACTTGAAAAGCTTTAACTTTCTTGATATTTTGTAAGCAACAATAACGTGTTTATTATAAAGAAAATTATGCACGATTATTACTCTATAAAGACAAATTGAGAAATATTTAAATAAGTTTGTTGTTTAATGTTTAATACAGCCGATGACTTGAATTTTCACTTTTAAACAGTAAAAAAATAAGTTTATTTAAGATTAAAATTTACCATGCTCAGAATACACCAGTTAGATATCGTTTCTTGATCTGTTAAATAGATGCTGCAGATTCTAACTAGAAATATCAAGATGCTTTGTCATATTTGCTGATGTGGAAAAAATTAAGTATGAAACATTGTTTAGAATACGATTAAACTGGGGAACAAAACCTAGTCTATTCTAAAAACTAATATTAAATTAACAACCTAACATATTAACCTAATTTATGTCTTAAAAATTAATGTAATATTTGTGGTTTAAAAAAACAATAATGGATAAAAGTTAATAATTATTTTAAAGAAAACACAATGAATTGTTCTATAAAATGAAATTTGCAGTTAATTTAAGGAAAATTATTATGAATTATGCTACAAAATAAAGATAGTAATAATTTTAGTTATTATCATACAGCAAAAATTCATTTGTTTTTTTGTAAAAGTGTTGAGAGTGTTTTACATCAAAGTCAAAAATATAGATGCAGGTTTTCACATGACAAGAATATTTATTGGAGGCTTTGTTTTTTTTTTTTGAAAAAAAAACAAATTTTGATTAAAAGTAAAATTTTAGGTGACTCCGGCTCTGGTAATAGTATTAAGTCGATTTTGTTGTCAAAACATACACAATACATAGTTCAAATTTTATTAAAATGAAATTTAAAAAAAATCCATCAAATAACAATTGAAAAACTTTTACTTATACTATTGGTTGTAGATTGGGTAAGTAGTTTATAAAACAACTGCAAAAGAACGTTTTGCGTTAAAAAAAGCCGGTGCAAAAATTTGTCAGTCTCTTTGATGAAGAAATAGGACCACCTACTACAAACGCTGTGACGCACAGCATCAAACTGGTAGACCATACAGATCCGACGGTATGCGTACAACGCCTAAAAGAAAGTCCTAATTTATGAGCAAGTAGGCAAAATGCTGACGTCATCGAGCCTTTCAGTAGTAACTACTGCACCCCAGTAGTCATTATTAAGACGGCAAGCCACGCTTTTCGTTGCCGCTACCTAAAGATTAAAAGACCCTAAAAGATTTTGGAGAGGCGGCCGTTTTCTCCAAGTTGGACCGGTACACAGGGTACTGGCAGATTCCAGTGCATCCGACTAGCCAACACCTGACCGCCTTTGCCACAACAATGTTGATTACTCAATTACCCCAACCACATGAAGCATTTAAAGCGAGTGATAAAGCGGTTACAGGAATATTTAATACGATCAAGAAAAATACGACTTTAGCTAGCCGAAAATTAACTACTTGGGACACAAGGTCACTGCTCAAGGGAACAAGCTGTTAGAACACCATTGTTGGCTCATCCACGACCACCTCCGACCAAGACAAGACAACAAACCTCAGCTCCCCTCAAGGACTTGCGTCTATTCTCAAACAAGCTCCTTGACCTTAGACAACCCACAACTTGGTTGTGGTTTGTTCTACAAACCGACGCGTGCAAGGTCAAAAGGGAGCAGTACTGTACCAGTAGAAAGAGGACTGAGAGCAAATTATCAGTTACGCTAGCTTACGGTTCTCCCCCACCGAACAACGGTATCACATTAACGGCTAGGAATGTTACGCCATTAAGATGTATCTTTTGCCGAAAACTGACAATGGTGTGGCTATCCAGCACTCAAGGCACCAAGTTCAAGTTTATTTAGTAGTCTTTGCTCCTTGCCAAATTCACATTTGACATTGAGTAACGGAGAGGTATGCAGCAAAGCCAACGATCTAGATAGACTGGTACCTCGCAAAGTTATGGCTCAACTTGACAGGACTCTACCATCAATTATTGTGGTAAAACCAAGGCAGCCGACGAGTTATTGCACAACGACCTTTGGGGATTGAAATTCTGGCCGCCGCCGTAAAGCAAAGTCAACGTTAGTGTCCGAACATTCGGAGTAGAAGTATAGAATACCGACCGCGACGATGCGCAATCTGCGTTACCGGGTGGACCGCAGTAGTGAGAACAAATAAAACCATAGTGTAACCACAAACTTTAGTGTAACCGGCAAACCGCACAACCATAGTGCTTAACTTTAGTTCGGGAATGTCAAAACTTACACGCCTTCCCCGTGAGTTAGACAAACCCAAACTAAACCTTGACAAAACCCTGCCGCGATTCCACTCTCCAGCCAGTCCTCTCCGATTCTCAGAGAAGCAACATCGTTTCCAAACAACCATAGAAAGCGACACGGACAATTATCCAAGAGGATTATCCGCCCTTGTAGTTAATTAATATACTCACAATTGACATTGGAACTCAGAAAGATTATATCCTTGGACGTACTGTCCAGGGCCTCAAACAAACTATTTTCTGGGGCGATATACCGACCCCAACACCCAGATTATCATCTCCAGGCGATTACCGCAGGGCTAGACGGCAAGTTACAAACAAGACCAAAATTAAATTAAAGATAATACTTAAATGACATTCTGCTCTCATAATAACAGTACGTCAAGACCAATGGGATAGCGTACAAAGGGTTAACTGTCAAAATGTGTAAGACCCCGATACCACTCAAAAGCTTAACCACTCTGCTATAACAGAAATCTTGACAAGGCATTACTAACTTAGGTAACTCACGCATAAGTAAACTTTGTCTTATCCTCCACTCAAAATCTAGAATAATTCTCAACGCGATGGCAAAATATTTATAAATATTGACTAATAATTTCAATAAAAAAATTAAGTATCTAATCTACATAGTAGTTTAAATACTTTTAGTGTATGATACTACAATAAGAATGTTAGTACTTAACAAAAACTGGTAAATTATGTATCGTCGTCTTTTAAAGCAAAATTTTTACGAAAAGTTTAGTAGTTAAACGCATTTAAAAGAAGAATGTTTTGTCTTAAAATGTTATATTTGCTGTTATCAATGTTTGTTGTTATATTTATTAAAACAATAAAACTATTTGCAACACATTTATTTATTCCATTCAATATATTGTACATTTAACTATACTAATTATTTAAGACATTGAGATTATTGCATCTCACAGCAGTTAGGATACCGCAAACTTATCATAAAATAAAATCAATACATTCTACAAATTAATGTATTAGTTATATACAAAAACCAATGTGATTAGATATATAAAGACATAGAGACTAAGAGATTTTAAGATTAATTCTAACTACTACATCCATTTTATTTTGTCTTAGTTGATATATCATGTCCACATTTAGCACACTTTTGTACGGCTTCCTTATTTTTAATGATTATTGGTATTTGATGGTCCATAGATTTAGATCTTTGATGTTTTACTTGGCTACTAGGAACCAACAACTGATCCATCTTTAAAGATTCTTCATCTACAAATCGAAGATTCACAAACTATTACTACTTTATTATATTTTATGTTATTGCTAAGTATTAATCAAATTAACCACATTAAATTTAACCTGAATTTTCCCCTTCATTGGTATCTTCCATCAATGGTTTGCTTTTTAAATTTTCTGGTTCGGAGTTAGGACGTTTAGTTGAGTTTTGTTCAATTCCTTGAAACAAATCTAAATGAGAATCCAAGGAGAATTGTTTGCCAGACATTAATATTCCTTTGATTCTTCTTCTCATATCTTAACAAATACGTTAAATAATATTTAATTCAAAACTATTACATTGAATACTTACAAGGACTGCTAGGCGCTCCTAATCTGAATTTGGCAAACGTTTTGGAATATTCTTCCAAAACATCACCTTGATCATATATAGCAGCAAAGCTTCCATTAACAATTTTTGGAGACATTGGTGAATTAGCTAAAAGTAAACTTGTTCCAAAGTTTTCATTCTTTTCCTTAGTTTCTGTAAATATATTTCACAATTTATAAATATATTAACCCTATAAAACACAAAATCTAAAAAAAAATTACTGTAAAAGAAAAATAATAAATAAAATAAACAATAATCAAATAATATTTTATTATAAACTACATAATTACAATCTTATTTCCATGTTACCTTTAAGTGGAACTTTGACACGTGCCGGCATTATAGCTTCAATATCCATTTCATTTAATATTTCAGTAGCAACTAGTTTGATTTCTTTCCAATCTTTAAGTATATCCTCGTTGGTTGTATATTGAGAGGTAACAGTGAATCTAATAACGTATATATTTTTTAATGCAGCCGGAACACAGTGTATATTTCCGCGCGAGTTTATACGTTTAAGCAATTTTTCAGTTAATTCGTTTTCTCCTTTCAATCTTAAAACTACTAAACCAAGGTGTCTGGTAGCAGGTATTTCAAATCGAGGATCGGCAAGAACTAACGCTTCAAATTTTTGGGCATATCTCACACCCTACAAATTATAATTCATTATTAAACAATAATTGTACAATCATTTTTAGTACCTCTCTAATATGTTTTTGTAGACCAGTAATGCCATAGTTTCTTATTACAAACCATAATTTTAGTGCACGGAATCTTCTGCTAAGTGGTATTTGCCAATGCTAGAAAATGAACTTATAAATCAGTTGTTAATATTGTTATTTTGATAATCATTACCATGTAATCTATTGCTAAGCCTGAATTTTCATGTTTCAAATAGAGTGGCTCTACATTAAATGTTTTGTGTAGGGCATTGCTGTTTTTTACCCTAGAATTAATAAATAAAATTAGGACATAATAAAAACACTAGAGTGAAAAAAACAAAATGACAATATACCTGAACCATAAATAATTAATTTTGTTAGTTGTTTATTACTTCAAGAAATTCTTTTTTATTATATTTGATTTTATTGCAAAACTTGTTTGATTTGTATTATAATCAATTTTAAAAACTAAAAATATTTGTACACATACGTATCCATAAAAGCTGCTGCTGTGTTTATTGTGGAATCCTATTAAAACCAACTCTAGATTGGATCAAGAAGTTTTTGAAAAAACAAAGTATGCTATTTACAGTCCCATTTATTTCTGATGAAGACATAGTGAACAATTCACATTGAATCTGCTTTAACGTAATTTTTACAACCAAGCTATAGCCAGGGGTTAAATAAAAGATTGCCTTAGCATTTAAGTGAATTCGGATTACTGATTATACAATTCTATACCTGCACCAACTCTACCCGCACGAAACACCTTGGGTACATCAGGGACGATGAAGGGAAAAGGACTTTTAGAAACACTCTTAAGGGCATTGCACTAGCAATAATCCCAAAAAAGTTCCCCGATTGTTACCTCAACTCTAAGGAAGCGGAAACAGAAAAGTCAACTAATCTGTGTAGGATTTACAAAATAGAAAAAAAGCAAGCATTCAAGAATGCTCTTTTAAGAGGAGTTTCTCAAAATCACATACATGGACGAGCCAACCAAACAATAACTCCTCAGCACATTGGCCAAAGAAATCTATTAGAGAGCAAAGAACTTCAGATCATGGATGACTGAAGAACTTACTTGAGTTAAGAAAGGTGATGACATGGGTTCCGGAATCATAGTTAGAACCAGCAACTCTTCTAAAAAGGTTATTGGTGTAAAACAGCATACACACCGAGATCTGACGAGTGGTCAATTCTAAACAAGAACTCAAGGAAACCCAACACATTCTGCTTATGAATAACGGCGCTTTTGAAAAGCATAGAAAACTGGAAGAGACAAAGACCGTCAAGAAGGCCGTGGATCAAAACCCACCGTCGGTCGCTAAGGAACAATAACAAAACCTACTGACATCTAAGGTGGTGATAGTAGGGAAGGGAACCAAAGAAATGATAATTCTCGGATCTGGATTACTGCAGCCGACGAACAGCGGAGAAGTCGCACTGCTGATCTTTGGAATTGACGCCAACAACCACCACGTAGCCTGGAAAGCAAGGACATAAACCTAAGAGTTAAGAAACTTTTAGAATTTATAGTAGAATCTAAGCTTAATATCATAAACAAAGTTAACGCGTCAATGTTTTACAATGCGTTGCGTAGCATGGTTCTTGACCTAACATTACCAAATTATAAAGCGAGTGAAGTGATTAACAAGTGGTACATGTCGGACGAGCCTTCGTTGTCTGATCATGCATACATCCAATTTAATATCAAATCTGAAGAAATGCTTCTTTTGGAATACAGGAATCAAAGAAAAAGGAACTGGGATCTATACAAACAAAATATTAGTTAGCCAAATTGGTGTTTGTTCAAAGACAGCAAAGACGTCACAAGCAAGGGCTGTACAACCACACCTCTAACAAGATTACTTGGTTCAACACAGGGCTTGACAGGGCAAGAGCGGATATTAGAAAGCTGTTCAACAATGCCAAAATGAACGGTAACTGGGCCACATATTAAAGCAGAAAAATATTTTTGAGGATATACATAAACCGTGAACAAAAACGAATATAATATACAAAGTCGGTCGAGGGCGCTCTGCAAGAATTGCTGCAGACACATTTTTTGGGCTTTTAGCTGACAGAAGCTCTTGGGCAAGGGGAATTGTAATTGCAAATCAAAATGGCCATCGAAAGGGATTGCGAAAAAGCAAACCGATGGAATTTATCCCATCATGCTGCAGAAAGTGATTGCAGTGCTGAAATAGTCTCTATGCAAGATCCTCAAAGCGAGCTTAGCACACTCACAACTACCGAGCAGTTGGAAAACGGTTAAGGTAGTATTTATACCAAAGCCCACGTATGATTTGGCTAAATCCTACAGACCAATCAGCTTGACATCCGTTATGCAAAAACTTTTAGAAAAAATAGTTGACAAGTACATACGGGACTGGGTGTTAAACGTTCGACCACTGCACCAGCATCAGTATGCCAATCAAACGGGCAAATCCTGCAAATAGCTATACATCAGCTAATCAGAAATTGCAAAAATACTATCCAATTCAAATAAATAGCTTTGGGCGCTTTTCTGGATATTAAGGGGGCATTCGAAAACACTACCTTCAAATTTAAGGAGACAATGGAAAACCGAAGAATAAACCCTTTCGTCCAACAATGAGTCAACTCTATACTCAAGAAAAAAAAAACTGTAGGAGCCAAAGTTGTCGATGGGTGTCCATAGGGAGGCGTACATTCTCTCCTACTGTAGTGTTTAGTTATCTGCCATGGAATGGTGTGCCAAGGACATGATCGAGAAGGGACAAAAATCTGACAGACTACCACCATGTCAAATGGTTTGCAGGCTCTGCAAATGCCAGTAATAAAATCCAAACTGACTATGACCTGCGTATACATTCTGGAAGCAGTGGTCACTACCTGCAAAGTTTGCTTGGCATTGATACCAAAAAACAAGGGAATAAAAGGAAACTTCATGGCAAATCACTTTGCCAAACACTGAGCAAAGGGGACATTCACTAGACCAGAACCTGCTTTTGGGATCCCATACAAGACCGGAGAAGAAATAATCCGCAGCAGACTCAGAGCAACATAATGCAATCTGTGGAAGAACTGTAAAGGATTGACACATTTAAGAATATTCCTAACAGGACCATCGAATAATATCAAAACAGTGGTAACACAAAAAAACATCAGAGGTGTAACAGGTCTAATAGGACCGCAGTGCAAGGGGCGCCAACCAAACCTTTTTGAGCTACCCAGTGTCTTCTGAAAATTTTTTCTTTCTTATGCAAAAAAAAATATCTCTATGAAGATCACAAGTTTTCCTCTACAGAAAACCCCGTTCTAATTTGGCCCCATTTATGGTGTTTCACTTTGATAGTCAAACTATTATGTTTCAGTTGTTTTCCGTTAGTAAAAATGAATCGCTAAATCACAGCGAGATTCCAGACATATCCATTTGGCATCGTGCACAAAAATTAAATATTTAAGGAGCATTATGCAACGTATTTAAAAAAAAAAACATGCGTCTTTGAGCCTACGAAATCCAATTTATTTCATGAAAAATTAATTCTAAATTTGTCATTGTTTGGTATGGTTTTTTGCCTCAAATGGATGGTATGAATTTCGATATATGGTTTTAACAGAAAATGCAAAACAATGGCTTTATTACACATAACATTGACTTCAGTTTGGGAAACCAGAAGCTGCCATTTTAACTTCTTCTTTTAAGTTAAAGTTTTGTATCACTAAAATCCAGCACTAACCTTGTTAGTATGCCTTGTATGACCACGACATTGCATAATAGCCAAAAGATAAATTCTCTAAAAGGTTATAAAAAATTCTACAATGTTGTATACAGGTTTTAAAGAATATTGTAATCATTATGCTATTAGATATTTTGCGTTGATTTTACAATATTGTCAGATATCTTACAAAATTATTTTTAATGTCTTAAGCAATAATTGCACTTTATCATTATCAACAATTGTACCCAAGAAAAAAAAAACGAAAATGTAGTTTTTTACCTGCCTCTACCAAAACCATCTGTTTCAACCATAAAATGCGGGTCAAGACGACAATTTTTAAGCTGCTCTTAAGCTGGAAAGTTAATATGCATATTTTGCAGTACTTGAGTAGATTTTCAATAATAACTTTACATGTTTCCCTAAAATCTAACAGTAGTGACAGACATATAGACAAATTAAAACTACTCATTCCGATTCACATTTAATAAATTGAGTGCCCTACCCACCCAACTGCTTTTTAGCAAAAGATTGGATCTGTTTTTGTTTTCCTATAACTTAGAGGCACTTGGCTAGGTGAGATGAGCATTCTATTTAAAACTACTGACTGGTAACCAATGATCTGAGTAAACCTCCCGCTCACCCAACTGTTTGTTATCAGGAGGTTGAATCTGTCATCCTGTTCCTATACTTTAAAGACAAATGATATTTGCAGTGAGCAAATAACCGAATTTCTGAATCACAAACACTTACATGGGTGGGCGAGGTACTTCAATTAAAACTACTTACTCACATTCAATAAATTAAGTGTCCCACCTACTCACCCAACTGTTTCTTATCAGGAAATTGATTCTGTCACTCTCATTCTTCTATTTAGACATACATGAGTTACGAGTAATCCAATTTCTAGATCATTAACATTTAGCTGCCAATATTTAATAAACTGAATGGGAACCTAACCTAACCTAACTGTTATCAAGAAGTTGGAAACAAATGACATTTGCAGTGAGTAAATATTCTAAATTCTGGGCGGGGCACTCTAATTGAAAATACTTGATAACATATGATCTGAGTGTAAAAACATAAATACCATGAAGGATTAAGAAAGACGCATGGAAATCGACAAAAAAATTATCTAGGTTCTGCACGACCAATTCAACGCTGTGGGTAATTTGTAGCTAACCATACTCAAACTATTGAGTTAAAACCAGTTTCTATTTCTAAAGTAAAGAGGCACGTCCGCTAGTTAATCTTTCAAATTATTTAATTTTATGAAATAAAACTTTATTTAATCTTGGGGACAAAAAGAAAGGGCCACAAATAATATTAAATATAATAACAATCCTGTTTAAACAGAGATGATGCAGACCAATAATATTAAACGACACAGTATATTGGTTTTAAATGTATATTGCATGTTAAACAGTGATATAAACGTAATGCTAATAAGTAGAACAAATAGTTTATTCAAAAATATTTTCTTCTGTCAAAACTGACTATTCTAAAACCGCGCCTACTAATAAGTCGACGTAACGTTTATTGCTGCAACACCTCCCTTCGGGACAACGGCTGGCTGATCGTTTCAGCCCCATCATCAGGATAAAATAGTGGTGTTTCGGTCCATGAACCACACCAATTTTAAGCATTAGGTTTTGAAGATAAATGGCCTCCTTGGTTGCTTTGGACATGGCCATATATTCAGCTTCGTTTGAACTTAGCGTCAACGCACGTTACTTCTTGGATTGCCATGATATTGGAGAATTTGCCCACAAGAAACAATAACCGATGAACGATTTTCTATCCGTTGAGTCGCTCCCCCAGTCAGCGTCCGCAAAAACTTTTACTTCTCTATTTGCTGGACTATAGCAGAGACTAATGTCGGCGGTACCTTTAGGTATCGCAAAATACGTTTTGCAGCTTGCCAATGTTCCTTTTTGTAACAGTGATTAAACTGCCACAGGTAGCTGACAACATGACAAATATCAGGTCTTGTTGATGTAGATAAGTAAATCAGCGCACCGACCAGTTCACAAAATGGATATTTTGTTTCTTGATCTGATAAAGCGTTCTCGCCTTTTGTTAGCTTCATGTTCAGGTCAAGTGGAGTCAATACGGGTTTGTAGTTCTGTCACAAACCTTTGTTGATTTAGTCGTATTCGGTCGCCTTCCCTAGTGAAATTGATTCCCAATAATTGGCTTTGCTCAAATCCTTGACTACAAATTCTTTTGCAACTTATATAGTAGCTGCGTTGCCGTTTCATCGCTTCTTGACGCCACGAGGATGTCATCTATATAGATAACTATGTAAGCTGCGATATTCTCCCCTTGCTTTAGTAGGTAGATGCATGTGTGGGTTCAGCTCTTATTCGGCGCAAAGTGGTGTTCAACTGTCCACTGTCTGCCGGCTTGTTTTAGGCCGTACAATCCTCTGTCCAGGAGACAGACACAGTTGCCTTTCTTAAGCTTGTATAACATTTCTTCGGCCGCTGTACTTAGGTTAGTTTTCTTTTCTACTATAACTTAGTAGTAGTTTGGCTAAATTTTTAGGAGTTTCCATAAATATTTCTTCATTCAGGTTCCCGTTTAAATATGAGTTTGAAAATTAGGTTTGACAAATTTTTATTTTCTGTTGTGTTGCTAACGCCACAACCGTCCTTATGGAGCCGATTTTAGCGACTGGGGCAAAAGTTATATTAAAGTGCACACCTGGTGTCTGGGAGAAACCTTAAGCAACCAAGCGGGTTTTCTTCTTTTTGACCGTTCCGTCAGCTTTGAATTTTTCACGTAAGATCATTCGGCTTCCAATTATCAGCTTATTTGTTGGTCTGTTTACCAATTTCCAGGTGTTATGGCGGAAAATTGATTTCATCTCGTTTACCATCGGCTCGTTCCATTATGTTGGTTCTGGAGACGACATCGCAATTTTAATTGGGATTGTTTCTTTGTTGTATCCTTGGTCTGCCGGGACCTCTTTTAAATTTGATGGATTCTCAATTTCCACTTCATTTACTTGATGTTCATCAACATGTTCTTGGTTTCTAACGTTATCTTTGATGATGTTTTCTATTAAGTTCTGGTCGTTTTTTGATGCTGACTTGGTTTTCCACGGAATTCTGTCAGTCAATCTTTTCAATTTCTTTTCTTCTACGAGCCAGATTCGAATGCTTTTTTGAATTTCGGGATAACCGAAAAAATTCCAGGTTTTCTACACTTGCTTCTCTTCGGGCTTCTATTTAGGCAATATACTTGGAATCCGAATTCTTTCAATTTGTTTACGTTTAGAATTTTTCCGCACCATAGTTTGAATGGTGTCTTTCCATTTAAACTACTTGATGGACAGCGATTTTTAATGTAGCAAGTTCACCGCCTTTACCCAGAAGGATTAAGGAAGTTTGGATTGCATTAAAAAACACTTGCTGGTTCCAGGAGTGTCCTGTTGGTTCGTTTGGAGATGCCGTTTTGTTCCGGTGTGTAAGAGATTGTCAAACTTTCATCTTTAGGTACTCGTAGAATGACTTGTTCACATCGTTATCTGATTGAAGATATTTCACTCGTTTTTCAGTTTGATTCTCGACACTGTTCACTTATTCTATAAATTTTGAAAGTACGTAGTCCTTTGATTGCAAAAATTTCACTTCCCTAAAACCTGTAGCATCATCGGTGAAGGTTACAAAGTATTTAATTTTCCTTGAGACAAAGTTTACTTTAATAATTAAACAAAACAAATAATCTTTTTTAAAAAGCATTTAAAGAATCATATTTATAGGTACTTCTTTGTTAAGTTTAATAAGTTCAATACATTATTTAAATTTCCACCACCTTTGTATATTAAAATATCTAGTATAAACAGTAAACATTATAATAAGTAACCTCTGCTTATATCACATCTATGTGTAAGAATAAGTAAGACTTGTTAAACAGTAAACTCACATTTAGTTCTAAATTGATTCACACTTGAGCAATAACCGATTATAAAAACCGAAGTATAGCACATGTACCGAAAAAACTAAAATGTATGCAAATTTGCATGAGAGTACAAAAAAAAGTAAATTTTCAATAACGGATCAAGCTAGTCTTGTTAGAACCTCCCTTAACTCATCTAGATCTACAAGTATAAACATAATCAACAAACAAAAATAAACCACAAGTTTTGTTTTGTTTATCTTATAACACAACACAGGACACCATCTGAAGGCAACCTTGAGTTAAATTTTATAATAAATCCGTAACAAATAGAACTACCCATGACATTACTTCTTAGAAGAAATCTTTTAATATTTTTATGGATTCAATAACTTTTATTTGTGCCATAACAAAAAGTTTAAATTATGTTTGTCTTAAAGTACTGATAGGCATATAATAATTATACTAAAAATGTAGCCAAAAATCGGGTGTTCCCACACATTTGCCCAACCCTGTATATGCCATGGCCAATTAAAAAAAATAATGAGTACATTCTTTTTTATAAACCTAATAATCTTTCTTTTAGGGCCGGTATTATAAAGACAAAATAAATCACCGAATAACAAATCTCAAATTAAATATATTCGACAAATAAACGTATTCCGGTATTATAAAACTAAATTAACTATTCGTAAAATAAGGAAGTGCAACGCCGCATTTATATGTTATTTTAATATTGTAGTTATTGATGTGTTGTATTGTAGCCTTTGTTATATTACAATAATCTCCTACAACATTTTGTAAGTCAGTTGCATAACATCGTAGAGCAATCAAACGTTGATTTTCAACAGAAATTGCTCCACATTAAAAATAACCTAAAAAACATGACAAGTGTCAAGTTATTCATTGAATAAATTTTAATCTCTAGATTTTGGATGATTAATTTATTCCATAGATTTAGTTGCCTACTTTTATTATTTGACGTTTATAATACCGAAATCAGCCAAGTAAAATAATTTACTTGGTTAGTAAATAAAATCTACAGATTTTAATGCTTTATAATACCGGCCCTAAAAGTAATAAATTTAAACAACAAAAGTTTGTTTAATGGGTCGTATTCTGCCTTTATTGATATTATTGTTTTAAACTATTGCACTAGGTGTACTTTGGTGCAACTTTATTTAAATACATTGTTGAAATTTTCAATGCATGGCAATGCATGAAAATCAATATTATTTCCAATTTAAACGAAAAAACATCACAAAGTGGCAAGTGCAGAAACTAAAATTATTATAAAATCGATGCTATCTAATAATAATAGTAACTCAATTTTTATTTTCTTAATTTTCTAAATAAACGTAGTAGTTTTGAGATGGTGTTTGTATAAACATTTTACATTTCTCAATGGCAAACCATTTTAAAATCTATAGTATGTTCAAATAAGTACATAGTTTATAATCAAATCAAGGTAAGCAGTTTATTAAACTTACCACATCGCAGTACAATCAAAATTTACCATCAGCCATTTGGATGGATTAAAAGCAATCGAATCCGCCTTTTCAATTCCCTTCAGCCATATTCTATATTCAGGGCATATAAATGCACTTCCTGCATAAGCCGCATCCACATGCAGCCACAGTTCTTCTTTCTGGCAGACATCTCCAACCTCGTCCAAATTATCAAAAGCACATGATGCTGTTGATCCCAATGTATTGCAAACCTTATCAAAAATAAAATAATATGTAATCTATATATTACTATAAATGATATTAAAATTTAAAAAAATGTATATCCTAGTTGTCATTTTGTTATTATTTACATTGTAATAAAATACGGTAAAATTTAATTATTTGAATATGTTTATAAATAATATAATTGATAATTAAAAATATACTCATTTGCATCATTTCACTAGCCGTTTTTAGTATTATTTATGTACAAAATGATAGTATTTATTTAAGTAATTGCTGAATGAAATAGCTACGATAAGATTGTGGGGAAAGAATTGAGTCGGAAAATATTTACGGTGTTTATATAAAGCAGGATTAAATATCACTGTTCCCCACAAATGAGTAATTGGACCAATCTCCTTAAAAACGGTCTAATCCTTTAGTAAAGATTCCCACTGGGCACAATTAATTCTTGCCAATATTGCAGCTGTCAGCAAGATGAACAGCCGCAAAGGACAATATAAATAAATGAATACATTATGAAACGAATAAAGTAGTATAATAAATAATCATATTAATTTTATTGATGTATATGTATTGTTGTGTAATCTATTAAGGCTGTTTTAGTATAAATTGTTGAATAAGAAATAATAGTTTTTGAATCAGGTTTTCTTTTATAGAATACTATTTATTTATAATCTAATCATATTAATTAATTGAGAATGATATTAAAATGTTAATAATTAAGTGATAACAAAATATGTTGTTATAACAATAACAAATGCGCAATATTTTAAATTAGATTAATTGGAATGCAATGTGAATACTACTGTAAAAGTCTTTAATAGTTTTCTTTTTCAACTTTTTGATTTGTTCTAAAAATTCTTGTAAAAAGTTTAATAACTTCAGACAGTTTTATTCAATTAAATTAAGTGTTGTGCCATAGACTAATCTAAGAATTTTTTAAATAATTCTATTTATAGTTATGTTTCAAATGCAAATCTGACAGCTTACAACCATACAACCGTTGTGTTTGATATAGTGGAACTCAAATTACTAATTTTATGTACGTAAATGTTTGTTATACATAAATATGATTGATAATTACTTATAATTAAAATAATTTTGCCTGAACGGTAATCCCTGTATAATACTTTGCCATATCTAATTATACCATGTATCTTAGAAATTCAGGTATTACAATTTAGAAAAACGTCTAATTGTTGAGGTTTTTGTCTTTCTTTCTTTTACAATATTTTAATTTTATATATGACATCTTTCCCAGTGACATTAAAAACATTACAGATTTAGTCTAAAACGACTGGTACTTTAAAGTTTTACGTTTTAATTTTTTGTACTATAACAACATTACGATTATGACTAAGAACTTTTTAAAATAATCAACTTTATATAAAAAAAATACGTTTTTTCTAATATTTGAAAATAAAAATGATTTTTCAATATTAAATTGATCTGTATAATGAGTTCTATCAAGTGTTATCCAAGGATTCTTTCTTCTTTCTTTGTCAGCCATTGTTTGCCCACTTCTGGACGTAGTCCTCCCTTAAACATTTTGGTCTTGTGCGGTCCAGCTGCAGGCTTTCCGGTAACATCTTTCACATCATCCGTTCATCTTCTCATTAGTCGTCTTACGCTTTTCTTGGACGCCATTCTACCATTTGTCTTGTCCAACTTAGTGAGTCTTGCCGGCAGACCCAGTTCCGTTTGAGTTTGCATGTGCGTCTGATCACGTCGGTCACGCCGGTTCTTCTGCGGGTCTTTGTGTTCCTTATATGATACCTCAAACTTATATTGAGCATTGTACGTTTCATTGATTCCTGGGTGACTCTCTACTTCTATTTGCTATGTGCCGTAAGGGTCATCGTTTTGAAGTATAGGTTGTGACTAGCTGAACGCATACGTTATATGTCTTTTTTTTTCAAGTCCTAAAATATTTTCGATTTTTTTTTTAATAAACCTTTGTTTGCTAAATGCAGTCTAGCTTATTCGGATGCGACGGTTGATTTCGGTGGTCTGATTTTCTTTGCGAAGGTTTATATAGTATCCAAGGTATATTCATTAACATTTTTGGCCATCGAAATTCATTTTTTAACCTACATTTTTTGACGCTTTGCTTAGTGATCTCACAACTAAGCTAAGCGTCTAAAAATGTATATAATGTTTAGTTCTTTGATATTATTACTATGATAGCATAATGTCGTCTACAAACCGCAAGTTACTTAAGAATTGGCCGTCAACGTTAATACCTTTTGTTTCCTATTGGAGTTTTTTTATGGTGTCTTTTATTGCCATTTTCTCAGTGATCATGTCTATCTTCTATCTTTGCTTATAATGTGGAATTTTTGTATCTACATATATACAGGTTGGTATATCTCTAGTGGACTTTTGGATTGTCCATGCCATTGAAAATTGCATCCAGTTCTATGGAATCGAACCCCATCTGTATGTTGTATTCCATCCTTTTTTCTATTTGGCTATGAATCTTTTGCATGGTTGTTAAAAGTCTAGCTTATTTGTACCTGTTGGTAATAATTTTGGTGAAAAGCTTCTGCATGTATACTAGAAGGTTTATAGGACGGTAGTTTTTTTTTATTGTTTGTGTATTTTTATTGTATTTAATAACTATTTGCGCGTTTTGTAAAATTCTTTAACAGCGCTTATTATTTCCATCTTGTTAGCACAGTGTTTGTTGGTAATCTTTTCTTTTCTTTTAGAACCTTCATATTCTTGTTATTTTTGATATAGTCATTTGTTGTTCCTGTGTTGTATGTTCTAATATCGATTTGAACTTTTCGGCTGATTTCTTTTACAAAAGTTTATACGCAGAGTTGCGACTAATTGTTCTCCGTTTTTGTATGAACTGAATGGTGTCATTGCTTATTTTCTTGTTCTTTCAAGGGTTACCGTTCAGGTAATGTTTATTTATACAGGGTGATTATAAATGTTTGGGATTATGTAACCATCTAATGTACGTTTGTGCCACTCTAATGAAAATGCGTAAATATAGTTGCCTATCTTAGAATTCAGTAATAAAAATATTTTCATTGTTTACATGTTTATAATTATCAGTTGTAAACTCTCGAACATAATCCGGAATAGAATAGAGCCATTCCACATTATCAAACCGCCTATTCCTAAAGTAGGATTCAATAATAAAAATATTCTTTTCATTTGTATATATTCTTATAACCTTACTTGCTTGACAGCTGTCAAAGTTAAACTGTTAAAACAAATAGTATAGTGGACAATTTTAAAAAGGCTGCATATTTAAAGTGATTACATAATCCCATTCATTTATAAACTCCTTGTAGATAAATAGCTATTCATAAATATCAATATTTTAAGACATTTGAAAACATGACTATCAATAAAATTTAAATAATTATGCAAATAATTAATATGATAATTGTGACAAAATGTCTACACTTGTAGCTGATGAATCCAACTGTTTTTAGGTTTTTAAAAAAATATGTCAATAATTCATCATCAAGAACTATCCCGACTTCAAATATCCAAATATCCCACCTCGAGGGCAGACATTCAACGTTTTGTTCAAAAACATAAACAAGGCGATTGATTCAATCTATCTAAACTAAAAGTCCCACTTTACCTTATTAGTATCAAACAATGTCTTAATAACAAAACAAGTCAAGTATGTTTACGCTCAGTATACTCTCTTCCATTTTCTCTTCAACAAAGTGTTCCACAAGGCTCTCTTCTTCTGCCGCTGTTCTACAACCTATTCTGCTCGGATATATGTTCCAATCCAAAGCATTTTATCTCAAAGAAATACATACTGCAGTGTGTATATAATACTACTTTAGTTTCCCATGCAAAATCTCAAAACAAAACTAATTAATTAAGGGAGATGCCGCATTCTCTTATAGCAAGTTGTGCAACCTTAGCGGTGTGCACAGATGCGTTGTCGTGCAACAACCTGACTCCTTTTGTTGATTTTTTTCACACTTTATCCGAATATTTGTCCTCAACCTATGTAGTAAGGTAGCATAATAAACGCCATTTACCGTGGTATTTTTTCTTTAAAATCAATCATCAAATGCCCTCACAATCCCAAAAGATTGTGGCTATGATCTACTTGGTTACTCTAGCTTTTCATGGTGGTGGCTCACCTGCACGCCGCCATTCCATGTTCAGAGGATCATGACACAAGACCATAGTTTCATCCCCGGTAACAATGGATAGCTGATGTTACTGAACCTATCAACGGAGTTGATTTTCTCACTTTCTACGAACTTCTTGTAGATGTAAAAAAACGGAAACGACAGACGCGACCACTCTGCTTGCATCAAGACATTTCTAAGATTGACTTTTTCCCGTTTCACATGCCAAAAAAGGTGAAGAATATAGGCACTGTGAGGACTTCAGATGATTAAATGCAGAAACTTCCGAACATCTCAAATTTTGCTCAAAATCTGGACGGGACAAGAACCTTTTAAACAGTTGACCTAATCGAGACATTTAAATGGAATGGTCATTACCTATCTAAATGTATATTTAGCCAATCATCCGTAAAATATCTTGGCTACCTTGTCTTTGCCAATGAAACCTAACCACTGCTAGATACAGTTGAAGCAATACGTTTATACCCACAACCCTATACCGTCAAAAAACTTACGTAGTTTTTAGGGATGATACATTTTTACTTAAGATTTATTTCCACAACGGCATACGTACAGGCTCCACTCAAAGACCTACTCCAAAGCAATATGCCATTTTTTGCATTGCGTCAAATTTTGCCGTTGATACAGCTCTTCAACAGCGAGTTAACAACGCCTAAGGGCACCAAGCGTTATTTAAAAAAAAAAACTGAATACTAGAGAAACATAGGGAATTGTTATAAATTTACAAAGCCGTTAAACATTTCCGCCACATGGTCAAATCCAGACTATTTTCTATCTTCATCGATCATAAACCGATCACCTATGCGTTTTGCAAAAGAAACAACAAATGTACCGCAAGACAGTTTCAATATATAAATATATATTATTATATAGGGCATCTCTCCACAGTCATACAGCATGTATCAGGAAAAGATAACATTGTCGCAAATGACCTTTTTTTCGCTGAAGAAATAGGACTTGCAATAAACACAAAAGCATTGGCTAAAGCGCAAAAAAATAATAAAAAACTGAAAAATATACAAATCATTAAGTCATTTACTTAACATTTCAGTTAAAACTGATAAAGATACAAAAAATAGGTACATCGATGTTGTGCAATATATCTACTAATGCTGCTAAACCATATGTTGCACCACAGTTTCGACAAACCATATTCAATA
This sequence comes from Tachinus rufipes, assembly GCA_963932245.1. Taxonomy (NCBI): domain Eukaryota; kingdom Metazoa; phylum Arthropoda; class Insecta; order Coleoptera; family Staphylinidae; genus Tachinus; species Tachinus rufipes. Next base: position 86,747,086 of record OZ010743.1, read on the forward strand.
ACATCCACCAACTTTTGCATCCGGGAATAAACGCTACGGTCAAACTAATATCACAGCAATATATTTGGTCTTTTATTAGAAAGAACTGTAAAGAATTGTCTCAAAGCTGTATTGAGTGTCAACAAGCCAAAGTCACCCATCATGTAGAAACAGCACCAGGCATCTTCATAGCCTCAATTCAAAGATTTCAACATGTGATATCATAATTATGCCAAACTGAGAAGACTGCAGATATTGTTACCTGGTGGCCAGAAATTATTGCGATGGAGAACCAAGAAGCAGCAACTGTAACACAAGCATTCTATAAACACTGGATCGCTAGATTTCTAGTGCCATTACAAGTAACTACGGACCAAAAAAAGCAATTTTAGTCACATTTGTTTAGGCAATTGAACCACCTAACAGGCACATCTCATTTTAAAACAACAGTTTACTAACAATCAGATTATGACATGGTTAAAAGATTCACCAGCAATTACAGGCCACAATTAGATGCTACAGAAACAACCAATGGAACAAAGTCCAATCGTTATACTAGGCGTCTATTCAGAGAAACGACATTCAGGAAACAGCTGCTGCGAAAATGTTGTATAGCAAACCGCTACCAGAAAAGTTGTTGGCACAGACTACCCTATCCACAAACAGATCAAATTTGTCAGAATTTATAATTACTTTACAAAAACAGATGATAGACCAATGCGTGTTGGCATAGAAAAAAATCAAAAATCTTTCTCAAGCAGGCTTTTGTACGACACGACGATTCGGGGCCCTTTTACAACTACCTTGAGGTAGTCGATAGGCGCTTCCATACTTTTGGAAAGTAAATCCGACACATTAAGCTTTTTGAAGATGCCTCTCCACAGCCTACAAAAAAATGGGCACTTCTGTCTACAACTTTGATTACTGTATATTAAATTATAATAAAATATTTATTGAATAACCAACACTTTGTTTTCTTACTTGGTAACCAAAGTTAGATGTTGGTTTTTTTAATAAGCTAATTTGAAGCATTGGTTTGCAAAATTTATTGAAAATTATAAACATGACATTGTTTAAGCCGTAATTAGTTATTTACGGCTTAAATAATGATGCCACTAACTAATAATGTTTTAAAATTGTCTAATATTGATTTACTAAAATGTGCTTTGCATTGTAATGAATCAATTGTAAGATTTTTTATAAGACTATGATATTTTTGTTTTGTTCTGCTGATCATGTTGTTCTTAAAATTAAATTTGTATGTTTTTTATTATATTTGGTACCTAGTCATACTTTTGTAATAATATTTTTATCACTTATATTAATAATATTTTGTATTAAAAAAAATATTTTTTTAAATTACTCATTAAATATATAAGTAGAATACTAACAATGAGAATTCTGTTTAAGTTAAATGACTGAATTCATAGTAGTACATCAATGGCTTTTCGACTGGTCAGAGAAAACAATAATGCAATTGAATTTACCATATAATGCATCGCTAAGCCGTGGTTATAAAACATTTGTATTATGCTTGAAGCCGCCATGAATATTGCAAATTAACACAAAAGTAATAATTTATTATTAAATTAAAATTTTAAATATGAGATAAGAAAAAAAAATTTGTCAGTATTTTACATTTTCCATTTTTCTTTTGATGATTCGGCCAAATAAATTAAGTTGGTGTAAATAATCGTTGAAATAACATCATAATCTTATATACATTAACTGATTTGTTAACAAATAAACACAAAATCAAGATTGTAACCACAAAAACTTGTTTTTACTCATTAACAAGTCGATGTAGCTTATGTTTTAAAGTAAAAATATTGCAAAAACTTTAATAAATCATTTGTGAAACTTTTTGAAGACACTGCTCTTATATTTTGATAAATACCTAAAATTTGTGGTAAAAAATAAATTACGTCAGTTCTACAATTTAAAATCCTGGAGTTCAAAGTTTGGTTTTGGCAACAAAAGTTTGAAAAATAAAAATCAATAAATATAAAAACTTAAAAAAAATAATGTGCAAAGTTGTTACTGCAATTACCAAAGAGTAGATTGGTATTGGTAACTCTCAACCCATGCTCTTGCATATAGCGTTAGTTAACTATATTGTGGTCTTTTTAAATTTTTTATACGCGTATTAAAAGGTATAATCATTGTCTGTCAACAGTCAAAAACATTGCTAAATATATATTAATTATCTAATTTTCTAAGCTGTATCTCAAGTATCCAATAAATAAAATAATAATAACAAAATATACTAAAAACTATAGTAGATCTGAAACTTTCTTGAATTAACATAATTATGTATTATATTTGAATTATATTTAAATTAACAAAAATTATAATTTAAATAGTTTATAAATTAATAGTTTTAGTAAGGAATATAAACAAATTTTATGATAATAGAAATTAATGAAAATTATAAAATTAAATTATTGGTTAAACTAATTTGGAATAGAATATAATAAAGTAATTATTATATAACTGTTGCATTTAACCATCATAAACCTTAAACGAACCTAAACATTTGTTATTTATGTTTGATTTGTTTAATATTAATTGTAATAAGCGATTATTAAAATTAAATACTGAACATCCAGAATTTTTTTATCATTATTAATATCATTGTAGTATTAATTATAAATTAAGTAATATTAAGAAAATCGGTCCTTAAAATTGTATTCCAAATTATCTTAGAACTGTATTGTAAAACTTCTATTTCCAATTAAAAAGATAACCAAAGTCATTAAATAAATAGTAACTTACTGAAGTAAATAGATGACTTATATGTTATTGTAAATCAATGTAGAATGTTATTGAAAACAACTTGATTTTCTTTCAAAAAACTTTATGATAAATGTGATTAGTCAACATTAATTGATAATCTAAGTCAATTTAATAAATCAGCTATCTATTAATAATTTTGTTAACAAGATATATTGTATATTATTCATTGTATAGACATTGCAACGAATAGTCTTTGTTTTTCATAATAATACGATGCCAAAATAAATGAGTTGCTAGGTTTGCTGTTGATTAATCAATCAAAATCTTCAAAACGCTTTATTATTCAATAACTTTTATTTTGTTGAAATTTTTTTATTTACATTTTATTTTAACAAACAAGATTATGACTATTTATATAGTTAAAAACTTATTTGAAAAAATATTACCTAAATTAAAATATTTCTTTATTGAAATTATTTCATTTCAATTAAAAAAATTAAATTTAAAAATTTATTATGGCATATACTGACTTACCCAAAATGGTATCAATCCTATTTCTCTATCCTTCTTAATAGCCTCGTGCAACTTATGGCCACGCATCGAAAAGTTGTCATCAGATTCAATGTAACGAATTTTAACCAACCCAATAATCCCAGCTTTCTCAACACTGGAATGGGCTTGCTCGGAACAATAACCAACTAATCGGGCATTAATTTCAGCATCTTCCAAATCAGGATATATTTTCTGATATTTCTTAATAGCTTGAGTTCTTCCAGCCAATAAACAAACTAGTGTGGCTTCGCTAGCAGTAGTCTATAATAAAAAATAAATTAATATTTATGAACTAATAATTAATAAAATTTAATCAGTTACTTGTAGTACACCTCCGCCCAATGAATCCTTTCCTTGTAGAAATTCATCCGGTAAACCAATCATCTTTCCCAACCAATTTGTAACGATAGTTTCTAATTCAGTTCCTGCAGGACTAGAAGCCTAAAATTATCTTATTACAACTATATCAATTAATAATAATTTGTATGTTACCCATGTAAAACAAATGCAATTAATTGCATCTGATAGCATATCACCCAGTAATGCTGGGTAACTATTCAAAGCGGGAAAGTATGCATGCATATGAGGACTCTGCCAATGTGTAACACCCGGCATAATAACCTCTTCAACATCTTTAAAAATTTCAGACCACTTTTCACCTTCAACCGGTGCACTGGCAGGTAACTTGTCGTGCATAAATCCGGGCTTCTTATCAGGAAAAACTCTTCGATCTCTTATATTAGTTAAATAATCGGCTATATAATCAACCATTTCTTTGCCTAATGCACAGAAAGCGCTCCCATATCAGAACAGTAAATTTACATCTCAAACAATATAAACACATTGCAAAATCAATTCGTTTTATAGCTACATAAAATACACTTTGCACATCTTATTTGATGTTCTTGCCTCAATCAATTCAGTTTAGGTTTGACGTTTATATTATTTTTATTGAGATCGTATCCGAGTTGTGCGAAACGAATTGAATTAGCCTGGTAATGTTTAAATATTGTTTACGAACTTACCTCTAATCCTGTATTCGTCCACGTCCATTTTAAGTTGTTAACTAAATAACAAAATTGAGTTTTAGAAGTAGCATCGTATATGTGGAAATAGTTTTAATTGGAATTAAAGGGATTTTACTTATTAACCGGTCTCTGCATAAATGAATGTGTTGGATTATAAGTAAAATTGCTGCCCTTTCGTAATTCATACTTTACTATGGCTTCTTTAAGCTTATAAATAAAAAGTGAGATATGTAAGTTGTGTTTTATTTTTAAAGTGTTTAGTTGCAACCGTATGAAATATTAAAAAAAAAACGTTTGTTAGTAAGTGGGCTTAATAACTATCACAATTTTATAAATTATATTGCTATAATTAATTTTTAATAATTAAATACTATTCATTAATTTTTTTTTAATTATTTTGAAAACTATTACAATAATTTTATGTATTTATTAATTTTTATTCTAAATTTATTATACTTATAATAAACTAGTAACATAAACTATGTCAACTGATTATTTACAATTAGGAATTTGTTTATAAAATAACAGGAGAAACTATAAACTCACCCTGTTCTACCCTCAAGATATGCACTACTGAAGCCAAATGCAATCAACAAGTGACATTGTGCCTCCTTATATACGGCTTCTTCCCTCCACTCCCTACATAAAACGTAATCAATTGTAGTCAAATATTTTTCTTATCATATTTATTACCTTATGTTTTATATACAAAGTTTGCGTAAACTTAGTATATTAGCTAAGCAAAATTAAAAAAAAAAACGTTAATTAGATGATATAAATAAAATATTTATTAATTGATTGTTTTAGCTATTGTTGGTAATTATAACAATGAAATGTTTTGTTTTATATTTATATACATATAATAAATATATTAATATAATATATATATATATAATAATAAGTTTTCATTATAATTATATTTTAAGATTAATTAATTTAGTAATAGGATAATATCCTATTACCAAATTAATTAATCTTAAAATCAATAAAAAAGATATAACAATAAAACAAAATTATAATTATATTAAATGGTAAGATATCATAGATTTGTGTTATACAGAATAATTTTGATTGCTATAAGTATTAAAACTTTAAAAACCATTTTTCTTATTATCTGTTTATAATTACTACACGAAGCCACTAGTATATTATAATATAGCGCTAGTTAAATAATTGATTAATCAAATATATTTATTTATTAGAATAACATGACAATACTATTTTAATACTAAAGCATAATTTGCAGTAGCTGAATATTTATATAAAACAAAATGCTTAATTAGCATTCTCACGCAGTAGCATGTGTTTACAAGATTCTTCTAATTCTATGTCGGTGTTCTCGCTGGTGACGTGCATTAATAATTGATACAATAATATATTTATCTAATTCTAAGAGAAAAGTGGCCTTATCTCTTTCATTTAAAAAGGGAAAACTCTGATTTGGTCTTGGCAACATAATAGATGGTCTTTCTCATACTTTAGTACAGTGGACTGTTGATTTAGATTTGTAATATTATATCCAATTTTATAATAAAGGTAAAGCCTACTACACATATCAAAATGTATTGTATCTGTGTCCATACTGTTATTGGTATTTTTGTGGAATTTTTGATTTATAAGTTGGGTTATTTCATCTTTCAAGTCTTCCAGTTTTTGGTGGATGTTTGTATTATTTTGTACATAGACACTTTGCATTTTTCTTAAATTTTGAAATTCTTCTTCTTTAATCAGTATGCTTGTGCTGTACTTTTTAAATGTATGGCACATTTATTAATTTCAGCTTCCGTTTGTAACATAAATATTGTTATTGATTTGGTATCCTTACTTAATTTGCTTATCAGCTATTGATTTTAATTTTCTTTGCAAATTTTCAAACTGTTTTGTTTGTTTTACTTCATACGTTGGAACAGTTTGTTTTATTAGTTTTTTTTTATTATTAATATTATTTAAAAATATTTGCAATAGTTTTACATTTCTCTCTGATAATTCTGCTCATAAAATAGTATTAAGTAACAGTATTGATTATTATTATCCACATTTTTTTGTAATTTTGTTCTAATTTGCTTTTGTTATCAAAGATATCAATTGGTATACAGTCACTAAATACCAGTAAGTGTTTATATTTTGGGCCGTTCCTAATTTGAGGAGGAACAATCCTGTTGTATTATAGATCTTGCTTAAATCTAAAAACTACTCCCCAAAATTCAAAACTACATCCAAAGATTTTAAAGCAGTCCAATGCTTTGGAGTTCTTATACGCATCTTTCTTGTTTGTTTTCTTTTTGTCAATAATAATTGCAATATTATCGTAGTTTAATATTTGTAATGTGAAAGGTCCTTAATTTGTTATTGAAATAAAAAATGTTGCCTACTTCAAAGGTTTTAATTCTGGCTTTTTTGTTTCTTTTTTAATTACTTTAATTTTTTCTTGATGCTTTTATAGTTTTCTAAACACTTTTCAGTCTGTTTGCATGTTTTTTAACATAGTCGTTGTAAAAATTGTGTATAGTAGAATCAAATGGGTCACAGCTGCTAGTGTATCGAAATGTTAGCTCATGCTCAACAGTATTTTCATTACTCTTTGTTTTCTAAATTTTCATGTGTTTGATCAATGTAGAATGAATGTTGGAGTTTGAGTTTGGGTTACATAGTGTATAAATGTGCAGTTTGCTTTCATTATCCTTTGTTTTCAAATGTCAAATGAAATCTCTCAATGTTGGAGTTTGATTGGATTGTCTGGTGTACAAATGTGTAGTTTGATTTTCTGTTTTAACAAAAAAAAAATTATTAAATTGTTGTCAAATTGTAGTCTTCCTTCTACTACAGTTTCTTTTGGGGTTCGAAATGAGAGCGTCTACCAATTGTACTGGATTTTTACTTTGTACTCCAATAGCTCGCGCATAATTTGTAAAAGCATTGATAAATGTTAGAAATAGTTATTTTTCCATTGTGAAAATATCTATGTGTATTTGTTGAAAGGGTACATCTACCCTTTCAGTGATATTTAAAGTGGGGTTTGGTTGGTTACAATTGTATTTCATCCAACTATATGTTTTGCATTTCCAAATATATGGATTCTTTCATGTTATTTCCATAATATTGTCTTTGAAGGTGCTTTAAGGTTTTGTTTACACTTCGATGGTTTTATTTTTATTTTATGGTAGTTTGAAATGGCTACTATCTGTTGGTCCACGCCATTTAAATATTCCAATTGTTGTGTACAACGAAATAACTTTGGACCATTATTATTTAAATGTTTTAATTTTTTGTAGTTTTGAAGTATAAAAAGTGTTTTCCTTGTGGCACATAGACTTTTGATAATTTAAGTATCTCTTCTTTGCTATTATTCTTAGGAGTACTAACTCTATTTTTTTTTTTCTTTGATTTATTTGCAGAGTAATTTTACATGTATTTACGCATGTTTGTTCAATGTGATACTGTGGGTTTTTATTGTCAATAGCTTTTTCTAAGTGGGAATACTGTTATATGTGTAATATTGTTATTTGAATAAATTGTTTCTTTTGGTTCATAATGTTTTTGTTCATCATTTTCAGTTATTATTTTTTATGTATTTATTCTAACACGTGACAAAGCGTCCGCATGCATGTTGCATTTGCTTTTCTTAAATAAAACTTTGTAATTGTATTCAACTAATTTTGTTTTTCAGTCTTGTCTCCTTGCAATGATGGCCATACCAACGGTATGTGGTCAATATGTAATGTAAATTTGTATTTAGTTGCTCATATGATTGCTAATAGCTCCTTTTCTATGTTAAAAAAATCTTTGTAATAGGAGGTCTCCTAATGCCACGTTAGAAGCATCAGTGGTTAATATAACAATTTTTTCATCAGAATATTATTACAAATTTCAAAAGATTTTTTAAATTTATTGTCGTAGATAATTTTGGCTTTTTTCTTGAAAAACTTTGATAGTATTTTTGTTATGTTAGCAACATTTATTATATACTTCCGGTAGTACCCTACTAGTCCTAAAAATAATTTTTTTTTTTTGATGAATGGAATCCTTTTTGATGGTTTCGATCTTGTTTGGGTTAGGTTTTACTCCTTCGCTTGTTACTAAATGTCCTAAGAAGACAATTTTTTTGGGTTAATTTTCTATTATCCAATTGAATTGAATTGTTTAAAGTTAGATTTCTAAGTCTCTGGACAAATTTATTTGTTCCATTGAAAATGCTGTTTCGTCTATGTCCTTTAGATTTACCTCTATCTCATAATATCCACTTGCCAGATTTAGCGTTGTATTAATTTAACATTTAAAGCAAAAACCTTGGTTTTAAGCTTCTTCTTGCTCCAATTAATATTTCAAGGCTAAACAAAATTCAGTTTTCTACTTTAAGACTGCTTTTGCATTAAATTTACTAATTTCTCACTATTTTATTAGGTATAAAACCTGATTCTGATATGATGGCTTGTTTTACAAATAATTATTTTAACTTTATCTGTTAAAATAATTATTTGCGGGCTGCTTCTATAGGCTGTTTGATTAGAGGTTATTTTATAAGATATAGTGGAGGAAGTGGAACTGGTCCAATCTATCTCATACATAATCATATTTTTTTAAACCGTTGCTCCATCTTATATTATGTTTGCCTCTGCCTATTGTTCTGATGTAGGGACGCCACTTTTAAATCACCTGGTTACATTTTCCGTTCTTTTGCCTTGCACTATAACCAGCTTTTCATTTAAGTAGCCCGTTAGGTTGTTGTTATCTTGGTCATTTTATTTTTTGTCAACGTCTATGTTGGTCCTCCGTACGTCAGTAGCGGTAATACACACTGATGAAACACTTTTGTTTTAAGATGTTGTGAAATATTTTTGAGAAAGTTTTTTAGATTTTCAAATCTAGCTTATTACAATCTTGTCTTAAGTATTACTTCTGTTCCTTGATTTTTTTAGTTTGTTTTATAATTTGGCCAAGGTTTATATTATATATATATGAATAGAATTAAAGCAGTTTTGAAATAATAATTTTTGGCTTCTCTTAAAATATGACTTATTTATATATGGCCATGTATGAGTCAAGTATACGGAATTAAATTCAGTTTTCATCTCCGAGTAATAAGCAATCAAAATTTGAAAAAAACAGTTAAAAAAATGACGGGTATTTTTTTTTTTTCAAATATCGATAAAAACGTGTTTATATATATATATATGTGCAAAAGATTCCTTGAAAGTTTTAAGAACAATGTATGCACAGGAATACTTAAAAATAGCGAAACATTTTAAGTATTTCTGTGGTAATAAAAATTTCAGGGTATCTTTTGCACATATAAAAGCACGTTTTTATCCATACGAGAAAAAAAACCGTCATCTTCTTAAAAAAAAAACTGTTTTTTTTCCAAAACTTTAAAAAACAGTTTTTCTTAAAAAAAGATGACGGAAATTTTTTTTTCAAATATAGATAAAAACGCGCATTTATAAGTGCAAAAAATATTCTGAAAATTTTAGGAAGTGCCGTGCACTACGTTTTTATCCAAATTTGAGAAAAAAAAAATAAAAGTTTTAAATGTTTCTGAAAATTTTCAAAATTCAAGGAAATAATTTTTGGCTGTGAAATATTCTTTGAACAATTAAAAAAAAAAGTTTCTTTTAACTTTTTCTTAAAAATGCAACCCTGAAAAGTTACAAACGATCAAAAAATTTAAAAAAACGCAAACAATCGTTTTTTTCAAATTCTGATTGCTTATTAATAGAAAATGGCTAACTAAAAAAATCTGAAAAAAATTACATGATCAGGATTCAAGTAAAATAGACATTTTCAGTAGTTTGAACAAAAAAAATGTTTATTCCGTACACTTGAGTCATACATGACCATATATAGTTAAAGTTGATAGTAACATTATGAAAATAAAGGTGTAGGTTATAGTTGCAAAAAACATTGTTTTACATGTATGTATTTTTGACTCCATTAAGAATATTTCGTCATATATACTGTAATGTTTTTTTTGTATAATTTTCCATGTTTAACAGTTGTTGCTCTTTTTTGCTGTCAATTTTTGGTTTTCAACTTCTCTCTGCATTGTGTTTTTTTTTAATTCTCTTTTTTAAATGTTTTATTTTAATTTAAAGTTCTCCGCCTCCAAAAAACACCCTTTAATTGTAAGGATTGAATTAATTACAAAATCTATGCATTTGTAAGTAATTCAGTTCAAGTGCATCTATTTTATTTTTTATTTTTTTTTGTCTTTAATGTAAATGCATCATATTTTTGTTTTTTTATTACCTTTTGCATTTTTAAAAAACTAATTTAAATTACCTATATAGTTTAAAATACAGTTTTATAGTATTGCTTATTGTTTACATTATATTTTAAATTTAATTATAGTTACATGGACAACAATAAATGCTATAAAAAATTAAATAACAAAGGTGATGATCAAATATGTTTATAGGAATTATATATACCCAACTTTTCAATTCCCAACATTGCAAACAATTTGATTGTGAATTAAAAAGAAACTATTTTCCAAACTGTGTTAATCAAATTATCAATAAATTGTTATTTGCAAATAAGCAATCATATGTATCAGGAGCATGTTTTATGCATGTTGTCAGTTTAGACAATAGGGAAAAGTTAGTAGATTTATATCAACCTTATTTACTTATTTACTTTAGACCTTAACATTGAAATTAATAATGTTATATTTTTAATATATTCTAGGATTTTAATCTAACAAGGCCAGCTTTTGATAATTTAAAGTAGAATTTTAATTTAATTGAATGGACAATTAACCTTAATGATAATTATTCTTAATAATGAACCAATTTTTAGAATGTAGGCCATATTGATTCTAAAATAAATTGAAACTATAATGACATTTACATAAATGCATGCAATATAGAATATATTTGTACGCCCAATATTTATTTTTATTTATTATAATACATGCACAAAATTTACTGAATATTTCTACATAGTTCAGTAGATTGAAATTTTGTTGTATTGTTTTAAAAGCTAAAAAAGCCTATTTTATGTTAATATTATAGTGATTAATGTAAAAATAACCTAGAAGTGCATATTATTTAATATCTAACCAAAACTTATCTCATGCTTTGAAAAAACATATGGGTTAAGTAAATTACTCTTTTGTATCAGCCGAAAGATGGTAATATAACATTAAATTTTACTATATGCGCATAGAGACTGAATTTTGTCTACGTCCTTAATTATTATTCAATTTCGGATCAGCAATGATTCAAATAGCTTGTTTTTGAATCAAATTTAGAAAAGATAGTGTAGTTTCAGATATTTTTCCTCATACTTAAAAACAATATCTAATTTCTATATGTTTCTACATCAACCACATGGTTGGTTTCAAAAGAGATTATGACCTATAAAATTCAAACTCCAAGAAGAGAAATTGAAAAAGATTTAGATTTAGATTAGTATATTATTTGATAAGACCGATACCTCAAATTTTGACTTTAAAACAGTAAGGAGTTGGGCTTTTAAAGTTTAAATTGACCACGTTGTTTTCAATTTCATCTATAAATTTTATTAACAAATCTATTAATAAGACTTACAGATTTATATTTAATAAGATTACGTTGATATACATTTAAATCAAATCTGCATTAATTCTGCTAGAATTTTTGATTAACCTGTCAGAAGATCTGTTAAACGTTTTGATCACTAAAAAATTAATATATTTTTCAAAAATTTGAAACAGTAATGTAATTGGTTATAGTTTGAAAAATCAGACTTGTTTTTTAACAATTTGGGAATGTTGATTTCTTGCCTGCTAATGCAAATATATTATTTAGAATAGAAGTTTATCATTTGTAAATATTTTAAGAATATTAAGTAGAACTTCATTTATCTTTTGACAACCCGTTATCTAAATTGAATTGGACTCATTATTTTTACCTAGTATTATAGGTACAACAATAAAAGGATTTATAATAGTAAAGTTAAATGCAAATAGATTGTTCAAAATATCTGTTTTTTTTTCTTTTGGATTAATAACTAAATGGTTTTCATCATTTTGAGGAGAAGTTATTGAAGATTTTAAACTACATTGCAATGAATTATTTTATAAAAGTTTATGTTGTTTATGATTTGATTTTTCAAATTATATTAAATTGTCACAATGTTTACAAGTTTTTTATAATCCTGATTAGTTTGATAGGAACGATTACTGATAAATGCGTTAAAAATGCTTTTTGTTTATCAACTGGTTATTTTGTCTGAATTGAGTAAAAGTACTTTAGTTTTAATTTAATAACAGATAATAACAAAAAAATTTATCATAATCTGAATAGTTTCTGTGAGATTTTTTGCTGCAATATGTAAATTTATAAATGTGAAGTTTTGAAAAACAGAAGTAATAAGTGAATGATCAAAAATTCTAAAGCAGTCTCAAAAGAAGTTGTAATCTAATTTCCTTGGTTCACATGCACATGCTCTCTCCAGCCCATTTCTTCTTTTAGCTCCTACTTTTGCCTGTCTTTTGTGCTTTTCTTGTCTTTCTCATCTGTGTTTTTTAACGACTTCCATTTATTTCATCTCTCAGACATTTCTTAATGACTATTGCTTTATCCACTTTGTTTTCCAATATAATTTCTACTTTTTATCTTCCCGCCACGCTTCGTCTTCTTGATAGAATAGACAGAATAGAGATCTTTCCTCTTCCTTGATTTTTTTAATTTGCAAGAACTTTCAAAAAACTCTGTTCCCAGTCAGTATTTGTGTTGTATAATAACATGTCTTGGCTTTATTCTCTACCTTTTTTATTTCTTGGAGTCTTTAGTTCTCTTCATTTCGATTTGCCCCCCCCCCCTTCTAATTTACTGTTTCTGCCATCTTTCCATCGTCTTTTCTCTTACTCTTATATTTGCTTTCTTTTTACTGGTTCTTTCTATTTTTTATTTCTAGTTTTTCTTTCATCTTGTCATGCCAGCTCTACTCTTTCTTTTAATACTTCCCTTTCTACGTCTCTACCTACCAGTGCTAGGTCGTCTGTAAATGTCGTTATTGTCACGCCTTCCGGCAGCCTTATCCAAAGTAGCTCATTATAAACAGGTTCCACTGTTTTGGTCTTACTACTAAGCCCTGGGGTATTCCTCTGGGCAGTTTAAATCTTACTTTACCTACATTTTCGTTCTTTGTCTCAATCAGTACTATGGTGCCCTTAATCCGGCATAATGGAAAAGTTTCATCTTTTAAGCATTTGTTGATTATTTGAGATATTTCTACCTTGTTACTTTCTGGCGCTACTCTCAATCAATCTTTTTTGTTATTTTGTTATATTGTTATTCCTTTATAATTTTCTTTATCTCTTCTGCTGTTACCATAACTGTTTCTTCCCTTGTTTCTGGTTTTTCTACCAATTTTTCATTACGAAACAATTTCTCAATGACTTCTTTTCATTGGTCTTCTTTTAGGTAGACCCTCTTTGCTATTCCTTCCTATTTGTTCATAACTTATTTGTGGAGTTTTTGCTAAGAAACACCGTCTATAGATTTTATTATTTCTTATCAACATATTTTTCTGCTATTCTGATTGCTTCTTTCAAGATTTTTTTGTCGTTTTTTAGTTCTTCTTTCATTTTTTTATGCTTTCTCTTGTTTTCACTTTCCTCTTTATTTGTATTACTTTTTCATGCATTCTCTTATTTGCACCATCAGTAAGGTGAGAGGAGAAGACTTAGAGTAGAAAACTTGGTATTGGAATGAAAAAGAAAATAAAGAAGTAAAAATATTTAAATATAAAAGATATGTTTTTTTTGTACAAACAATAATGAAAATGAACACACATATAGCGGAATGAGAATAAAAGAAATGATGTTTGATAGTTTAATAAGAAGTACGTTATTGAACGGAGCATAAATTTGGAGATGAAAAGATGAAGAAAAAATAAAGGCTGTTCAAACAAAATACTGGAAACGGATATTAGGGATAAACCCAGAGATTCCAGCGTACATTGTAACGGAAGAAGTTAAAATAAATAAATTACGAGTAAAAACAGGAAAACGTGCAATGAGGTATAAAGGAAGAGTGAGAAAAAGAAATTAATGTAAAACATTACAAGAGTGCCTGAAGTAGAATATGAATGAAAAATGTACAAAAATGGGAACATGAAGAGAAACATATTTTAATATCCAGTATATTTATACATTTTTTAATTCTAATTTTTTTTATAAAACAAAAATAAAGATCGTGTTCCAAGTTTAATTTTGTATTTGTCTGCAAAGAATTGTTTCATCATTATATAGAACAGAAATACGTTATTAAAACTTTAGTCTTTTGGCGCTAGATAATATTAAGTCTGATCATTATCTAAAACAATAATCAATTTATATTACTTGCAAAATGGAAAATTACAAATTATAAATTAAAATTTTACAGCAAATTATATAAACAATTTTCCTATACTAATTTACTTTATGATTAAGTCAATTATTGAGATAAGATTATTTCTAACAACTGTTTTGACATATCAGCATTTCTAAGGAATATGAATGAACGTTATTTTGTATTGAGAAAATACAAACATTGTACTTAACTATCTATTTATTTTATAAATAAAAATGAATAGTCAAATAAAAGTTATGGTCTAAAATTCTAACACATTCGGTTAATGTAAATATAATCTAAATGTTTAAATAATAATTTAATAATTTAATCTTACAATACCTAGAATAGAAGAGAACACGCCCAACCTTATATCATTAATATATTTTAAATTAGTATACATTTGATACGTAATTAAATATTTTACCAGAATAAATAAATAATAATAAAAGTTTTTATTTATTTCTACTACACACCATTTTTGATTGAATTTTGGATTTGCGCACCAGTATTAGCTCATAATGCGAATTATTACTAACCAACTCACAACAAAACAGGATTCCTATCAACCAGTGCAATAGGCAAGCTTCCAAAGAGGTTTTGGAAATTTAAGAATAGACTCGAGGTATACTGCGCTAATAGAAAACATCTAAAAGGTGTTAGGGCTTATTTTGAATTTGTCAGTAATACATCGGTTTTATTGTCAGCTGTCATTTGTAAACAGAGTAGTGTCCGTATTCGTGAAGCCTGGTGTAATAAAAACATTGTAGCAGTTACAAAATCGCATTTGGGGAGCAGAGACTCCAAGAGTAATTTTTCTAATATGCATCCACCACGAGCCACAGTTTGGTGCTCACTTTAGACTGGTGAAATGATTGAACCATTCTTTTTCGAGGATGCGGCAATATACAAAATTTTGTCAAAAAGACCAACGACTACCAGATCTGATATTATATTCCATACATTACCTCCATGTCTACACTTTTTATTTACATATTTCAATAAAATCATCAAAATGTTAGTGGGACACTCATCGTAATAGATCTTCTTCGTTAATATAAATAACGACTTACTTAAGGAAAAAATAAATCTCAACAAATAGAAAAACTAGCACAAAAAAAGAATAAAGATCAACAGAGTATACCCAAGACATTTAAGTTTTGCAGACAATATAAGCAACGACATTAAAGCTTCTACCCGAAAACTAAACAACCTGTCCCAATAAATAAGATTAAAAATAAACTTAACTAATACAAAAATCTTGACTAGCAGTCCGCAGGTGGTGAAAACACAGTGACAGAAATAATAGAACAATATATACGAAGTGTGGCTACATAATAACAAGATTTATATTTCTACAGAAAAATGCGCCAACGTCGTACAAGCTGTGAAACGTGAAACCTTCTCTTTTTTTTTTTGTTTCCGTGTCTGTACACATACCAGTCTGGACGTGGTCTTTGTTTGTCCAAAATCTGTTTTTATGTTTTGCCGAAAAAATTATAAGTGTTTTAATAGAGTAACAAATTGTCGTAAAATTTCATACCAAACATTGCTTCTAAAACTTATCTTTTATTAAAGGAAGTTTATGGTAATAAATGTTTATAACATGCGCAGGTTTTTGAGTTGTATGCGCGTTTCCAAGATTACCAAAAAAACGTTGAAGATGATGCATGTTTGAGTTGCCGCACGGATAAAAATATTAAAAACATCGATAGTTTGCATCGATCTGATCGTTGTCGATTAACTACTCGATTGATGAAACTTTTAGAATTGACAAAAAAGGCAAATTCTCACAATCGAACAAAAAAGCTTGTGCAAATGTTTGTACTGACGCTTTGAATGGCTATTAAAAATGACATTTTTGGAACAAGCGATAACATGTGATAAGTTTTGGGTTTTCGTATATGATCCAAAAACTAATCACCAATCCACGCATAGGAAGGGACCAACTTTATCAATTTAATTTTTACGATATTCATAGGATTGTGCTCATTTATTGGGTTCCTGAAGGTCTGATTATTAATCAACATAACTATTAAGAAGTTCTTAAAAAAAACAACCCAAACTGTTGAAGACAAGTCATGAATTTTTCAAGACTTTTCTAGCCAAGTATCAGATTCCAGTGTTAGGCTATCCGCCTTATTTGCCTGACCTGTCACTATGTGACTTTGTGAAAGAAAAAGTAGCACGCGTGATGGAAAAGCTCACTGTTTCAATAGAAAATTTGTATGGAGCGTTATAGGGACAGAGGAGTAGTATATATTGAAGGTAATAACTAAATATGCATAAATTCACCTATCAGTATACAAGGTGTTAGGTAAACATGCGGCAAAAATCAAGGTGTTATTTCTTGGTCTATTCTAAGAGTATTTTGTCTTATGATGATTTCTGAAAAACCCCTTTGTTTCGAAGATACAGGGTGCACGAAATTTGCAACAGTTACAACATTTTATTATGTAAAGTTGCTGAATCTACAATAAATGTTCAAAATGACTTCTTTCAGCCTGGATACAAGCATTCAATCTTCTCGTCATTGAGTGGCAAACTCTTGCAAACACACCAGGGTTGAGGGTTGAGATACACCCAGCAATTATTCAATTTTGTCCAAGTTCTCCAATGGAGTAGCGTAAACTAATAACTTCAGAGAGCCCCATAAGAAATAATCCAGAGGTTTAAGTCTGGGGATCGAGCAGGCCATGCGTGTGGCCTACCTCGACCAATCCAGCGATCTCCGTATGTTGCTGTTAAATAATCACGAGCAACGAAACTAAAATGTGATGGTGCACCATCGTGTATAAACCACATTGCAATTTTTGTTGCCAATTGTACATCATCTAGAAACTGACCGTTCCTGATGCGGATTTTCATCTGCCCATACATAGTTGTTATGAAAATTCTTTATTGAATTTCTTGAGAAACTGGTTTTATCAATAAAAAGAATATGTGTCAAGAATTGAGGAATTAGAAAATCATAAGGTAGTAAGTAGTACCTGAACACGCTGAATGTGGTATGGATACCACAAATTGCCCTTAAAAATTTTGAAAACTGTTCAATGACTTACATTCAAAGTATTAGCACTTTTTCGCGTAACTACTTGGATTTTAATCTATCATGTCCAACACATTCTGTTCCAGTTGTACTGTTCTTATTGTCATTGATTTTCCTAGCCCTCCATTTTGTTTCTATGTATCTGTTTCACGAAGACGTCGATGAATGTTTTTGAAGATTTCGAATCCGTTTAATGTACAATCGTCTAGCTTGTAATGAATTGCTATCACGCAAGTCCATATATGAAATGTATGTCAGTCATCTCGGCGTTCGTATAGTGATTCATGGTAAAGGAATTTACTAACTATTAAAAACACGTAAAACAGCCAAACGTCATTCATCCAAACAATTGCGACCAATACATGCAATGATTAAAGACGAGACGTATTCAAATGAAATTCACTTGTACATTAGTAGATAAAACAGCCATTCCAAGTTATCGTTAACAATTTTTTGTACTTGATAAACTCATTAATTTTTTGTACTTAATATACTCATTGGCGTACGCCATATTTTTATTTACATTACAAATATTGAATATGGTTGTCGCAAATTTTGTTTGCCCTGTATCTTCGAAACAAAGGGACTTTTCAGAAATTATTATGGGACAAAATTTTTTTAGGGCTGGTATTATAAACCATTAAAATCTGTAGATTTTATTTACTAATCAAGTAAATTATTTTACTTGGCTGATTTCGAAAATTTCGGTATTATAAACGTTAAATAATAAAAGTAGGTAACTAAATCTGTGAAATAATACAATCATCCAAAAATTAGGGATTAAAATTTATTCAATGAATAAATTGACACATGTCATGTTTCTTGGGTTATTTTTAATGTGAACCAATTTCTGTTGAAAATCAATTTTTGATTGCTCCACAATTGTATGCAACTGCCTTTCAAAATGTTGTAAGGGAATAAGGCCTCAATACAACACATCAATAACTACAATACCAAAATAACACATAAATGCGGCGTTGCAATTCTTTATTCTACAAATAGTTAATTAAGTTGCAATACCGGAATACGTTTATTTGTCAAATATATTTAATTTGTTTACCTAACACCCTGTATATCTGGAACGTAATTAACAAAAAAATAAAACTGCCAAAATCAAACACAGAACTTAATTGAGATGAGCCACTTTTGGAAAGCTGAACTACATTCTAAAAGATGAAAATGTCCCGTTGTACTTGAAGTGTAAAGTCTACAACAGCTGCTCTTGTCAAATGCCACCTATAGCCTAAAAACAATAGAAATCATTAAAAATCAGCAGCAATACTTTCAATAAGCTATGAAACGCGCAATGTTAAAAATCACTTTGAGATATAAAATGCACACCAATATCCGGGCAAGAACAAAAATAACAGACGTCATGGAAATAACTGCATAGCTTAAATGTCATTGGGAAAGTCATGCAACTAAAAAATACAAACCAGAAGAGCCATAACCTTCTGGAAACTCATGGGAAACCAAAAATGTATTGGAAGACCCAAACGAGATGGATTGACGACATCAAAACCATAGCAAAAACAGTGAATGAGGACAGTAAATAACAAAAACAAAACAATTAAAAAAGACTCATATCTAACAATGAAAATATGTAGGTTAAAAAGAAAGTTGCATAAGCATACTAAACATATATATAAGAAAGTATAAACTAGCGTGTAATTTCTTTGCAACTTAATAAATTGTGTGGCATTTTATGTATTAAGAACTTCATAATTTTGAAATTATTCAATCTTATATATAATATGCCATTTAGAATGCAGCACAATGACTAAGATATTTCTTCTACAAAGACAAACCTGTTTTTGTCATCACAAAGATGCTTTCTATTATTTATACAGTATTTATAGTTTATCAGACTAAAAAAGTGAAATTAAAATTTACAACGTACTGCTATATGCTTGTCTTAAAAACCATCTTCTGTTAAATAGTTTTTTATAAGTGTTGCGATGTACATTGTAATAATTTTAATGATCATTTGACGCCCAAAATTGTAAATCAATAATTTTATGTTACTTTAATGTTTTTAAAAAATTATTATTATTATTTTGAATTACAGTCATCTCAGTACAGCATGGCCAATATAATAGGCAACTTAATATACACAAAAATATTGTTTGCTCTGTTGCACTCATACCTCGTTTTAGCATTCTTTTCTTGCGCTTACATTTCACACATTTCATGGGCCACGCTGTACTGGAGTTATCTAATGATTCCTAGCAATCTTGGTGAATTATATTTTTAAGTGTATTATATATAAAAAATGTCGCACACAGATTAATAATATCTAGAGCTATACCCTTAATAATATGCACTAGAATGTGGTAAAGCGATTTTAAGATGTAAGTGTGTACTTACGACACCAAATTCCCAATGTTTTACAAAACAAATTTTTCTGTTAAAAGCTCATTTATTAATACACAGTATTTATATAGATTAAGTTTTAACACACAATTCTATTATATGATGAAATTATTTCTATGGTATACATGTTGTATATGTTATACAAGCAATTGATGTTATCATCTTAAGACAATTATAAATTTAAAATACTTATTATGAAGTTACGTGAAAAAACTATAAAGTTTATTTTTGCAAATTTAATTTACATACATACAATATGCATATTATTTGTTCATTAAATTTTAATCCGGTATTAATAAATTATTATTATTTTTTATGTACAAATATTACAAATCCACCGTTTTTATAAAATTAGTGTACGTGTATCTAGGCAACAAAATTAATTATTCTAATTGCAATTAAACGTCATAAGGTACATAATAAAAGTAATAAAATGTTTGTGCGTTTAGTATTAAAAGCAAAGAACTTAAAACATTACAAAAATGAGCTAATCAGAGAAAAACGCTCTGCATTTGAGGATTACACCGGCCAGCAAGCTCATCTAAATTTGAAACAAAAATACAGAAGAAAATTAACAAAACTACGTCGAGGACTTAAAAGATGTTGCACTTTCCCGAAATCGTCCTATTTATATAAACCATGTTTCAACATACGACATGAAGGAACCTATGAAAACTTCACAGCAAAAAGTGTTGCTGGTTTTCTTGGAGGATTTTTTCTTACTTATATATTTTTCATGTTTTTTGTTCTGCAGCTTAACTTTAAATTATCGACTGCTATGATTATGTGCTCTATATTTGGAAGTATATTAACCATCGGCTTGGCTTTCAGTTATAATGTGCGGTAAGAAACAATGGAAATGCAAATTATAAATCGTCTAGTTTTGCTGCAAAATTAATTACCTATTAAAATGCATGATTTAATTAATTCTAATTGTAGTTGTGTAGTATTCCTCGTCTTGCCACAGTTTTTCTCAAAGAAAGGTCGACAAGCTTTATTGGCTTATGCTTATATTTTGGCTATAACTGGACCTGCCAAAAATACTTTAAATAACATGAGTATATTAGGAGAATCCTTAGCATGTGGACAGGTATATTTCATTGCATATTGATTATTAAAATAAAAAAATAAGATTATTATTTTAAGGAACAACTAAAAGATGCTGTTAGGCAAATTATAGCAGCCGTTAAAAAACCCTTTTATGCAATTCGTGATGCAATAAAAGAAGTAGTAAAAGCTATTAAGAAAATTGTTATTAAAATAAAAGAAATATTGCTAGCTATAAAAAGGATTATTATATCACTATGTAAGTAACTATCGGTTTAATTTTAAAAATATATTACTATAAATTAGTTTAGTTATGTACATAAAAATTTAATTATCATTAAGCGGCCTATATACTACGTTTCTTGATAAATCATTAAAACGCGGATTTCAATTAATAAATTTATTTTTAGATTAACTCAAAATTTATAAAACTGGTTATAATGTTTTTATTTAAACAAACGTTTTTGAGAAGTTCAATATTTGAAATTATATTTTTTTTTTATATTTGCTCTTACCTGTATTATAAATACTTTACCGTTCAGTTGTGGCCGATATTTGTAATTAATTAAAAAATGGTAACAAACTCCATTAGTGGACTGCACATGAATGATCAATAAACGGTGTGTTTATAATATATACACATAATAATCTCTCTTAAAAGTTTCGGTTATACATTATTATTTATTTATTTATTAGCCTTGTACTACGAATAAATATTTGTTTGGATGGCAATATGTTTTGTATTTTGTTTGAACAATGTACATGCAAATACCTGTAGAAAATATTAATCTATCATCAATAATAAAATTAATAAGTCAGTTAAGGCACACACAAGATTGCACAAAGCAATTGGAGCCGACAAGAATCGCAACAATTGCAAAAGTGAATTTTCCGAGTTTGGGTATAAAACTGATTCTGATAAATACATATATCAAGTTTTAAATTGTTGATTGGGATTAAATAAAACATCGTATTTGTAGTATTTTATGTAATCAAATGGAAATATATATCAGTAATTAAGTAGACACACTTTTTTGGTTAGAAATGTAACGACGTGTTTCTACCGTGTTTTTACACCGACTACTTGTTTTTATTTTACATCATATAATTACATTTTGTTGCCAACACAAGTATGTCAACCTACTAAAGTAACTATATTTGTTTACATTATTTAACACTCCCACTTAATGTAAACTTTTCTTAACAAAAAATAAATTTTTACAAACATTCTCAAACTAAACATTTTAAATTTTAGACGCCCTAAAGGTTTAGTAGACACATCTGCGATTTGTTTATCTATGTGTTTGCTTCGTTTATAACATTTTTAATTAGAGACATTGCACTCTGGTTGTCAATTCGTAGATTCAGTTTTACTTGCACAGTTGTTAATTTGGCCGCTAATTCTTTTAAGTATAGAAGTTTCTTTGTACACTGCAATCTTGAACACCAGCTGATCGGAGCATTTTTCAGAAATATTACGGTCTGTTGTGCTTCTTCTTCCTTTCTTTGAATTTATATTACCTGCATAGTCCGAGTCATAGTATGCATGTCATTTTTAAACTTGTACTC
Source organism: Tachinus rufipes (assembly GCA_963932245.1). Lineage (NCBI taxonomy): Eukaryota > Metazoa > Arthropoda > Insecta > Coleoptera > Staphylinidae > Tachinus > Tachinus rufipes. The sequence goes on from OZ010743.1 coordinate 86,769,732, forward strand.
AATGTCACTGTTTATTCTTCTTTTAAATACTTTAGACATCTTTTTAGGTCAGTTGCGTTCGATAAAGTTGGGTTTTGTACAAAACGACTGCAAGAACTTACAGCGTAAGTCAAATCTGGTCTGGTTTTAGTAGAAAGATATAGGAGGCTTCATATTGCTTCTCTATACGGAAATGCACATTTTGGTATTGCCATCTTTTGTTCCGGACGTTTTGCTTCTATGGGGGTTGTTACTGTTTTAACTTCGGTCATTTGAAACTTGTATAGCATTCTTTTTGCAAATTCAGTTTGTTTTAGCTTGAGTCCATCCGCAAATTTTTCAATCTCTATCCCTATGAAGGTTTTAAGTTCAGTATACACTGTTACTTTGAATTCACGTGTCAGATTTATTAGTAGTTTGTTTTGATCACTTCCAATTATGATTCCATCATCCACATATATAGCCAATATTATTTCATCGTTTTCGCTAGTGATTTTTGCAACTTGCATATCTTGTTCTGATTATCAAATCCTTTTGGTATTTGCATGTAGGTTACGTCTTGTAGGTTTCCGTAAAGGAATACTGTCTTTATATCAAATCCTATGATTTTATGATTTTTAGCTGCAGCTAGTGCAAATAGTATTCTTAGTGAAGTACTATTTACCACGGGACTGAATATCTCGTTGTTGTCAATTCCATGTTCCTGTTCGCATCCTCTAACTACAAGTCTTGCCTTGTATCTTTCATCATTTTTCACTTTTAAGATCCATCTGTTGCTGAGTATTTTCTTGCCTTCTCTTCTTCATTTTTGTCAACTTCTATCCAAATTTTGTTTTCTCGAAGTAACTCTTTTTTATCTTCGATAGCTTTAATCCATTCATTTCTTTCGGAACCTTTGATTGCCTTTTCAAAAGTTAAAAGAAAGAAGTCTTCATTTGGTATTTTACCTCTCGTTGACCTTTGTGATTTGTTATTTTTTCTTGATTCTTTCTTTCTTCTTGGTTCATCTTTTCTGTTTCTATTTTCTCTTCTGCTTCTTTTTTTTGTTTTTTCTGTCGGAATTTCTTCTTCGGTTTTAATTTCGTTTTCGGACTCTTCTAACTCTAACTCTACTATTACAGTTGTCCATTTTTCTAGAATGTTCTCATTAAATATTACATCTGTATGGGTAGTTATTTTCCTTTCGTCCATATTCCGCAGGCGATATCCATTTAAGCTATATCCAACCATTACTAATTTCTTACTTTAATCATCGCGTTTTTTTAATGTACCTAGCACATTGGCAAAGGCGTCACTTCCAAATACTCTTACTCTGGAAAGATCAGGTTTCTAACTTGTCCAATATTCATGTGGAGTTGTATCAACAGTTGATGAAAGATTTCAATTTGTTAGATAGGCTTGTTCTTACAGCTTCTCCCCACATTTATTTGTGTTGGTTTCTATCCAAAATTAATGTTTTGGCTTTTTCTAACAAGGTTTTGTTCAATCGTTTTGCTTTACCATTGAGTTGAGTGATATGTAAAACTGTGTAGTCCAAAATCATTCCTCTTTGTTTGGACCATGCCTTGATTTCTTTGGAGATGTATTTGCCACCATTGTGACATCTGAATTTGTGCACTTTCAGATTCCATTTTGCTTCGACCATATATATGTATTCTTTTATTGCATCTTCGAATTGATTACGACTTTCTAACAGGAATACCATGCACTGATGAGTGAAATTATCAAGGAAGGTGATGACATTTTTTTTTTCATCCCAGGTTATAGGATTTATTGGGCCACACACGTCTGACTGTATTATTTCTGTTGGTCTAGTTGATCTTGTTTGCTCTGTTTTAAACGGAAGTCGTGTATGTTTTGCTCGTACACAACACTCGCATAACTTATCCAAAAAATCGATTTGTCTTTTGTCTAAAGTTGACCAGTGGATAAGTTTTTTAATTTCAATAGGTTTTCTTTGCTTAAATGACGCATCCTTCGATGCCACAGTATTTCTGATTTTTTCGACGTTGTTGTTAAAGCTGTTTCTTGTTTTTTACTGTTGAGATTTATGCTGTAAAGGCCTTTATTTTATTTTTGTATATCTCAACCTTTTCTTCAGTGAATTTAATTTCACTTCCATTTCCGGTTATTGCACTTACTGATAAAAGATTCATACTTAATTCTGGAGCATACATCACATTTTTCAGGTTACATTGTTTTGTCACCACTTTTCTTATTGCTTCTGTGCACATTGTGTTTTTCTTTTTTGCTAATTTTATTGTAGAACAATAGCTTTGTGTTTTACACAGAAGCTTTAAATCATTGTTGAAGTGTGACGTAGATTCGGAGTCCACTATCCAATCATTTTTATTTGTTTCGACCATAAACGATACCTCACTTTTGTTTACTAACTTGTTTTCACTTTTCTTACAGTAGTATCAATCTTTTTCTGCGCGGTTGTTCTTACATATGTTGCATATCGATGGAAGATTTTTAATTCTGCATTTTGATGCCAGATGTCCTTTTTTGTTACATTTAAAACATTTTCGCTGTTTTGTAACATTGAACGCTACTGTTTCATCGCTTTTTTCTTTCTCTTTTGTTCTGAATTCTTTGCTGAGCAGTCTGGTCATTAAATTTTTCAATGTATTCTTATCTTGAGGTTATCTAAGTGAATTTGCTTTGATTTGTGATTTATTGTAATTAAAAGTGAAGAGTTTGCAATTCAAGAATTGGATTACCAAATTCTTGAATTGCAAACTCTATCACAGAAAGCTGTATAGTTGGTGTAAATAGTAAATTGGTTGCCAAGTAGATATATTTGCCATTTAAACAAAGCCCAGACTATAGCTAAAGCCTCCTTTTTCGTAGTGTTAAGATTTTTCTCCCGATAATATTCGCATATGCAAATTTTTTTGTGCCAATACTGATACGGCGTGCCCGTATCGATAGCGTCTACTTAAATATAGAATCTAGATTCAACAGAAGGGTGATTCAAAAGAGTTTCTTCTGAAAGTGTGGTTTTAATTTTTTCAAAAACTTTCTGCTCTTTACGCCCTAAAACCAGTAAGTACTATTTCTTAATAAATGAATAAGAGGTTACAACAGTCAAAAGACCTTTACAAAAATCTTGATCAAAACTAAAAAGGATTGGATCTGCTTTTCGGTTTTTGGAACCAAAAACTGCATAACAGCTTCAACTCAAGCAGTTTTTATCCCAATAAATTTAATTTATAACAAAAAAAATTGTTATAAGTGACATTATCGAACCTGCACTGTAAAACAAGTCTTACGTAAGCGGTTAAACGTTCAATCAAGATGAGACAAATGGTCTTCAAGCAATACAGAAAACAACATTACTTCGTCAATATAAGAAACTAAAAAAGATTAATAGTTTGACCCAAAAATGGTGTTCATACAGCGCATAAAACTGGAAACATCTGTTTTTAATCCAAACGGTAATACTTTGAATTGATAAGATTTGTTCCCGTTTAAGAAGCCCGTATAATTATAAAAAAATAAATGATTGAAGGTAGATATTAAATTTTACTTAAAATTCTTAACAATTCATCTATACACCGAGATTGTTTGATATCTTAAATTATTAAACTTTCGAGCATCTAAACAAACACATACGGAGCCACTTCATCTCGTTTTGTTACTGTAACTAAAAGACTGCAGTAGGGAGTTCCATTTCTTCAATTAGCTTATAAACGATATTTCAACAAGCAAACGGATTTGGAAATGATTTTATTAGAACACGCTTTTCATCTGCCAATGTTATGAAATGATGATACTTGCTAGTTAGACATGGGTTTTCATTAAATAGTGACTTATGATTATATAAAAATACGAAACTTGTTGATTTTTGTTCATTACCTAGGATTGAAGAAGCCGCAACTTCTTTCAACTTAGCCGGGATATGATTGTGATTAACCGTAATAGCTCGCAGCTTTACTGGGTTCATATGGAGCAGTACATTTGTGAACATTAAGTTTTACTAGTTTTAACCATTTATACTCTTTAAAAACAAACAAAATTAAACTTAAAATCGAATTTGGCTCAGATCTGGTGCAAAGAATCCATTTCTAATATAATAGAGTAAATTAAATCCGACATAACCATAATCTCAAAATCAAAAGCAATATTGTTAATTGTAAAAGAAACAAGTATTTGATGAATAATTTTTTTACACATTTCTTTGAAAGCCTAGGGTACTCAAGTAGTAATTGGGATATTGCGCTAATTTAACTTCTAGAATCCAATAAAACTGAAAACAAAAAATTATAAATAATCTCCGTTACCGTTGGGGATTTATTATTGGAGTGTTCATTCACATTAGGATAATAAATTTTGAATAAAATTGTTTGTACAAACATTTATATTATTGATCCATTTTAAAGAATTTTCAGTGAAGGTACCCAAAAAAACTGAAACCTGTTAGTTTTTCGACCCATCATTCTTATCGGACAATTCATCTATATTGTCTATATTCATAACCGCAATCGCCTTTTCAATTGAACGGTTTCTACGATTTTTCTGTCTAATGTCATTAAAGTTATGACGTCTGATATTAGGCACATTTGCAGTATTTGCATAGTTTGGTTTTATATTAAGGATACGCGTGAGTTAGTCTGATCAACGTAAAAACATGCCTGGTACCTGGTATTTTTAAGTTGTCGTCTAGCATAAGTTTGTCGCCCTTAAAATAGCTACAGAAATGCGGTTTTAAAATCTAAAAAGCTGAAGCCCATAGCACATTACATGTATAATAAAAATGTCTAAATTGAAGATTAAATTATTGTAAAGAACTCTATTTACATTTGCATAACGTGAGTTACAATTACATGCTTCAGAAGTTCCCGATTTATTGTGATTATGGGTATTAAACAAAAACGACGAATTTCTGAAACTGTGATCCTCTAGAATTGAATTATTCTATATGCTGTGAGGACTTCAAGATGATCTTATACGAGGGGCACTGCTAAAATTCTCGGAATCAAGTACTGCCTGTATTGCCAGCGTTTTGCGATTGTTATATTCGTAAAATTTGACTATAATTCAGTTGACAGTTCGTTTTCAAAGTGCTCAGTTTTGTTTCAACAAAACTTAACGAGAGTAATAATTGTGTGAAAAATGGAAATTTTGAATATTTATTTTCGAGTGATGATTTTCTATGATTTTCGATACGGTTTAACACCGCAGCAATGTGTGGAAAAACTTAGATCGTTATTTGGAGATGAAGCACCATCCAAAACTATAGTTTACAAATGGTTCGCAGAGTTCATGCGTGGAAGACCAACGTTTGATGACAATCTTTGCAAAGGTTGTCCATGCACCTCTGTTGTCGCAAAAAATATTGATGCTGTGCGTGAAATGATTTTGTCAGATTGGCATGTGACCTATAGTGAGATAGAGGCATCCTTAGACATTGCAGCGAAACAAATACATACGGTTTTGCACAATCATTTGCATATCAGGAAGCTTTGCAGTCGTTGGATCCCACACAATTTGAAAGAAGAACAAAAACAGGCACGTGTCAAGTGGTGCAAGAAAATGCTAAAGAAATTCGAAGGGCGTCGTTCAAATTTGGTATTAAACATCGTAACAGGTGACGAATCTTGGATATATTTATATGAGCCTGAAACTAAACAGCAATCGACTGTATGGGTGTTTCAAAATGAACCTAAACCCACAAAAGAGGTGCCTTCACAAAGCGTTTCGAAAAGAATGATTGCTTGTTTCTTCGGAAAAACGGGTCATGTTGCAACTGTTGCATTAGAGGATCGAAAGACAGTTAATGCTGACTGGTATACTTCAATAATATACATCATAAACCGGCAAATCATGATTCATCATGAAAATGCAAGCGCTCACACAGCTCGACGAACGGTAGAGTTTTTGACCAGTAACAACATCCAATTAATGACTCATTGCCCATATTCGCCTGATTTATTGCCCAATGACTTCTTCCTATTTCGACATATCAAAAATAAAATGCGTGGCGAGCGTTTTTCATCGCCTGAAGAGGCCGTTGAAGCATTTAAATCACTTGTTTTGGAGGTACCTCTCTCAGAGTGAAAAATTGTTTTGAAGATTGGTTTCTTTGGATGCAAAAGTGTATAGAATTTAAAGGAGAAAATTTTGAGAAGCAATAAAGCGATTTACATAACGTAATTTGTGTTTTGCTTTACATTTTCTGCAAACGTTGGCAGTGTTTCTCGTATCTACTTTGCGAGATAATAAAGATTTATTTTTTTACATTATATTGATTTTCTCTGTTATAGAAAAAAATAAAGTTGTGGGTATAAAACCATACTTTATTTTTTAGCAAGGGTTTTGAAAATTTATAGTGGTTGGAAGCATGATTTTTCGTATCAGCCAGAATATGCTACTACAAAACTAAGTTTATCCTTTGGGTATTTTTTGAGACCGCGTCGAGTCGGATACGGAGATTTGTCCACAATTCTAAGTCTGCCATAATAATTATTAACATTGTTATATTCTTCACTACGGACCTTCTGCAGTTGTATTGCTGTAATAACGTGTTGGTATGTATGGTGAAATGGTTGGCTGATTTGATAGACGGCCATAATCAATAGTATTGAAGTTAGTCGGCTTCCACATCTCTTAAAAGAAACATATTGTATTGACTTTGGACAAAAATATTCTTTGAATTGCATTTATGTTTATGAGGTAGTATTGAAACAATCTTACCAGTAACGTTAAATTTTTCTGTTCTTTGGTAATGTTAATATGTATCATCTGTCCTTACCATTAAAACAAGGTTATCTTCAAATATCTAAACATTAATTTTAGTTTCTAATCCTGTTGCATGTTACAGGTAATATATGAAGCGGACATGTAATCTTAAATTCAGATAAATTTTGGTTTATATTGTTTTGCATGATTTGTTGATAAGCAACTGGGTCTTCTTACTGTATATCAAACAGAAGTTCAATACCACGTATATGATCGTAATTTTTACTATACGCATAATTAATTATTTCAATCAGATTAAATAAAATCTTAAACTTTTAAGAGTGATGATTCTTCAATTAACACTACTAATGGCATTGTTAATCTTTTTGCACACTTTTTAGTGTCTGTTTACAGTCCGTTGAACGCATCCACAAGTTCACACAGTACATATTCCCCACCACCTATTAATAACCACATACATTATTTGTATCTTATTATTAAAGTATCTGATGTACACAACAAATTATCAGTATTAACACCCAACAACTCCATAGCCATAGCCTTATAGATTGGCTACTCGTTTATTCAATAAATAAGCGTTGTCTACTATTTGCAGACAATGTAGAATTTTTATAATGGTGCACCACTTGATAATGAAGTGCACTTTTTCTAATTGATGCCAGAATAATAACTTACTACGTAATTTAAATGAATGCAAAGTTATATCATTTTATAAATAAATAAACTAATGTCAAGCGTTAACATTATCCGTGATTTAAGCATTACGTTTGATTCAATCATTTACACCACATACCAATATCATTGTGGCAAAACTTTATCAACTTTTAGGTTTTGCCAAGCATAACTGGAATTTGGTAATCCTTATACTCTAATAAGCATTTACGACGCTCTAGTATGATTGCGCGTCAAGTTTGTAATGTGTTTTGGTCTCCTTACACCGCCGTCAGTAAAAAAATTGAACAAAACCTAAACAAAAATTGTTTTTTTTAATTTTGACATGGCACTAGTTTCCAAGAAGTTTTGTAAGATTATTGATTGTTCTGATTTGCTCAGCTCAATTGGTATTTATGTTCCATGCTCGAGTTTTATGCAATAAATATTTATTTCATATACCGTACACACGTACAAATTATGCGTAGTGTTTTTTTAACTAAACTAAAATAAATTAGTTGTTTTATATTTAACTATATACTACACCATACCGGGTGCTTCATTAACCTCTTTACTAACTTTCTCAATGAAAAGTAGATGTAGTTTTATAAAAAAATATTCATATAAAAAATCTTAATTTGTTTAGAAGTTGTAACACTAAAAAAATAAAATAAGTAAAAAAAACTTATTATAAATAATGAGATAAATGATGAAGCAAATGGCTGCTTTGTTTTATTAGTTCATAAAACAGCTATGATTTAGAAAAACAAAATAAGCACAACCTAACCTAACCTAACCAAGATTATACTATCATTGTTTTTGTATTGTAATACTCGCAGCATATCAAAATAAAAGTCAACCATCACAACCCGTATTTAGTACATTATTTAGAAGACTTTGCATGGTACCGACGTTTCTCCTAGATCTATTTTTCCACACAAATCGAATTATTACAAAACTTTGTGTAGCAAATAAAACGTCACGAAAGGCTGCACCCTTATCGTCGACAAAGTGTACAAGCATTATAGCACAAAAATGCTCAACAGTTTAGTTTCTGAATAATCCACATTCAACAAAAATGCGTAAGTTTCAACAAATATTTATCATAAAACTTTTGTTGTGGCTTATTTGGCAACATATTACAAACAAATGTTTTTTTTTTCTTTTTTTTTCAAGGACGTAGTGAGTTGTTTGGCTCTCAACAAGTGGCCCTTAAGAATAACTTACGCATGGTAATACCTTCCGGTTTTCTTCTCTGCGCAAATCCTGTTGTTTTAATGTCCCTGTCTAAACTAAATTACATTTGGTGCTAGTTTGAGGCGGGCTGGTTTTTGCTTTGCGGATTTTCACGCGTCATCTGCGGCACGCATGCTGTCCCCGGCCCCTCTCTCCCTATAGCCCCTACCTTTGTCTGTCTCGTTTGTCATTTTGCCTTTTCTTATCTGCACTGGCATCTACCTCTGCATTCTCTTCTCTCTCCCATCTTTGTGTTATTTACTCTAATTATATAATTTGTTCTCAGATGTGCTCTTAGCTTACTAAGGTCTTCGTTCACTTGTTCTTTATCGTATCCCCTCTCCTTCATGAATAACTTATGCAGTTCCATCAGTTGTATTCCTTTTGGCAGTCCTAGATTTGTAAGTTTTACCTCCATTGATATCCTTGTATCTCCATCAGGAATTACTTCTTCATGTCCTTTCGTTGCCAGGTATATTCTGACTATCTGAAAGGTTGCGTTCTCAGTCACTCAGTCATTCTCGAGATAGCATATCTACCATTTGGTATTTGCCTTGTTATTTCTGTTATTCTGCTTTCCTTCAATATTTCTTTTTTCCTTCTCCTTATCTCTGCAATTTCGTTTGGTATCGTAGTCTCTGTAAATGTTCTTCTTTTTTCTTCTGTTTCTTGGTACGCACAATTGTCATGTCCTTTCTTATTTTTTTCTTTTTGATCTTTTTCTCTGTTTTCTTGTTTCCATTTAGCTTCTCTCATCTCTTTCCTTTCTCTTCTATGGCTTTTAGTTTGTGTGTTTGTTTCCATTGTTTGTTTTTCTATATTCTTCTATTGTCAAACTCTTTAATTTTTTTTTTAGTACACTTGTTGCAAAGTTTTTTAACGCCCTCCATTTATTTTCATCTTTTAAGCATTTGTTAATGATTGTTATTTTATCCACTTTGCTTCCTAGTATATATTCTAGTTTTTTTCTATCTTCCTCCCACGCCTCGCATTCTACTAGAGTGTGTTCTGCGTTATCGTGTGTTTCTTCCTGACAAAATGTACACCTTTCTTCTTCATTTATTTTTTTAATTTTTTGCAAGAATTTTCCAAATGCTCCGTGCCCGGTCAGTATTTGTGTTGTATAATAGCACGTCTCGGGTTTCTTCTCTACCCATTCTTTTATGTCTGGGATTAATTCTCTCGTCCATTTCCCCTTTTCTCCTGTATCCCATTTTCTCTGCCATCTTTCCATAGTCTTCTCTCTTGCTCTTATCTTTGCTTCTTTTTTACTCGTTCCTTCTTTTACAAGTTTTTTTATTTCTATTCTTTCCTCCACCATCATATCCGCGGGAGGTGTTGCCGCAATTTACCTCTACTGCCTCTTGTGACACTGTTCTGTAAGCTCTACAAATCCTTAGCGAGCTTGCTCTTGTGGCTCCTCTTACTTCCTTTCTGTTTTTCTTTGTTTTCATGGCTTCTCCCCATGTTTCTGCGGCGTACAGCAATTTGCTTCTTGCTGCCGTTGCTATTAGCCTTCTGCTTTCTTCTCCTGGACCTCCGTTGTTTGGCATAAGTCTACCAAGCTTTCTCTCAATTTCCTTTGTTCCAATGACCGCTTCCTTAACCTGTTCATTCCATCCCTTTGCTTCGAGTGTCACTCCAAGGTATTTGATTTTTTTTTCCTATGGTTATCTCTTGATCTCCCACCTGTATCTTACCTGTTCCTCTATTATTCCTCTTAGTCGATAGCCATGCCGCCTCAGTTTTTTGTGTTGCTAGTTTTAAGCCCTTATTTCTCATCCATATTTGTATCATATCAATTGCCAGCTCTAATCTTCCTTTTAGTACTTCTATTTCTACGTCTCTACCTACTACTGCAATGTCGTCCGCAAATGCTGTTATTGACACGTCTTCCGGCATCTTCATTCGAAGTAACTCGTTATAGACAAGGTTCCACAGTTTTGGTCCCAGTGCTGAGCCCTGCGGTACCCCTCTAGTAAGTTTGAATCTTCCATTTTTGGTCACTAGGTTTCTGTCCTGTAAATAGCTCCATATAATCTTGATTGTTTTTCTGTTCAGTTCTTTCTTCTTTGCCGTCTCTATGATTGCTGCCCATGATACGCTATTAAACGCGTTCTGTATGTCCAACGCTATCATTACACAGTGTTGCCTTTTCCTCTGCGTTCCGCTGTTTGCTTCTTTTGCTATTGCTTTTACTTTTTCAATAGCTCCTAAGGTTGTTTTTCCTTTGGTAAATCCGTATTGTTCTTTTTCCCATCCTCCTTTTTCTTCTATTTCTTGTTCTATTCTCCGTACAATAACTTTCTCCATTATTTTAGCCAGTGTGTTGATTATGCATATTGGTCTGTATGATGTTGCTTTTCCTGCTTCTTTTTTTTTCTCAATCAGTACCAGAGTGGCTTCTTTCCAACATCCTGGGAAAGTTCCTTCTTTTAGGCACCTGTTGATTATTTGAGTTATTTCTATCTCGTTTCCGTCTAAAGCTGCTTTAACAATCTCTGTTGTTATTTCGTCCGGACCTGGTGCTTTGTTGTTAGGCAATTCTTTTATGATCTCTTTGATCTCTTCCACTGTTGCCATAACTGTTGCTTCTTCTTCTTTTGTTTCTGGTTCTTCTGCTGGTTCTCCCTTGGGAAATAGTTTTTTAATTATGACTTCTTCTTCTTCGTCTTCTTTTAAGCAGATTCCTTTTGTTCTTTCACCCAATTTGTCCATCACTATTTTGTACGGTTTTCCCCAAGGATCCCCATCTATAGATTCTATCATTTCTTTCCAGCATCTTTTTCTGCTATCCCTAATTGCCTTTTTTAAAAAAAATTTGTCGTTTTTTAGTTTCTCTTCTATTTCCTCTGTGTTCTCTCTTCTTCTTCTCAGCCTTTTGATTTTCCTCGCTGTTTGTATTGTGTTTTTCCTGCATTCTTTTATTTCCTCACACCACCAGTATGGTCCTTTTCGTCCGCCTTCCCTGTACCTAGGAATTGCTTCCTCCTCCGCTTTTCTCAGTTTTTCTGAGTACCTCTCGCATCTTTTCTCAATATTTTCGTTTTCTGTCACTTCTTCTGTTTCCATGCCTCTCTTTATCTTTTCATTGTCCATTCTTCTTACGTTCCATTTACCTTATCATGTGTGCTTCTGTTTTCCTTTCTCCTTTGTATTGTATTGTATATGTTTGTGTAGACTCAGTGATTCTTCTTCAGTCACGGTCCATTCATTTATTATTTTTGCCATTTCCCACCTATGGTGATGTCAATATGTGATTTTGAGCTTCCTCTTACAAACGTCGGTTTGTCTCCTTTGTTGCAGATTGTAAGGTTTAACCCTGCTATCATCTCCTCTAAGATTTTTCCTCTTAAATCGTTCTTGTAGCCTCCCCATCTCGGTGATTTTGCGTTGAAATCTCCGCCTACATACAATAATTTTTTTGTTTTTCTGTTTTCTTAAACTTCTTTCTAATTCTTCTATCCACTCTCGATAGTATTCCAGATCGCAGTTTGGGCTGATATAACAGCTGTATACTATCATGTTTTGTACTTCTGCCCACACTATTCCTTCTTTTGGTGTTCCCCATCTTTCCACCTTGTCCCTACACTTCCCCCTAGCTAAAATTGCTGCATCTGTTCCTTTGTCTCTTATCCACTTACCATTTAGTTTGTTTTTATTAGGTTCACTCACTAGCACTAGGTCTATTTCCTCTCTCTCCGCTGTTGCTATTAGTAAATCGTGAGCCTCTCTTCCCCTCCCTATGTTTATTTGTATAAACTTATACATTATGTGATTCTATTTTTTCCTCCTGTTCTCTCCAGTTATCTGGGTTGTTGCCCTCCATATTCTTCTTTGTTTTCCTCATTTCTTTTTTCTTTGTAGCTGGACATCTTTTCTCTCCCGTTTTGTGTCCTAATACTTTGCATTCAATGCAGTATTCTTTGTTTCTGCATTCGGCAACCTGATGTCCCTCCTTTCCGCATTTTATACATAGCGAAGACCTGTCTTCCCCATTGCATTCTGCCGCTACATGTCCTTTTCTCCAGCATTTATAACATTATCTTTCATTTGCTTTAACTTTTTCTACTCTGTATCTTATGAATCCTATGTTTATTCTTCCTTCTCCTATTATCTGTTCTGCTATTTTTTTGTCCATTTTGACTATAGCGGTTTGTTTTTCTCTATAACCTTTCTTTATGGAAATTATTGTACTTCTTTCTGTGTTCACTTTGTTCATAATTTGTTCCAGTATTTCTTCTCTCTTAATTTCCGGGCTAATATCTTTGATTATCACCAGTTCTGTAGTTTTGTTGCTTGCTTTTCGTACATTGCAGCCTTCCATTCCATTTTTAATTTTTTCTATCTCTTTCTCCGTCTCATTGCCCTTTGTAATTAGTAACAACTCCCCATTTTTTGTTTCTCTTACCTCCTTGAACGTAGATCCTTTTATCTGGGGTTTTGCCTGTCTCAGCAAATCTGCATATGTGACACCTTGTTTGCTCACTACTATAGCACCTGTTTCCGTACCTGTTTTTTTTTTTCTCTATTTGTTTCCGCTACCTGTCCCTGTGTTGGCACGCACAGTCTTATTTTTGTGTTAGTTCTTCTTTCTGCTATTTCCATAATTTTTTTTGCATCTCTTGCCGTAATTCCCGTTGGTATTGGTATATTTATTTCTTCAATACTTAATGTTTTTGTTTTGATAAGCATTTTTTCGATAGCTATTAGTATCTCCTTATTCCCTGCCGTTTCGATTTTCTGCTTAATGATGTATACTTTTCCCACATTTTTTCCGCTTAGATTTTTAACTATTTCTATATATGGCGTTTCATCTTCTCCTTCTTCCTCCATTAGTTCAGGGTATTTTATTTTTGCTTGTTGTAAGATACCACCTTCTTTGCCTATTTCATCTTTATTTATTAAAAGTCCTGTATCCATTTCCTTTTCCATTATTGGGTTTTTTTTCCACGTTTACATATTTATAGTCTGTATCTCTCCATTCTTTATTTATAATATTTTTTATATCCTCTTCATTAGCCACTTTTAATATCTCCTCGTCCGAGATGAAATGGTTTTTACGGTTTTCTTCTCTATTATCTCCAGTTTCCATTGTCTGTGTCGACATTTCTATACCTATTTTTGTTTTATTTTCATTCTCCTGTTCTTTTTTTTGGATTTCTTCAAATTCATTCTCTCCATATTTGTTTCTAGTTGATTCGCCACCTTTTTAATTTCCAGTTTAGTGGTTGTACACTCACTGGTTAAGTTTTTTAACTCTCTAATTAATTTCCCCATTATTTGGATTGTTGTGGGGTTATTTGCTCTCTTCGCCTCGTTGTTACCTCCTGGCGAATCTATTTCTCTCCCTCTTTTTTGATTCGTTTGACCTAATTCTTTATCTATTTTTATCCGGCGGTGTTCTTTGCAACATCCCGCTTTTTAAAAATGCATCCATCTTATTACGTTTTTTGACCCTTGGCCTAGTTTCACTTTTAGTTAATATCAAATTGCTGTTTCCGCGTTTATGTTTTATTATGTAACACTAGACGTGTCGCGCGTCACGACACGAGTGTGTTTTAAAACACGACCGCACCTTTATTTTTTAGTGTGTCCAGTTTTACACTTTTTTGAACTTTCACAATAAACTTTTCACCTTTCCACTGTTTGTTCTAATTCACAGAAATTCTAATTTTTTAAATAACGTAGATTATTCACCATTATTTAAATCGCCTTTATGCACATTCGCGAGCGCGTCCGTTCTCCGTCGGACATTGACCGCGACAAATGTATTAAATGATCATTTAAATGCAGAGAAGTACCATAATTTTTTGGATAATAACTACACAAAAAAGTTTATTCTAAGCAAAAAATCTCTTTGTAACAAGGCGTGTAATCGTTGTACGTAAAATAGATGGAGTAAATTGTGATTTAAGTTCCTACAAACTGTAGAATGCGTATTCCAAATTAATAGTCTTAATACTTATACGAGGTTGCTTTTTAACAATATTCAGAACATCATCCTAAAGATTTAAAATGTGCCTAGGTGTACGGTTCCCTCTAATTTGCTCAAACCTTTTCCGTAAATTGTCGGTTTCCTTACCTCACTGAAGAACACGCAAAAAAGCTTTATGACAAGTACTGCCAACAAACTACTAATAAAAATACTATACAAACTTGATTTGTTTAAATTGAAAAGTATTAATCATTATTCATTACTTGCCTTTAGTACCATTTCCCAAGTTTTGTTGCGTTTTCGTTTTCCTTTTTGTATGCCATTCTTTTATTAGAACTACATCAATTTTTGCTAAAGTAAAATTTAGTTCTAACAAAAGAAGGCAATGGGCCTCCTTTGCTTCTTATCTTTGTACAGACTGAAAAAACAAACTAGTTTTTAAGCATTTTGTAATCTTTATTATTTAAATCGTATAAAAAACTACAATTATTAATATGTTAACATTAAGTTTAAATTATAAAAGTATTGTTACATTTCTAGTAAAAATAATAAGATCAGCTTTTCAATTCATTGCTAAAATAATGAATATGTGCAACAAAGAAATAGGAACACCATTTCAAAGATGTCAGAAAGTATTTGAAGACGCCATTCTTGATTGCAATGCCAAATTAGGGCCGATATTTAACTGGTTGTGCAACATTACTTACTTAGTAAAAAGCGTTTGTTACATTGCAAAAGTATTGGATTTTGTATGCATAATTGTTGATTTCATAAAAGATACTGTTAGCACCATAATCACCAGTAAGTATCCAAATATGTTCAAATTATATTAGGATTAATAGAATAAATCTATTAATTATTTTTCCAGAGGTCAAACAATTTGTACGGCATATGAGAACAATGTTCTACGTCCGCATAAAGTTTTCTCATTCATACCATTTTGAAACCAATCGTACAAAATCAATGTCTGATATAACTACTGGAATTGTAACCGAAATTAAACAGCGAAGTTCTGGACTAATAAAAATATTTGATTTCATGAGTTGTGCTGCAAGTTTATTTTTTATTTTTATGATTGTCAAGTATGAAGTAAATTTCTTATCTATATATTGATAATTATTTTGTAACAATTTTAGAGTTATCTATTATAGGCAACGCTTTCTTACTAATGAAGAATTTGACAATAAATTTATAACTAAATATTTTCGACAAATTGACTTAAAACGAGCACAGCTTGGTTTGGAAACAGTATTACCTTTAAATCACAGAGAGAGGCAACATTATATAACGGTAATAATAATACATAAAATGTTTAAAAGTTATTTAAAAATTATTTTAGACAAGTTCGTTAAGATTAGTAAAACAAGAAAAAGCTCAGCAGTCCAAATCAGCAATGGTATTATTAATGGCAACATTTAAATTAGCTACACATATGGCTACTGATTACTCGTTGTATTGGATAATGACACTAATCCGTTATTACGGAAGATTTCAATCCAAAGTAAAATGTAAAAACTTAATTCTTTGGTTGATGTAACATTCAGTAATATTATATAATTTAGCTCCTAACATCCCAGGAATACATATTGAAGGTACAGGATTCCTAGCTAACCTATTGAAAGCAATTGTTAAAGCCTTTCAACCACTTGGAATCAGTTTAGAAATTGATACAGTTCCTTGTTTGCCAGACCCAATTCCTCCTGATTATGATAGATATGTTCAAATAGGTAAATGAATAACATTAAGTAATGAATATTATATAACAATTTTTAGCATCCTTGCTTGCATTATGTTGGTTTCTTGCTATTTTTGAACCATACGGATTGCGGTTGAGGAACTCTGTAATGTGCTACTATCATCCCCAACGTGCTCGAGAAAGGGCTATTTGGTTGTATAATAATATAATGAGATCTAGGTCATCATTTTTAAAATTTGCACGTCGACAACTAAGAAGAAAAGTAATGGGAGATAAAAACATTACAAAAATAACATGTATGGATTATATTAGAGCAAAATTATAGTAATATATAAAATTTAATTTTAACACCAAACTTAAAATATTAATTTCAGTTGCAAGATATTTAGAATAATATTAGGTACTAAATTTCAAAGTGCTTGCTTACTATGTGGAGAAGTAAAAAGAGAAAGCGATAAATACATTAAATGTCAAACTCCAAGCTGCCCAGGATTATATTGCGAAAGATGTTTTGCTGATCTACAAAATTTATGTACGGTTTGCCTTGATCCTATACAATATGGCGATCTTTCTGATGTCAGCGAAGAAAAGTAAGGTGTATCATTATAAATATTATGTATCTTTTACCGTTATTTAATATTTTTAGAGATTCATCAGAAGAAGAAGATGCAAAAAGGCGCCAAAAACGACAAAAAAAGAATAAAAAGAATAAAAAGACGAAGAAAAGTGGAACTTCAAATACCGATGATTCTGATGAGTCCACTGATGAACACTCAAAATCAAATGACAAGAAAAAATTATTGAAAAATCAACCATACAAAGACTCAGATTATTATAGTTCAAAAACTGAAAGTACTGGTGGCAATTCAACTGATTACTCATATTCATATCAAGACAATAAAGATATTACAAAAAAATCTGATAACCCACCACCCCCCAGGTCTCAACATAAAGATATTGAAAAACAAAATATTCCTGAACATGCTACCATGGAAAGTTTCAGACCTACAAAGCACTCCACTCCTGTAACTACAGCTTCAACAGATGATCAATTTAATTCAACATCAACCGCAATATCCATGTATAATGAAACAGAAAGAGTTAAAACTGACCATACATCTTTAGGCCACTTAAATGCCAACTATAAAAGACGCCCATCTGGATCAAAACTATCCATAAATAATTCTATAAGTGATAGTCCAATTAGTTCTAAATCATCTGAAACTTTGAATGACGACTATTATTCTAGTAGTCCAATATCTGAATTATCAAGATCAACTAAAAAAACATCAAAATCCGTTAAAAGTAAGAAATCAAAAAAAGCAAATTCTAAAATATCAACAGAAAGCATACCTTTGGAATCACTACCATCCGGTTCAAGCAAACATTCTCGAAGAAATCCATACCTCCAAAATGTTGAAACAACTTTTGTTCTTACTCCTGCATTATCAGAAGATCATACAGTTGGATATGAAAGTCACGATTCTGAAAAAACTAGCTTGATAACTGAACTAGAAGAATTTGCAAAGGAAGTTGTTCATCCAGATGTACCAAAATTAAATTTAAATTTTCTTAAATCTAAAGAGTCCTCGCTTAAACCATGCGGATGCACTATATCTACAAGATCCAACGTTTCAGATTCATCTTCATCTTGCAATTGTCGATTATTCAAAGAAAAAGTTAAATATGTTGCTGAAACTGAAAGAAAAAGAAGCAAGATTGATATTCGATCTAATCGTTCAAAAACACCTAGTTCTGATGATAGAGCATATACTGACGTAACCAAAACTAACCCACGTTTAGAAGAATCAGATGCATCGTCTTCTCTAATTTCTTCTCTATGTAATATACCTACAAAATTTAGTGTTACTCCAGCATTATCTCCAATAAGCGTCGGTGGAAGTAAATTATCAAACGCATCTGGGTATGATTCTCCAGTCACATCAGTTATACCATCTCCTTCTTATAGAACTAATCAATATGACACACCTAAAACTTCAGATATAAGTCATGATAGTAAAGAATCTGTCAGTTTTGATTATAAATATGATTCAGTTGGAGAAGACAGTTCATCTAATGAAAGAGCTATGTATAGAAGCATAGTGCCGTCCACCACTATCGTTGAAAATGCTCCAGATTTAAGAAGAAGACATTTTGGTCCATCTAAGGATAGGAAAAGCCAATACAATAAAAGAATTCGAAGATATTATCGTAGTCTTGATAATGAGCAATATATAAATAAACCATTACCGCTGGCAAAACAAGGTCCATTTAAAAAAATGTTTAATATATTTAAAAGTAGTAAAAAATAGTTTGTTAAATAATTTTTGTAATTGATACATTTTTGTTTAAATATAAAACTAGTTATAGTATTGCATGTCTTTAATAGTATATAGTGTATTAAGAGAAGTAAATGGCACCCCGCTTTGCTCCTTCATGCTGCTAAAACCGAAGGGCAAATAATAAAAACATTGTTTTAAGAAGTTTCAAAGTTATTATAATTTGTCACTATTGTCGGATTTTAAGGTATGACGTCATCATGTGAATTCGTGATTTACAGCCAATCAAATACCGCAAATGGTTTAGAGACCTTTGGGCGTTGGTCGTTTCGGCCCACAATTTAGGGTCCAAACAGATGGATTTAGTTGTCCTTGATTGATTCAAATTTATTAGCATTATTAAGTTTTGCCTGCCCACTAGAATTTTTCCACTTGTATTTTGAATCAGAAAGTGACGCTTTGCTCCTACAGCAAGAAATATTTTGCTTGGGCGGAAAAATCCTTTGCAAAACTCTAAAACGATTTGAATTATGTTTTGAAAAACCTTGCCTTACAGCAAACAAAGTCCTAGGCATAGCAAACAAAAAGGCATTTGCAACAGTTTGCTGTCTGCTGCTCGTGCGGCTAAGCATAGGCGTGCTGTAAACTGTCATTTTGGCTACTTAATATACTATTATAAATCAAAAGTACAAAACAAAATCGGTTATGACAACTAAACTAAACGTTGCGTTGCAGATTCTCATTTTTTTTTTTATATTTGTTTATATCAATAATATATGTAAGTGCAAATAGCAGTGATTTTACTATTTCAAAATAAATAAGTGCAAAAATTAAAAATGTAAAAGATAATTTAAATATTCACAAAAAAATAAAAATTATATCTAAATCGTATTTGGATAGTAAATAAAGTATTATAAATTAACTTTAAAAAACATAAAGAATCTAAATCAATCTTACCAAAAAAAATATGATTACAATATATACAAAAAGTTAATAGCAAAAGATAATGTAATTTTGAGCCTTTATAATATCTTGAAAATGTAAAAAATAAGTAGCCTATGTATAATTCGTTGAAATGTATCAAAATAAACTTCATAATTTGGCATAAATTTTTGTTTAGTTTTTGGTGAGTCTTGAAAAATAAATTCAAATGGTAAGCACTGTTTCTTTATATTTTAATTGTTAGGTTTAAGGTTTTCCAATGGTGTTTAAAAATATAAATATTATATAAATGGGAATTAGTAATTCTACTGAAGGGTCAGATGAAGATTATTCAAGCAGTAGTTTTACAGAAACCACTAGTTCTGCTACAAGTAGCACGCTGGTGCCGCTATCTAAAAAAACAATAGAAGAAGAATTACTTGAAAGTACTAATTCAGAAATAACATTGGAAGATCCTAGACCTAATGAACATAGTATAGACGAACAAATTTTAAAGAATGATAGTAAAAAGACAAATCAAAATATAAATGACTTAACTAACAAGAACTTAGAAATTGACCTTGATTTTAAAAATTACGACTGGAGTTGTGATTGCGATTGTGAATGCAAATGTAATTGTAATTGTGAACGTGTATTCGAATGTAATTGCAAACCCCATTGTTGTGACAAAGACAATGACAATAATAAAGAAAACAATAATAACAACAATATTTCTTCAGAAGTGATGCACGATTATCAACGATATTCAAGAGAGCCCCCGGAGAAAGACCAAAATCTCACAAATTGTCCGGTTCCGCACAATATGAAAAGTTGCTGCCGCAACTGCTGTGTACCGGTAAAGAAGTTAGATAGCCATCTTCAAAATCAAAAAATCTCACAAAATTTATATCATTATTCTCGATACACCGACAACAATAATAAAAAACCGCAACAAATGTGCAAAGGTCGACACGTATCTGATCCGTACGTAGCTTTTAGGAACGGCAAGCCTTGTGGAGATAACGAAAAACCAAATCCATCTAGAAGTGCACCAGTAAACGTGCCAAAAAACAAAAACTTTCCGATCGAATCAAGAATAACTTCACAACAGCATCCTCCAGAAATACCATTACCTCCACCACCACCAACTAAACAGCACTCACCAATTAAACAAAAAAGAGACAGTTTCAATCGCATAAATCATAGCCAATCACTTGATAGAAAAAATTCACCTCGTCCAGGACCTACAGAAAATCCACAGCAAATGTATAATCAACATAATTACAATTATAATAAACAACAGTATAAACCATCATATCCATACGAAGAACTAGCAGATAGCACCACATATAGTCACGACACATCTTGCGGTCAACAATGTAGAGGATATGAGCAATGCCCGCAGCATAGGGGATGTAAATGTCAATGCATGTGCGAGGCTGAGAACTACTACCAACAGAATCTCTCAGACGATCAGATGAGTTGTTGTTCTGATAGCACAAAGACAGATTTTATGAATTTAGCATACCAACGAACGGGGGATTATCCTGAGTTAGTAGATGAACTTGAAAATACATTATCACAAAGAAATCGTATGCGCGTCCAAAAAACAATGCAACAATTTGAAATGTTAAGCAGGCAAAATAAAAACTTAGACAAACCTATTTTCGACGACGAAGAAAGCTTAAGAAATCGATGCTATCCTCGTCACAAACGAAGTCAAGAATGTAAATGTGCTTGTTGCAAAGGCTCCAATGAAAACAATGACAACAGACATTACTGCACTAACAAAAATTTAAATGATACATACAAGACTCGTTCGGAAGCTTTATCAAAACGCGCCAGTTTTCAACCCACACCGTTTCCCAGAAATGCAGGCTATGTAGAAAAAGTAGCCAGATACATGGACCCAAATTTTACTGAAAAGACGCAAAAGTATCCTAAGTCTCAACAGCAGCATAACATGATCGCAAATAATAATGGCAATCCAAACGGCAACGGTAACGGCAGTTGGCAAATGGATACTAGAAAAGGGGAATGGGTTAAAGTTAGCAATCATCAAAATCATTATGATTTCGAAAATAATTATCCTCCGTTGCCGCCGCGACCTAGATCTGGACATTATGAAAACCGGCATGAATATTCTGATCGATCCTCCCACATGGATCATTCTTGTGGATGCAATAAATGTCTTAGGCGTAATAGATAAAATAATTTAAATGTTAGTTATATTTGCAAAATAAGTTGTGCCAAACTATGTCTAAAATTTATGTAGTCAAGTCGAGGTTGTAACTATTTGTTGTAAATGTGAGTGATATTAAATAATAACTAAACAAACAAAATCATATTTATATTGTGAATATATAAGTTACTTATTTTAAACATTAGCAAACATATTCTCAATAAAATATTACTTGTACTTTCTCAATATTCAGGAGGTATTATTATTTGAAGAAAATTGAAATCAACTAAGTTAATTACTAATAAGCAATATATGTAGTTTTATATAATGCAATGTTATGGTTAATCGTAGATAGATTTCATTTTATTGCAACATTATTTAGAGAAATTAGAGATTTAATTAAGTAAGTTTTACTTAATTCATTTTCTTATTAAATACACAATACGTTAAAATAATACATACTGAAAGTTATATAAACTGATTTAGTTTGTAATTTTATGTAAAAGTTTCCGTAACAAAATGGTTGTATTATTTTTATTTAATTAAAAAAAATCCATTTTTGACAAATATGAAAAACCTTTATTAAAAGTTGTAAATCGGGTATCAATATAAGTCATTTGATTTTTTTAATAATTTCTCGTTGTTCCGCTGAAGGGCGTGGAAAATAAAGTATACATATATATGATTTCTTTTTTTTTTGCACTTAGAGCCGAAACTATGTATTTTGATGAAAAATTACAAGAGATCAAAGTTGTAGAGTAAAAAATTTCCGATTGATATTAGCCAATTGGATTTACCGATAGTGATCGCATTTTCCTCTAAAGAATGTAAATTTTTTTTGCAAATTGTGACCTTCTGCTGATTTTTTGGATTTTATGTCAAAACTATGCATTTTCTAGAAAAATTGGCACCGGGGCCTGACGGGTTTCCTACGGAACTTGTCAAAGCCCAAATCGGACGGTGCCCTAAAGCCTGGCTTAGAGTCTACAATCGGCTCCAGGTCGAAGGAAGTTTTCCGGAAGTGTGGAAGAGGGCAAACCTGGTCCTACTGAATAAGGGGAAGGGGGGTATGGTCACGATTCGCTCTAGAAGAGTGCGAGTCGAGTGGAGGTAGTAGTGAACTCGGGTGGTCCAGGCTCATCGCAAACGTAAAGGAGTCACGGCGAGGTAAACTACTATCTCACGCAGGTATTAACGGGACACGGGTGTTTCCGGGCGTACTTGCAGTAGGTAAAAGTGTGCGAGAGCGATGAGTGCTTGTATTGCGGGCAGCGGGACACGGTCGAGCACACCGTCTTTTGTTGCGAGCGGTGGACGGAAATTAGGGAGAGAATGATGGTGAGAATGAGCGGAGCGAGCGTGAACCCTGACAACATGGTGGAAACAATGATGGCATCTCAAGCCGGCTGGGATGATGTGTCCACCATGATAGGGATTATTTTTCGGAAGAAGGAGGATGAAGAGAAGGAGCTTGCTCCGGTAGAATTATGAGGGTACGACCCCTACCATGAGGGGGCCCATAGCTGGTTTTTGTTTGCTTATTTTTGTTAAAGCATAGGCTGCCAGTGTGTTAGGTAAAGATTTTACTACTTCAAAAAAAAAAATTATATTAGGTTAGGTGTTCCAATTCTTTATCAGTACATTTTTATTGAAACGTTTGCCGGTAGGGTTATAAGCACCTTTTTACTTTTTAAGTAAGACGATACAACAAAATATAAATTTTATTTGCTCAATTTACAAAAATAAAATCAAGCCGATATTATAACTTAAAAAACTAACTGATATTAAATAAATCCTTAAACTTAATAAAGATGACATTGAAGTTGTGAACTATTCCGATCCAAGAATAAAAAGTTAACTTAGCAAAGTAATACAGACAGCATGGTATTGAGAACCTAATTAACATACAATTCGCTAAAGACACAGAACTGAGTTACAACTTTTTAATGAGTCTTGCGCTTTGTAGAAAATCCAATACACCGTCACAAAAACTTCTCTTTGTTCGACAAAATAAACACCAAATTGTCATAGTATTTAAACCAATTACTAGTTGGCTCCAATAGCCACATGGTCCAACGCGGTTTAGAGAAGATAATCCTGTGTTCAAATTGGGACAAACATAATACCGAAGCGTTTACAAAATTCAAAAATACTTTGTCCTCAGAATGGCACTTAAAAGCACCTCTACCGTTACCTTGATTTTTCAAATGCTATCATTTTGTTATAAATGAGTATTCAAAAATACGACCAAAATGTAAATAAGAAGACAAACAAGTATGCATTGTAAGATAAGTTTAACAGAAAGGTATGTAGGTTTAAGTTTAAGTTGTGTACATTTTTTAATCAACTTATTTTTGCTGATAGATAAGCATTCTGCGGACAACTCTAGAGGTTTTTTAACTCAAAAAACTAAAGTAGACTTTATAAAACCACCAATAAATAAGTTAACTACAGTTTTCCCTCTAGTTTCTTAAGTGTACAAAAATTGTTTGTATGTGGAATATCTAGATGTTTCTTAAGAATATGTAGTTTTCTTTTGTGTTGGGAGCCACCATTGTTTTTACTTAACAAACCGTAAAATAGTCTTTAGTACTGGTGTTTAGGGTTAATGTCAAACGGAAAAGTTGTAGTTATTGTTAGAAAATTTGACCTGTCACATAAATTTAACATTGCTGAATAGTACCAGATGTTTCACTGTACTGAGCATTTCATTATCTACAGGTATGTAGTTCAGTAAGAAAATACAAGCTCTGATACTTTGTTGGCTTTTCCGTCATAACAAATATAAATAGACTTTCTGGTTTTATGTCATAAAAGCACAAAATGATTATTTTTAACAAAATTTTAACTAAACAATCTCAACACCTATAAAAAACAATTAAACAAATTAAAACTATAAATTAAACTTGGGTAGGTGATCGGGAACTCTAGTTGCAGCTAATGTGTCGTAACAAAAGAACTGTGTCTCCCGCCCACCCACCCAAGAACTAATGTTGAAACTTTTGTCGCGCAATTATTGAACTTAGTGCCCCGCTCACCCATCCAATTGTTTGTGATCAAGAAATTGGATCACAAACACTTTCGTGGGTGGGTGGGCGGCACCTTTCCACTCAATCAAGAAGTTTAATCACAAACACTTGAGTGGGTGGACAAAACTAATGTTGAATCTACTGTCGCGCAATCATTGAACTTAGTGCCCCACCCACCCACCCAATTGTTTGTGATCAGGAAATTGGATCACAAACACTTGGGTGGGTGGGTGGGAACTAAAGTTAAAACTATTGTCTAGCAATCATTGAACTTAGTTTACAAACACTGGGTGTGTGAGCGGAAACTCTAGTTGCAACTACTGCTTCGTAACCAATAAACTGTGTCCCCCGCCCATTCACCCAATTTAATCACAAACACTTGGGTGGGTGAGCAGGAACTAAAGTTGAAACTACTGTCTAGTAACCAATGAACAGTGTCAGACGTTCGCCGCACAGTACATACAAAACATTTCTGAAGTATTGAGCAGGGTAAGTTCAGCATATAGTCAAAGCGTATTATACACAAGAATTGTCATTTTTGATAGCAGCTGCAGATTTCATCGTAGTATAAAACTTTTTAGCTGTTTTATGAACCATAAGTTCTGCCGCCGCAACGCATTTAGCGTTATTATTTAAATTTTTATCATTCAACTTTACGCAAAAGTTTTTGCAATAACTACATAGGTATACCTGGGGCTGACTAAAAGAATATCAAAAGTTTTCCTTTGTTTATCATCATAGTATTACCTTAGTAACGGTTTTTTAAAACCACATTCACATGAACCTATTTTTATTAAAATAAACTAAAATATAAACTTACAAAGTTTGAAGGCATAATTTTTATATACAACGTATATTTTTAGTTATAGATAATAAATTAAATGCAATTTTTTTTAAACCGTATAATTTAGTTTAATGTCTATATACAATACGTACATAACCTCAATACAAGAAAAATATAATAAGGTCTGTACAAAAACAAACAAAAAAATCATAGGTACGATAATCTAATAAATATATAAAACTCATCAGATTAATCTCCAATTACATTCAGTGTATGGAAACTATCAACAACATCCAATTAATTTATTTTATTTATACAATATTCAGTAACTGCGCTTTGTTCCGTCGTTATATGAGTATTATTCAATATTGCAAAACATAATTCAAAGTAAACAAAAAAAGATATAAATCAATACTTACTAAACATTTATTGAAGAAACCTCCTTTTGCATATTCCGACTACAGCTTGGTTTGATGCAACAATAAATGAATAAAGATATGCAACATATGCAACCAAACATACTAAGCTGCAAATGGGGTTACATACGGTAAAAACAGACTGCACAATTTTAGTAATAAATTGTAATTGTAGTTTTATGAGATACAGTGTGATCAACAAAGAATAAGATTTATCAAATATAGATTTATCAAATTTTTCTGGAAAAGTTTGTAGTAATTTTAGTTTTTATCACCTGATTTTTCTGAACAAAATAATCCCAAAAGTCACCAGAATAAATGTCAATTTTCAAAGACTTTTGTCACTTTTTAAGTTATTTTACTATAAAAAAATCTGAATTGTAAAGTATTGAATAAATTTTATATAGTGTGAAGTGTGTTATGCACAAACTGTGATTGAACAGAAGTGTTAATTGAATATTTAAATTATATATTGGTCATTGTTTAAGGTTAATGTTTATTAAAAATATGTTTAGGTCAATTTAATAATAAATGCAGTGTAAATTTAAAATAGTGTAAATTATGTGTTATGTATGCATACTGTAAATTGGATGTTTAAGTTATATGTACAATAATTTAAAAATTAATTATTTTGGAGATACGATAAAAATAATAATTAAACTATTTGCTTATAGCATATGGTTTTTTTAATAGCTAACGTTTCGGCAGCGTTGCTGCCTTTCTCAGAGCTAAAAACAAACATTACATTGTATAAGACAGTTAAACTAAAACCATATGCTTTAAGCAAATAGTTTAATTGTTATTTATATCCTATCTCCAAAATAATTAATTTTTAAATCAACAAAAAAGGATATAACAACAAAACAAAATGTACAATAATGTTTATATAAGAACAGAGTGCATTTATAGTCGCAGTGGAACTATCAATGAGAATGTGAATTACAAATTATGCAAATATTGAATTCATGTCTTTTTTAATATTTACTCGACTAATATTTAAATATTAGACATGAATTCAATATTTTTCATAAGCCTACACATACACAACTATTCACATAATTTTTTTTCGCCCAATGTCACATAAATTAGCAGCTTTTCATTGAATGTTACATCAATTAATTAATATTTCTCTTTCAAACTTAATAAAATTTTTGTCATCGCTAAAAATAATGGGTTTTCTGAAACAACAATCAATAAATTACTTGTTCAAAAACAAAAACGCAAAACAACTTTACTAGTTATTTCTAAATCAAGTAATTCTAATCAAATATATTTACTTCAATCGGCTACTTAGACCAAACATCAGTTAAAATCGGTAAAATTTTAAACCTCACTACGTCTTATAAAACCAATAACTTTTTGTCAATTTTTTTTAATAATTCTAAATATTCTACAGATAGTAGTAAAAAATCAGGCGTTTATTTACTAAAATATAGAGATTGCCCCATATATTGAACAAACGGGTAGAAGTTTTAAAAGTAGAATCAAGGCTAGTTTTTGTAATAATGAAATAAAATCAACATATGCGGATCATTTATTAGAACACGGTTATTTATTTGACAATAACTTCTAAATTTTACATGAAAATTCAAAATTTTCAAAAGAGTCTTTAGAAATTAACAATTATAAAGTGGATTTTTGTTAAATGATCAAAAAGGTGTAAATAATTCTCCAATATTAAATATTGTATTTTTTTTTGATATAATACTAAGAAGTTTTTTTGTTGCACTAATCCATTCCCCTCTGTTAACCCACCATACCTGTTATTGTACGGTGTTTTGATTTGTTTTAGAATAGAAGTAATTAGTGTACCTTTTTTACAATTGTTTATTATACCTAATGAAGCCACTGTGTAGCGAAATAATTGTAGTATTACAATAATTTTTTTTTTTTAATTCACACTATTTGTGTTTTATTATAAATGTTAAAATAAAGTTCAAACATGTATCAGCCTCAACCATTCAATATTTAAATAAAGTTTTAAAATAATTCATTATTGTGTATTATGCAATTGTTTATAATTAGATTATTTACCACAAAAACAAAATTTGTGTTACGCTTATAGTGATGGTCAAAGGCAGTCTACAAATATATATTTTTTTATATTTACTATAAGTTTGTATTTGGTTGCCTACATCGTAAACTTTAGTCATTCTTGCCCACCTTGTATAAGGTCTGTTCTTACTCACTTCCAACCTACGATTTGGATAGTTTGTTTGAAATAAAATAACGTGCTAAAAAGTCAGTTATAATTTATAAGTTAAATATTAAAATAAACATTTCTTTAAATAATTACAGCTGGTTAATATATTTCATTGAATATGTGTGCGAAATAAGGGTACAACAAACTACGAAGCAAACTATATGTTAAAAGGGGGAATAGTTGCGCTATTGAAGGGTTCACAGAATCAAACTCAACAAGAAAACGCCTGAATATAGTTGAATAAAATCTTCAACATTATAGAAGAAAGTCCAATCTGTGCGTTCAAACTTAAAAAAAAAATGATTCAACCCGTTTTTCTGCCATTAATTTTTAAAAAGTAGAGTTTATATTTAGGTACTCATTAATTTTGTACACGTTAAATATAACTGCAAATCATTAACCCAAAAAATTGAGGCATAGAATATTGTATGTAGTTCAACATATAAACTAAGTGATGACAGAAATCTTATCGTTTGGTTATTAAGTTGGTTGGCGTTTTGTTTCATAAGAACCAATGTTAATTTAAAAACGACGCTGTACGTCTCAACATTTTTCTAAAAAAAGTTTTTGTAATATTTGCTAAAATTAATTTTCAATGACAATACTACTAGCGGCACTCCACAAACGCGGCGATTAAGCCCGAAAGTTTTCTAGCGTTAATTATATTTACTTTTGGCTGCACTATACATACATGGGTCAAAGTCAAAATTACGGAAATACCGAAATAATTTTCCAGTCGTAAAAAATCTTTAACAAATGTTTGTTGGTTTTAATTAAACTGTTGTTCAAAAATAAAATTTCCATAATTGATAACGATCTTTAGCAAATAACATTTTTGGCAATTGTATATAAAACCGCTACCAAAAGAATAATTGAAAAAATGCATAAAATTGCAATTATTTTTTTGTTTTAAAAAATACAATGACTTGGAGTAAATCTTCTCACGTGTTTTTTTCGGTTGATTTTAATTTACATTTTATGAGCTTGTTTGATGTCTTTTGCTTAATCTATAGACATAATTAAAATCGGCTTTGGGAAAGTTTTGTGTTCACGTAGGTGTTTTGTGCGCTTGTTAATCTGGTAATCGCCGAGTTGGAAAACTCAACTCTATCAGCTATTACTGAGTATTCAACATAAAAAAGTTGTAAAAGTAAACATCAACACTTTTAATAAGATAAATGATTAATAAATTGTTCAGCATACAAGTAAATATTTCTATAGTAACGTATGCAGTTTGTATAAAACGCCACTTAATATTATGTATTATTTTGGTTGATTCAGTATTTTACTAACTTTTTTAATAGTTGCTTTAGAAAAAAAAATAACTACATTTTAGTTTTGAATTCTTTTTACTTCACATTTTTTACACATAAGTGAAGTGATTACTTTACATTATAGGACACTCTGTGTTGCGTATTTAGTAGAAGTTATAAGATTTTGTAAATACATTCTTTTATTAGTTCTATTGGTATTTTGTCGAATCCTGTGTTTTTATGTTTGTTTTTGATATTACTAATAGTACATAGCATTTCATAACTGATAACAGGCTATAATCATTATGTTATTACAGTTTTTGACTT
This sequence comes from Tachinus rufipes, assembly GCA_963932245.1. NCBI lineage: Eukaryota > Metazoa > Arthropoda > Insecta > Coleoptera > Staphylinidae > Tachinus > Tachinus rufipes. Next base: position 86,799,331 of record OZ010743.1, read on the forward strand.
TGCATGTATATGCAGCATTGAATTTAAGGTGATGTAATAAATAACATAAGACAAGCGGCGTTATTAAAATGTTCTCAGTGAATCAGTGTTTGATATGGATGCATTTGTGTTTTACATTACATAATTTCTAGTGTTATATAAATTAAAATTTACTTTGTTTTAGGAAAAATATGCTAATATTATTGTTTTCGGTTTATGCAACGGCAATGCTTTCAGAAAGTTGTTGTGAATTCCAATTTTAATAAAAAATGGATAGGTATGCTCGGTCTAGTTCAGTAGTAGCAGACTTATTATTCAAAAACAATTCAAAATGAAGAGCTATTACGAGACAAAATTATGAATGAATTCAAAATATTTACGTTCCCAGGTTTGCATTGCGTGATGGATTTTTCGAACATAAGTTATAAGTTAATGAAGTGTTTTTTTTGTTCAGTGTAACTGTTACAGTGGTTAAATAAAGTTATTATATAGACTTCCGTTATTTTTTGTTTAAACTTGAAATTAATTTATGTTTCAAAAGTTTGTACTTTGAGTATTTCTAAGATCGGAGAAAAGTTATTTTGCATTTCTTGCTTAAAATCCAATCCCAAACCAAAATATAAATTATTTGCCTTATAGTGTAAGTCTCCTTGTATAATATTACTTGCAACTGAGAGCAACGTCTCTTTTTATTTGCGTCAAACAGATCTCAAGTATAGAATACTGTTTTTAAGAACAACAAATGTTATCAATTATTCTGAAAACAATTGTTTACTTACTCGCCTTTGTACTGAAGTAAAATTTTAATATTTATTTAATAAATTACGGTATAATCTTACAATTACTGCAAAAAAACTTAAATATATTGTTTTAACCCTTAACCGGTGACGTGGAGTCTACCGGACTCCTACAGGAATATGTTTTGGTGTAACTGTTAAGCAAAAAGTTTATTTACCTCGTTTTTTTTAGTACTTTCTTAAATGTTGAAAATGTAGACATACGTGTATTGAGTGACAGTGTTTGATCGTTTTTGCGTAAACAGCGTTTTGAAGTCACTGCGACTCCACGTCACTGTTAACGTAAGTTTGTTATTATGTTCAAATGTTATAAAAAACTATAAACATTTAAAATAAAAAGATTTTATGACAGAATTGGCATTTAGAACACATATAAAAAAAAAATCAAAAAATGTGTCTAACATAAAGTCACAAAACATGTAGACAATGAGTTGTAAGAAAAAAATTACATTTTTTTTGTTTTTTATATGTCACAACTATGTGTGTATGTGTTGCAGTTTTTCAAAAAAAAATTATTATTAGTTTTGTTTTTTTATAATAAGTTGCTTTATTGTTCTTATTTTGAAACAAACTTTGTTTAAATGGCTTCTAAATTATATAAAGAAAGCTTTCAGAAGTAAAATTTATGTTTAAAAAAAAACAGGAAGGTACAAGGTTAATAATTTGACAGGAGTCTCTGAGTCTCCACGTCACTATTTATGTAACAAAACTGGAACGTCACCGGTTACGGGTTAAACACATTATATTTTATGTGACACATAGAGAGAGAAAAACCCTAGGACCGTAGTTTTAATTTTACTCAATTCGTATGAACATGTCTGTTATCTTTGCCTAATAAATAATTTACATATTATATTGATACATTAGCATTTTTTGTTATAATCCAACATTAAAATATTGCTTAAAACAAATTTATTGTTTTAAAATACAACATAAAATACAACCGTCCAGGTGGTGTAAATTACTCGACTGCTATGTAACTTTAGTAGATCTCAATAACTCAACCTGAATTTGCGGCAAAGTCTTAACCTTTGGCTCGGTAATTAGACTTAGTAGAAATAAGAAATAAGCTGACGTTAAACAAATGACTTAAAACAAAACATAAAATATTACAATAACTGCATCACAAGGGAACCCTGTATATAGTAATGATTATGCATGGCATTCATGTATTTAGAACAATAAGAAAATTCAACAAATATTGACATAAGTACAAAACAAATAATAATGCGTATGCACCTTTAACGTAAATATTTAATTAAAATAATTAAACTTCCAGTAATTGCAATTTACTATTTTCGTATAGCTGTAAACCTTGTGCATTAATTTTCCTTTATTTGCCTTTATTTTTATTTTTTTTTTGTGAACAATTCCATTGTTTCATCTTATCATTCTGTTTTCGGTAAAATGAAAACAAAAATGTATAAATAATTGTATCTAGTTACAAGTAATAAATTAAAAAGAAACACTTAATGTTTATCTGAAAATGTGTAATATGCGTATTTACAATTACAATCACGCGATTTTAATTAATTATTTATTGTTTTTTTTTTTTAATTGATTATAATTTTAGTTATTTTAATAAAAATGTGTTCACTTGTACTATAACCTGCATGGTGAAAAAACTTATTTTTTAAATACGTCTAGTTGTTATCGTCACAGGTCACGGTTTATCGTTTTCGAGTTAATTTTTTGGGGCATCCCAGTCGAACGTCAATTTAATATGTTGCAACAAATTAATGTGGTACATAAAAAATAAATATTAACATAATCTGACTTAAAAATAAACCTTTTGAAATAAAAAACGTATTGATTTTTTTATACTAAACAATTTATAAAAAAAATGCATTTTATTAAAATATTACAACGCAACCAAAAAAGTAATAATAATATAAACAAAAATGTCTTAAAAATAATGTGTAGCAAAGACAATAATATAAACTCATTTATAATAGTTTAGTGGTGTTTATTTTTATATAACTACGAGTATAAGATATTTTTGAAAATTTTAATTAATAGCTCAAACTGCGCTTCTGCGAGTAACTTTTTTTACGTTTCAGTAGTATACAAAACACATACAGTATTTCACCATCAATGTGTCAAAATGAAAAGTTTATCTTATTGTGGGGCTAACTTTAGACTACAGAACTCTATAAACTTTGCAATAACTTTATTGGTTTAATAAACTAATTGAACTTTAATAGTGTCAATAAAGTTATAAATCTTTTTTTTTTTTTCAAAAAGTATTTATTAAAAAATATGCTCAAGCAAGTTGTTCAAATGACAACGATTTGGTCACACAGCTCATTGTTCTAAGGGGCAACTTTTGCATAAAAATAGAAAATGCCAACAGCCAGGTACGTGCATCAATTGCAAAGGAAAACACTCCGCAGATTACGTAAGTGTCTAAAATGCAAAGCAAAATTTGTTATCAAGGAAATCATGACAAAAATAAAAATATTTATTTTAAAACACGCAAGTTGGCAACAGTTACAACACCAATAGCCAAAATATTATATGACAAAGCTGCAACTGCATCGACAAGCTCAGTAAATGTATATTATGTAATAAACAAGCTTGTACCACCTATAGTTGCTGCTCTAAGCAAGAACAGTAAGCCTCTTGCAGCAAAAATACCGTTAATACTGGTCATTAAACCTATCATGTTTTTGCCAAATACTCCGAAACAACAAAAGGACAACAAATCCAGTTTGGCATCAAAACTTTCTGTTGTCAACAGTAGGAGCAACATAGGTAAAAAAATGTAATTAATGTTGATTTGTATCGGCACTGTGTCATTTTTATACTTGCATTGTTTCATTTATTTTAAGGTTGTGACATCCAAAAATTTTCAATTTTTAATGTCATCTCTGATATAGTTTTAAGATTAATTTGGTTTATTTATTTTATGGTTTTGGTACTGAAACCTTTTGCAACTTCTGTGCCATCTGTGATAATAGTAAAATTATAGACAATAATATAATAAAACTGCAACAAAAAAAAACACACGCTTTATTGAGTGTGTCTCTAAGATGCACTTCAAGCCACAAGAAAATTTGAATTTGGTGCCATGCACAAGAAGTAATGTTCTGCCGAATCGTCAAGGTAGAGTCGCTATTTTCCTATATAAAAATTTACCGTTATTTAACTAAATTTTAAACAATTGCAATCCAGTTTACCTTTTCAATTAAAACCACAATTTGCAACCTGTATCTTCCGAAGTTCGATTGAACTTTGAAAAATTGTTTTGAATTTATTTTGCAGCTTTCACAGTTATAAATCCTGGTGGGCGATTTTAGCCCATAATCCACTTTTGAGTTTTATGAGGAAAGACTTGCAAAGGTTGTTTGATAAAGAATTTTTTTGGCAATTGGTTTGTCTTGACAGTTTTCAAGTCTTCCACACGTTTATCATGTATTAGAGAACCTTTACAACAGCAATCAATTTTCTGTAAATAACGGGTCCAAGTCCGTAAATAGTGTCATGACCTTTTCCCGCACAAATTTACAAACCAGTTTGGTACTATCACTATGTCAAAACAACAGTAAAGACACTGGTTGTGTTGTTGAAGCAATAAGAGTATAGCGGTCAGCTGGCCAGTCCTTCGAATATCTGGTGAAACAATAAAATTTGTGCAGTTTATAAAAGGAAATAAACGTTTAAGAAAAAACGCGCCGTAATTTTTTTTTAAGCAAGCAAAGATGATTGCTACGCGTCAACTATCACTCCGACCGCATCTGTCAGCAAAGTATAAAAAAAAATAGGAGATATATCGGAAAAGACATTTTATTTTGTGGCTTCCATCTAATCGTTAACGAACGCAAAGTCACCAAAACGGCTAAAATTGCAGAGGCATTAGCAATTTAATATGCGTCTGCCAGTAGCTCTCAAAATTATAATCAATAATTGCTGCATTAAAAAATTATCAAGAATTTTTTAGTGTGAATTTCTGGAAAGTAGCTAAAGAGGAAGGATTTCAGACAAAACCACAGTACCGTTAATCATCTAATATTATATAATATGATTTTATCCAACACGCCTTCTTTGCAAGAAAACACTTTATAGCAGCTTTTTTTGACCTGGATTAGGCGTATGACATAGCTTGGCAATATGAAATGTTGAAAAAACTGCACGCATGAGGATTTAGGGGCCAAGTGCCCCTTTTATAAACCTTTTATGCAATATTGCAAAGTAATTGCAACCCTAACTTAAAGACATTATGTCTAGAGAACGGTGTTACCTCAAGGTCATCAAGACGCTGCCCTGCTTGTCCTGTGGGGTTTCAAAATCACAAGCGTCAAAACAGTCTGTTTTTAAAGTTTGTGCAGACATGACCTTTTTTTTTAGCATATATTTCTGAATTGGTTATAAAATGCAAAAAATCCTTAAGCCTGATCAAGTTCTTAGCTAACATTAACGGTAGTGCGTAGAGATAGGTACTGCTGCAATTGTACAAGACCCCAGTTTTGTCCTGGATTGACTACGGCTGCGCTGTGTACCACGGTAGCATTTTGGTCAAGTCCTACACCAATTCTTTGCTGCAAGTCGGGTGGTACAGCCACTTTGTAATTACGTACTAACTTTCCGGAACAATAAAAAAACTTGGACTTTTGTTTTAATTTGTTGTCAAATACTTAAACTTTCCACGATTGCATACGTACAATTTAAAGAAATAAATTTAAAACTTTTTATAGTTTGGATAAAACTAAATAAAATCAGTCAGCGACGCAGAAGATGATTAATTGTGTTTAAATGCAATTGTACAAAAAAGTTACAATTTAAGAACGTTTTCACAACGTGCAACGCTACACATTAAAGCATTATTCTATTAATTTAATTTCTATCGCATATATTAATATGTGTTAAAACATTAAAAATACTAACACTAGCGTCAAAGCAGTACAATAACTTTCCCAAACTTTAAAGTCATCATCAGCTGATTTTTTTTATATAACAATGAATGTAACAATAGGCATGTTTGTTTGCTTAAATTGAATAGTTTGCAGTAAATTGACGTCACTATCAAATCAACTTAATAACAGCATACGAACAGAATCCGTGCAGTTGACAGTTTATATACTACATTTTTAAAATAATAAATAACATTAAACTTATTTTATGACAACTTAAAAATACATTAAATTTAATTTATGTTTGTTTGTACGTGATGAGTTCATTTTGAACTGGTGATAGAACTTTTTTTTAATATAAAAAATTGACCTATCCATAACAAAGTCAATAAAAATTTAAAAAACTTATGTAGTACTAAAATTATGCTATTTAGCAGATAATAATATATTACCAATTGATATTATAATAAAATAATAACATAACAATCCCAACTCACTATAACGTTGAAACGTTTTAAAAGTTACATACCCACACCAACAAATGTATTGTGCATAGTATTGATACAACAGTACTTGTTTAAAATCAACAGATTTTTATGGTAAAAACTTAATAGACATCAACCTCCTACTTTCTAGCATGCTAAAACATTTCAAAAATCTCATATTTTTTTCTTCATCAAGAATATTATTACATTATATAAAGTATAACTTGATAGAAAGTTTTATTGTGAACAATTGATTTAGACATCAGTTTTTTCTTTGTTTTCTGTCACGTCATAACTTGTCAAAAAAGTTTTGTTGTGAAAAGTTATTGTGGACATTTCCACTAACAATATCATTGTCAAAAGTGATGCTACGTCCACTTGTTTAAATTCGATGGTAAAAAGTGTTTTATAGTGAAAACTTAATCTAGATATTATCTTCTTACTTTCTACCACGTTAAAACATTTTACGTATTCCTTACCAACAAGTTTTGTCGTAAAACGTTGATCAATTTACTACTTTCCAACGTTTCAAAAGTCACTTACCTCCTATCAACAAAATTATTGTGTAAAATGTTGATAAGACATAATTTGCTTAAATTCGATGGTCAAAAGAATTTTGTAGATATAGTATTGATATTGACATCAATATTCTACTTTATATTACGTTAAAAGATTTCAAAAGTAACGTACCTCCTACCAACAAAATTATTGTTTTATTGTGAAAAATTGATTTAAACATTAATTCCCTACATTTCATTACGTTAAAACATCTCAAAAGTGAAAATTATTGTACAAAATGTTGGTACATCATAACTTGTTTAAAACCAGTGATATGAAAGTTTTATTGTGGAAAGTTGGTTTAGGCATCAATTTGTTCTCTTTCTTAAGGTGCCACGTCTTCTTTTGGAAGTTGGCTGTTATAAAGACAATTTTCATTTTGGATGTTGCTGCTCTGAACAGATCTATATTGATGTGCATTGGAACCATTCTCAGAAGTTCTTTAGCTAGTAGATTCTCCTTTCTATTGAGCGCTTTCCATTGATTTTTTCTTGGGTTATCAGTTGTAAATTTCCATATTTTGCTTCTCTCATGACGTTTTCCAGGTATTTTAGGTTTTGTTTCTGAATAGCAAAAATTAGTTTTTTTTTTGTTTCCAATTCTCTGTATTACTGTTTTGTTAGAGATTTTGACTGACCACTGGATTTTGAAGATGCGTCTGTATATCCATTTTTTAAAGGCTTCAATTTTCTTCATGTTTTCTTTTTAGCGTCTACCTTTCCGCTCTATATAGCAGTACAAGTAGTATATAACAGCGCGCAGTGTGTATTCTTAATTCTAGATCTAATTTCGTTTGTGTTAGTAGTGATTTTATTTTTACTCAGATTTTAATTTTTTTGTTTATTTTTGTTGTGTAATTGTTATTCTCATTTATTATCGTGATAGGTATTAGTATTTTTGGACTTATTCTATTATTGTGTTGCCAGTGTCAGTGTATGTTGGTCCTTATCTTGTGCTTTGCTAATATACATGTGTTTTGTTTTCTTAAAGTTTATGTTGATTCCGTGTTTGTTGCTAACGGTTTTGATACATTTCATCGTCATTTGCAGGTCATTTATGCTGGTTGTTTTTTTTTTTTTTGTTTTCTACTACTTCTTCTGAATATATATTAAATAATATTGCAATTTTAATTTCCTCTAAGTCTTCTTATATCCATACTATGGCTTTCTAGTTTTAATATATCGTCTTTATTATATTTATAATTTTGTTTTCAACGCCCTTGCACTTTAGTATAGAAATTAGTTTTTCATGTTGCACTTTGTCAAAAGCCTTTTCATAATTTATGAAGCATAAGTGTACGCCAACATTTACGTCCCGACATCGTTGTATTAGGATGTTAATTGCAAAAGTCCCTTTTTAGTTCTTATACTATTGCATTTGGCAAATTAAGTTTTTCTAATGTTTTCTTCTAGTTATTTAAATATCTTATTTATTATTTTGAGGAGTACTTTTAGCATGTGGTGTCATAACACTCAATGTTTGATGTTCTGAGCATTTCTTTGCCCTTTTTTTTGGTCATGCTATTTATCCTGTGTCGTAAATAGTATTGTATAAGTTAACCACTATTTGTAGATATGGTTTTTTTAGTAATTTTAGTAGTTCTACTGGTATTAGGTCGGGGCCAGTTTTTAATTGCATATTTCACTTCTATTATTGTTATCTTTTATCTTGGTAGTGTTTCTAGGTTATTTTCTTTGCTTCTTTTATCATGGAATTGCTTTTTGATGAACTCCTTTTATCGTTTTAGCTTTTTTAAAAAGTCTAATTATATTTTTAGCCTTTAGAAGTCCTTGTTTTTTTTTTGCTTATTCCCGTAGTTTTTTTTTTTTATTTGTGAGTATTAAACGTATCATACCTTCTTTAAAATTTTTCAATTCTTTCCATGTTGTTGCATGTATGTCTTTTTTGCTTTTTTATTTTGTTTTCTAATATATGGTGTTATACTTTATCATACTATATCCTTATTTTTTTCTTTCTTTTATAAAACTAAAAATTTTACAAGTTATCCATTTCTTTTTAGCATTTTATCTACGTTGTATTAGATTTCTCTGTCTTGAGTATAGAAATATGTGGTAAAAACAATTACATATTTAGTGTTGTAGGGTTTGATATACAGGGTGATTCTTAACCTATGCGCATAAACTCAAAGAATTATAGTTTACAATCAATATTATTGATAAATGTTAAAAAAAAGTAGTAAAAGTTTTATAATAAGCAAAATAATGAATTATAAAGTTTTTGGAAAATTAAAACTTATTACTTAACAAAAATCGGTGTGCCATGCCAAAATTAAAATAATGCACGTTGAAGTTCCGGCAGTTGTTGCCAAAAAATTGAAAGTGTGTAATAAAATAAAAATATGGCGCAACATAACATGACCAATGCAAAATTTGTGAATATGATATTGGTGTATGGAGAAGTTCATCAAAATTCAGTGGCTGCAGCTCGCTTTTATTTCGAAAAATTCCCTCAAAGGTATCATCCGGCTCGTGGATCGTTTGTACGTTTGGTACAGCGTGCAAGAAAAACTGGGCACTTGCAGCCAAGACTTGGACAATATGGAGGGACGTTCTAGACCAAAACATATTTTTAATCTCGAGGAGGATAATGTTAATATTGCTAAAGAACGTCCCGACATCAGTACCCGGATAATTGCCGATCAAACTGGGGTATTGCAGTAAACTGTATGGCGCATATTAAATTACTGTATTTCTACTATGTGCAGCGTGTACATGCCCTGTTACCCAACAAATTTTCGTCAGCATGATGTGAACCCAAATTTTTCTACTAACATTTTAGTGACAAATGAGACAATTTTTACTTGTAGCGGTGTGCACAATTTTTACAATACGCATCATTGGGCAGTTGAAAATCTACACATTACCCGGCGTTCAAACGTTCAACACAGATTTTTGGTGAATGTATGGGCTGGAATTGTAAACGGCCATCTTATTGGACCGTTTTTGTTGCCAACTCGTGTAACAAGCGTTGTTTATTTAAATTTTTTACAAGAAACCCAACCAGCACTACTGGAAGAAGTTCCAATTAGACAGCGCATGTGGTATCTTTACGACAAAGCTCCACCACACTTTGCAATAGATGTGCGACATCATTTGAACAATGTGTCCCCAAAGAAGTGGTCGAAGAGGTCCAACTGCCTAGTCTATAATTCCTCGACTTTATGTGCATGGGTTAAGAATCACCCTATATATAAGAACAAAACTCTACTCAAACAAAATAAAATTTGAAAATCAGGATTTTTTACTATTGAATCATATTTATTTACTAATATGTTTGTCAAATATAACAAGAAAATGTCCTCATCAATATTTATTACTTTAATAATGCCATAAATTCAATTTGGTTTAAAAAAAAACATGTTCCAACATTAACATAAATAAAAATGTTTTAATCCACATAACGACCTCAAATTGAAATTAGAAATTATTAATAATGCTAAACAAACAAAATAAAAAACAGGAACTATAATTTTTTATAAAAAAAAATACATAATAATTTCACTTACACTGGTGTTCTGGGGTATATCATTCCCCAACCGACTTTAGCAAGATCTGACAAGTAACGAAATTTTCAAAAAAAGTAGGTAATAAAGGAATTCTCTTAAACTATCTATAAACTACAGCTACTAAGCGTTAAAGGTTGCTGGATGTTATAGTTTTTAGTTGAAAGTTATAAATATAGCAGTTAAGACCATACCGACCGCTGCCTTGAATTGAAGTATTTTAACAAAAACGGCAACTTCCCCTTCATCGCTGTTTCTACAAACAATTTGATAATCGATTTATTTTTTTACCAGTACATTTAGAAATGATTAAACTATAATATGTCGAAGTCTTTTTTGTGAAATTATATTTGCAAATAGCAACAAAATGCATTCAAAAATACAGAAAAACGCGTTTATTTCTATATTTGATGGTTTTTTTTTGGCTATTTCCTAACTATTATTTGACTAAAAGACTTTGACATTTCATAGTTTAATCCTTTCTAAATGTACTGGTAAAAAAAATAAATCGATTATCAACTTATTTGTAGAAGCAGCAATAAAGGAGAAGTTGCCGTTTTTGTTAAAATACTACAAATCAAGGTAGCGGTCGGTATGCTCTTAAGGTATGAAATACCCCATAACACTAACAAAGAGTTAACGTTTTCATTGTTTTGGTTGTTTATTATTGCCCTTACTATATGTTTTTTTGTCTTTCTTAACTTTTTTCCTAGTGTTTTTAGTTTTATATTTATTGTCGCTACCAGCGGATTGTTGTCTTATATCAGCCCCAGGGCAAAGCTTTGCTGATATAAAGGCATTCCTGTATTTGTGGTTTATTATCATATTTTATTTTTTATATGCAGATGATGTCCAGGTATATAGTCTTCTGTTAGATAGTTGATACCAGGTGTAAGTGATTACCATCTTTCTTTCTTGGCAAAATTCAATCAAACTTTTTCCTCTTTAATTTTTTTTTTCTAGTACGTGTTTTGCCACTAAGTTATCTACTGCGCCTTCACCTACTTTGGCTTTATAATATTATAGTCACATTTCTGTTTTTTGTAAATTTTAGCACTTTTTCTAATTGTTGGTAAAATACTTCTATTTTGTCATCTGTTTTGTCAGTTGTTAGGGGGTAGGCTTGTATTAGATTGATTTCAAATAAATGTGCCTTCAGTTTAATTATTATTAGTATTAACATTTTGATTGTTTTATATATTATAAAAAGTACGCCATATCTGTGTTTTGAGTTGTTTCCACATGAGTGATACATGTAACCATTTTTGATTGGTATTTCTCTAGTACTTTCAGTTTATTGTACATTACAAATACCTAGAATATGTACATTTCTATTTTCTGAATTATGTTTTGTTGTTTTTTTGCTTAGAGTAGGCTTTTAGAATTCCATGTTACTATTCTCATATGTTTAGATGTTTGGAGTTGTAGATGGCGACCGGGAAGGCCCCCGTTTGTATGATTGTCTTCCTCTGCCGGATTTTGGTATTTGTATTCCACAATCAGAAGATTTGGTATTTGTAGTTGAGTTTGCCATAGCGATTTGCATACTAGAGATGTCCGTTTGGGCCTTTACTGCGGTGGTTTCCCGTTTTTTCCGCATTTCTACGCCAATGGCCAAACGTTTTGTTGATAGTTTATCCCTCTTTAAGGTCGATTTCTCTTCCTGTTAGGTAGTAAAAGGAAAACTGCTAATATCGGTGGTCACTTAGTTGCTAGAGAGTTGTTAGTTTTTTTTTGTAGAGTGCGTTACGCATTTGAATAGTCACGTACCTCTTACCATCAAAATTATAGTATATAGTACAAAGTACGTCATAACTCATTTAAATTTGGTGGTCAAACAAGTTTCAATGTAAAAACCTAATCTTGACATCAACTTCATACTTTCTATAGCGTCAAAACATTTCAGAGGTCACGTTGTTTGAAATCAGTAGTCAGAAGAGTTTTGTTGTGGAAAGTTGATCTAGATATTAATTCCCAACTTTCCACAACTTTAAAACATTTTAAATATTACGTATTGCCCCACCAACACATTTATTGTTTGAAAAAGACGTACTAAACGTCACAATTTGTTTAAATTTGATAATCACAAGCATATATTTTTCTGAAAATTGTTCTTTGTACTAATAACCAATTATGATCAATGTTGTTTTTTTAAGTCAAGTACAGTACTTCAACATAATAACTGCAATTAGTTAGTTTACTTAAATATATAATTAATTATTCAACTTAAAAGAAACATGTTGTATAACTTGTATATCATGAATTTTGATGTATGTATTAGTTTTCTGCAACTTAAATTCTAATTATTTTTTTGATCAAATTTCAATTAACTGTCACACTTTTTTTTATAGATTTTTTTGTAAGATATATTTTGCAAACAAGTATTAATCTTGAAGTGACAGTTTACTACTTATGTAGGTCTAAAATTCATTTTGTTGATTCTTCACAAGTTTTTTTTTTTTAACTATAGATGTTACACGTTAACAGATTTGTGGTTTTGAAAGCTATCTAAGTGTGTTTATAATATATATTATTTTATATTATAGTAATAAGCAAGCAAATGCATTTTTAGTCAACCTAGTTTTGTTGGTGGCGTCAACATTTTCTTGAGAATGGTAATTAACAAACCAAAACTAAAAAAATGTATAAAAATCAAAAGATAGTAAATAAGTTACTATATGTATTTTAAGAGCCAGTAATACTGAAAGTAATTTTTAAAATATAAAACAATACAAATATAAGACTATAATTTATAGTATTTACAATTAATTGAACATGTAATTAATTTGTATATTTGGCAGTAAACTTACAAGAAATGGTAGCATCAATGGTGAAAAAAATGAGTAAAGTACTAGGTCAAATAGCAAAAACAGAAAGTTTACATGGAGCGAGAAAAGAAAATGGGTCTGTTGGTTTACTTTCTTAAGTATGTTAAATTTAAATTTAAATTATATTATTCTTTTTGCAATAATTTAACCAGCACTTTATAATTTTAAGAAACAACAAAATGTTTTTTTATTTATTTGCTCTTTGTATTTAATTTTCAAAATTATTTTTATTTTTAATATATCAAATAATAAATATACAAATGTAAGAAAATGTTTACGTTATTAAGCTTATAAAATATTTTTTAAATTAAATTAAATATTTTGATTTTCTTATCACAGCTACAAAAAGTGATATTATATATTTGTGAACACTCGATCACCAAACAATTGACTTTCTATATGTTGCAACCGTATATAGATCTACTAATAATGATAATTTTTACTTTTAACTGTCTAAATTATTAATTCATATGTATATGTTTATTTTAAGTAGTGACTTAAATATTATTACATTATATACAAAATTTGAGCAAAATTGACAAATTACTGATGTAAAATTGCCAGTTCAAACTTACTACTATCAGGTCAGTTCAACACATTGCCGCTGTCTCTAACACTGTTGCAGAAAATCCAAGTTTGTCTATTCCAAGACGTTCCATCAAATTGAAGCCAACTGTTTATCAATAGACAGAACTGACACATCTGGAGCTCTAAAAATCTTAAAACAATAGTCAAGCAATCTTTTTATCCCTAACGAGGTATTATTTAGTGCAATTTTTAGGTCGGCAAAGATGGGACTTTTTTGAGAATGACAAAGGTGCTGCAATTACAGTCAATGCGGATCGGTACCGTTAAATGCTAATTGATCTTCTTTGTACTATATTGAACAATTTGGGCATGAACAATTTTTAAGAGCCCTACAAGCCATGAAACAATTGCAGTGCTACACGAGAAATTTCCTGGTTGCATTATTTCGCAAAATTTGGACATAAATTAGACTTAGACTGTGCGATTTATCTCCGCTAGACTTTTTTCTTTGCGGCTACGTAAAGGAAACAGTCTACGCTAATGCCCCGCAAACAATTCCAGCCCTCAACAATAATATTTGAGCTGTTACTTGCCAGATAGAGTCTCAGTTGTGCAAAAATGTTTTGCAAAACTTCATCAAAAGAATGACCCTTTGCTGACAGAGTAGAGGTGGGCATTTACTATTTTTTCTACAAGTAATCACAGAATTTATACTTATTTATTAAATTTAAAAAACTGTACTACTTAAGAATAAATAAATGTTTCCTTTATAATAATAATTAATATGAAACTTCTTATTGAAAAACCTTTTAGTTACAAAGCGACTTACTAATTATATAATATATGGGCAACTGCATATCAAACAAAATTTGCTAGGGTATGAAACCCTTAAAAAAAAACTACGGTTTTTATAAGTTTTTTTGTTGTTTTTAACTTAATCGCATTTTTGGTTTAAAAATTGCAAATTTAACTCAAAAAAAATAATTTATTAGTGAAATCTATCAGAATTTTTTTGTAGAATCCAAATCTGGCCTCATTTTAAGTCTATGCCTTGTCTATAAGGCGCAAAAACCATAAAACTATGTTTTTGTTCTCAGTGGGCTGTGCAAAAAAAAGCATTTTTAATTTTTTTTAACCGCAAAAGTTGTCGTATTTTGATGTAAATTAATTGGAAAATATAAATTTGTTCTCTGTATTTAAGTTTTAAGGGTTTAAAACTTGAAAAATCTGCCTATTCTTCAACGTAAACTCTTATAAATACACGTTTAGGCGCGCTCAGAAGAACAATACACCAAATATTATTAAATATTTAAATTCTGGGGACAGTTTTATATAAAAAATAGTCAGTGTTGTACTCATCGGCCGTAGAAAAGACCATCTAGAAAAAAATGTTTGCAAAATTTTCAGGCAAAAAATTCGTTAAAAATTAATTATTTTTTCATATTTACAAAAGGTATTATAAACACACTAGGTTGTGGTTTAAAACTTTGTTTTATCAAATTTTGATAAGCGCCGGGCGGATTTTTGTTTGAATGCTAAAAATATAAATATTCTCAAACTTTGGTGCCAATAGATCGAGTCTAAATTTGTGCCGCAAGCGCAAAAAATTTCAAACAAAAAGTAAAATGGCCCAAAATTGTTTTAAGCGACAAAAGATGTCATTGTTAAACTTCTGAAATAAACTTAAAAAATTTAAACTAAATAATTTTTTAAAAAAATTGTACACATTTTTTTTTTCTATATGTGCTTTTCTACGCCAGATAAGTACGATACTGACTATTTTCCATGTAGAATTGTTTGCAAAACTCAATTTTTTAATAAAATTGTATTTGTATATAATTCCTCTAAGAACAGTCAAATGTGTATTTGTAAGAGTTTATGTTAAAAAATAAGCCTATTTTGTTGCAGTTGTTTTTTATTTATTTATTTATTCAATTTACCTTTCTACCTTTCGGTGTAAGGCTATTACATACATTTTAATACTTTGTTTAATATGTCTTATTATTAATAAGTCTAATAATCTTCCTTATTTTATTATTTCCGGCGTTGTTTTACTTTGATAATTGCTTCTATTACTTCGTCTTTTTTTTTTTTCATCTATTTCTTCTGTTCGTCTGCCCTGTATCATTGTTTCATCCTATCTTGTTTTGTTTTCTTTTACTTCTTGTTACGTTAGTTCTTGTAAGTATTCCCTCCATCTTTCCATTATCTCGCCTTCTTCCGTTATTATTTTTCTATTTATATCTTTTATCTTTTATGTTCATCATAGTGTGTTCCTTCTTATGTTTTAAATATTTTAACGTTACGTAGTATAGTTTTTTTTTTGTTCTTTTCCCATGAATCCTCTTATATTCCATTTTCCTATTCTTTCTTCCTTATTTTTCTTCTTTTTCTTTTCCTTTTTTATTCCTTTATTTTTCTTTTTTTTTCTTTTCTGTATTTTTCTAGTTATGTTCCTTTTATTTGCATTGTTCTCTGTATTGTTTATCTTAATTCTTGTACCATTTTCTCGCCATTTCTTTTTTTTTTTTTTTTTTCTTTTTTCTGTATTGTTGTTAGTTTTTTGGAACATCCGCTTCTTCTAAACCCTTTAACTCTTTATTCCATCTATATTCCTCTCCGTTAATTATTAACTTTCGGTAACCTATTCTAACCCTCTTTCCCTTCGCTTTTTCTTCATTTGCTAAGTCTCTAATTTCTTTTTGTACGCATCTTTCTTTGTGTGTTAGGTCATTGTCAATGTATATCCTGGTCCCTTTCAGATTTCTTTTGGCTTTCATTATTTGTTGTTTTGTTTCCCATGTTTCGACTTCTACTCTTATTATTTGTTTATCTTTATGTATTAGTTGGGCTTTTCCTATTTTTGCTATTATCTGAAGTTTTTCTTTCAAAAAGTTCTCTACTCCGCTTTGTTCTTCATTTTCATTTGTTTTTATTCCTGTTATTATAATATTATTTCTTTTTTTCTGTCTTTCTTTTTTTTCTGCTTTGTTTTCTAAGCTTTCGATTTTTTGGATCATCTGTATTTTTTCCTGTTCCCATTTCATTTCTTTATCCTTTAATTCCTTCTTTATCTCTCTAATCTCTTCTTTTAATTCCTTTGTGTTTTTTGCCATCTCATTCATTAATTCTTTAATCATGCTCTTTAATTCCTCTATTTTCTTTTCTGTATTTGTAGTTTCTTTGTATTCTTCTCTGTAGCTTTTATCCTTGTTTACTTCTACCTTCTCTTTATTTTCTATATTTCTGATTGTATCACTGTTGGATTGCTTTTCTACTGTCGTTTTCCTTTCATTCTCTATTTTCCTTTGTTCTGGAGATCTTAATATTTTTTTGCTTTTTTGAAATTCTTTTAATTCATTTTTAGGTCTTTCTATATTGACTTCTTCTCTCTCGTATCCTCTTTCTCGTTTTGCATTCATTTTGTTTTGTTAATTTTTATATTCCTTCTTATTATTAATTTTTATTTCGGGTAATTGTTGTTTTATTATCAGTTATTATTTTTATTAATTTCTATTATTTTAATTTATTTTGTTGTTTTATTATTTATTTTGTTTGTTTTATGTTCTTTTCTTTTTTTGTGGATTCACTTCTTTTACTTTCTTATTTTATTTATTTTGTTATGTTTTTATAATCTTTGATCTATATGTTTTTTAGCTTGTTATTTATTTTATATTGTTTTATTTTTATATAATTGTATAATGTATGAAATTTTCTTTTTCACTAAATGCTACTACTACTATTGTTACACCTGTTTTCTCGTAGCACTCGACGCTTGATATGTATCCGTCACTCTTCCACTCTTATTGTTTAGCCGGGCCACGCTGTTCTTGACTCGGGATACACCCGTCTTCTTCTGACACACTTGATTCTTCTATTTATTTCTCTCTTCCGCACTATCTTCCACTTTATATATTGTTTAGTCTTATTTCATCGTCTTCCTACCACTTTTTCACTATTTTTTTATTTATATTCCACTGCCCATATTTCACGTTACGTTTTTTATCTTTCGCTTTTGATTTGGCGATAATGCTCGTGTTTAACGAGTTGATTGTCGGCCGCACCAAAAACACGTGTTCACGCAGTC
This sequence comes from Tachinus rufipes, assembly GCA_963932245.1. NCBI lineage: Eukaryota > Metazoa > Arthropoda > Insecta > Coleoptera > Staphylinidae > Tachinus > Tachinus rufipes. Next base: position 86,816,966 of record OZ010743.1, read on the forward strand.
GATACCTCTTTTGCAGTTGTTTTAAGTTCCCTAAAACCCAAATACTTAAAACAAATTTATATTTTCTAATTAATTTACATCAAAGTACGTCAACTTTGACGGATAAATAAAAATTAAAAAATGCTTCTTTTTGCCCAGCCCAATGAGAACAAAAACATAGCTTTATGGCTTTTGCGGCTTATAGACAAAGAATAGACCATTTCAAGTGAAGCCAGATTTGGATTCTACAAAAAAAATCTGATTGATTTCACTAGTAAATTTGTTTTTTTTTAATTAAATTTGCGATTTTTGCAAATAAGTTAAAAAGCGACAAAAAACTTATCTATATCTTTATAAACCGATAAAAAAACTACTAATAAGTTAAATAGAAACTGAAAAAAAAAACACTAAAGCAAATTCAATGCACCCCCTCCCCCCTGCTCTGGTCCGTTTGAAATGAAATTGCTCATATAAAATAATAAATTTTAAGCCAGCAAGTATATCTTTTACATTTTTTTAAATGGTATAAACTTTGTTTGCGGTTTGCACACTCAAAAAATATCTAAAAAACAAAAGAATCGGAAAAATGCAGAATGGTTTAAAACAAAATAAAAAATTATTTTGGAATAAAGCAAATTATGAGGTGCAAGAGAAAGTTTGTGACGGTATTAGAGAGTGCTAGAAAAAATATTTTAAGCATTTGTATAGGGACGGTGTGAATCCTATAACAGACAAAAAAGAGACTGGAAAAATGGCGGATAGGCTAGCCAAAAACAAAGTGCTAAAATCTATAAAATTGTTGAACATAAAAAACCGAGTGTGTTCATAGAACTACGGGTGAAAGCTTATTTAATTGTGCTTTAGAAAATCGACAGTTCCAAATAATAATGCTGTGATTGTTCTTTTATACAAAGGTAAAAGCAAGTCTTACTTATTAGTTTGTTGAGTATCCCAGAAAAAGTATTTAGAAGCGTATTGATTGGAAAAGTGAGTGAAATAACGACTGAAAAGATTTGGAGAGTGGAGTGTAGTTTTCTGCCAAGTAGAGGCTGAATGAACTAAAGTTTTACTCTTTAACAAGAGAAAAACTCTGCTGTATGAATTTGAAGCATAAGTATGTCAAAAAAACAAAAATAAAATGAGGTACTTAAAAAGTGTTTGTGAAAAACTCGTCTGAATAGAGAAATAAGTGGGTAATGAACAAATGATGGAAATGTATGTGAAGTAAAATGCAAATGTGGAATAAATAAGAGAGCATGCAGGACCATGTGTAAGAGTAAAAAAGCGTAAACACAAATTGTACAAAATAAGGTTTTAGAACCAAAATAAGCTATTGTACAGTGTTACTGCCTACCCCAAAAAGAAACGGTGTGACTAGTTATGTATGTTTGTATGTATTTTATTCTCTTTTAAATCTCGATTTTTTTCTTTTTCTCATAATTCAGTAAACAGTATTCTTTATATTTAGTGGTTATTTGTCATGTAATTTTATTTTTATATCAATTCTTAATAGTGCGCCTAGACTTTTTAGTAAAAGCATATATGATGGTGATTTGTGATCCGGTTTTACATACAGGTAAGTGATTCCAACATCTACCTTGATGTTTAATATTGTAACAAAACAAGCAACGCTACTCTTACTTCTATATATAATTTGTACTTATTGTATACAAAAATATTGTGTGCTGTGATGCACTCAGCTTGCACGCGTTTTAGCATCATTTTCTCGCGCTCACAAGTCAAATTAAAGTAAAATTACTGCACTTTTCAATACATTTTTATTTATTATTATTTATTTCCAATAATATGTTTCACTAAATTACTCTACATTAAGTAGTTTAGTTAAACAAATTACTGTTTTTATTAAAATATTAGAATAGAAATCAAGTGTTTTATGACTGTGCGTAATGTTTCTTTCATTTTATTTTTACCTATCACAACATGAAGATTTCATTTTACACCGTTTTAAAAATATTATCTTAAAAATGTTGCTATTGGTTGTTGATCTCTCTGTCGAGCATTTCGACCGGTATATTGGCAGTTTTGGCTCGGATGTTGTTCTGTAAGTTTTTCAAGGTTGTGGACATAAATCAGTAGTATGCGATAAATATACAAAAAATAATTAAAATTAATCAAGCACGCAGATCAGTTTACGTTTCCTCTCAAAAAGATCAACCGCTCGGAAAATATTTCTCTCAAAAATATTATTGAAACCCTGGCTGTAAAAGCTAAAATCCTAACATCATTTTTTAAGAACAGGCAAAAAACTCCTAAATCATTGTCAAACAACGGTGTTGTAACGATCCTTGGAAGTCTTTTATTAATTTTTTTACACATTCTTTGTTTTTCTCTTTAATTAAACGCACGTTCTTGCAAGAAAATTTTACAGTGAATAAGAAAGACACTTTGTACTGGAACACAAACCTCTGCCTATTCTATTGAGCTCTTTCTAGCCACTTTGTAAATCATTAATGATTTTGATAAGTTGCTCTCATTTGTTTTTTTGGGAAAATATTGTTTAGCAAGTTACTTTTTGTGAATCTGTTTTTTATTCAAATCTGGAGATAGTAATATTTCCAGTGATTTTTTAAGTGTTTTTAATAATGTTTGATATTTTTCAATTTCCAATAGTAAATAAATCTGTAGAGGTTTACAGAGAATTAAAAATGGTTAATATACCTTCCAAAACACATAAAACAAAACCACACTAATATAAATACTTATAGACATATATCTTTGCTTAGCATGGTTTTCTAAAACAATTGAGTGCATTTTATAAACTTGAATTTACTATTATTAATAAACAAAACGTTAGATCTCAAATTTGGCCTTGCTTTACTTTGGGTGTGAAGTCTACATATTATATAATTAATTAAACGCTTATATGGCTCAATAAAAACATCAAAATGTCTAAACAATATTTTCATACTTGTAACGAATTTAAATTTAAAAAAATTATTATTTATTATTTCAATTATATTATAAATATATCTATTATTTCTATGCTGTATACTTTAACAATATAAATCAAACAAAAATCTCAAAAACGTTTAAAACATTTAGTAGTAGAATCGGTTTGTTTGCAACGTGTAGAAAATGAAATTTCCAGTTTTTCATGTACATGAGCAACTAACTTATATTGTTTATTAAATTTTAAATTTAAATTGTAATTTTTTTATTGAAAATTGTCCTTAAACTTTAAGAGAATTGCTTTATCACACCACTTATTTAGACTTTTTGTTGAGTTATTTTTCTAAAATGTGAAATTTGAAATTGACACTCAAATATCGATAATTTGAACGTTATCAACAAAAATATTATTAAAAAAATAACATAACAGTGATACAATGAGAAAAAAATAATAAAATAACTGAAAACAACCATTAGTAAATTGTGTAATATGTAAATAGGGAAAAGTTAAAATAATCTAAACACGTTGTAATTAAACTGATTTTGTTAATCATTGTTAAAATCATGTGTGTCTTTAAATACTCATTAACGTCAATGTTATTGAAGGAAATAATAACCTGCGACTAAGTATATTTAACTAAATTACAGTTAATGTCGATTTAACCTTATTGGTTTAACATTAAATTACTCCAATAGCAAATAATTACCTGCATTTGTAATACTCATGTCAGTTGAAAGACGAATTTCTCGGCGGTGGTACATACAAAAATGCAATCATTCGATCGCAATAACATAAATAACGCGCACGCTGTATAATCCCCACGAATATATTATACGATGTATAATAGATTTCGAAACGTATCTCACATATGACCCAAGTTATCGTATTAATGGCTCTTATCAAAGTAGCCGTTTTGAACTTAAAATAAAGCATCTCGTACGAAAACTCTATACTGTATCAGTGAACATCAGTGCATAAACACCACACGAATTAATCTTTTGTTTAATATGGATACCGCATTGATTAAGAGGTATGGTGACACTTTACCTGACGTTAATAATTTGAACGATTTGGTAGTAGAATTGAGAAAGGAATTCGATCAAGATGAGGTTAATATTGAGTATGTGGAATACCTCATGAAATCATATAAATCCAATCCGGCTGACTGGAAGAAGTATGCCAAGTTCGATATACACAAGTAAGTTTTTATTTGTTGAATTGTATTTTATGGAATTTATTTTCTTATGTTGATAAATTTTTCCCCTTTTGTTTAGTAAATATGTTTTTATGAGTGATGTACTAAATATGTATGTATTTGAAATAATTACTAATCCCAAATTAATTTCTATAATACTATGACGCATATATTTGTGAATAACTTATTTATAATATATTTATACCTAGTCTTTTGTAAATATAAATTATAATTTTATTTTAGTGTAGGTATTATTACAAACATTGATAATTTAACAATTATTTTTTTTGTGATTCAGCAATATCATTTACGTTGGCGTTATTAAATTTAATAATTAATATTTTTGTTGCTTATATGCATTTCCAAATTATTCATGGTGTGGCTTCAATAAAATTAAAATGATGCAACAATTTTCCAGGTAGTTGTTAAAAAGTTATTGGTGGTTAGTTAATTACTGTATTTTAATATTAATAACTAATATCCTGTACTATTTCTGAAATCAAATACTTTAAATTTACATTTAAAATTACATTTTTTTTAATAGAATTACTTGTTATAATAATTATATACTTAAGAAGAATTGATAAACCCATTTTAATTACCAACAACTATTTAATAAGAAATTAGAGTAGTTGCATTTCTAACTATTATAGCTTGACTTTGGATTTACACGCTCCAGAAGATTGCTACATATGCTTCATAAACGTAAACATTATAGTTTTTGATAAAAGGTCACTATACATCCATTCATCAATATTATAAAAACAAATTGCAATGCTTATTTATTATATTGCTATATTCCATTCATAATAAGAAGAAGAAAATGTTTAGTTTGCCATTGCATTCTAAAAGTGTGAATAATATAAAAATGAGATCACTAAATATTTATTTTTAATAATTTTATCAAAATTAACATATAATAACGAAATATGTTGATAATCAATTTTTATTGTTTTTGCCTTTATTTAATGTTTTTATAAGTTTATCAATATGAAGAATTGATTATTTCTTACTATACCTACTTCTAAGAGACAAGTAGTCTGACTAGTATGACATTTCATTTGATAGTAGTTGCATTATTAGTATGCAAAAAGTGGGTCTTTCGGTTATTACGCTGCTAGTTTACATGGTCAGAAGATGGGCAGAATAGTTGTAGATATAGATCAGAACGTCCAAGAAGCTAGTTTTTGTAAAAGCAAGTTTAAACGCAAATTTGAATACAATTTCAGCTAGTTTATGTAAATGACTTACAGAACTCTATTTTCATCAAGATATGAAATATTCAAGGCTATTCTTTATGCACAATGCTAGAATGTAAACAAGATATATATTGCCAACTAACAAAATGAACTTTTCATTTTAACAAATATTGATTGTTAACAATATGAACTGTCACATTAATAAAATAATTTTTATATATATATTATTATTATTTTATCTAGAGATTTGCCACACCTCCTGATGTGATGGCCGTTTATATTATTAGCAAACAAGATTTGTTAGTATGACAATTTATATTGTTAGCTAGCAATATATACATCTTGCTTACTTCTAGCAACATGCATAGAGAATAGCCTCAAACGTTTACTCTTACTTCATTACCTTGGCTTTTTTTGTTTTCCATACCTAACGCCGATAAAACACAACTGGGACATAATAACTATTAGATTAGATCATTACAGCACCTTCTTTGCATTCTAATGAAACTTCGACATCAAATCAAAAAGCTTGACATGAAATACTTTGGCCAGATATTAATAACTTTATTTCAAGCATACCAACATGTTAGTTAATAATTAATGAGTGCATAAAATCATGTTTCCACACATTATTGATTATTATTTGTTTACATTAAAAAATTAAATTTATGAAAAAATATTCTAAACTAAAAATCATCCATAGACGCGTTTCGAGGTTTACCTCTCATCAGTATGGCTTTATTTATTTAAACTAATTGATTTTTAACTTACTTCGTCAACATTGTTCACCACCACAATTCAAAGTGAATATTTTAAAGGGTGTATTGACTATTTATACTAACTGACTTAATGACTTTATTTAATGGCTATGGTTAATAGCATTCTGAGAATGAACAAATAAACTAATTATTTCGGGATATTAAGCTGATGGTAATGACATGAAAGAATTAAAACGGAAATTTGAAAATTAAAAATAGAATAAATTTTTTTGCATAAATTATAATTACTATTATACAATTTCGTGTATATCAGAACATATATAAAATATATAAATTATTGCTTTTACAACTGTCTCATTTGAGGACATTGCGTCTCTTCTTTATATATTTTATATTATTTGTTTAATTGTTTTTAATAAAATATTTGATTATTATCATATTATGTTGAGATTTTTGTTAACCAATCAATAATTAATTGGTCTTCAAATTTGTCTAATCCAGTGTAATATTATCTATTACTGTACAATGACCATTTATTACATATATTCTAAATAATTACAATTTTGTTTACCTTCAACAATACATGTTTGTAAAAGATTTTTTTTTTGCTGTTTTGTAAATTTGATGATCTACAAACAAAATTATCAACTCTAATATGGTTAATTTTATTTTTAAACATTATTTTGCATTTTATATTATTGGTTTATATATTAAAATTATTTGATGTAATGCACAAGATTAGGCTGTTAATATAGGGCTTTCCAACAAGAGGTTTCATTTTGATATTTAAAAAAAAAACGGGTATTTTTTAAGAGAAATCAATAAATGTTTATTTCATTGTAAAGAAGAAGGTATGCCATTAACATTTGAAAACGATATCAGTCAAATGGCCGCCAAGGTTACGGTTGCAGTACCACATTCTTTTCATGAAATTTTCTATAACCAATTCGCACATTTGTTTGTTGGCTGTATGTCCTCGATAACTTCACGAATTTTATCTTTAAGGTCTTGAATCGATTGTGGAGCATTGGCATATACCTTATCTTTTATGTGGCCCCAAAGAAAAAAGTCTAAAGATGTTAAATCACATGATCTCAATAGCCAATTGTGATCACCTTTTTGAAAAATAACACGGTCAGGAAACTTTTCTTGGAAAATTGCGATTGTTTTGTTGCTTGTGTGGCACGTAGCGCCGTCTTGCTGAAAATAAACGTTGTCCACATCAATATCTTCCAATTCCGGCCATAAAAAATCATTAATCATAGCTCGGTAGCGCCATCCATTCACCGTAACAGTTGCACATCGCCAGCCCAAAAACCGCACCAAACAGTGACACGTTAAGGATGCAAAGACTTTTCAACAATTATTTTTGGACTTTATGAGCCCCAAATGCGACAATTCTGCTTATTAGCGTAGCTTCCGAGGTGAAAATGGGCCTCATCACTGAAGATGATTTTTCAATAAAATTCCGGATCATTTTGATGCATTTGAAAGACCTAATCAGCAAAGATATCACGTTTATGGTGATTGACCGGCTTGAGTTCTTGTGTTAACTGAACTTTAAAAGCCTTAAGACTTAAGTTTTTATGCAAAATACGGTGTAATGTCGTTTGTGGAATGTTTAATTCCAAAGATCGACGAGGAATTGACAAACCTGGGTTTTCTTCAACACAACGGGCTACATCAGCAATACTCTCATGTGTTCTTGAGCGATGCACACGGTTTCAATTCTTCACATCACAAACTTGTCCCAACAGCTCAAATTTTTCTACCAGGTTTACTATTGCCGGCCGAAAAGGTGCTTTACGACAACTAAAAAGTGCTTTAGTTTTGCGAACTGTGACTGAAATTTGTTTACCTTTTTGTAGTAAATTTTAATAATTTCAATGCGTTAAAGCGTGTATCGTTCCATTTTTAATAATGGCGTAGTTTTTACTTGTCAAATGTCAAAAGATAATAGCTTCAAAATTGACAGCTGCCCAAATAGCCTGCTATTCAAAATGAAACTTCTTATTAGAAAACCCTTTATAAGGTTCTTATTGTATTGTAGGAGCCAGGAAATTTTATTGATAATATGGAAATTGTTTTTTTTTTGTAACTTCTGAGCTAATCGAAATCTGATAAACACATTTTTATTGTAAAATTAAGTTGAGAAAATACTCTAGTTTTTGAAATTGGATAACTATTAAGCATTGTTTATGCGTTTAAAGTTTAGTCTTGGTATCGTATCTGTTGCCTTTTTGGGTATTATGTAAAAATATGAAAAAGATGTGCTAATTTCAGACAGTTTTTTTAAGGCTCAATTATTCTGTAAAATCAAATTGTTACATTTGAAGTGGGTCCATAAGCTATTGATAAATAGTTACATAATAGCTTTATGAAGATAGATGCTAATTTTGTTAGTTTGAGGTGATATATGTGTTTTTGCTACAAGAGATAGAAAGTCTATTGCTTTTATATAATACTGTTTTGGCAATTTTGATAAAATATCTTGTTGTATTCTAACAGTGTATTTGTATCCAAGCGACTTTTGATGAAATTAAATTTTATTATTAGATATGCCGACCAATGTAAATTTATACTGGGTTATAATTATGCCCAAAAGTTTGGAATTTGTTACTAATATGAGGTTGATAGACATATTTATTTGTCTAGCAGTTATTACCTGTAAAAAATCTCAAAATTGTGCGTATGACAAAACAATTTTATTTATTTTTTTAAATGCTGTCTTTAAAGTATATATAATCTTTAGCACAATTTACATTTTAATAAAGCAAAAAACGTGAGCAGAGAATTGAACGAGAATAACCAACTAAACAAAAAAATCCGCAAAGAAGTCCGAAAAGAGGTAAGAAATACAACACCAAATTAATTCATTGCATCATATAAATTAATATGAACATGAGGGTACTACAATCCAAGCAGTCGCAGGGTAAAAGCAAGATGTAAGATAAAGAACACACAAGGAATAATTGTTACCAATAAAAACGACATAAAAAGTGTGGTTTAAAACTTTTATTTACCAACCAACATCAACAACAAGATGCGCAAAACGTGGGATCCGAGTAGATCTCTAATATTGACAAAGAGAAACTAATGTTAGCCAAATAAAAAACAGAAAATTGCGTGGTAAAGATAGAATGACCAGCAAAATGATGAAAATGGACGGAGAGATGTTAGAACACGCAATCAGAATACTCTTTAATAAGTGCCTTTACAAAGGAAAATTATGTTGTTATGTTATACGTGTATCATTAAAAATAGGAACATATTGATAAATTTTAAAAGAAGAGTCTATGACACCTGTAATCATGTAACCACATATGGACTAGAAACTACAACTTTAAAATGCAAAACTCTCAGAACATCATAAAAAGCAATGGAGAAGTTTATGCTTGGAATTAACTTAAGTGACAAAATCCGCAACACTGAAGTTAAAACGCAAAGAAAGGTGAAATATATCATAGAACTCAAGTAGAGTTGAGTGGGACAGCAAGATTATAATAAGTGGACGATATGAATGCTCAAATAGCGTCCACAACTAACAAAACATATAGCTAGATGATACAAAACAAACTGTGAAATGAAACTGGCACCAAACTGCTCTGAATAGAAACATATGTAAAACGATGGTTGAGACCTACATACAGCAGTGGATGAACGAAGACTGAGGAAGAAGAAGATAAACTTAGTTATAATTAAAATTTAATAAATGATGTTTTTTATGTAAATTTAATCGGCCCAACAACAGCATTTCCTGGGAATGAATGAAACCTATATATAGGAGTGGATAAACGAAGACTGAGGAAGAAGAAGATAAACTTAGTTATAATTTAAATTTAATAAATGATCTATTTTATGTAAATTTAATCGGCCCAAAAATGTTGTTGTCTGGGGTGCTTTTGAAAAACCGGAGTTTTTGTATATTAGATGCTTTCCTTTTATTGTTCTGGACGGTTCCTAACAATTCTGTGCGTTACGCCCTATGTACCTTTCACAGAAAGCACGACGCCCCAGCTTGTTCTGAGTGTCCTTCCCCTCTCCCCTCATGCACCACCATCGACAACGGTGCATCAAGCCCTTTTCAAGTGCCAACACCAAATAACTAAATGTATCTTACATTTACTACCAACTTATTATCAAAGTTACTAGTATTTTCTTTTGTCGCCAGTGATAAATTTTATTTTAAAACTAAAATATAGAAATAGTTTGTAATTTAGAATCTATATTGTGCATTGTAAAAATAATGTAATAAAACGTTTTTTAATTATACAATTAATTAACAAAATGTCAAGTTGAGTAAATAATTATTTGTTGGTTATGTCGTTAGTCAACGCATCATATTATGCCAGTAAATAATGTTCCTTTGAAAACAGTTCAGAACGGTTCTGTGCGTCAGGCCCCGGGAGCGTGTTGCTCTCGAAAGGAAAGCAGTAATAGTGTGCACATCAAGTGTGTAGACCACGTGACTATACTAAACGTCAATTCTTTTTTGGGAGTTTCACCTATAAGTGAATTTTGAATGTTATGAAATGGGTTTTTTATAGACATTTTATAATTGTTTATATCAGCAATTAGCATATAAATAACTAGCATATCAAAATGTTTGTTTTTCCAAAAATTGCATGTCACAACCATGTTGGTTATCTTTTTTGACTATTGGAGAATAATCCATACGGAATTCGTTCCACCTGGTCAATACGTCAATGCTGAGTTTTCTAAAGATGTGTTAGACCGTTTGCTGAAGAGAATTGCGAAAGTTTTCCCAGAATTGTTTGCGCCTATGGACTGAGTTCTGTTACAGATAATGCGCCAGACCATCACGCCATCATTGTTAGACAATTCTTGTCTAAAAAAAACAGTTTTCGTGTTGCACCACCCGTCGTACTTGCCTAATTTGGCTCCGGCCAACTATTTCTTATTCCCAAAAATTAAGTTGCATTTAAAAGGCCGTCATTTTGAAGCTGTGACGAGGGAGCTGAATGAGGTACCGGAAGAAAACTTTGTTAAAGCCCTAAAACGATTAGCGGATTGCGCCCAGCGCTGTATTAATGTGGGAAGGGTGTACATTGTATAAAATTAAAAAATAAATACATTTAGAAAACAACGAGATTTTTTATTTAAGTATAATTTAATATTTAAACATCTCAAAATAGCATTAGTATAGTGTACTCAAAGATATATCGGCTTTATCACTTTGACTTATCGGATTAGTTTATTAGTAGTTTCTTTGAGGGTTCATTATAAGAGTACTTAACAATCTTTCATCTTTCATACTACTAAGGGGTAAAACATTTTTTTCAAAAGAAAACAAAACATCGTCGTTTACAGAAAATGTAAGAATAATTTTAATACAATCCTTGCTTTTATATCATTTAGATAACATTTTAATAGTCTGTTCCGTACAGGTATAAAAGATGGGAGATTGTTAAGTACTCATTTAATGGACTCCTAAGGAAACTACTAATGAGCTAATCCGATAAGTCAAAGTAATAAATCCAATATATCTTTGGGTACACTATACAATAATAAAGATAAAGTGTCAACTCTAAACACTTCTATTAATGGGTAACATTCGGATTCATGTTTGTAATATAAATGTTATTATTTATCAATAAGTAATAAATACTTATGTAGTCTACATAAGCTTAAAATAATTTAGGTTAAAAAAACTTTTAATTATCTTTTAATCTTTAATCTTGATTAACTAATTTAATCCTGTTATCAAAATTTCATAGAAAACAAACAATAGTTTATTGGTTTCCGGATATGTTATTTATAATTTAAAATAATAATATTATCTCAGTTCTATAATTATATAATAGTAAACAAGTGAATAAGTTTTTATTAATTATTTTTTAATTCACATAATGATATAGATTAACTATAATCTATATATCAAAGTTTGCCTTAATCTTTTAATCTAAAAATGTGTATAAAAAATCAATAAGAATTAAGTTTAGTCACAAATTCTACTCTAATGATTGTCATTAGAGTATTGGCTTATTTTACATAGTTTTTATTAAAAAGCATATTGATTTACTTAACTGATTAAGAGTTATAAACAGTTATGTATGTTCCTGCCCCCTACACGCTATAATAAAAACATTTAACTATTTTATATGTTCGTTACAGTTTTTATTTTTAAACAACCTGTTTTAAACATCTAAATCAATTTTTAAATAAAATACATATTTTTGAAGTGATCATATTTGTTTTAAATATTTTATTTTTTACTTTCTATAGTAAGGTTTTTTTCATAAAACTACTAAGGTCCTTTTTCACCAACGTCGATTAAATCTTAAACTGCTAAGTTAAGGGTGGTTTATTGAGTTGCACCACATATTTAAGGGAATTTATGACTTTAAGGGACCCTTAACTTAAGTGGTCAATATTGTCGGCTTAGTAAAAACTTAACCTAAAAATATAGTTCAACGTCAAAATTTATTTTTTTGCAGTGATATTCTATATTTATTTCCGTTACTATGCAACAATATTAATAAAAACGTCCAAATTTAATATAATCTACACTGACATACGTTATGTTTTATGTTATTTAAGCATTTTTATTATAGAAATAGTGTGTCTATATACCAACAGTTTTCGTAAAATAATTAGAAATGTGCAATGTTGCCATGTGTAATCTATTTTAAACTTCAGTTTGCTAAACTACGCTTAAAACGTGTTGGTGCAATGCAATGAAAATTAAAACTACCCTTAAAATTAACTAGAGTTTAATTAAGCGTAGATTTAAGACAACATGGTGCAAACGGGCCTAAATCTTATTTAAAATAAGTAGATAATCGAAAAAGTGTTACAACTTTTAAAATTTTTATGAATAAGTTGCATTTGCCACCAAGGATTTGTTAACTAATTATTTATGTTTTTGTTCATTTTTTTTTTAATTCTGTTTCTTTAATAAATAATTTTACTCTTAATTAATTATTTCAGATTAAAATCTTTACACTTTAATTACTTAAAATCATTTTTTTTTTTAATTTAATGTAAGATATTATATTTAATTTTTTACTTGTTATTGAACACCCTGTATATTAAGATCATCCAATAAATATAAAGTTAATTTTTTATTTTGCACTTTTTGCATAAATTGATTTATTTTATGTACTTTATTATGGAAATTTGCGTTTCTCTGAATTTATAAGCGCGTCATTAACACAGAAAAATATAAGTAATTATTATAAACACGCACGGTTCTGTATCCGGTTCAAATAAATTAGAGCAATTTACGAGCGATATTCTGTTATTTGCATAAAATTAAATCTTGTTTTATCTTTTGGAAATATAAAAAACTTCACTATAACAACCACAATTGTTCAATTAGAAAGACAAATTAATCAGAATCATAGATTCAGACCAACTGCTTCAGGACCACTCTTTATATCATGATTGTAATATTATCAATTTACAAATTTGTTTATCAGCAGTAAACAAGTTTGTGAAAATATTTACACAGTACACATGTTATCAGTTATAGTTAGGTTAGCAACAATTTAATTGATGATGAGGCAGGTCCAAGCTATTTTAAGATAGTATCTAACATGTAAACAGCAATAAATCAAGTGCATAAAATAAAAATTATTATTTTACAACGCAATTGTAAAATCATCGAATTGAATTCAAATGTTTTAAAATAATTTAATGTACGACACAAACGACATTTTTTGATAAAGTATATAATTTTATAGTATAATTAAGATCGAATGTTACGTATTATTTTAAACAAATAATTAACTCCTTAGAAGATGATCATACATGCGAAATATTTTAAATAGAATATATTTATTAATAAAATTAATGTCGAGAGGAATTAATCACCTTTTTATATTCAATTTCACTTTAATCGTTTAATGTTAATACATGTATTTAATAATTTATTTAAAGTTATTATAGAATGCAAAATATGTGAACTGCCAGACAGAATTACCCACATTTGGGTCATTGTATTGATCTAAATTACGTTATATCGGAGCATTTGTATTTTAATTATTATATTCACTTGATAATTCCTGTCTATCTATTTGTGTTTATTATTTTAATATATTTTTATTTTAGCAATTTATGTTTGAATATTAAATTATTTATAGTAAATTAAAACTCAATAGAACTTATCAATTATCTTCATATAACAATCTTAAGGTTGAATAAACATTAAATCATTTGTATTCTTAGTTGAATATTCCGTATGTTAGTACTTAGTAATGTGAGTAATAGTTGATCTAGCTTCTTCAATTGGCCCTAGGTACTCTTTTAAGTGGTTTAGGTTTTTGGTCGGGTAAACGAGCCCGCCACTCTAAATTACCTTTCATTGAAATGAGATGCCCTGGGAAGTGCTCTCGCAACACAGCCATCGCCCTTGTAGTATGGGTTGTTGCTTTGTTTTGTTCAACCATATGTCTCCTAAGTCCATTTTGTCAAGTCGTGGCAAAAAAAAAAACTTTTCGAACATATTTACATAACGGTCTGAATTGACAGTTTGCTTATTGTTCTCAAAAAACCATGGGCCGATACTCCCAACTATCGAGATTGCACACCAAACGGTAACACGTGGTGAATGCAAATACCTTTGATGGAGTTGTTGGCAGCACAATAACAAATATATTTTGTTATTGACATCATCATCATATATGTAGTTAAGTTAAATTGAGCATTATCACTGAAACACACAAGCGCGTTGTGTTCAAGAAGTGCTTCACACGCATTTTTTTAATCATTTAAGTCGCGTTTAGAAAGTTTTTGCACAATGACCAACTTGTACGAATGGACACGAAGTTCATGTTTGCCAAACTCAGCGGGGATCGCAAAACTGTAACAATTAAGCCTCGTACACACTAAAATCGCAGGTCTAAATTTTTCCGATTAAAATGAAAGACGAATTCTACGTTAGACATGTTGCGCAATATTTTGACAGTTTGGACGTCACTCGGCGTCTAGAGGCAAGACACGTCCCAGTTTGTTTCCAGCTACCGAGTGGTGTTTTGGTTGTTTACAGTTTATTTTCTAAAGTTTTACAGTTCTTTTGAAAACATGTGGTCTAACGAGAAAGTTTTAAAACTAATTGAAGATTACCGTGCGTTTTATTGTTTGTGGGATGTTACGAATTCCGACTACAAAAACCGGATGAAAAGTGGCAATGGAATCTCTGGCTGCAAAGCACAATATAACAGTGGCGGAGATAGAAAAGAAAATCCATAACTTAAAACCATTATTCAACTGGGAGCAAAAAAAAAATACTTTGACGAGAAAAAGTTCATATGATTTGCTTACGAGTATTTGCAATTCTTGCTACCAGCAAAGGAATCAAAAAGCAGCCGGAACACACACTTGGATGATACACAGAATGGAAACAATCATCAGAAGCAAATCTTCAAAATTTGTAGGCGTTAGCCGGGTGAAATTTTGAAAACCCATAGAGTCTTCCAGTTTTAATTTATTTAATAATACATTACCAAACTTACGTCCTTTTGCGAACACTTTCACTTGTAATTAGCACTAAGCAAGAACACATTTTCACACAAAACAATGTCTCTCATAGTGGACTGCAAAGATGAGACTGAGAAATTTACATTGCAGTGTAGACGCTAGAAAGGCAAAGAATAATTAATAATTGTAATAATTGTTCTATAGACAAATTGCGCAACGTGGTCTACTAATATGTACTAGCCTTTACTGCTTCGATGTTCTCAGGTGTTCTGATGGAACTTGCACATTTTAAGTTGAAACCACCAAACGGCTGTTGGAAAAACGCACGCTGCTCGTTACTTCAACGCATGTGACAACTGCAACAAGTTAACAACACTTTAGAATCTTATCTTTTAAACGAGACTACAAACACCCCCCTGGAATTTTCATCAGCTTCAAAGCGCTTATTTAAAATAATGAAGTTGTCTTGCCCCACCGTGAATTTATATAACACAAAAATTTGATATTTCAAAATTACGCTAACTTTAAAAAAAAATTTAGTTAAGTTTAATTTTTGATCAGGTTAACAAGTTTGTCAATGTTTTATAACAAATTGCAGATTATTTTTATGCTCACAGGTTTTCTTGAAAATATTATTCAGGACGTTAAAATTTTTTACGCATTGGCAATTTAAAGAAACATAGACTTTGTATAAATACCAGGACAACTGCAAGACAACTTGAAATATTGCATTCTACAGTTTGGAAAAGTTTAAAGAACAGTTTACTCTATCCATATTACGTGCAACGAGTATAAATAAGCTTTGCTGCCAAAAGATTTTCCGTTTTAAGTAAACTTTATTGAGTTGGTTGCTACATCAGCATTAATTAAACCTAAACTTTTTAGTAACACATTTACAGCAATAATTTTTAGTAAACGTGTGGTGAGGTATTGTGAACGGAATACTTCGTTCTATTGTTCTATAAAACCGTTTAAGTTGCAATTGTTATTTACTGATTGAAAAAGTTAATCTTAATGTTAGACAAAGTATTTGGATTTTTTACGACAAAGCTCTACCACATTTGGCCACCACAATCGCTTCAAACAATGATATACATTAACAAAGTTAACACCAAAGAAGAGTTGCATAATTGTATACAAGCTGTCGCAAGTTCAATTTTGCATGAAATAATTTTGAACAGTTGCTATAACTATTTCTATATATTGACACCACGAGTGCAAGTACAGTAAAAACATTGTTGAAATAAGATCTTTAAAATCATAAAAATAACATTGCTAACTGCAACGAACATTGTGTTATTTATATGAACAGTTATTTAATTAGCTAGTTAAATCTATAAAAAATTAACTGTAAGTATTTAGAATTAATAAATTATAACCTAAAATTTAAGTTTTATTTACAAATGTAACAAACCTGTAACAACACACAAATGTGATTCTTTTGCGCTTGATATATTAGCATAATAATAGAAACCGGTACCGTTCATAGCGCAGTGCTAACAAGCGCGGTTTTAAATACAGGCATTGTGAGTTCGAATCTAGTCAAAGTGATTATTGTTTTTTTTTTTTATTCTTTTTATTTTTTAATGTTTTTTATTAATAGTATTCATTTAATTAAATGATAATTATTGTGGATAGTAATTTATTAACTAATATTCTTTTAATTTTTAATATTCCTTACCCGAGGTCTTCCCATTTGCGTAAAGTCATCACAACAGACCTTGTGATGTGAATAGTTTTTATCCTTGTTTGTTTATGTAACTCCATTTTTTAATATTGATTTATTTTCATTATCTACTACCAATATTTTAATATTCATATTTAAGCAACACATTAAAATATGGCCACTGGTCCAGTAACTCGCCAAAAACTGAAATCATTAGCTTTAGATGACCCAGACATCTTAAATAAAACTTTGAGTAACAATGATGTAAATAACAGAAACAATTCCATTGCCGATGAAAATGTATATGAAATTTTATTAACGGAACTAGAAACAACGTATATATTGACACTGATGAAGAAAATAATAAATTGAATAACAAAAATCTTAAATTAAATAAAGAAATTATCATGCTACGAAATGAACTTCAAGATAAAATTAACAAAATTGACACCCTTACATCAATGTTGAAAGATCTTCAAGAAAAAAAACTGAGAAAGGCTTCAACACAAACTAATTTAAACAAAACAAACACAAAGTGTACACAAACTATTAAAGCTGATTTATGTGAACACAACAGTAATAAAAAATCATTTGAAACATCTATAACACAATTAGTTTCTAAAAACACCAATACAACGGGAAAACTTGATGATCAAGGAAACAAACTAAAAATACTTTTACTTCCAGACAGTCATGGTAGTAACGGTTATAGTCTATTGAATACTTATTTGCCTAAACACAAAGTTACAAATATTTACAAACTTTTTGCTATTCTTGAAAATGTAATATCTAACGTAAGCAGTGCTAAAAATTTTAGTATGGTTGACCATGTAGTAATAATGGCTGGTACTAGCAACGCACACAAAGGAAATAATATTAATGCCGAATACTTAAAAAAAGCTATTATGAAACTAATACATACTAATGTAATTATTATTGGATGTCCATATTATAAAAATAGAATAGTGCTAAATAATTTTATACATACGATCAACTTAACTATGCACTCCGTAGTAAAAAAACTAAATTTAAGAAACGTAATCTATTTAGATAGCAACACAAAATTACTTAACCATTTTAAGAATGGTTTTATTGAATTTAACGATGCTGCAAAGAGGGTAATTATCACAACAGTCAGTGATCACATCAACAAACACAAAAACATAAATACAACAAAAATAGCACATCCTCCGCTAAAAAAATTCCATCTATGTTGCAAAGAATACAAACAACAATGTCAACAAAATCTAGAATTTGAAAACGTAGAAGAAAATAAACTTGATAATCAAAAGAAAGCAGTTGTGCTAACTGCAACAGTAGACAACAATATAATTCAAAGCCAAGACATCAATGGTACGTTAAATGAAAATAGAAATAACAAAGAAGAAGAAAAAGAAACTTATCAAGATAACTCCAGTAATATACCAGATACACTGTCTGACTCGCAAACAAATTTTTATATCGCTCAGGTCATAACAAACCAACCATAAAAAAAATAAGAAATTGAAGATAGGTTGCCTAAATGTACAGTCTATTAAAAATAAATTAACCTTGCTTAAAGCTTATTTAGAAATTCAGAATATTGACGTTTTATTTATAAGTGAACATTGATGTAAGACAGCTGAACTGGAAAGCATTAAAATTGAAGGTTATAAATTTGTTACTAATTTTTGTAGGATAATCCATATTCATGGCGGGGTGTGCGTATTAAGTAAAAATGAATTAAATATTCGTTCGTGTGATGTTCTTAAGTATTGTGATGAATTGTCATTTGAAGCTTGCGCTGCGATACTTGTATTAGAAGACATTAAAATATTTTCTATTTGCCTCTACAGATCTCACATGGAAGATGTAAATACTTTTATAGTAAAACTAAATAATATTTTAAACGATTTCTACAATATAAATAGTCAGATAATTATGTGTGGTGATCTAAACATTAATTTTTTAAAATCTTCAAATCATAAAGATATGTTGTTTGATGTACTAAATTCTTTTGGGCTACAACTTGCAAACACAGGTCCTACGAGAGTATTTACTGATAAAAATAATAAAATATCCATAAGCGGTATAGATTATATGCTCACAAATATTAACTTGAACTTATATAAATGTATTACTATTAACCCACTTTTAGGAGATCATTTTTCAATTATATTAGAAATTGAAACTTATCAGACTATAAAATAAATGCAATTTCATAAAAAACGCGTATATTCACACTCAAATTTAGAAACTTTTTTGTTTTTTGTATCCAATCAGAATTGGAATAATATCTGCAAAAGCTCTGACATAAATGGTAGTTTTGATAATCTTTTAAAATCATTGACTACTCTATTAAATTTCTCGTGCCCTTTAAAATCTATTAAAGCTTCAAATAAACATCGTTCTTGGCTTACTCAAGAGTTAGTTAATGAAACTGAGAAGCTACAACATTTATTTTGGTTGGCATACAATCTAAAAGATAATAATTTAATTAACGATTATATAAGAAAAAAAGAACTTCATAATACTAATTTTTGTTTTGCAAAAAAGGAGCACTATTCAAATCGTATTTTGAAAAATGATAATAAAGTAAAAGAAACATGGAAAATAATAAGAGAAACAACCACACACAACAATCAAATTAATAAAAAAATTACTTTAAAAAACCATGGAGTATTAATTAATGACAACGAAGAAATTTGTAATACTTTTGTTAAATATTATGCTTCTTTAGCAAAAATTAAAATAAATCAATATTATTCTATATCAACAATAAGCCAAAGTACCGTATCTGAATGTCAAACATTTAATTCATTTTTTATGAAGCCTATTATTGAAACTGATATAATAACATCTTCAGGCATAGATGATTTAAATACTAAGCTTATTAAATTAATTTCAAAAACACTAGTTCCTATACTAACAATGCTTTTTAATGCTGCAATTGAACAAGGCATATATCTAAATGCGTTAAAAACTGGCATAATCACACCCTTTCATAAAAAAGGAGACACTCAATTAGTAAATAATTACCGCAGCATCACAATAGCACCAGTAATCTCAAAAATATTTGAAAAAATTATTTGTGATTGCATGAAAACTTTTTTAGAAAAAAATAATATTTTACACAAAGCTCAGCATGGATATCGTACCAAAAGGTCTGTTGAAACGGCAACGTGTGAATATGTAGAGTTCGTACATCATTATCTGGATCAACACAAATACTTATATGGATTTTTTTTTTGACATGACTACAGCTTTTGACATATTAGATATTAGTTTTATTATTAATAAATTGGAGCACATAGGATTTCGTGGCACTTTTTTATCATTATTAAAGTCATATTTAACAGACAGGAAAATTAGGGTTAAAATTGATGGACATATTTCTAATGCTGAAAAAATTGAGCACGGTGTTCCACAAGGCAGTGTATGCGGTCCTCTAATTTTTATTTTATTTGTAAATGACTTACCAGAAATATTTAAAGATATACCTAATTTTAAAATAGTTATGTATGCCGATGACATATCTATGGCTTGCTCATCCAAATATATTAGCGAATTGAATCGAATGGCTGGAATAATATTAAACAGAATAACAAACTGGTGTACACAAAATAGGTTAATATTAAACAACACAAAAACTGAACTAATTTTCAAAAAAAGCGTTCAACGTTAAGAGAAAATGCCATATCTATTAACAATTTGTTATATGCACTTTCCGACTCAGTAAGATTTCTTGGATTGATAATACAAAATACATTAGACTGGACAAATCATATAAATGCGGTGTGTGGTAAACTAAATAAGTCATATTTTGCAATATTGCAACTAAAATCAGTTCTTGATAAAAAAACGACTAATAGATGTCTACTACGCAATGGTTTATTCCCATATTAGTTTTAATATCATTTTGTGGGGCAACTCGTCAGCAGCGAATAGAATTTTATAATTCAAAAACGCATTCTAAGACTTATGTTTAATCTTGATTACATAGAATCTTGTAAATATACATTTAAAGAAAATAATTTGTTAACTGTACCTGCAATATATGTATTTAAAACTTTATGTTTTATTAAAGAAAATATAAATAATTTTTCGACAGTTGGAGAAAATCATTCGTACAGTACCAGACACGGACAGCAATTACTCTTAATTAAACATAATTCATCCAAGTTTGAAAATTGTCACGTGTATATAGGACTTAAAATGTTTAATAAATTACCAGGTCAAATAAAGAAGCTAAATTTTAAACCATATAAGATAATGATTAAAAGATTACTAACTAATAATGTTTTGTATTTTGTTAATGATTTTTATAATATAGATTTTAATATAGATTTTAGTAAAACTGTGTAGTAGTAGTTTTTATTATTTTTTGTTTGTTTTTAATATGTAATTTTTATGTAATGCTTGTTTGCATATTATTTTAATTTGTTGTTTTATTTTTTATATGTAATTATTTTATTGACGATCACATACTGTACTTTATTTTATACATACATATACTAGATCTTGTGAATAAACATCTATCTATCTATCTATCTATATCTATTACAATGCACATTCAATAAATGGAGAAATATTTAAAATTGTTTATTGTTAAAAAAAAGCAATTTTTTTCGCATTTTACCAAATAAATTAAAAAGTAATATTTTATTAGATTTTTTTATTATCGGTTATAGAAACATATGTAAAAAGTTTTTCAATAAGACGCACAAAACTTGTAAGGTTTAAGCAGCCATGTTGTTATAACAACATCTGTCAAATTTGTTTTAAATTGTTTAGAAGTGTATGGCAAATCACTATCTATAGTGATTTGCCATATGTTACAGCGTTGAACAACTGCACAAGTAGTTCAACGCTGTAACATTCAATCATCAAATTTTATTATCAAAATTAGTGTATCGTTTGAAAAACGTTTCGCGCATTACGTTATTCCCGTTCGATTAATAAGCAGCCAACACCTCACTAGAAGCAAAACTGGAAAATCTAGGACAATTAAAAGGGATACTTTTAATGGAGCTACACAATATATTTATGAAAGAATGAGGATACGACAAAGAAGAATTTAATGAAGATATAGAAAAGCAAAGAAGATAACTAAGAACAAAACAAATATCTAAATAATCTAGGCTGAATAAAGCAAGAATGGGAGAAAGGAGAGATAGATGTCAGTCTAGGAAGTAAGACATGAAAAGAGGATACCAATTCACATAAGATACACCAGTACAAAATGTATCCTGAGAAAGTCACTGTTTGGTGCAGATTTTGGTCTGGCGGAATCATCGGTCTGTACTTTTTTCAAAACGAAATTAGCATTCCTGTAACCGGCAACGGCAAGCGTTACAGATAAATAGCTTCAGCTATGCTTTCTTTGTTATCTGATGTTACAGCATAAACCTTAATACTTTAAAATTTACAAATGGTAGGAGTTGACGGAAAAAAGTAGCGTTTGGAAATAGTATCAAAATGTATTACTCTCGTGTTAGTTCAGCATGTGCCAAAAACACAAAACTTAAGATATCATACGCTATTCTAGTCAAATTGTTTTATAATTTATAGCAGGTAGACCATAGTATTTGTAATATTGAACATGCAAAATGTTTTGATTTATGCATCTTTTAAGTAATGGAATGTGCATAGATTAAGTATTTATATATTTCTAAATTATGATAGATATAATTAAAAATAATTATGGAATTTTGCACTTATTTTGCATTTACTTTTAGTTCTCAGATTAGTTCATATCTTATTCTGATAGTTAAATTTGTTATTGGATTACTAATAACTAAAATGCTCAATTTGATTTAATCTGACCAATCACTGCAGTATTCTACTGATAAATTAATTTTGATAATAACAATCAAATCAAAGATTTGCGGTTGTATGTCCTTGATTCTAGAATTGTAACCAACGACAATTTATTTGTATACGTTTAGAAAAGTGCTTGACAGATAATTGCTAAAACCATTATATTTATTATACATAATTCGAGTATCGGCTAAAATAAATCTACAATTGTAATAGTTTCATATTGAATTTTTTTACAAAAATAGTTTGTTTAGTATCTAAGGTGATTTGTGAATAAACTCTAATCTATTGAAAATATTATAATAAAATTATCAAGTGTTTTACTAGAAACAATACAAAAACACATATAATAATAGATTAGAAATAATATAACTCATTTAATACCTGTTTACTCATTATTGTTTGTTGACTATCATTTTATGCATATTTATTATATATTAACTTATATAAAAGGCAATATGAACAATGAAAGAAAACAGTAAAAGATGTTTATTTATAACTTACACTATTAATTAATTATTCTTTTTTATAGATATACAAGAAACCTTGTCGACACCGGAAATGGCAAATACAATTTAATCCTTTTATGTTGGGGAGAAGGACACGGATCGGCAATACACGATCATGCCAATTCCAATTGTTTCATGAAAATGCTTGACGGTAATTTAGCCGAGGTGAGATTTGCGTGGCCAAAGTGCGATGGTGATGAATTGGTGGAGACAGGAAGAACGGTGTTAGAAACGAATAGTGTTTGCTACATGCACGGTAACTGAATATATTATTATTATTATTATATCACAATTAAAACATTCTATTAATTAGCGTGTACATATCAGTCTCAATTAATACTGCGCAATGTTTACGTAAATGCGATAAGATGATTATTATAATTAGTAATCATTATTTATAATGTTTCTTTTTTTAAATAGAGATCATTTTGCTTAATTAGTATTTTAAGGTTTGATTATTTATTTATTTAATCTTCAATTATTTTTAAACCTCACATCAACTTATTGTTCTGCAACCGCCTTAAAAGACATCAATTCGAATATCAAAAACTGTCATTGAACTTGACGTTTTTAACACTAATTAAAAAAATTGTGTTGCTCAGACAACACATTTAGTTCCTAGAATTAACGGCACTTTTATTTCTATTTTTTTTTTACTTTTAACATTTTTGGGTAATAATTGTTTTACCAATAATAACATTTATTTAAGAAAACACACAAATGTATTAAACAAATAATTTAATAGATTGCAAATTAAATAACACAAAATTGCAATAGAATAATTTCTAATAGTAATATCAAAACCTGTCTACCTCTTGAATCAATCCTTGATGACCTTTACCTGTCTTTTTGGTTTTTTCAATTCACACTTTTTTTCTTTAGCATGCTGTTAATTATTATTTTTTCTTTCGATTCTAAAATTTTTGGCATTTATTACATTTTTTAGATTATATGTTTTACCATTGAATGTAGAAAAAGGTAGAAGTCTTTATTTTACTGGACAACTTAGAAAAGTATGCTAATAGTACGCTTTTTGTACAATTTTACGTTTTTCTTATCACACCAATTTAAAAATATTTGTATACTTCTCTAGATTTATTGGGCCAAAGGTTTGAAACAAATTTTCACGGTTTAAATTCTTTTTAATCAGAATTTGCATGATTTTGTAACTTTTTGGGGTTTCATTTTTAGGATAAAGTTGTAAGGAACTTTTCTTTAAGTATATTTTGTACATATAAAAGCACGTTTTTATTCATATTTGAGAAAAAAAAAGAAAATACCCGTCACCTTTTTTTTAAGAAAAACTGTTTTTTCTCAAAGATTAGTACTTTGGGAAAGTTTAAGACATAAAAAGATTCTAGAAGACTTTGAGAAATCTTACAGAATATTACAAGTACAATGACCACCAGGAAGGTATGAGTATGACAATATCAGTTGAGAGAATCACATTTTTGGATTCATTGATCTAAGTGCTTGTTGTTAAACGCCATTGCGTAAAAGGTTGAACTTGTGTTTATGTATGACACTTTAATTGAACACGGTTATATTTAAGGAAATTTATTAAAATTTCTTTAAATATAATTATTACATTACTTGCCATTAAAGACAACACAAATATAAAAAATTGAATTGGAATAGCATATTGCTATTTACAAAAATAAATTGTTAATTTTAGATTAAAAAAAACAAATAAAAAAATTATTTCATCAAATTATAGGCGTTATCTCAATATCTATATTATTATAAAATTAGTACTTGAGGAAATAAGTGCATTATTTATTAATTATCAACAAGGAATTCCATGTCAATAATAAAAATCCTAACAATTTTAATCTGTTCTAAATCTACTAAACAATCCACTTAAATATTTGCAAACACTTAACTAAAATGCCACTCAAATTATGATTATTTTTCAATTATAGATAAACTTGGGCTACACAGAGTCGAAAACACCTCCAACGTCGAGAAAGCGGTGAGTTTGCATTTATATTGCCCAGCATACGATAAATGTTCCGTCTTCAATCAAAGGACTGGACAAAAGAGCACCAGCAAGGTTACCTTCTGGTCACTTTATGGAAAACGATCAAAAGTAAGTACAAATGATAACAAAAGAATGTCAATTACTAATGAAAATAGTAGTTTTATTAATGGAATGATATTGAACTATATATTGACCTTTAAAGATAAGGTGTTTTCCCATTCAATAAAAAAATACAATGCACTTTATTTATAATATAATGTTACGCCATTATTGATAATTGATAACAAATATTTATGCATGTTACTAAAATCTAATTGCTGATTATATAATATTTTATCTTTTTTAGGATTTCAAGCAACAAATACAACCAGAAGATAATTAAGCTACAAATAAATGTTTTAAAATTATTTCCGCTTCTTAATTAATAATTTAATTTTACTTTATTTATTATTAACAAATATAGCTTTTATATACTATTTTTAATTGACTTTTGATTATTAATAAGTTTAATTAAATTATTTTTTTTATTGTTTTACTAATATTTTACCTGTAAATGTAAATAATTGTTTTTGGTTGTATCACTATTCACTACCTAGATGCATGTTTGGAAAACGGAAAATTTTATATTTTATGTATATTGATTTATCTTTGTTGTGTAAATACAAATATTTTTGTTTTGGTCAATGTCATATTTTAATTACTAGTATTTATTATAATTCTTTTATTTTACAATCACACCGAATTAATGACGAAAATTATTTTAGAACAAATAAAATCTTATAAATTATTAAATTATTTTTTTTATTTACATTAACAAGCAAAGCATATTTCAGATTGACTAACTTACAAAGTTTATTATTTTATTTTTTTTTTATTTTTTCTGAATTTGATAATATAATATATTGTGAATATCCTAAGTAAAACTTGTTTCTTTCTGATATAGTATGATCTTTGCCACCTTACCCAACAATTTGTGTTGATAATACAAATATTGATGTTTCAACAATTATTTCACTGACAAAAGTAAAAGTCAATGAAAACAGTGCATTTCCTTGATAACGCCATGATACTTCTGGATTGTTGCTACCCGGAATACACTCTCAGAGTAGCAAAACACACTCATAGCTTTGCGAAATACACTGTTAGCTTTTAATCAACCAACCTTAGTTTGTTGACAAAATTTAACTGTCCGATAAATTTATGGTTTAATACCATTTTAAATACTTTTTATGTAATATCAACATATATATAAATAAATTCTTCTTTATACACTTCTAGCGACAATGCTTCTCACATATAAAGCATTTTTTTCAGTCACATGCTTTTTTGTCATAAGCAATTTTCTGTTCGAACAAATTTTGAACATATACAGCGTCTTTATAAATATCTGAGATTATATAAGACGTTTTCCATTTGAGCGCTTCATGCACCCGGTGCGTTATGAGAATTTTTAAATTTTGCTGGTAAGAACGTCTCACACTTGATGAACTAGAACTAGAAAATATTTGGCGTTTGTAGGACATATACAGCGTCTTTATAAATATCTCAGATGGTATATGGCGTTTTCCATTTGAGCGATTCATGCACCCGGTGCGTTATGAAAATTTTTAAATTTTGCTGGTAAGAACGTCTCACACTTGATGAACTAGAACTAGAAAATATTTGGCGTTTGTAAGACGTTTTCTACCTCAAAAACAAATCAAACATGTAAGACGCGTTTGACAAATGAATTCAATAATTACTGAATTAGTGCCACCAAGTGCGACTATTTTGTCAAATGGAACACAGTGCATTAAACTATTTACTTTATTTTGACAGTTTAACTTCAACTTTGTTTACGCACACCAAACTTTTTTTTTATTAACTAAAATTATTATAATATATTATATATTTACATATTTACAACATTTTTTTTTGTTTCCCACTTGCTGCTTTACACCGTTTTCATGACAGTAGGCTGCAAAGCTTTGTATTCGGGGCACCAATTTTATTTTCTCTTTCCATTTATCTTATTTTGTGTGTATTATATATTTTTCTTGAATTCACTATTTTACTAGAGTGACACAAACGTACATTAGATGGTTACATAATCCCAAACTTTTATAATAACCCTGTATAATCAAAGATAATATATGTTCAAATTAGATCTCGTACAAATTTCTAGACAAAACGTATGTTTGTTAAAAATATATTACCATTGATAATACTTTTAATAATAAAAAAAGTTTTATAGCATTAGAATAAATTATCACTAACTGCTGTATAAATAATACACTTTTTAAAGAAAAGTAAAGGCCGGTTTATTCATCTGTTCTGTAAGTTATTGATTCGTCACTTGTTCAATTAACTTATAGGTCTTTTATATGACATTTAGGAGTATTCATCCCAGTTGATATGACACGTAATTAGAATGTTTTTATACGGCTAGTACAACTTAAAAAATATGTATATATATATTTTTGTAAAAAAAAACAGAAATAGACTTACTAAAAACAAAACGATTGTGGCACTGCTTGTTATTATTTGTTTGTGGTTACATTCATGTGAAACAAAACAGCATGAGGTTATGTTCTTTTAGTTATTTTTTTACTAACCGGCTAAAATGATGTGTATAATTTATCTGTCTTGTAAATTATATTTGATGACTTGTTGTCACTATTGGCAGATAAATAAACATTTATTTATCGCAATCTTATCAGTAATGCTATAGAGCACTTTATAAAAAGGTGAATAAACCGGCCCTAAATGTTTTGAGTATGCGGCATGCTCTTGAAATTAATAACATCAACAAATTAAAAAGTCTTAATAGTCTCGAGTAAAACACTTAATCACATTAGGTATCTTGTAGGTACCATTTTCAATTTTGTTTGTTGCCTAGCGCACTATACCGTCTAAGGCTGTATGCATTTCAATAATTTTTCCCAGTTTTGAACATCGAAAAGTTGTCTTGTGAATCAACACTAGATCTCCAACAGAAAAACTAAGGCCTTTCAAAGTTATCCATTTTGGCATGCTTGCAACTGCTGTAGATAGTCCTTATTCTACTTCTGCCAGAATTTCTGTTAAAGCATTTGAATATATTATTATCGTGACAATTGTCAAATACGCCAGATTGTGAAAGCCAGAGAAAAAAGTGTCAAAAGTAGAGATTTAAGAACGCATTCTACATCTACAAACAAAGTATATAGTTTGCTAAACGTCCTTTTCCAATAATTTTGAAACGCTTAAATGCCTTAAAGGCCGCCTCCCATAAACTTCTCTTGGAATGTTAAAATTCCTTGACTAGTTATCTCGTTTAAGATTAATATTTAAATTTTGTCTGTTTAAGAAATTTAAAATTTGAAGACTTTCGTTGTTAGATCTTCGGCGAGTTTACAATGCACCGTTTTTTGTGAGCAAGCATACAAACACGCTTATATAAGCCTTTGTGCGTCTTTCTAGACCCTTTTTTTACAGAGAACAAATCAAAATAATCTACGCCTACTTTTGAGAAGGGTCGAGCTATTTTCAATGCAACGCGGGTAGATCTTCCATTTTAGGTTCACCTTTCAAAAAATTGTGTCTGAAGCAAGTTATTCAATGTTTGGACAATTTTGAGTACGTTAACCCTGCTATAAACTAAAAACACAATCTAGTTGTGGTCAACGCGCCTTGCATTTTGCCATTCAGGTTTTTTACGTGAACATGTTTTGTCAGTAGATCGCATAGTGACTTTTTTGTAATAAAATCTGTTGCATAGCGCCATACACTAATTCAGCGTTGCGCAAGCGGTCACCTACGCGTACGAGTTGATCTGTGTTTAAGAACGGACTTAACGAGAGAACCTTTTGTTAATTGTTTTGAGTTTGATAATAGTTTGATCTAAAATAAAAAAGAAATACCTTGTAAAAAATTAAACATTGCAATTTCCGCATGCCTTAACTTGTTTGCTATTAACTCTTCTGACCGTTTCAATTTTGATCAAAAACGCTTACACCGCGCGTCACTGCAAATTAACTTAGAAAAGGCCAAGTATTTAGCTATGAACTTGTTTGCAAATTCATCTGGCTTGTAGTTTAGAGTAATTAAAACTAGCTTCCGGTGCAACTTTTTAAGATTTAGCCTAAATGGTTTAAGGATGAATAAATTTATCGAGTAAAATATTCAGAAAAACAATCGCAACACACAACATTTGCCGAATTTTGTGTGTCTACATAAAACTACAACTCAAAGTTTGAGTTATAAACAATGTTTATCATTGAGAAAGAATGTATCCACAATAAAGCAATGGTTCGGACCGACCGATGTTAGTGCAACCTAGCATTAGTATTCTCACAAGTATTTGCTTCATCGTTATAGAAAAGCGACATATTTCTAGCTTAAATTTATTCACACTAGACGGCAGTTGTGTCCCTATTCTATGTTGTAGACTTTAACTGTAGTCTTTATTGATCAGTGTCACTTCTGAGTTGCAAAATACAATTTTTTTAGTTGTGTCACTTTTCTATGTCATGTGCGATATTTTGCGTTTTCCTTAGATGCGCTTATTACTTTACGGATTAAATCGTTGAGTAGTCATGCTGCACACAATTTGTGTTTGGAACGGCGCAATCCGCAATTAAGAAAAAATAAGCCTAAGTTTGAGTTTAGATATTCTATAAACAATTAAAGGTCGACGTACTGATACGGTTTGAGATATTGTGTAACTCATTTGTGATAATTTTTTACCAAGTGTAAAAATCAACTATTGAGTTTGTACACAGCGTGGAAGTCTGGAAATATCACGAGTCCTGTTTTTGCCATGAGTAAACTCCAAGTACTTTCAAACAAACGGATCATACTTGGTCTTTAAGATTTTTTAGTCATTTTTGTTTTCATTTAAAAAAACGTTTTTTTGCGCCTTTTAATTTCTTAGAAAGCAATAAACCTGTCTGTATTGTTGCGATTGATAATTTAGTTATTAGTATTCCTCACATTTGACTGCTTTGTTTGAAATTTGCCTTGTTTCTGAAATATTTTGAATTTTTCAGAACCACAAAATATTACTGTTTAGTTTTTGCACCTAAACGTGTCGAAAAACAGTTAACTTAGTTGCGTTAGAATAATTATTCTGTAATAGCAGCCCCGGTTTGATAGTACGAATTTGTCCAATGCTTAATAATTGGTAGAAGATTTGTGCCCTATTAAAAGGTTAATTTGTTGCAAATTGTGGTAGTGCGGGTCAGCCAATTTTGGAAAACATTGATGCGCTAATAGTTTTAGAGGGAATATTATCAAAAATTTATAAATCTAAATCGTTACTAAATTTTAAGAATTTCAACTTATGTTTGCGTTAATTATTAAATTTGCTTTAATAAAATTATTATTGATACCGAAAATTGGTAAATTAGTATAGTCACTGAAGGTTACATTAATCTGCAAACCTAAGTCGCATTACGCGAGCACTTTGATAATAACCCTCCGCATTGCAAATTTCCACTATATACATAAGTGTGACTTCTACAACGTGATAACTCATGTTCATAAAATAATAAAACAATTTACTATGTTTTTTATTACAAATAACCCCAAATCCAAAGTTCTGTTCTTTTGCCAACTATATTTTTGATTTACAACAATTAACTTCTTTGATTAAGCAAATGTCCTATTCATAGTTTTGCAAATGATAGATCCCTTCATACTTCATACTTTCCAAAAAGAAATCGACAAATATAATTGAGCTGTTAAGTTTATTTGGTATGTCAACTTGAGTTGTGAAGAATGATGAAAATAATTAGTAGAAAATGCCATTAAGAATAAAAAAATATTATTTTTTGTAAAGTATATGTTTATATAGCAAACAATTAATGATAATTATAAGAAAACTGTAACGCAAACTTAGCAAAAGTTAAGACGCCAAAACGAAACAATACATAATAAAATAACGGTCCAAACTAAAGTACAAAATGACGCTCTAGCTAGAATATACATAGAATACATTAAATATGTCGTACTAGAATACAGATGGAATCTATAAACTCATGAACAACATTAACAATCAAAACAATTGTACAATAACTCTAAGAAAATGCAATAAATTGTTCACTAAACTCTGTTAGAACGTTACAGATAAATATAAAACTATGCAATATACTAGCCTTCAACATTGTGTTATTATATGTATAGTCAGATATCTATAGAACTACAGATCACAGTAGGGAACAATAAACTGCTATCTTAACGTTATATACTACAAACGGCTGCCATTAAATCCTAACGGAAGCTATAAACTTTAAAGAGTGCAAAGAATAACCTTATAAAATACAAAATAAAACAATACAAATGTAAGATACATTCAAAAGACGTTATAAAGACTGTGATTATTGAAATAGATTATAAATAAAGAAAAATTTCACAAGACATTCTCTGATACGATTAATAACGCCTTTGGAGTTCTTTTATTAGGTTTTTTTGGCGAAAGCCAAAAGTTTATGTCAACAAGCCCACGACCACCCAAGCCTTGAAAAAGGAGATATGAAGCTATATAAATGAAATCCAGCCACAATTATAAATAGAAAATTTTGTCGAATGAACGTAAATGCATCAGCAAAGTCCCCATTATTTACCTTAGATATTACTATAATTTTCCTAATGTATTGTAAAATATGATTTTGTAATTTCTTTTTAAGAGTCCTGACAATAGCCTTTACACATGTCGAAACTAGTCAAATCATAATAAACAGCATACAAAAATTAATTCAACATAACTTATATCATTACAAAATTTTCTTAAAACACAGAAAAATGTTCACGTTGGTCATACAGGCCAATAGCCCGGATGTTCATCCATTGTAGTTTGGAGACTAACTTTCAAACTGCAAAGAATGTTGTATAGTGTATTTGTTTTTATGCAAATAAATGTTTTTTAATCAATAAACTTTTTGCCTATTCATGAATTAAAACTCCTTTAACATTGAAGAGTAAATTTTATTACAAAAGTACATATTTATATGCAGTTATCAAATAAATATGATATTAAAAAAGTACAATATTCCAATAACAATTAAGCAGGAAATAATGTAATATAATTGGATTTCCAACAGGTACATAAACTTACACATATTGCAATTTTCAATATTGTTGGATAATATAAGCCTTCTTGTACATAAATCGATACATTCAATCACGGACATATTAATACAATGATGTTTATTATAATATTTATAGAATTATTAAAAATAAAACATTGAGTATATTATTGTTTATACAGATGAAATAAATAATTTAATAACTGCAAAAATGGCAATACAGTCATTTTGACTGGTATAAATATAATATTTACATATTTTATATGAACCAATTTTTATAAAATGTGGTATCTAGTTTACTTTACGCTAAATTTTTATGTGTATTTTGCAGAGGAAGGTTCATAGAGTAGGGATCGGCTATCTCCGGACATGTATGAAGGTGATAGATCTAAGTTTTCAACATTTAAAGGCATTTGAGGTCAGAATTTGAGATCCTTAATAGCCTGCGGTAGATCAGGCAACTTCATATCTTTGATTTGTTGGGGTATGTTCATATTTTTCACAGCAGAAACAGCACGAGCGGGAGCAGCACTGATTCCAGCCTAAAACAAAAATAAATTTTATAATATGAGATTTTTTCATAGAGTTGCAAACGATTAGAAAAAATATTACAGAAAATATTATTTCTTGTTTCTTAATATTTTCTTTAATTATAAACATAATTTTATTTACTAAACCGTAACACTATTGAATAAATTTAAAAAAAATCGTTTATGTTACATATTTTAATCTCTGAATGAGATACAATACTAAACAGTATGTGTTATAAAGATCAAAAGTATCACAAATTAACAGAGTGAGTACAGCAACAACAAACAAGTTAGCACAGCAACTGGTGCTCTATATAATAATATAATACATGCAATGTTTTATTCAACGTCAAAATAAAAAAAAAAGACTTATTCAATTACCTTTTCTCTAAGCAGCTATTTAATTAAATTAACTAAATTAATAATACAATTACAAAAAAAATAAAGTGAGATGATATTAAGTCTCTATTCCAATACATGATTCAGTAAGATCACAAAAAGCACACTTTGCATAAAAGATATGACAAACATTGTGTGTGCACAGTTTGAGATCCGTCTGAATCATGTGTGGGAACAGACTTATTATTACTAAACACATATTCTAACTTTTTATAGATTAATAATCTCAATTCGACTTTGTCAATAATTTGTAGGTAAAATACAAGCCTATAATTTAATTTTTTTGAAATTTTTAGCTATGTAGAGCAATCCCAATGCATCATGGCCGGTATAATAGGCAACTTAATATACACAAAAATCATGTTTGTTCTGTTGTATCCTTTTCTCGCGCTTACAGTTCACACATTCCATAGGACACGCTGTACTGGAATTACTATAAGCTCATCTATTTAACATTTCAAATACATAATATGCCACCTGTCATTTAAATCAACTATGTTGAATACAATGTAAAGAAGCTAATCCTAATCTGATGAATGTTTTCTCCATATCTTTCATTGAATCAGTATTGTGATGATTGCTCTCAAATTACTGAATACTATATTAATTAATAAATAGAAAAAATATTTTTTTTTTATATTTTCTATATTCATTGCAACCCATCAAAAAAAAAAAATATTATTTTAGGGAGGATAATACTGTTCACGTTCGTAGCAGAAGGCTACACGTGCCCTTTGGCTAAAGCCCATAACATCAACAGATCATTCAATAGTCTTTCTCAAGGCCAATTATCCAGAAAGTTTGAACCTTTAATCTGAATTTGTCAACTTAATATAGAAGGAATAAGTAGAAATAAATCTGAATATCTCTCATAAATACTCTAAGAGCAAAAAATTGATGTGGCCCTTATACAAGAAACACATATAGAAAATGACGAACAACTAATAGCGCGTAGAAAAATTAATGGTTTTCAAATGGTGGCATCAATAAACCAACTTGCTCATGGCATAGCTACATATGTCAAAAATAATCTCCAAAATATTACCGTCATGAACACATGCCTGGCCAATAAAATATCCGAAATCACAATACGAGTAAACCACCTTCAAATAACTAACACATATAAACAACCTAACACCAAATGACCTCCCAACGTAATAAAAGAATCCGACGATTTACCCTGGCAATTTTAACAGCCACCACATAACATGGAAATATCAAACAACAGACAAAAATGGTATGGCACTGGCAAACTGGGCTGACATGCATAACCTAGAGCTTTTATTTGACGCGAAAGACAAAGACACCTTCCACTTTGCCAGACGGCAAAGAGACTACAATCCAGATTTGTGCTTTGCCACCCGAGATAACCACCATAAACCACTAGCAGTATACAGACAGGTTCTTCTTACAGATTTTGCATTGTTGTTAATATTTAACCCTCAATTATTATTAAAAACCTTTCACCATCAATTGAATTAGGAATAATTTGACTCCCTAAAAAGATTATTTCTAAAAATATTAAGTCCAAAGCTATATTAGAAATTTCCTTCAATTATTATTGCAATATCCACACTATTTGTGACATGTTTAGTTACTATTCGTACCAGTGGCTTAACATAATTTTTTTAATTAATTTTCACGAATTCAAACCAACCATTATTTATGAACTTCAAGAAGGCGATAATTCATACCAACTAGAATTATTTTTCACAAATCCACACTTTAGTATTTGTACAGTCAGAAATTTAAAAAAGTTACCGTATGGTGTGCGTTAACCTACAATAAAGTAATTGGTTCATTTTTCCTAGAAGAAAAGCTGAACGCAAATTATTATTTGTAAATTCTTAGTGAATACTTTTGGCCTCAATTAGATAAAGATAATTTGGAATTTAGAAAAAATATGATATTCCAGCAGGATGGCTGACCAGCGCATAGTGCCTTGATTGTTACAAATTGGCTTAATGAACAGTTTTCAAATTGGATGGGTCGCAATAAACCGATACACTGGCCAGCACAGTCTCCAGACCTAACCGCAATGGATTATTTTCTGTAGAGTTATCTTAAGCCTATAGTGTATGTCACGAACATTCAAGATAATATTGAAATTTTGAAAAACAGAATTACTGATGCCATTGCTACAGTGACACTGGAGATTATTCACAATGTTTGTAAAGAATTTCAAAAGAGGATGAAAAAATGTGTTTCATGTTGAATAAAACTTTGCTGGTTGTTATTTAGCCTATATATTTATTTACAATAATAATAAATACAATATTTTCTCTCAGGACATTCAATTTAAAAAAATCTTTTTTTATTTTTTTCATAGTATTTATAACTCGACTTTTCATTACACGTTCATTCATTCAATTTTGACGCTTAACGAATTTTTGATTTATAAAATTTTCGTTTTGTAAAATTACATTTTTATATTTTTTGGACAACAAAATTAGAGTTTCTCAAGGTAAATCGTGTTTATATAAAAAAACAGGAAAACGTATAGTTAGGTCCATCCGTGGACACACTGTATATAGGATGTCAGCTGATCTATCTCCAAGTACGCTTAAACTACTTTACTGTGCCTGAGCTAATAATGTGACCACAATAAAAGATTACATAAAAAGAAAAAAAGCGGAGAATCCAAAAGAAGAATGAAAAAGAATGGAAGCAAGAGAGGAAAGTGTTAGAGAAGAAAATAATAAACATAGAAGAGAAGTTAGAGAAACAAGAAAGAGAAAAGAGAAGAAACAACATAGTAATATCAGGAACAGACATACAGGAAAGAAACATAAAACAGGAGTAGAACAAATGTTCAAAAACAAACTAGATATAGTAATTAAAGTAAAGGAGGGATACAAGATAAAGAATAAAAAAGATAAAAACATAATAACA
The DNA here is from genome assembly GCA_963932245.1 of Tachinus rufipes. NCBI lineage: Eukaryota > Metazoa > Arthropoda > Insecta > Coleoptera > Staphylinidae > Tachinus > Tachinus rufipes. Next base: position 86,853,232 of record OZ010743.1, read on the forward strand.
ATAGAAATAGAAGACTGGGCAAGCAAAAAGAAAACAATGGAGAAGAAGAGCAGCCTAAACATACAAAAAAAGAAAAATGCAAAGCAAAATAAGAGATAGAGCAAGAGAAAGAAGAGCAAAAAGGAAGAAACCAAAGATAGAATACCAACAATTAGAGAAAATGAAGCATATATGGAACAAAGAGAATCAAATAGAAAAAGAAGAGAAAGCTGAGAGAATATTAGATATAAAAAAAGATAAAAAGCATAAAATGTGGAAAATAGGAATGAAAAAAAAAATTAAAGGAGAATTTGAGAAGATGAGAGTAGAAATTCTAGCAATAACAGAAATAAATATGAAGTGTAAAGGAATATATACCACAGAAAATGATATAAATGATATACAGCGGAGAAATACAGAAATGGAAGACAATATCAGAAAGGATATTAAAAATAGAGATGAGAGAAGAGAAGACAAAAAATAATACAGTAATAGTAGTATATAGACCAAATGAAGACGATAGCGCAGCCAACAAAGAAAGATTCTGGGAAAAGCTTACACAGTTGATAGAGGAAGCGAAGTATACAAAAGAAGTAAGAAGTAGAAACAAGAAATCTATAATTGACTACATACTAGTGGAAAGTGACAATAGAAAAGTAGTATAGTTACGGTGGAAAGAGAGGCCTGGAAATAAGAAGTGACTATGCACTAGTGTGCCAGATAAAACGGAAAATTATAAAGAAGGAAGTGAAAGAAATTCTAAAGGAAAAAGTAGAGTTTGAGACAATAAAAACATATCGGTTAAGGAACAGAGAAACAGCAAAAAAATGTAAAGAAACACTAGAGCCCAAAATAGAGATTATTGAAAACAACAGATAATAAAAGAACATTGATAAATTATGGAAAACTTACAAAACGGCAATAATAGACAGCAATAAAAATATGTGAAATAAGCAGGAAAAATAGCCAAAAAGAAACATTCAGCATGGTGGTCAGAGGAAGTAAAATTGCAGATAAAAAGATAAAAAAAACGTGGATAAACTATTTTGAGAAAAGTAGTAAAGAGAACCAGAACTGAAGAAATGGAAGACAGCTGTTATAGTGCAAATAAATCAAAAAAGGTTATAAGAAAGAATGTAAACACTACAGGGGTATAAACCTGCTAAGTACCACAATGAAAATGTACGAGTAGATAATAGATGGAAAAATAAGAAAAAAATAGCAAATCAGTTGGAGAAGTTGCAGAGTGGCTTTAAAGAAAGAAAAAGTATACAAGATATATTTACAATAAAGCAGAAAGCTCTTAAGGCAATACAGGAAAAAAAACTATATACCTTGCCTTTCTAGACTTGGAGAAAGCGTTTGATAAGGTGCCAAGAATGTGCAACATATTAAAGAAAAAAGAAATCAGAAAGAAATTGATAAAAGTGATAACAAAAATATATAAAAATTAAAAAAACTCAGTTGCATGTGGTAACAAAACAATATAACAATTCTCAACATACAAAGAACTTGAATAAGATAATAAAAGAATGTAATCTACTAACAACAAAATACAAAGTTGGCTTCAAAAAAATGGAAAAAGTAGAAGTGTCAGAAGGAGCATTTGCAGATGATATAGTAATTTATGCTAGTAGTGAAAAACTACAAAAAAATATAGAGATATAGAATGAAATACCGAATGAAAATTAACAAAGAAAAAACAAAAGTAATGGTGATAGGAGAAAAACGAGACAATACAGATCAGAACTGATAATAAAATGGTAGAACAAGTAGAGGTTTTCAAATACCTTAGTATTTATAGGAAGAACAAGGAAGCAAGAAATAGACCTAAACAACAGGGTAACAAAAGCAATAAAGATTTTTATGCAATAAACAAATTCAAAAACAATAAAGAAGTTGGGAAAAAACATTAAAATATATAAAGCCATAATGAAACCAATACTAACGTTTAGATGTGAGACATGGACATTATCCAATAGTCAAAAGAGTAAAATACAAGCGGCGTAAATGAAATTCATGAAAAGAGTGACAAAAAAAAAGATAAGAAATATTGATACATAAAGAGAGCTACAAGTAACACCAACATTGAAAGTAGAAGAAAAGGAAACAAGATGGTAGGGACACATTATCAGGATGGCAGGAACAAGACCAGTAAAGGGTATGGAAGGCAAAAGTAAAAAACAAGAGGAAAGGAAGACCAATACAAAAATGGGATAAAGTAACATCAGAAATATTGAGAAAAAAGGGAAAAACATGAAATGAAGAAAAAAATCTAGAATAAATAGAAAAGAATAGAAGAAATTCATAAGGAGTAAAAAAATGATTAAAGCCTACACCATAAATATGGTAAAATGGAAAAAGGATATATTTATATATATATATATATACAGAGTGTCCCAAATTAACTAGTCATAAAAAATAATGCCAGAAACTACAAGCAAATTGAGTAATATTGACCTAATAAAGTAGTATTTTATTTTTAATAAATTCGGAGTTATAGCTCTTTAAAGTTTACAAAAATTTTTGATTTTTTTTAATTATCTGCTTTAATTTTTATATTTTGTAACTTTTTTTTTACATTAGTTTATTTCTTATTCACAAAAAGTTAAAGTTTGAATAAAAAGAAAGATAGTTTTTTAGGATTCTTTAGATGTTTAATCTTCCACTCCACTCCACTTTTTAATTTTTAGGTAAATCTATTTTTTTTGTTATTTTTTTGTGGAAAATTTAATTTGAAAACTTTTCTGTCTCTTGGTAAATTTTAATCAGATACACGATTTTTGATAAAATCAAGCAAAACCAGAGGTCATTATTTCTTAAAAATAATAAAAAATGTAAAAATATCATTAGCCGTGGACGTCAAATTAAATTTCATAACGTCACAAAGTGTTATGAGTGTTATCTTATAAATCAGGCATCTTGTTGGTTAATTTTGATAGCAATTATATTGCTTCATTATACAATTTGCCAGTAAAACTTCAGCGCAAAAGATCATATCTCTCATTTTTGTGTGAACTAGTAAATTTTGGCTCAATTGAATCATATTGAATAAATGTTTTTTTTTTATTGTTTTTTATACAATTTTTGTATTAATTATTTTATACAAGTAATATGTAGTTTTACATATACTGTGAATAAAGAACTATTATTATTATATGTAGTAATATTTGTTTCTGCAAATTCTGAAAAAACTATTTAAATCAGAAAAAAGAAAGCTTTTTAACAAACTTAAAAAATGCAAGTGATGTTTATATCTTAAAATAAAAAGTGCCATAACTTTTTGGTTAATTTATTTGAATTCTACACAAAAGTATTTACAAAGACATTTTTAATTTTTACTCTATAAAATAGATAAAAAAAATAAAAATATTCAAAAAGTTAAAGAGCTAAAACTTATGTAGCTCTTATTGCAAGACCGTCTTAGCCGAGATGCATCTTAAATTGTGATGGTGCAACAAAGCAATATTTATTTTAACCTTTTGTTATAGACTAAACTATATAATCGGTATCTAAAGAATTATTAACAATTAAAGTCTATTTTACTCGATAGAAAATTGGTACAAAATATTGGAATTTGCAAAACATATATTGCATAATCTGCCACATATTAAAAATTTGCAATTTCATATAAAAACACTAATGTAAGACAAAAATAGGTTTTTTTAACATTCTTTGGATTATTACTTTTCGAGTTTTTCCCTTTTTCCAAAAGAAACATAACTTAATACCTAATCTTTTAAATAGATTATAATTGATAACTAATAGTTAACAATTTATTATCGTGTAAATATTTATATAAAATTAAAAATGGTGTTAAAAGTCTACAATTGAAGCATTGGGTGAAAAGTTAAAAAAAATTTAGAATATAGCAGCAACTAAAGACAGATTTAGAAAATTAGACATATACCAGATGCAATATTATATTCTTTCTATATTGAGAATGCTGTTTTTTCAAACAATGTAAACATATGCATAAAAATTGTTAAAATATTAAATAATAATCATTTATATCATTCTTGCAAAAGAAAGTTTATATTTCTTTAATAGTTTAATAGTCTCTTGCTAGAAAAATGTTTAAGCTTATTAAAAATATAAACATTGATAACATATGCATAATATCGTATATGCAAATAAATACTACTGTCTGTGTCTACATCTATTGTTAGCTAGTTGAATTTGAATCGCATTTTACGCAGTTGCATGAATTTTATTTTATCTTATTTGTATCTGTAATAATTTTCACATCTACTAATCTACACATATATTATATAATGGTAGCTTACATGAATAAAATTTAATTTGGTTTACTTTAGCAATAATTTCAGTACAAACATTATGTAAGTATCTGAATAATAAAATTGTACGACAACATATAAATTCTTGCATAAAAGCACTAATGCTAAGCTTTTATTTTTGTTCTGCAATTTCTCTGAAATGCCTTGTCACTGTAAACACAAATGCCTTACAAAAACTTTTCATTACTGTACTACAAATTTGGTCTTATTTTTATTTCTTCTTATATCTCTTGAGTTAAAACAAGTATTCATAATGCAATCAACAATGTAGAATGTGAGATGTTTGAGATCTTATACATCAATATTTGTTAGAAGGTATGAATAGTTTTATCAAAATAAGTTAATTCTGGATAAAACCGATAAATCCGTGATAAAAAAGTAGTAATAGAAAATTTTTGTGAGTGTGTGTATGCAAGGAGAGCTGTAGTACAGTTAAATCCTTATACAAACAGGCAAATAGATGACCAATTTATGTGAATTGTCTTTCCAACCAGTTAGTTTTCATTTTGAAAACGTTGTTCAGGCAGAAATGAATACAAATATATTATAAGATATCAAGTAGAGTAAAATTTCTAAAAGAAACAATGGTTTTGGTTACATTATTTGAGTGCAGCAAGACTTGTTTTAAAATAAATAACAACTTGTCTGCGACGTCATGCACACAAAAAATGTGTTGATGCCTTTCCACTGTAACCACAACCACAAGTAACACATAAAATTTATAACAACCACGTACACAACCGGACTCAACATGTTCATATCAAGAACTAAAATCATACAAATACTTATTTTGACAAAATTTAGTCGGTCTATGTAAGAAAGTAAAAATAAACTTTGGTCAGAACAACGATGATATAATAACCTATACAACAATGTATAAAAGCTTGTCAATCATATGATCGCAATACAACATTTCATTATTAAATACAAAAATAATAGAAAAATACTTACTTCTTTACTTTCTAATTTATTCTGATCTTCTATCCTTGTTAATATTTCCGTCATGTTTGTTTCTAGAACCATTCCACCCATAACCAATTCATTTAGTATATAGTGTACCTTATCAACATGGAATATTAAATCTAACTCACAGACATTTTCAAAACATTTATCTAATGTTTCTACAAACACTTGAATCAAATCCAATATTCCTAGCTCACTCTCAGATGAATCGACACAGAATACAAAATAAAGAGTCGCATAATGCCTATATATCAATTTATAATCACTACCACCAATCAAGCTAAAAACAAAAAAATTAACATCGTACCCCATTCAAACTGATATTTGAACAACCTTCCGCCTTCTAAAAAATTGCACACATTATCATCACGTTTTGATACTAACTGGAAAGTTTCTTTTATAATTTGTTGTTGCATATCCTCGTTCTGAAAACATGTTTATTATTGAAAACATGATTATAAGATTTATATAACCTAAATTTTACTTACAAAATATTGATAAAATTTTGATAACCTTGGTTTTCCATGGTTGTTGAACACCAGAATTGCCTTAATCATGTTGTTAGTTGTTAAAAGTATGTAATATTCTTATTTGAATTGTTGCGGTTAATGTTTTAATACATTTTCTTATTTTTGACGTTTAATTGATGATGTGACGTGACACTCACGTTACTTCTTTGCGGAAGTGTTGCCAGCTTGTTAAAAAATGTGGCGCGCAAGATATTAAAATTGATCAGGTTTCTATTCTTATTACATTGATGTAAAAATGTTTGCATATAACACATTAATAAATTGAATAATATGTCTGACAACAATAATAATTTACAGGGCGATTTATTTATTTATTTAAGATTGGGTTCTAAACAAAAAATACGATATAACTTTGGCTTTTTGATTTAAATATTCGTTTGTTTATTATGTGTGAACAATAGAATGATGAATTAATTAAAATTATATAACGTATGTTTCTAATAAGAACTCAAAGTGATAAGAGTTTTAAATAAATATTTCAAATTCGATACCGTTAAAAATAATTCGCTAGTAATTGTGCAATTTCTTTTTAGGTTTTATTTGATACTTACTTTTTATCTAATAAAAATTAATTCTCGGTAAATTGGAAAATGTAGAAATAAATGATGTTTGTATTACTACTTCTACTTATTAATCAAAAATAAATTGCGTCAAATCTATTAGTAATTTAAGGATAGTTGGATTGACTGAAATAAAAAAATAAGTTTTATTTATTTTGTTTCTTGCATGTTTTTTATTGTTTGTATACAAAAAATTGTTTGTGTGAGTTTTTTTTTTACAATGCATACCTGAAGAGTTTATAACAGTGCGTACACACTTGTAACGTAACAAAGTGCCGTACTGCAACACCGTCCCGTAACATCATAACATAAATTATTGTAAGCGATGAGACGTTTTTTTTTCTAATTGAATCGTGTTACAGGATTATACTTTACAGATTTGTGGTGGGAAGGGTAGAATTTAGAATTTGTTTTAATTAGATTTACGGTAAAGAATAATTTGAATGTAAGCTAGTATATTTGTTTTTACTTTAAAAACTTTTTTTTACAGTTGGGCGTTGCACAGAGGCATAATAATTGATTAAGCTCTAGTGTAGACTATTAAGATTTACAAATTTAGAAGAATTTGTGCTTAACTGTCAAATTATTTATAAAATCACATTGTGTTCTAACTTTTGTAACTTGAGATATTTTAAGAAATTTTTTTAAAAACTATGACTCTTGCATTTTGACGGATTAATTGTCAAAATACAAAAAAGTTATTTGAACTTAACGCTAGAGAATTGCCGGGTTTAGTCGCGACGTCCTATTGACACATACAGCGCCGTTTTTAAGTTAAAATTGGTTCTTATAGGACAAAATATCAACCAACTCAATATGCAAACAATAAGATTTTAGTCTTCATTCTTTTTATATGTTGAACTGCATACAATATTCTATGTCTTTATATTTTTTGTTAAAAATTTGAAATTATATTTAACAAATAAAAAGTTAATAAAAAACTAATTAAAAACGTTATTTTTTAAAATTAATTGTAGAAAACACAGGTTGGACTTTCTTCTACAATGTGTAAAAATTTTATTCAATTATATTCAGGTGTTTTCTTGCTGAGTTTGATGCTGTAAAGTGTAAACCCTTATAATAGCGCAACTATTCTCCCTCTTTAATATATAATATAATTAAATTCTGCTTAGGTTTTATGTTTTAACTTTTGTTTTAATTTTCATAAATTTTTAAATGTTTGAAGAAATTAGCTCTAAAACCAGGTTTTTGTTTTTTGACAGCTTAATTGTGAAAATATTTAAAAAAACCGTAGAACTTTATTAAGATAATTACAGTAATCATAGGCCAATGGAAAATGCGCTCAGCAAGGAAAGAATGCTAACAATATTATTTTGTATTTTGAGGCCAGATTTTGCTATTTTTAACATTTGGACACTATTTAACAGTTTATGGCCGAATTTTAGTGCTTTCTAATATCTGTTTGAAATTTTAAGATTGGATTTTCTATTTTAGACATTTTATAAACAAAGTTTTGCGTTTTACATTAGTTTTTGGCAGGACTATGATTTTTTTTAAAAACATTTGAATATTTTATGATCAAATTTGACTTATCTTCATTTTTGAACTTATTTCTAATTGTTTTCTTTTGTGCCTCCTTAATTATTTGCCTTATCTCTACTATTACTTTTGTTGGTTTTTGCATTGATCTAAGTACATGAAATGCCGTCTTGGAGTCAGATATTACGTGCCAAGTCCTGTATGTCTGTTTGTTAATGTATTTTATTTTATGCAAAATCATACAAGAACTAAAATGCTTGAAGATTGGAAATCATGATTTAGACAATCAAGTGGACCATAGATCTTCGACTAGGATAAAAGCAGAAGAGCATAACCAAGTAGAATTTTTTGTTGTAACTGCAAACCAAAGATAAATAGAGATCATTGCTGAGAAGATCTTTATATAATAAATGTTCAGTTTTATTTCCGGAAGGTTGTTGAAGATCTCTTTGTTAATGAAAAAACTTAAAAATACCAAATGCAAATACAAGATACTCCGATTACTTGGGCATTAACTCACTTTTGTGAAATATAATGAATGATAGAATGCTAAACTTCGAGTTTGTCCTAGGAACTAATTGTTTGGTGTCAAATTTACTACACCAGAGGCGATTAAAAAACTACCATAGATTGATGGTATATATAGCGGTCCAGGACAATGTTCAAGTATCTAAAAAAGGTAATCATGCGGAAACTGAAAGCTACAGCTTACTCTATCAGAAAGTTTCAGAGAAGATAAAGATTGCGGTAATCAAACTAATGCCAAACGTCATGAAGCCAAGAAAAATACTCTTATTTGCTGTTAGTTATTAACGAACGTTTTAAATTTATTCTTCAATATCTGCATTTACCAAGACTGCCATTCAATCGTTTAGAACAGGAGTTGATTATCTACGGCCCAAGGCCAAATCTGGCCCGCCATATGTTATTAATTCGGCCTGCAAAGTCCTCATTTCAAAAAAAAAATGACAGTGGATATATTATTCAAAGTCAAACTACAGTTACAACAACGTTTTTTAGACTGCAAGTACAAAAGACATTTTATTATTTAACATTTAAAATTTATACGATATGGCCCGTTTCAAAATAAGTTTGCCGATTCCTGCTTTAGAAGAAAAGGAGTCTGTAAAAAAACTATAAATGTTAAAAAAAAAACTTAGATATGTAAATTTATACCCATCTACTAACTATTCTTGCAATTATACTACAACGGACAAAACTTTTTAAAGTTACATACTAACCGAGCTAGACGTACTGTTTCAAATTTTGCCAAAAATTGAAAAACCTAATCACTCCCAAGTTTTTACTAGACGTAGTTTTAGAGTTCTAATTAGAAAATTTCTCTATCCGTAACAGCAGTCATCTGTAAACGTCAATAAGATAGATAGTTTCTAATAAAAGAATGTTGGGAGATAATGCTGAGGATTGCAGACAGAATGTGTTCTAGAAGAAGAATACTTTAGAGGTAATGCTGCGGATTGTGGACAGAAAAAAAATGTTGCAAATTTAGAAGAAGAAAAATAATACTGCAAACAGAACGGGTTCCAGAAGAAGAGGTGTGTAGCACATGTTGAAAGGTCTATAAAAGTGCTAAAGACTAAACTTAAGCCCAAAGTTGTCACCAAGCCGTGACACTCTCTTCTTCATTTTGTGTGCAAAGTGAGTGTGACCAGATCAAGGAGCTATATAGATGCATTGCACTCCAATCTTAGCATAAGCGCAAAATGAAAGACCGGCCTTTATGTGAATATACTCACGCTAACAAACTACCTGCCAAACTCACCGATATCAGAATCGATGCCCTGTAGCGTTTTGTGATAATGCATATATTTATGAACTCAAATTTGATTTCCAACATAATAAATTAATTTTAATACAATTGTTATTATTTGTTTTGTAATAATTTATGATTGTGATAAGTTGTGTTTTATCTGAATAATCTTATTTTTTTTGTATTTATTACTTTAGACTTACTAATTATGATCATTTTTACATTTAGTTTATTATTGATAAATTATGTATGTTGACTGAATAAATTATTTAACTTTAAAATTAATAATGACGAACCATGACCGTTTTATATTACATATTAACCGAAAATTATTCAGATTTGACTAAATAATTTACCTTTTCTTGTAATTACAAATTAGGTTTAATAACGATATAATCATGACCGTTTTATTCCGGAATGTTGTACTGAATATTTAGTTATTTGCCTTTTTCTTGTATTTAATATATTTAAGAAATAAAGACTAATACAATACAATAAAATACAATACAATATCAGGTTAATTTACAAATTAACTTTTTTAAACTAAATAATCAGTTTTAGAATAGTTGTTGACAATATATTGGGATAACTATGTTGTATTACAAGATATGATGCTATTTGTTCTTCAAAATTTTAATTTCATTCTTAGCTTGGAATTTTTTAAACTTTCATATTTGAATTGAAATTATTTTGTTTTGCTTTTTTGATTTACAAAATTCCATCGATCTGGTTTGGTATGAATGTGAACTGGTAAATGGTTATTGTGAATGGTGTTCTTTGTTATTTATGGTTTTGAAAAGTATTCTGTTAACTAATTTTGGTCTTCTAATTGAGTTTTGATATGTTGGTATGGATGTACAAAGCTGGCATCTCACCCAGATCGTTGTATAAAATTGTTTGTTTAATTCTTTAAAGGGTGTTAAATTGTGCAAACTAGTAAGATTAGTCTTAATTTTTTATAGTATTTTTTGTTCAATGATCATTCCTCTCTTTCAATTGTTGCCTTATTGTGTATCGCATTATGTCCTATAGATATAACAAAGTTATTCTAATATTGTTTAATAGTTAGGTTAGATTAGCTACTAATGCCCGTACTAATAGTCAGAGATTAAATCTTAGATTCATGAATCCGAGATTCAATTTGTTAATCGTTGATTGGCTCTAATCGAATTCACGGATAGCGTGATAGTGAATATAATTGCGATCGGCCAATGTATTTTATTACCTAACGTCAGAATTAATATATGACACACTAATAAACAATCTTGGGTAGACCCAAGATTATTTGAATCTAGGATTATATTGACGGTTGCATAGTTTTCAACTCGATCCGAGAATTAGCAATGCATTGGTCGATCGCGACTAATGATATCCGTGAATTGGCTTAGAGCCAAGCAACGAATAACAAAATGAATCTCGGGTTCATGAATCCAGGATTAATCCGAGATTTAATCTCTGACTATTAGTACAGGCATTAGTTTAAGTTTTTCAAACAAGAGCTTAATTTTTTTAACTTGTTTTTTAATGATAATTTGTTTAAATATTATTAAACTCTTTAGCGTTTCAACTGATAACAAACTTTTGTTTTAATTTAACTAAATATAATTTTAGTTTTTTTTAATTTTATATAAAAAAAAATAGTTAGGTTAGAGTTATTTAGTATTTAAATTTTCAGAGTTTCAACTAAAGACTATATAAATATGCTTAAAACTATCCTTTAATAATATCAAAAAAAACATTCTAATTTTTTAAATTTTATATTAAATTTTGATGTACTTTACTAACATTCTTACTTTAAAGAAGAAACAATTTCAACTGAAAAAGAGACAATTGACATTCTACTATAAACATAAAAACAAATTTACTTGTTTGTTTACTGTTTCAATTAAAAAACAATTGATTGACACAGTTTTGACAAACGTTACTACTTTTTACTTTAGAGTTTCAAAGAAAAAAGTAACAATTAACATTTTAGTGTAGGCATTAAGACAGATCTGTTTTTTTCTTCAGTGCTTTAATTAAAGAATAAGTTGATTGACACAATTTTGGCAAACGTTACAAACTATCTTACTTCAAAGATCAGTCAACTGAAGAAGACACAACTGACATTCAACTATAAGAATAAAGACAAATTTACTTATTGCTTCAAAGTTTTTATTGAAGAATAAATTGATCAACACAATTTTGACAAACGCTCAAGTAAAAAGTGAGTTTTTACTTGAGAGTTTCAACTGAAGAAAAATTAACAAACTTTTGTAAATTTATAAAGTGCATATGAGAGATAAACTTTCTTCAACATTTGAAGATTAAGCACAAATTTGCTCATAAGTGTGGTTTAATCTAACATAACTTTAAGAAGTATAAAGAAATGTTTTAGAGTTTGTACTGAAATATAGAGAAGAAAAGAAAAATTTGCAAAATGCTTTAGAGTTTCTACAGAAGCCAATATTTTAAATTAGTTTATTCTTTATTTAAATAGATTTATTTTTAGATTTATTTTTTAGAGTTTGAACTCAGTAAACCAACAGAATAAAATAGTTCATTATGTTTAAGGTGAGTGTTTGGAGCTGTCCCCCAGACAAGAGATCCAAACGCAATTTGCGGCCTGATAATGCTCGTATAGATCCTGAGCTTGTTTTGGATTGACAATCCGCTGTGTCGTCGTAGCATCGGTACGAGACAATTTTTTGCCATTTTGGCTTTGTCCATAGTAGCTTCTACGTGTAGCTTGTAGGTGAGGCCCTTGTCGAAGGCGATTCCCAGATACTTAGCAGAGCTCGACCATGGGATTGGAATTTTGTCTAAGTGTACCCGTCCGTGGGGTTTGTGACGTCGCCTGGTAAAGAGGACAGCTTTGCTCTTTTCCGGGTTGACCCCGATTCGCCATTCTCTGAGCCACTTTTCAAGATCTTCGGTGGCCTTTTGAAGTGATCACCATCGGTGACCTGGAGTTATACATTAGTGCCATATCATCGGCATATTGCGCCATTTTAATCTTGTGTTTCCTGCCCAATGGCATGTCAGCGACTAAAATGTTAAACAGCAAAGGCGATAGAAGAGAGCCTTGAGGTACCCCAGACTTGATCTGCCGAGTGGTAGATACGTGGTTCTGGAGTTTGACTGATCTGTTTCTTAGGTAAGACGCCAGAAGCCTTATTAGACGCAATAGGAACCTTTGTCTATGCAGTTTGAGTAGCAAACTTTTGTGCCAAACCTTATTGAAGGCTTTTTCGACATTGAAAAAGACCACCCTTGTGGACTGTTTTAGTCTAAAACTTTCGATAATGTGTTTGGTCACTTGATTAAGCTGATTAACGACAGAGATGGTAGGGTAGAAGAGAGTTAGCCTCGGCGTGTTTTTGGATAATGTTCAGAATGACTCTTTCTATGACCTTGCTCAAGGTGCATAGAAGAGTGATTGGCCAATAGTTTTGAGGAAACATTCGGTTTTTCCCAGGTTTTGGGATGCTAATTACGTGCGAGCCTTTTCAAACTGATGGAAAAAGCCCTGTACGCAGTATAGCATTTGCAATGTTGGTCAGAGCCATTATTGCTTTGTGCGAGAAAGTTTTCAACGCCTTGTTCGGAATACCGTCTGGTCCTGGCGCGGATCGGGATTTAAGTCGAGATAAGATTTTTCTAACGCGGGACGGTCAAACGTTGTTTAGCGGCGGATCATCGTTAAATTTTTGTAAGAAGCCCCTGACCTCTCGGTGAACCCTAGGGATGTGCTCCAGATCAGTGTCCCTGTTACAAAGGAGGGAGCATTGAAGTTCCAGGCTGTCAGCGAATGCTTTGGCCTTTTCCTCGATATCATATTGTAGCCCATTCTCACCATAGATGACTGGTATTGGAACTATTTCGCAAAGCTCTAGAGATCTTCCACATTAAATTTACATCCTCTGTGGTCGATTCCATTGTCTTTTGCCAGTTCAGATCTCTTTGCTGTTTTATAGTGGACCTAACTTCTCTGCAAAGTTTGTTAAGAATTTCTCGATCTACTAGCTGGATCGCAATGCTTTTGCCATTGACGTCTGGCGGCATTTTTTCTACAAATCAATGCTTTTTATTTGCGTGATAGTTCAAATGGATTATTTGCCCAAACCTGAAAGGTTTTAGAAGCCTTTTCTCTGGCTTTGTAAATCAGCTCTGTGAGCTGTTTGGCGGCTCCTTCTAGTTCTTCAACCGTCCGTACTGGATTCAGTTTCTTTATGCTTTTCTCCAGGTATCCCGGGAAGAGGGCCCAGTTTTTTTGAGTGACAAACTGCTTTTCTCCTCACCGGGTCCCCTTCTATAAAGCTCCAGAATTACCGGCATGTGGTCAAAGCTAAGGTCATTGATTATCCTAACCTCGATTTGAGAGTTGACATTCTTTAGTATTGCTACATCCAGGACGTCCCCTCTGTGACCAGCATAGCTGTGGTGTGTGGGATCTACTGAACCCAAGACTCGAATACCGTTTCTCTCAACGTAGTCTTGCAAAGCTCGACCTTTTACGTTGGTTGTCAAACTGTTCCACGCCGGGTGTTTGGCATTAAAATCCCCAGCTAAGATAGTGGGGAATTGCAAAGAGAAAACCTGATCAAAATCAGCTATTTCGATTTGGTTTGAAGAACTGAGGTATCCGGATGCGATCTTTAGTGTGCCCAACCCAGACACTCTCACTACTATCGCAATAGATTCTAAAGTCAAAGTGTCTGGGGTGTCCACTTCAGAATGGTCTAGCGATCTTTTTGCAAAGATCACTGTACCACGCTTCCGGTCCACCTCCGACGTTCCTTTATACGTAAAAGTATTTGAGATTCTTAACGAGTGCCAAGGGCAATGGTTCGATTTGCTTATGAGCATGACATCGATTTCTTCTTCAAAAAAGAAATCCTCGACCTTTCCCAGTTTCTCTGAGATGCTATTGGCATTCCAAAAACAGACTCTTAATAACACCTCAGGTGTATTATCCATTTTGGGGTTGCAAGGACAAGAGTTTGCTCAGCATTTTCTTTTAAAAACTGTTGCATTCTTTGATGAGAGCGGCGATTTTTTATTTAGATCTGCATTTGCAATTGCTTGAGGCAGAGCTGGTGGAGAGACTACACTGGCAAACGACGTGTTTGCCAATACGGCTGTTGACCTGCGGGGTGCGGTGCCTTGAGTAGAATTTTAGGCTTGGGTCGACGCCGCCTCCGGCGCTGACCTGGTAGCCTTTTTGTTTTTATTCATAGACGCTATTATCCTAGCGTATACCGGGCAGCCCAGGTAGTTGGCCAGATGGGGGCCGGCGCAGAGAGCACCTTTTGTTTTGGTGCTTTTTGGGCACCCCTTTGACTGGTGGGATCCCGAGCATATCCTACATACAAAAGATGCCTTGTAGCATTTTTTGGCGGCGTGTCCGTGGCACTGGCATCTCTGACATTGAAGAATGCTGCCGCCCCTCTTTTTTGGCTCGGCTGAGACCGTTAGTTGAAGAAGTTTTTTAAGATCTTTGATCTCAAAGCTATTGGCCAACTTTGGTAGTTGAACCGATACTAATGGAAAACGAACAAATTCGCAAATCCCAGATCTACGAGCGCTTGGCCGATATCTGCCTCCGTGAGGTTTTGAAGAACATCACGGATCACCACCTCTAGGCAGCGTTCCTTGGGGGTGGACCAAGTGTGGAAGTCCGCCCCGTCGGCTTTCAGATAAGCAGTGGCATTTCGGTGGTCGGCAAGAGAGGCCGGCACCATGCAAATGCCATAGTAGGCCATCTGTTTGCGCTTGAGGGGATTGACCGATGGTCTGTTATTAGAATTGAGAGAGAGAGACTCACTCTGTTTTTTTTAGTTCCGTCGAGCTGTTCCTAGACGTCTTCCATCGGGTTGTCGGCGAGGGTAGTGTCCTTTACAGGGGCCTGGGAGCGGTCGTTGACGTCGCTTTCTTTATCCGAAAGCGGGTTTTGGGCACGGCGTTTTATCTTGCCGCCCCCTTTGGTGTTGATCTTGCCGCCCCTAGGGTGGGTGTGGTATTTCCGCCCCCGGTGGTGAAGGCGGTTCTGCTGCCCCCCTGAGTGAAGACGGCCTTGCCCCCTGCTCTTGGTTAGGGGCTGTCAAGTCCATTGCTATCTCTTCTTCATTGTCGGAGGCGGGGGCCAGTGCTGCGGATGCGGCGGCGGGGCCCGTTGCTGCGGTTAAGGCGGCGGCTTGGAGAGCGATGATTGCAGATTGTTTTGCAATGGTAGTTGTAAAATTAGATATAATTACCTGCATCTCCTTTTTGTCGCGTTCGGCGGCTTTCCTCATGGCGGTCAGTTGGTCGCTTAGGTCCCTGAGCCGCTCCTCCAGCGTCTTGATGAGGTTCCTGGAGCGGGAGCTAGAGAGCGAGCGGTCCCGGTTTTCGGATCTTCTTCCGTCCCGTCTTTCCTGCTGCTCGACCTTCATCTTCATGTCCCGCTCGGTGGAGATCTCCCGGTCCGAAGATGCCATTGCTGGCTTGGGGAGACTCTGGAAGGGAATTTTTCCCAAACTATTAGCTTGGAAAAGCGAAAACTTTGATAATTACTTAAATATTAATAATTATTAACACCTTGCGGCATTAACAACCATTAATACTCGGTTGGGATCGATGCGTCTCTCTCGTTGGCTGGCTCTCAAATCTGTTTGTTCTGTTGTTCACATTTCTTTAATCGTTTTATCAAATTTTATATATTAACTACTTTGCACAAAATTAAAGATAAACATTTTGCTTTAATATTAAATCCTAAAAAAAAACTGGAACTTTTTTTTAGATGTTATGACTAGATTTCTCGAAGTAGATTCATTAAATATGTAAAGGTTTGCTTATTTCAATTAGGTACTATAAGCAACTCCTTTAATGTAACTCTGCTTATGGTACATTTGTTGTTAAAAGAAATTCAACAAATTTCTTTATATTATAGTTACATTGTATTGATTTTGATTTATTTTTTGGTATTTCATTACTATGAAAACTTTGTTTAAAAAATAATTTTTCAAAACTAATCCAAATTTGCTTTCCAGTAGACAATTCTATCTTTTCAAAATAAATGTCTATTGTTTATTTCAGATTAAGTTCTAAAATTCATAAGCATAATTACCAAGAAATTAAACACAAAATTGATTTGTGTTAACTAGATAACAAAATTACAGCAAACAAATATTCTTTTCAAAATTTGAAAAGATTTAGTTCACAAAGCAATTTTTTTTTTAGCTGTTCTCTACCCTGCGGATATAAGCTTCCCTTTTGTTTTTCCACTTGTCTCGGTTCTGTGCCGCCTGGTACCAATTTAGACCTGCCTCTCGCTTTAGGTCGTCATTCCATCTCATTTGCGGCTGTCCTACGCTTCTTCTGTTGCCTCATGGTCTCCATCGGATTAATTTTCCGCTCCATTTGTCCTGGTTTCTTGCGACATGTCCCGCCCAGTTCCATTTCTGAGTGGCGGCTGTGTGTTGTACGACATCTTGTAGTTTTGTTTTTTTTCCTGATCCATTCCGTTGTTTTACGGTCTCTTAGAGTTATGTCGAGTATTCTTCTCTCGATAGCTTTCTAGTTGACTTGTAGCTTGTTTAGTATGGCTCTCGTGAGGATCCAGGTTTGGGCGCCGTAAGTAGTTACTGGCAGTATACACTGGTTGTATAACTTAGTTTTAAGTTCAAGGGGATGTCCATAGCCAATATGTTCTTAATTCTGCCATATGCCGTTCCTGGTTTGCCTATCTCTCAGTCAGAGTTTGTCCTAAGTATTTATATGTGTTTACTTTTTTTGCTGTGTTGTCACCTAACGTTATATGTTGGTCTTTGACTACATTTGATATCATAAACTTGGTTTTGCCAAAATGAATCTCCAGGCCTATACGCTTTGTGGCACTGTATATCTCATTGATGAGTGAGATGAGTTTTTTCCTGTCATTGGCTATCAGTACTACGTCATTTGCAAATATGAGGTAGCTGAGATTTTCTTCATAAATATTAATGTCTCTGTCCTTTAGGTTGATTGTTTTGAGTGCGTTTTTTTAAACCAGAGTAAAGAATTTGGGTGACATAGGGTCGCCTTGCCGTACGTCTCTATTAAGTTCGACTTTCTCTGATTGTTTGTGTAACTGGACTTGTAGCGTGGCGTTCCGATAAATATTGCCGATTAGGTTTGCGTATCTGTGGCCGAATCTAGCTTGTTGTAGGGCTTGCTGTAGTGCCCATATTTTCACCGTATCAAATGCCTTCCAAAAGTCGACGAACGCTAGCTATATAGGTATATTGTATTCCACCGTTTTCTCCATCAGTGTTCTCATTGTTTGGAGGTGTTTCGTAGTACTGAAACCCGTTCTAAACTCCGCCTGCGCTTTAGGTTGGTAGTAGTCTAGTTTAGATGTGAAACGGTTCGTTATTATTCTTGAGAATAGTTTGTAAATATGGGATAGCAGGCTGATCGGTCTATAATTTTCAAAGTCTGCGGTGCCCCCTTTTTATGGATGATGGTTACGAGTGCATTTGTCCAGTCCCATGGTATATCTTCCTCTTCCATGCATTTATTAAACAGTGCTACTAATGCATTTTCAAGTGCTTTGCCTTCTTGTTTCAGCATCTTTACCACTATTCCATCTTCTCCCTCTGCTTTCCCTTGCTTTATGTGCTGTAGTGCTATTCTTATTTTGTTCTTTGTAATCTCCGGGATATCATCAGAGTTTACGTTTATGACTTTCCTTGGTCTTTCCTGTTTAGGGATATTGGTCTTAACCTTTGTCTGCGTAAAATTCTTGTACCGTTCTTATGATGTTCTGTCTTCCCTCAATCTTTCTTTCTTCTTTGTCCTTGATTCTAACAATCTCTTTTTTTGTGTTAAATAAATTAATTGAATTATTTGGAAAATTTACTATTATGCCATGGGATGGATTAAAGAAAAAAACTATTTTATTTACTAATATTAATTATTTCTATGATGCTTTAATTTAATTTGTTTACACAATTGCAATTTAGCTAAACTATAACATACTACTCAGTCAGGGTGGGTAAGGGATAATTTACTTATTATTTAGATTTTATTACTAACTGTAATAGGATTATTTCTAATTGTTTGCTTTAATATTAAAAAAAAAAACAGATTTACTAACTTTATTTATCAGATTTAGTTTGACAAGCACAATTGAAGACTTGTAGAGACTACCGTGTACAGCAACGCCTTGCATGTTTTCTCTACTTGTTATAGGGCGCAACAGTCTGTATTGTCTTCAATGAAATTGTCTCTACGCCTGAAAAACCCACGACAAGTGCCCGTATTTTGCCATTCCTTTTATATTGTCACTAAACGTTCTTAAACTAATTTTATTTCTAGTTTTTGAGATGATTATAATTGAATTTATAATAACAGTCTCTTAATTTTTGCGAGTGCTTTACACTAATATCTTCTATTTTTTTACAGCTCACTTACCATGCTTGTTCTGACTCTTGTAGATCTTGGTTTAGTTGATTTCTCTCTGGTTATCTACCTTTTTCACTTTCTAACTCTGCCAAAGCCCGTCCCAAGGTCGGATGCAAGAATCAGAAAGGTAAAGATTCATTTTTTTAACTTTTTTTTATTCCATAAATTTTCTTTCAATTTGTGTAAATAATTTAATTTAATTTGCAGTCAATTAGTTTAGTTTATTTAAAACAATTAAAAAAAAATAATTAAAAAGTTCTAGAACAAACGTTAGTAGAAGTTTCAAAGAAAATTTGAGTAATGCTGAAGAAAAACTGAAATCTAATTACTGAAAAGGGTGAGTATTTAAGCAATAAAATGGTAACAATTTTTTAAGTTTTTATTTTGATAATGTAACATTTTATCAAATTTATAGTTTTGTACTTGGAAGGAACGATGATACTCACACTAGAATGAGCTACTCTACTGCTTTAGTATCTACTTCAGATATCTTCAACAAGTGTTGAACCACAAGACGTTTCCAGCCAACTAGTCTAAAAGAGGTAATTAAAAATAAAGATAAATATGTATTTTACTTTGCAAGTACAACAAACACTTTTTCTAACGTTTTGGAAAAAATTACTGGTTACGTTATTTGTTTGGAATATGAAATATCGGTAGTTTTTAACAATAAAAATTCTTAGAAGGCTAGTTACCCAATTTGTGCTCTCTCTTGTAAATTGTATGTGAAACCTGGCGTCAATGTACCTTTGAACCCCATTTGTAAAATAGAAGAGTAAAGTTTTGATTAAAAAAAAATTTTAGAGCCAATTTAAATGAGTGGTCATAAGATTTTTTATATATACAGATTACGTAGGTTAGCCTGATATAGCTGCTAAGGTACTAGCTAAATGAAATTGATCTAAATTTGTTTAATTTATAGCATGAGATATTTTGTGCTTTAAAATTATGATCCAGTTTAATATATTTGTATTCTTTGACGAATTGTTGCATCAAAATCAATCAATAGTATAAAAATAATATGTATAAAATTATTCTTAAAAAAATAAAGGGTCCCCGGTTAACATAGATGAAATGCCCATCACGAATATCCAAATTACCTCAAAAGTTTTTGTTTTTATTTTTCTTTTCTCCGCACCTATTAAATTAAAAATTTAAAAAAAAAATCATGGAAGTAAAGTTTTGGATGGTTTCAACTCTTCAACTCCAGTATACAACCTTTAAAAAAATTCCAGAAGGGTTGAAATTTACTTTTGGTAATCTAAATCTTTGATTGCATAGAATTTAATTTTTTAACTTTATAAGTAATTGAAATTCTACATCCATAATTTATTTTGAAATTTTTGCGAGTGCTGCGCCACAAAAATTCATTTTAAAATATAAATATTTTAATTTGAATATAATTTTTGCACACTTTTTTGTCAAAACTAAAATGGATTAAGAATCAATAAGATAAGATCATATATTTAATATAATTTGCATTTGGCAACACTGCTACAGTCATACTGTCTGTAGCCTTCACTTCAGTGCATTGACAGGTACTGTGCATCAGCTAAAACAAAATAATGTGAAAAGTGATTGAAATATGTTAATTGTGATGCAGAAAACTATAAAAATATTTAGTGACAATGCTAAACTTGTTAATAACAATAGTAGAATAGCCGGAATTGGTTAAAATCGTGTAAAATTGATGAGACGACGTATTTTGGCCGGATCATTGAGGTATTTTATTATTGTATTTATTTGCATTAAACAAATTGGTACAAACAATTATTTTGAATCAATTTAATGAACAATTAAAATAAGCATATAATTAATTACAACAAAATTAGTAATATTTTACAACACATTTTGATTATTTTGTAAGAATTGAAACTAATTCTTTATCTTCATAAAAAGGCTGACAGAAAAAATAATTCTCTTGAGATAACAGTGCGCATGCAAATACATTTTTTTTGTTAATAAAAGTAAACTGATTGTTTTATTATAAATAGTAAACAAGCAAGAATTTTATAATAAATTATGTATTTTATAACTGTTTATCAAATATATTTAATAAATTAAGTGTAAGTTGAGTGTATTATTTTTAAAGTTGATTGAAGTATATTCCCTTAGAATGTTTGTTATATTTACAAATGATAGCTGATGAGACAATAGGTTGCAATAATAATTACTTTCAAGTATAGAGACTAAATAAAAAGCCAAGTAAAATTGACATTAGAATAAAATATTTTTACATGAACAGAAACAGTAAACTATTTAATCAAAGAATTTAAAACAACTTCAAACCTACAGAGTTTATAAATACAAGGTGCAATAAAAAACTTAATGCCATTTTTAAATTTAACATAGCTTTTCAACTTTTTTAATTAATCCAATAAACTAAAATATGTTAATTTTTTCAAATTTAAATAACTTTTTGTCTATTTACTCTAAAGAAAAACTGGAAAATGCATTCTGTAGATACTTTTCTGTAGAACTCAAATACGTTAACAAAAAGTTGCGGCACTTTTGATTTTTGAGATATAGTAAATTAAATTGTTTATGATCTAGGACATGTTCCAAAGGAGTGACTTGTTGTTGTTTATGAAAATGGCTTTTTTAGCTTGATGTACTTGTTGCTATTACGTTTGAGAGATACATGATTGTTATTAAATTACAGCAGAAAAAAACAAACAACTAATTTTTTTTATGACAAACATTTGTGCTAGTACGCAATTCTTGTCTTTGTTATCAAAAATATGTTTTTTTTTGTTGTAGGTCCACCCACCGAAGTGAAATTAATGCACTGTAGTGAAAGTAAGGGTCAGATTTAGCAGTCAGTCAGATGTTAGCAAAACCATTACAAACATTACTTCAAAAAAGTGAATCTTTTTTAGTCAAAAGCAATTAACAGTTAATAACGATTTGTTTACAAAACAAACTCCGGCTAAAACTGACAATAACAACAAAAAAATATTGCTCAGAATAATCAGGCACTATTATATTAATATTAACATATTGTTAAAAAGAAGTTTGGCCGTAAACTGTTAAAAGTCAAAAATTTTATTCATAAAAAGTCAAAAATAATAAAATTTGCTCATAAAATATTATAACATTTTTAGAAAAAACTAAAATTTGGCATTTTGGTAGTAACTGTTAAAAAGTGACTTCTTTTCTAGTAATATAAAGACAAAAATAGCAAAATCTGCTTATAAATTATCAAAATCTGTTAGAAATAGAAAATTTGGTTATAATTATAATCTATCAAAAAGTTAAAAATTTTATTTATAAAATATTACAAAAAGCACCAAAAGTTGTTTAAAACTGTCGAAAACTACAAAATTTTGTTCATAAAATGTCAAAAATAGCAAAATTTAGTCTTAAAATTTTAAACAGGTATTAGAAAGCAATAAGATCTAATTATAAATTACATATTAAAAAATAATAATCTTTATAAAATCTGAAAAATATAAAAATTTAGCTAACATATATCAAAAATATTGTTAAAAAATCCAAAACCTATTCATTCTATCTATAAACTGACCAAAAGTGCAAAATTTTATTTATAGAATGTCAAAAATTGCAATATAAGGCCTAAAGTATAAAAATAATGTTAGAAAACACCAAAGTTTGGTCAAAAACTACTCAGATCTTAACACGTTAATTGACACGTTGTGCACAGACTTTACTATAAACTAAACCTCTAGTAAGATTGTAAAAACTTAACCAAGTCAGTAAGAACAAGGTTTTGTTTATGAAATGAAGTTGTTATATGTGACGTGTCACTGAACTTACTTTTTGTTGATGTGATCGTTGATTGATAAATTTACTAAGATACCCAACCTGGGAAAATACCGTTTATGACATCTAGGTGGCTGCTAGAATGCCGCAACGCCATTGATAGTGTTTTGTATTTCACGTAATTTTTTGTTTACATTTAGTTATATTAAATGTAAAGGAAACAAGATATTCATCATTCATATGTTAATAAAACTGATATATACACGGAGTTAGACAAAAAACGTACGGCTGAATAACTCTGTTATTTTTTAACCGATTTATATAACTCAGAAAGTATTTTAAATAGTTTTTTTAACTATTATAAAAGCAAGTTCACACATAAATGTATTTATTTTTAGTATAGTAGCTATTTTTTTAAATGGTAATAAACATTTTTTATTTTTTTTTTAGTATTTTTATGATATTCTTAATACAACCATGTAAAATAATAATATAATTTTATAACAAAAAAAATTGATAAACTTAAAAAACATAATACATTTGTTTTTTTTAATTTAATTTAAAATGATTGCAATTGAATAGTTGGCATTAAAAATAACTAATGTTTATTTTTTTGAGTGTTATTATTTTTTTTTATTTTTAAATACATCAGTTTATATGTTGCTATGTTATGCATAATAATATAAAAATACTCAAAAAAAAAAAAAATTATTTATTTTTAATGCAAACTATTCAATTCTGATCATTTCAAATAAAAAACAAATTAAATTTTTTAAATTTATCAAAAAATTTTGTTATAAAAGTAATTAAAAATATTATATAGATTTAATAAAAAAAATAAAAAATGTATGTTGTCATTTAAAAATAAAGTTGGTTGCCATAGCAACTATATTGGTTAAAAAATAACAAAGTTGTTTGTCTAACACCCTGTATATGGGTAATTCCATTACTTTTGTACAATTCTCAAAAACTCAATGTTTTAGAATTGCGCCAAATTTTAGTACATGAAAGTATGAATTAAAAAAAGAAGAACATTAAAAAATTAAATTTATGAAAAAATATTCTAAACTAAAAAACATCCATAGACGCGTTTCGAGGTTTTTATTATTATTATTATTATTTAATTATTGCTTTTACAACTGTCTCATTTGAGGACATTGCGTCTCTTCTTTATATATTTTATAAAAAAAGAAGATTTCTAAAATTTTAGCTCACCCTTTTTCCCTTTTTTAGACCCTTAAAAGAGCCAAAATATTTTCTCAGACCTGGAAATAGGTACCGATACTTACGTATACGTATACGTATACCCGGCTGCAAATGATTTGTTATTTTATGTACTTTGATATAAAAATTTTGCATGTTAACGTATCTTGTAGATATATTGATATATACCGCTCCGATTGTGAACACGTTTTATAAAATTTGACCTGACTTCAAAGTGGTGATTGAAAAATCACAATATAATTAGATTTACAAAGGCTCAAAATGTTCTTTATTTAATACATTTTACGAATGTTTAAGGTGTTTTATAATCACTTAAGTACTTCCAGAAATATAGTGTTTCAAAGTTACCTATTTTTGACAAAAAACGCAAAAATTGACATTTTCAACCAAGCATAAAATTTGTCTATTAAAATTAAATGACTTGAAATTCTAGAAAAATATTTTTCAAACATGTATAAATAAATTCTGAAAGTTTGGATATAGAACTCGGAGTTTGAAGTTGTTCCTGCATCACATTGTTTTTCAAAGTTTTGATCAAGAAGTATGCATTTTTTTTAAAACCTAAGAATACAAAGTTGTAAAACGGAAAATTTCCTGTCGGTATGAACTAATGTGTTTTTTTTGAAATTTTGCGAAGGTTTATCGTTAGAGGGCACTCAGAGAAAAAAACTAGGAATTTGACTGAAAGATAACGATAATCCATAGTTTTAATTAAATTGTTCAATAATTCAAACAAAAAGAATTAAAATTTCACGTAACATGAAAAAGTTAAGAAAATAAGGATGAATATGATTGTAAAAAGTTAAAAAAAAATGCATACTTCTTTTTCTTAGCTTTCAAATTGTTGAAAAAATTTTTTTTTTAATTAAATAAAATAAAAAACCATTTATTTTAATGTGTATTATTGACAGATTAATTTATTTTTTTACTGCTTATTTTAACAGTTAATAAAAATAAAGCATCTTTGTTAAGAAGCTTTTAAAGATACATGTTTATATAAACTTTTTTGTTCTATTTGATGAGTTAGATACAGTGCCTAAGTTTTCTAAAAACAATCTGAATCACCCTGTATGTTAAAGTATCTAGAAAGTATAACTCTATGTAAACATAAAAACTCGATAAGGAAGCCAAAAATATATGAATTTTATGGTTTTTGCTTTTTCTTAATGTTTTCAAAGTATTAAGATTTTGCCAACTACTCTTGTACAAAACATGAAACATTATTTAAGTCTAAAATATCAGAAAATCTTATTTTTTGGCTATTTTTTGAGATTCAAAGTCTCATATTTTTTAAATAAGTGATTGCATATGCTGAGAGGCGACCGTAGCACAATGGTCTAGTGCGAAGACTGTTGTGCAGACAGCCCGGGTTCGATTCCCGGCAGCGGCAATATCTAATTTGTCAAATATATTTCGATGCGGTCGTCTCCTTTGCAAGGCAATGGCAAATCAGCAAAGTATTTGTCTAGTAAACCCCTCTAGTGGTGTGGTTCGGATTCCACGTTAAACTGTAGGTCCCGTATGTTTGTGTGGAACTATTATCGCGCACCACACACATACGTGAAGGGTGCCGACGCTCGTAGCGAGTATGGCACTATAAGAAGATATGCTGAGCATACTGAAAAATGTTATTTTTTCTAAAAAATATAATCTATACAAAAACAAAATTATACCTAATCAGTAATAAATTATTAGTTAAAAATATATTATTAAGAAAAAGTCTTGACGTTTTAATGTAATATGTTTTGAAGATGAGTGTTACATGCTAAATATACTGACAGATAAAATTTCTGAAAAAAAAAACAAAAAGATTATACAATATTAAAGTATGAACGTTCTTCGATTTTTATTACTTGTTGGGTTTATCTACTAGTTTTTTTTTTTAAGCAAACATAAATCGAATGGCTATTATGACCTGTTTTTTATTATGTAATAATTACATTAGTCAAAATATAAAGTCATATTAGCTAACGTTTTGGGGAAATACTCTTCTTTTCCTCATCGCTAAAATCTTTTTTAAATATTTGATTTGGGACAATACAGATTTTTTATTAATAATATATATTTTTGAATTTTTTAGCTTTTTTTAATTTTTTAAGATTTGAAAATTAATGTAGTTGACCTTAGTACATAAATAACGTAAAAATCTTATAGCCAATAATATTTTTACTGTTTATATGTATAATAAAACTTTTATATTTATATACTTTATATTTATAGATTCTGCCATCTGTCCTTGGATACACTTTGGTAACTTTGCTTCTCAACCAATATAATGGTGGCACATTATCTTTTTTGATTAGTACTAAATCACCACTTTTTAATTGTATTTCTTTTTTTCCTTTTCACTTAGTACGAGTTTGAAGTTGCTCTAAATATTCATTATCCGAACGATTCCAGAAGTGCTGCCGGATCTGATCAAGATGTTGAAATTTTAAAAGACGGTTTTTCTTTAAGTGTAGTTGAGATGGTTTTGCTAAATCTGTAAGCTGGTTTTCAATCAAAAATAGCCTGGGGTTAACACTTCTTTGTCTGTTGGATCTTTCGTCATGGGTGTTAGAGAGCGTGAGTTTTGGATTGTATCTACTTGATATAATAGAATTGTCATTTCTTTATACGTAAGTAGCGTATTGCTTACTATTCTTTGTAGATAATACTTCGTAGGATTTACGACTGTTTTCCATAATAAGTGTGGAGCTTTAGGTGGTATAAAATGTCACTTGATGTTCCGTATTGTTAAATTAATTGTAATAATTGTGTGGTTTATTTTTGATTCAAATAAGTTTTTTAACTCTTGTAATTTTTTTTGAACACAGACTGCTGATATTTCCTCATCGCGCAATAAATTTTTTTAAAGCTATCAAAAACAATTTAATTTTATTGTTAGTGTTGTAGCCTTTGTAGCCATTCATACGACTACTGCACATATTTTTTAGTTTAGCATGGAAACACGTTACACACCTTTTAATAACATTATGTATAAAACTTCTTTCTCCAGAATCCAATATTTGCACTGAATTGTAGCTAATGTTTATTGAACTCTAGCATGGTGTTGCTGTTGATGGGTATCATAAATTATCAATTGAGACAATTAATAGTTCCGTAGAAGTAATGTTAGATGTTTTTGATTAAAATGGATGAATAATTTTTGCAAACGGCTACCTACAAGTATAATGCTATTTTTATCTAAGAATGGTTCTAACGCGCACTTGGTTCTTTTCTTAACACTTCCCTTTGTGTTTAATGCTATTATTTTATTACTGAATGCGGTTTGCTGTGTGATTTTAATAATTGTTTCTAAATACTTGGTTTGTTCTTTAGTACTTAGTAGTTCATATTGGCGATAAAGCATTGGACAGTATAGTTATGCATTTTGTAATCTTTGAACATTAGAAAATTGTTTGAATGTTGAGTCTGGTTGATTGGTAACCATACCCACAATACTAGTTTTATTTCTTTCCAGTAAAACCATGCAGAACTATTCTATCATAGCTCATTGGATATGAGGTTAAAAATATCGCTGACTTGTGATATAAGATCTGTTGGATTATCTAATCCAGATATATGTCTAATTATTGGTATTTGTTATTTCTCTGATTGCAGAAACTCTATTGGTTACAAAAACCTTGAATGATTTGTCTTCAGCTTTGATCCAACCTAGTACAATAGATGAAACGGTCTAGTATGTAATATTTTTTGTTTTTTTTTATTAATGTCTGCTTTATTTTTTGCATTAATTAGGCAAATAGAAGTGCACCACATAATTTTAACTGTGTGATTATGGCTGCCTTGAGAAGTGATACTCTGAATTTTGAGCACAGTAATTTTATCGATGATCCTGTCATATAATAAGACAACAACTGCAATTGCTACAATTTTTGCATGAGGATTTTTGCTATTAAAATTACGAGGCCAATTAGACCTAACGTTTGGACAATTTGTGATAAAAGCTTTTTTTGGGCAACTTCGTATATTTTAACTGGTTGGTGTGTTCAAATTGGAAAGCATCTTCAGTTGTTGCCCATCAAACGTCTAATGTTTTAGATATAAAGTTGTCGAAATCTATATATGTTGTTACCATGTAAATCCAGTTAGAGCCGTAACTAGCTTTTAATGCGCCCGGTGCGAGGAAATCTTTTTGCGCCCCACCCCCTCTCTTCTCATTAAAACAAAAATTAAACAATAAATTATTTTTTATTTATATAATGATATAAATTACAATAAATAAAAATTTAAAAATAATTGCATCAATAACTCTTAAAACGTAACTCAAAATATATAGTAACTAAAAAAACACATATAAAACGTTTTTTAAAAATTAACCTTTATTTCCTTGATTGAGGCAAATTCGTCAGTTTTGAGCACTTTTCTTGACTCATTGTCAACTTTAAATAGTTTTAATTATTTCATCTTGGTAAAACTTCTTTTGCATGATGCAGCTGTAATCGGCAACGTTAATTTTTTTTAAGAGCAACTTCAACATTAAAAAAAATAATCTTTTAATCAAAAATTAAGTAATGCTTGAATTAGATTTAGAAAAGATGTTGAATTTACTAATATAAAACTTCAAACACTATTTAAAAAAAAAAAATTACTGCATTTATATCATTTTTATATTTTAAAGTTCAAAGCTTCCTTCTTCACATCTGCGGTATTAGTTTTCTTTAAACCAGTAATTGTCAAAAAACCTTCATCAATATCAAAATCTTCAGCAATCCTGTTTAGCTTCTCAAACTTCTTTTTTAAATAAATGAATAATGTATCTATAACTTGAAACATCTTATTTTTTTAGTCAAATTGTCTTGTCTTTTAGTTTGTTTTCTTTTTTTTGTAAAAATTGCTTTCCATACTCATTTTATCACTCAGTTTCAAACATATGAAAATTTTTGTTCCAAATACTTGCTTGTATTTGCTTACATAATCTTTTTTGCTGCTATATCTATTGTAATATTATTTTATTGTAAACTGTTTCAACATTAAAAGATGGTGATGTCAAATCTGTCAAAACGTTCACACTATCTACAATTTGTGCATATAAAACAGTAACTGTTTTGCCTTTGATAACCATCGGGTATCTAAATAGCATTTCAAACTAATTTTAAAGTGCTTCATATTTCCTAGCAAATAGAAAATTTTACAACTGTTTTGGCTAATCCCGCACCAGTTTTTTGTATGAGTAAATAAAGTGAATGAAATTTAAAACATTTGCTCATAATGTGATACATTGAAGATGCAGTCAAACAAAGTAGAAAAGTTCTTAGCTGTCTTCACTATTTTAACAATATGTGCATTTCCAAATAACTTTAATATTTCATTTTGTATAAGTGGAAAAAATACGAAACTTGTCTTTTTTATAAGATTTGATGTGCGATCTTAATTCTAGATCAGGGGTCTCCAAACTACGGCCCGCGAGCTTCGCCAATGCGGCCCGCGGCAGACTCAAAAGTTTTGTCATACGGATAGCTGTAAAACATTTTACAAATCATTTGCTTGAATTCAAATCCAACAAATAATTTTTATTTTATTTTATTTATCTTACATAAATATATTATATGTTTCAAAATTTCCAAAACTTCAAAAATTTATAAGAAACTGTGTCTTGGTTTGTTGACTGAAAGCTTGACAAGTATTTAAATGGGCAAAATATTCCTTCTTTATTTATTGTTGATTTGACGGGTTTCAAAACTTGTGACATATCCACACATTTTCCGCATGAGGATTGTTGGTGAATGCAATGTAAAATTATTGGAGCTAATCCCTCATCATTTTCTACCGCCTTTAAAACCAGAGTGACATTACCTTTATTTTTTTTAACTATATTTTTGCCGCCGTTAGTTGTAATGCACTTTAAAATCTTCCACTGATAATGATTTTGTAAAATTGCATTTTCGACCTCTTTAAAAATATCTTCGCCAGTTGTTGTGCTTTACAGTTTATATTTATTTCTCAAATAAAGATTAATACCTGAGCAATATCCGACATGTCCGTTGATTCGTCCAAAGCCAGAAAAAACCACCTAGATGCTGATTTTTTTCTGACAATTGCGTTAGGATATTTTTTGCAATATTATCGACAGCTTCAACTGCTACGGATGTTAGATGCAATATGCATGTCAGATGAATTTGATGAATTGGCAAAATTTTGTTCAATCTCTAACCTTTTTGACAAAGTGTTTGCCTTTCCTAATACATGGAAGTATTTTCTTCGATTTCGAGTTGAAGCTTCTCAAATTTATTTCATATTGGTTCTATGTTGTTGATTCTTAATTTGAATTTCTCAAAAACGATTGAGTCGTATCCGTTCTTATGAATGTTTCAAACTTGGTTAATTTTGATTTCATGTTGGATCGCATCTTTTTTATCGGCTATTATTATGGTTGAGCCAAATTGTCAGATTAATTAATATCGATGAGTCCGGATTCGATCCGGTTACGAAGGACCAAAATCAATGGCTTACAAGCAAATTTGAACTCAACATTTGAACGATTTTCTAATGTTCAAAGATTACAAAATGCATACGCTTACTGTTTACGATTTATTAGAAATTGTACTTGTTCAATGCATCATCGCTAATAATATATGGACTATATCGTATATAAAGGTAACACTTTAAAACTTTTTTCTTTGGGGATACGGGAAAGATAAGGTTTATGCCAATGCTCTACAATTGATTCAAGACCTTAAAGATAGAATTCGTAAAGTTATCGAAGACATACAGCCGCAAATGTGCGAATTGGTCATGGAAAATTTCATGAAAAGAATGTGGTACTGCAACCGTAACCGTGGCGGCCATTTGACTGATATCGGATCTTTACAATAAAATAAACATTTATTGATTTCTCTTAAAAAATACTCTTTTTTTTAATATCAAAATGAAAACTCTTATTGGAAAACCCTATATTATATTTATTCTTTTGGAGAGTACCTACAATAGCTGAATAATACTTTTCGGTTTGAAGTTTTATTGTAACTGATTTATTCATTAAAATTTCTAAGGATACAAAAATAACATGAAAAAGCATGTTAACTTAGATTAATAAAGAGTTGTAATAAATTTAAAGAATTAGTCATTAAACTATTGTTCTATTAGAAATTATAAAATGTAGATTCTGGATAGCTACATCTACATTGTTCATATATTTCTTTAAATTCACGGAATGAAGTAATTTGTAATAATTAGAATTTCCAGAAATCAGTGTATATTTTTTTATTCAATTTTATTATAGTTTTCCGCCTTTTGTTATTTAAATTGTGTTTAAGGTTTTTTTTGTTTAAAAGTATGAAACGGCAATTAGAAACTTATTTTATTTCTTCAATTCATATCATTCGAAAAAACGTGAATGTTTTGGAATCAATCGTATTCAAACATTTTGCTTTAAAAAAGTGCTTTTTCTGTAAACGAAGAAATCAGGTATGCCTAACCGTACAGCACTCCTGCAGCTTCAGTTGCCTATATTCATCCACAAAAAATAAATTATTATTTAATAATTTTATTATTTTAATTAAGTAATGCAAATGTATTATTTTTAACTATATAAACAATTGTATAACATGTATCAATAAATTACTTTAAGTTTTCATTGCTATAGCATATTATCAGATATAATTTAATATCGTAATTCAACGGATAATACCTTATCACAAAATAAGTTTAATTAATTCAAAACTCTGCATGAAACACATTCCTAGCTTCTTGTTGTAACAACAGTTTCAACAATGATGTACAACTAAGTTTACAAGCGACGTTAATACTTTGAACAAATTCAAAACATATCTTCCAGGAGATGTCGCGCCAGTAGGTTCATTCGCCGGCATCGCATCCCCACTTTCACTTCGCGTTCAGTTGTCTGAATGCTTTCAATATGGCCAGGCAAGATGGCGTCGGGCATTTGTGAGACTCTCTGACTATCTAGTAAAAAACGTAAATAAAGACAATTAAAAATTTTCTTCAATTAAAATGTGTGTTATTTAACGTGGCGCGTGTGATTGTGTGCAAGTGTGAAAAATGACTCGGACAAATTTCTCGTGTGCAGTTGTATACTTCTTAGCGGTCGCTTTTGTTTTGACATCTACAACTAAAGGTAAACGCATTATGGTTTGAATTTATTTAAATTATACGTCTTGTAAATGTTTGTTTATATATTTAAGTTTACAAAATCTTTACTCACGTGGTGAATTTCACGTGTGTTTATTTAGTTTTGTCGAATTGCAAACTTTTAATTCGGCTTTTAATGAAATGTAAACAACTTTACACATGCTTTATTATCGTATTATAGAGTTAAAATCTTAAGAATGCCAAACAAAAGATATCACTTTTGTTTTGATTTGCTTTTATTTATTTACATTTTTTGTGTATAACATATGATCACATGTAAACACCTGAGAGAGTGGTAATCTGATAATCCCTACTGGGATATAGGATATTATCTATCTTTTTTGCTGTCAGCTATACGTAATATGTGTCAGGTGTTACTGAGTGAAATATAATGGCATGTTTGTGCAATATAATGATAGAAGTTTTAAGTCTTTAAAGAACATAATTACAGTTATCAATCCAGTGTAAATAAACGGTATATATGTCAAGATCCTTCAATTATATTAGTTTGTTGTTATTTCGTAATGCATGATTTAGATTTAAGTACATGTTTTGTTATAGTTTCAATAATATTATTTTTTTAATTTATATTTTTGGGGATGAAGGTCTCTGAAGGAAATGATGCAGGTGATTGAGAGATTTTGATGGGAGATATAAATGGTTGGGAAGGGTATAAAGCGAGAGTGTATAAGGAAAAGGTGGTTGGGTGACCCCAAAATAAACGATAATATCTTCTAGTTCAGCTTTGTTAAGAAAATATTCTTGGTACGTGGTATCTAAGCGCAAGAAAATCATAAAAATACTTTTAAAAAAGTAATAAGAGATAAGAGCTTGGAAAAAACAGTTGCGTTTTAATTCAACAGGAGTAGATATAAAATCCCGTTTTCTTAATAAAAACTTTATTGCTTTTGCAAACGTTTAAATAAATTGGAATTAGAAGTTAGACAATTTGTTAAAGATTCATTGCTTAGTTGAGATTTAAATATATTAATTATTACTATAGTATACGAGTTCAATGTTCTTTAAAATTGGCCAATTGTCTACATCTATTCTTTCTGCTTTAAATTTCTAAGGGCGCTTTTACACCGTACGTAACATTGCTAATAATATGTTTATAACACATGTTTAGAGTTTATGGATAAATGTTAATAAGTTTTTTCATTCCTTCTGATTCTGAGACAGTTGATTGAGTATTGATATATTAAAATATTAAAATATTTTAATTGTTTGTTAACAATTTTCAAAAATGCTACACATTGTGCTTGTGCATCACATTTTATAGGCACTAGTAGTGTTTTTTGTTGTAGTTAAGTTTCTCTATAAGAAAAAAATGAAAAATGCTATATGTAAGGTATTTAGAAAATAACGTAATAAATATTAAGTTTATGGGTTATTCATTTTACGATTTTACATGAATGTATTATAGAAAACGGTGAGATAGCTCAGTTATAGAGCGTTAGCGAAGCACGCTAACACTCCGGGGTTCGATCTCCGAGTATGACTAAAATAATAACTTGCTCTTTATCCACCGGGGTGATTCGGAAGTCACCTAATAATAAGCCGTTGGTCCCATCAACATTCAAACAAGTCGTAATACTTCTGGGGCGATGTAAAATAGCTGTAAAACACGCAATAAAGAAGAAAGAATAAAACAAATAACCTTCTACAAAATATGAATTTTTCTATACAGTATTTTAGGTCGATTCATTACAATTACATATGAAAAATAACATTGTTTAAATTACCGCAAAGCTTCTTAAGACATCGCGGAATAGCTCGGGCTCAATGTAGGCTACTTTGCCTTGAATTTCTTGTTTCAGCTCTGCAATGGTGTTGGGTTTGTTTCTTCAAATATCCCCAAAGAAAGAAATTGAAAGGAGTGATATTGCACGATCTTGTTGACCAATAGATGTCGCCATTTTAAAATACGGCTGCTCTGCTTGTTCTGCGTCTCATCACTAAGGAGGATCTTTGCGAAAATCTGTTTCCTTGTTGCTGCATTCATTCGGGAAACAAACAACGCTGTAAGGTAATGGTTTCTAAGTTTCAGTTCTTGAGTTATTTGGTTTTTGTAAAGATGTAAGTGTAAATGCAAAGTCAAAAGTCGTTGCGTAGTGGATAAAGTTACTTGGAAGGTCGACTTTTGAGCACCAAAATGTTTACGTAAAGCACAAAATGCATGTTTTCTGAATATCCCACTTTCATAATAGGCTTGGACGATTTGAATGCGTAATTTTGTGGTTTATTTGGCTATGACTAAGATTGTTTATGTTGCTAATATTTATCTGTATCATGTGGAAGTTTAACATGAATTACCATTTAGAAGTTTGGAGCTTAATAAATGAATCCTTTTTTTTTTGAGAAGTTAATGCGGAACCATTGGTTAGGTTGGGGATAAATCATAGAAAAACTTAATTGGTTTGTTTGTACAACTTTCTTGCTTGAGGATTGAACCAGCTAAATGAATTCAGATACATTAATGTTGCATTATTTTAATCTCCACCTTCAGAAGTACTCGGTCTTTCTCAGATCAAACTGGGTAAAGTGCTCCTAATACATATACTTAAGGTACCGAGTTTTTTTTAAATTTTTTGTTAGTTGCATCCGTTAGTGTTTGAATACTTACTCCTTACTGCTTCTAACTTTTTTAAGCAACGACGCTGTCTTTTTTTTAATAGAATATGCATTTTTTTATACTCTTAGAAACCCTAATATAAAACATTTTTAAAAACTACGTTTTTAGGTTAATTCTGATATCGGTGACTTTTCTCATAGAAATTACGCAATTTTTGTGAAATCTACGTAGCTTTAGTCTTATTTCACTGAATTTATCTCATTTGTATGGCAAAAATTATTGATGAACAACAAAAAGTTTCAGTGGTACTATACTATTTTACTTTTTAATGCAATACTTACACTACACTGTTGAGGTACTAACAAATCTTACTTTTTGTTTTATCTGATAGTGTTTGGGTACTTTTTTTACTACTACTAAGAATTTTAAGTTACTACATCTTTTTAGACAATGACGATATTCCAAACCAGTAATTTATAACCTAAGGTTGCAACCCAACTTTGGGTTGCAAGAGGTATTTGAGTAGGTAGCGAGAATCTTTGATAGGTATGTCACTTTGATGGTATTGTCTCATTATTACTATCTATTGAAAGTTTGCAAGTTTAGAGTTGTTTCTCTTAAAATTGAAATAAAATTATTTTTGACACATAAAAACACGAATGTGTTTATCGCTTCAATGACCACGAATGAATGGCAAAATTGACATATTTGGGTAATATTTTCTACCACTTAAATTAGTTAAATTGGCGTTGTCAACATTGACCTTATTTTTTTTCGAAGACCTTAATGACAACAATATTGTTGTGGGGAACATGCCTATTTTTATAGAACATTTAAGAAACATCAAAAATAAACTAAAAAGATATGTTTTACAAATATCCAAATTGAGAAATATAGTTGGTTTAGAAATCAGTGGCGTAACTTTTGGGCCTTTTTTTTTAGGTACGGGGGCTGATATTTTAGGGCTTATACTTGTGGTGATAGTGATACTATCTCACAAGCTGCCTTTGAATATATGTCCCTGTTAATTACATAGTTTATACTATCGAACCTATCGAGAGAATGGAGGGCGCAGTAGATACTGGCGAGGCCTAGTATCTGGTCCACTCCCACTCTCATATTAAATGTAATTATGGTTATGGACACTTATCATGTAGTAGACTACCGTCTTCAAATAATAAATGTCATAATTTTTTTAAATGCTTTGACGGGAGCTTGAACTTGCGACAGTTTATGCGCTGCGATTCTAGTTAGGCGCTTCACTCTACTCCCTACACCTTACACTCTTTTGTTTTACAGCAAAGTATTGAGAAGGGTTTCTTTAAACGGTTTTGGAAAAAGCGTAATTATTTTATCTTATCACTACCTGTTAAAAAGTAAAAAATAACAAAACCCGGTCGTAAAATATTAAAATATTTTTAGAAAGAACTAAAATTCGGCCAAAAACGTGAAAATTTTGCTTATAAAATGTTAAAAACAACAAATTTTGCTCTTGAAATTTGACCTTAAACTGTTAAAGTTATATTGTTGTTATATTGTTGTTATGTTAAAGTTATGTTTGCACTTTGCAAAACTTTTATCATAAAATATCAATAATAGCTAAATCCGGCCTTGAACCATCAAAATATTTTTAGATAGAATAAAATTCAGCTATAAAATGTTAAAATATTGTCACAAGGAACTAAAATTTGGGCATAAACTATTGGCAAAATTTGGCTCGGTAAAAGTATTGTCAAAAAGATTTGAAATCCGGTTATAAACAGTCAAAAAGTTCAAAATTCTATTCATAGAATTTCAAAAATAGCAAAATTTAGCCATAAAGTATAAAAATATTGTCAGAAATTAACAAAATTTACTATAAACTGTTAAAAACTGCAACATTCTGTTTATAAAAAGTTAAAAATGACAATTAAAAAATAAAAATAATATGCGAAATTTTGTTCATAAAAAATTCAAAGTAGCAAATTTTGGCCTTGAAATTTTAAATAATTGTTAGAACGTACTAAAATCCGGACATAAACTGTTTAAAAACGTACACATTTTTATGAAATTGATTGATGCTATAAAAAATTAAAATCCGAGAAACTGCCAAAATAGCAAAATCTGGCAATGAAATATCAACATATTGTTGAAAAGAATCAAAATACGGTTCATATATTATCAGAAAGCTCTAAAATCCGGCCGTAAACTGTTAAAAAGTGCAGTTTTTTTTAGAAAATTTACAATTAAAACATTAAAATATTGTTGAAGAGGACTAAAATTTAGTCATAAACTGTGTTAAAATGTAAAGAAATTTCAAAAATCCGGTTTTAATTTATTAAAATATTGTCAGAAAGATTTAAAATCTGGTCGTAAACTAAAAAAAAAGTGTAAATAAACTATTCATAGAATTCAAAAATAGCAGAATCCGGTTATAACGTATAAAAATGTAGTCTGAAAAAATTCACATTAAAGTATCATAAAAAAGAACATTCTATTTATGAAAAGTCAAAATTGTGTCAATCCGGCCAAAAATGGCGATTCTGTTCATAAAAGTAAAAAATGGCAAAATCGGGCTATAAACTGTTCTGTGTACAAAATTTGATAAAAAATAGCAAAATATTGTTAGGGGGAACTAAAATCTGGCATAAACATTTAAAATTTGCAAAGTTAAAAATGATTCGGTAGGTTAAAAAAAAAATGCTTAAAATGCGAGCCAATGGAGTAAAATTTTCCAAAATGAATCTAACAACATTTTGCTGCCTTATGGTTTAAAGACCTTTTAAGGTCATTTAATGCGTTCTATACTTTTTTGAGACTATGAGCGTTGTCTTTTAAGCTGTTTGATAGCTTTTAATTACATTTAGGTTTAATTTTATAAAAAGTATACTTGACCGATGGTGGCTGTAGAAAATGTGCGCATATGCGAAAAGATGGGGGATGTACCTAGTCGAACGGAGAACAGTGTGGTAAAACAGAGCTATGCGAGCCGAGACGAAAGCAGATAGTTCTTTTTCCGCAGTGAAATTACGCGGTAGCATAAAAATATACTTTAGCTAATCGATATACGAAAACGATTTGTGTGGTGGTTGGCTGGTTGAGCGTTAGTTATGTAAATAAAATAATTTATGTAGCGATCCTTTTTTTATAGATGCTCACGGTAAACTTACTAATTCAAGTACTGTCTCAGTGTTATAAAGAGCTACAAGTTTTGTTCCATCTTTTTTCAGTTAAAAACAAGTTTTTATTCACTAATTTTAGCGCTCAAAAAAGTTGTTATTTTTTTTTACCGTCTGGTTGAGAACAGGTTTGATTTTCACAGGTTTTTTGAGTTAAAAATATCAGAATATTTTCAAAATTTAAAAAATCAAGATTAGATCAAGAATAGAAAACGTAAAGAAAATATAGTGTATTTCAAAAACATGTTGGTATAATTGTTGACTATTTAAATTTTGCATGAATTTAAATGTTGATTGTATTGTATAATAAGTTTATAACAGATTGATTTAGTTGGAGGGGTCTTAAGAATTGCTCTTGTTGCTATACGACAATCTGTGAATGCTATAAGGCTTTACAAAATGTTTATGCTTTACCTATTCGAAATGCGATTAAAATGGTGTTCATCTTTATTTCAGCTTATTTTAAATCTTTTAGTTTATTTTGTTGCAATTGCAAGGCATGATTGCCTTGTGATACCAAAAACATTTACAAGGAACTTCGGAATTGCTTATTTTTTTAAAAATATTTTAAAATGTCATGACAATGTTGCATAATTTTAGTAATTTTAAAAAAAAATTACATAATTTTAAAAACTTTACAATATTTTCATAATTGCACGTAATTCCATACAAATTTTATATATTTTTTTAAAAATTTCATATAATTTTATAAATATTTTACATTTTTAATGTTTGTGTGATTTTATGAAATAATTTTATATAAATTGTACAAAATTTTATAGCACTTTACAAAATTTTATGTAATTTCATACATTTTTACATAAATTAATAAAAAAATTTAAAATTTCAAATAGTTAATGTATTTTATGAACATGAAGTTTTCACTGTCTCAAACATTTTATAAGTGGTTACCCTCAGGGAATTTTCACTCATAAAGTTAATTGCTTATCCATGTATGGGAGCATAATCAGGTGTCATTTTTAAATAGCATAGGCAAACTTGGTTTTGGAGCGATGTTAGGTAATCTAGGACAAGTGGTTAGGTCAGCGAAGGTTAGGCGAGTGTACAGAAATATTAACACAAATAACTACGAATATAGAGCCAAACTTCAAAAATAATAAATAGCTATTTTGATTGATTGAAATAAATGTGAGAACCATGTTTGGTGCCAATTGTTTTGGTTATATGTATTCCATTAATGGAAAAGACAATAAGTAAGCGGTTTTGTTTAAAATTGCCGTTGATGTAACTAACAATCATTTAATTTGGAAACAATGTTTATGCAATTTAAGTAAAATGTATTGTTGTCTTATTAAGTCATTTAGTTCTAGATTGGTACACCTAGTTCAATTCACCCATCTTCATCTTATGCTCTACAAACTTATCACTGCATGTAAATTTGCTATCCACTTTTTTATTACGTTTGTTTGTGTATCCTAATAATCCTAATAAATTTAAAATTAATTAATATGTTTGAAAACTACGAGAGTGGGCTGATCAGTTTCCTAACCACATAAAAAGGAAACCGAATTATGGTGGAAAAATTAATCACTTTTTTATAAGCTTAATTACCGCCGGTTTTACTTTACATAGCGTCACTGTGTAAAATTATTTGGGTGTAATTGTGCTTTCTTTAAACAATCTGCGTTCCGGTTTTCGGCGTAACGTCTGGCTGCTGCCGCTGCATTTCCTAAACACTCTCCAAGGACTAGCTAGATGCATCACTAATCTCCGTGTTCTGTACCGATACATTTCAAGAAAAAATAAGTTTATTAAGAAAGCTCAATTACGCTCAAACAATTTGTGACGTTAATTTGCCTTCCACAGCACAATAAGAAAATTGTATTTAACAAATTCAATCAATATTTATAAATGTATTTTAGTCGTTATCAAATTCAGTAGATACTATTTTTAAGGAAACTTCAAACATAGTGTCTTTTGGGAAATAAAAATCTCCAGTTAATCGAATGATATCACCGACATTAATAACAAAGCTGTTTGGAAACCAAAGCTTTAAAATAGTCTGTGTATGTGGAGTTATTATAGCTTCAATAAAAAATCAGCCCAATTGATTTTTTTATTCTCTATGGAAATGTATTCAGAAATTTATAATAATAAACCTATTATTTTAGTTTTTATTTTATAATATGCGTAAATGTATACGCCATAAACCATATTTTTAATCAAAATTATTTCCTTTGTTATATAACATTGTTTCAATAAATTTGAAAGCTTAAATGAAATAACACGATTGTAATGTTGAACAACAATCCACGGTTGTGATATTTTAAAACATACTAAACTGCGGTTTTTGTTTTAAATATATTTACATATTTAAATAAATGTTACAATTATTGTATGTAGCGAGAACAAGGGCGGAATTTAAATTGTACGATTTTCACCGTAGGATGAGTATTTAAAATGTCTCTTGAATTATTCAAAAAGTTGAAAACATTAATATAAGATTTGATTTATTTTTCTTGTATTATTATTTAAAGTTTCAATGTTATAATAATAGTGGCATAAAGATAACTGTTATTTCAGTTCAGAATTTATAATTATAATGCAAAATATGACTTCTACAATATTTATTTGATTTGTATCAATATTGTTTACTTATGAAATGTTTAGACACTAAAAATGTTTGTGAAATTTTATGAAAATTATGTAAAATTTTATGAAATTATGTGATTTTTTATGAATTTGTTTGTTTTGTTCACACTGAAAACAGTTTTCTGCTCGTATTTTGGATTGGAACGAGATGTTTTGCGGCTCTAAAGCCAAAGAATGTTTTACAGCCCGCTAAAAAAATATAAGTTTTGAAAAAAAAAAAGCCAAAAAATTTCATAGACTTGTCGTCGTTGTATTCAAGCAGAACACATCATCACAGAACGTTTCAAAGTTTTGTAGTAATATTATTCCATTAAAAAAAAAACAAATTGTATCACACGATAGTGAATTATATTTTTACTATTTGCTCACCAGTAGTTTGCCTTGACAGAGACCAATCACTGTGTTCTTACCAACCGGCTGATTTTATCGAGCAGGCATACGGGTCTGTAAACCATTGATTCATACAATCACTTTATGTAGAACTAGCTTAACTTAAATGATTTAGATTTGTCACATTTTACAGAAATATTGTCGACAAGCGTAAGACCCAAAATATTGGCACTGAAAAGAAAATCAAAAATTAGAAACATATTTACCGCCCAGGTGGTGTAGTGGTTAGCGTACTCGACTGCTACACTAGGGGTCTCTAGTTCAAGTTCTCTATTTGGAAGGTCAGTTTTTCTGGTTAGGAAAAATGTGTTGTGATGAGTACGCCTTCTTTCAGATAAGATGAAAAACTTTAGGTTCCGTGTACTGCCTCGATGTTAAAGAACCCAATAATATAGGTTGGAATTTCTGAATTTGCGGCAAATTTTCCAGATGTGGTAGTCTTAACTTCTGGTGTCGATTATTAGCCCTGGCAGCAGAAATATACCAAAGTTAAATAAATGAACTTACCTAACATAACATTTTTTATCTTGCATTTTTAACTCTACATTTGTGGGGCTTCTTCTTTACAGTACAATAACCCATTATGCATCTGCACAGTTCTATGATGGCCTGTTCTGTCTTGGTTGCAAGTCTTTTATGTAGTGAGTTTTGTGATTTTATATATTTTGTGATAAATTCTACGTGCATCATTCTGCACATTGTTATTTTTTGCTTCTGGGATTCCTTCTGACGCTTTATTACCAATTCTATTTTTATATGCCACTCTTGAAAATAGTTTTATTCTGAAAATATGAAAGAACTTTCTGCCATTCTTGACGTCTAGAATTGTCAATGGCTTTTTAGATTTTTTTTACAGATTTTAATAATTATTAAAAATTCATTGTTGTTGACAAAAACAATATGGGGCTGTGGTAGAGATTGTGCTGTGCATCTCTTATGAATATCACTTTTATCATTAATTATTTTTTTGTATTCTTTATTTATAGATTTTAGAAATGTTTTTTTGCTTTTGTATGCTCTGGTTTGTACAGGAAAATATATTTTATCTTTACTTTTTTGTTAATTTATTTCTCTGACCAGCAGTGCAATTGTTTTTTTGGTTTTGTTTCTTTTTTGTTCTCTTTGGGTATTGGTTTAGTAAGAACTACCACCTTCTACTTTTTTTTGTCTGCACCTTTTGCTACTTGTGGTGACTTGTCTGTGTTCAGACGCTGGCTATCAGCGTGTTGGTAATTCGGTGGTATCTATGTCGACCACTTGCAGCTTGAAACAGTTTCTTAACTGTTAAGCTTGTTCATTGTTTGATGTTGCACAGCCATGATAGATTCTTACGTCTTTTTCATCTTTTTCCCTTGACCTATCCTTGAATAATTAGGCGTAATAGATGATATTTGGTTCTTTGACGAAATGCCCAAAATATTTGGTTTTGCCTGTTTTTGATTGTTGTTTTTAGAGTCTTCTTCTTCTTTATTTCACGTTTTACAGCTATTTTACATAGCCTCAGAAGTCTTACGACTTGTTTGAGGGGGGTTGATGGGACCAACGGCTTATTAGGTGACTTCCGAATCACCCCGGTGGATAAAGAGCAAAGTTATTATTTTAGTCATATTCGGGGATCGAACCCGGGACTGTTAGAGTGCTACACTAACGCTCTATAACTGAGCTATCTCACCGAATCTAAGTGTAGCATCCATACAACAGAATCGACCACACGTAGCACTTGAGAACTCTTTTAGGCAGATTAATGGGTAGGTATAGATTAGTCAAAATAGTGCTCTATGATCTGAAAGCAACTTGAGACATTTTGATACACGCAAGGATCTCTTAATTCGAGTTATTTGCCACAGTGTTTCAAGCGTTCAATAAGTTGCTTTTTAGTTAATGGCTTGCTGTTTTCGACGTATATTTTTCCGACTACCATCTATTGAGTTGTCTTGATGTTGATCTTTAATTTGTTGTTAACTTTGCATTTCATTCAAACTCGGCTATTATGGCAGTATTATATGCAAGTCTTATGTTAATGTTAATATTGTTCTCTCCAATCTGCTCAATCGTTTCAGAGTAGATATTAAATAATGTTTTCGATACAAC
The DNA here is from genome assembly GCA_963932245.1 of Tachinus rufipes. Classification (NCBI taxonomy): domain Eukaryota; kingdom Metazoa; phylum Arthropoda; class Insecta; order Coleoptera; family Staphylinidae; genus Tachinus; species Tachinus rufipes. Next base: position 86,896,106 of record OZ010743.1, read on the forward strand.
GCATCCTTGCCTTACCTCTCGTTTAATTGGGATTTCTTGTTTTAGTACATTGTTGACTTTGATTTTGACTACTTGATTATAATACAGCTGTTTTAATAGCTTTAGATCATGGTTTCTGGTTCTATTTTGTTTAGATACACATAGTCTATGAAGCAGATATATACGTTCTTCCGAAATTTGCACGTTTCTAGGTTTTTTTGGAATTCGAATTGTTTATCGTTTATGTTGTATATCGTGAATATATGCGGTTATGTAAGATCTTTAAGAGGATTTTAAGGGTACGGCTCATTAAACTAATTAACCTAAAGTCATTGCATTTGCAGGCCTTAGCTTTCTTCGGCAGTGCTATGAATAGTGATGCATAACCAGTCTGCTGGTATTTGGTCATTATGATAAATTTTGTTGAATTGTTTTGTCAGGGCATCTAAGCTTTTGGCATCTAGTAGCTTGAGAAGCTCTGGCGTTCTGTTACTTGTGGCCTGTTGGATGGCTTTCTCTACTTTCGCATTTAGTATGGCTGCAGTTATATTGTCACTGTTACGGTAGCGTGTTCTTTGTCTCTATGGTTGTTGTCTTGGAAGTTTTCATTAACGTGATGAAAGTTGTCATGTTAACTTGAGTTACTGAGCCAGATTTTATTGCTAATTTCCGATTTAATCATCTTATTCACTTTGCGATACCTTCTATTATTTTGAATCTTCTATGCTGGTCCATGAGGCTCAGGATTTTTTTTGTCATTTATTTTTGTATTTCCTAGGATGTTTTTTGCTGCATGTACTACCGTAGTTCTAATGCACAACCATTGTTTATTTACGTCTTGGTTACAATTTATATCTGCCCCAGGGCATGTTCTTGCTGTTTTAATGGCTTTTTTGTATCTCTACCAGCCTGAGTGTGGAGCTTTCAGCCACTAAACCCCCTATCCACTTGGCGTGATCTTTGTATCTTTGGAATTTCAAAGCATACCTTCAAGGATTCACGCCCGAACGTTATCCTTTGTTACTTTGACCTCCCTCTCTCCCTTCTTCTCTTTTGCGGAGACCACTTCTTTGGCAAATTTCTTTACCCGGAACTATATCGCTTCACCCGACAGCATGTACTCAACGGTGTTGTCTGGAGCCAACACCGCTCCTGTCTCGTTCTCTATCCCCTAGTCGCGGCTCTTCTGCGGCAGGCGCAGAACGTATGTTTTGGGCTGTCCTCTACTTTGCAAGCTGCACATTTGTCGTCATCGGACAGAACCAAATTTTCTTATTGTCCACGCAGGTAGGCCTTTAATCATTTTCTTATTTCACGCCGCCTTTCTGGTATCTTGGGCTCATACTTTTTTTCATTTTATGGTTGTCTTTTTTTTCAATATCTTAGTGAACTGATTTGTTTTGTAACCTTCTTCCTTCAGTTTGGCCTGTAAATGAATTAGCATGACCAAGGAAATCAGGAGGATGGCTTTCACAGATATGGTTCTGTACCCGCCGACCATCCTTAGCGCCAATCTTCTTTGCTGCTTCAACAGCGTGTTTTTGTATTTACCGTATCTTAGGTGGGCCACGGTTGCCAGTATTGTCTTTTTTTTTTCTGAAGGTCTTCGGATGTTGGGCATCAGACTAGTTTATGCTTTTGCCGTTTTCTCCACTTTTTCGGTCATTCAAGAGTTTCGATCAAACCACACACTAAGTGTTTTACGGCGTTGCTTGTTGTTATATCGGCATCGCCTACCGTTATTATCCAGTTTTTGGCCACCGTACAGGATGACGGCTTTGAATTTTTCGGCGGCAATATCAAGCCCTAGCCCTTCGATTTTGGCTTTGATTCTTTTCACAGCCGTGTTAGTGACCATGACCAGTTCTTCTTTATTTTTTGCCGTTGTGATAAAGCACACCAGCGTAATTCCCTTTGGCTGTTGTAGTATATGGTCCACAGTAGAGGACCCAGAATCGGCGCACGTGATTATAATTATTTTCTATTCTTTTCTTATCAGCAGATCTCTTCTATGGAGGTAGCTCTTTTGCAATTTTGAGGGGGTATCCGGTCTGGTCCAATCGCTTTCTTGTTTTTGAGCTTTGCGGACGCATCTTGTAGTACCTGCAGGGTGAGAAGGGTGCAGTCATCTTCTCTTCCACGACAGCTAGCTAGTTTATCATACTTTGGTTTTTTACAATCCTGTTTTGATATCCTTCTTGTGGGGACTTCCATGTGTATAGCTGCCTTTTTGGTAAATCATGTGATGCGTTAGTTATTGTGAAATTCTTTTCCAGACAGAAATCTATCAGGCGTCTACTCTTTTATTTCGTTTCCCCAGTTCGAATTCTTGCTGACTTCTTTTGTCTGTTCTTTTCCAACCTTGGCGTCGAAGTTGCCCATAAGCATTACGACTTCATTTTTTTTGTTATTTTCAGGTTTGGTAAAAAATGTTCAACTCTTCCTTGGATAATGTTGATGTTAACGGGCTGTGCATGCAGTTGTATTAGCATCACTCGATCTGATATTGGTATAAATTAAATTATCGATATTCTAGTTGATTTGTTCATGATGACTGCTACCTCATTTCTGTGTTCCGGCTCGTTATTTCTGGAGAAATAGATACCATATTTGTTTGATTTAAAGTTTCCTGTATTTTGCCATTTTGTTTCGGTTATTTTACAGATGGAGATAACGAGTCACTTCATTTCTAGTAACAGGTTTTTTAATTTCCTTGTTTTGTACAAAGTTGTGACATTGCATGTAGCAGTTTTCTGTGAGTTCTTGATTTTTATTTGGTTCTTCATTTCTGGTTCTGGAGATCCAAGTTGGGAAAGCAGTATGCACCACGTGCAGCTGAGGTTGTCATTTGATGTCTATCACTAACCCTTTTCATCTACAATATTTCACTAGGCCTTATACCAATTTTAGGCAAATATGTCCGGTTTACAAAAGAAAGCGGTTTTTTTATCGAACAACAAAAAACATTGAAAATGAAAAACAATAAACTGCAAATATTATTCCAATTTATTGAACCTTTTCATTATAACATGAAAAAAAGCGGCCGGGCTTGGTAAAAAGTCTTATATTAAGATAATAATGCACATATGCAGTTTTCATCCCCAAAATTTTAATCTAGCACAAGGTACTATTTTCTGATTTCTAACTTTAAAAAATTGGCTCGGCGGAAAGCAATTCAGCTCTAGTAAGGATATCACTTTGCAACAAATTCCTATTTTGAAGTGTTAGAAATATCTTTTTATTTGAAATAGACAAATAGGAATAGATAGAAAACGTTAAAAAATAAAATTTTATTGCTTACCAAAAATAAAGTTTTATTTTGATCACACTTATTAACAATGCCTTTGATTAATATTTAGATAATATTGTTAAATGGATTTGATAGCAGTAGCATATTGTATATTAAAATATATTTCTCAAGTGATATAGAATATAGAATGATAATAAACAAAAAAAATATATCATAAAATTAAAAATCTTGTATATTTTATAGTAATCACTGTCATCATAAATAATATCCTACATTATCATACAACCCCTAAATAATAGCATCGCTGTAACCTCTAAATATTATTAATTATAATATAATAATATTTATTTTTGCCATTAATATTTTATCTTTCAAATGTCCATGTAAATCAAAGTCTAATCTTCATTAAACTACTAAAGCCATATGTAAACATACAGCAAAATGATTTAATTACACAATGTACAAATTTAATGTACGCCATTGGAAGTTTTATCGATTCATGAAAATAATGTCGAGACATTTAATAACATTACTATCTCATCTATTTGAGTTGCTAGATATATAAAAGACAATAAATAAGAGAGTAAGCAGATCTCTAATTTAATGAAAAAGACAACGCTAGTTCATTCCATTATTACGATGAACAAGGTACAATATAGTTGATAATATTATCATAACAATAATAGTAATATAAGCTTTTAGCTTATCTATATTATCATAAGTATGTGCAATGAACTCAATTAAAAACAAATAGTTTTTTTAATAAATTATTTATATCAGTACACATTTTTTGATGTTTACATATATTTATTAATATAGCTACTTACATTTTAAGCATGAAAATTATATTCTTACTACGAGTACTAGCCGAATTTAGTCAAAGAATTGTTTGGAGATTCGCCCAATACACCGCGCACGGTTCCAGTCAAGGGGGTAAACGAAAACCACTCATGAAATGTTCAAAGCAAGAATATTTCATGTTTATGAAATAATATAATCAAATATTGTGACATTTTATGAAAATATTATAAAGTTATGTGAAATTTTATCATCACACATTACCTAAATTATGGTAATACAGATGAGCGGAAAGCTTACAGGATTTATAATTGGATACTGGGGCTTGAACAAACAAATGCATATAATGGGAATTTAGACGGATGTCTCGATGACAAGAAAAAACTAGAGGAGTAACATCCAGATCTGCTCAATATAACCAAGAGCCTGCAGTATAGGAATGATTGACATAAGAAGAAATTTACACTTCTTGCATAGTTGAAAGGCCGATCATTGCAAGTTAAAAATTTGTTTGATCGTTTTATATCTGCAATACATGCTTAGAAGATAAGTATGGAAATGGTCAAAATAAATGAGCACAACCTTTAATACGGTAGTCAAATAGCTGAGTATATGCTCATCTTCAACAACGTAACAAGGAAGAAAGTTTACGTATCAACCAGCTAAACCGAATAGCATTCTGATGTGCATTGCAAGAAGTCATGGGGTGGTTTTGGTAGGATCCTATCGGATTTATTCATCTTTTAGCATCTTGTGGAATGAATGGCTGAAATGTCAAAAAATTTTAAAATAATTAGATACGGGAGGCAAGAATGCTTTCCGCAATATTATTTTTATTGAATTTTTACTGCAATATTAGTGTACATTTTCTTAAGTAAGTTAAAAACTTGTATTTTTACTACTAAGAACAATACAGGGTGTTAAAATATTGTAAAATATTAGGAGGTAGTATAGTCTATGTACAACCACGCTGACTCGAAGTAAACAAATACACGCGTTGTTCACGTGCACAGCTTGAGGAACAGGGTTGCAAGGCAAATAAGGGGATTTATGAAGATAAAAAAAAAACACTAATTAAAAAGATATTTATGAGGTATTGGTTCAGGTATATTAAAAAATATTAGGAAAGTATAGTATGCCCATAGATATAGTGTCTTTACGACATGGCCTTAAATCACTTTAGCGGATTACTAATCGCTCTGGGGAGACGATTATGTTTGTATTCTTCTTTCTTCTTCTTTGTCAGCCTGTTTCTGTCCACTGCTGGACGTAGGCCTCCTTCAAACAATTCCATTTGTTGCGGTCTTGTGCAACTTGATACCACTGCTTTCCAGCAGTCTCCTTGACGTCATCTATCTATCTTTTCTGTGGTCTTTCTCTATCACGGGTGGTCATTCGTGGTCTCCATTTCAGTAGCCTGTGTGTCTATTTGTTGTTGTCATCTCTCGCTACGTGACCAACCCAGCTTCATTTTAGCTCCGCTATCCGTTGAATTACATCCTTCACTCCGGTGTTTCTTCGAATGTCTTCGTTCCTTTTCTCTCTCTTAGACTTACACCTAGCATACTACGCTCCATCGCCCGCTGGCAGATTCGTAGTCTGTCAGCATTTTTTCTTGTTAGTACTATGGTTTCTAGGCAATACGTTGTGACAGGTAGTATGCACATATCGTATACCCTCCTTTTAAGACTTGTGGGTATATCCGGGTTCTTTAGTATGTGACAAGTCTTCCGAATGCTGCCCAGCTCTGCCTTATTTGTCGTGTAATTTCTGCGGCTTGATTTGCCTTGCCGAGTTTGATCTGATGTCCCAGATATATGTACTGATCTACTTGTTCTATTATATGGTCTTCTATTTGGCAATGCTCTACTTCGTTACTCATGATTTTTGTTTTAGACAGGTTCATTTTTAGCCTTACCTTATTAGAGGCTATGTTCAGTTGTTCTAACATACCTTCAAGTTCTTTTAGGTCTGAACTGATTAGAACAATGTCGTCCGCAAATCTTAGGTGGTTTAGATGTATACCGTCTATGTTTATGCCTTTGCCTTCCCATACTATGTTTTTAAATATGTCTTCTAGTGCTAAGGTGAAGAGCTTAGGTGATATAGTATCGCCTTGTCGTACCCCTCTGTTAATTTTGATTTTGTCCGTAACCGAGTTTTCGTTCTTAACTTGGAAGGTGGCATTTTGGTAAATATGGTTTATTAGACTTGTGTACCTAGAATCTATTCTAGCATTCGTCATGGCAGTGAATATCGCCCATAGTTCTATCGAATCGAAGGCCTTTTCGAAATCTACAAAGGCTAGATGTAAAGGGTTATTGTATTCTGTGCATTTTTCGATTAATGTACGGATGGTCTGTATGTGGTCTGTCATGCTGTACCCTTTTCGAAAGCCTGCCTGTTCTGGTGGCTGGTAAAAATCTAGCTTATTCGTCAAGCGGTTTGTTATGATTTTTGTTAGTAACTTGTAAATGATGTGATAAAAGGCTTATAGGTCTATAGTTCTTAATGTTAGTGTTGTCTCCTTTCTTGTGGAGAATGATTCCTTGTGCGTTTTGCCAAGTGCTGGGAATTTTTCCCTCATCGAGGCATTTATTTAGTAGTATTTTAACAGCCTTTAGTACCGCGTTTCTTCCGAGCTTCAGCATATCACTGGATATTTTGTCTTCTCCGGGAGCTTTTCCATTTTTTAGTTGTTGTAATGCTTTCTTTATCTCTGGGAAGTCTATTTCCGGGATATCTTCCGTATTCACGTTCATTACTGTTACGATGTTGTTTTGTCTCTCAGGTGTCGTTGATTTATATAGATTATTGTAAAACTCCCTTATAACCTCCAGTATATTTTGTTTATCGTGAACCATGTTGCCGTTTTGGTTTTTGATCTTATGGATCGTTGATTTTCCATGAGCCCTATCTGCTCTCAGTATCTTCATATTTTTGTTGTTTTCTATTATATTTTTTATGTTTTCGGCGTTGTATTTTCTATGGTCTTTCCTTATTTTTTTGCTGATGTGTTTGCTTAATTGTCGATATTCCGCTGATGACCGGTTTAGCCTAGCTCTTTCTTTCATGAGATTTATTGTATTTTCGCTGATCTTTTTATGTTTTTTCTGTTTTATGCCCACACATATTTTCTTGTTTACGGTTTGTATGTCCTTTGCTATTTTATCATTTAGTTCTTCGATTTTCAGTAATGAGAGGTTGGTTTGGTTTAGTTTTGATTTCCCTTGCATATCTATCTTCGTTTTGCCTCAAGTAGTCTATAGTTGGATAGGGTGTTGTTTTGACCATTTTGTTCCTTTTGATTTTTGTGTTTATATTTATAGACACTCTTAGTAGTCTGATCGGTGCCGGTGTGAAACTTATTTAGTGTTGAGACGTTTGTGATAATTGTTTTGTTGTTAGATAGTATATAGTCGATTTCATTTTTGAAAACTCCTCCGGGGTGCAACCATGTCCAGCGTCTTTGGTCTTGTTTTTGAAAAAAGGAGTTCATACAGAATAGTTGTTTATTTTGTAGGTAATTCAGTAAACGTTCTCCACGAGGGTTTTTTTCTCCTAGGCCATAATTTCCAATATTTGGAATATTTCCGTCCTCGTCTCTTCTTTTACCCAATTTTGAGTTAAAATCGCTCATTGTTATTGCATACTGCACTTTCTCCATTTTCGAGCTCTTGTAATGTCCTCGTAGAAAATATCTACTTCCTCATCACTGTGAGCACTAGTTGGGGCATAAACTTTGATGACCTGGAGTTTGTATCTGTTATTTAGTTTTAAGATTATGTATATCACTCTGTCTGATACTGATTTTACTTTGGTGACTAGGTGTTTGATGTTTTTGTTGATGAGTATTCCTACTCCTCCTATATGTGGGTTTATATCGTTAGTATTTTGGTAAAGCTTATGTCCTGATTTTAAAATGGTACACTTTTCTTCGCGGAGTCGTGTCTCGCATATACCAAGGATATCCCAGTTTATTTTTCTTAGTGCTTCTTTTAGTTGTTCTAGATGTTCAGGTGTTCTCATAGTACGTATGTTGTAAGTTGCTAGTAGAAGTTTTCTTTGTTGCGCTTTGTTTGAATTTGTTTGTATTGTAGAGTTTGTTGAATTTTTGCCTCCCCCAGAATCCAGGAGGCGGACCGACGGATCGGTTAGGGATGTTTGTATTTTCAACATCATCATTTGAAGGGTAGTTAGCATTTAAAACGCCACGCTTGCCGAGCGTGTTGGCGAGTCCTGTTCCCAGGTTGTAAATCAGCCGCCCAATATGGTTGAAAATATTATATAAATATACAATATTTTTATTCTTAAAAATTACTTTGGGGTATATATTACAATCATAATTGGTTGCTAATGAAATAATTCGTTGAGACACTATATCTATGGGCAATATTTTCTTAACAACCGCAAATATTTCAATATGTATAAAATTTCACTTTTATGAATCCGAGATTTGTTTTGCTATTCTTTGATTGGGTCTAAGCCAATTCACGGATATTGTGATGGCAACTTTAGTTGCATTTGGCCAACGTATTCTTCGTTTTATTCTCGGATCGAGTTGAAAACTATGCAACCATCGGTATTCAAATAATCTTGGGTGGTTTTCAACTCGTTCCGCTCCGTCACTATATCCGTGAATTAGCTTAAAGCCAATTAATGACTATCAAAATGAGTCTCGGATTCATGAGTACGGGCATTAGTGTAGCGTGGTTTTGAATACACTTTAGTGCGAACCAAAATAAACAAAAAAGTCTTGTCAAACAAGGGTACGCAAAGTAACGGTTATGGAGATAAGGAAGCTTATTCTTTTTTTTTCTCTAGCAAAGACAAAAATCAAAGTAAGATAGACGTTTGAAGTACTTTTCTTCGATTTTCAAGAAGGCATGATATCTTAGTCTTTCTAAAACCCACTCATTGGCTTGGATTTGTTGGCATTTTTGATTAATTTGTAGCTGCAGCTCCTCAAGGTTATTTACCATGGATCAATGTTTTTAATTATTTCCAAAGAAAGAAATTTAGAGGGTTTAAATTGGGCGATCTTGCAGGCCATAAAACAGGTCCTCCCCTTTCTATCAATCTACGTGGAAAAGTTTGATATAAATGCTCTCTAAAAATGTGTCATGATTCAATAGATTATGGTGTTTTTTGTCGGCCCAAACACGCGTATTGTGAAAATTAACAACTCCATTTCGTGTGAACCCGGCTTTATATGTGAAAGAAAGTTGGCAAGAAAACGCAGGTCTTTGGCAGCATTGCGTAGAAACCAGCGACAAAAAATTGTACGCGCCTGATAATCAAGTTGATTTAAGGCATGCACTCGTTGTACATGGTACGGATAATGCAGCTGCTAGTGGAGGATTTTCCAAACAAGAGGAGCACTAATTGCTATCTCGGATGATATTCTCCGCACACTTGCCTCCGGATTATGCTCTATACGTGCTAGAATTTCTTCTTCTGCTCTAGGAGTAGATACCGATTTTTGGCTTCCGGATTAATGGCACAACAGTCAAATAGTTTTTGTAAAATAAAAAAGGAGGTAAAATAAGAATAACATTCCATATCTCTTAAACCGTTACTTTGCGGACCCATGTTTTATTAAGACTTTTGCTAACTTTGGTTCATTATCTTCTTTTAGTACATCTCTTATCGTCATAGCTATTTGCAGCTTATTGACTGCAGCTCTGAAGAGTTGAATGTTGCTGCAACCTTAGCAGTCTCTAAGATTTTTGAGCTACGACACGCGGCTTCTTCTAATATTTCTTGTTCCACTAATCTTTCCCTGCACGATCAATTGGAGAAGTCTATATTTTGGGCTTCTTATTATATGCCCTAATGTGCTTCTTTCTGCATTCTGGTTAGCACTTCGATGTTAGTCATCTTATCTGTCTAAGGAATACGCCACATCTTGCGGCAGCATCACATTTTAAATGCTTGAGTTTTGTCTATGTTGTTTTTCTTGAGGGTTCATGTTTTACCTCCAATCATCAGTGTGGAAAATCCATAGCACCGCAGCATCCTCATCTAAGTTCTATATTAATGTCTCTACTAGTGAATAGCTTTTTCATTTTTATACATGTTGATCTGACAGTTTCGATTCGTGTTCCTATCTCTTTTGTTTGATCACCCGATTTCTCTATTCATGTTCCTAGGTATCTATAGGTTTGTATATTTTCTACAAAGGTGTTTCCTATTTTCAGATTTATATGATTATGATTATGTGGAGTCTTTATAATTATCATTAACTTAGTTTTATTAAGATTTATTTTAAGACCGTACTCGTTACATCGATCATTTAGTTTTTGTAGAAGATGTCATTAGAATTGCTTGTGAGCAGAGCGGTGTCATCGGCATATCTCATGTTATTGACTACTTCTTCATTTATAACTATACCTGCTGGTTCTTCCTCTAAGGTTTCGGTAAAAATTTCTTCACTATGAAGGTTGTATAGTAGTGGCGATAGAATGCATCCTTGCCTTACTGATCTCCATTTCCTCCGTGTATTGGTTTTCAATATTAGCACTAGCCATTTGGTCTCAAAATAGATTGATGATATTATAGCGTCATCTGAGTCAATACCTTTACTGATGTATCTTATCATGTTTCACTTTATCAAAGGCCTTCTCGAAATTGATATAACACGCATATACCTCCTTATTCATATCTAGACAACGCTGGAAAAGAACGTTAATGCCAAAGAGCGCTTCTCTTCTGCCTAGTTCTTCGCGGATTCCAAATTGTGTATTGCTATGCCTTCTTCAAGTTTTCTATATATCCTTTTGTGAATGATTTTTAACATCTTGTATATTCATAAATTTATTTAATAGTTTCAGGATTGTTAACGATCTGGAGTAATTACGCGTACATTTTTTTAAATTAGCGCACATATCATATTTTGCAATATTTTTATTATAGAGATAGAAAACAGTTGAGTTGTTACTACATATTAAATTTTATTTGTTTTTATCTTCTAATTTAGATAATAATACTAATAGAAATTAAAATGCGCACAAGCTTATCGTTAATTGCATTTTTTGCATATTATTGTAATCTATATCGAAATTCTTTATTTAATTTGTAGATAAGTACTAAGCTATTATATAATAAACTATTGTTTTTTATGATCTTGCAGATAATAAATTATCATATGATAATAAACGCTTATGTTACAAGTATAAATAAGCGCGAGATTACAATACGTAATAAAGTGCACTATTACAAAGATTAAATGAAAGCAATTTATTTAGTTTAACTTGAGGTTAAGCGTTAATGCTTTGTAAGTCTTAATTAATTACAGACGCGTTTTACTTCAAAAGACCATCTGTGATTTAAATTATATTAACTTGGCGATCATAATCGGGGATCTTGATAATTACTGCAGCAAGTATAATTTATCATCGTATTTATATTTTAAATTTTCTGTGCTGGGAAAGCGATACATAATCAATGCAAAGATGCACGAGCACGTTTGTTAATAAGAGACGAAGATTTTGGTAGCTGATAGACCTTATAAAAAATACAAGAAAATTAAATGGTTGTTTGCTGAAATCGACCTCAATTTAAATATACCAAATATGTGATAGAATGTTTAATAAATTATGAATACATCGAAACTTTCCAATTATCTATAATGTAATAAATTGTTAGATTAAAAAAGGGAATTTTGCTTAATAAGATATGTGTAATACTAGACATATATACAGAATGTTTCAAAAAGGTTGGTTTAAAAATGAAACTGTCATATCTCTAATATACAGGGCGATTTATGTTTAAAATGTTTTGTATAACTTATTTGCGATATTTATGTATGAAGAGCTGTTACTATTTAAGCGGATTACTAAAACTAATAACGTAGATACATCATTTTTACGACATAATAAATAAGTTTTTGGGGTTAATCATCATTGGTCTTTTTCTTGATTTTATTATACTTTTCCTTAGAACATCAGTCATCTTGCATTTTTTTTTCTCTTTCCGGATTTGCATTCACCATTCCTTCAATAAACAATCTCTTTTTAAGTGCATCTATCCATTTTTTTATTTTTTTATGGTACCTACTTGCGCTCTTTCTTTCGCTGCTTTTCTCAACAGATTGTTTCGGGTCTGGTTTGACCACTTAATGTTTTTTAAATCTTCTTCAGAACTACATTTTGGATGCTTTTTTGCCTGCCTCTACTGGAACTATCTGTTTCAACCCTAAAATGCGGGCCGAAACGACGATTTGGTAGCCTTCGGGCTAATTACGGCATTTGATTGGCTGTAAATCACAATTTTACATTATGACGTCATAGTTTAAATCTGTAGTGACAATGTATAATAAACTTTGTAGTTTTCTGAAACAATGTTTTTATTTGGGGTAGGCGAAAAAATATTGAGTGTAACTCTAGTCAAAATGCTTTAGCAAGCTCTTTGCTTTTAGCAGCTCTCACTCACTTTGCTTTTTCGTACGGCTAAAGCCAAAGGGTCCCCCCGGTTAACATAAGTGAAATGTTTCCTATCACGATTATCCAAATTACCTCAAAAATTACTTTAGCATCAAAAAAACATGTTTGATAGGATTTTAAAATTTTGATAAACTCTTTTTTCCATAGGGGGCAAAAATATCATTTTTTTGTTTTAATTTTTTTCCCCGCACCTATTGAATGAAAAATTTTAAACAAAGTTATGGAAGTAGGGTTTTGGGTGGTCTTTGGACACAATTTTTTTCAGCCCTTCTGTATACAACTCTTAAAAAAATTCCAGAAGGGTTGAAATTTACTTTTGGTTATCTAAACCTTCGATTGCATGGAATTTAGTTTTTTAATTTTTAAATTTAATTGAGTTGTACGCCACTATTAAAAATTGATTTTTTCAAGTTTTTGTCATTTATACGGTTTTTTTCTGCTTTTTTGACTCTGCAATGCATTTATAGCTTTCAAAATAATGAAATTCGGATTCTACGGAAGGGTTGAAATTGATTTTAGGTTATCTAAACCTCGGATTGCATCGAATTATATTTTTTAATTTAATGAACAATTGATAAATCTACATTTATGATTTTTTTGAATTTTTTGCGAGTGGTGCGCGGTTATTTAAAACCGATTTTTTTAATTTTTTTTTTGTCATTTTTCACAGCCCAGAAAAGCTGAAATTATTTTTAGGTTATCTAAACCACCGATTGCATAAAATTTTATATTTTTATTTAATGAGCAATTGATAAATCTACATTTATGAACTTTTTAAGATTTTTGCGAGTGCACGCGCTACTATGAAAAACGATTTTTCTACTTTTTTGTAATTTTTTACAGTTTTGGGTAAACCAGAAGAGTTGAAATTGATTTTAGGTTATCTAAACCTCCGATTGCATAGAATATGCTGCTTTATTATACATCATTAGAAAGTTTTTGATAAACCCTATCCAATAAAAAAATAAAAATTAAAAAAGTTGACTATTTAAAACTATTTCAAAATGACAGCCAATAATGTGAATTTCATGTTTTTTTCTAAACAGAAGAGTTGAATAAAAAAATAATTAAACCGATTAATTTGATAGATTTCATCCTTCTGAAGATGATGAAGTTTGTCCAGTGTCTCTATTACTAACCGTTTTTAAGTTTTAATTTTTTAGTGATAAAAAGTTTTAATTTTTTGTGAAAAAAGTTTGATTTTGATGAAAATTATTTTACCGACTAATTTTAATGCCAGGAATACAAATCTGACATTTAAAAATTTGAAAAAAATTACTTTATTTGTTTTTTGTTTAAAAAAAAAATACGATAAATCGTGTTTTGAGCTGTCAAATCATTGCAAATTGATGAAAATATTATACTCAGGATAACTACTTGATGTAAAATTTTCCGTAGAATCCGAATTTCAGTATTTTAAAAGCTATAAATGCTTTGCAGAGTCACAAAAGCAGAAAAAAACAGTATAAATGACAAAAAGTGAAAAAATCGATTTTTGATAGTGGCGCACCACTCGCAAAAAATCCAAAAAAAATATGGATATAGATTTTTCAATTACTTATGAAGTTAAAAAATAAAATTCCATGCAATCGAAAAGTAAATTTCAACCTTTCTAAAATTTTTGTAAGGGTTGTATACAGAGTTTGAGAAGCCGAAAAAATTTATGTTGGAAGACCACTCAAAACCCTACTTCTATAATTTTTAGAATTTTTTATTCAATAGGTGCGGAGAAAAAATAAATAAAAACAAAAAATGCTTTTTTTGCCCCCTATGGAAAAGGGGGTGGTATCAAAATTTTATAACCTTACCAAACATGTTTTTTTGATGCTAGGAAAGTAATTTTTTTAAGGTAATTTGAATATTTGTGATTTCATCTATGTTAACCGGTGGGACCCTTTTTGGCCTTTGATACACTATATACTGTTAAGCGTTTTTTATTCTAAAAACTTTTTTGCCATTTTTATGCGTTTTTTTTTTCGTTTTTCCAATTTTCTGTAGTTTTAGTACTTATATCTTTTCAGTTGCTTCAATATATTTGTTCACGTACACGTTTATTTTTTTGTCTCTCTTATTTTTAGAATCTTTGTTTTGCTTTTGTTTATACTCGGTTGATCTATACATTTTTTTCATTTCTTCTTTCTCTGCAAACATATTATTGGCAAATCGAATAGATTTAATTTTTCTTCTGTTTATGCTTACTTTTTTGTTTACTTTCTAACACTCCGCTACCAACTTTTTGATCTACATATTGAATAATGTTGGTGATGAACAACAGCCTAGTCTTACTTTTTTTTCAATTTCAAACTACTCCGTTTTTTTGTCATCTAATGTTATTGCTATTTGTTGTCTTACATATAGGCTAGGTCTTCTATCTTTCTAAGTAAATTGGTGGATCTAGGGATCCAGCATTGGACCCCGGGGTACATTTAGATTTTTTTAAAGTCTTTTTGGTTTGGCGGTTTAGCAGTGTTTCTGCATGTGGCAGGTTGAAACTTTATTGGGCTCTATTTTCCTGCGGGGTTGGGTTTCACTTCATACATCTTCATGTAATGGGACGCCACTGGTTATGTCAAATACTGTGCCCAAGTCACACAAAACACACACTTAAACTTTTGTCTTTCTCTAAGTACCTTTTTCTAATTATTGTTTTTATTATACCAAACGCCTGAATGTATTTTCAAATCCAAATTGTTTTTTGCTATATTTTGCTCATAATTTTTACAACTCTTTTATTTATTACTTTCAACAAGATTTTTGCTGCGTGCACTACCAAGCCGATTGTTCTATACTCTTCTTTTTTGTTTTTTTTGTTTTTTAGCTATCGGTATTACTTATGTCTTTGGGAAATTGCGCAATTCCACATTACTTCTGGTTTTATATTTGTTTTATAAAGATCTTCCATGTTTTCTTTACATAGGTTTAAAATTTGGGGTTATTGTTATCAAAAAGTAGTGATATTACGCCGAAGCTATTAACAACAGTAGTCGATCTTTTTGGATAGCATTTTTAGAAGTGGGATTGTGGTGGCAAACAGTTACTCAACTACTAACAGCTGTTTTTTTACAGCAGCTCCTAAGGGGGGATGGCATAAATCGGTAGATCCAGGGATTTAGAATTGGATCATAGAGTATCTTTCTTAATTTTTTTTGGTTTGGCGTTTTAGTAGTGTTTCTGCATGTCGCAGGTTGGAACTTTATTGGGCTCTATTTTTCTCAAAAGTTATGTGTTGTCTGCGGGGTTGGGTCGCCACTGGTTGTGCCAAACACATTCGCCCAAGTCACATGCGAGGTTGTCTTTTTGAGTGATTGAAGTTGTTTTTGCTAAGCTGGATTCCAGTTAATTATATAGCCTAATGTAGTGATCTTGCTGGATTCTAGGTTTGTTACCATAATCGGGTTTGGGTTTTTGACTTTTTTATCTTTGTTGAAGTTAATTATGTCTGGCATTGCAAGTTTTGGGGCCGGTATGTCGTTGCTTTGGAAGCGACTTGATTGTGGTTTATCTGTGTTAATGTTACATTTTTAGTAGTTGTTTTTTGGCTGTCTATACACATCGTTTATAGGTGTTTTTGTTGAAGTACTCAATATATGCATCAGTCAGTATATTCAAAGAGCCTTTGGTTGTTTTGGGGTTAGGTCAATTTTGTTTGCACTGTCTAGGTGGTGTAGTGGTTAGCTCTCGACTGCTACTTCAGGGGTTTCGGGTTTGAGTTCTTTGTTTTTCTGGTTAAGCAAAAAATGTGTTGTGGTGTGTACGCTTTCTTTCGGATAAGAAGAGAAACTTTAGTAGGTCCCGTGTACTGCCTCTATGTTGCGTGCACGTTAAAGAACCTAATAATTGAGGTTGGAATTCTTGAATTTGTGCCAAAATTGCCGGATGTGTTAGTCTTAACCAGTGGTGTGAAGTCGGAATCTGGAGTCGTGGAGTCTGCCAATGTTTGAGGAGTCGGAGTCGGAGTCGACTGTAACTAATCCGACTCCGACTCTTTACTAATACAAAAATTAAGAAATAATATACAAAAGAATTATACATATTAATTACCTAAAATTAAATAAATAAAACGTTTAAAATTGTTAGTTAGCAAAAATATAATTGCTTCTAAAATATTTTCTTTTTAGGTTGCTCTTAAATCCGATTTTATTAGTTTTAAAGCTGAAAATAACCGCTCCACACTTACTTGTGTCGGAGTCGGAGTCAAAACAAAAAAATTAAGGAGTCGGAGTTGCTACAGTTTTGTAACGACTCTACACTCCTGGTCCTAACCTCTTGGCGTCTGGCTGCAGAAATAGACCGAAGCTAAATAAATGAATTAACTAACTAAATCTATTTGTTTTTTTTTTGGCATGACACCTGAGCTAACTTTCAGTAAGGTTTTGACATTTGAGTATACTTCAGACAAGCACACTTCTTCTGGTGTAATGACGACGTAGTGTCTGGTTTGCAGCCTGCGATGTATCATAATATGTGAGTTCTATCAAAAATATAACTCTTTACGTTTAAACAAAACTAAAGCGGAAAACGAAAGTTGTAAATGGACTCTGTATATTAAGGTTATTCGAATAAATACTATTGGGTGATTACTATATAGATAATTATAGTAATTGCAAAGTAACTAAATAGGAAAATTTATATTTTTAACTTGTTTTTGTAAAAAGAAATGCTAAAAAAATTGTAAAGAACAGTTGGTGGAAATTATCCACTATGTCCGAAAATTATATCGATGATTCTATCAACAATAAAATTGAAACAACATCGTTAATTATGGAAAACTTTAATGTTTATACTTGCATAGAGAATAATAGGAATAAGTTGCGGCCGTGCGAAAAATTGTATGCAACTCGTGTCAAATAAGTTGTAAGGGTAATGCTATAAACCTTAGGTTTACACACTTATTACATAAATAACTATTTTGTTTTGAATATGTAACTCATTGTAATATATATAGAATAAAATTACTAATAAAAAATAAATTTTAAAGTGATAGAAGAGGTGATAACGCAATGAGGCTTATTACGAGAAACGTTGAACTGTGTGTACGTGTAAGGACAGGCAACGGCATTTTTGGCGCGTTTTATCAGTGTGCCAAGAATTTGAATCTACTACTCTCCTTACACATACATACACTTACAGGTACAGGGTTGCCACTTCTCACACATTTTTATAGGTAAAATTTATATAATAATAATATATAATAATAATATAATAGTTATTGTGATTTTACGTAAATTGTTCTTTTGACTAGTGAGATGCTAGGCATACTGATGACGGTGCATACCCTGAAACACTAGTGTATGTGTCTCACTCTGGGAGATGCAATTTACATAAACTACATCATTTATTAATTTTAAAATTTACTTTTATGGTTTGGGCAACTACGACTTAAAACCGTCAATAAACTTATTTTTATCGGCAGGATATTTAGTATCTCATTGTTTACTTCCTAATGCTATCCCAGTTTTTATCTCGATCAATATTGACTTAAGATAAATAAAAAACATTTAATTAACTAATATATTTCACCTTCTAAAGTCAGACATATAATACAGCTCATTCTATCAACACATATCTCATATTCAAAGTATGATTGCAAAAATTTTATCACCAATATCCGGTACGAATTATTTACCAAATAAATTGTTAAATTTATGATAACGTATTACAAAATATTTTTTATTTACATAAATTTATAAAATAGCGCACATTATTTTTTTGAATGAAATTCTAAAAATTTAATTTAATAAATTGTTTTCCTTCAGTATTCCCGGCGAAGATAAAACAAAAAGAATATGCGAGTGGAACATCATTTTGGCATTTAGCATCAATTTGTAGGAGGATTTTAAATTAAAACGGGGGAGGATTAAACAATTGGTATATTCGTTAAAATATGTAAATGTATTTAAAATAAAACAGCAATCTCGCATGTCCGTTTGGATGATCATAAAAGGGCTGATAGCTATTATAAAACATGTAATCTAAAACATTTTTATTTTTTGTTGTTGGAATTAGGTGAATGTATTTTATTTTACATGGCTGTGTGATTCTGTAATTTATTATCAAAAAATATAATTTTAAGGTAATAAAATGAAGAATGTTAGATACGATTTCACCTTGCCATATAAGACTTTGAAATCGCATTTCAAGCAAAATATAAAATTATATTTCTTGAACATAAAATAATTAATATGTCACAAACAGCACTGCAATAAAACGTAATTTCTCCTCTCCGATCCAATATAGAAAAATGCACAAAAGAATAAAAAAAAAACAGCGATTTCACACTCTCAATCCCATCTAAAGTGATTCCAATAGCAATTGTTTATATGTAAAGTGGATTGAATGAATCCGCTTCCGCGACAGTAGTTTATTCTCATATTCATGTAAGAGACAATGTAAGAATAAATGTAATTGAAAACAGTGGTTTTATTCGGGCTGGCAAAATAGGAGCGGTAATTTTCCTTAGAAAGCCACCACAATAAGCTCGAATCTGATGCGAGTGCATAGAATGAAGTGGAAACGTGGAAATTAATGAGCATGAGAGTAGAAATGAATATTAATTCTGTCAACTATGAGATACGTTGAAGGCGATATTATTATACTTATTCAAATGTTGATTTAAAATTAAATTTTATTACTTATTTTTAAATTTATATAAAATCACTAAACTGTAACTTCATTTACGCTTTGACGCTTACGTACTGATAAGTGGTGTGTATTAATTAGTATTACGGCTGAAGATTAATTGGTTGATAATAGTAATTACATGGGTTGTTGGATAATAACCATAGGAGCAAACCTGTTTTAGTCCCCAGATGGTCACGAAGTATTGACCAGTCAATAGATAGGCAAATATGCGTTAATATTTTCAATTATTTTTCTTTCTAAATAATATTAATTATAACAAAACTAGTTGAGAATAATTAAGTGAAATCTTTCCGAAGCTTGATAAATGGCCGTGAGGGGTTTGTAAGACATATGACGACTATATGTTAACCACAAACGAAAACTATCTGAAGTGTAGAATTGTCATTGTTCCAGTCAGTCGAACTTCTTAAGCGCAGCTGTTGAAATTTAATTGCGTCAATTCGTCAAGTGTGCTTGAGTGATTTGATCGTGTAGGGAGGATTTGATTTTGTCTTAAAAATAAATTGTGTTTCTAGTACAGATTTCTACATTAAAAAAGTTATCATTATCAACAAAATTAAATAAATTACATGAAGGCTGAATGTTTTTTATATAAGGTATACAATACTCATCTGACTAAATTAATTATTGGCTTGAAAACATTACTAGTTGTTAAAAGTTGACATGGCGCACAGATAAAATCTAACAAAATTTCATTCGCATTTTAATAATATGCTTGTAATATCATAAATAAAATTATGCTTATAATTATATTAGGTAAGTATAAAGTTAGCTAATTAGCTAATCAAAAATTCGATGTTGCAGCATTTTATATACTATCATGCGTGTTAGGTCGAGTTAATGTTGGAGCTGTGATAAACGATAAGAGGGAGAATGATACCAGCGAAGCAGTGTTTTGTAATTCATATATTATGATACTAGCATCGAACGTGTATTAACAATAACAGCAAAGAAAGCTTTACTGGCGTTTTTTTTTTAAATTAAACTTTTTTTAAATTTGATTAGTATATATTAAAAACAATCTTGTATGCTTTATATTCGAATGTAGTTTTTTTCTTTTAATTGGGTGCGTTACGTATTAGATTTTTTCCGTTCATTTAGCGTCTATTCATGCAATTTAAGTCATGAATTGCAAATTATATTCTGAAACTCTTGTGTCAAGTATGTGGGGGGTACCACAAGGGTCTGTTCTTGGGCCACTACTATTCCTTATATATGTTAATGATTTTGCTAGTTTTATTAAGATGGGTAAAACTGTACAGTTTGCAGATGACACTACCATTTACACTCAAGCAAAGTCATTTCATGAGGTAAATAGTCTCAGTGAAGAGGCATTACAAACTGCAATGAGCTGGTTCAATAATAATATGCTTCACATAAACGTGAAAAAAACTGCAAAAATAGAATTTTCTCGTCGACCTGCAAATTCAACTGATACACTATCAAACAAGTTTCTTGGAATTTATGTTGATAGGGGATTTTTATGGCAAGACCATGGACAGTATGTAGCAAATAAACTAGCTAAAAACATTTTTTTGTTGAGAAGTCTTGCCAACTGTGCTTCTAGAAAAATTTTAAAAACCGTTTACTATGGAACGTGCAACTCATTACTAATGTACGGTATCTTAGTGTGGGGTCACGTAGTATAAGACACAGATTATTTTCTTTACAAAGACGAGCAGTTAGAATTGTTGCAGGGGCAGACTATAGAGCAGATTGTAAACCTCTATTTCAAGAACTTAATATTTTAACTTTACCCTGTATATTTATATTAGAGTGTTTACTATTTATGCATAAAAGAAAAGACTTGCATGTATTAAATAAAGATATCCACTCTTATAATACAAGATACAATGGTGATGTCAGAAGCTGTTTTAATAGATTGGAGAAAAACAAAACCAGTACACGATACTATGGTGTAATATTTTATAACAAACTACCAATTTACCTAAAAATGCTCGACTTTACTCAATTTAAAGATAAATTAAAACAGTTTCTCATAAAAAAAGCATTCTATGATTGGAATGATTTTCTTGTTAACGTTAACGATTTTATGTAAATATGTATTGTATTTTTTAATTACTGTATATGACTTGTGTAAATACCTCTGTATATAAGCATCAATATATTATTATTATTATTATTATTATTGGCATAATGCTGTTTCTAATCTAACTAAGTACTAAATAAAACCAAGAAGAAAAAATAACGTTGTTTTTATTGAAACTTTTATCGCAGCTCACTTTACTTTGCTAATCAATCGGAGCAAAGAAACTAACGAATCAGTGTTTTGCAATGCATGTATTGGGGTGTTTATGTTCAAGAGAGCGGTAATACTAGCATGGAACGTGTACTAACGATAAGAACGAAGAATATCGAACATTTATGAATAGCGACATTTAAAAAACGCGCCACTTTTTTTTTAAATAATAAATTAAATTTGTCTAAAATTCAAGTAAACGTACTGAAGATGATCTAGAAGTAGCTAAGAAAGTCGTGGGAGACACAAGCAATAAACCGATTTTTGTTCAGATTGGGTTTGACTCAAGTTTTACGACATTACCAACTAAAGGGTGGGCTATCTAGCTTTTGGAATTTGAATCGGCTATGAATAAAAAACTAATGAATATTTTTTCATATTGATGGTAATGGCGGCTTTTTCCTTATTTTCGAAGAAAAATGGCCCATTAATGCCGCCGGACCAAAAACCACACCAAACTAGTACTCGTTACTCGTTGTGGATGCATAGGCTGTTTAATAGTTATGTTTGGATTCTCTGATCTCTGAATGCGACAATTTTGCTTATTGACATAGCCTCCGAGATGAAAATGAGCTTCATCGGAAAACACGATTTTTTGGCCAAACAATCTTTAGCTTATTGGGCGAACTGAAAACGCATCGGATGGTCGTGAGGCTTCATTTCTTGGTTTAATTGAACTTTGTAGGTCCTCAAATCGAGGTTTTTATGCAAAATTTTTCTCAGGGAAGTGCGAGAAATTTTCAGTTTCTGAGAACGATGACGAGTTGATGTTGATGCATGTTCACGCACACTCTGAATGATGTTTTATTTATTAACGATCCAGTTTTGCGAACTCGTTTTACAAATTGGTCCACAAACTGCGTTGAAGGCACTTTTTTCTAACAAATTTGTTTTGTAAATTTCATACCGTTTGAGTAGAAGACTCACCACTTTAAAAGTAATTTTTTCATTATTTCTCAACCTTGTTCAAGTGTAAAGCGTCCTTATACCTTTGAAAAACAAAATAAATGGTAGTTCAAATTCCAAACGTTACATGGCCTACTCTTTAATATATAAGAACATTTGAAGAATAAAGAATGTTATATTTTGCACTCATTTTGTATACAAACATGCAATTTTAAGTCTTTAATTGCACTGCGCTGCTAGCATACTTTTGTGGACGTAATGAGGTGTTGTCCTCAGCTAGTGGGTCTTGAGAATAACTTACGTATGGCATTACCTTCCGGTTTTCTTCTCTACGTAAATCCTGTTGTTGTACTGTCTTTGTCTAATCTAGATTTAGCACTAGTTTGGAGTGGGATGGTTATTGCCTCGCTGATTTCACGCAGTATCTGCGGCACGCATGCTGTCCCGGGCTTCTTATCTTTGTCTATCATTTGTGCTTCTTTTGTCTTTTTTATTGTTTTTTTTGTATTTGCTTCTATTGTTTGTTTTTTTAATATTTTTCTGTTACCAAACAGACTAATATCTGTGATTTTTAGCTGAGCGTGGTGGTTTTGCGCTGATCTCGCAACGGTGCAATTTCTGGGGTATTTTGATTGTACTCTACATTAACGCGAAGCCTGCATATCTCAGTGAGAGACAAAATCTCTGCTTTTTAAACATACAGCATTGGGAAGGTTTTAGCATTGACATGAACGTTGCCAACAGCTTTTCGAAGACGGATTTGTCTCGAATAACAATGGGCAGAAGACCGCGTTTGTCAGCACAATCTGGGATGCTGACTGATTTGGATGCTTTAAGGAGGACGTAGGGAGCTAATAGCCGGACCGGAGAAGGTCGACTGCGCCTTTGGGTCGATGATCTTTTTGTGGTGCTGAAGACACTTGACATGATGGGTTGGCTGATGGCCTGTTAGAGCAAGTAATTAAAGAGGACTTTTCATTTCTTAATTTTTTAGACTTGTTATTGTTGCTTCTTGACGGAGTCGACATTTCTCCTCCTCGAACGATGCGGAGTTGGCTGAATCTGCGGTAGGTCTCTTGGGGGAGGCCTGTGCCGGGATTTCCGCTGGCTTTCTGGTCTGGATCGTGGTTGCTGCGTTGGACATCTCTATTAGAGCTTTTTTGGTGGGGGATGAGGTTGGAACTTTTGGTGTAGGTGGGGGCTGGGTGGACAGCTCGGTGGTGACGCTTTTTTCATGGAGTCTTTGATGTCCATCTTCAGCTTGTTTAGGGCTTCCTGTTGATCGAGTCTAATTTGTTTAAACTTGTTTTAGTGTATGTTGTTTTTTTCGGATTGACTCCACCAGGGACACGATGAATTGGTCGAGCGAGTTAATCCTGTTTCTCGATTAACTTTTCGTTCTTCTCTAGTTGTTTATACATCATTTTGAGAATTTTGCCATCGGACAGGTTGTCGTCGGCTATGATGTTTGAAATAATTAATTAATTTTTTAGGGATGGATAATTAATCAATTATCTATGACTAATTTGCAATAAGAATTGAAGTTATTCGTTGTTAGTTTCTCAGTTGGGTATTCTTCTTGGGGTAGACTTTTATGGTTGGCTACTGGCAGTCGACTTCGCTGTTCCTGTACGCACATACATGTATGTCGCAAATAAATTTAAACAAAACAGTAAACTGGGCAGGTTTTTTGGATTGAAGTAAGCCAAGCGCCACTATTTTGATTGATTATTGAGGTATACGATTTATAGGCTTCTTCTATCAATGGTATTTGAAGCAGCTTTTGCATTTTGGTTGGTGATTAGTTCTTGGTATATACTATTTCCTCATACTGTTGTCTCAAGCGGTAGTGTCATAGTGTTGGTGTATTAATGAAGAAAATTTGCATAAGTTCAGACGTCATTGTGTCGATCTCAAAGTTTACTGAACAGATTTGATCATTTAATGGTTATTATTTTCAATGTTGTGTGATATTAACGATGGTTTGTCGGTATTTACCAGGTATGGTCCGTTTGCTGGCATTAAGCGTTACGTTACGATGGAAGGCTCGGGACAGTTAAAAATTTGCAGGTTTAAACTTGCTTAGACTTGTCGTTGAAATGATCTTCAATCGGTAAGATTTCAATTCCGAGAAGCAGTTAGAGCTTTGCAGGGCTTACTGGAATTTTTATTGAGAATAGATATTATTACTACTCAAGAGGTAGTACATAAAATGAATAATACTTGTTATTTTTTATGAATTGTCTCTCCGACCAGTGAGATGCTAAGCACACCGTTGATGGGTGCATACTCTGAAATACTAGTGTATGTGGATATGTAGTTGTGTCGATCTCCAAGTTTACTGATTAAATTTTATTATTTAATGGTTATTCTTTCTAACCTCGTGTGATATTAATGGTGGTTTGTGGGTGTTTACCAGGTATGGTTTGTCGGATGGCACTAGGCGTTATGTTGGGGGACTCGGGGTAGTTAATGTGATCTACTGATCGATACAGGTGTCAGACAGTAAACAAAATGTTACTACGGTTCCTGTATCGGAAATGTAAGCTTTTTTTGAGTTGGCTGTGGAGGGGAATTTTGAAGACCTAATGTGTCTGATTTACTTTCTAAATGTATGGAAGCGACTACCGACTCACCCCCCTCCTTCCTGGTGTAAACGCACTATAGGATGTTTTACACATTTCTGTGTACAACTTTCCTGTCTGACTGTACCATAGGCGTTGATTTAGTGTGGTGGCGGTTGAAGATCTACGAGGTTTTCTTATGCAGCAGGCATGTTGATTGGTCGTTTGTATTTGAAGTATGTTTGTCTTGTACAGCAAGACGAGATAACTCAGGATCTGATGTGATCGGGTCAAATCTCGTATCAGCTCTCAGTTAGGTGATTCTATTCTTTTTAGATAGGAAGAAGTAGCCATACTCCATGCTAAACTTGCGTATGCCAGTATTGGGCGAATGGTTGTTTTGTATAGTTGTTAGTACTTATGTTGCTGTCCTTGCGTAGCAACGTAGTTAATAAATTGCTATTTTGGCTTTACTCAATATGGCTGTTAAAAAAAATGTGAATGGTTATTCTTTGTTTAATTTTAATTATAGGTACTTTACAGTACCGGTGCATGGAATTAGAGCGCCGTTTAAATAGACGTTTTCTTGAGGAGTTAACGAAAATATCTTTGAAAAGACAATAGCCTTGCTCATGGTAGATTTTTATCTTCCAGTACCTTAGCCAAGGCTTGCGGAATTCTGGAATGAATTTCTTTTATGCTTTGTGCTCGCTTAGGATTGGTTGAGCGCATCGTGGAGTAAGGTTGTGTTACGGTGGATAGCTCTATCTAGCGACCGTACTTGGGTACCTGGTGTTACTCTAGTATAGCGCCCAAATGTTATTATTTATTTATTTTTTGTTTACGTTTTTTGGTGATATTTTACCAGCAAATATGGATTACTGGCGTTACTGGAATATTCTAACTCGAAAAGCATATCAGTATACGAGGGGGTATTGATATATAATTAGCCTACTGAAGCGCAATAAATTACATGTCGGTCATCAATGTGCCAATCGAAAAATTGGAAGTTAAGGTTAAGCAGATTTACGAAGTCATGCTCGTTGAACTTGGTAATCAATCTTTTGTATGTGGTTGTGAAAAAATTGATTGTTTGCTTTAAAAAAGGTAAATTTTTATTGAAGATAAGAAGAGATCGGGACGTTTGATTTCTGTATCGAAAGATTGTGCAGTCTATGATATGATACTATCAGTCGAAATGGGCGAAAACAAATATCTGAGAAGCTAATTTTTTTTTAAGAACATGAAAGAAAATTGCAGTTTGAATGTTGACTAGAAGCGACCAAGGGTCAGATCTGTGCTCGTTTTTAAAATATTGTTGATTTTTCAAGCCGCCTTGTTAACACGGATAAAATTTGAGTACGTTCTTAAGACTTTTAAACAAAGCAACAATCTATGTATTGGAAACTTTCTGGTTTTCTAAGGCTGAAGTTCAAAAATCTGCTGGAAAAGTTATAGTTTTTAACTTTATTAACAACCACTTTAATCAGAAAAAAGAAAAAAAAAAAACAGAAAGTGTGTGTCTTGTGTCTTGTTTTGGCAAGACTATCATTTTTTTCCTCAAATGAAGAGGAGTTTGTCTGAACGAGCAGGCAAATTTTTGTTTTGTTTGAATGGTTTAGTGATGTTGCATTATATTGAATAATAAATTTTAATTAAAATTTTTGTTGCATCTACAGTAGGCTCTATATCAAAGCCCCCACCTTTTAAAAACAAAATGTTTTGTATTGTGTTTACTAGTTCACTACGATACTCTTTAAATATTGATATCTTGTTTTTTTAACTTCAATGGTGATGACAAATAGCTGATCATAATGATTATAAAAGAAATATAGAAAAAAAAGTTTATAATCACTAACGCAACTTTCAGATCTGAATAACTTTTATTTTGGAAGAACGCATATTAATTGATTGCACCTGAGAAGCTGTTTGAATATAGGAAATGCAGATGAATGCATGTTAATTTTTTTTTTTAGATTTAATCAAGTTTAATTCTTTTATATGTCAAACATGGTGTACTATCTTTTCTAGATATTGACTATGAATAATAACAAATGAATTGTTATCTATTTTTTTTTTATCAAATTATGCAAACATTGTACAATTATTACTCAATACAGATTAGTAAAAATCGATAATGATTAATCACATTTGAAAAAGAAATATTTAGCATAAAAAAGACTGAGCGGTTATCGCTAAAGATTAGGTAGAAGCGAAAAACATTGTTATTGTTTTAAATACTACATTTACATAATTTTTTTTTAAATTTTAATTAATGAAACTTTTAACTGTCTGAAGTCTAAACTTGCTAATCTAATCTAATTTTATTTTTCTGTTTCAGGTAAGCAACATTTATTTTTTTTTATAAATATTTCTCTTTGGAATAAAATATCGATTATGTGGTAAGAATAATTTTTTTATCTTTGTGCTCTTGGTTAGGAACATAAAAAAAAAGCTGTAGAGTTTGTCGACACTCACGCAATAGCTATTTCTATCAGAAAGGCATTTTTTAAAAATGTGATTTGGTTTACTTTGAATTGCGGATTGCAATTCTCGGGAAATACTGAATTTAACGGCATGTTTCACTTGTACATAGTCCAATTGAAATATCTCTTTTAAAAGTTTTGGTTGAAAAATAGAAAAAAATAATATAAATAACTTGTTTTATAAAATTAATTTTATCGCATCTCTCTTTTGGCTTCGTTTTGTAAACTTGGACGCATACAATAAAAATGTGTCTTATAAAACTCATTCTTTAATATAGCATTATTTTATTGGTCCTACATGAATTTTGAACTACATCACCCAAAAGAATGATTAAAGTTGTTGTAATTTGTAAATCTGTAGTTCTAAGTTTACTTTTCTCTGTTATTTTTAATCACTGTAAAATTTTGAATAAAATAGAAACTCAAAATAATATAAATTAGAACTATATTAACGTTTAGTTTGTTATTTACTTCCAATGTCACTGTGTTATTATAAAGCATAATTTCTTCACTTTGATTACAAATGAAAAGTTTTTACAAACACATATTTCCTTGTACAAACAATTTTTACTACATGCCGCACTGCCTACAGTTGCAAACACATATTTAATTAAAATTACTAAATAAATATTTGTCAAATGGAAAATCCACTCACTCCGATTGAATAAAAATTGTACCTGCATTTATAATTATTTATAACCAAGAGATACATACATTCTTTGGTGCGGAATGCCATTGAAAGAACAAATGTCCACTCTCAATCAAGTTATTCATGTGCGCATATAATTAAATATTATCGTTGTATTCCAATAAATATCGTGTTTCCATTCAACAAGCATATTTACACCAGATAAAATACGCGAATAACGCGTTAACTAAAATATTTTTTTTCAATGGAATGTATTGTTCTGGCGCAGAGGGTCGAGACCAATGTGTACCCGGCTAAATGAATTTTAGGGGATTTGTTGCTTGAATGGGTCATTATCCATGTATTAATCCGCTTGTTATTACAATATTTTTTCATTCTTGCTATTTAAACGTTGTCACATGTGTTAGCTGCATATTTATCATGGAGACTTTGGCGGTTTAAATAAATATTCATATAAATGTCATTTGATCTGTTATTATTGATTATTTAAACTTGTCGTTTGTTGAATTAGATGCAGTTGTAAAACGTTTGTATTTATTATGTCTAAAATACACATCAAGTGCATTTAGCGTCAGGTGTTTTGATTGACTCTGCTAAATTCGCAAATAGCGTAACAAACAATAACGTTATACTTATACGGTATAATCATAAGTATAACATGAAGTTTTGTACGTTCTATTAGACCTGTTGTACACCTTAAGCAGCTTTGCCTCTTCGATGAAGTCCTGTATCTTTCTGTGCTAAAAGCAACCCATTGGCTAAAGATACAGCATTCACTCAGTAAGTGTATCGATGTCTCATCTTCTTCTATACACCCGTCGCCTAGAGGGTTTGTTCTTATTTTCATTTTGAGCAAGTACTTGTTGAGACCACAGTGTCCGGTTATCAGTCCCGTGAGCATTTGCAGTCTAATACGATTTATTTGCGTTACCGCTGTTGATGTCATACAATGGTCTTGTTAAAAATATTCTTGAATGTGTCAATCCTTTACAGCTTTTCTACAGGTTTCTGTATTTTGCTTTAAGTATACTGCGGATTATTTTTTTTCCGGTCTTGTATGGGATTCCGCAAGCAGGTGCTGGTTTGTTGAATGTCTTTCTTTGTTCCTTGTTTGGCAAGATGATTTGCCATGATATCAGGCGAACTGCAGTTTGATCTATGATCTGAAGTTTTTTCCAAAATGTTTGTTTGGCTTGTCCATACCTTATCAGGAATTTCACCATAAAGGAGCATTTTTAAAAATGGGAATGCCTGTTTTGTCAATCCTACATAGAATAGTTGACTTTACTGTTTCTACTTCTTTAGAGTTGAGGTAACAGCTGGGGAACTCTTTCGGGATTATTGCTAGTGCAATGCCTTTAAAATGTTCTGAAAATTTCCTTTTGAGGTTTCTTTGATGCCTTTGTTTTTTTTGCCGGTTGTTTTTGCGATCTACCCGGGTTGTGTTTGGTGCAGGTAGTGTGGAGTGTTGTTGCTGTGAACTTGTTGCATTACCGGATGCCTAAGTTAGATCAGCTGTCTGAGTCTTCTGTGCACCAATTTGTCATTGGAGCTTACGCCTGGTCACCCCCGAAAGCAGGGACGGCGCTCGGCGTTAAGCGAGGTAAGCGCCGCTTTCTTCGGGGCGCCGTGGCTGTCTCGCAATAATTTACATTTGCATTATATTATTGTAATTTTTTTAAATTATTTTCTGTAACTTACTGCAATTATTGCAAGTAGTCTTTATATTTTTTTTGTTAGCCAGTTTAGAAGTTGTTGTTGTAATTTTGTTTGGTTGCTGTGTTCCGGACTTGATTCGTTGCTTCACAATTTAGTCTTTAATTTTTAATTGGAACTTAACTTAGAATCTTCTATGGAGCTGCTTCCGTGATTGTGACTGACTAGTGGTCTGTTTGTCATCCCGTTTTTCCACTTGGCTGGAGGATAGTTGCTGCGTTTCTGTGTGATAACTCCTCAGGTACACCACAATTTCAATGGATTGCAAGGCAGCTGTTGCTTTGTCCTGTTGGCATGCTGGCAGGTAAAAGGGCTAGTCTGGAGCTTGCTTGCTGATGCGACCAATGTGTGCGTTGGTGATAGTGAAGTTTTTTTGTGGTTTGGGAAGAGAATCTTCTAAAGACTGTCTGATTCACCCTCCGAAGGAAAGTCCCTACAAACTAAACTTTTCCCGGATCATGCCTAGAAATTTGAGACCGTAAGGTACATATACCTTCCGTTTAAAAATTGTATTTTAGAATAAGTTTGGTTAGGACGCCACTTTAGGAAATAATGATATTGATCGTTTTTTTATAGGATTATTCATACTTGTCTGGCTTAGCAAGTCTGGCTATATCCAAGTTGAGGTGAACCACGAGTTATCAAAGTACTTTTTGGTTAATGTTATGATGTGGTTTCGCAAAGAATTGAAATTAATAGATATTTTGCCAATCTGACTATGTCTAGGATGGACTGTACGCAAGTTTTTTATCGAAGGTAATACCTAAATACTTTACAGCATCGGACCACAGTATAGGAACGTCGTTCAGAAGTTTAACCCCAAAGTTTTGCTGTTTAGATGTGAAGCTAACAGTTTTATAAGACGTAAAGAAAACTTTTGTATAAGCAGTTTTAAAAATAAACTTTTGTGTCAGACCTTGTCAAAGGTTTTTCTCAAGCTAAAAACTGTGACAATGTGGTCCAATTACTTGGTTTTTTGGTAGACTGCAGAGTAGTCCCGTCGAAACCACCTATATTAGTAGGCGGGGAGAATGTTGTTAGATTTTGTGTGGTCTTAGATTATGTCCAAGAGCAGATTAAGTTTTCAATTTGAAGATCATTTTTTTTATTTGAAAAGGTCAAGCACTATGTAACGGTAT
Source organism: Tachinus rufipes (assembly GCA_963932245.1). NCBI lineage: Eukaryota > Metazoa > Arthropoda > Insecta > Coleoptera > Staphylinidae > Tachinus > Tachinus rufipes. Next base: position 86,926,939 of record OZ010743.1, read on the forward strand.
GTTGTCAGTGTCTTCTAAGAAGTCATTGACTTTTTGGTGAGCCGACCTGCTCCAGATTAGTGTTTTTAGTAATTGAGGAGGAGCATTAAAGTTCCAGGCTATCACCAAATGACTGTACAGACTGATGAAATTCTAGTGTCTAACTTGCAACCCTATGCATATAATGAAGCCGGTTATATATGTCATTTTGACTCATTTTTTGTTTCTTTTGTTGATGCAAGTACTGAGTGCGTTTATAATTTTATTATTATTTTACTATTGTAAAATGAATTTAAAAAAAGTAAATTTTTTTAGTAATATTTATTTGTTTGTATTTTTAACACTTTAAAAAATGGGGGGCGACATATTTGAAATTGGCGGGAGGTGCCATAGTATTTAGTGCCGCCCCTGCCCGAAAGTCTAGGCTTTGCGGTTTTGACCTTGCTTTTCCTTGGTTTTCCAAAGAGTCCCCAATTGTTTTTATGTCTTTGTCTACAGTCATTGCTCCCCCACATTGGGTAGTGGAGATTGTTCATTAGCGGAACCTCTGTAGGGTATGTTAAATTTGTTTGAATTGTTCATTATAGTATTTCAATCTCTTGTCCATTCATTTTTAACTTTCTGGCAGGCGCTATGCATGTGTCTGTCGTCATTGTAGTTCCAGTCCGGTCAGTTTTTCCTTTAAGTCGTGTGTTTTATTTTCTTGGTTCTCTCCGGCAAGCTGGCCAGTGTTTCTCGATTTCCACGGGACGCACTCATAGAGGAACTGACAAAACCCCAAGGGTGTAGTATTTTGCATGCAGTATTATGCAATCCGTGGACGGACTATATAGGCTGCGGCAGCATGGATATTTTGCTATAGCAACATTTAGAAGCCTATAGTAGTTTTGCTCTTTTGTGTTGCTAAAAGCATACACTATATACGATTGATTGTAGGTTTAGAAAAGTGGTATTGCTTTGGATGGTAATATTTCTACTGTATTTTTGATTAAGGGAGCGGCATACAAAATAACACTGTTTCTTTGTGTTTTCTTAGACTTTTTAGACCGAATTGCTCTCTCCGATGTAATGTGACCGATATTATCATGAAATTTAATATATTATCTATAGAGGAAATGGTTGCAGAATGAAGGAGTTTATGTGCCACACCATTAATGCAATTTACGTGTTGTGTCCAATAACAAATTTTCTTTTATTTGCTCACAAAATTTCTGGTAGAATTTTTTGTGCGTTTGGTTGTAGAGATCTTGCAGGGTTGGAAAGCGGCATTGCTTTGTATGACCACATTCCATCGTAATTTTTATTAATAAGTTTTGTTAAAGGGAACAATACGCACCTTTGTGTTCTTGTAGAGTAATGCTACAAGAACACAAAGTGCCGCAAATGTTGCAGTTTGTCATTCGTTTTTGCCAGAGCCTATCTACTTGTGGCATAGATCATTATGAGGTTTATTATTTTGACTATTGGGGAAGTGGTGCTGAGTCCAGGAGTTTGTATCAGCTCATTTTTTGCAACAACTACTTTTTCTTTATAGATTTGTTCTAACTTGGTTACCATTTATTTCATATGTTAGTAGAGTGAGTTTGGAACGGTTTTTTTTTTAGGGAAGGAAGTTTGCGGCTACTGTGACAGCATATTTTTGCTTGTGTATTATACTTTTGTGATTATAATGGTTGAAGAGTTGCTGTTGGTACTTCTTAAAGTGGAGGTTGGTGAATGCCTAGTCCGCGCCTATCAGCTTGACATCTCTGTGGTTACAAGGTATGACAATTCTTGTGGAGATAGTTATGGTGTTTGTGTAGGACTGGCTGCCGAATGCTAATTTATGTTTTATTTTTTGTTCTACGTGGTTAGAGATCATACTTATTAGTTTCAGTTTTTTGGTTTTTAGTTAGAAACTAGGTAAATTTTTATACTATGGAATAAATAAATTTTCTGAGTTCTGAGAACGGAATAAAAAAATGTTGGGAACATATTGAATTTTATCTTGTGCTGATCCATTTAACGCTTTCGCATGTCGTCTCACTGATTGATTTAGACTATGAATAATTGATTGTCTCCGCAGCTGTTCCTGACAGTTGATTTTCTGTTTTCAATTATCCCATTATTATTGATTGCTTAAGTCGCAACCAATATAAAGTTACATTTTGAGCCGGAACTTTACAAATATTAAATTGACGACGAAATAACCGTTGAGTTTAAATTAAACCAAATCTAATAAAGTTTTTCTAACACAAAAAATGCATTGCTGGATATTTCAACGCTTTGTTTGACCTTTTTTTATTATTATTAATTTTTACGATTGATAATTATATATTTTTTTAATTTTTTAAAAATTGGTTGCTAAAGGCCGCTGTACGTTTAAAAGTGTGTTTCTTGTAGACTATCTTTAATTAATTTATCATTTCGGATACATAGGTTGCGGTTTAAACCAAATTGTTTAGAACGTCACCAAACATTTTTTTTTCCAAAGTCAAAATTTGTGTTTTTTTATGCAAAACGGAGCAAAACATAAGTATCTCTAAAGTTTATTTTATGTTGAAAATAAAAAGGAAACAATCGAAACTTTTTAGTTTTTGTGATAGAGATTATGCTGAACACATGTTTCAGTTAGGTTTTTGATTTTGAGCAGTGGCGTGGCAAAAATTGCGATTAAATGCACTTTTTAAGAGTGCGCCACTGAATAACTCTGGTACTTACGACAATGCGCTTAGTCTTAAATGAAAGAGTTTGTTTACAAATTAATTTTAGTCGTTTTTTAAATCTCTACACATAAACTATGACGATTCTTAGCCATTCTTAAAGTTGGTGCGCCAATGAATATAAGTGTCCATGTACTCCGATTTATGGTATTCCAAAGTTGATCAATTTTTTTGTATGAAGAGACTATGATTGACAGAGTCTTTTAAATGTCAGATTTGTGTTCCTGGTATCGAAATTAGTCGGTAAACTGATTTTCATCAAAAAGAGCGAGGGTCAAAAATACCACCCATGAATGCAATTTTTTTTCACAATTTTGAACAATCAAAATACAAAGGATGTAATCTATTAATATAGGGTTTTAATATTAAAAAAATCTAACTTCTATTTTTGGGGTTAAGACTAAAATAAAATCCACATTAACTGTTCATGTTTTTTCGCTGATGTATTATAATTGGGTCTTGCGGGTCATATTGTCCCGGAAAGAAATATTAAATTATTTCATCAATTTCCACGGCTGTTGACTATAGACGAAGATTGATAAAATTATGCAATTTTATTAAAATGAACGCAAATGACGCAAATACGACTATTTTTAAATATTTTACGGTATGGGACCTAATATTTAAGACAATTTAAAGAGAATTATATACTGAATACATTCAATCAATATTTTTTCGATTATGAACTATGCGTACTGATGTATGCCGCAAAAACTATTTGCTTTTCATACCGGCGGAACCTAAACAGACACATGAAAATTTTATTCGAGTTTGATTCTCGCGGGTTTAATTATTATTGACATTTCTACGAACTGTAACCACCCGCTGGGCTTGATTCCTCTAACATTTAGTGGGATTTATCTGCACGGAAATGTTATTGAAAAGTTGTAATTTCCTTTTGCTGGATCAAAGACTCAGAAAAAGATTTCGGTTAGTTTATAATGTTTTATTCAAGATTTATACTTAATTATTGCATGAATAATTTTATTTTTATATAATATTAAAAATATGTATTATTACGAATTTTTTTGTTAGTGTTCTGGTATTTCAACATTGCAATCTTTTGTAGATATTTTTTTCAAAATTATTAATTTAAATATTATTTAAAGCCTTTTCTTCTTTTACAAACCGAAAATCCAATATTAGGCAACTGTATTAATATTTAGATTTGATTGAGATAACAGCTATTTGCATAACATCTAATTACATTACTAGATTGAACCTTTATAACTTAATATTTGTATAAGCAATGCCCACTTTATTATTATTATAACTAATGGAATTATCCTTATAGAAAACGGATGCTATAGAATTACTAGAGATATTATAATAGTCCTGATGAAGCTTTTAAAATAATAAAATGGTTCGGCGGCGGCTGAGCTTACATTTAATTTATTTTATTTTTAATGCCATATTTTAACTTGTGCATTCTATTTATTCACAAGATATATTTTGCCAACTTTTTTAAAAAATATTTTGTGACATTTTTTGTAAAATTTAATTAGAATACAATTTTTGAAGTTTTGTACTATTTTGTTAATCTAAATTTCACACTTGCATTGTTTCGTTTTTAGGTGCCGATTTACAGACTGTTACACTTGTAGCATTAACCAATTTAGGCAAAACAATATTTTTTTATCCTCAGCTTTTAACAAATGTATTCAGAGTTAATTTGAAAATAATATGTTTTCAAGATCTTTTTTATGAAAGTATGGCTTCTTTACAACAGATAATTATATGTAAATTATTGTTTGCACCACTATAGTAAATTGTATGTTGCAAACATGCGGTAATCATTGCGCACATACACAAATTATATGTTTGCTTCAGACAGTTTCAAATGTTTTATTGCACTTCTCAAACAATGTATTTTTATTGTAATTAAAAAGGTAACAAACTAATTAATTAATCATGTACATTGACAATGGCGTGCCAGGTCCTGTTTATATGAACACAAGGAACTATAATTGTATAACGCGTAATAGTAAAATAAAATAACATTAAAAATATATCACGAGACCTAAAGTAAATTTTAGAATTAATTAATATTGTTCATTTTTTTTTTTTAATATTTCATTTAATTTTCATTAACAGAATCAAATTAGTTAGAATAGTATTAACTATTAACTAAAGGAATTACAGTTACTAATCGATTTGTTCAGCATTTTCAGATTTAAGCTGGTTTTTTTACAATTAAAATGTCGAATAAAAAGATCTAAATTCTTATTGGCCTTAGTAAGTCTACTAATTTCTGATTAGAATGTTTTTTTAGTTGAATTAATCGTGTGCATCTCAATATTCATAGGATGGAGTTGCTATTACGCGGTTTTATCAAATTATGGACATTTAATATCAAATTAGCTTTTATCATGTAATGTCAGAGCACTTAATTTAATAACATTGAAGCAATATTATTATTATACTCCACTTTTTTTTTGCAGGTGACATGTGCTTTTCTTCCAGTTTTCTGTATTTTTTTGTTCTTTTCTTTATTTTACTGAAACTTTCTCCTCTTCGAGCGCGTCGCGGAGTGGCCGTGCGTTCTGTATGTTATGACCGCTTAGCTGCCGTAAAAGTTTTGTTGACTTTAAAGCTACGCTCCTTGCGGAACCTGTGCTTGCAGCAATCTTTCTCCTACCCCCACTTTTGCGACTTATCAACTAGGGTATAACGGGTTGTGCGTTTTTATGGCACCAAAGTTGTAAGTAACTAAGTTAAGCATCCTGGAAACTTATATCTAGAAATGGATTACGCAATAAGCTCATTAATGTTCAAGAATCATTTTTGGTATTGTCACTATTTGATGTTCGTTTGCACATGGTTCACAATCACTGGGCCTTAGGGCCTTGCCTGCGCTTGGGTCTAGGTTTTTGGTGCAGTTTTATTGTGGAGTCGGTGCTGACGTGGGCTCCTGAACTTTGGCCAAGCTAAAGTTATCCTGGTGCTGCCCTATGAGAATTGTTTCATATGGTTCCAGGTCCGCGTTGAATACCAGGTTGACTTCAGCTAAGTTTTGGTTCAGCTCCCGGGTCATTTTCTGGATTGTCTAGGTGGATCAGATCGAGCACTCGCAGATCCAGTTTCGGTTGCTGGTTTTATCCAACCAAAGCTGGTGACAATAAACATTTTATAAGTATATATATAGTCTGTAAGTCATTCCAGTGGAGTGAAACGGGACGCTTTAATATTTGGCTAAAAATTTGTTCGATTTTTTTGAGAAGCTTCTCTAGGTATATTGAGAGTTTCTCATGGTGACGGGTTTGTGGCTGCCCCACGTTGGACGCCACCTGTTGCGGTCTAGCTTTGTTGTAGTTGGTGGTTATCTACGGTCTGGGCTGGTGTTGATGCCTGAGAATAGGTTTATTATTCTGGGATTTGTGGGGCTCTGACTAGTTTATCTCTGGAAGTTGCTACAAGTAGTGGAAACTGTTGCGCTGGTGGCTATCCCTTCATGGAATTACGTTTTGATGATAAAGGCATCGGTAATCTCCAAGGTGTTATTTTTCCCCTACAGTCAGTTGAGTCTTGGGGCCAAAGCAGAATTCACACGTACAACTCCCAAGGACATTATAGACTGTATTTTTAGATTTTTGGCATATCTTGACTTACAATTCTGATACGACGCTATAGCAAAATATAATTGATAATAATGTGATATAAATGTGGATCATTGTGTAGCTACGGCGCCGCTTGATGTATTGCGTCCCGAAGCGGCACTTACCTCGCTTACCGCCTAGCGTCTCTCGGCAATGGTTTAGTTTGAGGACTGTTGTGCTGGCAGTTTGATTCCCATTTAATTTATTGATTATATTTTGATGCGGTCTGTTTAAAATCTTTGTAGTGGTGTTTGGATTTTACGTTAAACTGTAGGTTTTATATCTTTGTATTGATTGAAAGAATATTACTAAACGGCACAAAGCGTACTTTTTAGTGAGACCAACTATTTTTCTAAAATCGGAATATATCGAATTAAATCCGTTGTCTAATCTGACTGTCTGTAAATAGCTAATTAATATTTTTCTACAGTATCACGACAAACCGCTAGATTCTTGTAGACTACTACGATAGTAGGTTTGTTCAAACTGCTGTAAACTCTGTTTTATATTATTAAGCCATCTTTTGCGGTCTTCCAATGTTTTGTTTAGTGGTTCTTGGTCTTCAATGTATGACTCGGTGGGTCCATTTGTTGGTATTTTTCTTAGCTGCATGTTCCACCCAGCTTTACTTAAGTTTTGCAATTTGATAAATTACATCTTTAACTTTGATTTGTCATCTGATTTCTTGATTTGTGATTCTATCTTATATGCTTATGCTGCTATGACAACTTGCAGTATTTTAAGCAATGCGGTTTGTCAGTATTTGAATATATATTTCAGTTTTTCAAATGTGGTTCAGTTCTGTCTTACTTTTCTTATGATCTTTGCTGCTTGGTTTTTCTTGTCCAGTTTTGTTTGATGTCCAAGTTTAGTTCGATTTTGTGATCGTCAATTTGATGGTTGATTTTTGCTTCTTGGTTCATGATCTTGTTGTTTTTAGGTTTATTTTGAGACCGACTGATAGTGATTTCCTGTAGTTCTTCTAGCATAATTTTGAGTTTTTGGAGATCTGAGGTTATTAGGATAATGTCATTATTGAATCGCAAGTGCCATCTATGTTAATATCTTTTTTCTCCCACGACATATTTTTAAAGACATCTTATAGGGAAAGAGTGTATATAAGATTTTTTATATTTGCATGGTTTGAAAACTGATGGACAGTTGGAACATGCCTAGTGTTATTGGAGCACACAACTGGATATATTTCAAGCGGAGACTTGAGACATTTGAGATCTGTATAGCTAGAGTCGTATACTTAAGTTTTTTTGGACGGATGACTAACCTGGAGGCCCTGGAGATACTGGGTAAAGATAAAGAGATATTAATATTAATAAAGGCAAGGAAGCCAACATATCTTGGCTATATAATGAGGAACGGTCAACCATATGAAATGTTGCAGTTTTTACTACAAGGAAAAGTAGATGGAAGAAAGAGAATAGTGTGGCTAAAATAACCTTCGAACCTTGTTCAATACAACAACGGGACTCTTTAGAGCTACAGCAAATAAAGTTTGAGTTTTAATGATGATAGCCAACAACCGAAGCGAATAGGCACTAGAAGAAGAAATCAGTCGAGATTTACGAATTAAACATTGATTGTTTTTTTATGTTGGTTTATTTTAACGACGAAGGTGCTAGACGCACTAAATATGATACCTGATAAAAGTTTTAGTGCGTGAGTTTGTATGGTCACATTTAAGTAGTTGTATTTAACTCTATTTGAATATCATGTAAAATGCGTACTTTGGTCTTGTGGTTTTGGCAAGTTTGATCTAGTATGGTTAACTTATCTTGGATATGAAGCAGCCTTATTGGCCAATAACTGTTTGGCAAGATTTTTTACAATGAAAGAGAGATTTCTCTAATCATATCATATTATCATGTTGATTACGTGTCTTAATTGTAATACGGGTTATTGAAGGTATTTTAGTATAGCAATGGTGAGTACCCAGCGTAAGCTTTACGCGATTATTGTTTACTTGAGCACAGGTTTGTATTTTGTCTTCATATACATTTACCATTACGATCCATGTCTATCTGACTTTGGCTTCCAATGTTGGCGTTTGTGAATAGGCAAAGGCCTCTACAGACAAAGCACTAAATGCTGCTGTTTGTGAAATTATGAAATATTTTACACATTTACGAACGCTTAGGTTGGTTATAGCCGCATGTTAGTTTAATTTTTTTTATAAATATGTAGAAATTGTGTTTTTTAATAAAATTGACGCAATGAACGTTGAGCCACTCAACCACCACACCGAGCGTAGACGTATATTAATTAGTTCATGGTAAAAAAAAATTCTTGCCGCGCCGATTCCACTTGCCCTTTCTGTTTGACTCCTTCCAGTTCATCCCGGTCCTGTCGTTAACTGTTACCGAGGCTATAAATGGCTGGTAGATAGAAGTTACTAGTTCAGAATACAATAAATATATTTTTTAAAACATTTGGAAAATGTTTATGATTGACTAATTCTACACAAATTCAGAAAGTTATTTTTGATCAAGTGCAAGAAAATAAACATTGGTAGTACAAAACCTAAAAAAGTGTATTACAATAAATATAATTAAATATGAATGGGTTCGCATAAATATTATGTTTTAACATAAATGATAAATTATTTATAATTTGTTAATATTTCAAGTAATGTTTGTGTACACACGTTTTTCTTTTGTAGTTAATAATTCTGACCCATTATTTTTATGGAACAATGACATAATCTTGATAACCCTTTTGTAACATAAGGGTTTCTCTTTCAAAGTGTAATAATAATTAAATAAATTTCGTGATAATACCACATATGTATGCACGAGCCTAACATAAATCCACTAACAATTTACTGATACCATCAAAACAAGGGCTCTCATTTTGTAAACTTTTAGAAAACATTGTTATCTAAATTCTCTCCTAGTGTATGATTTTTGATAAGATCGAAGTTGGTCAACCATAAAAATGGCCTCGAACACATGTTTTATTTTTCTTTGTGTATTTGTCCACGTGAAGATATTAAATAAGGTTGTGATACAAGTGGAGCAAAAGTGATTTGTAGTAAAAGTAAAGTGTTATTATGGAATGATAAGTCCTTTTATGTCTTTAGGGTCCGTCCGGTGTAACAAACGACTAATAAAGTTGAACCTCTGTCCTGGGAAATATTCAGAGGATATAGAGCAGTGGATTCGTAGCTTTAGTTAATATTAGGGGGTGACCATATTATAGATATATCGCGCTAGGGGAAAAGATAATCGATGGATTTAATTAGATTTCTATTTTACGAGAGGAACTTTATGCGAAATATTAAAACAAAAATATAGTTTCTTTATGTTTTGGAAACACCTTGCGCTATGAATACATAAATAAATATTGCTATTAAATTCGAAATGTTTTGTGGCGGCTGAACAAATGAACACACAATCGCATAAACATTCTAGCAGCATCGATGTAGAAAGAAAAAAATATAACAGACCTGATTTGTACATTCTATATGCTAATGCTCGTTATATTTTTGTCAGTTCCACATGCCAACTTCATACATAAATGGATTCGAATAAAAATGTATATTATGTGAGCATAAAGCATAATAATGTATATATTTCCGTGCAGTGCGCTTTACATTCATCTCCACGTATGGATTGTCAATAGCATTGGTGGGTTTATGGGGGATGCATATTCATCGCGATGTTTATACATCCAACAACTTTATCTCACGGCTTATCCAATGGATTACTGATAATAAAATTTGCATGAGAAATATATATGTTTTATTCAGGCTCTCTTTAGGGGTAGTACTCGATTTTATCAATTGCATACGAACTGTACGAATTATTCTATATGGTAACTTTGATTGGTCCAATCAAATATAATGCACGAGCTTGTTCAGTGAGTTGAATGAAAAATATTCGTCCTATATAGTATCGATGAATTCAATTGATATATCGTAAAGTTGTATTTTTATGATACTTGAGTATTGTTATTTTTCAAATATAATATAATTATTATATATAATATTTTTGCAAACTCTTTGTAAAACTAAACTGTTATTTTGTTTTGGTGATTATGTAATTGCAAATTAAGCTTCTACAAGTATGAACAGAAGACACTTTGGTACGTTCTAAACCACTTGAAACATTATTAGATGAAATTGAAAGGTTGATGCTGTTAAGATTTGTCTTAGTTGAAAGCACTATTGGGTGAAAACAACAAGATATTTTTATTATTATTATATTTAAGATATTCTAAAACAGAGAGTCAACGAATGATATTTATTTTGGAAGAGAATTTAAGTTCAAAATGTACAAAAAGTTGTTACTATGGTTCTGGAAGAATTTCATTAAAAGGTTATTATTGGAAATATCTTGATAGAGCGTTTCTTTGTTATGCAATATAGTCTACTTGACTATAGAATGTACGTAAAACAATGTACTTGTATATTTTTTTATCAAAAAAATGTTGTAATTGTAGAATAACAAATAACTAAAAAATGCTTCTAGAATTTGTACAAATTTAGTTGCGGAAGAAGTCTCCTAATGCACTGTTTGGAAAATATTACACGAGCAGCTATTATAGCTTTAATGCTCTTACTTTTTAAAGTTTTACGGACTTTGTTTGAAAAACTGATTTCTGTTAGTAACTTTTAAAATATTAATATGTGAGTAGGCATTGTAAGAGGTTGGCTAATTTTTAGAAATGACAAAACCAAATTCTAAAACGATTTTGGAAGATCTGTGCTGACGAAGGAAAGAGATTACAGAGAGGCGGTACGCTGGCATAAACCTACAGGGTGGCGTGTTATTATTCTTAGTGTGGTGTTTTGTCATGGACTATCTACTGGAGTTATTAAATAATATGGGTTTCTTAGCTTTAGAAAGGAGCTCATGATTTTACTGATGATTTTACCATCCTAAACGAGAAGTTTGTGGTAACTGTATTTAACATGATGCATATTGCACTAAACACTAGAAATAATGCATGAAGGAGGGAATTTTAGTAAACGACAATTGTTTCATTTACAAGACGACGAACGACGGAACGTACTTGGAACTTACGCTTGATAGCAAAAAATATGGGCATCTTGATTCTTTTTGTTGTTGTTTTAATCTACTGGATGTTTTTCTTTATGTCCTTAAGGATTATATTTCAATTTGGATCATTTACTAATATTATGACAATTATTTTTTTGTAATTGTTTTGGCCAAGTTAATTTTTATTTCTATTTTTTTTTTTTGGTTTTGCAGTAGTTACTTATAATTTTTGTTGTATATTTGGATTGCCACATTCTGGTCTTTGTCTACCAATTAGAGGCTAATTCATTTTTTAGTTTGGTTGATTTGATTTTGTGGAATAAATCTATTGCCTCTCTTTCTCTACTACATATGTTTGAATTATGTACAGGGTTGTCCAAAAAGACCACTTTTATGGGATTGACTTTTATGGGTTTTTCAAAAAGATGTTTCCACTTATATGGTATTGACTTTTATTTTAATAATATAATAACACACACTATGTACACAAGTCCAAATGACTGCAATGCACTCATTTGACTTGTACTCTTGGTACTTGTTTCTCAATGTATGTGTGGAATCTTTGCACTATACATATGTTATTGTCTTCAATGAAATTCTACAGTCTGATCATTAAACAAATATGTATCAGGTATTTACCATACGTTAACTTTTGGAGATAATCGAGTGTGCTCTCTTATTTTATAGGAATTGTTTGTACTCCAAATTGTGCGTATTCACGTCACTTACATGAAATGTGGCTTTATCTGACATAAAGAGCGACATAAAGAGCACAATATTAAGGTCTATGTTTGTCATTTCTAATAACACTTCTGCAGCACGAGCAATTTTATTAGCATACGAAAGGGTTGGTATTATTTGAATGTGGTACGGGTTCATTTCCAAATTGAGGTCCTTGCGATTTTGTTTTCTAACACTAACGTTTATGATGTTATCTTTCTTCTGTTCGAACACTTTTGGGACGTTAACTGTTTTCTTTATAGTTACTTCTCACAGACCCTGTGCGAAGGATAGTTATACGGCTTGGAAGATCTTTTTTTTTGTTACTACCGAGATTGACTTCCATCCAAACTGCTACTTTCTTGCTCTATTTCAAAGTAAGTCGAGTGGCCATATTTAGTCTGCAACAATAGAATTAAAACTTAAGTAGTACAATATTAGTGGTAACATCTTTTTTGGACAATCCAGTGTTTAAATTTTTAACTCTCTGTACCACATTTACTTTCCTGAAAGTAAGGCATCTATATCATCTGCTTTATGTTTGTTTACTTTACAATTACAGCAATGGGCTTCATTTACAGTTTTTTTAACCGTGAGACTATTTTGCTACTCTTCCTTCTTTCGGCAATTTTGTTTATCAATTTTTTTAGAGAAATTTAATCCTTTGTTATTTTAAAGTATATTTTACATTTTTGAGATCTATCTTACTTTTTATTTTGTTATGCATTCTTGTATGTTTTTTTTTTTGCAACCTACCTTTGGTTTTATAATTATTGTATTGATTTTTTTGTATTACTTTGTTTTTATCATCTCAGTATCGCCCTGAGTATCACAATCACAATTCTAAACTTTTGGTTTTGAATTTCCATTTAATCTGTTTGGAATATTTACTTACATTTTCTCAATATAGTATATAGTTTATCAAATGCCAAAAATAGGCTTTATCAGCACGAAGGAGAGAAGCTAAAGCATTTGTTTTGCTTGCTTTAAATAAAAACATTGTTTCACGAAATTTTAAAGTGCATTATCTGTCGCTACTGTCAGATTTTAAGGTCATCATGTGAAACTGTGGTTTATATTATTTATGATGAAGTACGGTAAAGGCCAGAGAGCTCGCATTTTTGGGTCGAAACGGATTGTTTTGGTAGAGGCTGGCGAAAAATTATGTTTTTGGATCGTATAGTTTGCTTCAATAATATAGTCTTTCTTACGGATTAGCATACATACATAGGTTTATCCATCTACTTCCAATGTAGTAGTATTTTTGAGTACAACCATGCTAGACACGCACTGTAGCGACTATAGATCAATGATCACACTGTAAATAACATGGCACACAGGCCGGGAATAACAAATGTGTTACATAAAAAAAATAGTTTGGTGTGATAATACATTCGCGATAAGAGTGGACAAATATGTAATACCCGAACACAATTAAGGAAAACATCTGGTATACAGATATGGCTAAAGATTGCAATGGCACTACAGCCGGAACATATGAATCGGCGGACGATTTAAGTTATTTTTAAGCGGAGATAGCTGCTAGTGATTGGTGGCTAGAATTATGATAGAATTGGGACATAAATTAACAGACTCATAAAAACCATGTTGGACATTAACCGGTTTTTCAAAAAAGGAATTACAGAGACGTTTATTGAACTTGGTATGAGATCCCATACGTGAAAAGCTGCCAGAAAGGACACTATTCTTAACGGGACTTAAAAAGCATGATAATTCTGATGAACTGAACAAAACTGCAAAAGCTTACAGAACATGTAACTGAACTTTAGCTTGAACAAACATAAAATTGAAATCTAGACGAATGGTTGAAAGACGGAGAAACTGCGTTACATCTGCTGAGCGATTGCGAGGTTTACAATACGTAGTGCTTTCTTTGGCAATCACAAACTAACCAAAGAAGGGTTCTAGGCAGTTTTTTTGGCCATCGTTTTTGGACTGGAAGAATCGGATTCACTAGAGGAGTAACAACCAAAGACGCACAAGAGGACCAAGAGCTTGCAATGTAAAGACGGTAGACGTACCACCTCGGGAAGGAAAAGAAATATAAGAAGAGTGCTTATATCTTTTTCTTTTTCAAGTGTTGTGTTTGTTGTGGAGTTTATATCTTTGAAGTCGTTCTTTGAAATGGTCTGGCCAATGTGACTAAAACTAACTTTAATTTATTGTTTTGTTAGTTAATAAGAATTTCCGTTTTTATGTACATATTAGTTTTCTTAAGTTTGATGAAATTTCTCATTTTTGTTTTAAATGATTTTTATCTATTTCTTGTTTGTTTGTTTTACTTCTAACTGGAAAGAAATTGTGCGATTTGATTGTATCTGCTTTTTAAACAGTGAGCGAGAATAACAGGTTTGTTTAGTTTGGTTTTCTGATTGTCTAGTTTACAATTTATTAGGTTACATACAGACGTTTTTAATAAACATCTTTGTTTTTGTGCTAGCAATATTATGATGAAGGACAATTTTTAATATAAAAACTAAGTCCTCACGACTTACTTTGAATAGTGCCAACATAAAATTTTACAGGAGATTTTAGGGATTTTAAACGCATGATTTGTCTACATTACTTAGTACTAGCAAAACTATTGTTAAAAAAAATAACATACTTGGGTAAACTATAGTAACCCAAGAATAGATTGGCCAGTATAATAGGCAACTTAATATACACAAAAGTTATGTTTACTCTGTTGCACTCGTGCCTTTGCAATTTTTAACATTCTCTATTTGCACTTACATTCCACATATTTTATGGTTGTTTTGGGATTACTGTACCTAGATAGATATGAACACTTAAGGTTTTTTTTTTTTCAGTTCAATTGCTCGTTGTGGAAATAGAAGTGTGCATAAAGTATCAAAATGTTGGTTATTCACACTCAAATTTACTGGTTTTAAAGTATTTTTTAAGAAATATGTAAAAATGAGACACCGTGCCAAAAAGTTCACGAAAAGAAATTTTTGATATTTTGCGAAGTACTGGATAGAATAAAACAAAGATATTTAATAAAATACAAGGTGTTTTGAAGAATATATGAGGGCTAGATAAGAAAAGTTTTATTGCACAAGAGTTACTTATAACGGGGCACTAGCTTTTCTATAGCCTCCTCATAATACGTTTCTGTCTGGATTGTCAGCCAATGTTCTACACGGGTTTTTCGCTCCTTGTTATTATTGAACCGCTGCTTTCTCAACCACTTTATTCATCTTGGTGAACAAATGGAAGTTGCTTGGTGCTAAGTGTATTGCGAACGGTCCCATTCGAAATTTTTGAGTAGTTTTTTGTTGTCTTTGTATGAGGTTGTTCATTATCATGAAAAATGGCATTGCTTAATGACAAGATACTTCTACATTTGTTTTGTTTAAGGGTTTTGCAGTAATTGTTGTCTCAGGATCCACTAACAACAATCTTCTACAATATGCAATGCTGGTCGACAATCAAGGAAAAGT
This sequence comes from Tachinus rufipes, assembly GCA_963932245.1. Classification (NCBI taxonomy): domain Eukaryota; kingdom Metazoa; phylum Arthropoda; class Insecta; order Coleoptera; family Staphylinidae; genus Tachinus; species Tachinus rufipes. The sequence goes on from OZ010743.1 coordinate 86,942,415, forward strand.
TATTCTAGACCTAGAATAGAAGCTAGCGAAATGGAAGAACTATATCTAAGAATTTTTTCAAGATCAAAGAGTGGATTATCCGGCAGAATACGATGTGACAGAAGGACCCGCAATAACAAGAACCGAAGTAATTCATGCAATAAAAATGTCCAAAGAAGGTTAAACACCAGGGCCAGATAACATATCATCAGAAATGGTAAAACTCATTGAAGAAGATCGAGCTTTAAACGTACTTGTGGACTTCTTTAATACCATTTATGCAACCGAAAACATTCCTAAGGACTGGTTAACCTCTGTTTTGCAACACTGCCAAAGAAATAAGCTTCTAAAAACTGTGGTGACTATAGAACAATCAGCCTTATGAGCAACGTCTTGAAGATTTTCTTGAAGATCATCCAAGCAAGAATATATTGTAAATGTGAAGCTTGCCTAAGTGATACTCAATTTGGGTTTTGCGATGGGATGGGAACACGTGAAGCTTAATTTGTTCAGTATCCAGTACTAATTCAGCGTTGCCAAGACGTGTCTGTTGACGTGTACGCTTGCTTTATAGACTATCAAAAAGCGTTTGACCGTGTAAAACATAGCAAGCTCATAGTGATCCTGCAAGAACTAGGTTTAGATGGCAGAGACATTCGTATCATTGAAAAACTTTACTGGCACCAATCCGCATCCGTGAGAGTAGATAACAACAATACAGATGAAGTAGAAATCCAAAAAGGGGTTAGACAAGGGTGCGTGTTATCACCACTTTTATTCAATATTTACTCCGAACGAATATTTGCCGAAGCCTTGGATGGAAAATCTGAAGGTATCTTACTAAACGGGGTGGTGGTAAATAACTTGCGGTACGGAAATGATACGGTCCTGCTGGCGAATACGGAGAAAGATCTTCAAGAATTGCTGAATTTTGTCGTGGCTAATAGTGAACAAGCAGGCTTAAACATAAACAAGACCAAGGTCATTGTAGTCAGTAAGGAGCGCAATGTGGTGACAATCATAAAAGTAGGAAATCAGCAAATTGAACAAGTCGCCCAATTCAAATATCTAGGGTGCTCCCTGAATCAGCAATGGGACCATTCGAAAGAAATTAGATCCAGAATAGAACAAGCTAGCACGGCCTTCAATAAAATGAAGCAAGTTATGTATGTGCCACAGGGATGTTAATCTCAATCTGCGAGTTCGGTTGCTACGTTGTTATGTTTTCTCCATATTAATGTATGGCGCAGAGACTGGGACGCTCACAGATGCTATGTGCTAAAAGTTAGAAGCATTCGAGATGTGGTCATACAGAAGGATGCTACGTGTTGTGTGGGCAGATAGAATATCTAATGCACAAGTTCTTGCACGCCGAAATAAGGACACAGAAGTTCTATATCTTCTGAAAAAACGCAAGCTTGAGAATCTTGGCCATATCATGCGAGGCTCGAAGTATAGATTACTGCAAAATATAATGCAGGGAAAGATAGCTGGTAGGCGAGGGCCAGGTCGCAGAAAGACGTCCTGGTTGAAACACTACAACTCTTTTTTGTAGAGCTGTCAACAAGACCCAAATAATGTTGATGATCGCCAACGTTCGTGGAGGACAAGGCACGTAAAGAAGAAGAAGAAGAAGATTGCTTAGATTTTGGCGGTTATAAAATGAAGAAAACGTATCACGGATTGAATCTTGCATTTGACGGACTTAACGAACGAACTTAATTTTGACCAGTTTTATAAGTTTCAGATTAAATGTTAAGTATTTACGGCTCTTACACAAAAACAAATGTTTTTAATAACCTTTAATTTTGCTTTTTTTCTGGGATTAGTTTTTTCTGATTTAGCTCATTTTTTTCTCTTTCAAATTAAGTTTTATTGCGAATGGAATGCGTTTCGTGTTTTGTTTATTTTTTCTATGAGGTGGATTTAGTACTTTTAGGTAAATACTAATAGCTTTCAATGTCGAAGGCAAACTTAGAGTATCAGGCAAATGTACAGAAACGTTAGAAATATCGGCTTCTTTAATGTATCATTTAAAATTACATGTATCGCATTTCTATATATAGCTGGAAGATTTACTTTGCAAACTATATTTTTCTACATTTTGTACAATATTAGAAACTTATCATTTTAATCTTTATTTTTAAATAATGCATCTTAACGATTTAAACTTTCTTATTAGTTCCATCTCTGAGAAAATGAAAAAAATATGTTTTGTAATTCATGCTCGCAGAAGATGTAAGTGTCATCTGAAACAGAATTGAGATCTGATCAAGGCGAAAAAGAGAGGTATATTTGAACTCGTCTTTGCATTCTTATAGTCCTTTCCTAAATATTTAGACAAATCTTTGGTATTAGGATTAAAAGGAAATAGGCGACATGCCTTAAACCCATTTTTTAATGTTTTTAGCTTAACAACTTTTTCCATAAGCGGAGCAAAAGAAATATTTTATTAAGCACTTGCTCCAGATTATTGGCATTATATTCTCTAACGGCTTTTTGCCAGCTCATTTTTATTGGTTTAAATACGGCGACATCACACGGTTGTAAAATTCGAGAAGCATTCGGGTTTAATGAAATAAGTTTCATAACTGTTTTAACTTTGTACTACATAAGGTATCGTTTACATTTTGTTCGTGAACATGTTGCATGGCAACTTTGACAGTGGAGACCAGTATTCTTCACAGATTAGTTACGATTTTGTATAACTTGTTGTTATGGTTGATTACGTGTATACCGACGTCCATATGAACGCAATTCTGCACAAACAATACAAGAATTTGAAAAATATGGTGGTGAATCTGTGATGATTTGTGGCGGAATTAGTATTGATAAAAGAACATTTTTGGGATTTTTTAGATGTGTTCGGAGGCGCTGAGATTCACCTCAACCCTTTCAACAGCTAACAAATGCTCTAATCGATGAATGGGAGAATATACCACAGGAAGACATCCATCGGCTCGAACGAAGCCTTAAATATGTCCAGCAGTAATTTGTGCTAATAGAAGACAAACACGTTATTGATAAATCAAGTCTTCTTATCAACTTTACGTTATACAGTGGCAATACTACTATGTGTTCTTTTAATTATTTTGAGCAGTGTATTTGATGTAATAAGTGTTTTAAATAATTTCTATATATTGCACTCTCGGTTACATTGGAAAATAAAACTGATTTCCGCTTATACAGATGTTATGATAAAGAAAAGTAGCTAGAAGACTGGTAGTACCATCTATCAAAAGTCAAATGTGTTATTATTGATATCTTATTATTCCGGATTGAAATCATGCAAGTAAATCGTCTGATAGTTGAGAATTGCTTGTGATACGCACGGTCTTAAGGTGCGATAAAAATACAGAATCTTATATAATTGAATTGATATATTATGTATATACATATATATATATATATATATATATATATATATATATATATATATATATATATTAGACTGGTTCTTAAAAAAAATGTTGTGTAATTTTGTGTGTGCACCCTCAGAAAGTGAAAAATTATTAGAATTTGTGGCTTAGGTCTATATATTTTTTTAAAATTCAGAAAACATTTAAAATTACCTATTGTACTTATTTTTTTCATTTTCTCAAAATTGTATCATTCTAATAATGTTTTTTAAAGTAAGGTAAGGGATTTACTTTTAAAACTTCAAAAGCAGTGCGACACGTGTTCTTTTGGTTCTTAAGGGCTGAAATTTGGCATGGATTACTTTTTTTGCATAAAGTTATTTATCTGAGCATACAAAGAAATATCACAAAAAAATATTTAAGAACAAGTCTAATATACAGGGTGTCCGGAAAATACGTGTACAACGTTTGACGACAGACTCCTGACGTCAAAAAGAAGTCACACATATTTAACTCAGGAGAACGTGGTGGCCATTTTACTGGTGCATCATTGCCTCTTCCAATCCATCGGTTGGGATATTGATGATGTAAGTATTGCCGAACGGCAACGGAAAAATGGGGCGGGGCACCATCATGCATATACCACATTTCCCTCCGAAGTAAAAGGGGCAAATTCTCTAGAAGAATTGGTAATGTGTCTTGCAAAAAATTTAAATAAATATTTCCATCTAACCTGTCTGGAATAACAATGGGACCAATAAGGTAGTGATCAATAATACCTGCCCAAATATTAATTTTAAATTGATGCTGATGACGTGCAACTTTAATGGCATGTGGATTTTCATCGGAATAAATATGTTCGTTGTGCAGATAGGTTACCCCAGATCTTGTAAAGCATGCCTCGTCAGTAAACATAATTTTTCTACAAAAATTTGGAACAAGGATTCTTTTGTTTCTAATAAATTGACAAAATGTAAGCCGCATGGGGGGATCAGTCGGTAAAAGTTCCTGTACTTTTTGTATGTGGTAAGGATGTAACAACTGTTCTCTTAAAACCTCATTGACAATCGTTTTAGGAACATTTAACTCACGTTCTAAGAGACGGGTACTGGTACTTGGTTCTTCTTCAACTCTTTCCAGAATCATCTCTTCTGTTTCCACAGTTCGAGTTGTTCGCATACGACCCCTGCCTTCAAACTTTTTCTCAAAACTGCCCGTTTCCCGAAGATGACGCTCAATATTGGCAAATGTTTGGTGGTTTGGTATTCGACGGTTAGGAAACCTCTCCATGTAAACCCTAACACTCTGACGCCCATTTCCTTGACAAAACCCGTATACCAGGAGCATGTCAACTTTCTGAGAGTTTGTATAATTTTCCATTTTTAATGGTAAAATGAACTTGTAATTCAAGAATGTTGATCGTATACTTGAGTAAATTTCATAGACTGGTGACAATTTGTCAATAATTGTCAAGTTATTAAACGCCATAGCAACAAGGTCACTTAAAAAATTATTGTTACAGGTAATTTCTTTTTAATATTTACAAATTTTTGACGCCCTCTACCGGCTAAACGAGACAATTTTGGATATAACTAAGTCGGCTTAGATCGACCTATTTTGACGTCAGGAGTCTGTCGTCAAACGTTGTACACGTATTTTCCGGACACCCTGTATATATATATATATATATATTGTATTTATATATTTTATCTAAATTTTTGCATCGATGTCTTCTTTCAGGTTTGTAACTCTTAACAGTGTCATAAAAATATCTAAACATGGTTATAATTATATTTTAAGTATACATAAAATATATTTTAGGATATCAGAAATAAATTTACTCTCACTTATTGTGAAATGGTCTAACTTTTCAATACCGCGTTTATTAAAATCAGCATTCTTATCTAAATGCATATGGCACATCATCATAATATTTCATTTTTTATTTGCCCGGAAAAATATTAACAGTAACAGGGCGCGAACAAACGCGATTATTAATGTACACAATTTTCCCAGAGAATACTCCTTATCCCTGTTTTCCTCACCCCCAACGCTCGAGATATGAAGTCATAAAAGTTTTGATTGCCTTCATGCAGCAGAATGCTTTTCCTAGATTAACATTATTTATTGTACTAAAACGTTCTTCACAACTTTTTATCCAATAGTAACCACAATTTACATTTTATTCAATCGGAAAATGTTGGGATGGGTAATGTATGCGTCAACAAGGTGTTTTCTAGCGGTCTTTCATTAGTGGATTTTTTTTCACATATTTTTTTAGTGGGAGAAAAGTTTAATCTCGTTGTAAATTGGAGCACGTATTTTTAAATTCAAATTAAACCTCGGTGAACCTAATGAAGGGTTATTCGTTATGCAAAATTTATTTCGTAACCTGGATCGAGAGCGGTAGATGTTAATTCGCGAATTTACTGCGATTTTAAATTTAAAATCAAGCACCTTTTTACATCTCACTTTGTGTATAATGTAGTAAAGCTAAAATATGATTTTATATTATATTATATTTTTCTATTAGAAAACTTGACTTATAATCTCTTTAAATCGGCTTTAGTGAAACCACACAGGAGGCATGTAGAACACAGTTTTAATTATATTTCTTTCTTCTGTTTCAGGTGAGTGCTTTAACTACATTTTATGATTAATTGCCGCAGGTTAAATATCCATTAAGGGTAAGTAATTGAAGAATGCCTTGTTATGAACGAATTGAGATTCAAATTAAATAAAACAAATAAGTTACATAATGTTGTTAAAAGAAATAACTGTATTCTAATTGATCATCTATATCGGTCTACACTGTTTGTTCACGTTTACTATTTTTCAATGCGCTAGACTTGTTGGTGTTTATATTTTGGTGGCGAAATGAGTGTTGGCGTCCATCCAAATTGTTTATTCAAGCACACAAAGACTAGATCATTTAATTCGGTACTTAAGAACGATATGTGTTTGTATTCTAGAATGTCAAGCAGTTTGTTTGACGGTTTCATTAAAAAATAATTCTGTTAACATAAATTAATTACATCTGTATATATAATTCATAATGATTATGACATTAAACAGTTTCATTATCTTTATGCAATCAATGAATTACGTTTTATTAGCAAATTGCTTTTATTAGGAAGTAGATAGTTAGTTATTTGCAAACATGTATACATATAGTTATAATTTATTGCAAAACCCGATAACATAAATAATAAACTTCTGGTCGCCTGCGGCAAATCACGCATTGAATATTCATCTGCGGTGTAAATATTGTTATTTGTTGAAAAACAAAAATCGTGCAGTGGAAACCAAAACACAATAAATAATCAAATTACATATACTATGAAATGTTTACGATAATTTTATAAATTATAAAAATATAAAGTGTTTTAACTAATATTGGTATAATTTATTAATATTTGATTTTAAATATATCTTTTAGAAATGGATCGATTGGTGATTGGATCAGCTGTATTGTTCCCACGGTACATGTTTCTTCTAAAATTATGCATACATTATTAATTTTATAGGTATTAAAACGGAAAAGCGTAAAATTGCTATAAAAATAATGTTATTGGATAATAAATTAGTTATAACATAACTAATCACATATGGAGCGTAGAAATTAGTGAAGAAAATTTTGATGTTAAAATAAATAAATATTTGCAGCAAACGAAATTTAGGTTTCATAAATGTTCAAAAATTTAATTCATCAAATTATGATAAATCCGAGGATAAATCTAATTATTAATTTATGTTGTAAATATATGGATAAAATGATGATAAATTAATTCTATTGATTATATCTAAACGTGTTCAGAACTACTCGAAAATTTGCGTTTTAATTGCTTGCTATTGTGATATATTTGGTCTTGTAGCAGCTGTACTATATCTGTCCTTGAACAATAAAAATTCTTGCTTTGTGGTAATACTTGCAATGCATGTCATGAATCATGATAAACTGAACAATCTTTCAGACTGGTTTTCTAATCTTAGCTACAGCAAGTATTTTTTAAATTCAGCAACTCTATTTAGATGGCGTGTGACGATGAAACTACTAAGGAATATTAACTAAATTCAAAATGCATCTTTTGTTATCTCCTAACTGCGTTGGCGTTTTTGTTTTTGCTTTCTAAAGTTTGCACGTATATCTAAAGTTTTTGCAAAGGTTGGTTACATTGTAAAGTCGCAATTATCGATGGAGTAATCTGATATTACTTTGTTCTCAATAAATTGCGTAGAATGTTTTGGCATTGATTGGAATTAGTCTAGTGTAATCTCGTGTTTTTAAAAATCTTCTTTCAGCACTACCGCTATATCTTGTGTAACTTTTATTACCAAGATCACTGCTTTGGTTTAATCAGAATTTATGGTTTATTTTCGACATTTATTAATTTTAGTAATGTTGTCAAAGTAGTTTAGCGTTGTCTGGTTCCTGTTTGATGAATGACTGACATTTATTTCATCTACATTAAATCTAGTTGGAAATACGTGTTATCATTCATAAACTGGAATTAATTGATATTTATATTGACGTTCACGCTGGATAAAGATGAATATAAATTATAATTGAACCCTGTTAAAGAAATAGCAGTTATTCCTTTAACTTGGAGCATCTGTGTTTGTTTCTTATTAGTTTTCTGCTTGCACGCGTAATGTTATATTACTTTACTTTTCATTAATTTTTTCTTGGTTTTTATATTTATTCAGTTTTTGGAATATAACTATAACATATGGATACTTTGAACTATTGCATTATATATTTTTGGTTTTGTATTTTTTGTACTATCTTTGTCCCTTAGCATTGGATTTAGCTGCTTTATAGATGCTCTAGCTTGCTTTAATTTTTTAAATTTTGCTTTGATGGTTTGAGTTTTTGATATTAGGCATTATAAATATTTGAAGTTTGCTGTTTCTTAAATTTTTCTAGTTGCGTCCAGTACTAGTTTTTGTACGTCTTTCTTTTTTGTTGTTAGGTATTCTGTTTGGCTGAAGTTTATTAGTCTAGTCCAAATTTAGTATTATTCTTCTTTCAGTTTTTGGAGCATAAAGCTTAGGTCGTTGTCGTCTTGTGCAATTATCACCTGGTCTACGAAGCTTAATGGGTAGTCTTTCTTATTGGTATGCCTTTGCATTTTTTTTATAGTGTTAAGGTTTGCGCTAGAAATATTTTAAATAGTGTTGGAGAACAGCCCTGGAGAAGACCATTTGTTGTTTTAAATTCACTTTATAGACTGCTTTTCTACTCTTACGTACACTTTATTTTTTATGCTTTTGTTTCACAGCGCCTATAATGGTTTTAGATATTTTTATTTGCTTCATCGCCTTTTATATCTTTTTTCTAGAGATGGAGTTATATGCTTGTTTTAGACCTGCAAATGATGGGTCTCTATTTTTTGCTATGTTGTATTGCATAGATATGGTTTATGCATGATCTTTCCGTTGTAAAACTCGATTGTCTTTAATTTTGCCGCTGATTTGTTTTTCAACTTCTTTTCTGTCCATTCTTTGGGTAGTTGCACTCAGTTTAGTGTCTTTGGAGTAGATGATGTACGATCCTGATTAGTTCTATATTTGATAAGTTATGGTACTATTTCTCCAGGGCCCGCGGACTTTTTTTAAGGATTTAATTGCTTTTCTAACGTCTTTAAGATTTATTTCTGCTGTTTTTTTGTTTTTTAGGCTTATAAACAGAAGGCGGGTTTTAGTTAGTAGTTCTTTTTAATATTTTTTTTATTTTTTTGTCTTGTAAAGGGTGGTCTATCTAGTGGTATTTTTTTAATCATTTGTTATTTTGACAGTGACAGGTATTTCCCGTAGGAAATCTTTACGCTTAAACAACGTTAGGAAATATTGCAAACTTATTTCCAAAAGTCAATATTGTGTAGCCCAAACAGTTCGTTTATTGAAAAGAAGTTTTGGCCGAAATGAGGCTCCCACCGCGCGTGCTGTACGCAAGTTTGTGCAAAAAGTTTGTGAGACTGGCATGCTATTGGCCAACACACGGTCCCCGCCGTCGTACGGTGCGCACTGAAGAGAATGTGGCTGCCGTAGCCGAGAGTGTGCGACCCAGTCTTGGTACATCGACTCGCTATCGATATTAACAACTCTACATTTTACGCACCAGCCTGATGCAAATTTTGCACAAAGACTTTGCATTATTTGCTTATAAGGTCCAATTGACTCAGCAATTAAAGGCACACGACCATCCGGTTTGTTATCGCTTTCTCGAAAAATATTTTTTTCTGACGAAACGCATTTTCATTTCGGCGGCTATGTTAACAAGCAAAACTGTCGCATCTTGGGATCGGAAAATTCTCACGTGATTGTTGAGAATCCAAATGCATCTTCAGAGAGTGACAGTTTGGTGCGGATTAAGGATTTTCTTTGAAAATGCTTCTGGAAACGCTATTTCGGTCAACGGTGAGCGCTACAGAGGCATGGTAAACAATTTTTTGTGGCCAGAAATTGAAGACATGGACTTAGACGATCTTTGGTTTCAGCAGGATGCTGCGCCATGCCCCACAGCCCATGCCACAATCGATCTTTTGCGCGCCAAGTGTGGTAGTCATGTTATCAGCTGTCTCGGCGATGTCAGCTGCAATTTGACGCCGTTAGATTTTTTTGTGTGTGGTGCCGTGAAGGACCGATATTGCAAGCCATTTGTGAGATAGAGCCAGAAACCGCCACTAAGGTTTTTGAAAACTGAGTTAACAGGATGCGCTACTGTGAAGCCCAGCCGAGGTAATCACATGAATGAAATCGTTTTCCATAAATAATGGGAATGTTTGCTTTTTTGAATATACCAATAATATACCGAAAAAAAAAAAAAGATTTTTGTTGTTTTTTTGAATTAAAAAAAAGGACTACTAATTGGACCACCGTTTGTGTACTCTGTTCCTACTCGCTTGTTTGAGTTTTTTTTCTAATGATATAAGTATCTGCCATGAGTTTTTTGTTCCTTCTATATATTGTTCCAAGTTCAGACATGTTGCTTTCCAGTTTTTGTTTTTTATTGTGCACTTTTTTTTATTGTTTTCTATACACAGTTCTACGCCTTCTGTTGCTTTTAGTGTTCATATACATCATATATAGTTTTTCTTTTCTATTAAGCATTTTCTGGTTTCTTCGGTAATGTAGAATTTGTAGTTATGTTTTCTTTTTTTTTTTATTCTTCTGGTGCCATTAATATTGTTTTTTAAAGCCTCGCACGTTTGTTTTATATTTTCATATGTGAATGTTTCTAACTTCTACTCCAGTCTTTGTTGGTACAGGTATATAAGCGAACATTTTTTTTTCTTAATTATTATTTTTGTTCTTTATTATTGGGCTCAACTTTTATTGCCAGAATGGTATGAAATTAGTTTATCTAACATTCTTTCCGAATGATCCCACTGTATCATCAGCTCTCCTGTTTCTAGTTTTTCCATTTAGGTTTCCTTTTTTTGGAGCGTTTCTGTAGTTTTTCTATTTTTTTTTTATATACTTCTATGATGGTAATAGATGGTCTTTTTATTTTAATGCGTACTTATTATTCTTTTGTTTACGGTTTTTCATGATCGTATCAGTCTTATCCATTTTTTTTATAAGGATTCCAAGTCTTTTTCTTGCTCAATCTTTTTTTTTTACTCCATCTCTGTGCTACTTTTTCTTTCTTTGTCATTATTTGTTCATTACTTTTTGGTCTTTGGTTTTTCATTATTGGACATTTCATGTTCCTAGTTGTATCTTTTGTCCTTTTTCTTCCGGTTGAGTTTTAAGCCTGAGTTAATGATTTCATTTGCATTTTAGCCTTTTTCTTGTTTATTGGGGCTACCTGTAGAAGAGGTGTGGATTTCCATTCGGGAGTATTTCTGTTTTGTTTTTATCTTGAATATGAATTATCTTCTCTTTTGATATTACTTGTGTCATGAGGCTGAACCTTGGCGCCAGAACCTTCAACTGAATGAGCTATATGATCAGCCGCTCACTATGGATCAAACGCAGTTGTTAGCCGCTCATTCTACTAACTTGGTTTGCGGGAGGTATATCATTTTCTTCCTGACACTCATCACATATCTGAGGTTCTCTGTTTTACCAACCTTTAATGATTTCAAATTAGATCAATAATATGTTTTATAGATTCTGCTGCAGTACTGGCAATTTTTTAAAACGTTTGTTCGCCAAGTTTATTAACTTGCTCCAGAATTACGGAGACATTTTTATGTCGTACCGAATCTTGATGATTTAGGCTTCTGCTTTTAGAATTGGTAGCTTGCAGTTTATGGTGGAATGGTTTAAAATTTATATATTAATCTTTGGATGAATGGATGATTGATAAGTATATAATTTATTTTATTTTATTTTATTGAATTATTTGTTTTATAGAAAATCTAAAGAAAAAAGGTCATTGATCATTTAGATTATTTTATATTTTTTGATTTTTTTGTGGAAAGGAATGTTGTTGTTAAAATTACGCAAGCAATTTATTTACGTTCCGATATTGCACGATTAGAAACTGGTATGGTATATGTTCTAAACATTTTGGTTATAATTATAATAATCAAAATTTCTTGTCCAAAAAGGTGTTGTCAGCAAATCTTGTTTTGATACTAACTATTAGCAGTTTGCGATTTTTTTAAATGAATATTTAAATTTATATTTTGTACATGGTATGGTACTTTTTAATTTGTACAATCGTAGTTTCATTGCAAATTATTGGTTCTATCAGCGAGGTGTTTGATTAGACAACTCATTTCTTGTTGTCTAACGTGTTAAACTAAACGAAACTAAACATGGCGAATTTGCTTTCATATAGGGTTGAGGTTGTATTGCAGCCGGCCTACCTTTTTGAAATTAGTTAAATTTTTAAATGAAGTCATTTTACTTTATTTGGCATGATAGGTAGAGGTTCAATAGTTATTTAATCTTCTCTATGTACCAAATTTTGGTGGTGTATGGGAAATGGGAGTTAAATTATTTTTTTCGTGTTGCGGGTCTGCAAGTCTTATCTTGTGAGTAAATTGTTACAGTAATTACCAGAACAGAAAGCATTTAAAATTTAATTACTCAAACGATGGTTGCGATTATTTAAACATCGGATACTTTAAATTGAAGTACGATACTTTCAAGGCCTGAATTATTTTTTTTAGGTTTAACTTAAAATTGCCCACTTTGGTGAGAAAATTAGGTAATTGTTTTGATCTAAATGTAAAAGTAAAGAATGTCTTCATACTAAAGTATCTTGACTAAAATGGGCATCTTTTAAGTATTATCCATTAAAAGAAGGTGGTTTAGTTTTTTTTTGGTTTACTTTTGGAACGTCATCTACTCATTAGCCAAAAGGAAGAATAATTTAATTTACTAACTTATTTTTTTGGGCTTTAAATGCGATGATCTTAATGCCGAGACTATACTGATGTTTGCATTGTTTTGGTTGACATTCTTGTGGAAAAGGTTTATCGCCGCTCTTTTATTACCTACGTTATTTTGCAAAATCTTTATTTCTGGTTTTGAAATACATTGTCTGTTTTGTGTTCATCTACCTTGCAAAAAAAAATAAGTTGGATGTTATGGTAAAAAATTAAAATTCTTGTTCGAGATTGGGTTCTAAACAAAAAAAAAATCAAAATAGCTTTTTGCCCGATCGACCTTTGTTTGTTGTTGTTTGGACAGACTTTTTTGGTTTTTTTCTTTTACTCATTTTTTTATTGGTTGCTTTAAGTCGTTGCATAACATCACATGTTGTATACTATAACTGGCACATTTCAATCGCGTGTTTTTTTTTTTTGGCGTTTTTGTTTTGATATTGACAATTTAGTGTGTAATTATTTATTTTATTTTAAGGAATTTGAAAAATATGTCAATAATTTTAAATTAATAAATTCAAACAGTTTGGCATAGGATTATGGCATAGGATTACTGAGGTCCAAGGGCAGAGCTTCTTAATCTAAATTTGAGTTTTTGCATGATTCACAGAGTTGGTCTGCCAATGAAGACTAATCTTTTGATGTTGAAAGTCAGAAGTATTTTAGCACTTTGAAATCAATAGGCCTGCCGAGGAAAATTAAGTCTTAATATTTTTTGGTTTTATATAATATATATTTAACTCAACAATTTAATAAATTTGTTTTTTGGTAGTCTTTCAGATCTCTGCTTATTTGCTTTTTACCAAATGCAATTAGCTTCTTTTCTCACGCAGTCTTTATGAGACTAAATACGGATGATCCAAAACTCTGCTAAGAGCTTTTCGTTGTTTTTCAATAGCTTTTAATCTGAACGGATCATTAAAAAAATTTGATTCATTGCAGTTAAAAACAAATAATTCTTTATTTATTCACAAATCACTGTCTTTTATGATCTGTTTTAGTCGATCATAGAAATTATTTATTTTAGCTTATTTTTTTTTACAGAAGTAAAAAACTGTTTACATCTATTAAGTTATTCCGGAGAAGATCATGTGAGATTGTTACCTCTAGACGTCAAATTGAAGAAGATTTAGATATGGATTTGTTGTTTAGTTTAGTATTTGGTACTGATGATACCTCGGATTTTGATTTTGAAACAGTAAGAAGTTGAGTCTAAGAGTTAAAATTGACCATGTTGGGAGTACCCTATTGAGCTATAGTTTTGAGGTTTTTGTTTATAGATGCTACAGATTCTCTATTACTATCTATAAATTTTATGGCATTCTGCTATATTTGTTAAAATGGTTTTTGGATTGTATGAAGTATGAAAAGTGCAAATCATCTGCAAAACTATTAATAGGACTTTTAGTTATTTGAAAAAGTTCATTGTTGCAAATCAAAAATATATTGGCAGAAAAAACTATTTTGGAACAAAAAAGTAGTAATACCACTAATTAAATTGAGTTTCTTTTATCCATTCATGTTTTGAGCACGAATTAAGTGTTCTGGCTATCCGAGATTTTGACACTTCGACACCCAGCGGGCCTAAATAGCAACACTTTTGTATGCAATTATTGGTGGTTTTGCCTTTTCTCCAATAGCTTTTGTTTTGGTTGTGGTCTTCTAGTACGCTGTTTGTGGAAATCTTTGACAGTTCCATTAGTTTTAAATTGATTTCAAATGCGAGATGTGGTAAGTAGTTTAAGTTTTGTTTGAAAGGTTTTGCACTTCAACTACATTGTCAGAAACTACAGACAAATGTCCACTTTTAGTTTGAAAAAAGTTAACATTATTTACAATGTATCCCGCCTCTTCTCAGCCAACCGCCTTATACAGGGTGTTAAGTAAACATGCGGCAAAAATTGAAGGGGTTATTTATTGGCCTATTGTAAGAATATTTTATTCTTTGATGATTTTTGAAAAAACCCATATCTATTGAAGATACAGGGCGAACAAAATTTTTGCGACAGTTACAACATTTTATTATCAAAAAGTACATGTAAAGTTGATGATTCTACGATAAATGTTCGAAAGATTTTCCCCAGCATTTAATCTTCTCGTCACTACACCACACTACACTCAAATGTGATAGTGCACTATCGTGCATAAACCTCATTCCAATTCTTGTTGCCAATGGTACATCATCCAGAAACTGAGGTAGCAGCATGTCTTCCAAAAAGTTGCGATACACCTTGCCGGTAAGAAATACTGGTCCAATTAGACAGTCACTCACAATTCCAACCTAAACATTCAAGGAGAACTGATGTTGAAAACGATCTTCACGTACTTGATGTGGATTTTTATCTGCTCACACATGGTTGTTATGAAAATTCCTTTTTACATTTCTTGAGAAACTGGCTTCATTGGTGAAAAGAATATGTGTCAGGAATTGAGGGATTAGAACTAATGTTTGCAAAAGCCATTGACATAACGCAATACGTGAAGGCAAATCAGTAGGTGGTAGTTCCTGAACACTCACACACACAATGTGGTATAGATACAACAAGTTGCCCTTGAGAATTTTCCAAACTGTTCAATGACTCACATTCAAAGTATTGGCAATTTTTTGCGAGGAACTGTTTGAATCTTTTTCTTTTATGCCCAGCACATTCTGTTTCAGTTGTACCGTTTTTACTGTCATTGATCTTTCTTCTCTTTATTTTGTTTCAATATGCCTGTTTCACGAAGACGTCGATGAATGTTTCGAAGATTTTTCGGTCGGGGATATTACGACCAAGAAACCGTTCAATGTACAATCATGCTTGTAATGAATTGCTATCAGCAAGTCCATACATGAAATGCTTGTCAGTCATCTCGGCGTTAGTATAGTGATTTATGGTAGAGGAATTCACTAACTATTGAAGACACATCAAACAGCCAAAAGTCACTCAATCTAAACAACTGCGACCGATACATGTAATGATCAATGACGAGACGTATTCAAATGAAATTCACTTGTACATTAGTAGACAATACAGCCGTTCCAAGTTATCGTTAACAATTTTTTGTACTTGATAAAGTCATAAATTTTTTGTACTTGATACTCATTGGCGTACGCCATACTTTTATTTACATTAATGATTTCAACAAATATTGAATATGGTTGTCACAAATTTTGTTCACCCTGTATCTTTGAAACAAAGGGGTTTTTCAAAAATCATCATAGTACAAAATATTCTTAGAATAGGCCAAGGAGCAACTTCTTGAATTTTAGCCGCATGTTTATCTAACACCCTGTATATTCCAACGTTTTCAAAACTAATTTAATTTTTTTTTAATTATTTGTCGAATTGAATGTTGTGGTATAATATTTTAATACATATGATTCACAGGGTCTTTATAAATGTCTTGGATTATGTAATCACTTTAAATATGCCGCTTTTTTAAGATGTGCACCAAACTATTTGCTTTGTTTTGACAGTTCAACTTGAACTGTATTTACGCACACCAAATTGGATTCACTATTTTGCTAGAATGGCACAAACGTACATTAGATGGTTACATAATCCCAAACTTTTATAATGACCCTGTATTTGAGTAAATATTACAAGTCCTGTTACTTTAAATCATTTATTATATGTAGTACCAGGAATATTATAATTAGTTTAATATATCATATTAAGTTTTTAAATTAAACTTACTGACTAATTAATTTAATTGATTTAATTGATTTAATTTGTATTATGTGAAATTTATGAAATTAATTATATTTGATATATTATACCTAACTTCTAATTAAAATCATCCCAAATGAAATTTTACTGTAAAGTCTGCTGCAACTAATGAGCAAAATTGCAAATAGTTTCCTCGTTACTGCATTCAAAATTAAATATACTATAATTTTGAACATTAATTAATCATACATTACCAGCAAAACTTAAAGCACTAGTTTTTATTCATTAATTTGCATTTCTTTTTCGTAGACGCAATTTACTAAAGTTCTGCATGCAATTTGAAATTCAGAAACTTCAATACATTACCGAGCTGTTTTTAATGTGGTAACCCAACTTCCAAGCATATTTTATTATATCACCGTTTCAATTAAGCCACATATTCTCGTGTAGCACCCCTTTATTATTATTTTTTGCATACTTTGTTTGCCGCTGCTTTTTATTACAAAAGTTTTGTTTGCGGTCGCGCTCAGACGAAATTTAAATGCATGAAAATCACACGTTCGCGACGGAACCGCTCATATGAAATTCCATTCCGCAGTTACCCTTAAAAAATATATCTACTATCTGCTACATTTTGCGAATGGTCTGAATAAAAAAACTCACCATTATGTAATTATACTGTGGAAAATAGGTATTCATCTTTTATGATATTTTTTCTAAATGGGTTCTTAGTTTGGTTTAAAAGCCTTTTCCGCATTTTATTTATTATACCGGGGCGAGTTTAAATGTAGATTTGAGTGTATGGCTTACAGCCTGGGCGTTTCTTTTTTAAATATTTTTTTATTACTGGAAGTTATCTCAATGTGATAACAAAACTTTGCGTGCTAGATTGTATGAATATAAATGGTGTGAAAATATTTTTTGCTTATATCCCAACAATCACAACAGTTTAGGGGTAGGTAAAATATAACGTAAGTATCAAGCATTATTCAGGAAATTGTAATGCGAATGCTTGATCGATTAATAGCCTGGAGGAGTAGAAATGTTCTGTCGTGTGCTCGCCATTAATATTCTAAATGTGTGGTCCGTGTTACTACTTATCCGATTAATTTATAATAAGCGTTCATCTAAATAAATAGTGAGGCTTAATTGAGAAACGTATCGCATTCATTGTTGGTCCCTTTCGTACCATTAAATCTCTGAAAATTTTAATTTATTCATAACTTTATGAACTTATCTCATTCTTTTGTTACCTTTTTGAACTCGAAAATTGAACAAAGAACAAACTTTTCCTAATCATGTAATTTAGAAAAAATATTACCATCTATTATTCTATTGTGTACAGTTTAATAAACTTACTATGTTATAATTAACTAAAAAATTACAGACTTTTCGAATATAATGACCGTCTGTTTCTATTTTGAAACAAATAAAAATAAAAAAACTTTAAGAAATTGCATTTAAAAGTAACCAAATTAAAATTGATGGATGCTGGCTGGCTCTTACCCTTCAATACGAAAACTTCTTCGATCCAATCAATATCCAAGACCTTTCACAAATTGCTATTTCCTTAAAACAATATTGTTTCAAGACTAATAAAAAAGATGATTTATGACAAAATTATTTCAAATAATATTTAAAATGATGCATGAAGCTACAATCAGTTTAATTTTATCATAAACATCATGATTGGGATAAAATGTCGCCGTTTAACCTTTCACAGCGAGGAGAATTTCATATTAAATAAGTGCTTTTTAATGGGACACTTGTTTTCGTTTTAGTTCAGCTTGGATATGAAGCAGGGTGGTTAATTGAAATATTAGTTTTAATACGGCCAGTTTAAAATGTTAAGGGAGTATTAATGGGGCGCATAGAACTATGAAATGAGAATAATTGTTTTGATTAATTACATTTTGTTGTGGTAATGTCTGCTGTAATTGTTGCTTTTAATTTATATTAAAGTGTTGTGTATTTTGCAATCTTCGCTCAATCAAGGTTGGACCTTAATAGGGAAATTATGAGCCTTGTTGAGATTTAAGTTCAGCGAATAATGGACCAACACGAACATTTTATATTTATTTGTAGTAACAAATTCTATAATAAATTTGCTATGGAACTGTATAGTAAAATAAAAATAAAAAAGAAGGTTATATGCTTTTATTTGTAATTTTAAACATATAATTATTTGTAAGCAAGAGTCTGTGTAATGCGGAAGGACAGTGGCGTAGCTATCTGTAAGCAAGAGTCTGCAATGCGAAAGGGCCTACAAGCATATAGGTGTTTCTCGAGTTCTATTTCAAGAAGAATTTGTCATTTTTTAACATAAATTGTCCCGATTTTGTTTAATAATAATTTATTTAAGTGTTTTTGTACAATAAATATACATTACACGTGTCATACACAAATATACAGTTTAAAATACAATACAAATTTATACATTTTAAATTTAACAGATTTTTTTTTTGTTAATCATATAGAAATAATTCTATCAACATGTTTCTAATACTACTTTTAAATTTACTGCATGTCATACTTTTGTACTTTGTTGGTAAATGGTTGTAAGCTTTTACTGACCAATATTGAGGCCCCTGTTGATACATGGTGAGACGATGATGCGGAATTTTGTACTCCTTACGATATCTGGTGCTATAAGAATGGGTGCTTCCGTTTTGTTGAAATGTAGTTACATGAGCATATTTATGACATTCATATATATATATATAGAGCGATGGAAACGTAAGTATATGCTGTTTTTGAAAGATATCTCTACAGGAATCTTGGCTTTTCATTCCCAGCATTGCTCGAATTGATTTTTTCTGTAAAGTGAAGATATCCTTCAATAAATAAGACCCTCCCCAGAACAGAATTCCATACTGTGCTACATCATGGAAGTTTGCAAAATATGCTAATTTTGCCGCGTAAGATGATATTGTGTTACGGATTTTTCTAACAGCGTACACGGCTGCGCATAGTTTATTTTTAAGTTTCTCAATGTGTGTGTTCCATTTCAGATCTTCTCTTATATGTACACTCAGCATGTTTGCAGAATTTACTCCAGAAGTGCTAAAGTGAAGTTCTTGGTTTTTTTCGGTGTTTAGTTTAAGCAGGTTAGCTGTAAACCAAGCCGCTGCAGTTTCAATTACATTATTTGGTTTATGTATTATTGTCGAGTCATCTGCGTATAAAACCATATTACTGTTTAAGTATGCTGGTAGATCATTGATATACACAATAAAATGAAGAGGGCCAATAATGGAACCTTGAGGAACACCATGTTCTACGGTACCGCGTTGTAGTATTGATTATTCCAGAATACGTGCTGTTTTTTTTTCATGAAGATAAGATCTTAGCAGTTGTAGTCTTATGCCACGTATGCCATAATAATTTAATTTATCTAGCCTTACTCAAATCTAATAAACTTGCTTGAATTTCTTCTTTATTATTTATTGCATCTATTGCTGCTTCCATTACTTTTGCTATGGCTGTGTTTGTTGATCTTTCTCGACGAAAACCATGCTGGCTGTTTAGCAGCACGTTGTACAAATCAAGAAAATTTTGTATTCTACTATGAATATTGATTTCCAAAATTTTTGAAAAAGCTGGTAGTATTGATATTGGCCTGTAGTTATTTATATTACTTAAATCGCCATTTTTATGAATTGGTATCACTTTTGCCATATTTAGCTAATTTTTGAGATATTATCTAGATTTTTATACTTTTTAAAAGTTTATGGTACTTTCTGACAATTGCTAAGATTTTATGGTCGGATTTTATGTGTTTTCAACAGTTTTTTTAACTTATATTTTTGATATTTTAAAGCTGGATTTTGCTGCTTCTAGGATTTTATGAAAAGAAATGACACTTTTTAAAAGTTTATTGCCAGATTTTGCTGTTTTGAAGTTTTATGAACAGAATTTTGTATTGAGCATTTTTTTTAAATATTTTAAATATTTTATGACCGGATTTGACTATTTTTGACTTGTTATTACAAGAATTTTGCGATTTTAAAAGTTTATGAACAAATTTTGCTTTCTCACAATATTTTTATACTTTATATTTTGATATTTTATAGCCGGATTTTGGTACTTTTTGATTTTATTTTGATGTTTTATGGCCTGAATTGCTATTTTTGACTCTTTATAAATAGAATTGTGCACTTTTCAACTGTTTTGGGCCGGATTTTGGTTTGTTTTGATATAATTTTTATATTTTATAACATTTTGTTGTTTTTGACATTTTATAAATAAAATTTTGGATTTTGTTTTCTTTACAATATTGCCATATCTTAAAACTGGATTCCTACTTTTTATAAATAGAATTTTGCACTTTTTAACAGTATTTGGCTATTTCAACATTATTTTTATGTTTTATGACTTTGCTAGTTTTGAGATTTCATAATTTTTTTTACATTTTTTGACAGTTTGTGGCCGAATTTTGGTGTTTTATAACTATATTTTGATGTTCAAAGACCGGATATTGTAGATTTTGATATTTTATGAATAAAGTTTTGCATTTTTATGGCTTCGGCCCTACATAAGTTTTATAGATCTTAACTTTACCCTGTGTGGACATATATTTGTTTTTCCATACCACATCTCTTTAGGCAGCCGGAGATTTTTGAGGCTTTGATAACATTTTCTGTCACTTCTTCTATCTAGTTTTGGGCGTTTGATATCTGAGATCATTAAATTTTATCAAGCCTTTACTAAGTAATGAAATTTAATTATTAACAAGTCTTTTCCTATAGTTGCATTGCTTACCATTAGTTTGCACTGGATTATCATTGACTTGGATTTTTTGGTTGATATAGTTATGTTTTTTGATTCTGACGCTGTCTTGAATCTAAACAAGACCCGTTGCAGATCATCTTTGTTTTCTGCAATTAGTGCGGCGTCGTCAGCGTAACATAGGATTTCCGTGAATCTTTAGTTTTTTAATTTTTTTTGTTTATCAGAGTGTTGAACAGTGATGGGTTTAGACTATCTCTTTGTCTGATTTCAGACTTTCTCGATTTAATGCTCTATTATACTTGTATAATGTATAAATAATTTATTTTTACTTTTTGTAAATATAATTTTTTATTTTTAACTTTTTTGGTGCATTTGACAATATTTTGATGTTTTATGGTCGGATTTTGGTGCTTTCTGACAATATTTAAATTTAATGACCTGATTTGACATATAGAATGGAATTTTAAACTTTTATAGCCAGATTTTGCAATTTCTAACATTGTTTTTATATTTTATGATAGTTTTGGCTGGATTTTTGATGTTTCTGAAAATATTTTAATATTTTGACCAGATTTTGCACTTTTCATATAGTTTATGACCGGACAAAGAAAAATTGTACGTTTTTTCCTAAACCTTGTGGTGTCTCCCTGCTGCCTGTCTGAAGTTTGATACTGTCGAAACATCATTGTAGTCCACGTTTCGTGGACTACATTTATATTGGTTTATTTATTTGTTGCGTTTTCTCTATCATCTTAAATTGGAGTACTACTTGCGAGTGCGTCACCTCTTTACTAATCCCGCTTGTTGTGGTGGTATTTGCCACGAGAGATATGGTCCTGGTTTGTTGATTATTTTGAGATGGATCTTACTTGTATGTGACATTTTTCTTATGTTCCATACTTTTTGGCATATTGCATGCATTATTTCTACACCATTTTTGCTCATTCATGGTTTGTATAATCTCTGCCGGGTTGTTGTATGCTTCTGGAGATTTTGAGGGTTTAAGTTTTTTTAATGGCGTCTCTAACTTTCGCTTTTAGTATTGTTGGTTCTCTGGGTACATTTGGTTGTTTGTTATTGTCACTTCTTTCATCATCATTTAATAATGTTATGCAATGTTTGTGATTTTCCTCTGTTAGTGTTACTAGTTTGTATAGATTTCTGGTTATTGTGTTCGGCATGTGTTTGCGCTTAGTGCATATTCTGAGGAGGTATTTGTTCTCGTCTTTTCTGCTGTATATCTCTACTGAGTTGAGAATTGATTTGTTATTTTTCTGTAGTATTTAAGCTTTTTGCTCTTATTTCTCGTCTGGGTGATGTTGCTATTCTTTGTGGTACCTATAGTTTTACTTTTGTTATTTTTTATGGATGTCCTTCATCATGTAAGTGTCATTATGTAGTTTATCTGGTTTTTATATTGATCACAGGTGATTGCCATATATACAATCGACGTTTATGCTCTAGATATACTGTATTTGCTGTTGTCTCTATGTCATATTTTTCTAAAATATTTCTTATGTGATGACTTCTTTTGTTTTGCTAACTTTTGGAATGAGATCGTCTATAACCATTGCTTGTCATCTTTCTATTTGGTTTTTTTGCAGTGTTGTTTTAAGCTCATCGTAGAAGCGTTCTTTTTCTTCTTTATTTGATTCGCTGGTGGATGCGTATACTTGTATGATGTTTCGGACAATGGGCTTGGAATACAGCTTGATGGAGATCACTCATCCCATTAAACTGTTTGCTACATATGAGGATGGAACGATTGTAACTCTTTTGTTCTGCTATGTTTGTGCCCTTTTGAGTATACTATTGTGTTGCCATTAGGTGTTGTAAAATGGTCATTTCCTCTCCAGTGGGTCTCTGATGTAGTAGATGTACTGATATTTATTTTCTTTGGATAATTTGTCTTTGAGTGGTTGAGGTGGGCTTTCGCTACTTTCCTCAATATTGGAGTATGGCAGGAAAAGTTTTGGACAGAGAATGATCACAGGTTGTGACATGATTTTTCCGGTGATGGGATGTTTGGAACATTAAGAGCTCACGTGGGCAGTGTTGCCAGTTTCCTGAAGTAGATGTATTATCTACCGACTGTAGAGAAGTACCTTAGCCGCTACCACAGGTTATGTTTTTTCAAATTGATATGTTTAGAAGTAAAAGTTAGTTAGATCTTATTGTACTAAATTTTGTAGCTTAACTTAAAAATCTGTCTTGAATTTTACGTTATCATTCTGATACAGACATTTTTACATATTTTATGTCATTATAAATTGTGTGCAATATGGCAATAGTTATGATTTAAAACTTTCTATTATTATACAGATTATGTTTAATTGCTTAAACTACAAATAACGCTTTAATTTCGGCGTTTTTACCAAAAATGTTGAAAAATGAGTAACAAGATTGTTTGATTGTTGAGAACGTAAACTTGTAAATTTCAAGTTTTGTTTTAATGTTTTATTGGAAAGTACTATTTTTTATATATATTAAGACGTTTGACATTTTTTGTAAATTAAATGTATAATATGACAGACGGAAAGATCAATCTTTCTTAAACCTATAGTTATATTTTAACAATTTCATAAAAAGCAATTTAAACAATTGCATTGTATTAGTGAATTCTATAAACTATTTATTAATTGTGTATTTCTTCTTGTTTTAGGTGAGTTTGCTATGATTTTGGAGGTGAATGCTGAGTTATGATACTATACGTAAGTTTGTTGAAATTAATAAATGTTTTTTAAAATGAACAGAAGATTTTTTTTTTATAATATGCATAATTTTTTTTAATATGAAGTATACATATTGAATTGAACATCCAACAAAAGGCTGGGCCTCCTTTTTAGAGACGTTTCTCTGATTACATTTTTGCATATTTGTTTTTCAAATTCTCAAACGGCACATAGAATTTGTTCTCTCAGCTCAGAAGTGCGCGAGATTACACGGCCAGGAAATCTCTTATGTGACAACTGTCTCTTGCTCGGTATGACAGGTTGTCTTGTTCTTCTGAATTTACATCTTGTCTAAATTAATACCGACAAAACTACGTATATTGCGGTATTGTTTAATATTTACTGTCACTAAACGGTGACTTGTTGTAGATAATTGCTTTCTCATGATCTACATGTTGGTTGTTTGCATTCATGAGAAAGTGCGCCTTATTGTTAAAGAAAATATTTCTAAGAAAATTAGCTTTTGTTCTTTGGTTTTCCAATATACAGTTAAATGAGGTACGTTATGCATGATCACTTGACTAAAGTTTTAGAGTCAATTGAGGTTTATAAGGATTCATTTGGAGATCTTTTTTTAAAGTTATCTGCAAACTGCTTGTCAAAATTTCCATTTATTTGGAAAAATGACTCAATAATGTCGCCGGACCAAAAACTACTTTAAACAGTTACTTGTGGATGCATAGGCTGTTCAATAGTCATGTGTGGATTCTCTGATTTCCAAATGCGACAATTTTGCTTTTAGTCTCCGAGATGAAAATGAGCTTCATTGGAAAACATGATTTTTCGATAAGAATGCTTATCTTTGGCCAAACGATCTTTACCTTGGGCAAACTGAAAACGCATCGGATGGTCATGAGGCTTTACTTCTTGGAATTGGACTGCAACAATATTTATCAATCTGCTATTTTTATATTCATTTTTATTTTGTATTGCTTTGTGGTTTTACAATTTTGATGCAATGCATCCAATAAAAGTTTCATTCACTGTAATTAGCAGTCTATACTATTTTTAAAATATTGACGTAATAATTTATTACATGTATGTATTGCCTTCCATTCGAATTGTTATTTAATATATTAAATTTTTTAAGTATTTAACTTATCCTAAATCAACTAAGTGCTAACTAAACACGTGTATAAAATTGTTGGAAGTGTCGTGCATGAAACTATATGATTGATGGTATGTGCATTTATTAATATTAATTAAAAGCATTAATTGTGGCATACAACTGTAAATAGATCCATTAAAATCAGTAAAAGATTGCGATTCTAGATAAAAATTTGAATTGCGTGATGTCGCATTTTTTTAATAAATGCATGCAGTTTTACATATTTTTATTAATAAATTTTATATTTAATTAGAAATCAATCTTTTAACGATAAAAACTTATTTGCAGTTTCGAGTTTTCTCCTAAAAACTTAGACAGAATTTGGTGTATTTAAAGGATCATTTTCTCTAAATGGTGATAGCCATTTTTGATATTAGTGGGATATTGTAGTATAGAGTTATAATTACTTTGTTTTTTCCGTTACATGTGGATGTGGAGGTTGCGTTTTAACTTGAAATTTAGTTTAAGAGTTTCATATTTTTTCTTTAATATGTGGTTTGCTTTGTATATACGATAAGGATATATTTGATTTATTTGTGTTTTGTGGTTAACTGCTTCTATCTAACCGGCTCAAGCTTACAGCATGAGTCAGTTGTCTTAGCTATTGTATGGTTTTTCTGTTCACAAATCTTATATTGTTGAGATTTTTTTGTAATAAGCATTTTATTTGATTGTATTTGTATTCCGTTTGGTTGGTTGATTGATTGGGGAGCTTTTTTTATGGATTTATTGTTGTTTTGCAGAAGTACGGTCTTCACCAACTATCAACTTCTCAAAATATTGTACACTGTTGGTTTGGATATGTTGTTGTGGATCACACTCACAACATCGCTAGCTTTTAGGTTAGAAACTTTATTCTTTTTTTTTTCACGTTTTTTCAGGATCTTTACTTGCCTGCAGATCAAAGTTTAACCTAAACTTCGCTAACTATATCGAAATCTAGTCTTTGCTTGACAATAATGGCTGGTACAAGGTTAGGAATACGGGAAATTGTTAATGAAATTTAGTCATCTCTAAAGATTTGTAAGTTACCATGTCTTTTGATGGCACAGAGTTTACTTTTTGTTTTTTTATTGAGGGGCTTGTTGCATTTGTTTTTGTATAAATTGCTAACTTTATTTTTAGTTTTTTTTTTGTGGTTAACTACGACATCTTTTGGAGCATAAACTTGTGGTATTTTGTGAGTTATTGTCATATAATACAAAGGTGAGAGCACTGGATGTGACAATAGTGCTACACTTATGGTTGTTTTTCAGCTTCAATTCGAGACATTACTACTAGGTGGCGGAAAAGTTTTTACCTGATTTTGTTTGACTGTATTTTTTTTAATAAATGAAAAACTTTAGTTTTTGCTTTTGAATGCGGGCTCGATTTATGGCATTTTTTATCACTCCAGAACTTCCGGCGATAGGTTTTCGCATTCTTGATGGGCTTCAAGAGTCTGAGGCTTGTGACTTCAAGAAACCCTACGAAATGAAGTCTAGAACGGTTGAATCGGGCGATCTGCCGGTCAATGCAAATCACCAAAACGAGTTGTGGGTCGTGCAGTATGCGCCGTTGCTTCATCCTGTTGGAACCACATGTTCTCCAGTTGCGGCGTTTTCGAAAAAATAAGGCCCGATGACGCCTCCAGCGAAACACCACACAGTAACTTTGAGCGGGTGTAATGGCTCTTTGTGTGTTATACGCGGATTTTTGGTACCCCAGAAGCGATAATTCTGCTTATTTACGTATCGACAGAGATGGAAATAGGCCTCGTCGCTTATGATTATTTTCGATAAAAAGTTGTCTTCTTTGTGGACGAGATTTAGGATGGCTTGATAATGACAACTTAATAATGAATAAGATACATTTCAAGTTTACAATGTCTTTATTTAGTGAGTCTATTGAAATTCTTCTACTAAACGGCAATTGTGGGCAGTTGATCTGCGTCAAATTTAATTTTAAATTTGTTATATTAAAAAAAAAAAAACTTAAAATAATATCAGTTTATGGTGGTCAGATGTGGTACGTTTCGAATTTTTGCACTGCGGGTTTTGGTCTTATTGTGCACCTCTGGTTGTTACTCCTCTAGTTGTTCCGTTTCTTCTTCTTCAGTGAAAACCAGAAACTTTTGCCAAGGGACTGTCTTGATCTCTTTTTTGGTTTGCTTGTATTTTTTGAAGAAGGATCAGCAGATGTTTTGGAATCTCTTTGTCATACGCTGCATATGAGATTTGCCTGGATTCACATTCTATTCATGTGGTTGTTTAGGCAACAATTATAAGTCTTGCAAATTTTTGCAGTTAGGTTTGGCTCTTCGGCATTACCGTGGTAATGTGTGATGTTAGGAATAGCGTTGTGTGCTTTATTTCTTGCTCAACATGTTGTTGTGTTTTGTTTCAAGTTTACTATTATTTGTTTTGGTTTGGAATGGGGTTCCGAAAGCAGGTTTAGGTTCAATCACTGTGTCCGTGGTTTCTTTTTTGGCGAGTTTGTCAGGCTTAAGGTTCTCTTCTATATCCGATACATTATATAAGAGATTGCACATGACTTAAAAGTGTCCTTTTTGATACTCGTATTATAATCAAATCTGGTTTTAGAATTACTTCATGGTTATACTCAAAAGCGTTTTATGATGAACATTCATTATAAACGCAAAATAGGAAAAATGTTTTTTAAATTCTTCTTGTAATATTGTTGCTAAACAAAACGTATGTTATTTATTACGAGGTATAATGAGCCACGTAATTTTAAAGTTGCAGATAACACAATTTGACATTTAAAGCCGGTATTTCAATTAACGATTAACGTAAGATTGGATGAGGAAGATCTTCAAAGGACATTGGCAGTTCATCCTACCTACCTCGCATTTCCTCATCTTTTCTTGAGGTGGTTTGCTTGGCACTTCTTGCACTGCGGTTCTGCTGTACCTAAAGTATTACAATGACGCAGGAACAGAATGGTAGGACATATTTTTAGACATGGAGCTAGATATAAAAGGCAGAGCAGAAAGGCATGCAAGTGACGGTCGAGATTATACTATACAAGACAAATACGAGAGGATGGAAGGTAGAATGAGCAACTATAAACAAATGAAAACGTTAGCTCAGAACAGGACAAAAGAAAACAAAAGAAACTGTACATTACGCAATGTTCAGTAGTGAGGTTTTTTCTGACTTTTTCTTTCTTTTTATGAAGTGGTTTGCTTGGCACCTTGACTTTGGTTAAGTTGTATTTGTCAAAGGAGGCTGTGTGTTATAGTTTATAAACTTTGCATTTATTCAGCAAGTGTAGCGGAGTCTCATTCTCTTTCATAAGAGCATAGGGATTTAGTCCTATTCCGATGTTATTTATGCGCTTGTTGACTACATTGTTCGGTTATCACTCTTGTGTTGTGTTACCAAGGTTTTGGTATTATGCGATGGTTTTGTTAGGAAGATATGCTGCGGATTATTTCTTTTTCGGTCTTGTATGGGACATTGAAAGCAAGTGCTGGTCCAGTAAATGTCATTTTTGCTCCTTATTTGGCGCGCTGATTTGCCATGAGGTTTTTTTTTAATCTCCTGGTTCTTTGATTTTTAGGCCAGGTGATTTCGGCAGATTGTGGTCACTGCTTGCACTCTGTTATGCTGGCCATAACTAGTTTGGATTTTATTACTGGCGATTGCAATACCGCTTGACTATTTCACATGTTGGTTATTAGTCTGTTAGGGTGTACTCCCGTCTTGATCATGTCATTGGCGCACGACTTTGGCAACCATCTTCACCTGGAAACCCGAAATATATTTGCTTTGCTTGGTCTTTGTTCTTGTAGATTCCAGCCTCACTGCCGTTCTGGTTTTTGGCCTCATCTGTGTACAAGATAGTTTTCTTGATTGTTCCCAAGTATCTTGTGGTTGTCCATTCGTTTTGCTGTGATATTATTACACGAGTTTTTTTATTATGCATCACGTTTATTATGCTAGGCATGGGGGTTCGGAGGATTACAGTGTGTTCATTAATGTCTGTATACATTAAGTGGAGTGGAGGTAACGATAGTAGTACCATTGCTGCTGTGGTGCTGTGTTGGCCGTACACTTGGTGGTGGTTTTTTTTTCATACAAGCTCTTCATACGTAATAAAGGGTTTTACCACCACCATAGCCATTTGATCATATTAGGTGTCATTCTTTATGTGCGGCCGACTATAATTTTGGTTGCAAAGAGCTCCTGAATGGTCTTTGTGGTTAAATTATCTAGGTGTATGTGGAAGTTTAGCCTGATGTCAAGCGTGAGTCCGAGATATTACTTTTTTTGTCATCGTGAGTGTAGCTCTATACATCTTCAAGGGTCTGTGGTGGCCGTCTGGTAAACGGTAATAAAAGTATTTTTTTGAATGCCCACTCTGAAAAACAGTTTTTCCGCCCGTAGGAAATAAGCTTTCCCTCCCTAGGGAGGTTATATCCTTTGCCTCCTGCTAAGGGGTTTGCTTTT
Source organism: Tachinus rufipes (assembly GCA_963932245.1). Taxonomy (NCBI): domain Eukaryota; kingdom Metazoa; phylum Arthropoda; class Insecta; order Coleoptera; family Staphylinidae; genus Tachinus; species Tachinus rufipes. The sequence goes on from OZ010743.1 coordinate 86,971,775, forward strand.
AAAACACAGATGGCACTAGTTAAAAAATAATATTTGTATTCAATATAATTCTTAATTTTAATTATCCGTAAATATTATTAATTAAAAATTAAAATTAAATTAATTTATTACATGATTTAGTAATGATATTTTTAATATTTGCTTGATTTGATAAATATTGTATACAAAAGACAGAACTATTGACATCTAGTGTAGGGTGATTGTATTACATGACTTCTTGCTTACTCGGGCGGACAAACAGCGGCGTGCTGCAAACAGTGCTTTCCTGCCCTTGGTATTACATAATATGCCATAACAACAATACCGTGCTTGTTGTACAATATACTCATAAAAGCATGCCATATTAAAATGCAATATAGTATCTGTAAAACGTCCAAAAGAACAGCAGTGGGATTATGTCGATTAAGCTCATCTTCTCATAAATAAACCTACTTTAAATTCATTGTGTTTTTATAAGAAAAGAATGGTTTATAAATAAATGTAATTGACATTTAAACATCCTATGAACTCATTTAATCTCCCATATGGCAAACATAAACATAACAAATTAGTAAATAAAAGTTAATAACGCATACAACATTTATTTCATTGCATTCTTATCATTTTTATTTGTTCCGCGTGCATTCTGAAAAATTATTAAACTTTCTTTGTTTATGAACGGAAATAAATATGTATAAACATATAATTGTTGATAATACGGTATTTAATAAGTTGATACTATGTAGTTTCCACGAATTCCATGTAAATCGCTTTTAATGGATTTATGAATGATACAATTCTGCGTTTATTACAAATTATGGGTCGAACGGCATCACGAGCGAATTAAAGCGGCTTTATGTGCACGAATATAATATTGTTATTGCATAATGATTAGATCGTTTTATTTATTAACCACTAATATTTTATCGTGAGTTTTGCATGGCCACATAATTTACTACCATATTATTTCGGTAATATTATGTAAACTTTGTTATATGGTAAATGTAATGAGGTCTGTAAATATTTAGTAATTTAGTTTTATTGTTACAAGCATTAATATTATGTTTACTTTAATTAAAGTCAAAAATATGTCCACAAACGTGTGATGTAATTTTTTATTCAGAAAATAGAACAACAATTTTTTCGAAAAGTTAACAATCGAAACGTCATTTTATGGGTTTTTAGTTTTTACGTCATTCCGCCTTTCATAAATGTGTATTTGCGTATAAAACAACGTTTTAAATGTAGTTAATGAGTTTTTGATACCTAAGCTATTTCATTTTACTAAACTAGAAAACAATACTTTTTACGGTCTGAGCTTGGTAGTAGTTATACAAGATATCAAAATCGAGTTATTTCCTTATCGGATTTTTGTGTTAAAATTTCTCAATTTCTCTACAAATGCATGCTAAAATGTAAAAGTATGAAAAACTTCTCTTCGCAAATTGCGCTTTTAAAAGTCTTACAAGAAAGCAGATAATATTGATTTTTAGTTTACAGCTTATTATTTGAGTTGTTGGAGACATCGATTGTTTTTGGTATTTAATTATATTGCTGCAGATTTGTTGAATCTGAATTTTTCTAAAAACATTTTTTTTTTGCTTACTGTAGATGTGATTGTATTGTTTGGTATCGCTCAGTAGATTTTTTTGTCTTCCAGACGTCTCCGTGGTTCTATTTTTGGCGAGCCTAGTTTTTTTCTATACTTTGATATTTTAGTATTCAGAACCACTAGTTATGCAGTTCATTACCAGTTTGGGTTTTATTACCGCCTGTAGTGCCGTTAGGCTAGGCTGTCTGACATGATGGTTACTGGTCAGTTGATGTGTTGTCCCGATTCGATCATGTTATTGGCGCTATCTTTGCTTGAAAAACTGAGCGTTTGCTTCGGAATAACGCAATCGACGTTTACTGACTTTTGTCTATGTATATTCCGGCTCCGGTGTCATTATAATTTTTTGTCCTATCTGTATACCAGATGTTTTTTTTTTATTGTGTCCGGTTATTTGTCTACTTGTCTCGCGACGGTAATATCACATCAAATGACTTCTGTACTTCAGTACTCTTGAAGGTGTTTTTTCACCTGATACGAGCGCGTACGTGATGTTGTGATCAAATGACTACAGTATACAACCATATAGTTGCATTATTCAGATGGGTATGAACGCGTTTTGTTTAAACGAGCGCTTGAGGTATTGTCTTTTTACACATATTAACTAGGTAATTTATAGCAAGTTTTTGCAGGAATTTTTGGATTGTTGTGCATATTAGTATTGGTGCAGTGGCAGAGTCTTTAGAATCCTTGTCCCGTATAACTGTCGAACTGTTTTTCTTCTTCTTCTTAAGGTTCCATCTCCATTACTGAAGGTTGGAAACAATCATGCTGATCTTTTTCCTATTCTTTGCTGCTCTAAACAAGGAATGGGCATCTAGGCCAGTCCAATCCCGGATGTTTTTCAGCCAGGAGTATTTTTTACGGCCAATGCTTCGTTGTCCTTCTATCTTTCTTCTATTGTCAACTTTAAGATTTTATATTTATTATTGCGGAATATGTGTCTCAAATATGCCGTTTTTCTCTGTTTAATATTTAGCAGTAATTGTCGATCTTGGCACATACGTTGCAACACTTCTTTATTAGTGGTATGATCTACACTCTTAAAAGTCTATGGAACGCCCACATTTCAAAAGCCTCTAATCGATTTATGGTGTTCATTTTTAATGTTCACGTTTCACAGCCATACTACAATACCGAATACACATAGCACAAATTTTAGTCGGAGGGTTAAGCTTAGGCCTGTATTTGTTAACAGTGGTTTCATGCTATTGAAAGTGGCACGGGTTTGTTCTATCCTAGCACGAACCTCACACTCCGCGTCCAAAACTTCCCAGATATTTGAATTTTGGTACTACTTTAATGGTTTCTCCGTAAATTTGTATATGGCAGGATGGTGTTCTCCTGCTTACTACCATAACCTTTGTTTTTTCTGTGTTAATCTTAGGCTAAGGTTGTCTCTAGCATCTGTAATTTTAATTAGCAACCGTTTTAGTGCTTCCGGACTGTCAGCAATTATTGCGGTTTTTAGTATAAAAGATATCAGACTGATTGGTCTTTAGGATTTAGCTTTTTAGTATATAAAGGGTGGTTTATTTAGTGGTCCTTTTTTAAAAGTTTAAAGAAATGAACAAAAATATTTTTTTTTTGGTATATTATTGGTTTATTCGAAAGGGCAAACATTTACATTATTTATGGAACACGATTTCATTTATGTGGCTACCTCGGCTGGCTTTGCAGTAGCGCATCCTGTTAATTCAGTTTTCCAAAACCTTGGTGAATTAAGGACCCGAATCGTTAATGGATTGTTCGCATAATATCGGTCCTTCACGGCACTCCAAAAAAAAAGTCTAACGGCGTCAAATCGCAGCTCCGAGGTGGCCAATTGACACCGCCGAGATGGCTGATAACATGATTACCGCAACAGATCGATTGTGGCATGGGCTGTGTGGCATGGCGCCCCATTCTGCTGTAACCAACGATTATCCAAGTCCATGTCTTCAATTTCCGGCTACAAAAAATTGTTTATCACGCCTCTGTAGCGCTCACTGTTGACCGAAATAGCGTTTCCAGCAGCATTTTTAAAGAAAAATAGGCCAATGATGCTACAGCTCCAAAATTCGCACCAAACTGTCCCTTTTTGAGGATGCATTGGCTTCTTGACAATCACGTGCGGGTTTTCCGATCCCCAGATGCGACAGTTTTGCTTGTTAACACAGCCGCCGAGATGAAAATACGCTTCATTAGAAAAGATGATTTTTTGAGCAATATCGTTGTCTATTTCGAGGCCCAAACTGAGAATCGATAATGAACCGGATGGTTGTGTGCTTTCTATTGCTGAGTCAATTGGATCTTATATGCAAATTCGCATCTGGCTAGTGCGTGAAATGTTGAGTATGATACTGACTTTCTGTCAAGATTTCTTACAGCAAATACCTGTCACTGTCAAAATAACAAATGATTAAATATATACCACTTGATGGACCACCCTTCATATCTATACGATTTTCTACGTTTAACTGTTGAGCAAAATCAATCAAGCTAAAATATGTCTAGATAACTGTATTGCTCTTTGTATATTGCTCTCGATTATTTGCCGATGTAGGGGTTTTTGTCAAGTTTGTCTATCTTCTTTGCTCATTACTATAGATTTAGATCAAGCGATTGTGGTCTAATACGTAATGGATTTGAGTTGGATGTACTTAGAAGTTTGTCTGATTTGATATGGAAAATTTTTAGTTCGTGAAATAACGGATCTATAAAAACAGCTCATGCTAGTTGGATTTTGTGTTTTACTTTGACTGTTTGGTTTTTCTTGCTGATTTTGATTGTATGGCCTAGCTATACCTATTTATTAATCTTTTTATTGTAATGTCATCTACAGCCACTTTTTGTTCATTACTACTTAGTTTTTTGATTTATTTAGTTTCATCATTAGATCTATCTTGTTTGACTCTTGGTTTAAATCTTGTAGCATATTAATGAGTTTTTTGATGTTAGTTATTAGGGGTTATTTATGGAATTACACATTGGGCAAATGGCTTTCACGGCTTTGCTGGCACATACACACTCTTTTGTTTTTGAATTTTTTTATGATAATTCTGCATAAATGTGGCCTAATTTTATTGATGCAGCGTTTAATTTTTTTCTGTAATGCACGGGTGGTTGTGGGCTTGTTGATCTAGACTTTTGACTTCAAATAACCCCAATAAAAAAATCTAATGATCACCGAAACGAGAGAGTACACGACCAGGAAATGTCTCATGCAGTAATTGAATTGTTTTACGGGCTGTATGGCATGCGGCACCGTCTTGGCTCTATTTTTACTAACCCTAAACTCTCAGCTGTCAAGTTGTTTTTTTTTCTAGGATTGCCAACAATTTAATGCACAAATGGCGGCAAATTTAAATCATGCGTTAATTTTGGGACACCTTTTGTATGCCATCAACACTTTTTCTTATGCTAAGGTGAAAAGTGTGGAAGAGATGGATGATCATGGTGAACATGAGAAATTTTTGCGGTGTACAGATCGTCCTTTATTTTTACGTGAAAAGTAGCATCTTTATTAAAGTATCTAGAATCAATTTGTACGTCTTTTAAGGCGGCCAAGACCTATGCCCGTATTCATAAAACATTTTTGTAACGATTCATTATCAAACGAATCATTATAATTTAATGATCATTAAAAATATAATGATATTCATAAACAAATTGTCATTAGTTAAATTATTTAGTAACTTTTTAGTTACTTTTGTTTTTTATAAGTTATTAATATGTTAACCTATACAATATAACCTCAAATACTGTGAATTAATACAGATAATTAGACATTTTCAAATCAAACAGATGTGTCAATTTAATGATTCGTTTTGTTTTAATGGACCAAAAATAGTGCGTTAAATTTAATGAATAATTTAATGAACATTATTGCTAATGAGTGTTTATGAATACGAAAACTCGATTAAACGTTTCGTTATATTTTTAACAAATCATTATATATTTAATGACGTTTTATGAATACGGGCACTAATCTCAAAACTGTTGAACGCTTTATGGTAGTTTATGAAGGCTATGTGTATCGAGATAATGTTGTGTCAAATACCTTTTGAAACCCTGCCTGCTCTACAGGTTGATACGAATAATTTGGGACATGACAGGTTTGAAAGCAGACTTAGGGCCGCTTTTACAATCGTTGGATAAATTATACCACAGTTATACCTGGTATAACACGCAATGGATTTTACAAATGTTAAGTTAGTTTATTTTCTAGATAACTTATTGAAACGTCAATGGTAACGTAAGTTGTTTTTAAGCAAATTTAGATTGTCTCTTTTATAATGTTACAAAACGTAAATGAGAAAAGACGAAAATTGGAGAAACAAAAAAAGTCGCACTGAGCCAAATTGGGACTGTAAGGGAGTTGAGGGACCACCGAGGTTTTGCTTTGGGCCAGGAAGTTGGTAACAATGACGTCCGTTTGACTGGGGCATTGTCATGGTGGAGCTTGACCGTTTCTTTGATGTCAGTCTTCACGCGCGCGATTAGGCGTTTCAATCTTTTGAGCACCTTGAGGCAAGAGGTTGAGTTGACAGTTTCTCTTTGCAGTACACACTCAAAATGGACGATTCCTTGGACATCAAAGAAGATAATGAGCATCGTTTTGATGCAAAACTTGCTCATTTGAGCTTCTTTGGGGCGGGAGGGATGATGTGCTCTGTCTTTTTGGTTCTGGCTCGTACTCGAACATTCAGGATTTGAAAGTCCGGCTCTTTATGAATCAAGTCCAAAAGTTCGTGACAGCGCAAAATTACGCCGTGTTACTAAGTCAAAAAACACACTACACAAACACGTCTTTCTGCTCAGAGCAGTCGGAGCAAGTTGGCGACCGGCTACCTTGGAAGGGCAGATCCTCCACCACATTTCCCTACCGGTTTTACCGGGCTGGGATGGATAGTCGCGTCACAAAAAAATCATGCGCATTACTTTTATAATAGACCCTGTATGTGCGGCGTTTACGAGGCTACGTGCCGTATAGCGTTATACTAGGTATAACTATAAGTTGTCTCCGGTTTATTCCTCTCCAAACCCTTTAACTGGGGATTGCAAAAGCGGCCCTTGTTGGGAGTTTTTTATATTTGTATTATCACCTTTTTGTGTAGGATAATAACTTCTGCGTTTATCCAAGAGTTTAGTATTTTTTTTTTGAGAGGAATTTATTTAGCAAAAGTTCTTCTAGCTTTCAGTAAAGTATTTTTATTCATTTTTATCATTTCCGTTGGTCTGCTCTTGGGGTCTATTTTTCATTTGTTTCAGGCATGTCTGATTTCTGATGCCGTTTTCTGGGCAGATTTTATGAGCTAACGTTTAAAATATGCTTTGTAGAATCTGCTGGGTCTGGTATGGGTATGAATGATGTGTACTAGTTTTAATAGTAAAAATTTTGAATCTTCAAAATTCAACATTTTAGTTTTACGAAAAAAAGTTTAAAATTAATTATTCGAACTCAATCTTTCTCCAACCAAATTGACAGACAATTGTTTTGGTCTTACAAATTTTTATCAGTGCATCTTGGTGGTACGGCATCGCTTGATGGTAACATAGGTTAGATAATTGGAGGAAAGTACTTGAGTAGATCTAGTAACACAAGTTTGATAATTGGAGAAAGGTACTTGAGTTGACCTAGTAAAAAGATTTGACTGTTTTTGGTTGAAGATGGGAGTGAGCATATGAGGAAGAAGAATAGAATCTATTTGATTTGCCGAGAATATGATGGTGTTTTCAGAGAGCAAGGACAGAAGATGCTAGTTTCAGAATTTTTAGAAATAAACTCAATGTGTGGAATGAGTATAAACAAAAACAAGACAGGTTATGAGAATTGGAAAGGATTAAGTTACAGAGCATAGGAATGGTAGACGAAGCTTTTAGTAGAAAGAGCAGAATAGCAAGTTAGATAGATATAAATCTGCGAAAAAGGATTTTTAAATGTTTTGTATGGAGTGTGTTAGGAACAGATGTGAAACTTGGACGATAAAAAATATGAGAATAATGGGCATTAAGTGATCAGACAAGATTCGAAATGAAGAAGTGTTGAGGAAAGCAGGGAAAAGAGCGCTAGTAGGTACAATCGTAAAAACGAAAGAAAAAGAAAGGATAGACAGGGCATGAATTGATTGAAGAAATGGTGACTCCAAATACAAAAAGAAGAAGGAGAAGATGCATGATAATTGATGTTCTAGGGAAAGGAGAAATTTACAGTAAAATGAAGAAAACTATGGAACACTGATAAAACTGGAAGAGAGTCACATAGGACTGTAAAAAGCAGAACATCAATGATGATGAATCGTCACTGTAGAAATCTTAATTTATGCACGATTGAGATAGATGGCGGGGTATTTGCAAGATTATGAGGTTTCCTTAATGCAAATTATGTTATCATTTAGAGTTATCATTTTTTGTTCTGGTTACAGAACGACGTACTTTATTGCTATACATTTTTAATTAATTAATTTATTATAATATAGGCAATGTCAGCGTTCTATTGAAAACATGTTTTGCGTACTTTTTTAGTAAATTTCATTCTCTACACGTTGCAAAATATGGATTTTAAAAAAGAGTTGAATTGCGCGACTTTTATGGCACTGAAAAAACCAACCCTTTAAAATTATGATTTGCTGTCTTTTGGGTTTAAAAATTTTGATGTTTCTATTATATTTTAGTCTTGCCTGTATAAGATAATAATCACATGTGATGGAATTTTATTATTGCAATAATTATAATTTATTTATATTGATGTTAAAAGTTTGTAGGCAAAACCCACTTAACCCAAAATATAGAATTTCCGTTACATGAAAACTATAGATTGGTAATTTCACATAAGAGGTTTTCCTAAAAGCTTTCAGAGGCACTTTGCTAAAAATATCCTGCAGCAACCAACCATTTTTATAACATCACTACATAATTGCAATTTTTTAATCAATTCCTTTTCCCATCTCAGTAAAATATCATTTTCCCGTGTAGACAAATAAAAGAACATGATAGTAACCCCCCGGGGAGAAATCGATTTTATTTGCTCACAAAATAGTGCCCTCTTATTTTATAATGTCAGCCATGGAACGTGTGAAGGGGGTCCTCGGCTCTTCGGTTCGCTTTACCACCGTATGATATTTGCACAGCTATCAATCTTTATAAGTTCTCCAAGCTCGATATAAAGCTCTCCACTAAAACACAATAGATAAACTCGCCTGCTCTCTCTCTGTCAATATACAATATAGGCTTTTGTCTGCTCGCCCTTTTTCGAGTGGGTGCATTTATGCTAAGGAGCATAAATCATAGCACGGAATAAATTATCGAGACGCACAGAGCTTGAACGCCTTACTCAATCACATCCTCGAGACGAAAACCTGACGGAATTGTTGTCGGTCGCTCATTATTTAGGGGTCGGTTCAGTTTCACTGTTTTAATACCCCGAGGCTGACATCGTTCGTCAAACGGTATTAGCGACGCTTTATCTTTGTACTACAAGGCCTTTTTTATATTACACGAAGGGGTGAAAGTTATTTTAAACGAAGCTTAGAATAATATAAAGGATACTACAAAGAAAAAAATCTTCTATTAACAAAATTATGCAATGTTTAAAAATACTAGACATTTATCAAATATTGATGTTGTAAAAGTAATAAGACAATTTCCTATCATGTACACGCTCGGTTGGAGATCAGATTATGAAATATTGGACATATCTACGATTGACTTTTATTTGTAAATAGATTTGTTTGGTGTAATATATGCGGACCCAGTGATCCTTGACGGTATCAGATCCGTTTCATCTTTCCGTATATCCTTGCGGTTTTGGGGTAGGTAAATTGTGCACATAACCTATCCCGTATTGTGGCCAAACTTTTGGTGTCAGATTAGATTTGAATATTAGGCATCGTTGCTCTTGTAAGGGAGTGGGTGCATTGTTTAAATTACATTCCGGTTTAGAGTTTATGCCGAGAAGTTTAAACAACTACTAGTTAATTTTATGTTACACATTTGCATGGTTATTAGTAATATTACCATTAAATATATTTCTCACAGTTATGATTATTATGGTAATTAGCTGAATTTTAACATAGTATAAAGTAAATTGATTTAATTATTATATTTATTTGATTATTATTATTAACAATAAAACGATTTAGTGATTGGCCACCTTTGGCATTTTATCTATTTTAATTTCATAATAAAGTTGTGTAAAACTGTTGGGTTTGTATTGGAGCTCATTAAAGAAAGGGACGCAACACGTATTGTAATGGGATTATTTTGATATGGTTTCATTTGATTTAAGAAAAGTTGATAACAATTGAATGTGATAACATTAAAAAGTTGCTGTTGCTTTGATTTTTAAATTTTGTTGATGTCGGAGGAAATAATATGTTTAGTGAAACTTATTTTTTAGTATTTTTACTCAGTTTATCTCAAATAATTAAAATATAGCAAATAAACAGAAACCTTTATATCCATCAATATAAAGATCACGTTGAAATTTAATTATTAATAGTTTTTTTATTAAATGAGGTCAGCCTGTCTTACAAGGTCTAATAAAAAGTAATAGGAGTGAATACGTAATGTATGTTACAGGTATAGATAGAGTGCTCACATTAACGTTCCCTATCATTTTTGTAAGCATTGTAAAAGGTTTTTTTTCTTCAACTTTCTTTATTTTGCAAAAGCTGATTCTTTAGTACAATTTTATTTTAGGAAAAAGTTTTGAAACCATTGATATAATGGAATATTGACGGTTGAAGGTAGATTCTAGATGTTTTCACAGCGGTTAGGTTTCTGCACTTTTTAGCATGTTTTACTCGTTTACTCAAAGCACTTATCAAAATTGGGGTACTTTGTACTTCTATATCTGGGTTTTGAGTTAGAATCTAAACAGAAGGTTACAGCACGTAGGCTTTTTTAGACCTTTTTTGTATCTGCTCTAGTGGTTACTTTACTCAGTTGTCCCCGCGTTTAACCACCCTATTGGCTGATGTATGTATAAGTACAACGTTTGGAGGGTTACTTGTCTTGTCATCTATTTCACATCCTCTACACGTTGGACTGTTTATTTTTTCTGGACAGTCACAAGTAGTAATCGGATGTTTTGGCGTTTGAGGAATTTATTGCTTTTTTGCCTGTCTGTAGCCCGAAGTGTCATTCCAACGCCTTCCTAGTGAGTTGTGTGCGTTGATTTTTAGTAGGTCATTGAAGTTTTTGAGTGGTAAACTTGCTCAGCGTTTTGGTCTACACGCCTTGACACTTAACGCGCTCCAAGTACAATAAGTAGCTGTGTGAGGCTATCAACTACTATATTTTATAGTAGTGGGGATAATACACTTCCTTGGGGACATCCTTTAGCAACGACTTTTCTGGCCGTTGAATTCCCTGCGGCACCGAAGCCTCTAGCTGTGTTGTTGGAGGTGGTATGTTGTACGTGAAGTATGCTGATGGTGTTTGGCTTTTGCTTGTCTGCCGAGCTGATCCTGACGGTTGCTCTGGAATAAAAAAACGCTGTTATGTGCTTGGGTATGTAAATACATATTATTAGCTTACTGTTAGTTGGTTTTGAAATCAAATTCCTACTTAGTTTGCTCAATTTCCAGACATTTGATTTGTACAATCTATGGTTTTTCGATTGGGGCTATTGACCCAAAGTTTGCTGCATAGTGTTGCTAAGGCCTGTCGACGGTTATGTAGGTTGAATTGAATAACTTCAATGTGCCGCATTTTTGGGCTTTGGGGACAGTGGTGTATTTAGGCTTTTGTCCGGGTGGATCAATCACTTCTGTTTTCGCTTCTTCCTGTGGGTTTGCTGAACACTTAGCTCAGCAGATTTTCGTTTCCATGTTGTGTTCATACATCTTCCTTACCTATTCCTAGAACAAGGTTTGTTTGACTTTGCGGTGTGGCAGATGCACCAGTTTTTGCTTTGAACTACTGGTTCTGATTACACAGGCGACTCTACGGTTTTCGGTTTTCCCGGTAGCCACAGCCCGAAAGTTTTGGGCTTTGCATTTTTTGGGATGGCTTTTCAGTTTGATTTTGACGCATTCTTGTTTGGATTACCAGTTGCTGGCTCAGTACATGAGGTATCTAAGATGGCCTGACTAGTTGCATCATTTTACTACTACAATTGTACATGCTTTGAGAGATAACTGTACATTTTAGCTATTTTTGACGTTTATTTGTTGTTTGACAGTTGTTTGTATCTGTTGATGTCAGTCAAAAGCATTGATAATTTTAGGCGGAACGATGGCGGGTCGTAGCAGTAGCGCGCTGATGCGATAAAACAAATTGAATCAATGTACTTGCTTAAGTTAAAAATAAATAAAAATAGTACTGGACGACCGTTGAATCAAGCTTAGACAGATAACGGAGGCTATATCAAAAAACGTGCTTGCTCACTTTGAACTAAAAAAATAATCGAAGTTTTTATGGTCTTATGCGGTTTGTGCGAATCGAGTTAGACTTTTTGAATTGATTTATTACTGCTCATGCAACTAGGCTCTACCTGAGACGTAGGACTAGTTAAATCAGTGAATTGCAAAGGGTGAAGCTGGAATAAAAAGGCGAATATGGTTTTATTGTTTGAGAAAGTGATGGCTACTATTCTTTGATATAGTATAGAAATTTTGTTCATCAATTACTTGGAAACGAGTAAAACAATAACGAGGTGGTACTACGGATTGTAACTAGACTATTTGAAAAAAGAAATTGCTGACAAGCGGCTTTATTTTGCACGGAAGAAAATTAAGCCAACATCCTGCCTCTACAAACTTAAACAGGAGCCCAGACTAGCATTTAACTAGTTGGTAAATTGCAAGAGGACCTCAGATCAAGAAATGTTGCTTATGTTGCGTATATATTTTGAGTACTACAAGCTAGAAAGAAGATTTACAAAGCACACAATAATTTATTATTACATGGATCAGGACCAACCATGACTTCACAGAAATCAGTAAAAAGATGGAAATGCTTCCACTGCTATTTACCATCTTTTAGCAAATCGATAGAAGGCCGACACTGACAAAGCATCTACTAAAGCAAAACATACTTTTGGCAGAAGAACGTAGCTATTACATGCGGGTATGATGAAAAGGTTCTAGTACGAGGAAGGGCAAAAGGACCAAACCAAATTATTATTACAGTAGAAGTTCTATTAGATAGAAGTCAACGACTTCCAGCCGTGTTTTACTAAGACAAAGTTTAACATCAAAAACTACATTAAAGTTCTACTAAACTACTGCGGAAGTGGAATAGGTTAAACAACGTCTGAGATACAGCCCCCAAAAAGTCCAGGTAGGGACACACCGTCTACTATCCAAAGTCACAACACGCAAAAGCTGTTTTATATGCAATTCATGAGCAAGTAAACACCATTTATTTCAAAAACAGTATGCACGTCTATTGGAGTTACAATTTGGACAAAGCATACTGAACTCAATATCGCCGCAGTTTTTGCTCAGTTTTTTTGCAACCGTCAAGACGTTAAGAATCTTGCGTTTATCTGTGACAAAAATAAGCAGCATTTGTTTCCGTTTTAGTGCATAGGCAAGAAACAGATTCAAAACAACTCTGAACGAGAAATTAGCGTTTATTGCAGAAGTTTTTCCAAGAAGAATATCCATTACCTTGCTAGTTTTAGACGTTGAGATGACTAAGCAAGATGTGCATGACGTTATTGCAAAGGAGGCAATATAATCAGTATAAACGTGCTGAGAGAATTTGGGCACATGAATATTAAGCTGGCCTTTGTTATACTCTGCTGGTAAACAAAAAAAAGATTACTCCGGCTGCTATAGGTAGAGAGTTAGGAAGAAGATCATTACACCCTCTATAGCTGAAACAGAGTAGGCACAAGGCTTTTATTGGGATTATGAAAGAATTCTGTTAGGCATTTGGTAAAACCGATCGCACGATCAGAGATTGCACCTTGGACATGATCAGGCAAAAATAAAAATTATCCAACTCAACTTACTTTAACAGGGGCAAAGCGGCTATAGACTTCTACAGGCATATCTGCTCAGTGGGGGGCAAACATCTGTCTATGGTCTCGGAGCCCAATAAAAACCTGACCAAACACGGCTAAAACTGGAAAACAGATTATAATATAAATGCCGCACTATATACGTCCCAAGAACCAGGTTTGTCTTACATGGCAAAGGACACGGAAGAATATTTGTTTGGGTAGATTTGGAAAAAACTCGTGCTATGTATTGCCAAATAACACCATGGCTAAACTTAGGATTTTTTTTAACAAAACTGAGCGAGGATATAAAGCAGAAAAGTAAGTTGTTGCTGATCGGTGAGACTTTAATGTTAAATTAATAATGTGGGGTTCTGACAAAAAGACAAGCGTGGTACAATCTTGATAGAATGTCAGCGGTTTGGATTAGGTAGTCTTGAACAAGGGTGGCTTTCTGACCTGTAAGTACAATTGTAAGAGGTTTATTATAGACACCACAATGTGTCCATATAATTTGGTAGCAAAGGTACAAAGGTGAGCGACAACTTTGTGATGATTATTTTGAAAAACGCGTTCAATGGGGAAAGGGAAACCAAGTCTATGGGCTGGCACATCAGCAAAGACAAGATAGAGGACCTACAAAAAACACTAAAACAAATTCTTTAGCAAGACGGAAGTAACAATGCTATTGACTTTACGGATAACATAATAAAGGTTTGCAAAAAAATGTTGCCTTTGGTGGAACAAAGAAATTGTCGGTCTGCGGATGTGCTGCCTATAGGCAAAAATAAAGGTGACCATGGCAAATGAACGGAATGGCACAAAGGCCGGATTAAGGAATTGAAACAGACTTTAAAGTCTTTAAGCGGCAAAAAAGGCTATGGGCTAAATATCTGTGGAAAAATATGCGCAGATATATGGCGCACAGGTTATAAAATAGTCATAAATTAGCTGAGCATCCGGAGTTCCTTCAAGATTCCGGCAGAGAAGCAGTACGAGTCGGTACAAGATCTTTTTATGAGTCACCCAGTGGTAGATTGGGAAAGTGGCCGTACCGGACTAGAGCCTTCTAGAGGTTCATGTTTGTTTAGAAAAGATCCAGGAAAAAAATAAACTGGTTTCCAGATATCTGAAAAAACCGCCTAGGCGGATAACATATAAACCAATATACCTGACCAACACGCTGAAGAAAGACCGTTTCAAAGCGAATTAGTTTTTCAATAATTATATACGTAGATGCTCGGTTCGTGTTTGGGAGGCAACTTTATTATGTTGCATCAGTTATAAAATAAATAAATTTGAAAAAAAAAGGTACGTATAAATAATAATACCCAATACAAATTGATTGTGCGCAATCCAGGTTAATATATATAGTAATTAATTTGCGTTTCAAACTGTTAGAACAGATGCTGGAATTTAAACCAGAAATGTAATTCAATCTAAAATCTAACTAAATAATATAATGTATCAGGTTTATTTATTTTATAAAATTTTATATAATTAAATAATGTACATGTTAGTTATAATATTGTTGTTACTTATAAACATAATTCCGTACTATCACACTTTAACTTTACCTAGAAGAGACATTATCTAATGCATGCATTAACTCTCTTCGACTTTTTAAAACATCTAAAATTAAATCCACCGTATCCTGAAATATCCACATTTATGTAAAACCGCCACTTTAAGGTATATTTTCCGCAGTAAAGTACTTTCTAAAAATAAAACTACATTAAAAATACATATTTCACACCCTGAAAGTAAAAAAACTGTAAGTAATCTAATATTTACTGGCAACATATTCCAAAACTAAATCGATCTTGATGGATACCCCAACTCGTATATAAATAAAACATGTATCAATAAAAGTAAAATATTTTCCAAAAAGGAGAAAACAATTCGTGAGTGAAGAAATGAAAGCAACTCGTCGCTTTTCTCCTGAAACTTAATTCACTCTATGTCATTCAAGGGTGAAACTGTTAAATAAGAAAGTGTCTTTTTTCCGTCGATCTTTCTTCCTTACGTCTAAAATATTCATCTGATTCTAAAGCAAAATAAAGCATCTCAGATTTAATAATCTAATTTCATTTATTAAGTGGAGTTAAAAAAAAGCGTTTGATGTATTTTAATTTAACCGGAGAGTTTATTTTCTTTTGAATTTTTTAAGAAGCTTGTAATATTAAATAAAACAGATGCATGCAAGATAATCGATAAGGAGATATGTACACCAAAAACGCGATCTTTTCATTTATTTGAGGAATCTTTGAATTAATATGTTTTTTTTTAATTTAAATATTTCTTTGAAATACCTTTATGAATTGTTTTGTTTTATGTTGGAATTAACAGGGGAGTCATAAAAAGAAAAGTAGCATAAATAAAATTATATGGAAGTACATGTATATACTTTTCTCTGTAGGTTTAATGTAAAATGAAAAACATTTGGAATTTTCGCCATAAATACTTGTGTATTGACATTTTATTGCCCATTGGACTTGGGTTGCTGAATTTTATACCTCAATAAATTGAATCAATTACAATAATCAAGATATAGTAGTACGAAGTGTATTTAACTAGTTTATATTGAGCTAGTTTTAATAGTAGCAGCATTAAAGTTTGTTTTTTTAAATTTTATTCATATATTACTTATTATAATTACTTTAGCCACAATAACATAAATATACATTGTAACGAATGTATGAATATTTATTTAAAATATCATTAAGACGGCGGCAGTTGAGATTTGAATGGAATGGCATTTTTAGTTAATAACATTTCTTAAGAATACTGGTATTGATTTAGTTTGTTTTTTTTTTAATTGTTTATTATAATATATTTACATATTTACAGTTTATATTTCATTTTTTTTTGTCTCCACTTGCTGCGCTACACCGTCTCCATATGGATGGCTGTAGAGCTTTGTTTTCGGGGCACCATTTTATGTTTTCAATTCATCTTATTTGTTATTATTGTTGTGTGTATTTTCTATTTGTATTCATTTGTTTGTTTTGATCTTTTTAATATATAGAGTTGTTCTATTTTTACTTTTTTGTTTATCTTTCTTTCGTTAATTATTTTGTATACTTCTTCTTTTTAAGAAAAGGTTTTTAAGTTTTTCTGAAGTTATTGTTATTTACGGAGGTAAAGATTTTGAGTTAATTGTTGTGTTGGTTATATTGCTGTATATAGTAGTTTGTTCCAATGCTTGCACAATATTTTTAAGCTTGTGGCAGCGGCGACGGTGGTGTGGTACACGCATTGCCAACTTCTTTCCGGAATTTTGGGCAGGTGAATTCTAGCTAAATCTAGTATAACTGTTTCTCAATCACACTCTTGCCGGTCGAAACTGGCATCAGAAATAATTTTTGGTTTCTGATATCTGTCTAAATTTTGATCAATCGGAAGCGTTCAGTATTAAAAAAAATATATTAAAATAATATTCAAGAATTACTTGATATGTCACAACAACATAAAAAACACCTATGATTTCAGTGAGCGTGAAACTACTACATTGAATAGATAGAAGATAGCTTCACCAATGATCTGCTTCAAGTATATGCAGTATGGTATTTCGCCTAATTTTATTGAAACCAGAGCTGCCGTATATCAAGTTCCTTCATTTTGGGCGACAAAAAATCAGTGTTTATGCCTCTGTAACGATTTCCGGTAACAGTAACGTTGACTCCATCATTGTTTTTGAAGAAAAATGGCTCAATAACGCCACCACTCTAAAATCCAACATTGGTTTTTCGACTATGGCATGTGGATTTTTTGGCAGTTTTGTTTGTTTACATAGTCGTCAAGATGGAATTGGGCCTTGACCGAAAAGATGATTTTTTGGTTAAAATTTTGGTCATTATTCAATTAGTTTGAAGCCCACCGAGCGAAGCAAAAACGGGAACCAATGTCGGCCGTTTAAATTTTTTGAACGAGTTGCACTTTGTAAGCAAATATACCGGTCTTTGCGAAGAATTCGAGTGGTTTGCCGAATATTGAGTTGCTAACTTCTGCGCCGAGTTGATGGGTTTTTGTACACTTTGAGCCACATAAGCGACAGTTTTGGCAGAACGTCTCGGATGAGTGTGCTTGATGCGCACACGGTCTACCAGCATTCTAGTTTCACGCACTTTTATCACAAACTTTCGTATTTCTGTGATCGATGGCGCTTCATTTTTTCAAACAACGTACGCAGTTTTTTTGCTGTTTTAGACAAATAGGATTTTTCAGTATTTTAAAACGTTGCTCCAAAGTAAAGCGATGCTTCTTCTGTCTGCGGAGGTGTCTAACCACACTTTTCTCATGTATTTATGACTCGAAAATTGACAGCGTCGGTAGAAACGTGATTCAAATTTTTTTGTTTAGGTGGCAATGTCTTGTATTTTGTTTGAACGATGTTTAAGTATATATCTATATAAAATGCAAAGATCGGAAATGATTTCAATAGCTTGTTTTTAAATAGGGAATCACAATGTTTCACGTTAAATGCTGACATCTAATGTTGGAGCGTTTTCTTAGCGTGCCCGTTTGTTACCGGATGTTGGCTATTGACAATGCTATTTTGACTTTGTTTGCGGCAGTACGAAATAGTTCGGTGGTAGTTGTATTGAACCACGTTTGTAAATTCTTTAGCCATGAAATTCTCATTTGTTCTGGCCCTCTTTTGCTTTCTACGCTTCCTTGGAGTATTAGCTGCAATAACTCGTATTTCTCTGGATGTCTTATGATATGTCCTAAATATTCTAGTTACATTCTTTTCATCGTTTTTACGACTTTTTTCTCTTTTTTCAATCTTCTTAAAACTTTCTCGCTAGTAACATGATCCGTCTAAGGAATTCTAAGAATCTTTTAGTATGTCAACATCTCAAAGACGTTTAGTTTATTTATTGAAGCTTCTGTTAATATCCAAAACTACACTCCGTACTTTTTTAATGATACTCTGGCTTTTCCTATCCGGCTCTTTATTTCTGTTGAATGGTCTTATTGTTTGTTTAGCAAACTTCTTAGGCACGTCTACTTTATCCATCTATGCATTATTGAGCAGTAGTCTCCCCGGATTAATGATGTTTTTCTAATAACCATAAACTTAGTTTTTTACGTTTATTCTGAGACCATATTGTTTACTTGCAAATGTTATGCTATTCAACAGCTGTTGTAGTCCTTCCACGGAGCTTGCAAATACGACCATATAGTTCGCATATCTCAAATTATTCAGTAGTAATTCAGACAAATATTGATCTCATCTCTAAAAAAATCCAAAAGTTTTAAAACATTGTGCACTGATTTATAGGTACCTAATGAAGAATATACTAAAAGTCCTGACAAATATGACACGAGCTTTAGCGGTAATAACCGAAAACAGGGCACCTTTTTCGGTTTTTGTTAATATTTCAATAACTGTAGGTAGGAGGTAAAGCTGATAAAATTTGCAATAAAAATGATTTTATAAATTTTTTTGTATTCCCAGCGGCTAAAAACCGGTCTCTTCTGTTCATTTTGAAGTCTTTCCTCTTCTACATAGCGTTCACAATACGCGTGGCATACGCGTCAAATTGTAGTATTAGTGCGGTTTCTCATTTACCTTCTTTGTTCATGGAGAAAGGTGGTAACTCTTTAACAATGTTTCTAAAGATAGCAATCAACAAGCAGAGTGAGAAGGATTTAAACAACTTATAGCATAAGCTTGCTCCTTACCTTTTATCTTTATTTGAGGAAACTGGAATGCGGAATTTTACGATACTTTTCTTGTACTCCAAGAAGAAGCTAATCTTCTCGATTTTGACATCGTTTTGGATGGAGGATTACTGTTACACAAAGTGGTGTGGCCCAAAAATACTCAACCTCAACAATTTTCCAATGTTATGACGCCTATATTCTCAAGCATTATGTCGGCAAGAGCTGTACCATTGCGTTTGGTGGCTATTCAGCGGCACCATCCAGTACGTAGACAGCTGAATAGAATCAAAGTACAAGCTAAAGAGGTCAGTTGACATAAACTTTGAACACAAAACACAAAACACAAATGACAGTCAAACAGGATGGTTTTCTTTCTAATGAACACATTAAATCAAGATCTATTTTATTCCTCTTAACTGCTCTTTACGACCATGGAATTAAAACAAAACAAGAATATAGTAACGCTGGTAAATTGGTCACTCGCACAGGAGTTTTAAAACTCTAAACTAGTGACAAAGTAGCAATAGTTGTTAAAGATGTTGATCTTATTGTCCTTCTCCTGGCTTTAACCCCATCTAAATGACAGATATTATTTGTTAAACCAAGCCACGACAGAGTAGAGAAGAAGATATATTTGAGTCAGCAATTGCAAACTATGGGAATAGAAACTGCATACTTTTTGTGCATGCATTTAGCGGATGTGATACGACTTCCGCTGCATATCGAAAAAGGAAACTTGTCTGTTTCAATTTTTCCAAGAAGCGATCTACACTGCAAAGTATTACTGATGGTTCAATGCACCTCTCAAGCAAACTTTCTTTAACATGCATTGTTACAAGGCTTTTACCAAATCAGTTTTGAATGCTAAACCAGACTTCTTTGTGCTATCGCCTACAGAAGTAGCAGCAATGCAGCATGCTTTTTGTGTATACCACCAAATTTAAATTGGGCTAGGAAATGAACTTTCTCTAGAACAGTGGGGTTGGAAGTTTGAGCCAGCCGGTTACTCCCAGTAACAATCTAATTTCTCGCAAATGTATAACCTCTCTCCTCACAATGATCAAATGTATCTAAAAGTGTATGCAAAACCATGTCAAATATTATATTATAAAAAGTGCCCTGTTTTTTGGTGATTGCTGCTAGAGCTCATATTTGTCAGGTCTTTTAGTATACCCTTCATTGGTACCTATAAATCAGTGTAAAAAGTTTAAAAACTTTTGGATTTTTTTAGAGGTGAAAAGTTTTTTTGACTGGACTAGAGTTCTCCAACTGTTGTACCTTTGTCGACCTTGTTTAAAGCTTTTTTGAATATTATTTCCGAATATAGATTGAACAGCATGGGAAACGCTTTTTTGTATTGTTACGCTCTCTGAGTTTATTCCTTCAACCTTTATACTTGCTTTTTGGTTCCAATAGAGTTTTTTAATTATTCTGATTCTTTTTGTCAATGCCAGTCTCAGTAAAAATTTTGATAAGCTTTTCTTGCATCACTGTATCAAAGGCCTTCTTTATGTTTTAATCTATGAACCATGCATAGTAATTGCAGCTAATGTCGCTACATCTTTGAAACAGATCTTGCATACAAAAGAGTGCTTCTTTAGTTAGTTCCAGTATGATTCTTAATCAAACTGTGTGTTGGACATTTGATCTTTATGTTATAAGCGACTATGAATAATTTTCAGGAATGTTTTCAATAGGTTTATTGTTCGGTAATTACGGCATGTTTCAGTAGTTTATTTTTTGGGATAAGGACGAATGTTGATCTTATATAGCTACTCCTCTGGTATGAGTTATATTATATATTATATTATTGTATATTATATTAAAGAGTTGTTGTACAATAATTTAATTAATTTTTGCACTTTATAGCTTGCTCTACTTCTTCCTTTAATATCTTTGGGCCAGAATTTCAGGTGTCTTCTGTTAGGATATTTTTGTGGTTTTTTAAAAAGCGCATGAACTTTTTCTGTTTTTCCATTATTATGTTTCCATCTTGATCCATTAGTCTTCCAGCAACTTTTGAACTATTTTTTTTTTGTTTTCCTGACTCTTAATTTGCCTGCCTTTTTCTGTGTTTTTTAATCTGTGATCTTGACCTTTCTTTTTTCTTTCATAAAACTAAGGATATTATTAGTCATCCATTCTTTTTTTTTTGCTTACGGCTTTAATATGTTTTTTTGTAGTGTTTCTGAATGTGCTTTCTAAGTTCTTGGCAATCGATTGTATGCTATTGTCTGGATTATCAGTGGATATACCTATTATTTTCTGTTTAGATCTTGTTGAGCTTTTGTACGTATCTGCTCATTCTTTATTAATCGAGTCCACTGATATTGTTTTATTGGCTTTTGTTAGTTTTTTATGCTTAACCTCGAATGATGCTATCACTTGGTTATGATCCGAACCTATGTCAGCACCGGGAGCGGACTTTACTGATAGAAAGCTGTTCTGATACTTTTTATTCACCATTATGTAGTCGATTTGGTTCCGTATGACGTTATCAGTGTTGTCCCCTGGGGCTTTTCAAGTAAAGCCTGCGAGGCGGTAGTTTAAAGAATTACATTCATTGTTGGTCTATACAGAACTCCAACATCCGTTTCTCCTACCGAGATCATAGCTTCTTATCAGATTTTTATATTTTCCTTGACTAATCTTGGCGTTAAAGTCGCTCATAACAATCTTAAGGTCTCTTTTATTGATTCTCTTGATTACCTTTTCTAGCTTTGTATAGAAGACTTTCATCTCGTCTTCATTTGCAACAGACGTTGGTACGTACACTTGTATTATATTGATGTTTACAGGCTCTGCCTCTACTGTTAGTATCATCATTATGTCGTTGAAGGGTATAAAGCTGTTGACTCATTAAGATATGTTTTTGCTAGTTATTATTGCAACTGTTTTTTCATGTTTATTGCTTCCAGAATAGTAGCTTGTATGTATACTCTTCTATGCTGCATTGCCCACTTCTAGTTCATCTCATTTCACTAATACCCATTATTTTGATGTTTATTCTTTTTATTTCTTGAGTTGCGTTATGTATTTTTTCGGACTGATTATACTAGTTTTCTTAGATTTTTTGACAACTGTTTTGGGTTAGACCGAATATTATTCTCGGTACGTAAAATGAACTTCTTGTAAAGACTTGCGTTAAGATTTTTAATGAAGTCCTATTCGGACTGTGATTTCATGTAAATTGTTTCTTCGACCATTGAGATGCTAGGCACACAGATGATGCGTGCAT
Organism: Tachinus rufipes; assembly: GCA_963932245.1. Classification (NCBI taxonomy): domain Eukaryota; kingdom Metazoa; phylum Arthropoda; class Insecta; order Coleoptera; family Staphylinidae; genus Tachinus; species Tachinus rufipes. The sequence goes on from OZ010743.1 coordinate 86,994,212, forward strand.
ACTCTGAAACACGAGTGTATGTGAGAATCATTACTGAATGAAAAGACAACTTACATAACATACATTATTTGATCATTTTAAACCTAAATAGGTGTTCTTCTAATTATTTTGAAGTAGGAATTTAATTGCATACTATTTTTATTTTCAAAATTTCATTTAACCATAAAATAATAGCTTTTAATAAATTATTTAATGAAAATAAATATAATATTAAATTTACAATAACAAATTACAAAATATTTGTATAATTTATAATAAATCATATTATGTATTAATCCAATTCAGATATTTATTATAAATTAAAATGCCTTTAGTTGGGTGTATTTAATTATTTCTAATTCCTATTGAAATCGTACGTTCTCTGTAAATATAACCTTAATTGCCGTTTCTATCAAACGGGAAAAAAGTTGCAGGAACTAGTTGCATCAGCGCACTGCAGAATTCACTGATTGAACATTTCATTTACAAACGCTGGTCTATCTCTATTTGGTTTTGACATCGATTTGAATCATTCGTTCTGTGAACTCATCGATTACAACTGCGGTTTCATCGAAATGAAGCTTCGCGGTTTGAGTACGCTTTAGTATTGCTGATTGTATGCAATTCATCTTAGCATAGTTCTATTTATATACATATAAATTATTAATTTAATTGTATTTTAAATAAATTGTTTAGTATGTATAGCATACATGCGATATAAATTACATGAAGAGTGTACCAACTTTAGCCAAACTTTTATACATTTCAAACGGGAAACTGAGTTTTGAAACAAGTACCTGCTATAAAATATCTAGTTTAATACGAGTTGTACATTTACAGTATTGAGTTGAATTTTGTAGGAATTACATTTAAATTATAAAACCTTATTTATACATAAAACAGATCGTTTAGTAAATCCCTTGAGGTATTCTCCTTACGATTCGGGAATTAGTTTCTAACATCTCTCCTTTCTAATTCTTCCCTCGTGTTAGAACGGAGTCACTTAATTTAATAATCCTTGAGTGAAAAAAAAGTAGTTGGAGAAGTTTCGCGATCTGTTATCGCATGACGAGTATTTTTCATCAAAGTTGTAATATGAGAAATTATATGGAATTAATTGGATGAAACCAGGTTTTCCAGATATGTGATAAACGAACTACTAAGCGCAGGAAATAAATTGCTACATGTTTGCACGAGATATTTTATACACTAACGCCTAACGAAAGGCAATTTATAAAACTTTCATGTTTTTTGTAAGTTTTGAATTATTAATACTTTCGTAGGGAAAACGAGCAAAAAAAATGTGCGGTGAAGTTTACGCTTCTAATACAAATTTACTGGATGATGTATATCATTTTAAAGAAAATTCATTGGGTGTACAGCGACCGTTAAAAAACCCGGAATATTAATATTAACAGTAGTGCCATCAAAATGATCATTTATCACTGAGCACTTCCGAGGTGATAATGGCCTCGTCGTAGAATAAATTCTGTTTAAATTATCCATTGGTTGGTGGAATCGATTAAGAGGAAAAAAGATTCATTGTTATGCTTTTAAGAACAAGTTGAACAAAGAAAATCTTATAAAATAATTTTCTTTAGTTAATTGAAAGTGTTTTTTTTTTTACTTTTATAAAGAAGCTTTTCATATTATTTACTCTTTTAATTAGAAATTCAATTTGATTTATTACAATACTGTAGCAATAAATTTGGTTATAAATATTCAATTTGAGCTTTTATGTAAGCATAGAAAAAATATAGTATATTAAATTTTACATTCGCATTTTCTACTTGAATGGATCAAAAAAATTATGTGATAAATAAATTTTGTCTAGTTTGGCATCTACTCAATATGTATGAGCAACTATTCAACATATCAGTAAATATTCAGCAACTGTATGGACCTTGTGATAAATTAAATTCATGGCGTATTTTTTTGGAACTATTTATTATTCTATAAAATTATATTCATATTTTTGTCGGAGGATTTCTTTTTTAATGATAAAATAGTGACTGTTTTAGTTTTTTTTGCAGGAAAACTTAGTAATGAACTTTTTTTATTTTTGTTGGAGTTCTTATACTGTTTTTATTCGAATTTAAGGTAATTAGGGTTGTTCTAAAAAGTTCTCATGGATCGTGCGCTCGTGAAATGTTTATTCATTTGAATTGAATCAGAGAAATCATTAAGTTGCTATACTGAAACCAATATGAAATCAGTATGTAAAGTTACTAATTAATTATGTGTTGTACTAGACTTTCATACATTCTATAATTATGAAATATTAAATCAGTTTACTATATTATTTTATTCTTACGAACTTATTATATCTATAGAAGGCTTTATATAGTTGAGCCGAAACTAGTAATGCATTTGTAACAATAAACTTCTGATAAGAAAACATAGTAAACTGTTTTATTATTTTATAAACATGAGTTATTATTATAGATTTATATATTAATTAGTTTCTATAAGTTTATTGATATCTTGAGAGATCAAAGCAAGCTGTTACTTCTGCTGTAGAGAGTATGTTGGGGCTGTGGCCAATTCTCCATGTTTTATATCTTTTGTCCTACACATGATTAGTACCTCTTAGTGGCCAGTCTTTGAAAATATGGAAGAACAGCTATGTAGCTGTTATAGTGTCTAATAAACAGCAAGAGAGACTTACTTTCAAAAACAATTACGCTTAATATAATAACTTTTATAGTTCGATGGACATGTCTATAATAGAGTTTTTTATTTTGTTGGCTGGGGCTCCACCTTTTTCAAAAGACTTAATGTATCGGGTATACTTTACAAAAATATGGAAGCGCCTACCGTTTAATCTTTATCTCCACCTCTTCTTTCTGATGTAAAACACCGGGAAGTTTTACACATTTTTGTGTACAACCTTCCTATCTGACTGTGCCCTATAGGTGACGTTTTTGAGTGCACAACTTGCGACAGCCTTGTAGGCATTGATTTAGTGTGGTGGCGGTTGAAGAGCTACTGGTTTTCTTTATACAGCGAGCATATACATTGGTTGCTTGTACAGCAAGATAAGTTTTTGCTAAACTCAACATGTGATCTCTGATCGGTTTGAATCTCGTATCAGCTCTCGGTTGGGTGTTACGAACGTAGTAACGTGCTTCGAGGACTCTTCACAGATTTTTTTTTTGAAATGATTCTATTCTTTTAGATAGGAAGAAGCAGCTATACCCTATGCTGGACATACGTATGTCAGTATTGGGCGAATAGTTGCAACTTGTTGCTGGTACTTACTTAGGCAGCAGCGGAGTTAAAAGATTGATTGCCATTTTGGCTTTACCCAATCTGGTTGTTATGATTAATCTGAAAGTTAATTATCTGTCTAACACTGTTCCTAGGTACTTTAGAGTACCCGTTTACCGAATTAGAGAGCTATTTAAATAGACGTTCTCGCGAGGAGCTAACGAAAATTTTAATGAAAAGACAATAGCTTTGCTTTTCTCAGCTTTGATCAATCATTTTGGTTAGATGATGGGTTATGGAGAGCCCATATCTGAAGTCATGTTGATGATTTGGCAACAGGTTTTCAACTGCCTTACTTTTATTTGGTTGTTATGGATTTTTGGATATAATTGTTGCTAAAACATTCCACTTGAAGTTTCTATTAAGATATTTCTTAGATATTGTCGTTTGACATGCAGGTATTGTTGATATGAAAAGAGAGTATATAGTCTTATTTATTCAGTTTGTAAATTTACAAGCCGATCAAGATTCTCTATATATCTCTTTAAGATTCTAACGGTCTTCTACAGCGTTTTTGTTTTCTTCTCAAACTATGTCTACCTACACTTATTATTGTGGATTTGTATTGGCTTACACTAGTTGCAATGCTACTGATACAATAAATCAGATTTATTGCAATAATTATTTGACACCTAAGATTTATAAGATAAAAATTGGCACAAGTTTTCACTAAACATATTGGATGATTTATAATGTTTAATGAACAACAAACGAAAAGAATGGAGAAATGCGTCTGGTAATACATTAAACAGGTTGGGGAATAATAGAGTTTCACATTTTTGAGGTCAATTTTAAAATTTATTATTGTCCAAATGTTGGCGTTAACTGGCGAAGCACATATGCAATCGTTTTTGAAGTTTTCTTTTATTTTTGTTGGTATATATGGAGGAGTTTTAGCGTTTTTTTATTAATGGTTTTTTGGAGTTCTTGTACGGTTTGAGGACGATGTTTAAGATTTATTGCCTTGAGGAACTTTTGTAATAAAAATATCATGGGAGCCATTAACGAGTTTTTGTAAGGAATTTAGTTGACTGGGTAACTTTTGGAGCGTAACTTTTTTTTAACATGTCACTGTATTGGTCGGAGCAGTGACGCCAACCCACAATGCCTACAAACTACATCAAACGGTTACTTTTGGGCTGTGAAGAGGTGGTTGATGGAGTTTTTAGGTGTTATTGGCAGCCCAATATTGAAAATTCTGCTTGTTTACTGTTCCGAAAAGAAAAGACAGTTGTAAGGATTGCATTACAACAATTTCTAAGTTTTACTCAATCTGCTGGACTCAATTTTTTAGCAATCATAGTTTATTTAAGGTTAGTGTGCAAATTTTACTTTACTGTTTGAATCGACATTTGAAGTGAAGAGTTCACTTTGCCTAACGGGACCGACCGCGCCGGTGAATCAGGACCCTTTATGTTCAGTGATTATTTGAAATGTGGAACTCTATGATTCTTTTACTGTACTAAAATACAAATTTGTATTTGGTTGGTATATATTTTTGGGAGGCAACTAAGGATCCATAAAAGAATGAGTGAGTTGTACGGGTATATTATTTATATAATTTCAATTAAACTCTAAGGAAACATGTTTATACAATAAACAAGCGAAGTGTGGAAGTATGGATATGGGCATTGGAATGTGCATTACTATTGTATGAGGTTTTTAATAACATATGGAGAGATGCAGCATATTGCTTTATATTTGGCTCTACTGATAAATTTAGGATGTACAGTGAGGTTGCCAAATGGTTGGTAAATGGTGTTGAAGGTAGATTAGAGTCAAAACAATGTTATGGAGTAGAGGATTGAAGAATATAGCAAGCAGAAGAGTTTTAGGAAAATGCTACGAGTTTTCTAGGGGGAACACATTTTAAATGCTCTTTCTCTCTTTGCTTTCTTACTGTCTTATCACACACCTTTTCCTTAGTCTATGGTTTTTCAATGTTTTTTTTTAATGTTTCTTTTTTGCTATTTGGTGCTATTTGTTTTTTGCGATCTTTTTGATGTTGTCAACATATCTCTTATGTGGTGTACCGGTTCACTTATTGGGGTTTTTGGTCTTTAGTGTGTTATTCTGTTAATTTTGCTGTACTCAGCTCCAACTCTGTTATTTGTTTTGTTACGTCTTTTACTTTAGTTCGACGTCGAACTAAAGTTTTAAATGCTTCAGTGCAAAGAATGAAAAAGAGAAAGAGCTTACGCTAACTATCAAAAAAGGAAAGCTTGAATTCTTTGGATACGTTATAAGAGGCGAGAGATGCGAACTGCTTAGACTTAACATGGAAAGGAAATTTCAAATAAGAACATTTTGGCTTTTTAGAAAGTTGAACTTTGAGCACGTTATAAGAGGAGAGAGATACAAACTGCTTATACTCAATATGGAAGGTAAAATCTAAGGAAAATAAATATTGGGTGTAGAAGAACATCTTGGCTTCTGAACTGAGCGAATAGTTAACTGCCACCCAACTTTTTAGAAGCATTTCAAACAAAGTACAAATAGCTTTGATGATATCTACATATATCATGAGAGCCATGCGTTATACTTGTCTTATTTTTTTTTACTGTTGATGTTTTTTTGTATTCTAGGATGAGCTGAAATTAGATGTTATGAACCAGTACATTCATATATTTATATCTTTTACATTGTACCATATTTTACTGTATTTCTTTTTCTTTTTTAAGTTTTGTTTCTATTGGAGATTGGAAACTATCAATATTATGCGAATTTTGTTAACTGCTGCTGTCCTTCCAATATACTTAGTAACAACTGAAGTGTTAGATTGTTTTCAAAGATTTTTTTGATTTAATAGATATACATCTAGACACTTTTGTTTTAGTACGTTGATTCTAAATAAAACTTTGCTAGTTTCCATGTCTTGGTATTGTCGCGAATTAGGTCAGCTAATCTTTTGACATGTTGCCTGTTTTGTATATGTTGTTGAATAATTTTAATAGGATACTGGTGGAGCGTTCATCTATAATAAGCTTTATCAGTTTAGCTGAGATTTTATCGGAGCCGGATATTTTACCTGATTTTGAGTTTCTGATTGCGAGGCCTGTTTTATTTGAATCTGAGAGTGTTGGTACTATTCGGTTGTCATTGAATAGTTTTTGTATATACTTATATTATTTTTGTTTTGTTTTTTTGTTTGTTTTGTTTTATGATTATGTTGCCTTCTTTGTCCAGTAATGCATCTGGTTGGCGGGTTCTTATTCTTCTGCTTGTTTCTTTTATTTTCTTATGCATGTTGAAGAGGTCGCATTTGTTCTCATATGTCTTTGTTTTCCGACATTTGTTTGCTATCCAATTTTGCTTGGTAGGTAGTTCTTTTTTTTTGCTTTCGTCAACGCTTCTTTTGAGTCTTGTCATTGTTGATCTATGGTTTTGTTTTGTGTATTTGTGGATGTGTGTTGTGGTTTTGTATTTCTTGTTCTAGTTTCTCTATTCTGCTGTTAATCTGTTCGAATATGGAGTTGTCCTTGAGTCTTTTGAGGTCTTTTGATTCTTTGGATGATTTGCGGTTAATTTTTTTCAGCTTTTTTTGTATCGTAGCTACCACCGGATTACGGTTGGTTGCTATGTTTGCCCCTGGAAATGGTTTCACTGATTTGATGGTGTTGTGTGTGAATCTTGTACGTATTATGATGTGGTTTGTTAGATGATAGCGTTATCTATCGTATTGTCATTTCTTTTATTTTGACAGAACTGAAACAACCCGTCTTCACGTTTGTTGCGATTGCTCAAAATGATGAGTACTTTATGTTTTGCGATAAGTTTAATGACTTTATCTAAGTCTTGGTAAAACGTTTCTGTTTTTTATTGTATTATGATTACCATATTCTATACAAAATCACGCTGGACTCGAAATAAATACACGCGTTGTTTACGTGCACAGCTAGGTTCAGGTATATTAATAAATATTAGAAAACTACAGATATTTCATTCATAATTATAAATATTTTCTTAACAATCGTAAATATTTCACTATGTGATCACGTGGTTTTGTTTACATACTTTTAGTGTGGCGTGGTTTTGAATACGGTATAAAACTTTGTTTGAAATCATTTTCAGTAGTATGATGCGGTTCCAATATGGGAAATACTGCTTACTGATTGTTTTGCTTTCTTAACTACAATAATTGTTACTCTGCATCTATGGGCTGTGTTGTTGTTTTCTCTATAGTGCATTTGATTGTTTTTGGTCTTATGTTTGCATGACACTGTTCATTGAAAGTCGCTAAATTTATTTTAAGTTTTTTTATTTCTAGTACTACGTTTTTAATCTTTCCAAGTCTATAAAGATTTATGACTTACCATGTTGCGATTCTGTTGATTGGTTTGTAGTCTACTTCATCCAACTCCCTTTTCCCCGGATATCCGATAGGAGGAGTTTTGGCCCCGGAATATTTCGAATTAAACAAAGTCATTGTTTTTGTGATGGTTCTTACAAGGATATTCATAGTGGATCTTTAATTCCGTGGTTTCCTCTGGCTTTCTGAATTCTTATGCCGTTGGCTATTGTCTAGATTGTCCGCCTTTGGTACCTTGTTTAGATCCTGGGCGTTGCATGAGCTTTGTGAGATGGGCACTACTGCATCAATGGGTGATACAAAAATTAAAAAAAGGTTGACGACTTTTCCTTTGCTTAAATTTGAAACATTTGATTACTTAACTAAAGATTTGGGCTGGCGACTAACGAACCTTGCGATTTACTATATTTAAAAATAGATTAAGTTGCCAATGGTCTAAACTAATGAAGTAAAGAGTATGTTTTTTCAAAAGATCTTATTTGGAACTTTGGCTAACACTTTCTTACTCTATGTTCTGGTGCGTGGCATGCCATATACTAATACACGGCTGGCAGAGAAGTAGTTATGATCTGCAGGATGCCACTTGTGTGGGCGCATATGCTTACTCTTTCTGAAAGATATACATATACTTTTGGATATGGTCGTTCTAGATTATTTGATTGATTTTTATGTTATCAACTTGGCGTTTGGCTTTCATCTAGCGCCTAATAAAAAAAAAACGGCTTTTATAGTATTATTGATATTTGGTGTACACCACAAATATCTCTCAGTACTTTGTGAACATGACATTTCTTAAGCTTATTAACTCAAGGTTAGCTTTGATGACATTTCTTAAGCTTATTAACTCAAGGTTAGCTTTGATGACATTTCTTAAGCTTATTAACTCAAGGTTAACTTTGAATATGTAGTTGGTATGACTACTAAGTAATGTACAATATATTTTATTAACGAAGAAACTTTTCCTTCTAATTGTTTCCGTAATCAATTTAAATATTTCTTTATTTTATCTTTAAATGTGTTCAAGCTTGTTCGAAAAACGATAGCATAGGCAAAGGTTTGATGAAACGCTGTTTTAATGCGAAATGCGAAGAGTTTAAATAAGAATTAGTTTACCTCATATAAGTATCCAATCATACACATATCATCTCTGTGCCCTACACCTCGGGAACGGCGTGACTAGGCATAGTAAACTAAAAATAGATTGGCCGGTATAATATGTAACTTAATATACACAAAATTTACGTTTTCTCAGTTGTTCACTCATGCCTTTGCCCGTTTTGAGTATGTATGTATATTATGTTTTAATTTATTGCTGAACAAACAGTTATTTAATATGAATTTTGTTGTGTGTGTGCAAACTCTACTTATTAATTGATTCTGAAACGATTATTAAAAAATTTGTCAAGAACTCGAGTCGAGTAATTTTTGAGTACTCGAGTAATTTTTGAAGACTCGAGTTTTAACGACTTGTCATTTGCGACTAATAATCGATTATTAAATTAATCGAATACTAAGTAATCGATGTACATCACTAAATTTTGTCATTTTCAAATTAAAGACATACTTATTATTGTTATAAATTTTTGCAATTCAAATTGAGATATCTTAAATAAATCTCTGGATAATACAGTCCTTGCAGACACAAACGTTTACTTTTACGGTATTATTTTACTACTTTTATTTTTATGGTTACAATGTACGAAACTGTGGTGTAAGAAGTTGAGAAATATGTTACCCTCCAATCTAACATAAAACCTCGTTCAGCTACTTTACTATCCACACACGTTGCAGTTACATATTACACCCTTTTAATCAGAATTAAAACATCCGTTTGTTTATTTTACTAATTTGTTTATTTTTATTTCAGGTGAGTTTTTATCCCGGTCTATTCTTCAAAATGCATAATGTATTCGTCTAACTGCGCTGCACTGCTGGTAAGATAATAATGCTATTGCATTTAGTATGTATCGTCGGTCGGTTTAAAATGTGTTTTTATTGGTGTATTTATCATAAATTATTTCCGGAATCGATACCTGTAGCCATTGACACGTTTAATATGAAACTATTTGCATATAAATTGTTTCTGCAGATTTATTCAAATCGAGGATTTATTGGAATTAGTTGTTGGAATAAAATAATGAAGTATAATGTGGACAGCGATTGAATTTATTGGAAATTGCTGTTTTGTGATTACACGGGATTTGTTTTGTGGATTGATTGTATTTTTATATTTGACAAATAAAACAAATAAAGTGGACATTGGACATTTATAATTTGTTATTGATTAATTACTTATATTCATATATGATTACAAATTATGGTACACTTAGATTATTGGGTAATTTATTGCAAAATACCAGGTCAATTTTTTTTTATAAAACTTTTTGTGTTTTACAATCAAAAAGATCATCAGGATGTCGAAAACAACAACATATTGTACTTATCAGTTTATTTAATGAACATTAATAAGCGAAAACGATAATGTACGTATACACGAAAGAAAATGCAATTCTGCAAAATAAACTTAACAGAGATTACTAATGAAAATTTCAGTTGAATAAGGTTTCAATACTTTGTATTGGTTCCTTGAGCCCTAACTGTTGCCTGCATACGGCGGCCTATGCCACTAATGAGCTCACGAATATCATTTTGTGGAATATTCTGCCATTCTTTATGAAGTGTTACACGAAGCTCGTTTATTGTGGTTGGTGCAACTGAACGTCCTCTAACATGCCTGCCCAGCATGTGCCAAACATGTTCTATAGGATTTCCATCTGGGGTACATGCAGGCCAGTTGAATTTTCTTATTCCAACTGCAACCAAGTATTTTGTGACGCTCCTCGCAGAATGCGGTTTTGCGTTATTCTGCATCAGACTAAAGCCATTGCCGGTAAATGGAGCAAATGGGAATACGTAATTTTCCAAAACTTTATCAATATATCGCTGTGGAGTCAGCGATCTTCCATCAATGACAATCAATTTGGTGCACGCATCCATTAATTTTCCTGCCCATATCATCAGGGAACCTTCATCATGGCTAAGCCGAGGCTAAAGGTGCACTCCGCAAATTGTTCTCCCGTGTCCATAGTCGTTCTCTTCCATCTGGCGATTGTAGGCAGAATCTATACTCGTCAGTACACAGTACAGTCTTCCATTGTGCCAATGTCTAATTCAAATGTTTGCGAGAAAATTGGAGTCTGGATACTCGGTGACGTGGGAGTAATTTTGGTCCAGCTGCTGGTCTACATGATTTTAAGCCAGCTTCTTGCAACCTTCGACGACTTGTCTACACCCTCACAGCTGTACCACGAACCTCACCTCTCTAAACCTCTCAAGTGCTTTTTGGACGGTAGAACGACTGACATGATGGAATCTGGACACATACCGCTGGCTCATCTGTCACAAGAGTAACAGATTTGCACAATCTTCAGCACTTAAAACTATAACCAACACACCAATCTGCCCTGAGAATGACTGTTAATCGAAAACAAACAAGTCAACCCAGTAGCCACCTTGATCCTCTGTGCATAATGTCGAATGAGCAATAGGTAGTGAAGAACGCATACTTTTCAATTTTATTTTTGTTTATAATTTTATTAAATAAGCTAATAAATACAATATGTTTTCTACATCCCAATGGTCTCTTTGATTGTAAAACCCTAAAAGTTTGTTAAAAAAATTACCCAATGGGTCAACCAGGTTTTTTTGCATGTGAGTGTATAATATAAGTAGTAGGTAGTCCGAAAACTAATGATGGTTTTATAATTTTGTTTTAAATTGGAACTCTGAGGAATCTTTTTTATACCAGGTGAAGGGGTTGAATTTTGTTATTTTTTTTATCAGTGTACGGATTGTTTGTAGATGATCTATTGTGTAGTATTGCTTTCTAAAGCTTGCTTGTTCCACCGGTTGATTTGAGTCGAGTTTTTTAGTTATTTTGTATAAGTGTGGTAGAAGACTGATAGGGCAGGGCGGTAGTTCTCTATGTTGGCGTTGTTTTCTTTTTTGAAGAGCAGGATAACTTCTGCCATGTGTTTGGTGTTTTGCAATCTGCAGGTGTAGTGGAACCTAGATAATGGTTTCTTTTTTTTCAGCATCTTGCTAGTAATTTTGTCTTTTTTGGATCTTTCTTGTATTTTTTTTAGTTTTAGCGCTGTTCTTATTTTTTGTTTTGTTGTTTCTGGAAAATCTTGTGATCCTACATTTTGGATAAGCGTTTCTGATGTTCTCGGGTCTGGTATCGTTGAAGAGTAGAGTTAGGTATAGAAGTTTGCCTCACAATGTTTTTCTTGTTTGTTGTTTCTGGAAAATCTTGTGATCCTACATTTTGGATAAGAGTTTTTGATGTTTTTGGGTCTGGTATCGTTGAAGAGTATAGTTAGGTATAGAAGTTTGCCTCACAATGTTTTCCTTGTTAGTGATTAATGCATTTGGTTGATACTTCATTTTTGTAGTCTTATGTTTGCCTGTGGAGATTTGATTTTAGGATTTTTATGTTGGAGTTGCCTCTATGATGCCTTTGATTATTCCGGTGTTACGTGTTTGGATATCTTTTCTAACTCCTTTGATATGTTGTGTCTCTTGCCGTTTTTCTGCGTTGCTCTATAAGCTATAAAGTATCTGGTTTTAATTTGCGATTTGTTTGCGCCCAATTTTGACCCTCTGTTTTCCTTAATCCTTTCTGGTATTCTTTTTTATTGCGATCCAGTTTTTTGATGGTGGGAATCTTGTCTTTGTGAATTAGTTTGCTTTTTTGATCTTCTAATTGAATGTAAGTGTTGCTCTTACCAGCCTGTGGTTGCTTTCCGAATCGAACGGGTTTAGCACTGCAACATTTGTGCAGAGTTTTTTATTGTTGGCCGTGTATGTAGTCAGTTTTGTTCTTCGTTTTTCCGTCTGGATTTATTCATATCAATTTTGTTGCTTGGTTTTTTTGAAGAAGGTGTTAAGACAGAACAATTTTTTTTAGTTATAGTTTAAGCTCAAACTAAAGTTTCCAATGTTCTTAGAATCCATTTTGTCTTTCTGGCCAATCTTGGCATTAATTCTATTGGTTTGCATATGTCTCCGAAGAATGTTTTCATCTCTTTGTTCTTTGATGTACTTGTGGGTACGTATTCCTGAATGAGCTGTGCACTGTATATCTAGTTTAATTTGATTGTTATGGCGAAAACTTTTTTTATGGGATGGAATTTGGTTATTAGATGCCTTACATTTTAGTGTATTAAGAATATTACGCCTCCATGTCTGGTTCTGTTATCGGCCTTGTTTCGCATAGGTCTAGGATGTCCTATTTAGTTTGGCTCAATTTTGTTTTAGTTTGTTGATGCTTTCCGGATTTCTCATTGTTCTGATATTGTATTTTGTCGATCGAATGTTTGCTTATGTATAATCATTGCTTTTTATTAAATGTTGCTTTAATTTTTGATGGGATTTTAATTAATTTGTAAATGAAGATAAGGTACTTAATTATGTACATCTAACTGAATATTTTTTTAATATTTTTTATAACAACAAAATATGATTAAGTCTGTGTTAACTATCTTATTTTTATTTTTATTTAGTTTGTACTACAGTTTGAAAGTTAGCTACTACTAAAACAAAATTAAACATCAACAAATCATTTCATTATATAATATTAATATTTCACAAAAAAAACTTTTGCTTGCTTATAAATTAATTAAAATATTAACTTTGTGGCTGCTAAACAATTCCATAGAGCATACAATTTATAATCTAGGACAAGAGAAGTTTTAGTCCTTGTAATTTATACATGTTTCTAAGCTTGTCTTTACAACTAGCCACGCCACATCAATCCATCTAGTCAACTAGTTGTCGCGGTTAATATAAATAACACTTCTAAACCTCAATATTAATTGTTACTTTTATAGACAAATTTTAGTAGTTACTTAAGTTTCAGGAATTATTATTGGCGAAGATATTTAGCTTCAATACAATAGGGAATGGTAGTTTTGACAACCTTTTAATATACATTATTTATTTGTGTACTACAGTGCAGTAAAATACCATATTATGAACATAGCAAAGATACTTAAAAGCAGCCAGTGGCAAACATTTATAATAATTTAATATTTTTTATGTACGTTTTATTTCGTTCTTTGTTTTACTTTTTGCCAATTATATGTTGTTATTATATAATTTTGTAAATTTTATCGTATATTATAATTAAATTAATATTTGGTTACATTCATTTTGATATAATATTGAAATCAATTATAGTATTCATAATTAATTATTGAATTAAAAATTAGTATTTTAGTTATAGAATTGGCTTAATTATTGCCATTTTTCGACCACATCAGCACATTTGCCGAGTAAAGATTTTCAAACAGGATTTTTGTCTTTGAAGAACCTTTTTACAACTGCGTTGGTGTGCAAGTATTTATTTATACCTAATCTTCAGTATTTATATAGTTGTGTATAGCAATTATTATTTATTAATAGTTATATCGGTATTCTATTAAACGGGTGAAGTAAGTTTGTATATTCAAATATATTTAGTTTGTATTTTACGTGGCTAAACGCCATTCATAAATTTAAAAAGATAGTTGCGGATGCCAACCAAACGTTCCGTGACTGACGGACAAAATTAAACTAGGATACCCACATTTGTGTATGCTAAAACCTTTTATGTGTGTGGCATAAATCTAATAAATGTTTCTGAGCATATACATATTAGTGGTAAAAAAATTTATTCGTATTTTGAGCTTTAATACGATCAAATTACTACTTATCAAAACGTCCGCTAATCAAAATGCAAATACGTGATATTTTAATTTGCACAAAAACGCCATTAATCGAAAACGCATTAAATGAACGGTCGACTGATCAGCGAATATTCTGGTAAAATAATCTATTTAATAGTTTTGGAATACAAAATTACTACAATTTATAAAATAAGTAAATATTTATTAGTATATATTTGTTTATATATTGTTGTAAACATTTAAAGGCATCAATGAATAAAACGTTTAATAACATGGCTTACACATGCTGTGCTTCCCAATTATTTAAGTGTACCAAAAATATACACACTTTATATTGATTATAAATTATGTATTTATTAAGATGATCAAAACTCCAAATTAGAGAGATTTGATTAGAAAACTATTCACATCAGGCTTTGAGAGATAGGGTGTATGCAATGCTATCTGTACATCCAATTCATCTGTTTGGATTTTTTACTTTATATTCTCATCGCATTTGAAGCTCGTTGCCTCTGATTTCAAATTTCTACCCCACGAGTTGCATATATAACAAATTTCTTTGAAATAGTTCAAATAGTGCCGTTAGATTTCAGGAACTCTTCTTCAGCTTGGATGTTTGCGGTTTTTTAGAACGTTGCTTGTAGATGCGGTTTGCTATATTTTATATTAGTTTTACATAAAACAAAAACGAACATCATAAATTTACGGTCAGTGGATTAATTTTTTTACATGCTTTGGAAGATACTTATTTTTTTTTTCTTTTAGTTGTTTGACAGTTGGTGGTAAACGGTCTTTTAGGACGCACGCAATTAGTAAGGTTATAGCAACATTTGTCAAATTTGTTGTGAATTGTTCAGTAGTGTTTGGCAAGTTAGCATGGAAAGCTTTGAACAACGTGTGTAAATTATCAAATTTTATTATCAAAATTGGTGCTTTGTTTGAAAAGCCTTTTGCGCATTACGTAATTTTTATTCTTGCTACAACCTATTTGGCGAGTCGACTATTTGACGTTTGGTGGTCAAATTTTAATCACTTGTTTCGATTAATGAGCAGCCGCACGTCATCGAAACACAAGGTTTGTTGAAAGCATTGCTGCTGTGCTTGAGAGTATACGGGAATATTTTAGGCAGTGAATTTCTTTTTGTTTACATTTTGCGTTGGGGCTCTTTATAAAATCTAATTTATTCAAGAATATTCATAGACAACGCTATGCGTTTGCTGATTAGGCTCTGTAGCAATTTGAAGTTGATTTAAAAAAACCATCTTTAACGACGAGACTCATTTTTGGATGAATGGATATGTGAGCAAGCACGTTGGATTTGGAGCTGTACCACACGAGGTACACCAGCATAAAATGCATTCCGAGAAAGTTACTGGTTCCGAATTTTGGTCTGGCAGAATTATCGATCCGTACTTTCAAAACTACAGATTGATAATAAGTAACTTCTTGTGGCTTAAAATGGATGCTATGGATACCGACGACGTGTGGTTCCAACAGGACGGCGCTACGTATCACAGCGCATGCCACGGTGAGCATTTTGCAGAATTGATTTGCGTCGGCGACTTGAACTGGCTACCAAGATTGTGCGATTTAACGCCTTTTGGTTTTTTCCTTTGAGGCTATCTTAAATTGCAGTTCTATGCGAATAAACCGCAAAGCAATTAGTCTGATGAAACTTGGATCTATCATGGCACTTTTGAGACGAAGAAACAGGTGATACAATGGATTACGTAGGCTGAATCTGCTGCGAGAAGAAAGACAAAGACGAAGTTTTATGGACCGAGAAGGTGATGGATGAAAATTTGTGAGATGTAGTTTGAACTGATTGTTCACCTATCATATTTTCACACTTAATACTATTTGAACGGGTTAAAAAGGTAAAAGGTAAAAAAAATACTTTCTATATTAGGCTCAAAATATTTTTGAGTGCTTCTGTTCATAGTATGATATTGTCGGCAATTGTTACTGTGTTTGAGGATACGGTAACTGGGCATGACTATGGTCATCTTGTTGGCATCTCAAACGCACAAATTTGCGCTTTATTTTTTCTACTTTTGCATAAAACTTAATTTGGTTTACATAGCAATGTAACTCGCTCTGTTGGTGTGACATGTTTTGAGAGCTTGAAATTTATTAATCTCAATGAAAGATCCTCAATTCGAAATCTGCTAGAGGCTTTCTAACGGAGTTTTGGTTGTTTTGGGTAGTGATTGTTAACTTTGGGTTGCAACCTAATTTTGGGTTTCAGGAAATCTTCAAATAACTTTAAAAAAGATAAAGCATTAACGCATTTTTAATATCTTTGATGATATAATGTTAATTGATAGGTCACTTCACTAGTATTGTCTTTATACTTTTTAAGAGTTTTTTGTATTTTCTGACAATTGTTAAAAAGGGTTTGATTTCGGTTTTTTCTTAAAATGTTTCTGATATTGTAAAACTGTATACTATTTTTATCAAATTTTTACATTTTTTAAAGTTTTATGGTCAGATTTCAGTGTTTTCTGATATATGTTAAAAATAGAAATAGAACAGAATTTTGCAGTCTTTTGCCAAAGTTTTGTTGTTTTTTAAATAATATTTTATGACCGGATTTTACTATTTTTAAGAACTATATTTTGCAGTTTTTTTACCAAATTTTGGTGCTTTCTGATAAGATTTATGACTAGATTTTTCTGTTCTTGGCGTTTTATAAATAGAATGGTTTGATGTTTTGTGGCCGGATTTTGTTAGTTGATATTTTATGATTAGAATTTTAAATTTTTCAACATAAAGGCTTGCCTTTGGTGTTTTTTTACAATATTTTGATATTTTACAGCCGGATTTTGCTATTTTTGAAAAATTGAATTTTACACTTTTCAACCGTTTACAGTTTTATGTTGCTGACTGTTTCTTTTTTCATTGCTAGTGCGTGAGCGATATTTGTCGCGGATTTTTGTCAATTTTGATTATATTGCGGAAAGGTTGTACACATTTTAAACTTTTTTAATAAAGTTGTTTTGACACACATAAAATGAATAGATTGCGAGAAATTACGCAATAATTAAGTTTGGATAACGTTCCGTACTGTGGTTTATCTACTTGAGAGTCAGGTTGAGGTCCGCGAACAGTTAGACTAAGAGTTACGTCCGAGTATTATATCTGGTTAGTCACTGCAGTTTATTCAATTAAAGGTCTTGTGTGCGTTAGTAATTGTTGGCGGGCTGCATGTAGTTAGTTTAGCTTTGTTTTGTTGATTCTGTATTGGCTTGTTGAAGTAAATTAGATCTCCAGTTTTAGAACCTTGTGGTTGCCTAATATTTGTGTGGGTTTTGTTTTCTGATTTTTGGGCCAGTTGAAGCTTATCAGATCTGGAATCTTAAGGTTGGCGTTTACACCTACGTAGTGGTGAGTGACTGTTCAGAAGATTTTGGTCGAATATTTGTTTTAGTTGAAAACCTACTTGGGTAGCGGTTTTTCACATCTTTCTTTTGAAGCAAGATTCTACATTGTGTGAGGTTATGGTCTAGGTCTCATGCCGTCTGTTGGTCTGCTGTCTTTGGATACTTTATTTGGTTTTGTTATCTATTTCTGACTGAAGGACTGAGTATAAGTATGGTTTTATTGTTGTTGCCTTACTTAAAATGTACTTTTTTTTTGCTTAAAATTGTATCAGTTGATATTTGACAGTGTGTGTTGCTGCTTACAGCTGTACATTAATGATGTATTATTGGCGTATTGCGACCGGCATCTTACACTAGTTGTGATTAGTTGCCCGCTAAATATATTTGAAGATTTTTGTGTTTTACCGTAACTTTTTGAGGCAGGTTTAATCAATACTAATAATAATAAACCGATTGAAGGCCAAGTTAGTCATAAACTATACTATTATTATTATTACGTTTCTGTATGTTCTTCAAGTTGCTTCATTATTTGTGATCTCACATGAGATACATAGAAGTTTGCAGAAATTGAATGTCATTGTTAGGGTTTAGTAGGACCGTTTATATTTTTTATAAGTAATGTCCAAGTACTGCATTTATTACGTGTGTTAAAGATAATAATTGTTAAGGCGTTGGCTGGTATTTTGTTTGAGTCTAGTGCAGATTTGTCTTGGAAGTGAATGTTTTTTACTTTTGATGGATGTGCATTTTTATGAGGCTGCTACTAACAGACGTTCTGCTGCTTATGTCTCGGCTCCGACCTCAGTAATGCAGTAGCAGTACACTATTTCGGTCATGTATAGCCGATTTTTTTCCGATTGTTTGTCATAGTGCGCTCTATTGTTTTTTCTTTGGTTTGAATTCTATGTATACTCTTTTTGGTAAGACTTATGGTTTCTAGTTTGTATGTAGTCACCGATAGGATACATGTATTGTAAACATTTTTTTTTAGATTTTTATAACTGACCACGATTTATTGTGCCGAAAGTTTTGTGAAAATCTGAAACGCCATGTAGAGTCGGATATTATACTTAGTGGTATTTTCTGTTAGGCTACGTAGTGTGTGTAAATGGTCAATTATTCACGTCAAAATCTTGCTTGCTCGGCAGGTTGGTAAAAGTCCAGATATGTTGTTAGGCGATTGCAAATAATTTTGGTTAACAGTTTATATAGTTGTGAGAGCAAACTCAAGGGGCGGTAGTTTTTGATAATAGATCACTATTTTTGAATATGGTTACAACTTCTGCATTGTGCTATTCTGCGGGGATTCTACTTGTTTTCAGACATTAGTTGAGATTATTGATTCTCTAAGTTTTGTTTGTAATGCGGTCTTCTCCCGTATATTTATTGTTTTTCGTATGCTTTTTGCATGAATGGCAACTTCGATTTTGTGTTTTAAGGCATCAATCGTCTCTGGATGGTTAGCGTAACACTTGTCCTTAAGGTCTCCCCGCAAAAAAAATCCAACGGTGTCAAATCACAGCTCCTAGGTGGCCAATTGACAACAGCATTTTGGCTGATTATTCGATTTCCAAAAACAGTGCACAAAAGATTGATGGTTACGTTGGCTGTATGGCAAATAGTCCCATCCTGTCGAAACTAAATGTCATCTATTTGATACTCTTTAATTTTTGGAAACAAAAATTTGTTTAGCGTGGCTCCTTGCTAATTTTTGAAGAAAAATGGCCCAATAATGCCGCCGTATCAAAAACCACACCAAACTGTTACTTGTTGTGGATGCATAGACTGTTCAATAGTCCTGTGTGGATTATCTGATCTCCAAATGCGACAATTTTGCTTATTGATATAGCCTCCTAGATGAACATGAGCTTCATCGGAAAACACGATTTTTTTACAAAATGCTCATCTTTGGCCAAAAGATCTTTAGTCCATTTGGCGAACTGAAAACGCATTGGATCGTCATGAGGCTTCATTTTATGCATAATTCTCCTCAGAGAAGTGCGAGAAACAGTTTCTGAGAACGACGGCGAGTTGATGTTAATACAGGGTGCGCCAGAGAAACTTACTTATTTGAAAAAACTCCCGAGCGGTGAGTTGGGCGGGGAAGGGGTCGAGTGGGGGCGCATCTGGAGGGGGTAGTCCTCAAGTTTGCTTCTCTTTCCAGTCAGTTGTCATCATGCTCTGGTCTAGAGAGCAGCGGGCCTTCGCCGTCGAGAGCTTCTTTTCTAACGGTCGCTCACTTGTTGCTACGCAACGTGCTTTCCGCGCTCGCTTTGAAATTCCTCCTCACAGACTCGTTCCTGGCCGTAATTCGATTCTGTCGTGGGTTAACTCATTTCGGGAGTGTGGAAGTGTCGCTAAACCCAGAAATGGACTTTAACGGACCAGCAGAACTCCGGAAAATATTGAAAGAGTGAGGCAGTCAGTTGTGCGTTCTCCCCGGCGTTCGGCTCGCAAACACGCAGCTGCTATGGGAATTTCTGACACCACTGTTTGACGAATTCTCCATCAAGACCTTCAGTTTTATCCCTATAAATTGGCTGTTCTGCAAGAATTAACTGAACGCGATTTTGTTGTCAAAATGCATGTGAAATGCTGATTGACAACCTGCCTGAAGACGCGGTAGTTTTTTCCAGTGACGAGGCTCACTTTTACATTTCCGGCTGCGTCAACAAGCAAAACATGCGTTATTGGAGTGGTGTAAATCCGCGTGAACTTCACCAGAAACCACTTCATTGTGAACGAGTTACTCTCTGGTGTGCGATGTCGGCAATGAAAATAATTGGTCCTTATTTTTTTGAAGAAAACGAACGCGCAGTTACCGTGAATGCAGCTCGTTACAGGAACATGATCGAGGAATTTTTTCTTCCAAGTCTCGAAGAAATGAACGTTATAAACGTGTGGTTTCAGCAAGATGGAGCCACAGCACACACAGCACGAGACTCAATGAATTTGTTGCGACAACATTTCCCCGACCGCCTCATCTCCAGATTTGAATCCGTGCGATTTTTTTTTATGGGGTTATTTGAAATCCCTGGTTTATGTCAAATCGACCACGGACTATAGCACACCTCAAGAACAACATTCGCGACGCCATTGCCAACATACCGATTGATATGCTGCAAAGAGTGGACACGAATTTTAAAAATTGGCCTAATCAGTGTATGCGCAATGGGGGTCGCTATTTACCCGATGTCATTTTCAAGACTGCATGAAAAAAAACTGGGATATTGTATTCTCAAATAAAAAAAGAATTAACACAATAACTGAAGTACTTTTGTTTTTATTGACCTTTCAAATAAGTAAGTTTCTCTGGCGCACCCTGTACATGTTCACGCACACTCTGAGCAACAGCATTAATTTTTTTGTCTGAGCGCCCTGGACGAGATCGTGAATGTGTTGTTTTATCCACTAACGATCCAGTTTCGTAAACTTGCTTTACAAATTGGTATTCAAACTGCATTGAAGGCACTTATTTTCTTTCAAATTTGTTTTGTACATTTCTTACCGGTTCACTCTTTTGGAAGTTTTTATTATTTCCTAACTTTGTTCAAGTGTTAAGCGTCCCATTTCGTAAATATCAAACATAAAACTATTTTTTTCAACTCATAAATGTCATTACACCTTTGAGAAACAAAATAAACGATAGTTCAAATTCCAAACTTTACATGGCTTACCCTTTACTATCGAAGTTGTGGTTATTTTGGATATACATCTGACTGTTCGATCTTTTGACGAAATTTGGGATAAAGTTTGTCTTTGTCCGCTTTAGAGTAACGTATTAATTACGGTATATATTGATAAATACATACTTGTAAAGTATAGTTAATTTTTTGTTAGAAAATTATTTGCAATAACTTTTATCAGCATTCTACTTTTAAAATTAATAAACAATATATGTAATAATGAAATACATATTCTGTAAAAGTATTAAAAAATAAGTATAAATCATTTCAGAATCGGACACCGTTATTTAAGTTTCTAATTATCATTTTTTATGTTAACTTTTATAATAATCCGGAAGGTAATTTATTCTGTGAATTTTATTATCGGAACAAGAAATTTTATTCAACGAATAAATGATGCTTGACTTTCCAACATTGTACAAATTAATTATTCAAGTTAATGCAAGTCCAATTCTTTGATTAGCGCTGAGATTGTTTAATGTAATTACGAAAATTTAATTAGAACACCCGATTCTATGACTGGTACATTTTCCAGGTCATATTTATTCTTTTGATCCAGAGGTGCGAAAAATCATATTTGCATTAGTAAATCCGGAAACTGTGCCACTGTAAAATTATTGAAATACGTTTCTTTAATATTCCAGTTGAATTCTTTGAAAATTCAGGATCAGCTAACCCTTATTATATCTGGTAGATTTAGTTTTATTCTTACAGCCTTCATAAATGTTACAAATCTCTAAAAAAATGCGGATGTAAGCCGAATTATATTATTGGGTTGAATATTATGCGATGTATTTATAGCATAGCTCGATAAATCGATAGCTATTATTAAGGATTTGCATACATCGACATAATTAGGTAGCAGTATTGTTCGGATTTTGATTGTTAATGCTGCTATTTTATTATGGGATTGACTATCGGCAATGATGGAATGGGGATTAGATACACTAAATCAAAATTAGTTAAATTATGTTTAATTTAATGTTAGTATGGCATATATAAAAATTTATGTTTACTGGTGAAAGTTAATGTACTAAAACCTATTTAATGATCCGAAATTTATTTCAATTATTGTGTTTTGTATATACTTTGCGTGCAAATTGATCAATAAACTAATTGATTACATGGGTGAATAAAATAGCTTTATACTTTTGATAGCTCAATAAAAGTGGCAAATTATTTCATTAAAGGGGGTGTCTGATTATAAGTAGATACTATCAGTCAGTTAGACGTCTCAATAAGGGATATAATGTATTGTAGAAGAGAAATGATTGCTCTTTCAATTGAGGGGTAGTTGAAGGAATTCTCATAACTGATGAAAATTAACGGAATGGGAGTATTGATAAAGCGACATCTTACAAAATGGCAATAGGGGTGTATTTAATAGTCTCGTATATATTTTGTAGCCTAATCGCCTTTAGAATTTAATTACTTATTTATTGATTTTGCCACTGAAAAGGTTTCAAATTTATTCTTCATTGTTTGTTTGATTTATCTTTCTTTACTTATATAAAATGTTATTTACAAAATTTTTCGATTGAGTAAACTTCAATTCCAGAGATAACATATTCACCGAATTTTCTTACTGAACTAACACTTTATCAGTGGAACTTAAATCTGTTGAAATTTTCCCATCCGTTCTCACCCATGCGTTCTCTAAATTGCGAACGTTTGTTCCTTGACATCTAAGAAAACTTTTCCTGGCTAATATACGTCTGACAAATGTCATTAATTATTCAAGCTTTTGACTTAGAATTCCCTAGTATGTAAATTTCTAGTGGAGTCACTTTACTAATGCAATATCATATTGTAACGAATCAAACATTTTAACATTATTTAATATACTCAGGGATTAATTAAAAAAATGTGTTATTTACCATATTATGCGTATTTACATATTTGTTATTTAATTACGAATTCAACATCGATCGCTACTGATTTATTAAATAGGCATTACGCGAATTTCTATTTGCTGAATAATATTCAGAATCCGAGTTAACAAAATATATAGGGTTCAATATAGAGTTAATATTTTCATGGTAAATAAAATTTTGTTTGCATTGGAAATAAAAGTATGAAAGCGTAATAAAAATAGCATTTTTTTCAATATATAACAAATAATTACAATTTTATAAGAGCTTACGTACGTTTTATTTACAAGATGCCTTGTATTGTTATTACTTTTTGTTGGCATATAAATAATAGGTTTTGAAATAAATTAAAATTGAAGAAGTATTGTGTTTTATGATAGGAAAATTGTTGCCAATACATTCAAAGATGCATACATACTTAGCAACACTGTACACTATCTTACTTTGATTCTTAAATCTTTTGTCGTACTATTTGACTCTACGTTTTTCTATCGTTCCACATTTCTTTTTCTTCTGCAATATTCATACATCAGGTCATGCATGCTCTCTTGTTTTTTTCCACTTTTAATGATTTTTTTTTTGCACGCATTCATCTACGACATTCAACCAACTTTTACATGGTCTATTTCTGCATTTTTGTTC
The DNA here is from genome assembly GCA_963932245.1 of Tachinus rufipes. Lineage (NCBI taxonomy): Eukaryota > Metazoa > Arthropoda > Insecta > Coleoptera > Staphylinidae > Tachinus > Tachinus rufipes. The sequence goes on from OZ010743.1 coordinate 87,018,081, forward strand.
AAACCAACGTTTTAAAAAGCAAAGTTAATGCATTTGTGTTGAAGTGTATAAGTGTAAATACAATCTGAAACCGCCGTGTCCTAATTAGTTAGTTTTTTTATAACTACTGCCCATAATAGCACAAAAAATCAAAATTTTCATTTTGCTTTTGCAAAAATTGTAGGAGACATTGCCAACTGCAGACAATCGTAGAGTAAAAATAAACCCCGGCATTACTACAACCGATATCAACAACACAGAAACAAAAGAACTGAAAAAAGGAACGAATATTACTTATAGTAATACAAGGTACTGTTAAAAACCATTAAAAATTTCTAAAAGAAATTGAAAGTATAACTGGAGACAACTCTATCGTAAAATATGGAGGTAGTACTATTTCTATTTTTGTGAACAATAACGAGACAAGAAACTCGTTAATAAATGCATTTAATAGTAAAATTGATTGTATGTAACACAGAAAAAATAATCAAAACACATGCATTTGTTCTAAAAGGAATAAAAGGAGATTACACTTCAGATGAAAACCTATTTATTAGATAAACATAAGTTGTAGCCAATAAAACATATAAAATAAACCAAACAAAAAGTCCAATATACTTAGTAATTACTGGCGTTGATTATACTCTAAATCATCTCATCAGAACAACCTAGCATTAGTGGAATCACCGACTTTGGCAAACACATTTTCAAACCACTTGACAACGCCTACCCTAGAGACTACTTCTGCAAACCTACTACCAACGTCAGTGAGGTGGGTGGCAATCCTATAAGCGATTTCCAATATTTGCTAGGTGCAATCTGTGACACTAAAACCTGGGCAAGAGGTGTAGATCGCATTGGTGCCGGCTTGCTCGGAAAACACGTGATGTTCGGCTCACAGATTAGGCGGTAGGGCTCCACTTCTTCAGGGGTTGGAGGAAGAAGACTCTATAAGACATTTAATACGTTTACTTTATTTTATTGACTCACTTTACAAAATATACTTATTAAATCTACTTAGCCCGATCGACATGTATATTCTCGGGTCTCTCGCAGTCTGTCCGCTTTTGTATGTATATAAACCGAGTGTTTATTTTTAACGTTACAAACCAATACTCTAAATGAAACTTTTAATATTAGAAAAATGTTAATTGCTTTAAATGACCTTAGTCTCATTAACGGTTCCAAGTTTTTTATTTATTTGTTACCTTACTAGACCAGTAAACTTGACATATGAACTTGAAAATGTTATGGCTTCTGAAGCTATATTAGCTGCCTGGCGGAGTTTTTTTGACTAGAATAAATATTGCAATCATACTACTAAATGAAACTACAATAGTACTTCAACAAAAATAACTATCATTACAAACTATATCACAACTATGGAACTATCACTTTATATAAAAGCACAAGATTGCATCGAGACAAATTTGAACTTGATAGACTGACAAAATAAGATCCGATATAAAAACCTTCAAAAATGAAAAAAATTAGAACAAAGTATATGCTGACAACGACAAAGCGGCATTGTTAGCAGACAGGTTTGAATCTGTGCACCATATATCACAACAAAACTTACCTTATCAACAAGGCATAATTGATAATGTTAATACTTTCATCAATATGCATTATCCATCTACATTTCACAAAACTTTGCGTCATCATCAGAAATTGTACAAATTATACGTAAACTTCAAGTGCGTAAAGCATCTGGTAAAGATATGATTGACAGTATTTTAATTAAAAAATTGTCAAAGAAATGTCCAGTTAGCATGCATCATTATCCCTAAAATAAGGCAAAAATGCTTAAAAAAATCTAGACATTAGCTTATTAAACAAAATTTGACTAAGCTGACTGAGAAAGTTATCCACCGTTATCTACATTAGGTGCAAACAAATTTTAACTGATTTACAGTTTGTCTTTTGGCATAAACACATTACTGTTCAGCAGGTAACTCGGATAACAAATTATATATATATGTTAATTTTAATAAAGGGAACTTTACGCAGATGGCGTTACTAGATATTCAAAAAGCGTTTGATCTGGATTGAGAGTTTTATTTTTAAACTAATGCTATATAATTTTGGTAGCAATTTCATAAAACTTATTCATTTTATGATCGAAAATTTAGTGAGCATTTATCGTATCATAACAACTCCGCGGCGGTTTTTCCTACGTTGTTCAACTTATTTATCAATGACTTACCACTTACTCGCACTAGTTTAGCTCTGTACGCCGACGATACCGCCATCTACGCACAATCTTTTGATGCTAACGTAGGAAATAAACACATTTGTTGCAAATTTATGCGAAACTTCATAAAAACAGACAATTCAATCGTCCTATCACTCAAACTTTATATAAAGCACAAGGAGTTCTTAAGCTTCTTTATTTTTACTGACAAAAAACAGTTCATTGACATTTTAGACAAAACGACTGCTTTCCACATCAATAATTTGCCTAATCATAACATATGCTTGTCCAGTCTGGTGCAACGATGCCAAAACAAATATCTTGAAACTAGCCTAATTTCAAAATAAATGTCTAAGACTATAGTCTATGTAAAACTACGCTGGACTCAAAATAAAAAAATACACGCGTTGTTTACGTGCACAGCTTGAGAAACAGGGTCGCAAGGCAATAACAGGGGATTTATGAAGATAGGAAAAACACTAATTAAAAAGATATTTCTGGGGTATAGGTCCAGGTATATTAATAAATATTAGGAAAGTACAGATATTACATTTATATTTATGAATATTTTCTTAACAACCGCAAATATTTCACTATGTATAAAATTTTACTTTAATGGGGTCTGGATTAAGCAGCCGAGCCCTTTGCTAACGACCGTGCTAATCACGCGGTTTTGTTTACATACTTTTAGTGTAGCGTGGTTTTGAATACAGTTTAGTCACGTGCAGCAATAGGTATACTCGCATAACTGACTTTGCAAAAAGAGTCGGAGTTTAAACATTATTCACTCTTAATAACCAACTGTCACAACACTTCTACAAAGAACTGTACTCCAACTCATTGCTATTAAACATTGCCCAAATCAGATCACATAATGCATCAAACATTTTCTATCGGGTTTTTCAATAATGACATAACAATTTTGCATTTAAATAAAACACAGAATAATTGACATATTGGGCTGAAATTTATTTTAGGTGTAGTACACATGTTACATTTATTTTGTTTATATGACTACTTCGAGCACGATGGCAGCGATCGATTCTTTGGAGCTATTTTTTCAACATTTTTTTACACATAACAGCCTGAACGTTGGCAGTTTTGCGTTTGATATGGTTTCTGAGTTCTTCTAACGTTGTTGGTTTGTTGGCATAAACCAACGACAGAACGTGACTCCATAAAAATAAATCGAATGTCGTTAAATCGCATGAGCGAGGTGGCTATTTGACCGGATCATTTATCGAGATTACACGATTACCGAACTTTTTTTTTATTATATCAATTGTTTGACTTGCAGTGTGGCATGTGGCGCTATTTTGGTGGAACTACATATCACTGATGTTAAGTCCAACCAATTCTGGTCAAAAATAGTCTTGCAACATGGCACAATCGCGAATTCTATTGACTGTAATATGGCGATCATTTTCATTCACGAAAAAATACGGTTCAATCACACCTCCGGCATGAAATCCACATTACACGGTCATTTTTTGTGGATGCAATGGAGTTTCTTGAAGCACATGTGGGTTTGTTGCTAGCTAATAACGTATATTTTGTTTATTGACAAAGTCACTTATCTAAAAATGAGCTTCATCGCTGGAGATAATTTTTTGATAAAATTCAGGATTTTTTTCAAACTTTTGCAAAGCTCAATCCGAGATGTTTTGGCGTTTTAAATGATCGGGTGTAAGCAAAACTTACCACAATGTGTACTGAGAGATTTCCAATTTCTGTGAATGGCGTGGAATCGACTAATTTGGCTCATTTTGAACTGAAGCACTTATGGCTGCTAAATTTTTGGTACTTGGACGGGTGTGTTGTGTGTGTTCTGCAATTACTACATTATTAATTTTAATTATGATATGTGCAACATTATTAATGCAAATTAATTATTTTTTTTGATTTGAACTAAACATCTGCAGGAAAGTTATCAAACAACTATCAGATTTTTTTAAATGTATTTTTAGAGTCAGATTTAATTCTTCTTTAACTTCTTAACTATCACGTAACTCAACTAGCTTATAATTTAAACAAACTATTAGTATGTTATGATTTTTTTTGTAATATTAATTTAACTATTTTTTTAGGTAAGAATCGTGTTCACATGTACTGCTTGGAATGGAGAAAGTGGTATAAATTTTACAATATTACTTATATCAAATTGTATTCGTCACTTTGCGAATGATTCATAGAATATTGTAGTGATAATTCTATTGTAAGACAGTACGCGCGCTGCAGATACTGAGGCGGCCTAGTATTTGTTCTACTTGCGTTCTCATGTTGAATGTAATTATGAATACTAATCATGTATTAGACAAATGTATTGAATTAATAAAAGCTATAATTTCTTAAAAGATATAAATAAATCATTCTTAGGTATCTTTCTTTACAACGTCTTGTGAAACGCAAGAGTTTGTTCTAACTACTTAAAAGTATATTCAGTTTTTGATAAGGGTGCCTACGTTCTAGTAATTCTAGAAAATTTGAAATTATTTGATATTTTATGTGGGAATCATTTCTTATCACTACGTCGACACACTTGTTATTCACACTCACACAAATGTTTATTTACCGTTTAGAGTTTTGGAACGGAACTTTATCTTCAATACCTGAACGTCTTAATATTCTTTCATCCAGAAATGAGAGTCTGTGGGTTGATGGCATTAGTGATCTTAAATATCAGTTAAGAATATGCAGCCTAAGACCACTAGCAGTTGAAAATTTGATTGTTATTGTGTTGGTTAAAATACACTCCAATAAAGTATGCAATGTTATATCTGATCTATTCTGCGAACAGATTACGATGTGTTAAACTGATCCCTGTGTGAACAGTACTACTAATAAGCTAATAAATGTAAGCTCTAAAAATATGTTGGTATATTAATATTCCATAGATGGACGTAATCCAAAAACAACCTACATTGTCAACTATGAAATTAGATACATTACTTAGCCTACTTTAGAAGCAACAAAAAATTGATATCCAAAACAATTCATTATTCAAGAAAAATATTATGTTTTGTTTTATGTTTAGTTCAACTTTTTGTATTGCATCTCTTATCGGAGGTTTGCTTGCTTGTTTGCTTATCTTGAGTGTTGCTGCAGCCACACCAGCCCTTTAGGTTTTTGAGCCAGGACATTCGGCGTTTTTCTGATCTTTCCTTGTACTATTAATTGTAGCAGCGCCTATTTGGGTTTTCTCATTATGTGGCCTAGATATTGTAACTTTCTCTTCTTTATGGTGTGAATTATTTCCAATTCTTTTTGCATTTTGTTTAAGACTTCAATGTTAGTTACCTTATCTGTCCATGGAATACGCCACATTATGCGGTAACACCACATTTTGAAGGCGTTCGGTTTGTCTAAGTGATTTTTCTTGAGAGTCCACGCTTCAACCTCATACAGTAATGTAGAAAAGACATAGCAACGCAGCATTCTTGTTCTAAGTTTTGCGTTTATATCCTTTTTGATTTTCACAAATATTGATCTCACTATTTTAATCCTTACTTTAATTTCTTTTGTTTGGTCACTTGTTTTATTAAAATTTATTTTTAGTCCGTACTCACTACATTGATCGTTTAGTTTTTTTAGCAGGTGTTGTACGTCTCTAAGGCTAGTTGTTACCAAAACCGTGTCATCCGCATATCTAATGTTGTTCACAACTTCTTCATTTATAATCACTTCTAATTGTTCTTCTTCCAACGTTTTATTAAAATATAGCTTTGCTATAGAGGTTAAATAGGAGTGGCAAATGAATACAGCCTTGCCTTACACCGCGGCGGATCTACATTTCTTCTCTTAGCTGTTAGCTGATTTTTTACTTTTGCATTAGCCCCAGTTTTTTTCAGTTGCAAGGGCCAATATTTAAGGGCTTGCGCTTGTGTTCACCCACACTCTCATATTAAATGTAATTATGGTTAAATATACACCAATTATATATTAGACTAAAATACTGAATTCATAAATGCTATAATTTCGTAAAATTTTCTGCCGGAGCTGGAGCTCGAACCTGCTACAACTTATGCGCTGATGATCGATTAAAAATTGCAAATTGGTTTTTGACATGTTTTTTTAGATGAAAGTTTACAGTAACACTTCTTATGAATTGTTGTTTGTTACTATGGTAACAATCTATACATTTTTGAAAACAGATAAAAATTAAAATTTTAATGAACTCAAAGCTAAATAGGGTTGCCATTTAAGAAAAGGTAAGTTTGGTTTATATCTTAAAAATCAAAAGTGCTATGATTTTTTAGTTAATTTATTTGAATTTTACACAAAATTATCTATAGAATGCATTTTTTAGTTTTGCTCTAGAGTAAAATAGACAAAAAGTTAAATAAATTTGAAAAAATCGACCGTTATTAGTTTTTTGGAATAATTAAGAAAGTTGAAGAGCTATTTTAAATTTAAAAATGGCATTACGTTTTGCCTAATAACTTTGCTAATTTAACCAACTCTGTAACATTTGAAATAACAAATGCTATGTATTTTCCCGGTTCTTAAAATATTCCATATTTGAGGATTTCTGGTTTACTGGTTTTACTCTGTCTGCAGACGGGAAACTGATACTTAAGCTTATATAGATTTTCTGTTAGTTAGACTGAATTACTGGAGGAGGTACAAATTGCATAATTATCCTTCTACTTTAGGATGTAATTTTAAAAATAAATTGCGGTTCTGTTGCATTATTTATAATTATTTCATTGTAACTATTTTTTTTTTCTTAAATCGGTTATTATAGACGTCTTAATATACAGTGTTTTGACAAGAATTTTTATTATTGTTAATTATTTTGAAATTATTCTACATAAAAAGTTAATCTCGATTATACAAGGCAAATGTGAGATTTCTTTTTATAAAACTGTATGATGGTGATTCAGCTAAGTGTTTCCTAGATATTTGTAGTAATGTGATTGACTTTAAGAAAGCATTGAAATATTGCAATTATTCCAGACAGTGTTTTAGATGGAAATGTTAACTTTGCAACAAGCAAATGGAAAGTGATTTAAAAATTTCGTTAATTGTTCATTTGAATGGGATTAGTCCTATTGATGCAAAAGCTATTATTGCAACTCCTGCGCTTCCTATAATAGCTTCTCTTGATTGATGATGGTGCATAGAGACCTTTTAATAGTTTGTTGAATTTGACAAAGAAATTATTTAAATTAAAATGAAATAATAAATATTACATTAAAGAAATTATTAGTTTGAATTGTAAGATTCACCTAGAAATGGTTATTGATCCCATCAAGAACTAATTCTTCTTTTTATGGAGTTAAAAAATATATAAACGATTCACAAAAAGTTTTGATTTATTACAATCACTTACAAAACTGATTGTTAATCTAGAATTTTGTTAATTACTTTTGATAGATTATACTTTTCATGACTTTGTATATTTATTTAATAAATTAATTCATGGAACATAATATGTATTTTACTCTCTTAGGTCGTATAATCGTATACTTAAATGAACTATCCATAACTTCCTTAGACAATATAAAAATATTACAGCTAAGAATATAAAGCTTAGAATGTTAAGTTAACTCATTTTTTTCTGATAGTTTGTAAAGCAAAGAGAATATAAAAGTTTGACTCGTACAGTAATAAGATTTTTATTCCACCTAGATGAAACACTAAAGTTTCTTCCATAAATTTATATTACAGTATCTTAGACGCTAAAAATTCATTCGAGGTTTTTTTTAAATTTATATTCATAATCTTTCATTTAAGATGAAAGCAATAGTAAAATATTTAATTTGTAACTGACGTTTATTTTATGAAATTCTAAAATGATTTTGATGTCGATTTATAATTAATTACTTTTTGAAGTATACTTTTATTTCTATTTCATTGGAATTGTTTGCAATTTTTAATTAATTCCATTTTCCTTTGAAAATTGTAAAATATTTATTTAATTTGTTTCTTTTTCTGATTGAGTGTTTACTACATAGTTTTTGTCATGCCAGCTTGGAAATATTTTATAAAATGCAATATCTTTTTACAACTTTACTTCAACGAACTTGCAGGCACAGAGCATTTTTAATAATATAACTTCTTAAACCATCTGGTTTATCATTATCTTATACTAAATGGAAGCATATTTCAGTAAATTTATCGATATTTTACTTAATAACGAAATCAGAAGTATTTTTTAAGTTGGTTAAAAGAATATGTGCTTTTTCAAATCTGCGATTTATTTTACTGAGTTTATAGATAACATCTTACATAAAGAATTTATCCACCTGTACTTGGGGATTTTCTGTTACGTTATTTATGCCAGTTTACACATCGATAAGCTATAATAGCGTATCTATTTATTCTGAGTTTATAATTGGGAACTCTTGAGTATGTTAAGATTTATAAATAATATAAATGCAACATTAGTATAGTATACGAAAATAAATGATTTAAAGTTTTGTGATGAGTATTTTTGAATAAATTAGGCGGATTGAGGAGTAAAGGAGCACTTGCCTCGAGTTGAAATCACTTTAAACCTCTCGAAGCAAGGGGCTTTTTCATAATATATTTATTATTTGTAAAAGCGCTTCAATGATATAATTGCATCAATACTGACGCTTTTTCATTTATGTTATAATATTATGTTTTACACTGTGTATCTGAGCTAACGTTGTTAGGAATTAATGGAACTGCGGATAGTTGTATCACGCGAACGGGGAAGGCTTTAATCGTTATGGACGGACAACCGCGCGTAATGTCTAGAGCAAAAATTAAGTATTTATGCGCGAAATTTCAAATATGCTTACATTCTCTGCCAACATGTAGGAGTATGCACATACAATTGTTTAGTTAGTACGCAGCTTTAGAATTTGCGCAGGAATTGAGAAGATTTGTTGTTAGAATTAACCGTTGTAAAGCTAATGGGCACAGCTTAGATTATTTATTTGATGGTAGCAATGTTCTAGATGCTCGCCCTATAGTGTTTGGGCTCTTATGATTTGTCAGATAACTATGACTACATGTCTTTCATAAGATAAGTTTTGTCTTTTACTTTTTACGTAGTGAGATGTTGGCCTCAGCAAGAGGTCTTTGTTAATAACTTACACATGGCATTACTTTTCGGTTTACTTCTCTAAGCAAATTCTGCTGTTGTACTGTTTTTGTCAGTCTAGATATGGCACTAGTTTGAGGTGGGCTGGTTATTGTCTCCCGCATTCAGGCAGCATCTGCGATACGTATGCTGTTTTTGGTTCTTTTTTCTTACTTCACTCTCTCTGCCATCTTTCCATCGTTTTCTCTTTGCTTTTTTTACTGGTTTACCCACCCACAAGGATGTTTCATATCAATAAATTGAATATGTTAACCACTTTGTTCTACTTAGTGGACAGTTGACGTTTGCATCGAGGAGAAAAACAATTATACATTCAACACTTTGGTTGGTGGGTCGAATACTCCAATCGAAACTACTCACCTACAAACAATAAACTGAGTAACCCACCCATCTACCCGCACAAATGGTAGTCAATAAGAAATTGGATATGTTAATTTTGTTTGCTCAATTTAGTGACAATTTGCATAGAAAATCTAGTTTTTAAGTATCTAACATTTGGCTGGGTGGTTGGGGAATTTTGGTCAAAATTACTTTACAACAATTAATGAACTTGACACCTTCCTGGGTGTTTATTATTAAGAAATTGAATATGCCAACTACTTTGCTCAACTTAGTGACAGTTGACACTGGAGAAACATCCATTTATGAATAGTCAACTTTTGGGTGGGTGGATGGGGCACTCCAGGGTTTGTTTTATTTTTCTAACATTTGGCATCTACTTCTGAATTTTAGATTTTAGTCTATTACTTCTTCATATCTACTCAACTTTTCTTTCAACAATTTATTGTTTTTTTGTTGTTGTTGGCATGAATCGGAATTGTGTGAAATGTTTAGAACATGGTTTTGTTTGTTTTAGTCAATACGGTTTGTCTTCATTTAATTTCTATTTTAGCTGTTTTGCATCTTGCACAGGAGCAGTATTGATGTTGCTTTAGTAATACTAATTTTTCAGTTTTGAAAGAGTTTTACAGTTTTTAGTGCGCTTGCTTTTCAGTTATGCTTTCCATCAACTTTAGGATATATTAAAGTGAGACCAAAAGAGTTTTTTAAGGGACGACTCATGTAGTTTATTTTCTTTTGGCCCGCTCACTCTGAAAAACAGCTTTTCTAGTTGTATCCTGGGTTGGAAAGTGTTGTCTAGGGTAGGAAATTCATATGCAGCGCTTTAGGGCAATAATAGTATATAGTGTATCAAGGGCCGGAAATTTGCTTTAGAAACAAGAACGAGCGAAGCGAGTGAGAGCTGTTAAAAACAAACGGTTACTATAGAATATCGTGTATCGAGGTTTGAAAATCTAGGCTTTAGCAGCCCACCGCAAAGAGCTAAAGCATTTTGGCACGAGTTACATTCAATATTTGTTTGTTTTTATGACGTCATGTAAAATTGTGGGCTTATAATCTTTGTTTTGGTCTGCTTTTTACGGCGGAAATAGAAGGTTTTGGTACAGGCAGACAAGCATTTTGGCACGAGTTACACTTAATATTTTTTTGCCTGCCCCCAATGAATACAACGTTTCAGGAAATTTTATTATAATTTTACACAAAAGTCAGATTTTAGGGTATGGCCAATCAAATAACGCAAAAGTATGTTTGGTTTTTGTAGGACTGAAACAGAAGTTTTCGTAGACGCGTGCAAAAAATAATCATTAGCAGCACTGTCAAGAAAGCCTGCTGCAAATGCTTTGATTGTGCGGCATTTGGTGTGCTACAAACATTGCTTGTTATCGGCTAGGCGAGTACATGTGATGTTTGTAGACGCGTTTGTTTGGCGGTTGCAGTGGAATACTGCTATGGGCAGGTATTTGTCTCATTTCAGCCTCGGCTTTTCTTCATGTAGATTTTGCAATCTTTTCACAGGGTTAGCTTGCGTGTGGTAGGTTGCCGTCGTGTGGTGCACTGCTTTCCACGATTTAATGGTGCGTTGGAAATGTTGACTAGTGAAGTGGGATTCATTGCCCGACAACACTGTTTTTGGATATCCCTATCTTTGAAACAGGTTCCATTATCTTGGTGGTGTTTTTGCTTGTTGCGGCCGTTACGAGAGTGGCTTCTAACCATCTAGTGAAGGTGTTCATCATAGTCAAGATGTACCGGTTCCCTGTCCTGGTGGTGTCAAGTGGGCCTACAAAATCTATGGCCACTTGGTCTCAGGGTTCTTCTGGCTGCTGCATTTTTATCGGTGCTTTGGGCGTAACTCCGGCCTTTACCCTTGAACATGTCAGGCACCTCTTGATAAATGTTCTAACATCTCTTGTAACCTAACCTAACATCTCTTCTAATTCCTGGCCAATGGTAGGCCGCGGTCGTTTTGTCTTGACTTACCATCTCTTGCTGCGCTTGTACCGGCACTACCAATTGGTCGGATCCGGCACTTGTCTTGATTACGGTTTTTCCTAGGGTCGGTGCAACTAGGAGGAAGATCGCTTGAGTTTGATCTTCTATGGCAACGCTCGCGCTGGCTTTTTCGGTCGTTTTCATGGTGACACTGGGGTCTGCACGCGCGATCTTGATGTTCTGTGGTCGGACGTGAGTTAACTTCATAGACGTGAAGTTATGTGTGGTTTTGCTGTCCACCAGAGCTTGAACAGATAGGCCGTTTATCAAAATGGTAATTTGGGGTAGGTCACCTTACCCTATCGCTCCTACGGTGGCTTGAATTGCTGGATATTCTTGACTCCTTCTTCTTTTCTTTTCCGTCTCTATCTCCATCTTCTTTTCCTTCTTCCTAAACGTCATCTCATATGACACACGGTGCTTCCCAGACGTACCACACTACCGATACCATCTTCTTGCACTTCAGAGGCTTCAAATCATATTATTAATTATAAATTAAATTAAGCTGCAATACGAGTAACAACCGATCTTTATCAACGAGGCCACCCATTCAGCTGTCCAATATTGACTCTTGGACTTGGATTTTCTCATACAAACTTTTGGGCCGGTAACAAAAGGTGTCCAACTAGAGGGTAACATTGAAACACGCGCGCTTCATAACCAAAAGGTCATTATGGTTTCTGGACGCAACATGAAGCCCGGGCAGAGATGTGTACATACCGTACACCGATGAACTTGGTTGTCAATAGCTAACGATTATCTACGATCTGACATATCTAGAAGAAGCTGTCAAACAGCTGGTTCAATACACCGCACCGTTGCCTGTGGGGTCATAACATAACTACCTCCGAGCAGATTAAACAACCGGAAAGTGTAAAACACCGAATTGTGACCCTTGTCGACATGTAGACGATAGTGAATTAAGTCAACTCTGCACTACAACTCATATTGGCTACGTGAGCAGATGATTCAAGTAGACGCTGGTTTGGCAAATACACAGTTGCTAGACGAGATTAATGCAGAATTTGGAAAAGTTTTTGCGACATTCATGAACGCGACGTAGCCGCTGGTGCGAAGAGATATTTGTTTTGTGTTACGAGCACAATTATCAAACATTACTATACTGGACGAAGCTGCAGAAATGAAAGCAGCAAACTGAGATTACGGATTGATTTGCAACCTTTTTCATGAACGCAGGCGAGCTCATTGGCGAAACAACACCTAAAAATATTACCACCTACCTGGCGGTGAATAATAACCATTTATTATTATTTATCAGATTAAGCACTTTGATAAATAATATTGACATTGAGGTGGCTCGCCGAACGGGTATAAATAATTAAGCAGTGTTAATTATAGAGAATTAATACACAGTCTCACTTGAGTGTTAACTAAATAAATAAATATAATGAATAACTACCAATAGTTGATATTACTGCGAACAACCTACCAGTCTACATATCCCAAGCAGTACCTTTAACCATTTCATCATAGACATTTGTAACTACGAGGAAGCTCTCGCACCGACGAACTACGCTTGCGAATTAACCAACCTAGACGCTATGGAAGAGTTGCATTTAGAAGTGATATTGATGGCGATATGCATTGTTGGGGACAGAAGCTGCTTTACAGCTGATGTCAACACATTGGACGTTTTAGAAGCAGATACACTGAACGTGATAGAAGCAGATACACCGGACGTGTCTAAAAAACGACGATTGTCAAGTTATTCACAACTTGACTCTAAGCACAAGGAGCACAATAAACATTGCAGTGCATTACATTAGCAGAGGAAACGCAATGAACATTGTGGACTACATCATTGCCTCAAGTAACGAGCAAACCATCGGCAAACATGATCACTACAAACATTTGATAATTGCGCTGTGATAGATAATGTTGAACTTGTCCAAACTTAGTATATACCACCTAGTGAACGATTACCCACAAAGCCTCCGCCAAAACCTGGACATAAGATTTGGATAAAAAGCTCGTGCAGCGAGTATCAAGACATTGTGATAACGTGACACACAAAAACTTATAGTGATGCCCATTGCGGACACCATTTTACCGTTTCCCTATTCAACCAGCAATAAAAGCAAATATGTGATACACGGAGAACTTGCTCAGGAACATTTTTATTTTTACTTCATAAACTTTTAAAGTTTTTTTGCGTAATTAGTGTGGAATTGTTACGGCCGCCGGGCAGCGCTGACAACCATAACACTTGTGTACTCCGTGACGTGCCACCGAGGCGCATAAAAGGAATTTATTCCTGAATTCCGCAGTCAGTCTCGCTGCAGCAACACACGCAGACACCTTGATAGTTAGACGCGATCAGAGGTTATTCACACATATACCAGTCTTAGAGGTGTGTAATACAAAGTACATTGGCATTAAGGTCATTGAGGTACTGATAGGTCTAGCATGTTTGGAGGGCTGTAAAATATTGCTTTTACACACTGGCAGCCGATGTCTTCGGATTGTGTGATAACAATGTACCTGGCAGTAAGGCCTTTTACATAACAGCCAAAAGTATGTTGTGCAATGGTAGTTGAGGCCTTAGGATTGCACAATAACTACAAAAGATTGTCAAGCTTTCGCAGGCCAGTTGGGCCTTAATGTTGTACGTAGGGCACATTACATTAGTAAGGAGCAGTTACAAACACACTGTTATTAGAGTACATCTTGGGGTTAATTACGTGACTAATATTGTAGTGTATTGTGTATTGATGTTATAATGCGGATTCTGGCATTATTCTATGTTTTTTTTTTACAACCACTGCATCACGGACATTTTTAAATTTGAGGAAAGTTATCAGATAGCGAAAAAATTGTAAAGCGTCTGACCTTTTGCGCGGAATGCAGACTGCAGCGGCTAAACTACAGAACGGTACTTACTTCAAAAACACGCCTCGTATTAGTAATTCTGTGCAGGTTCAATTTATGGAGTAGCGCAATTAGGCCGAGCTCAACATGGTGGGGCAAGAGCGGAACGAAAATAGGAGGATTAGTAATGTTATCGTAGTAACGGAATGCGGTCGAATGGTTTGACGGCAATTGCCGTTTCTTGATTATTATTGATATTACTTTTGCGCGGAATGCAGACCGCAGCACTGCAGCGGTTAAACTACAGAACGGTAGTTACTTCAAAAACACACCTCGTATTAGTAATTGAGTGCAGGTTTAATTTATAGAGTAGCGCAAGGGAACATAGCGAGTTGTAACGCTAATTCAAGAGGACCGGATGAGGCCGAGCTCAACGAAGAAAGTAGGATCAGTAATGTATGCGTAGTAAAGTGATGCGGTCGAAAGATTTGGCAGCAATTGCCGTTACTTGATTATTATTGATATTACTATTGATTAGTGTTAAGTTAATTAATAAACGTTGTTAAAGCACGGTGTGGTGGTTGGGAGTTTTAGTGTGCGTTTTGTCTGTCATAAAAAAAACAAAATTATAAAATTGAGCGTAACAATAGTTTGAAAAATATATTGATAAAATTATTTGTCTTTTCGTTCAATTTTAAATTCTCAAATCAAGTATATTTTCCATAATTAATCTTTAAATTGTTTGCTTTGCCAAAAGTTTTTTTTGTTTTTTTATAAAAGCATATTTTGACCGCGAGAGCAGAAAATATATGTGCACGCCACTGGAATATTTCAACACTCTTAGGAAATGAAAATAGCTCTTTCAAATATGAACTATTTAGTTTGTCTCGAAGCTTCTTATTGTCAAAAATAACAAAGATATTTTACAAGGAAGAGTACAAGTTGTAATCAACAATGGGAAAAGTAAAAAAATCAATGATAACTAATAATAGTAAAAACCGGAAGTTGCGACTTCTCTATCAAATTTATCTGAATAATTTGTGTAAAATTTTGATTAATTTTTGGGTATCAATGTAGAAAATATTTGCGATTTGCCGTAAAATGATATTTCTAATGGATCCAACATTCTGTAACTGTAAATTTAAATAATGAAAATTTTTTACATTACATTGATTTTCTCCGTTATTAGTGGGAGGAAACTTGTGGGTACAGAACTTTTTTTTTTATTACATGTGTACTTTATCTGCACTTGAATTTTTGCGATCTAGCTTGAGTCTGAGATTGTCTATGAATATTCCCAAGTAAAGTGAATTTTTGTTTTCGATGTAATAATACACTGTTTTGAACATGTTCACAATCTTGTTAAAGGCCAAGCAACATAAATAACATTGTTTTGCAGAATTTCAGCAAAACTAATGAGTAATAACATCTTGGTGTCATTCGAGTATAATTCCATATTGAATTACAATTTTAATACCCCTTTTCTTAGTCAAGTATAATAGGGATTAATTTGAGAACTCTAATTAACTGAAAGTGAATAATAAATTATAACACCCCTTAAGTTTTAAATTTAATAAATTCATGACGGCTTTAATTACCATGTAATATAAGTGAATTCATGATCATCTTTACGTCCGCGTTATTTTTTTAAATGATGCATTAAATATCGAGTAAAATAGATTTATGAGAGGGAACGAATTACATCCGTCCAGAATAAAAATAACCTTTTTCTCAACGGAAGGAAAACGTAATTTAGTTACAGCAGCGTTGAAAACTTGCTGTAAATTCCTCGACAATTTCAGTTAAATTCATTTGCAGGGAGTAAAATGTTCATGACACCTGCTTTATGTGCACATTCTAATAATTCCACTAGCTAGTTTTCATATAAACTCACTTGATTAATATTATACATATTTAGAACCCTTACATGTGGAAATTATTAAATTTTATATTCATATAACAAGATAGTTTAATATCAATATGTGTGCCTTTCAGGTTTCAATTTATATATCCTGCCGATTCGTAATCGGTTTCGTTTCTAATCGATAATCAATAATATGAATTACAATACCCACCGAAAAAGGCGTACCTTATATATAGGAATTCGCTTACGACA
This sequence comes from Tachinus rufipes, assembly GCA_963932245.1. Taxonomy (NCBI): domain Eukaryota; kingdom Metazoa; phylum Arthropoda; class Insecta; order Coleoptera; family Staphylinidae; genus Tachinus; species Tachinus rufipes. Next base: position 87,034,608 of record OZ010743.1, read on the forward strand.
GCTGCCACAGACTGTTACAAATCGAACCAACGCATCTTTTATGTACGGACATCATCATTATCATTATGTGATTTGTTAAACAATGATCGGCGTAAATCAATCGTCTTCTATTTGGTTTACTTCTGTGTCAGCACACCTTCATGTTTATCAATTTAACGTACCGTGAAAAATCCTTTTCGCAAATATAATATTTTCTTACGAGGATTTGTAGGGGTCGCATTTAATGCAGCAAATATGTTTTCTTGAACATATTCGACATGAAACTAAATATTTTATATAAGTAAGGTTGAAATATATATGATTTTCATATTTACAATCAGTTTTATTTATTCAACGGAATACATCCTTTACATCTATTTATGTAGCAGTTTATCCAATGGCTTAAAAGTCATGTTGATTTTTAGATTTTTTTATCTTTATTATGAAAAATAAATAAGGTTTTAAAGTTTTTGAGAACAACATTCAGTGTCAATTGTCTCTGAATTTTATGTAGAGTAATTAATATTTTAATGTATTATTTAGGTGAAGTTTGGTGATATGTTTTTTGTCAGCACTAGTCAATTTTTTTATTACTTACTTACTTATTATTATTACTATTTTTGATGTCAACATTATTATAAAAAAACATTCAAATTTTACCATACTACTACATATTGATGAATGTTTGTTTACGTAACCGATATTTGAAAAATGAAAAGTATGCATTAAATAGTTGTATACGGCTTAAGTGACAAGAGCAGAAATGCAGAGAAGTTTCTGTTGAAAACGACCATTTACTCATTTTAATAGGGTTTGACGAGCTGCAACTTTGTTTTTTAAGTCAAACATGTTACCATGCAAACACATTGGAAAGAAATAGCGGATTTGTTGTTGAAAGCTTACATGCATGGTTTGCGATTATAGTTCTATGTTGGTTGTCTAATTTTTTTTTTAATTAAAATATAAGTGCTTGTTTGACGGGATTTGTTGCGGATGGTATGTAGCTGTGGTGTGATGCACACTCTTTTATATTGCGTTGTCGAATGATTGTTGGCCACTTGTTCCTAGGGATCCTCCTGTGTAACCTAACTTCTGATTATAATTTGAATTTTAATTTCTGGTTAATGGAATATCTGACATTTTTTTGTGGAAGTTTGTTTTATTGCAGTCAAAATAAGATCTAGTTAAATAGTTTTTAGTTAGTTTGGAATGACAACAACAGAAATAAATTATTTCGATCAATATATTTTTTGTAATTTGTTGTTTATAAATTTTGATAGATTCGGTATACTGATGGAGGTTGTAGTCTTTATTTTTGTTTTCTTCTTTGTCAGCTCTTATCTGTCTACTCCTGAATAAAAGTTTTCTGTAAGCTAGTTGGTACCGACTTTCTTCCTGCCTGTTCTTTTATGTCTTCTACTCACTTTTTCTGCGTTACGTCTGTTTGGCTTTTTATTGGATTATTATTGGTGTCTATCTGTTTTGGTGTTGTCTTGTTTATCGTCATTAGTGTTCTGAAATTCTTTTTACTATGTGGTTTTATCTCTTAGACCGACCATGGTTCGTTTCAATGCTTTTTGCATTGTTTTTAAGTGGTTAGAGCTTTTTCTTTTTAGTGTTATTGTTTTCAGATCATACGGGCAATGCACAGGTGTCTAATACTGTACGCTTGAGATTTACTTAGTAACTCAGTCTGGTGAAAGCCATTCATGTTAGATTTGATCTATGTTTTTTATCTATGCTATCTTCTTATCCGATTTACTCATTATTCTTTTGGATAGGTTCATTGTTAGGCTTACTTGGTTTGAGTTTATGTTTAGTTGTTACAGCGTGTTATTTATTTTTTTGATATTGCTGCTTATGAAGACGATGTTGTTCGTGAGTTGCACGTGGTTTTGGAAGATGCCGTGTTTCTAGTGTTTTAAAAGCTTTTATAGCGCCGTGGTAAACAATTTTGGGGATTTAGTATCTACCTCTTTTGATTTTGGTGTTGTTTGTCATCAGGTTTTTGCAGAGTTGCGTTTTTGTATATGTTTTTTTAGTAGATTTGAGTATAGAAATTTGATTGTGGCTTCGTTACTTGTTATACAGGGTGCGCCAGAGAAACTTACTTATTTGAAAAAACTTCCGAGCGGTGAGTTGGGCGGGGAAGGGGTCGAGAGGGGGCGCATCTGGAGGGGGAAGTCCCCAAGTTTGTTTCTCCCTCCAGTCGGTTGCCATCATGCTCTGGTCTAGAGAGCAGCGGGCCTTCGCCGTCGAGGGCTTCTTTTCTAACGGTCGCTCACTTGTTGCTACGCAACGTGCCTTCCGCGCTCGCTTTGAAATTCCTTCTCACAGGCTCGTTCCTGGCCGTAATTCGATTCTGTCGTGGGTTAACTCATTTCGGGAGTGTGGAAGTGTCGCTAAACCCAGAAATGGACTTCAACGGACCAGCAGAACTTCGGAAAATATCGAAAGAGTGAGGCAGTCAGTTGTGCGTTCTCCCCGGCGTTCGGCTTGCAAACACGCAGCTGCTATGGGAATTTCTGATACCATTGTTTGACGAATTCTCCATCAAGACCTTCAATTTCATCGCTATAAATTGGCTGTTGTGCAAGAATTAACTGAACGCGATTTTGTTGCCCGTCAAAATGCATGTGAAATGCTGATTGACATCCTGCCTGAAGACGCGGTAGTTTTTTCCAGTGACGAGGCTCACTTTCACATTTCCGGCTGCGTCAACAAGCAAAACATGCGTTATTGGAGTGGTGTAAATCTGCGTGAACTTCACCAGAAACCACTTCATTGTGAACGAGTTACTGTCTGGTGTGCGATGTTGGCAATGAAAATAATTGGTCCGTATTTTTTTGAAGAAAACGAACGCGCAGTTACCGTGAATGCAGCTCGTTACAGGAACATGATCGAGGAATTTTTTCTTCCAAGTCTCGAAGAAATGAACGTTATAAACGTGTGGTTTCAGCAAGATGGAGCCACAGCACACACAGCACGAGACTCAATGCATTTGTTGCGACAACATTTCCCCGACCGCCTCATCTCTCTCAGAGGCGATCTCCAATGGCCGGCACGCTCTCCAGATTTGAATCCGTTCGATTTCGTTTTATGGGGTTATTTGAAATCCCTGGTTTTGCCAACATACCGATTGATATGCTGCAAAGAGTGGACACGAATTTCAAAAATTGACTTAATCAGTGTATGCGCAATGGGGGTCGCCATTTACCCGATGTCATTTTCAAGACTGCATGAAAAAAAAATTGGGATATTGTATTCTCAAATAAAAAAAGAATTAAAACAATAACTGAAGTACTTTTGTTTTTATTGACCTTTCAAATAAGTAAGTTTCTCTGGAGCACCCTGTATAATATTTCGATTGAATCGAAAGTCTTCAAAATCTTTGATGCGTGGCTTTCTGGTATAATATGATGGTTTCTTTATTATATTATATTTTTGAGAGCCGTGTTTTTAGGACTTATGTCTTATTATTTTTATATTATGTTTGCGTTCTTTGTTATATATTGGTTCCTACTAAATTTATGTTGTGTGCTCTGATGCCTTTCTTCATCTTCTTGCTTATTATATTATTCAGTTCTATGTTTTGAGTTATATTGTATTAGGTTTTAGTTTGCACTTTATTTTGTGTTTGACCTTTTTTTCTTTGGTATGGATATCTTTTTTTACCTTTTATGTGAGCGTGTTGATGTCCAGTGTTCTTAGCTTGTAGATTGGTTTTAGTCACTTTTTTAGTTCCATTTGGTATTCCGTCTTCATTCGGTTAAGTTTTTTACATTGGAAACTTAGGCATGTGAATCAGTTTGTTTCAATCTTCAGGTTTAGTGAGATTGTTGCTCTTGCTAGCCGATGGAATTATTTTGTTGTTTGTGAGAATATAGTCTAGATATACTGATGAAATATTTAATATTTATTCTATTATTGACGTTCCAAGTGCTAATTGCCAATTTTATTTATCTACTATTTGAACTTATTTAAAAATTCAACTTAAAAATATAAAAACCAGTATAAACTATGCATTCGTTTATCCGACAGTCTAGCCAGTTTATCTAAAAATTAGTCTAAAAACATGGTTGTTTCCGAATTGTACAAACATCTCATTTATATTTTGGTTGTCAAATTAATTTTTAGCCAAAAAATGACAAATCAAAATAAGAAACACAAACGATTTTTGTGTTTTGAGAATATTATCCAACAAATTAAGAATTGGTTTTGAAAATGCAGATATAAAAATATACGTCAGAGATGGGTCTTTGTTTTGATTTATAACATTATGCTGGTTTTATTTATTAACGCTGCAGAACTTCATGTATATAACAGTGTAATTTGTTAGCATTGCTTATAGTAGTTAATGTACTAAATACATTGTTATTTGCGTGCAGGTAGAGCGCCGAGTTATAGATTGTTATAATATTTGTTGATGGAAAGTATTGGCGAATTTTTACTGTGCAAGTTCCTAGAGTAATAGATTTAATTACAGAATGGCTAGGGGAGCTTTTTGGGACGTAATATAGCTGTCAAAGGTTATTCACAAATAGACCGAGAGGTTTTGGAGGTGTGTAATACAAAATATATTGGCAGTGAGGTTATCGAGGTACTGACTGCTGTAGCATGCTTGAAAGGCTATAAAAGATTGTTATTTACACACTGGCAGTTGAGGCCTTAGGGTTGTGAGTCTCGATCTATTTGGTCTTATGCTTGTATTTAGAATTAGAGTCAATAAAGGAGTTTTAATTCCTTTTTCGAAGTAAAGTGATAAGGTCGGGCGATTTGGCGGCAAATGGCCGTTTGAATTAATTAATTAATTAATAAACGCACGGTGTGGTGGATGGGAAGTTGGTTGCGTCAGTTATATAAAAGAAATTATTACTGGGCGTAACATGTATTAATAAATATGTTGATGATTCAACAAATAAACTCTCGAATAATTAATTTGCACACAGAGGCTTCTTTTATTTGCAATTGCGGGTAGAGATAATGATGAACTAGGAAACCACTAAACTAAAATTAACTGACTTTGATATTCAAATTGAATGTGATGATTGTAACTCTGACCCAAAGTTATTAAATTGAATATTTTTCTAAGCACTCTGTAAATGTCATTAGTAGCAAAAGTGCGGTTTTTATATATTATATTTAATTTAATTATTTTTGAAGTGTTTTATTTTTTTTAACTATTTTTTTCTTTTGTTTTAGGTAAGTTCCTATATGATTATATAATCTGCGCTTCATGTTTGTAAGTAAATCTATATCTCCATGTTTGAGTCAAGTGTACGGAATGACTGTTTTTTTTTCAAAATTATCTAATAAATTTTGATTTTTTTTTCTGAATTTTTAAAGACAGTTAAAAAAAGATGATGGATGTTTTTTTTTTAAGTATGGATAAAAACATGCTTTTATATGTGCAAAAGATACCTTGAAAATTTTAGGAAGTGCCGTATCTTACGTTCTGAGATATTTTACAATGTAACTACAGAAATACTTAAAATTAGCGAAAAAAAGGTTGAAATGGTTGAATTTGTCCATGGTTTGCCTGTGTTCAGAAATCTGAATTTTTATTGCTTCATTAAACCTGATCATGTATGGCACTTTGAATTGGAGTACAAATGTGCGGGAATGAGGTTAACCATTTGGATGGATCTATGTGATTAATTGTTTATAGTCATTACTACTTACCTGTATATGTTTTTTGTACTATCCTTGCTTGTTCAATGTCGCACTGGATCTGCTAATCTTTGCTCAATGTGCTCTTAAGGTATTTTATGTTTGTAGCATATTCAATAGATGATGCTCACCATTCAACTGAATGTTATGGTATGGTTGCCTGTTGGTTCTTTGCTTATAATCATATATTTGATCTTCTTTATGGTCAACGCTTATTTTGCGTATTTTGTTGATCATTTTGTGTAGTGTTTGTAGACTTCTTGCGTCATCTTTGTATCTCAGGTTATTTATTGGGGTCTCACTTAGCATAGATGTTAAATATTTGTGGAGATGGGACTCTACCAGTTGTAGCAATTAGACAGTTTTGAATTTCTGACTCCAGTATTTCCAACATGGTAGTTCTGCAAGTCAAAGCCGATATACTTACATTGACAAATATTAAGCTAACTAACGAATCAATGTCTAAATTTTCTTGTCTTTTATGACTACGAATGAAGCAACAGTCTTTTCTTTTCAGGACTTTTTTACAGTTGATGAGCACGACATAACTATTTTCTATGTAGAATTATCCGCAGAATCAAATTTTTAATAATATTTGGTATATAGTTTTTCTGAACGCTGCTAAACGTGTGTATGTTAAAAAATAGGCTTTTTTACAATATTTTTGTAATTTATAAACCTCTACAACCCAAATACACAAAACAAATTTATATTTTTCAACTAATTTACATCAAAATTCGTCAACTTTGGTAAGAAAATTACAAAAATGTTTTATTTCCCAGTCTACCGGGAAAAACATAGTTTTATGGATTTTGCAGCTTATAGACAGAGTATGGACTTAAAATGGCGCAGGAATTGGATTCTACTGAAAAATTTTGACGGATTCGATCAATAGTTCATTTTTTTGCGTTACAATTGCAACTTAAACAAAAAATACTATTTTTAAGTTGAAAAATTGCAAAAAAACTTGAAAAAATTGTAGAATGTGTGAAAGTGTTTCATACCCGCATAAACTGATCAAAAGATTACTAATAAGTTAAAGAAATGGAAAAAAATACTATAGTAAGTTTCCCATATATCATGTCATATTATAATCAAATAATATTGTTGAGATTCTAGTATTTTCACAATGAATAAAGAATTAATAATAATCTCTGTGTGCCTTTTGCTATTCGCTTCACGTGAACCGATAGAGATATCGGTTCAATGTATTGTTGCCAGATACGGTCAAGATGTAGTAAGAGATAATATTGATACTTTAAAAACGCGAAGAAACTGCAAAGTATGAACTTTAATTAAAAACAATTGTTTTGGCTACATATATATCTATTGATGAATTTAAACATATTTAATCAGTATATTATTCAGTGCAATTAGATCAATTAAAAATGGTATACAATTTCGGATTGCATTTAAAAGGAGGCAAGGGGTTAAAAGATAAGCAGTTTATTTAATTGTCGGTTAGATAAACCCTGTTGTGGAATGTGATTCTCCGTGAAAACTTTCCGAATGAGAAAATTTCCTGGGAAACTTTTGAAATTGGGCAGATACAGAGAGCAGGACAGGAATTAGATAAGAGTTCTAACACCAGACTATTCGAAACCGCAAAGTAATTAACAGAGACGCCCGAAACTGACAAGTGTTTCAAACTTGGACGATTGGAAGGAAAGCCGTTAATTGATAAGGTAAATTAAGATCTAACAATATGTCACAAAAAGCAATTAATGCTACTTACGATCTGATTTGTGAATAGCTCATAGAGAATTCATAATCAATATGCAAATTTTGATTCAATATACATATGTGAAACAATTTGAATCAGTTGCCGGTGATACAGAGGAAGCTTTATAATCCACAGGGAACTTGACAAAGCATATTCCATATTGGTTAATGAATATGTAATAATATTGACTTAGGAAACAGGAACCTCTCACTCAAGAAGGTATTAAATTTATATCTTTGTTATTGGAGATAGTATTTTCTTCTAATGTAGTTTGCACTGGACATAAAAAAGCAATCAGGAAAAAGTACATCACGAAGAGATGTTTGCTATTTTTTGTAATAGATATAAAAGGAATAACACAAAGTAATAAATTATATTAGTAATAATAGAATAGCTTTAAATTAATATTTTAACTGAGTATTAGTAACGAAGTGGATGCATTGAAAATTTCATTTGTGGGAAAGTTTTTAAACATTTCCCAGAGATAATGGGCGTGTTCTAAGAGGTGGTCACTTAATAAAGTTAAAAGCTTTAAGAAATTATTAAACGACCACTTCCGATTGTTATTTCTTTTGCATTCAATCTTGAAGTATTGCTCTTTTATTAAAAATGTGTACCAGTTTCTTAGTTAAATATAACGGAATATAAATGTTCTTAAGTTAATATAAAAATAATTAATTTATATGTAAATTTCTTAAATTAATTTAATTAACGTGATAAACACTGTATTATACACAAAAGGGTGGTTTTAACTGCATTATCTTTTGCATGAAATCAGAGCTAAAATTAATTAAATTAGGGGTGAATATTTAATCAATGCAAGCTCTCAAAATCATGAGGTAGTTTTGGCAATTATTTGTCAAATTACTGATTTTATATGAGAACGCACACATCGTAAATTTAATTAAAAGAGTAATTATGTAAAGGGTGGACAAATTACGATCCGCAAAACCATTCTGTAGGGTCTAATGGGTAGTTTTAATCAAAAGTCGTTATAATTTTATGTTCAACATTAATAATCTAGAAAAGGACTATTTTATATTAATTATGCTATACCTGGATATTTATTTAATTATAGTTGTTATCATTTGCTACATTATAATAAAATTTATTATCTACTGACTCCGGTGGCAGAGCGGTTTAAAATACCGGATTTGAAAGTAGCGGTTTAAGTTTGATTTCCGGGTAACGTCAGACATTAAGTACTGTTTCTAGATGTAGGGAAGTTTATAAACCATATTGAAAAATGTGTTGATTAAATCAGGATAGCAAGATTGATGAGAATTGTTCTATCTAAAGAGCTCTTTTGTTTGTTATGTAGTTCGTATTTTGTTTTAATACCAAAGTAATTTTTTTTTTAATTTCAAATTGTGATATGATAGGAGTTACACAATATGTCATTGATCTATTATACAGGGTATTCAAAAAGAATGTATAATATTTAAGGGGATGAACCACAACAAACAAAAAAGTCTTAATAAACACTGGTTGTTATAGCAACGGTTTCGAAGATATGAAACATTATTTATTTTTATTAATTTTTTTTTTCATTTTTTATTTAACAAAAAATAATGTAAAATATTTAAGGGGGTGGTAGTACGTGCGAACCACAACAAACAAAAAAGTCTTATTAAACATGGGTTGTCATTACAACGGTTTTGGAGATATGGAACATTATTTATTTTTATTATTTTTTTTTCTTCATTTCTTATTTTGCAAAAATGTGCATTTTCTTATCATATGCTCATGTTTTGTGAAATAATCATTCAGTATTTAACAGTTGTTGTTAGTGCACAAGTTTTTATTGCTATGTCTAATTACTTTTAATGCAGAACTAGCCAACATGCATTTTATGTATGGTTGTGCTAATGGGATTGCCACATAAGCACGACGTCTTTATGTAGAAGCTTATCTAAATTGCCAGATTCCTTCACAAAGTATTTTTGGAAAAATTTACCAGAGAATGAGAGATACTACTCCTAGAGGAGAACAAAAAATTATAGCACGAATAGAGCATAATCTAGAGACGAGTGTGCGGAGAATATCAGCCGAGGTAGGAATATCTATACCATGTACAACGAGTACACGCCATAAATTTAACTGATCATCAGGCACGTTTGGTTTTTTGTCGCTGGTTTCTACGCAAGGATGCTGAAGACTTTGCAGTTTCTTGCCAATTTTTTTTACGGATGAAGCCGGGTTCACACGAAATGGAGTTGTTAATTTTCATAATGCACATTGTTGGTTTTGTCGTTTTTCATTAAACATTTGGATGGGTATTATAGGCGACAGGTTTCTAGGTCATGTTGTTTTACCAAACCAATTAGCAGGCGCTGCTTACTTCAACTTTCTGCAGAACACAATGTATAATTTTTTGGATGACATTTCTTTGGCCCACAGGCAACAAATGTAGTTCCGGTATGATGGTGCTCCTGCTCATTTTTCGATTGCCGTTAGAGATCATTTAGACAAACCTTTTTCACTTAGGATCAGTTTTATGGCCAACAAGATCGCCTGGTTTTAATCTCTCTTGATTTTTTTCTTTGGGGATATTTGAAATCATGTTTTTTCTGTAATTAGCCTTGAAGAGCTGCAGTTAAAACTTAATGAAAAGTGCCAAGAAATCCGAGCCAAGGAGGGGGTTTTAAAAAAGAGTACGGATGTTGAGTTGGAAGGAGTGCACTTCGAACATCTTCTATAACTCTGTTCTTTGTAAAAATATATAAAAATAAGTAAAGTTTCATATCTCCGAAACCGTTGCTATGACAACCCATGTTTCTTAAGACTTTTTGTTTGTTGTGGTTTGTACTACCACCTTTTTAAATATTTTACATTCTTTTTTAAACACCTTGTATTTGTATTTTATCTGTGAATTAGTACTTTGGGTTTTGAGTAATGTAATTGTAATTTTTAAAGCCACATTTATTGACTACTTCTTGAACAATTTGTGCACACTGCAGTTTTGTACAGAAGCGCAGAGCATAATTGTGGTGTTTTTTTGTGCTTTTAAGTTTTAATAGTGTCTTTGTAGACATTCCCCGTGATTGCAGCCCGTTTAGTTGCAATTCCCTTCTGAGGGAGAGATGGTGCAAAAGAATAATTTTGTTGGTCGTAAAAGGCAATCTATAGGCGAAGAGAAAACTTTGTTAAATACTCACAGTTTGTCAGAAACAAGTTAAATTTATTTGTGAGTTTATTTTTGACATTATTCACATAATATCTTGTGAAACACAGGTAAGTTTTATATTTGCCGTGCCCGGTGACCCAAAAGCCAGGAAAAGGATAGAATGATAGTTGACCTCAGCATAAATCATTAAATATTTTCAAGGGAGTTGTTTTATGATATCAGTTGTTATACACAGCTGTTGAAGAATGCAGACAAGAATTGATTGCAAAAATTAATCCGCAGAAAGGATTGTGAGGTCAGGGATAAAACATCTATTATCTTAACATTTGATTCTGAACGGCTCCTAGATGAAGTTAAAGTGGCATAATATACTTGCCTGGTTTGTCCGTTTATTCCTTATTCAATGAGGTGTTTCTAATGCCAACGTTTTGGACATACTGCAGTTAGATGTTCAGATATTGCAACATGTGCAAAGGAAAACATGACCTTGATTTATGCACCCGTTTATCTTAATGCATGAATGTGTTTTGGGGTTTTGGGGTGTTATTAACATTTCTAGATTGTTTGCTGCACTTGTTGAAACATCTATTGTTCAACAGACATCAATTATGAACTTTACTGCTATTGCAGAAATTTCTCCTAGTTTTTCTAATAATGTAAAGAGCAAACACTGATTACGGGCTTTGTTGGTCATCCATCTAAGTCTAGGCCACTACGTAGGTTGCATAACATTTGTTAACACTGCCGACACTGTAATGGTAGATAAGCTTAGGATTAAATAAAATAATTCTTTATTTTTAATTTTTATGTTTAAAGCATATTATTTTTCACTTTTTATAGTTAAAGGCGCATAATCTTTTTTGGCTGCTATGCTATTTTTTTCATGCAGTGCTACTATTCTTTTCTTGATATATTTTGGGTTACTGCTTTTTTACAATAAACTATATGGTGCTTTTGTGTTTAAATTCCAAACCTCTCAGTTTTGCCTCTTTAAATGACAAATGTTAAGCGATTAGAACCAGAACTTGTAGATAACACTATAAAATGTCACAGAAACTTGGCATACGAAAATTTTTACGATAGCATTTTGTTTTTATAGCTGTGTTGATAACATAATAAGCTTTTTTTACAATGTTGATTTATTGTCTTAGATCGACGATAAAAACAAAGACAATCCAGGGACAAAAGAAAAATATCGGTACTGTCGTTATCTTTTGCTGCGTATTAATGTTACTTGGTCGCTGGCTACGAATGAGCATCATTTTGGTCAGAGTTTTAGTCTCATTCTGCCTTATTTATATTGTTGCAGTCTTTATCTAAATTAGGATGGTATCAAGTAATATATTTTCTTCGTCTTGGACAGATATCAGCTGTGAAAGGTTAAATCTTGTTGGGGAGGATGTCGTTCTAGAAGATGTTCCAAAGAATTGGCAATATTGTCTTCAATTTGATGCAAGTTCTTTTTAGCTCATGGTTGAAATATGAAAGGAAAATACAAAAAAAAAGTTTTTTTAAGGTTGTTTTTGTATGTCTTGTATCTTGGTTATTTTAATTATGTGCCCCAAGCAATTCTGTCTCACTCAATTGTCTAGTTCAGTGATTGGCAAACTTATTTTGAAACGGGCTAGATAGTAATTTTTTTTAAAGTTTTAAGTTGTTCTTTTGTACTTGCATCAAAATCTATAAAACGTTGTTGTAACTGTTGTTTAACTTCAGAAAATATATCCGCCGAATTTTTTTTTGGAAATGTGGACTTTGCAGGCCGAATTAAAAACATATGGCTTGCTAGATTTGGCTCGCGGGTCGTAGTTTGCCGACCTTTGCTCTAGTTAGTTAAATGCGCTTTTTGTTTATCAGATTTTTTTTAGGGCATGGTCTTTGAGAATGCCTCATGGAAATACCTAAATTTGTCATTGTCATTAATGTGGTACTAGTTTGAGGTGGGCTGGTTTTGGCTTCGTGGAATTTACAGTATGCTACGGCAACACATGATGTCCCCGGCTCATCTCCCCTATAACCAGAATTTAACTTTTTTTGCTGACTTAGATCTGATACTTGTTATTGACTAATTTTGGGGTGTTGATTTTAAAAATGATAACAGTTTTTGTCTATTACGTTAAGTTTCTGTTCTATCGCGTTTTGTGGCACACAACATGAGCATTAAAGTTCATTTTGTATTCATGTTGTAGTCATGTTGACAAATCCGAAAATTTAGGAGATGTAAGTGATGAGCAGGGTGAACGTTTTTACAAAGATTTAAAAGATATGGAGAGGCGATACCAAGGAAGGAGGGATACTCACATGATGGCTGACTACTGTTGGAACATTAAAAGAGATTGTTTGGGAATGGTGCACACCAGAAAATTCTTTAAACGAAAATTTTTTTTTTTTAAATTAAAATTATTTGATTTTTTCACTTTGGACAACAAAAAAGTATATAAACTGTAACATAATAATAATAATAATAATATATTTTCTTAACAGGTATACACCTAATTACAAAGAAAAAATAACTACAATATAAATAAAGTTTGCCTATAGATAAATTACAATACAAATTAAAAATTGATATGGATATTATATCCGATTACAACGTGGCATAAAAGATAATTAGTAAGATATATAAATATATAACACATATAAAGAAGTATTTATAAAATATACAAATAACTATAAAAAAATTATAATACATAATACTTTAAACAAAACATAATACCATTTATAATACAATTTATAACAGACACGACCTTAAGTCTTTTAAAAATTGGTTTCTATTAGTACAAAATATATCAACTCCATACTGGACACCGTGGTAATTTTTTAACATTGATATGAGAGGAGAGAAAGTATGAAGATTTGTATGAGAAGTTGCATATTGAAAAGATTCATTACAACATGTTTTTTATATGGCACTAAAATTGTATGAATATTTCTAAGTTAATTAGTCTTATTATTAATTAAATTTTTATCAATTAAGTTGTTATAGCATTGGTATATGAAATTAAACGATAAAAGCATAACAATACTAAAAACGACGTTACGTTGTAGAACAAAATCTTAATGTGATAGGCAAAAACTGTTAATAATTTTTGAAATCAGCACCCCAAAATTAGTTAAAAACAAGTATCAGATCTTCAGATCTAAGTTAGCAAAAATTGTTTGCCCCAGTAGAATTGTAGATTTATCGATTTTTTTTCTTTTCAACTGTCTTTGTCTTTTTATCGTTAACTCTCTTGCCCGACTTTTTGCTTATTGTTTTTTTATTTACTATTTTTTTATGTCTAATATTTCTTCTACCATCAAATCTGCGGGTATTGTCTTTGCGATTACTTCTAGTGCTTTCTGCGACACCGTCCGATAGGCTCTGCATATCTTTAACAAGCTTGCTCTCGTGGCTTCTCTTATTTTTTTGTGTTTTTTTTTTTCTATGGGGCGTTTTTTATGTTTCTTTGGCGTACAATAATTTACTTCTAGCTGTCGTTGCTATTGGCGTCCTTGCCCCTTCTCATGGTCCTCCCTTGTTCAGCATAACCTAAGCATTTCTTCAATTTTTTTTGTTCTTCCTCCCGCTTTCTTAACCTGATTGTTTCATCTCTTTGATTTAAGTGTAACTTCGAAGTATTTAATTTTTTTTCCTATAGTTATTATTTGTTTTCCTTTTTATTGATAACTTCAGTTTTCTGCGGAGCCAGGTCTAATTCTTCATTATTTATTTATTTCTATTGTCAAACATTGCGTTTAATTCATATTTGTCTATATTTCTACCTACCAGAGCAACGTCATCCGCAAATGCCGTTATTGTCAATCCTTTCTTTGCATCTTGTGTTGCTTATTATAGACTAGATTCTACAGTTTAGCTCCTAGTGCAGAGCCCTGTGGTACTTCTCTTGGTCAGAAGGTTTTTTTTCTGAAGGTACCTTCATATTATTTTTATAGTTTTTTGTTAATATTTGTTTTGCTGCTTTTGTAATTGCTTCCTATAGTATGCTATTGAATGCATTTTGTATATCTAAGGCTATTATGACAGTGTTGTCTTTTTCTGAGTGGTTCACTGTTTCCGTCTTTTGCTATCTCTTTTACTTTTTCAATGGCTCTTAGAGTCGACATTCCTTTTATAAATCCATATTGCGCGATCAAGCGTTATCACACGATAACTTTTTTCATAGTTTTTGCTAATGTTGTTAATTAAAATATCGGTCTATACGCTGTTGTTTTGCCTGTTCCTTCTTCTTCTCATCAATTAACACTATCTGTTTATTACTTGTGTTAACTCTACCTCATTTTCTTCTAGCGCTGTTTACACTATTTCCATTCTATCTCGTCCGGACCTTGTGCTTTGTTATTAGGTAGTTTCCTTATCATCTCTTTTATCTTCTCTACTGTTGCAAGGACTGCTCCTGTTTTGTCAGCTATTTCTACAGGTTCTTCTACATTTCCTCTAGTGGGAAACAGTTTTGCAATTATTACTTATTCAGTCTCGTTTTCCTTTAAGCACACTGCCTTCATTCCTCCGAATTTATTCAATATATTTTATATGGCTTCTCGCAGGAATTTTATGAATTTTTGTCTATGAAATCGTAACTTTTTTAACTTTTTTTTCAGCATATTTTTTTTAGTTTCTTTGAGACTTTTTTTTTCAGCTTTGTCAGAAACTTTTCCCCTTCTTGCGAAGCTGACGTGGAAATATTTAGAATTAGCTGAACTACACTGTCAATGTCAATTTTTTTCTAAACAATGCTATATTAACTATATACTACTATCTGTAGGAACCAATATTCTAAATAATACAGGCTGTCTCATGAAATACAACTCAGTTGAATATAAAACTTAAAACTGATTGTAATTATTATTTTTTGCTTGAATATTGAAGAAAAGATCAGATTGATTTGTCGACAACTTCTTAGAAAAGTCTTTGCTTGCGGAGTGCTATGTATCAAGATTTTCCGAAACTTTGTTTACACAAAATTCAAAAATTAAGGTATTTCTATTAGCATGACCTATAACGGCACTGTAGCTCAGACATTTGATTTTTAAGAATCATAGTCAAATAGTCAATCCAACGTAACTATTGATATAAGTACTTACCGATCTCGGTGTCGTAGCGGTTGAGAGACTAGTTTATGGTACTGGAGGTTTTGGGTTCGAATCCCGGATAGGGCATGGATATTTGTTCTGTCAGGAGAATTTGTAAAAATTACAGTTTAATACATGGTTGTGACTTAATGAGTGTAATGCTCGAGGTAAAAAAAATAGATCAGAAAAACTTGCGCCCCACCTACAAATTAGGAAGCAGATCCAATGTCATAAATCATAGATCTATTTTGTATGCAATTTTAAAATTAACTGAATAAAATAATCAAACACAAATAGATATATTAGAGCAAGGAGTAGACAAAACGATAGTGTACAGCTTGCACGTAATAGTCATTTTACTGTTGTATGAATTGCAGAACTTGTCAAGCTGTATGCACCAACGTTCATAGTTGTGGGAAATGGGTGCTAGATGTAAATTATACTATACCTAACGTTTATAAATTGCGTACACTAATTAATTACCAATACTTATTTACTGTTTTTGAACTATAACTCGCAATAGTCGTGTATTTAAGTGGAAGTTTTTTTTTAACAAAATAATTATAATGATTAATAAAATCTATTTGCAACTCAAAAATATACATATTATTTTAAATAGACATAATTGTATGTATCATATTGTACCAAGAGTTTACTATATCTCTAGAGTTAAGTTACAAATTAAATAAATATTAAAAACCGAATTATTTCTCCTCATCAAATAAAATTATTATTGGTGCTTTATGGCGAGTGTGAATTTTTTAATCAAGTTTTTTGCCTTTGTTTATCGCCTCAATATATCATGCATGATTAGTTTTTTTTTTTAATCCTTGATAATTGAACAAATATTTATATTAATTAATGTCATTCTTATATTCCAGACAGTCAATAATATTTATTAAATTTATGGAATATTTTACTGAATAATAATTGTAAACAACATAGATACATAACTTTATGTTCCAGGAGATATTTCTTTTGCGCCTTGTATTATTTAAAATGCGTCTTACATTATGGCTAGTTTATTATTTAAAATTATCAGATAAATGTGGGTCACTCTTACTCTTATGTTTACTTTATGGAAGATGACGTCATTATATATTAAATTCGGACAAGAAAAAATATTGTAGGGCCAAGCATCTAAAACATTCAAAGAGAAACATGAAATAAATGGCAGAGAATAAACACAACTTTTAAAATATTTGCACGGGTAGAAAATAAAACCGCTCCAAAAATATTCAATGCAATTTAAAAATAAGCATATGCATGTGGTGGCTTGCATTATATAACGGGAATAAACTTCGTTTACAACACTTACAAGTTATATAAATGTTTATACATTAAGAAATGCAATCCCGGCTAAAGAAAGCATAAACTTTTAACCGAAATAAAACTTCCAAACCGTAGTAGACAAAAGCTTTGTGGCCACGTTTGCGTCCTACTTTATTTATTTCAGTACATCCCAACTGTATATTTTTACAATCTTTTTTATCCCAGCTCGTAACTACAAACATTGAGGCTACTAGAAAGTCTATTCGCAAGTAAATAGAAGAACTGAAACAACTTTTAAACCCATTTTATCCCCAGTTTTCAGGAGCTTTGCAGAAGATCGGGTTGTTTCAAAAAGTTGTTTATATATGATATCTACGTTTGAAATTTTCAACAGTCAAGTTGTTACAAGTGATTGCTATAAACATGAGCCTCCGTCTAACTGCGGCTTTCTCTAACTTTGATTTTATACTTTGCCATTAAAGTTTTGCACTGCATTGTCATCTTGGGCCATTCATTTATAACTAGTTTCTAGAATTTAATTAATTAAGGGCCCAAATGGGATTTTATTATATAGCCTGGAAATATTTTCAAACAAATAATAATCATTATGTATTCTGGTGGTGGTGTCGCGAAAAATATTATTGCTTGGTGCGTTTGGGAATTTCCAACTCAAAGGCGAAGTTTAAATTGGATTCAATTAAAGGGGAATTTATTCGTTCAATATTAATTGAATGTAAATCGTGTTTACTAAAATTAATCGACAACATTATACTAGTGAACAATGATAATAATAAAATGTTTTCCCTTGATTTGAATTATTAAAAAGTTTGTTATAAATACATTTATTGATATTAAAATGAAATTGATTAAAATTTATAAAAATAGAAGTATAAATCATGATTTACAAATTGCATAAATCAATATAATTATGCTAGCTTTTAAAAAGCTTAATACATTTTTATTACAACCTTAATTGTCAATAAAATTAATGGAATTTATTAATGCAATTTTATTTAATATTATACATAATTACTGTTTTTTAAGTTTTATTATTACTATTAATGTAATTTGCTATTACCCGGATATATAAACAACGTATACTGATTTTTTTTAATATTGTTTTGCTTACTTTGTGAGACTGTGATAATCCACCTCCATATTTGTTGTATAATAAAAATTTGCAGAATTGAAGTTCCGCACAATAAAATTTTATTGCGTATTTGAGATTATAGATACATTTGCGTAATAACTTTTCTTCAACTACACTTTTGTGCAAATTATGTATGTTTCAATGTAGTTTCTATTTTGCTAACTTGTAAAAATAAAACTTTTTATCTATGACTGTTTAGTAATTTCAGTGATATGCTAATAAAATCAAGTTGTTAAAACTGTGCATGTGCACCTATTAGTCATTTTCCTGTCTTGTGCTGCCATCTTTTTATTGGTTAGCTTGTGTTACGTTTGGTTTCTTTTGGTCTCCAGTATGATACTTTTGATGTTTATCTGTTTTGTGTTTGCTTAGCCACGTGGTCTACCGATTGACACTTGACACGTGTTATTAAGTCAATGATCTTGGTTCTTTGTCTGATCTTTTTATTTTCGATATGTTGGAGGTTAAAATCTAGCATAGCGCGTTCTTGCGCTTTTTGCATGACACTTGAATATGCGTTCTTTTTTGTTATTATCATTGTTTCCTATGGTCTATAGGTTGTCATTGGTAATATGCATGAATTAAAGACTTTTTGTTTGAGGTTTATTGGTATATCTCTGACTTTAAGTTTTATTCTACGTTTTATCTCAGCTGTCTGGTTTACTTTGCCTATTTTGATGCCCTGTCTCAGGTATTCGTATTCTTTCACGTTTTCTACGATTTTGTTTCTTTGTTTAGAGTTTCTCCAGTATTGCTGAATACACTGTGGTTTTCCTGAGATTCATTTTTAGACCCATTCTTTTGGATGCTGTGTTGAGTTGTTTTAGCATCTTTGATAGTTCTTGGATATTGTTGCTTGTTAAGATTATGCTAAAAGCATATTTTCCGAATATGAATTTGCGTTTTTAAGCGTTATATACTTTTTTATATATTAATTGCTCGGGTAACAAATTTGACGTTATTTCTTTGGCTGGATACACTTTTAAATATAATATAATTATATTTTATAATGAAATATGAACCATTGACAGTTCTTGTCAGTTGACACAACGGAACAATTTCTTTAATTTAATCAAGTTACTCTTTTGTTTCAACTGTTTTAACTATGTAATTACTAAAATTTTACAACCATTTTAATTTAAAAAATTTATAGTATTTTATATATTGTATAGTCATAGATAATGTATAGTATTATACTCACATGATACTATGAATACAAGATACGTCCGTACGGTATACATGTTTTGGCTTGTCTTGCGCATGACGTCGCATAATAGTATTTCAATATAGATAAATACGAATCGCTCACTGTTTATTACATTTATTTTTGATTTTTTTTTGCAATGTGAATATAATACGATTTTATTTAATATTATTTAAATAGTTTTTATATTCAGCAATAAAACAATTAAGTATAAAAAATATAAAGAAGAGACGCAATGTCCTCAAATGAGACAGTTGTAAAAGCAATAATTTCGAATAAAGCCTAGTTAAATAGGTAAATTTATACGAATGCCACAACGACATATGTAGCGCTCGTTACTATTTGTTCAATCGGACAACCCAATAATAACATTAAAAAATTAAATTTATGAAAAAATATTCTAAACTAAAAACATCCATAGACGCGTTTCGAGGTTTACCTCTCATCAGTATGGCTTTATTTATTTAAACTTAATAATTGATTTTTAACTTACTTCGTCAACATTGTTCACCACCACAATTCAAAGTGAATATTTTAAAGGGTGTATTGACTATTTATACTAACTGACTTAATGACTTTATTTAATGGCTATGGTTAATAGCATTCTGAGAATGAACAAATGAACTAATTATTTCGGGGTATTTAGCTGATGGTAATGACATAAAAGAATTAAAAAGGAAATTTGAAAATTAAAAATAGAATAAATTTTTTGCATAAAAATTAAATAAAGTCATTAAGTCAGTTAGTATAAATAGTCAATACACCCTTTAAAATATTCACTTTGAATTGTGGTGGTGAACAATGTTGACGAAGTAAGTTAAAAATCAATTATTAAGTTTAAATAAATAAAGCCATACTGATGAGAGGTAAACCTCGAAACGCGTCTATGGATGTTTTTAGTTTAGAATATTTTTTCATAAATTTAATTTTTTAATGTTAAAACAATTAAGGTTTTGTAAAACTATGTATTAGTTTAGATAATACATTTATTCTATTTTATAATTTTGTTTCTTTTTAGAGTTTTGCACTTGTCAACCGTTTTTCGCCGAATTTTATTATTTTTTAAATATTTTATGACAAAATTTTGCTTCTTACTTTTCATTTTGGAACTTTTTAACAATATTTTTATACGTTATGACCAGTCTTTGGTATCTTTGACATTCTTTGGCTTTTCGACAGTTTATGAATATAGTTTATAGCCGAATTTTGTTATTTTTGAAATTTTATAATTTTTTTAACAGAATTTTGGTGTTTGTCAACAATACGTTTCAAAGACGGATTTTGACGTTTTATGAATTAAATTTTGGAATTTTTAACCGTTTTTGGCTAAATTTTGATTCCATTTTTTAATATTTTATGACGGAATTTAGCTGTATTTGTCTTTTATTATTAGAATTTTGCATTTATTAACAGTTAATAACTTAATTTTGGTGCTTTCTAATAATATTTTTTATGCCGGTTTTAGCTACTTTTAACATTTTATGAAAATGTCCACTTTTCAATAATTTATAGCCGTTTTATGGTCGGATGATAATGCACTTTTCAACAATTTATGCCGGATTTTGTTTCTTACTAACAATATTTTTAATATTTTATAACCGGGTTTAAGTGCTTTTTAACAATTGTTTGAATTTTCAGTTTTACTATTTTTAATTTTTTATGAACATTTTGCAACATTTTGCTATTTTGGACTTTTCGTTAATAAAACGTTGCAGTTTTTAACAGTTTATGGTTTTTAATAATATTTTTATACTTTATGGCTGAGTTTAGCTATATTGGACATAATGTTGCAATTTTTAAAAGTTAATGACTGGATTTTGAATTTTGTTTGTTGTTTGTAGTTGGATTTTACTATTTTTGGAATTGTATGAGTATACATTTTTAAATTTTATAACCGGATTTTACCATTTTTGACTTTTCATAAATGGAATTTAGCATTTTTAACAGTTTATGCACACACTCGAATTTTCTTATTTTTGGCTTCTTACAAGAAGAGTTTTGCAATTTTAACAGTTTATAGCCGGATTGTGTTACAGTTTAATACAGCGCACCAAACCATTTTATAATTGACAACCTATGAAAAACTTAACAAACTCTGTGACGTCATATTTTAAGAAAGAGATGGGAGATAGCTTCGTACGGACATATCTTCTATTCCTAGTATCATGTTCTACTTGCGGGTAATGTTATGTTATAATATACTATGCAGTAATAATTTTTTGTGTTTTATAAAATATGTTTTTTATGATTCGCAATAGTTAAGTAATTGTTGGTATTGGCTCATGGGTGGAAAATGACATCAAGCTTTTTCACCCAGCTGCCGCTGGTGGAGTTGTTTCCCACAGGTTAGATCAAAAGGGTATGGGTTAATTAGATGCTACTATAGTTTAAAGTAGCATTAAACTACTGGTTGATTTTAGTTTTTAATACCAAAACAGAGCCAAGGTCAGGTTTTATCAAGTAACTAAAGCAATGATTTAGTAAATACTTGTTTCTGCGTTGAACCTGTATCTCTTAATAAAGAGTTTTTAAGGGTTGCAAAATTTAAAATTAAAACTCATATTCTGTCTTATTCAAGTTTCAAAGCATAAACATTGTTTTATCACAATGGAATGCTATATGTGCGTAATGTTTACTTACGTATTGAGATTTTTTTATTTTAACTTATTCTAAACTGCGTGATTATTTTTGTTTTTTGTCTTGTCCTGTAATTGATGCAGCAATTTTGAAAACCACAATATTGCTATTGAGATCAACAACTGCAATTGTTTAAATGAAGAATTCTGAACTATGACAAAAGTTTTTTATTTGCGCATTTTTAATAAAGTTTAGTTCACGCAACAATTAAACTGACTACGCCCAACTATGCTTTTGGGAGTTTTCAGAGTTTGGGATTTTGGAAATCTATGTGTGGCTTAAAAAAACGATAAAACATTCCAAATCATACTGTTTGCTGTGGCTTTTGGGCTGCTAATGTACTATAACCTAACAGTTTTGAAACTGAGGCAAGAGTTCCGTTGACGATTAATAACACTTTATTTGGAGAAGAAAATATGTGGTTTTATCATTCTTGAATGAAAAGTGTTATAAAAAATAACTACTAAACAGTTTTCGAGCTTAAGCACGAAAAGCTGCGGAAGACGAGGTTCGACAATGTTGTTGTTGTTTGACATCAGCAGACATTTTAAACAATTAATGACTGAGGGCTGAATTGAATAAGCCATTTTTGAAGTCGAGTGCTGGTGTTTATTTAATCTAATATATTTTCCAAAACTAAGAGGTTTTTTGTATTTTTTTTTGTATTGCCGTTCAGTTAGTCTGAATGTCAATATATACTTTAAATTAAAAATGGTATAAAATACATAGTTTGTTTTCTGGCGAGCTTATTTGAGTTATCTAAAAGTATGTTTTAGTTAGATTCCACGTCATACGCTAAAGTCACAAAAAGTTATTTGCTAGAAAACAAAAAGTAACCTTTAGTCGTTTACTGGCGAACTTATTTGAGTTACCTAACAGTATTTTCAAGTTACATTCGACGCCATACGCTAACGTCACAAAAAGTCTACAAAAAGTTACTCGCTAGAAAACAAAAAGTATCCATTCTGTTTACAACTAGAAATGACTATTTTATAACCAATACTTTTTAACATATCATTTTTTTAATCTATTTTATGAGTTTACAAAACGAATCTTGTAGTTTTTGTGTATATAAATACATGTTCAATGTTTTATTGTATTAAATTAAATTATTTTAATATGTTTTCATGTTACTGAAGCATACTCAAGTAAGAAGTGACGTCATCAGTAAGGTCGTCGGAATAGTAAGTGTTTTATTTATAGGTACTTTTTCCAGTAGGGCTTTTATGTTAGATACAGCGTGCGCTGAGTCAAACTGATATGGTATTTTTGTTCAGTAATATTTGACATTTCATAATGGAAAGAATTAGCCCGGTACAGCGTCTACAAATTATTCAGCTGTATTACGAAAATCAGCGCTCTATGAGGAAAGTGTATTCTTAGAGCTACGTATGGTTTTCATAATTGGCCTACCAAACGCACAATTTGCTGTACCATTGAAAAATTTGAAACTCAGTATTTATTATTAGATAATACGCGACTAAATAGACCAGATCCAACACGTAGTGAATAAATATAAACCGTGATGAATCGATTTGGCGCCATTTTCAACAGTTTGGCTTGTCGTATGGAACCACGTGGCGTATTTTACGTAAGAATCTTGTTTTAAAAACATTTAAAGTTTAACTCATGCAAGAATTGAAACCGGGGCGACCTTCCGAATTGTCACCGTTTTAGGCTTTGGGCTCTTGAATAACTTTAGGAAGATCTATTTTTTTTGACAAAAATTTTGTCCAGCGATTTTATCCATTTCTGGCTTAATGGCTACGTCAATAGGCAAAGTTGCCGTATTTGAGCTTAAGAGTAACTTGAAGAGATTCAAAAGCTGCTATTATTGAATGTAAAACAACGGTTTGGTGTGGTTTATGGGCTGGCGCAACATTTCTTTAAAAATAATAATAACTTTGAATAGCGCCCGTTATCGCACAATTTTACGCTTTGGACGGGTGAATTGGCCGCCTAGATCTTGTAATGTCGCATTTCTAGATTTTTTTTGGAACTACGTACAGTCCAAAGTCTACATGGATAAGCCGACTACAATTGAGGAATTGTAGACCAACATTACTTCCGTCATTTGCCAAATACCACTCAAAATGCTTGAACGCGTTATTGAAAATTGGAACTTCTGAATCGACCATATTAGCCGTAGTTACAGCTAACGTTTGAAAAAAATTAAAAAATAAATGTACAAAATGGTTTTTTTGTATGATTATAAAGATTACCCGATAAGAATGGTTTTTTGGTTTTTTTAATAAAAAAAAAAGTACTTGCGTGTGTGGCTGCAGTGGATTGCATTTAAATTATGTGCAGTTTATGGACTGCAATTAAAATTATATGATGCATGTTTGATTGCCAGATCTGGTAGAATAAATTTAGGCAGTTATATATATACAGGGTGTCCGGAAAATACGTGTACAACGTTTGACGACAGACTCCTGACGTCAAAATAGGTCGATCTAAGCCGACTTAGTTATATCCAAAATTGTCTCGTTTAGCCGGTAGAGGGCGTCAAAAATTTGTAAATATTAAAAAGAAATTACCTGTAACAATAATTTTTTAAGTGATCTTGTTGCTATGGCGTTTAATAATTTGACAATTATTGACAAATTGTCACCAGTCTATGAAATTTACTCAAGTATACGATCAACATTCTTGAATTACAAGTTCATTTTACCATTAAAAATGGAAAATTATACAAACTCTCAGAAAGTTGACATGCTCCTGGTATACGGGTTTTGTCAAGGTAATGGGCGTCAGAGTGTTAGGGTTTACATGGAGAGGTTTCCTAACCGTCGAATACCAAACCACCAAACATTTGCCAATATTGAGCGTCATCTTCGGGAAACGGGCAGTTTTGAGAAAAAGTTTGAAGGCAGGGGTCGTATGCGAACAACTCGAACTGTGGAAACAGAAGAGATGATTCTGGAAAGAGTTGAAGAACCAAGTACCAGTACCCGTCTCTTAGAACGTGAGTTAAATGTTCCTAAAACGATTGTCAATGAGGTTTTAAGAGAACAGTTGTTACATCCTTACCACATACAAAAAGTCCAGGAACTTTTACCGACTGATCCCCCCATGCGGCTTACATTTTGTCAATTTATTAGAAACAAAAGAATCCTTGTTCCAAATTTTTGTAGAAAAATTATGTTTACTGACAAGGCATGCTTTACAAGATCTGGGATAACCAATCTGCACAACGAACATATTTATTCCGATGAAAATCCACATGCCATTAAAGTTGCACATCATCAGCATCAATTTAAAATTAATATTTGGGCAGGTATTATTGATCACTACCTTATTGGTCCCATTGTTATTCCAGACAGGTTAGATGGAAATATTTATTTAAATTTTTTGCAAGACACATTACCAATTCTTCTGGAGAATTTGCCCCTTTTACTTCGGAGGGAAATGTGGTATATGCATGATGGTGCCCCGCCCCATTTTTCCGTTGCCGTTCGGCAATACTTACATCATCAATATCCCAACCGATGGATTGGAAGAGGCAATGATGCACCAGTAAAATGGCCACCACGTTCTCCTGAGTTAAATATGTGTGACTTCTTTTTGTGGGGCGCTATTAAAACAGAAGTTTACAAGACTCCGGTAAACACACGCGATGATTTATTGCAGCGGATTTTAAATGCAGGCAACCATTTTAATAATCCCGAGACATTAGATAGGGTCCAATATCATTTTTTAAAGAGTGTTAATAAGTGTATTCAGCATGATGGCGGTCAATTTACACATTTGCTGAAGTAATGTTTTTGTTTTACTTAGTTTCTTACAATAGATACTTTCAACTTTGTTATACTTTTGTTTTTTTTTTTGACGCCCTCTACCGGCTAAACGAGACAATTTTGGATATAACTAAGTCGGCTTAGATCGACCTATTTTGACGTCAGGAGTCTGTCGTCAAACGTTGTACACGTATTTTCCGGACACCCTGTATATATATATATATATATATATAGCTTTTATTAGTTTAATTCATCGTTATTGTTACGACTAGCTATTTTTTTGAAATTTAACTAACGTAAGTCTTTTGAGAACAAATTGCACATGGATCTTCCTTTGCGTAAATCCTATTCTTGTTAATGTCTGGATTTGGCTCTAGTTTTAATTGGGCTGGTTATTGCCTCGCTGATTTTTACGCAGCATCTGCGAAACGCATGCTGTCTCCGGCCTCACTTTTTCCGTAGTCCCTACCTTTGTGTTTATTTTATCTGCACTGACATCAAGCTCTGCATTCTCTTCTCTTTTCCAATCCGTGTGCTATTCATTCTAATTATTTTGTTTGTCTTCAGATGAGTTTTTAGTTTTCTTAGGTCTTTGTTTACTTTTTCTTTGTTGTGTTCTCTCTTCTTCAAGAATAGTTTATTCAGTTCTATTAGTTGTACTTTTTTTGAAAGTCTTAATTTTGTAAGTTTTACTTTTAGTGATATCTTTGTTACTTCATCTGGGATTACTTTATTGTGTCTTTTTGTTGCCTACCATATTACCAGTCACCTTATAAACATAACCTCAGGGTATACTCTAATATCAGTATGCCCTGGATACAACCTTGATGTCGAACCGGCCAGTTTAAGCTTGACAATCTTTTGCAGTTATTATGGAACTCTAATGGTTCAATTCTCAGTGAACAAAGCATGCTCTAAACGGTTGTTTAAGAATTTGATGCCAAATACGATGTTAACACATAACCCCGGGGTCTCAAATGTCAGTGTATGAATATCAATCTTTTACAGCCTAGTTAGTACAACTTCAACTCTGGCAGCGTACCTAGCATGCTACAAACGTACCTCAATAATCTTTTGACTATTTTTGGTTTATGTGTGAATTAACCTCTAGACAGTTGTGAAGTACCTTATTGTTAATATACTCTGTCACACCCCATAGACAGACTTGGTCTTTATATGCATAACCTACACTACTTTTAAGTCAATAACAACGTACATAGTACATTATTTATTATAAACAATGCTAACAAAAATCACTGTAACATTATATGATTTGTATTTGTAACTATAATTACATTTGGCATGAGAGTGGACCAGATATTAGGCTTTGTCAGTTGTCAGTATTTCTCTCAATTAACGCTTTTGGTAGTATATATTGTCTATTTAATTTAAAATATCTTAGCGGATTATTTTATTACCAACCGCTCCGGGGGAGGCAATTATGTTTGTATTATATGCCTGGAAGCTATTTAACACTTCGGTATTCAAGGGTGAAAATATTATATAAATATACAATATTTTTATCCTTAAATACCTCCTCCTCATCTTTAAAAAAATTGTTATCTATCGTGTTAAGTTAAATAGTTGTAATGTACACACACATTAAATGTATTATTTGTAAACAAATAAATATCGAATAAATACCTTGCTGGTTGTCTTTGCGCAGTGTGATATTTTTAGTCCGCCCTTAGTAAATTTACGAAGATAAATCGCATGGGTATTCACTACCACCTTCAAATGATGCTCAAGCAATTTAAAGACAGCTGCACCAATTCCTATGCATGTAAATTGTGATTTATGTTCTTATAATGTTTATTACAATTACTAATAATCAATAATAAATTCAATTAGTATGTTGATTCATGATTTCAATACTATCTGATTTGAACACTAAATTTGCGAATTATCTCTTGAATAGCTAAATTTAATTAAACCTATTAGTCGGTTTCAATTTGGACAACATTAATACAATGGATAGACTATGCAATCAAACAGATAGAGTTCTGTTAGAAAATATAACTATACTTTGATGTAGTTTTTTTTAATTGAATTAATATTTTAAAAATAAATATAAAAGCAATTATTATTTTATTTATAATATAAATTCAATGCAATGCAATAGAATTTGAATAACACATTTTAAATGGGGTTTAAAATTCTGGACAGCCGACTCCCTATAATAGAATTGGTGTGTGTATGTACAATTGATATGCAATACGGCCATGTTATTTATGCAAAACCCGTACAATCCAATAGAACTCAATATGCCTGTTTCTATAAAGATTCTTACCAAACGCAATAGAACAACTAACACTTAAAAGTTAAAAATGCAAAAACATAATTTATTGTTAATTAGTAAAAAACAAAATTATATACCTTGCTGATATTATGGTAATTTATAAATTACAGTAAATTATAAATTAAAGATTGCTAATCAAGATTAAGTAATAAATCATATTCATGTAATACACCTTGAAGATATTAAATGTATAAAATATGTATTTCAGTCATATCAAAGAGAAAAATAAGCTTCTGCTTGCTACTAGAAAAATGATTGGTGTGGACGGTAACTTGAGACTCCTCATGTAATGGACATTTAAACACACACGTTTCGTATATTTGAAACGATTCATGCTGTTCCAGTGTTGGAATTTGTTTTATACATTCTTTATTCGAGTAGGATAAATTAAAAAAAACAGTGCTTATGTTTAATTGGGTAGTTTTAATTATGCCTTGTAATGAAAAGTAAACTTATAAACTTCTCACGTATAATTAAGTTAACGCTCCAAATTATACCCCGTAATCATCATAGCTTAGTTTCATTTAACAAGATTTACTAATTACAAATCCTCTATGTAACTTATGAACTTTTCCAGGCATGAATAATACTTATGTTTGTTCATAACAAAGATTCCTATTCGGCATTCATATCTGTATAATTAAGTAATGGGAGAAAGCACTTAGGTGTGGTAATGTAAGGAAGCCACTGGGAAGATGAAAGATCCCTGACAAGCTCTCCGGCTCGGAAGATTTACTAAACTTAGTTACACATAATTTTACATTTTTTTGCATTGCCCTCAAGGGGGTGACATAATTCAAAAAAAGTATAGTCTCATCCGGCAGATTTGGAAGTATGAATTTTAATTAAAAAAAAGGGAAAACAGTTTGAAAAACCGCTAGACTTTAGTTCAAAATTTGTTGGATTTAGCGAGAGGGGTTCTATCACACCATCGATTGTGCCTCGAGCTTATCTCTAATGCAAATTCGTGCGTTTGAGAATACGGCAAAGACAAGCGCACGGATCTAATTATATAACCCCTCTTTTATATGCCACATTCGCACCACCCGCAATTTAAATGTTCGCGATTCTGAATCGAATGAAAGAATCCGAAAAAACATAAAACAGTTACAAACAAATAAAATAAAACTGAATACATATTTTTGAGCATAACCTGTCTGGAAACTTTAATAAATGAAACAAATTTTATATATTCATCTATAATACATCAATCACATCAAATTACTTTTCAGACTTGTTAATCAATCACCCAAACATACATCATGTAATAATAATGTTGTAATATATGGAAATCAGTGCGGACAATTTTTATACAGGCGAATAACTTGGAAGTTATTAGATTAATAATAGGTTTGTGTTTGACATTAAAATATTTATATAGTTAAGCCCCATTAATTTAATTGAATTGCTTAATTTATCATTATTAATAACATTGGTTTAAGATTAGAAAGTGCATTTTATGTCAAAATTAGTATACAACATTAAGTAACATATCCCGGTTATTGTTGCTGTAAAATTATTTAATAAATCATTAAAATCAAGTAATGTCTAGATATTTTTATACAATAACAACATAATAAAAAGAAAAATGTAGCCTCAGTAGTATTAATAAAAAAGTAAAAACTGTATTTTGTATATCATGCTAAATAGACCTAGCAAACTTTATTTGCCATGTGTTCTAAATAATTTCATTTTTTTGTAAACGCTTCCTGTGTTTGACCAACCTTGTTTAAGTATACGAATGTTGTACAATTTAGATTCATCATTTATGTTATACAGATTAAAAAAAACAAATGTTAATTATATAACTTTGACGCCTAATTACTTAACTTATTAATCATAAAATGTATTGTATAACAGGTGGTTTAGGTTACGATAAATAAACGTGGTTCTTTGTGATTTTAGTTTATTTAACTTTAAAATAAAATAACAAACGTCTACAATGTACAAAAATGAAATCTTAACTACTCAAACAATAATTTACACAATACTTATATTCAACATTGTTCCTACTCCAATGTACAATTCTGTTCAGCTGCTAGAATTATTTGGGAATTTTTAGAAATATAAATGCGTTAGTTCATTAAAGGATATATTCAGATAGATTAACTCATTTAGGCTTTTCAAGGGACGTGTAATTACTTTTATACCTGCAGATGCGTGTAATTTCTTTTATACCTGCAGATGCTAAATGTGCATGTTACGTACTTCTCCTTAACAGTGCTTCAACGTCCTCGGAAGTGCTTTTATTGTTTTTTTGGCCGACCTCTAAAGTTATCAATCTGGCTCTTATCTCTGAGCCGAATAAATTTATGGTAAAATCGAACAAATGACTAATCTATAGTAACGAAGATGCTGCAATATATATACCGCATCAAAGGGTATTTAAATCTGGAAATGGCGTAGGCTGTGTGTGGGTTGAGATAAATCAGATTGGACTGTACTTTTGTTACATATCCCAACTTGGCACAGTTTGAGAGATTTCTGCATAAACTGGGTCGGGATATCAGAAACAGCAGCACCTTTGTCTGTGGCGACTTTAATGCTACATTACTTCTCTGGGGTTTGGCAAAGCAGGACAAGCGCGGCAGTGTGTTGAGTGAGTGTTTGGTGAGGTCGATCTACGCGTCGTAAACAGAGGCAACAAACTCACCTACGAGAAGTCTGGTAAAATATCCTGCATCTTTTGTGCTCTAGAGGTCTTGTGAATAATGTCAACGGCTGGAAGGTTAGCAGCGAAGAAAACCTGAGCGACCACAATAATATCTATGTGGAAATAGTGGATAAAGGCCTGCTCCGAATTCCCACAAAAAAAAAAAACAAGAAAGGCTGTTTTTTGCATCGGAAAAAGATTGAGCAGAACGTAGAGATCTTGGAAATAAGAAAAAAATGTGTAGCAGAGAAATTGAGGATTACAAGAGCAAATGGTCGAATGGATAAGTTTAACCTAGATGACCTGAAACTGTCTTACAAGGAACACAAGGGGAGCCTAAAACATGCAATAATGCTACTAAGAAAGCTGCCCGGCGCGTTCTATGCAAGGATTTGTGGGGAATAGTAAATAAAAAATAGTGACCCTGTAAGACGAGGAACATATGAAAGTGGTGAAAGAGTTGTTGTTGCCCTACAATGAAAAAAGGTAGAGAAAGAAGACGATTCAAACCAACGAACTTTTTGGGTGCTTTGCAGAGGAAGTCAGGAAGGAATTAAAAGCAGAAAAGCTGCAGACCCTGACGGTATTCTGCCAGAAGTAGCCAAGGTCCTGGCCGAACAAAATGTGGAGCTACTGTCCGCTTTTTTTGACAAATTAGCTTAGCAAACTTTTTTGGAGAAACTAAAAAAGCCGTGGACAATCCGCTATCTAATAGACTATTGTGCCTCACAAATACAAT
Organism: Tachinus rufipes; assembly: GCA_963932245.1. Lineage (NCBI taxonomy): Eukaryota > Metazoa > Arthropoda > Insecta > Coleoptera > Staphylinidae > Tachinus > Tachinus rufipes. The sequence continues at coordinate 87,065,874 of OZ010743.1, forward strand.
GGGAAAACTCTTTGAGCATATGCTGAACAGCGGGTTTGTTGATAAACTCCAGAAGTGTGGCGGGCTATCCGACTATCAGTTTGGATTTAGGACAGGATTATTAACCATATACTTAATCCAATTGGTTAAAAATGCAGTTTGGATGTCAAAAACGCTTTCAGCTCTATACCGTGGCTAGGAATTGAAAAAACGCTGATTGAGAAAAGTATCTTGTAATATCTTATCAACTTCATTTGCTCATACCTGCAGAACAGGAGGATCTTAATGGGCGACAACCTCTCTCTTGGTATGACTTGTGATGTACCAAGGTTTAGTCCTAGGACTGAGTATCGGACGATATCGACGCGTGTAATACAGGTAATTGCGGGAGTAATCTCGATGCACTTGTTGGCCAAAGAGAGATTTTATACGCTTGAAGCCAATAAGAAAGAAGCAAAGACCGGAGCAAGGAGAGACACCTTGGCAACATGGGAAAATCGTGGAATAAACCTGGTGGAACAGGCGAATGGACCAGGAAGTTCATTAAAAATCTTAAACTATGGCTCAGCCGTAAATACGGTGAAGTCTCTTACTACGTAATAAAGTTTCTGTCAGGCTATAGCTGTTTTAGGACATACCTGAAATGTATGAATCTGTTTAACAGCGATAAATGCGTGTACTAGCGAAATAGATAGCTCCGAACACTCTTTGCTTGACTGCGGAAGGTTCCTGGCTGTGAAAGTACGTATGAGGAGTTGGGCAACGTACTATTGCTGGATAATCTAATTAACAACATGATAGAAAGCATAACAAAATGGTCTAATATTAAAAAAATGATGCACAATATCCTAAATGAGCAGGAGCGTGTTAAACGGGCATCTCAAGCCGCAAGTAAACAACAGAAGAGTGCAGCTGGCAGGTGTAGTAATGCCGAAAGGCTAGGTCACATACGGTGGACTGGTTTTAAGTCGGTAGACGTGTGGTGGCATGATAGCGTCTCAGATGAATCAGATGATTTTTAATTCTCTTTCAACTGCAGTCAGTGCATTTGCGTGACTTATAACTTTGATGTGTAGCTGTTTGCTGCCTTGCTTCTGGTGTGCGTATTTACTAGTATTAAATTTGCTGGTCCTTATGGTAATACATTTTTTCTTTATTTATCTGCTACTATTTTCTATCTATCTTGCTGTTTTTCTAGTGTTACCAGTCATTAATATTTTTAAGTTGTGCTGTAATCTGTGGTACAAATGTTTTATGTTTTGTCTAAAATTTTGATGTACATTTCAGCAGTCTTTATCTCTTCTAAATGCTAGGAAAGCTGGGGTAAATCCTGTTGAATTACATATCTTTAGGTCGGTAAAAAACGTGTGCCATGTTTTGTGTTCTTTCTTGGATAGTATAGCTAATTATGTTTTTAGATTTCTATTTTACTTTCTACTGGATTTGTTTCTGGATCATAGAGTATAAGGTTTTGTTGGAATCCAAATACGTGTCACTTGTTGCACCACATTAGTAACAATTGTGGTTCATTACCGCTAATTATTAGTCCGTTTTTAGGATTTATGGCTTATAATTAGGTTGGTTTATTAGTCTCCTTTTTAACTCTCGCAAATTTTTGCGTTTCACTTTTATGCAATTTTGGATTCTTCTTCAATATTTTTTTGGTTGCTAATATGTGTTTTCAGTACTCCACTGGATTGCTGTCAAGTTTAAAATTTTTTTAACGTTGAACTATTTTATTTAGATCATGTAGGTGCTTTTCGAAAGTTGTGGACAATTATCTACATAGGCAAGAATGATTATATTTTTCAGTCTGTTCTGATATTGATCAATTGGAATATTGCTGGAGCATTTTGCAGACTAAATGGCATTTGCTTGAACAGTTGCTATTCTTTACCTTTACAGCTATTTGGTGATACCCTGCTTTTAAGTCCTGCGTTGTCACAAAAAGTGTGTTCAAGCCAGTAGTTCTTTAAAGTAAATTGTTAATCCTGGGTACCGGATTGGTGTTTGTTATAGTTATTGAGCTTACAGATTTGCACTTTTCTATAAAATTCTCTTCTAGCAGTCTGTCTATTTTCTTTTCTAGGAATTTCTTTTTTCTTTGAGTCATTTTATATGGTGAAACAATTGGTTTGTTTGATGATAACCGAATTGCATGTTCTGTAAACGGGGTTGCATGGTCAGGCCGTTTAAACACTTCTTGGTTCTTTTTCAAACAAACTTGTTAGTTGTTGTTGATCAGTGTCGCTTAGCTTCTGAGCCTTTTCAATTTTGGTAGTTTTATCTACTACTATTTTTATTTTATTTTTTGCATTTAGGCAATAATGCAAAACACAAAATTTATTTTTAGGAACATTTAAAACTATATTTGTTTTTTGAATTAAAGCAATAAAAGGAACTATTATTTTATACTGTAACTGGTATCTCTAACGTTTTACGTCTTCTCTATCTGTAAGTGACATGTAAATATGGTCGTACTGGAACGAATAATTGATTTCTTTAAAATGGACACATAGTTGTCGACCGGCAACGCAGCCTTTTGCACCAGTATCTATTATTACCAGATCGGTCTGGTCAAATTGGGGGCAGATAAATTAAAACTTGGTGCGTTGTTGATGGTAGTTGTGCATCAAGACAGTAACTGCGGATATGTCTGCGTTTTTTGGAACCAAAACATATAATTGTTGGTTTAGATGATGGGGGCAGTTGATTTGCTGCATTTTTTTGCATACAAATACTTTTATTGTGTTCAAACTTCTTACTGAAGTTGCATCTTGGACTACTTCTTCTTACATTATTCAATGGTTCATTTTTCTTTCTTGGTGGGTCTTCATCTATCATTTTAACGGCTTGAGCTTGTATTTGTTAAACAATTTTACTGTCTAGGTCTGTTCTCTCACTTAACCTTTTTAATTTTTACAATAATAAGTCGGCTTCCGACTTTTTTTTCTTCTATTTTTTTTTGCAATTTATTTAATACGTTGATGTAAGATTAACATTTACTACTGTAAGTGTTGTAGGCACTCCAATAACTTTATAATTTGAACAGCAAAGAATTGTCAATTTGACATTATTTTTGGCATCTCGGACAGCTTCGGATTACTTTGCAAATATGATGGTAGTCCTTAGGTTTTACTCATAAATAAATCTGTCGGCATATCCTTGTTTTGCTTCAATGTAAAAAGTACCTATATGCGTGGCGTATGGCATCGAGTGCTTTTTCTATTCCAAAACGCTTCTTGTTTACTCTTTCATTGTCAATTGTTATACAGTCTTTATATATGTTAACTGCATCAATAAAGGCATTCACAACAACGGCCTCGTGTCCGGCCAATTTTGATCTGTAGCTAACAATGGTCATCTGCTCTTGTGCTGGTGTGGGTGTTTGAGCCGATTTTACCAAATTACTAATGATTCTTTTCATGTTTTTCATTACAGCTATGAGCTATTTTTGTGATCTTGGTTCTCAAATTGTAGTCTATATGTGTTGGTCCTAAGTCCTTTAATTTTATTATTGATAAACAAATGTTTGCAATGAATGTTTTTAATTATAAAAATCTTCTGCAACACTAAGTATTATTATCAAATAGCTTGTTTGTAATATTTATATTCTTATATGGTGTAAGGTTTTAACTTTGTTGATAATCTTTTCAAATTACTAAGGGCTTCAATTTAATACAGGTACAAGAATCAAATCTTAACTTGCTTAATTTGCTGCGTTAGTCTATTAAAGGAAATATCCAGAATAACTCACTTGGGCTTCTTAATACTAAGGGACGTGTAATTACTTTTATTACCTGCAGATGTTACATGTGCATGTTACAATGGCAGTCATGTACTGAGTAGCAACAGCTTTTATGCTAAATAGTTCATTAGATAAAAGACTTTTAAGCTAATCAAACCATCAATTAAAATATACTTGCCATACAATATTTTGATAATACACAATTCAATCATTCAGGACGTAATGGCAACTCTCCAGCATTTTAGCTGTATTGGTTTTAGCGTTGCATTTTTATTTGGTATTGTTGAAATTGAAACTTTTAGTGGAAGGATTCTAAAATTTATTTGTAAGAGAATAAACGAACTGCGATGAAAGATTCCACACGAGCTACAAGGGTCTAATGAAGTGCAATGCTTGCTTGAGCTTTATACTATATTCGATACAAATATAAAGTCAATTCTAAAATATATTAGAAATTAGGAAATAAATATGATATATCTAAATTTATAATAATTATTTTGTTTCAGGTGAGAGTTTTTACTATGGAAATGAAAGAGGTCTTTAAATGTAAGTTTTTTTTATTTATGAAAATGATTGTTAGAAACAGATTGAACGATAAACATTTGTTAATTGTTTTATTTGTTTTATAATTATCTTTTCAAACAAACTAAATTGAGTTTTTATTTTATCAGATAAAACTTTATTTTTTTATAATGTTATATATACATACACGACGAAACATTTGCAGATGCGACCTATAAACTTATAAATCAGTGAGTGACATTATCAGAAAATATCAAATCCAGTGAAATCAATACTCCCTATACCCCTCATCTGTTGCCTGCTAAAGGTTATCTGTTATCAAATATGAGGTGCAGTCGCTTGCTTGCAAATTACTTGCTTGTATGCAGCACATAATGGATTTTGCATAACATACATTGACGGCCAGTGCGTTCAAAACATAATAATAACATATGCTAATGTTATTGATTGATAATTAATTGAGTGTGTAATTTATAAATTTTGCAATATTTCAAATAAAATGTAAATTAATCTTATTATTGCAAAATGAACAGAATTGATCATGATTTATACAAAAAATATAATTTAAAGCAATTTTTTATTTTTATTATAGTAAATATAATCCTCCAAATTACTTCCAATCAATTAACCGTGCTTAATAATAAAATTATTACTAGTAGTAAATTTTAGAAAGTATAATTTATCAGGTTGTAAATCCACCCCTATAAGTCTGATTTATACCCAAATTCTATTTTTTCTGAAGTAAGAATATTAGTTAACTATTATAAATGGTCTTTCAATATATTAAATATTTTTTTATCAATTTTTATTAACCAAGGTCAGGTTATATTTTTATTTTTATAACTAAGGAAATGATCATTTCTTATCAACATCTTAATTGATTGATGTAATTAATTAGTTTTTGTTATATAAATAGATAATAATCTTGTATACCTTTGCTATGCTTACTCAGTCACGTATGTATGTCATGAAATTAATCCGCGTGCATTTAAAATGTGTATTTATGGGTATTTAATTTTACACCAGCAAAGTTTAGAACAATATACTACGTTCCAACACTTAACCCATGAGATCAACAGCTTAAAAGTCTTTTGTGGTTATGAGATTTTAACGCTTTTAACCTATAGGGACATGGCAGCGCACCATTGTTTGTAGGAATTTTTGTCGCTGCCATCGACCTTACAAAAGGTTTGTAATTTTTAAGTGCAAATTTACTTCAAATAAAATTGTTTTACTAGCCGATATACTCGTATGGTTTACATATGTGTTTCCATTTATTGATCAATTTGTTTTATGTATTTATTTTTGTATATTCTAGGTACGCAATGATTTTACGTTAAAATGTAGTTATTTGTAACAAAACAAACATAGGATGTACAAATAAACGTAAAGCATCTAGCATTAATTCACGGTATTAAATTACACAAAGGGGTGTAAATCCATCAAATATATTGCTGCAGTTACTACCATTTAATGGGAAGGTTGAAAACCTAATTCATGTTCTGTGGATTAATAATTGGCGTGTTTCATAATTATAGTAATGATTAAGAACTGCAATATAACTCAAAAGCTTAAAATATTAATTTAAAATTGTTACCTATAAAATTTATAAGCTTTTGTAATATTTTGTATAAGAGTGAAATATGCAGAAGTTTTTTAAATATAATTTATAAATATAACAAATATTTGAAACAAAACAAAATACAACAAAATACCTGGTTGATGATTTTATTAAATTGAAAAACGGATTTATAATAGATTTTCTGCTTGTATGCATTGTAGTTTTAATAACTGGTTTAACAAAATATTTACATTGTGTACGCTGGGTCTCTAATCTCCCGGTTGTTTGTGGAATTTCCGGAAGAGATTAGTGGAAAATCAATTGTTATTGAAAATAAAATAGTCGCTTTGTAATCTTATGTTAGCTGGTCCAGAATGTCCAGATATGCAACGATCGGTCATTGTCGGTGCCGCGGCGCTAACACAATTTTATTTAATTTGATCATATTTATTTGTATGTAGTTGTAACTGTTCAGTTAATGTTTTATTTTGTGTTTATCAAGCATTATAAAGCAAACAACCGAATAGTTTTTTTACAAACAATTAATTACTTATCAGTCGCCAAAACAGAATACAGTTTACAACATAAAACACACATCTACAATGCTACAAATAAAAACGTTAACAAACAAAGTGAGGAGCTTCAAGGGACAAATTACAGCCGTTTTTAATTTTTTGAAGATATACTCACATGTAAGCATGGATGTTCCTAAAATCGAAGCTTATCGAATTTTTTTAAGAATTTTTAATATTAGCAAAGCAGAAGATCGACATTTAATTGAGACAGACTACTATAATGTGATAGCAGAGTTGCTAACGTCTTTCTTAAAACCCACTTCAAATAACAAATTCTGGGTCATCTGCTGAGTCAAGTCATTCGCAAACATATATGCTACTCTATCACCGAAAAGAGTGAAATTGACGGAAACATAGTTTCTTATATTCAGGGGAAATTTTGAAGACTGGCTATCATTCAAAGTCGAATTTAAGTCAATGCTAGATTCTCGAAATGACTTCAATAACACAGATAAATTGATATATCTCAAATCCGATTTTAAACATTGTCTACTTTGCAAAGATTACAGATGCTTACTAATACCGAAATCAATTATATCTCGCCATAAACATCTATTATTGAATCTCTCCATGCAAGAACGAGAAAGTGCAGAGAGTTTAACAAAGTTAACTGATAATACACGTCAACATCTATAATTGCAAACTGCTATGCAAATTGAGACTCTCAACGAATTCATCTAAGAAAAACTACACCGAAATACAATGAACGTCTGGGATCAAATATTACAGAAAGGAATATTTTTCTAGTTAGACGACATGCTGGAATTCTTATTGCGACGAGCTACACATATGGTAAACACAGAACCCAACCTGTTATAAACGAACGTCCAGACAGCAGGCGAGGCAAACCCCACAGAGTTCAAAACTTTGCTACAACGAAAAAATACATTTGTGTGGCTTGCAAAGAAGAAAACTATGCTTTATTGCTCTATTGCTCTTTAGTATTAGACAACAGGATTTTTCTACAAAAAACTCTTACCTTATTTACTAAAAAATCATTGTTAGAGTGGTTTGTTGGTGGAAACGTCTAGACTACATGTCAGCCTAAAAAAACAAGTTTACCACGTTAACAGAACAGAATTTAGTTTATAAAAATTTTGGAACATTAAAGAAGAACCATTTCAGCAACTTTTTACAACAGAAGAACCGGCCACAGTACTTTTCAAGACAACCTTTATAAAGAATTGTCTGGCCAATTAGTTAAACTACCATTTAATAAAAGACAAAATGAACTTTACAATTCAAATGGCGTTGTAAAGATTTTATACGTTAGAACGAAAATTTAAACGTGATGCAGAAAGACAGTCAATGATACTATCTACTACAACACGAGGTGTTTAAAGAAGCCATCTTGATAACAAAATTGAGAATTGTGTTTGATCCATAAGCGAAAACTACTACCGGAATATTACTCAATGAAACTTTGATGGTTGTACCTACAGTTCAACGTACAATATTTGCATTTTTAATTGAATTCTGCATATAAAACATCATTATTGCCGCGGATACTGAAAAAAGGTAAAAGCAATTTTTAGTACGAAAGGAAGATAGATAGTTTGAAAGATTTTGTGGAGAGATGACGATGGAAAACTTGCAATGATTTGACAACTATCACGTTTAGAACATCAACAGCTCTATTACTTGTACGATGTTTACACCAACTAGCAGAAGACGAGTCTAGCTAGTTTCCTATAGCCTCACAAATTATCAAAACTAATATGTACGTTAATCATCTGTAATGGAGGATTTAATTTTTGCCATTGGGCTTTCAACAATGAAAGGGTTCTGATAGATCTTTTCGAAAGCAGCATAATCAAGCAAATACAATTAGACGATGATAAAACACTAAAAACTAACTAAGATTTTTGATCTATTGGCTTATTAGGATTAATAATAATAATAATAATAATCTTTATTAGCCCAACAAAAATCCAATAAGGGAAAAATATAATAAAATGAAATATAATATATAAAATAGATATAAAAAATAATAATTTAAAAATATAAAAGGTGCAATAATCATAAACAAAATAATAAGTATAAAACAACTACATACAGAGTACACGAACAAGCTAAAATAAATCATCAAAATGTTTATTGCCATTTCGCGCCATGTGCGAAATTGGTGATTTGCCTAATATGTTTGTTCGTGCAGTCTTAACAAAAAAAATGTTAAAGTGGCGAGATGCTAGCCGTGGTACATAAAACTGTATTTTAGCAACTAATTCGGAACAATCAATGTTGTTATGAAGCAATTTGTATAGAAATGTTGCACTACATAAGTCTCTGCGATCAGACAGCGAAACAAATTTATGCTTTTCAAGCAGTTTACTATAATCACAAGATCTGACAGGATATATTCCTTCAGTTTTGAAGCATAAGTATTTAAGGAAGCGCCTCTGAACTTTTTCTAATGCAAAAGAAAGATTTGCATAGAGAGGATACCAGATGATAGATGCATACTCAAGTTTGCTGCGAACCAAGGCAAAGTATAATATTTTCAATAAATCTAAGTCTGAAAATTCTTTAGTTGATCGTATTAGAAATCCTAGTAACCTTAAAGCTGACGACACAGTTGCATTTATATGGTTGGAGAAAGTAAGTTGGGAGTCAAATAATACTCCAAGATCTTTCATTTCAGATTTCCTTTTTAAAGAAGTAGTATCAATATCATAATTTCTTAAAGTAGGAACAGCTTTTTTATCTATATTTAAAGTAAACTTGTTTGCATCGCACCATTGAACTATAAGATTAAGATTTTGTTGTAGACAGTTAATATCATCTACACAATTAATAGCTTGATATATTTTTAAGTCGTCAGCATATGCCTGAACAGAACATGATAGTGAAGTAATTAAATCGTCTATGAATAGAACAAATAGTAGAGGCCCTAGGTTTGAACCTTGAGGAACACCAGAAGTAGACATAAAACTGCACGACTTAAAACCATTGTAAGAAACTATATTTGTTCTACTATCAAGATAAGAGGAAAAAATTTTGATGCAATTCCAAAAGTACTAAGCTTGTTCAGCAAAATATTGTGATCAATAGTATTAAGTGCACGGGAAAAATCGGTGTAAATCACATCAGTTTTGCACATTATTATCCATATTTTCACACAAAAATTGTGTTAAGACTGTTAAGTTAGTTACTTTAGAGCGCCCTGGTAGGAACCCATGTTGTTGAGGAGAAACATATTTCCGCACATGTTTATAGACAATATCACAAATAATATGCTCAAATATTTTGGAAAAATTTGGCATAATTGCAATAGGCCGATAATTATCTAGCAACGACGAATCACTTTTTTTAAATACCGGATTTATAATAGCACTTTTCCATTTGTTAGGAAATTCACCGACAAATTAAATATTAAAGAAAGCGGTTTTGCCCAACTAGTATTGCAATCTTTAGCCAAAAAGCTAGGAATACAGTCAACACCACAAGTAAATGCATTTTTTAAACGTTTGGCACTAGCAATAAAATCAGACTCACTAATAGGTGAAATGTATAATGGTAGTCGATTAGAAAGCATATCTGGGATAGTAGATAAACTTTTTGGTAAATAAACTTTAGAAAACGTATCAGCAAAAGCATCAACTATATAATTCCAAAGATTTTTTGGGTTGCTTTTAACATTAGTCTGGATTTCTTGTAAGTATGTGTTGTAGGTTATTTCAATTTGTGACTTAGTTAAAGCTCGCATTCTCTGAAATTCGCTTTGGTAAAAAGCAGATAGAGTACATTTCCATTTACGATGATAGTGCAGCTTAAGTTTGATATTGTTTCTTAATTCATATGTAAACCAGGGTGGAAACCTGTTACTTTTAGAGCGTTTATAAAGAGGAACGTACTTATCAAAACTAGAATAAATTGTTTTGTAAAATTTATCAACAGCATAATTAACATTTTTACATGATTCAAGAAATGACCAATCAGTTAGAGCAATATCATTGTATAGATCAACATAATTAGCTTTCCGAAAATTGTATCGTTTGTTGTTGTTAGATGGAAAGTTGGTGTATTCAACACTGAGCTTTAACTGTAATTACCCAGACAGAGCTGGATGATGTTTGTCTTTACGAACCAAAGGAGCAGAATCATGCTGCACATCAAGATCACAATCAAAATTGCACAAAATTAAATCTAGTAGCCTGTTATTATGGTTTCTGATAGTGTTATATTGAGATAAATTTAATAAATCCATAAAACTAAGGATAGAAGACAACTTTGGTTCATTTAAAACTGGTTTATCACTAAAAGAAGGAATGTTGAAGTCACCAACTAATATTATATCTTTGTCAACTAGAATCAGCTCTAACGCTTCAAAAAATGAGTCACGAATATCATTGTGCAGATCTGGGGGTATATATAATACAACAGTATAAAATAAGAATGAATAATAATTACATTTACACACAATAAAATCTATTAATGGAATATTATTACTAATATGTGAAACATCTATCCGCTCAAAAGTTAAGTAGTAAAGCACTTTCTCTAGTAGCACGATTGGTAGCCAAAAAATCACGATCACACCTAAGAACAGTATAATTACAATCAAATAGTTCAGTCGAATAGACTGAATCATCTAAACCTGTCTCAGATAAATAAATTATGTCAAAATTAGAATTGCAGGTGTTTTTGTAAAATAAATTAGTTTTTGTTTTGAGGCCATTAACATTCTGGTAGTAGATGCTAAGATTTCCGGGCATATTTAGTTTTCCGAATTAGTTGACACTATGGTAGGAACACTTTTTATGTATTTTATTCTAATGTTCTTCTCTCCGGCTTCCATTCGAGTTGAAAGATTTTTTTTAACCTCTCGATAAAGTTGCGTTTGAATTGGAGTCTGATCTCGAGATATTCTGATCGTACTAAATTTTGTGTGATTTTTTAGTTTAGAACTATTACGAAGTGCAGGAATTACAAGAGATTAATTATTAAGCTTTAACTTCAGCGGACGCTTGCTAGATAGGAATAGTCAATCTGTGGGCAAACATGAGAATACAAAGACTGTGGCAAGAAAAGGTGAACTGATACGAATTGGTACCAAATGGCACACTAGCTGAATCAACTTTTGTATGAAACTAAACAATATTAATGAACTTGCATTTTTCCGAAAAATATAATTTGAAAACGCAATTTCACGGATTTTGCGAAAGTGGGTATGGAGCTTGCGTTTATATACGAACTAAAAAACTGTCACATCACTCAAACAACATTGTTGTTTTAAACATTATTATTATTATTATTATTATTATTATTATTATGCTTTTTACGGCTATTTTACATCGCCACAGTAAGTCTACGACTTGTTTAAAGTGGTTTGATGGGACCAACAGCTTAATACGTGACTTCCGAACCACGCTGGTGGATAAAGAGCAAGTTATCATTTCAGTCATATTTCGGGGATCGAACCCCGAACTGCTCGCATGATATGCAAGTGCTCTACCATTGAGCTATCACACCATTGCGAGTAGTTCTACTAAAAATTACATTGCTTCCACGACAGGAGCTATGCGGGGAACGACTATTTGCAAAATTTTATCTGGCAATTAGATACAAAGTTAAATTGCCATTCAAGAAAATCATCTTTCATCTTTTTAGATTGTTTTTTAGTAGATCAAAACCGATCCATGTCGGTTAAAAACATTTGTTGCAAACCGAGTAGCTGAAATACAAAAGAGTTTAACTAGCTGTGAATGACGACACGTCCGTTCACCAGATAACACAGAAAATGCTTTGTCTAGAGGGCAACAATCTTTAGAATTTACAACAAATTACAAATGACAATTAGGTCTAGTCTGGTTGAGCAAAGATAAAACATATTGGCTTTAAAATACAACTCAAATAGTTCATGAGTCAACAGAAGATACAAAAATTACATGTTCTTTTACCAAATTAAGCAATCTTTTAATTTTAGTTATTCTGGAACATCAATCATGATTTGCATAAAATCAAAGAATAGTAGTGGCATATTGTCATTGTTACAGTAATCTGGTTTGTGCTACGAAAGATATTTGCACAGGAAATTTATGCATTAGAACCAGGACAACTTGTGGCCTTGTGGTAGGAAATTACATTCATTAAATCAATCTTATTGAAATTTTAAAACTGTTTCTTAAGCGCTGCTTACAGAAATAGTCGTAAGCATTTTGGGTTGCCGTAACCTTGCGTCTAGCTATTCATTACTAAAGCAATATTTTTGACTCTTGATAATTTATAGAAAACTGCGTTCTGTAATATGAATAGTGTTGTAATATAGTTGATGAATGTCTGAATTGTGTGGACACCAGCCGTATGCCAGAAAGCAACAAATGTGATTGGTGTGTGGTTAGTGAGTATTTTAAAATTTGATAGGCTTTATTTTTTTGTCGTTGAGTTGTATAACTATGCTCACAGTAGTTTTGTACGCATCACATATGACTGCTTGTCAAGCTTATCATGTATTGAGACTAGTGAGTCAGTTGCCAGTAATAACTGGTGATAAGTAAAAATTTAGACTGAGTTAACATTGCCTTTTAAAGACAAGGTGACAAGTGATATGAAACAAATAATTTTATTTTTATATTCAAGATTTGTAGGACTTTTGTTTTTTGGCACAAGAGGTCGTCAGAAATTCCAGTGTCTTTTTAGCATAATGAAAAGACGCTTTGTCGGGCCAAAAGATGTAATGACCGTCAGAATGATGTTTTCTCAATGAATGGAACTAAGACTTACCTCAAACAATGTTTTTATACACTTTTTGGTTAATGGCGAGGTCACTTGAACCAAATTTGAGAAAGAAATGCTTTTTTCTGATATCACAATGTACAACATAACTCTCGGTTAAACATTAGAACTTAAATAAAAATATGTTATTTTTAGGAGTTTGTGAAAGACTACAGGAAAATAACTGTCGTTGTCTAAAATTAATTTTATTTAATAATTTTTAAGCATCTACCGACCGACCGATCTGTTTTTTCAGGTAATCTGGAGACTTTTTCTTCTTCCTGCATCTAATGCTAACTCTGTTAGGTGTCTGATATGGTTGTGAGCAATTCAAATTTTGTCTTGGTTATTAAATCGTTTTTTAATTGTTCGATTTTTTTTACAAATTTTTGTAGCTTTTTTTACCGCTACTAACCTTACTAGCAATTGTCAGTTGTTCGAAATATTGAAGGTTGTGTTTCTAGACATTTTTTCTTCCGAAAATGTATACAATTTCCTTTTATTTTTATTCTCATTATAAATTTGCCCAATTCTTTCCCGCTCTCTTACAAATGTTAGCAGTTTTAAATGGTTGGTGTGTATTTTGTTAATTTTAGATTAGATTTATAATAAAAGTAAACCATACAGGTATGTTGATATAATTGTCTTACTTGCTGTTTATATCTAATGCACCAATTATTGGCTAGAGTAAATTACTTGGCGACGTGATGTGGCTTTGGCACTTTTTCAGCTATAAAATATTATGATTAGTTTTGCGTTTTTTAGGATACTATTACGTATTCTTATGCTGCAGGCTTTTGCGAAATTTCTAAAAATTTATGTAACTGAATTTTGTATTTTGGGTGCCGACAGAACAATACAAAACACAATTTGCGGTCTGTAGTTCAGAATCGCTTAGTAAAGATAAAGTAGGAAATAAGATTTATTGAATCTACTGATTTATTTGAATTAATTTTTTGAAACATTTATAATGTTCTTTAAGACTAAAACACTTATGAAAATTATACAATGAACAAATTCATGTAAAAAAAAGAAAATAATAAGCTATTTATTCTAGGGGGATTTGTTTGTAATTTAGTTAGTCATTGTGGTCAAATGTTATTGCAGTTGTTGTGTTGTAGTTATCTTATTAATGTATAATAACTAGCAAGTTGAATTATTAATTAATATACTTAAGCAATTTATAAATATTATGATTAGTTATATATTTTATTTGAATTGTTGTAGTTTATAATATTAATAAACGAAGGTTTATATATGTTTTTCCAATGTGTCTGTCTTATAATTGTAGACATCACGAAAGACCCTTGGATGGACCCGATGACAAATATGCTCATAGTCGCTTAGGGATTTCCGTGCGGATTATATTGTGTGATGTGTTGAAGCAGGGGTGTCTTGAACTGATCGATTAAATCTTACAATTCTACGCACAAAAATCTACTAGTAGGAAGGAAGTTTATATTACTTTTGTGAACTCGATTTTGTTTAGTGGTTAAATATGCTAAATTGTAAAAATTATGGAAACGTATTCAACACACATACAGTTCTTGTTTTTATTATTGAAGAATATCTGAATGCATATATCAAACATCTTATTTAATATTAATCATTTACACAACTTACTCAATACAAGTTGTGGTGGAAACATTTGGAATAGCTCTTGCATTAAATAAAGGGTTATGCTTTTTTAACAAAGCATTGATTCTTATTCAAAGTCGTGATGTGTAGTACAGTTTTAATATTTACTTATTATCTTTCTTTGAAGTATAACTTTGCCGTTACACGGTTAGCTCATATCACATACTGTCTGGTTCCCTTCCAGTGTTGAGCTGACCACTGATCAGCATTATTTGTTTTTGCTTTATTGGATACGAGCAGCTCAGTCAGTAATAGAGATAAAGTTTTAAGAATTAATCTGGTTTTATATTTTTGCACATTTTTCTAGAACTTCGTTTATAATTAAGTCCAAAATCGTGATTGCTTTAGTTCAGACTATGCTCTACGCACATTTATGGCATTTGTTAGTAGGATATTTATTTAATTGTTTGTTTAAGCTGGTTACTCTTGAAAAACTACTGTTGAGCTACGATTCTTGAAACCAAGAGCTCCGCTATTCTTAGGCTTTCATGCAGCTTGTTGTTGTTTCTTGTAGGTTTTTATACATGTTGACCATGTCGACGCAGTATAAATATTGCAACGATTTTTAGAAGTCACTTTTTGACATACGTTTTGCTACTGCAAGAGTGATAGCTCTGCGATTGCAAATTTTTGAAAGTAACCGTTGCATTTTGGGTTTTTTTTTTCATGTTATCTGAAGAGATGTCTTTGCTCAACTAGCTCATTTTTATGTGTATGATTTGACTTGGTTTGTACTCTGATATGGCAGAGTACAAATTAGATCCAGTTTTTTTTTATATTTTTAGAAAAGTTTCTTTATAAAATCAATTATTTAGTTGTTAATTGCTGACAGTAGTTAAGACATTGTTTGAGATGCTTCTCGGGCTATTAGATTTTTTTAAATTTTAAGTGGAAAGTAAGATTAAAAGAGATAAACAGATCACAAAAGAGAACTAAAAAAAATGATTAAATGAAGGAAGACAACTAAATAAAACAAACTGGTAGACAGAATAGGAAACGACGTATGGAAAAAATATGGAATTGCTAAAAAAACAATTAAAATTGGATAAAGAAACCAGGAGAAAGATATTTCTGGATTCGAGTAGGAGGGTGAAACTAATTATTTTGCTCTTAGGGCTTATTAGGCTTTTTTGACTTCTTCAGTTGTAAACTCTACTCTTTCATACTAACACACAGCCAATCTATATGGTAGATGTATGCTAGGACATTGCTTTGAGAGGTTTTTTTTATGCCTGCCATGTCAAGCTAGCAATTTCCTAACATGGAGTAGGAGAGCGCCGGGCAGGTTCATAATATGTGCTCGGTTGTCTTGTCTTCTATTCTACATTCTCCACATATTGGGCTGTTTACAATGCCTATAGTATGTATGTGTTTTCTTAATTGAGAATGCCTTATCAAGGTTCTTGTTATGGTTTGCAGATTTTTTCTGGAAAATTTCGAGTGACTACTACTTGTTTTGGGATTTGGGTCAATCATTGTTTTTTTTGCTTGTATATAACCCGTGCTGTTATTGTGCATTAAATGCATTGAGTGTATTTGCATATAATATGTATTATGGGTAGTATGGGTAGTATTACTGGTACTGTTCAGGGTTTGGGTTTACACATTTTGAGGGTTGGTCTTTTGCGCGCCAATCTATCAGCATTAAGGTTACCAATAGTGTTGGAGTGCTTTTTTATCCGGCATAGCTTAATGCTGTTTGAGCAGCTGCAAGGGCTCTATGGTATTTTTTATAGTTAAAATTGCTGCTTTGCTGTCTGTTAGGATCTGCACAAGAAAGACAATAGAAGCTCTATTTCAGAAACAAATATGGGCGGAAAGGAAGAGTTTACCATAGATAAGCTTAAATCAGTCAGTCAAAAAAATATGAATGAAGAATTAATGCAGCTCTGAGAGATGACAAATTTCTGTAAGAGTGGAAAAAATAAAACCTAACAGTGTACAGGCTTATATGGGGAAGCTACTGGAACAACTGATTGAAGCTTGACTAAAGAATGAACTGGTGAAATTTTTATAATCTTTTGGAAACCTAGTTTGTATTCAGAAAAGGGAGAAGCACCCTACAACCGCAGAACATAGTAAAATCGATAGCCAGAAAAGAGATGGAAATGATTTTCTGGATCAGAAGAAACTGTGCAATGGTCACATCAAAAACGCATTTAACAAAGTATCATGTCAAACGTAGTAGAAGGACGAAAAAAAGTTAGTATCAACAGGTCTAAAAGAAAAGACTACAAAGTCACGGCATGGGTTGGTGTTGAAACCACACCTGTGCAACATTTTCTATGACGGCGTATTAAGAAGTACTAGTAAGGCGGAGGTCACGCAAATAGTGTACGCCAACGAACTGGTCTTAATTGTGGTTGAGAAGAAAGAGGAACACTTGATGAGGGTCGTACACGTTGAGCTAAGAAAAATCAGCTAATGGTTAAAAGAAGCTGGCCTAGAACTAACAGCACTACAGAAAACCGATGCAACTATGCGGACAGAAAGAAAATGAACTAAAATAGATAAACAATTTAAAATAGAAGGGACAGAAATAACTCCGAAAACTTTATCAACTACTGGAGTGGAACTCGATAAGACCTTTTTTTCCTGTGCCCACATTGTGAGAGTATGTAACATAGCCGAATAAATTGCTACTTAGATAAGAAGAATCCTGCATAGGCTAGAAGGTGCCGGCGAAGCAAAAAGAAAAATTTTAACAACATTGGCAGTATTGGTTATTCCATATGCCGCACCAGTTTGGGCAAAAGGCCTGCAATTAAAAAAAAAAAAAAAAAATACGCACGCAAATGAAATACGCACGTTACAAGTTTGACGGTGAGCAACCATGAGGGAGAGAAAAAGTGGACTAGGAAGGACAAACGCGAAAAAGAACAGAAACCATAGAGAAATGACAAAGAAAGAATGAGAGAGTGGTTACACACACTAGTACCAGACCTAAGGCTATGATATTACAGGAAACACGGGAAAATTAACTACTTTTTTTCTCACGCATTAACAGTGGAGCTTCAACGAGTACCAGGAAAGGTTTGACTTAAGAGAATACTGCTTGTACTGCAGAGAAGAAGACACCGCAGCAGCATCGTATTTTACTGCGGCAAATGGAAAGATTAATGAGACCATCTTGCTAGAAAGCGAAGGCAAATGGGAAAGGATCAACAGCTACAGCATTTCCTCTTTTGTTTACTTATATAACATTCAACGAACTGTTAGGTTATTTAAAGTATGTAAAACAATAAAGATTATTTAAAATTAATAAATAATGTATTTTATGTAAATTGCCTTTTCATCCAGTAAGAGACACATACACTCGTGTTTCAGGGTATGCACCCATCATCAGTGTGCGTAGCATCTCACTGGTCGAAGAGACAATTTAGATAAAATCACAGTAACTATTAAACAATTTATGCATTTCGTTAACACCTTTGACAAATTAAAGGTTATATCAAGAGTAACATGCCAAGATTAGTTTAGAAGATTTATGGCCTAATAATGGCGACTTGTGATTGGTGATTTTTGTAATTGAAACAATAATGAAGTCGAATAGAATAACCGCCTAGAATGTGTATACTTATAGGAGCCGAAAAAATCGGAAAGATACAGAAGAGAGTTCTATAATATGCCTTTGTTTTCTTTCACAGTTTTATGTTCTAAATTACATCCGCATTAGAATAAAGTAGCGTGATTTATAAATATGTCGTGCAGATATCTACTTTAAAAGATAATTAATAATGTAGATGCCTCATTGTCATTATAAGTATGCTTTGTGATCAGGGTATAAAAGAGCATATTTGTTAGAAATTTAACTAGCAATAGAGCTATATTTATATTAAATGCACCAATTACATATGGTTTACTGATTGTATTAAACATTAGTATTATTATTAACGAGTTCCAATGATCCAATTTTCAACGACAATCAATAAAGCACATACTTTAAAAGCAGATTATATGAATACATAGCCTAGAAGAATGGTGAATTCAGTTACATTATTTAATCCCGGATCAAGTTGTCAGGGTGGGGTGGAATTTCCTGCAAGCCCTTAATAACATCAGCAAACATTGTCTTCTTTAAATAATGCAAACGAGAGACGGGGAAAATTGTAATAATGCTGTAAGAACATTTGCAAACATTCGGCGAAATCATTGACCTTATGAATACCGTTTACATTAATGCTTCCCTTTCCCGGTATGAAAATTAGGCAAAAGGGGAATTCCAATATTACCTCACGGCATAAAATTTCGCTAATTACATTGTTAAAAAAAATTACTTGAATTTCATGAAATAAAATACAGCGTGCAAATAATGACATAAAATGGCTTTGAACTTCCTTTACAATAATGAATGCGACAAAAAGTCACCCCAAAAGTGTTTTATATCATCATTTCCGCGAGCAAGTTTTTATAAAGTTCACTCTCGTGGTACTTTATAGCCGCCATCCATATCGCACAATACATCCAAATTCATGAATAAAAATGACACCAATTTTTCAAAATATCTTAATACAGACATATAATAAGCCTCCACTCAGCACTTTTTTAGGAGCTCGGAAAATGTCAAGAAATAATCATAGCCTATTGAGATATATGAAAGTAATCATATGTTGTTGGAAAATATTTTTCTTTAGGCAATATAAAATTTTTAATGCGTTTCACTTAACAATATTAATTTAGTAAGATAATGAAATTGAAAATTATTATAATTTAATATATTAATAGTTTATGAAGTTATGACCCAATTGAACCTTGTATTATTACATAAAACGTTTGAGCAACCAAATCATATTCTAATAAAGAGCAATTCAATTATGTGGGATCATAACTGGGCGCTGCCACAAATTCCTAAATTCAATTTAAACTAGCAAGTAAGGATAGTCTAGCTTTAATATTGCACCTATCAGGCCAAAGTGTTTTCACACGTGAAAGCATTTAATTTTCCCGTCCCGGTTTCGGAACTGGGTTAGATTCTTATTTTTTTATTTTCCCTCCCTGACAAATAAGTGGTCAAGGAAAACCCTTCAGCATATCTGAGATGAAGTGCACGTAACTCGGTGGCGATTCTGCTAGAAGGCATGCAATATTTTATTTACAGCATCCGCGTCATTGCACCATACATCAACTGAAGGAAAAACCATTTAAAAAGTATACAATTGATTTAAAACCTCGCCCGCTGGCCGTTAGAAGATTGATGTGTTTTTCCGCTTGCCTTCACTTTTTTCTGTTAAGCTGATTCAACGGCGGCGCCGGGATTTTATATATTAACATGATAGTTAAGATTATTTTCTTATTTACATGTAGTGTTATAAAGAAATCGATTTAATATAAGAAGAAACTGTAACATAATCGTTTGGGTCTGTATGTTACCGTAGAGACCTATTGGAACTCCCATATTCCAACCCATTCCATAATCTGAATTGTATCCAGGGTAACGATGTTGTTGAATGTATGGCCAGATGGCTGCGGAAACACAAAACTTGAATATAAAATTCTAGCCAAAGAAAATGAAAAATATGAAATGTTGTTATGCTTGGTTTCCCCTATACAATAAATATAATTTCAAATATATCAAGAGCATCAAACTCAACTTACTAAAGGTTTCAGTGCAATCTCTGGAGGCACTAGCAATCTGTACTGCAGAAAGCTTTCAGAGATTGCAGTACACGACGCATCTAAAAAAAACTTATTATGCTAAACCGAATTCAAATATGTTTGAATTTATTTAATACATTTTTTACTTCAGTTTAATATATTATTCTTTTTATCAAGATATTATTAATAAAAATTATTAATTGTATCGTTAAAAAGATAAATATTAAAGTTAACAAAATTAATTTAAATGTTTCTGAAAGCGGATATCATTAGGGAAGCGTGATTTGAATTTTATTTAAAGGATAAGCTTTGAGTTTTTAATTGAGATTTACATAATTTTAAGTTTTATGTTTTATAATCTATAATATTTTATAAATATTAGTACGTAATTTAATAGGTTTTGTTTACATAGATGTTTTCAATAATTTAAGCTTTAACAAAAGCACAAGCTGTGCTTTTGTTAAAGCTTTTAACAAATGAGTAAGTTTACCAGTAACATTTTAACATTTTTGCAAGCCAGCTTTAATAACCTGATTGCAGACACTTATATGTAACTCTATTTTCCTTATACAAACCCGTTTAAGGAAAATAGAGTTAGAGTAGAGTAGGTTGGAATGGAGTGAGTAGTTGTTACAGCAAATACATGAGAGAATCTCACATAAAATGGAAGGTGAGTAGGGGAACCCCACAAGGGGGCGTCATCACCATTGTTTTGGAACATCACGCTAAATGAGCTGTTCCTCCAACTTAGGAAATCTGGCTGCAAGGTCGTTGCCTATGCGGATGACGTAGCAATAGCGGCCTCAGGGAAACACCTCAATATAATATCGCAACTTGTTGAAGGGGCCCTATCGAAACTAGCGCAATGGTGCAAAAGGTGTGGCGTAGATAGTCAACCCTGCGAAAACCGAGCTAGTCGTTTTTACAAAGAAACACAACATCCCAGAATTCAAGCTTCCAATGCTAAAGGGCACTGAACTGACGATCAAGGAGAGCGCTAAATACTTAGGTCTCATACTAGACCGAAAGTTATTATGGAAGTTCAACATAGACGAAAGAATACGGAAAGCAACGGTGGCGCTGTACTCTTGCAAGAGAGCGGTAGGAAAATCCTGGGGCGTCAACCCTAAGATTACCTTCTGGCTATACAGAGCTGTAGTTACACAAATACTCAACTACGGCGTATTCATATGGTGGCCGGCACTTTATAAAAGAATCCATCAAATGGCGCTTACAAAAGTGCAGAGAATGGCGGCGCTCATGATAACGGGAGCCATGAGAACGACGCCTTCGAAAGCCTTGGAGACAATCCTGGACATAGCCCTGGTCGATCTAATGGGCAAGCAACTTGCAATTATCACTGCACTCAGACTAAAGTCGGTGCAAATGTTGACATAGGATTATTGTGGTCACGCCGGCATAATCAATGAATTTAAATGGGTGTCCAAAAACATAGACCGCTGTCTAGCAACACCTGCTTTTGGCAACAAATTCTTATACCACATACCCTCTAAAGAGGAGTGGATGGAGAAGGACCAGCAGGACACACGCAGGTCTATAAAGACGGTTCACGGAAGGAGGACAAAGTGGGCTGCGGAGTTTTCTCCAACGACCTCAACCTTAGCTAGACTACTGCAGCGTTCTACAGACGGAAGTAACCGCCATAAAAGAGGCAGCAGAGTGGCTGATGGTAAATGGGAACTCTGGTGAACAGATGCACATTTACACCGATAGCCAAGCTGCTCTCAGGGCAATTACTAGCGTGTGCACCAATCAACAGTGGTCTCTGACTGTTGGAGAAAGCTGAACGAGCTGGCAGCACACAACTTGAAACTCATGTGGGTACCAAGCCATAGCGGGATCCCAGGTAACACAGAAACGGATGAGCTTGCAAAGAATGGCACAAGCCTGCACTCAACCGAAGTATTACAGGATATTGGTATTCCATTTGCCTCGTGCAAGGAGACCATAGCCGAAATAACCTTGAATCTAGCGGAGCAAACGTGGAGGGATGTAAACACCTGCGAGGTAACCAGGTAAGTATGACCTCACCGAAACAAGAAAAGAAGCACCAACATCGTCTCTCTAAAAAGAAACGATATCAGACTGGCAGTGGGAGTCATCACGGGACACTGTCCCATTGGCAAGCACGCTGAGAGACTGGGTATGGCGAAGAGGGACTACTGCAGAGGTTGCCTGGACGAGGAGGAAGAGGAGAGTGTTCAGCATTACTTATGCCAATGCTCCTCTCTGTCCGCAACACGATTGTTCTTCTTAGGCCGATCTTTCTTTGATGACCTCTCTGACCTCGCATCACTAGATGCGCAGACTCTCATGAAGTTCATTTACGGCTCGAAATGGTTTGACAAAATCTCTTGAGGAGGGTTGTGTTTTTAAGTACTGTGGTAACACAACGGGCCCATCTGAGGCCTATGTGAGCGTTAGCTGCCACTTAAATCTAACCTAACCTACAGCAAATACATATGTTTAAACGAAGCTGAGTAATTTGTTTTATGCCGTTTAAAAATTACAACCTCAAAACTAGCTTTTTATAAGAAAATATTTGTAATGTACCTACATGGTATTATTTAGTATAAATTAATAAAAAGTAAAGAGCTATTAGAGTTAAGGAGTAAGAAGAGTAGAACGCACCATTAATACGACTTTTGATTAAATTGTTTGACAGCTATTTTGACATATGTCAGTTAGTTACACATTATCTTACTATGGATTTAGTAGTAGCACTACTCAAAGCTGGAAGAGTACTCATGGTCTTGAACAGAGTATTTTAGTAAACAGACGACTTACTGATTCCAGAGCATGCGAGGTTCAGACCTGAAAAGTTATGCTATAGTTAAATTCTAAACATAACGAACATATCACAACTGTAAGTATCATGGATCTATCGGCCGCTTACAAGACATTCTACATCGAGTTTTTTTTTATGATGAACAATTGTAGACTAATTGGTGTTTTGACCCAGTGTTCTGGTGGTGTAGCTTATATTTTGTTCCACATCCGCCAGAAAGGCTTGGTCATGAAAATTTGAATTTTGACTTGTCGTCTAAGCTGGTATCAACATTTTTGAAGCGAACAAATGATTCTTGGCATGCTTATGTTAATCGTTCTTTTACCAAAAAGATTGTTGAGATCGCGAAATTACTCAGCGGCTTTCCACTCTTTCTCGAAGCTGTATAGCATTATGTGTATTGTTTTTGATGCGCATTTTAATTAACTAACCGTATTAAGGAAGTGTAGTATGACAAATTCAACAACAGAACGACGTACGAAAAATAGCGGACAATTATTCATCAACTTAATACTTAAAAACAAAAACAGTTGCTGGAAAATAAAAATTACTTAACACACGAAATCGTACCAGCTCTTATACTTTTTAATCAACATTAGTTTAGCGAGTTTACTATGACAATAATTTGTTAAGCCCAATTATACTAAGACCTACGAATACGCATTTTACCTCATCAACATACAAAAATAAGGAAGAATCTTAATGTAAAATAGAGACAAACAGAAATGGAACACTGCCATAAACCTAGGAACAATATCTTGCGTATGATACGAAGCTAAAGACAAGAAACACTGCTTAATCATAAGCTGAATACATCGTATCGCGAAGAGCGTTACTTTCTCTTTTTCTGTTGTAAACGAAAATGGTTATACTTTGTTAGGAAAGTCAACCTAAGTGGCTATTAAGAGGCTATCTTCCCACGCATCACACGAGATGGAGGTTGCTGAGATAGAAAAAAAAGGAGTCAGAACAACAATTTTTGAACAGCAACTACAAACATTTACATATTACAAATCTGATGACAGAAGTTTTATGGTAAATGAAACCCCGCTCCCATTGTATAACTAAAAGAGGAACTAACAAATGAATTTGATCTGTTACACGCAACGTGGAGGAACTTTAACATACCAAGAATATCAATTAAGGGAGATGCTTATTATCAATTTGGATTACCTCGGACTCTGAGGGAAACATGCACATTTACGGACGTAAAGCTTTCTGAACATTAAAGCAATAAAATCAAAATTGCTTTAAGTTCATTTTTTTAAATATAATTTAATAAGGTTGTATTATATTTTTTCATGATTATTCCATGTTTTTTGAGTCATATGAAAATGTATTCATTATGAATGTTATAATTGGAAAAATAGTTGGTCTGAAAAAATATGGATTAGTTTTTGTATATTTTGGTGAGTTTAAAAAAAATCCGCATGAGTTGCTGACTATAGTATGTAATCAAGGATGCATGTTATTATAATTAAAATTATAATATTGAGACTGTCAGTTATGAATTTTAGGTGCTAAACTTTGGATCTTTTTCACCTCAGCAACTAGTAGTTGCTGGACGCAGGCTTTTTTTAATTGTTCAATAACTGTGTTTTTTTTGTTATTTGGTGTCATTTGTTTTTTGCGATCTTTTTGATATTGTCAGAGTTTGGTAGTGTTGTTTTTCTTAGCTTTAGCATCTCATTTTGCTCTTGCTCAATGCTTTGTATTTTTTTTTTTTGGTAGGACAATTACAGTAGTAAAAGGAAAAGTCTTCTTTATAAACATTTTTTTTCTAATTAGTTTTGTATTTATTTTTAGGCTTGTTCTCAGTATTCTAAAGTCACTGCCAGTATGGAAGATATTACATGGTCGATTTTGTTTTTTACCAAGCCATTTGGGCTTAGCCATGTTTATGTTTTTTGCATTGGTTGTTTGAAGAAGTTGTTCATACACATTAACTATTGATCTTGTAAGTAGTTGAGGAGCATATTACCCTTGACGTTTCTTTCCCTGGATCCGGATTTGTTGATGTTCTGCATATCTTTGTTTTTTTGGCTTATGCTTAGCTTTGAGTTGCGGCCTCCCATCATTATTTGGTATTTTGTTTTTTTTTTGGACTTGCGTGCACAGTTGTAGGGCAATGTACATCACTTTTTTAGAAATGGACTTTACTTTGTTTACTTACTCCGCTTAGTTTGTTGCAAGTATTTGCTTCACTGTTGTATTGGTATAGCGTGTGCTTTGATTTTGGGGTGGTATACTTTTTTTCCGGTAAGCGTATTTTGCATAGACCTTTAATTTGTCCCCAAAATCCGTAAGGTTGACTGTTTCTGGTAAACCGTTGGAAGATTGTAAGTTTTTGTCTACTTTCTTTGGGTAAATTATTGTAGACATTCAAATTGTTTATTTCTAGTTAATAATCTAGCAGGATTCAATTTTGAAGGTGTTTGGCATAAATCCGCCGCGCTTGCCATAAGGGTTTTACGTTTTGGTCTGGGCAGAATTACAAATTTCCTTAACTTCCGGTATTACACTTATACCGCTGTGACTTGGTCGTCAGAGCCTAGTTTGTTTTCTAGCAGGGTGTAGCCGATACGTTCTGCAAGACTACGGACTATTAATATAATAATAATTGTTTATTTATTGCCTTTTGGCCTTGGAAATTCTACAACTTAACATAAACAATACATTTACTATATAACTTAATTTACTACTGCTATAATATATAATCTTAATAACCCTAAACTCTATTTTTAATTAATTATTTATATAAACAGAATTAGTTTCTATTTTCTTTCTTATTTTTGTTTCCGCTATCATCTATTTCATTCCTCTTCTATCTTCTTTTAGTTCCTCATTTCTTTTCTTTTGCTCTTCTTTTATCTCATTGCATTTTAGTATGTGTTACATACATTTTCTTTTTCTCTTTCATTCAAAAATTGCACATTTTCTCCTTATTTCCACATCTAAATCTTGCAATCATTTGTTTTTTTCATTTTTCTAAAATTTACATTTTTTAGGTACTTTGGTAGTGCATCCGTTATAATGTGTTCATAATTTGAATTGTACCTAGATTCATTTATCCGTGTTCTTCGCTCTTGCACTTGTATATCTCTATCTCTCATCATAATTTCCTTCCGCATACTTCTATCTATTATCAATCTTTCTACTTTCCCACTAGCATATTCATTCCTGTTAAAATATTTTTCTCTGCATGTTCTCATTTTCCGCATGTTTCTTTCATTTTCTCTTTCAGGCACTTTTGTAATATTATACATACAGGCTATGTCACCGCTCGTGCAGCATATTTGGGATGGCATTTAGACCTTTTTTGCCTTCTTTCTTTAGACCCTAAACTTTCAGTTTGGTTTATTACAAACTTTTTGTAATTAGCTTAGCTCTTGAGGACCTAAGGCGGCCGAGTGTATTAGTCGCAAACGTAGTCTTGACTACCATGCTGAGGTTACTAGATCAAATCCTATTCATGTCTTTTTTTTAAATTTATTGCGTTGACTACTAAGGTCATTGGGTAATTATTTTAATTTAATAATAATAACCTCACGTTATAAACTTGAGGAAACAAAACAACACATTACAATGGTTAAATAAATCAACAAATAAATATTAAACCTAACTTCACAGTTGCTAAAATTAAAAACTAAATTTAAAACTAATATCACAGAACCTATCTCAACTGACAACAAAGTTGTGAAGACTGCCAGTACCGATACATTAACCTAACCTAATATTGCAGATGACTCCAAAGCTGTAAAATGCTTCGATGCCAGACCTTAAAATCTAATTAAACCTAATATCACAACCTAACCTATTATTACAGAAATCATCGAAGCTGTAAAATGCTTCGACCCTAAATACTAAATAAACCTAATATTACAGATTGCACCGAAGTTGTAAATTAGTAGATAAAACAGCCGTTCCAAGGTATCGTTAACAATTTTTTGTACTTGATAAACTCATTAATTTTTTTGTACTTGATATACTCATTGTCGTACGCCATACTTTTATTTACATTAATGACTTCAACAAATATCGAATATAATTGTTGCAAATTTTGTACACCCACCCAGTATTTTCGAAACAAAGGGTTTTTTCAGAAATCATCATAGGACAAAATATTCTTAGAATAGGCCAAGGAATAACTCTTTGAATTTTAGCCGCATGTTTACTTAACACCCTGTATAATAAAAAATCAATCATCCCATTTTATTTGAACCTCACTCTGGAGGACCATTACCCCACTTAAACCAGACTGACTCATATTTAAGAGAAATGTTAAAGGTTATACTGATACTTAATATTGTAATGATAAATTTAATATATCTAATCCAAATCAATCATTATTTTACATAACAAATGTATTTATTATTATCATCAAAATGACTCGGCTATTATTTTTCAAAGCCAATTATTGTCGTTAACATTACCACACCTCACATCAAATATGAGTGATGTATCACCTAAAAATAAATAAATAAAAGAAAGTGGTAATTTCGCAATAAATTTGAGTTATTACACAAAATCAATAAACCACTCGGAAAAATGATTAACCGTCATCCACATCCGCCCCTAAAAACTATTTGCACTACAATCAATGAGTAGGTATTTTTAACAGGGTGTCTAGTAAAATGACATATGTCAGTGCTTTAAATCCAGTATTCGATTATCAGCAAACAAGCATCAACCATTAATCCCGCAGTAATTAATTATTGTGTACTCGATTAATAATAAAATTATGAATGCAGCGTCTGTATGGGGCGTGAGATAAATCAAAACCGGCAAACAGAGACGCGTTGTTGAACATATCCAAAAATATTTCCCCTTCTTAGATATTCGTTATATCATATCGTTTAAAAGCATCCAGGAACTTTTTAAGGTAATTTATTTTCCACTCTAATGATGGATCATTACCTTGAGAGCAAATCTATAGGTGCACATTTTTCTCATTATGTTTTAAAACATATAATTGCCTTTGACAAAGATAAAAATCAATACGCGGGATGTCTAAATGAAAATAGCAATTCTATTTATAGAAAGTATCTGTCGAAGTTGATTTTCAGACAGGGTCTCAGTCATTAAAGTGTAGAGCGAACGACATGACAGAAATTTCACATGTCAAAACAACCGTAAAATGGTAGTTTCTATTATTTTTTCTCGTCTATTTTGTCGATGGGGAGCTTTTTTGGGATATCCACATGTGACCCCTTACACATATGTTTGGAAGGGTAGAGTAATTTTAATTAAAACAAATGAGTGTTATTAATAAGTCAGAAGTGTGAAAAAAATATAATTTAAAAAATGATTATGCTTAAAAAATTGTATGTAATTACGTCGCACTTTGATAATTGCTATTTATTTGTAATGGTATGCTTTTGCATCGTCATGACACGAGTGTTCATGTAATAGTTGCTTCAACCAGGTTTGCTTTTAGCACTTCATATCACAATTTTGTTATTTCATGTTTACGATGACAGATTATGTCGGAGATGGCGAGCCAACCAGCTTTGAAGCCTCTTTGCCAAATTAATAAAAAAATATACATAGTATGTAGTTAATATTTCAAACAAAGGATATTAAAAAAAACCTTATATATATATAGGGCAACAGAGTACGTTTTTAATTAAAAATGTATTATAAATAAATTCTGAATTTCTTGCATTGTTTTCTCGTTTTATTGCCGCATTACATACTAAGAAATGGCGATTAATATTTGCATGATTGCATGCTATCACATTATGTTATAAAATAACAAAAACGAAATTGTTTTACGTCTGCGAATTTTATGATTTTAGTAGATAATTTTATAAATAATCGAATGTTATATAACTATAAGTTGAGTTACTAGATCATAAGCATTGGTCTTGTAAGTGTTGATCCAAATTATAGTATATTAAAACATACTCTAATATTCATATTATAATATATTTTCCGCTAAACAATCTAGTTTACAGTTACTAGTTAGTAACTGTTTGTAAATATTAATGTTTTTATCATTGTCTTGTTTAGTTACATTTTTCGGTAAACATGTAAAAGGATTTTTTATTGGCCAAAAATCAATTGTCTTTTAGTTTGGTACATTTAGTGCAACGTTTTTCCATTTTTTTATTCTTTTCGAATAATTCGATTCAACCTTTTAAAATAGGCGTTTGCTGCATTGATGATCTCCTTATTAGATCCGAATCTCTTTCCGTCAAGCAAGTTTGGAAACAGGAAATAGTCGTATTGGCTAAGCCTGGAGATGGTAGATTAATTGATTTTGGCCGTGAATTATCTTGATTGAAGGGAACTTTTTCCTTGCAAAAAGCCGGTTAATAAGTTGCAGTTATATTTGCATTTGATTGTTTTTCCCTTTGGAAGTTAATTGATATGGATTATGCCGCGTGCACAAAAAACTATAGCCATGACCTTGTTGGCCGATAAGCCGTCTTGGTCTTTTTCGACGCAGGTTTGCTAGTATAAATGAACTGTATAAATTATTCTTTCGTCTTTGGACGCAAAAACTCTTTTTTATTGCGTTTGAAGATTGCCAAATCTGCCTCTGAATTTGTCACAAGTTTTTGGTCGACTGTAAGCAAACGCGGCACGGATTACGCAAATAACTTTTTTATGTCAAAATGTTTGTGTAATATTGTTTATCTGATATGCAAACTATCTTGTGCACTTTCACTATGCGGTCTTACTATACGATATCATAGATTTTGCCAATTATTTATGGTGACTTTATTTATGCGTCTGGACCGTTTGGTATTACTTGTAAATTATTTTAATCGATGGTGGATAGTCCCATACTATTTATCAAGCTTTGTTTTGGTTTGCTTAATGTTTTTTTTTTTTACGCAAAAAATAATGTTTAACAATTTTTTTTCGTGTTTAAATTACGATGGGTTATCTGCTTTCAATGGCTGAGTACACTGAACTAAATGACAGATCTATTTGAAAATTTTAATGTGGCCTAGTATACAGATAGTATTGACAAATTTTATTTGGGATTTTTGATTGTGGCGCCCTCTGTTGTAATTTTACCAGACTTCTCACTGCCTTTGTAGCATAATCAAACATTTCATATATTCAAACTACAGTTTCAAATAAGGAGTATAACTATATAGAGACAATGTTTAATAGCCAAGTGATTCATTGATTTAAAATTAGGGATAAATTTTACGTAGGAAATAAAAAAAATATGTTTTGTTTTTTAATATAAATTTTCTAAAGTTAATTGCCGAAGGAAAACCAAGTAACCTCCTTTTTGCTTTCGTAGAACATTTGCCGGAGTCAAGGTTAAGTCTTTTAGTCTCACCGGAAACTGGTTTTTTGGAGTTCAAAATACGAAGTTTTAATTTTTAATGTTTTTTTAAACTTGATTTTTTTCCATAGTTTTGGATTTGGGTTTATGGATAAAAAAAGGGGTCAATTTTACGTAGGATTAAAAAACATTTTTTTGACATCCAAAGGAAAACCACGTGGTTCCTTAAATTTCTTTTTTGGGCAGAGCATTTGCTGGAGGTTTGTGGCAATTGAGTTTTTCAGCTTGTCCAAAACGCAACTGAAAAATTAATATTGCCCAAGAGTTTGTTAACAAGAAAAAAGGGTCATTTCAATTTATTATTACTATCGAGTAGTTCAGTAGTTTTTTAACAAGATATTGAAAGTTTCTCATCTCTGCAAGCGGTAAAAGTCTTTGTCAGAGGAAGCGATGGTGATACTAATCATTTGATGACCGACACTTGGGAGGGTGGGTTACTTCAGTTCTTAATTATTATCAAGTAGTTTGAACTAGAGTGTTCACCCACCCGCTTAATAGATTGAAATTTTGTCTACAAGCGTTTGAAGCTTCTATGTCAGAGTAGGCGATAGTGATACTAATCTGTTGATGACTTCATAACTACTAGTGAGTAGATTGGATTAGAGTGACCACCCACTACTTAAGAAATGTTGTTTTAAGACATTGGAATTTTTTTTTAATTTATAATTATTAAGTAATTTGAATTGCCCACTATTTTTTTACGGGCGGAAATCTTTAGTTATGACACAGGCAGCCAGTGCTACATAGTAGTGCCGGTTTTCACCGGGCAAATTTTTTCTTTTTTTTTTGTGGTGTGCGGTAATAGTTCCACACAAACATACCGGACCTACAGTTTAACGTGGAATCCGAATCACACCACTAGAGGGGTTTACTATGCAAATACTTCGCTGGTTTATCATTGCCTTGCGAAGGAGACTACCGCATCGAAATATATTCTACAAATTAGATATTACTTTTTTATATTTCCTAGTAACCAGTATGACCTCTTTGATTAAGGTCCTGGTCCACGTGGTTGTAGTGGCATTTGAGTTCTTCTATTTCATCTTCCAAATAGCAAGGGGTTCTTGCCTGGTTTTGTTTTTTTTCCTTCATTTTGTTTGCTTTTGGGACATAGGCTTTTTTCTGGTGAGCAGGTGAATTGGAATGATTTCTGCCACCAATATATATATATATATATAGCTTGTGTTGAGACTTTAGACTGTTTGATAAGCGTTACCTACCCTAATTGCCGTTTTCTCTGAGGTCTTTTTATCAATGCTCTAATTTTTTTTTTATTAACTACTCGATCATACCACTCTAGTGCCTCATATAATATAATTGAGTTGATCACCGAGCACAACGTTTTTCTTTTATCGGGTCCTAGACGGCTTATCGCGTTTATCATCCCCACTGCTTTGTTCTTAATATGTGTTCTCAGATGGTTAAGTTATGGCCTAACGTTATTTTGAGGAATTTGATGGTTTTTTGGATGTCGATGTTTACGCCTCCCAGTCTTATGGTAATGTTCTTTAGAGAATATGTGCTTGTTAGGATTAGAGTTTTTGTTTTATTAAACATTTCTGAGCTCCCAAACTGCTAGCGTCTTTATATATTTTTGCACTTATCAGAGATTACTACCGCCAGGTTATTAGCGTTTGCAATAACCACAATACCTTTCTCCCTATTAAGCTTCAGAACACCGTCACAGTAAATGTTTCACAAAGTTGGGCTTAGAATCAATCTCTGTGGAACACCGCACGTCATTGGCATAATACAATTATACCGACTGTTGTGGTCCGATTTCTCAGGTATGCCTTAATCATGTTAATGAGATAGGGAGAGATACGACCGTGACTTTTTTACTCGTTTTATGGCATCTTTTGTGGATCTGCGTTCGTAAAAGCCATATTGTTTTCTGGACTGGTTTCCGTTTTCTTCTATTTCCTCCAGAAGTCTGTTATTTAGGATATGCTTCAGAAATTTTCAAAGCGTGTTGATCAGAAAAATTGCTATATAAAGCAGTTATCTTTTTTTGGATTTTCAATTAAGTGTTGCTTGGCGGTTTTCTAAATATTGGGAAAAGTGCTTGTCTTCAGCAAATTGTCAATCACTTTTATTTTTTTAGGGATCTCCTTTACACAAGCTTTCAAACTTTGTTTTTCCACGACTACAATACTTATAACGTATACAAAAAAAAACTAAATTGTGTAACAGGTACTTTTTGCACGCATTACGCATACGTAATAGGACGAATAAAACAGCTAAGTTTTCTTGTATAATGGACACATTACAGTAAGAAGTATGTTTGTAAATTATCAATACTCTTGCTCAATTAGGACTTGAAATCACTTTTTATTTGAAGGTTTTCAACATTCTTATCTAATACATATTTATAGATTCTATTTTGAATAAGGTAATTTTTAATAGCACGACAAAATTTAATCTATTAATAATTTTTGTTGTAGTTAATGTACTACAGCTAATTTACTACCCAATAAATTGTAAAACTAATTCATTTCTCTATTTACGTGTTCTGCTCGATTTGCATATATAAAAATGATATTATACACTATGCATTAAACATGTCGCTAGGGATATTACCATAAAAATTGCTGCATTTGTGGACGAGATAGGATAAGTTGGCTTGGAAGATGCAATTGAAACTTTTCGTTTCAACGCAGGAACTATAAGCTGAAATTATGCAGCAGACGCATAAATATAGAGTTCAGCTTGGCTAGATATCCGAGGGTATATCCGTCGAAGTTGGTGCTGCACTTTTATTACACTTTTACACATCATTATGCCGGATATCAGCTTATATAGCTGCCTATAAATGTGTTCCACAGCCTGAATTTATAACGCTAAATAGAATGGCTCTGCTGTAGGAAACGTAAAATATATTTAATTAGGCGCGCGATATAGGAGTCGATATGAAAGTTTCAATAGTATACATTTCCTATATTCGCAAGAGCTGTGGCAAAAAAAAGTAATTATGTGTTTATGGATTGGTGGAACAGTTGTTCGCATCATGTTCGAGCGAATTATGTGTATACATCCGTTGTTTGGAAATTTCAGAGAAAAAAATAACAATATTTTCATGGATACTATTATTAGTAGTAAATGCATCTGTGACTAATATTATGTATACAAAGTTATAAATGGACAATTCATATTTGAATGACACGATGCTTTCTAGCTGTTTTTGATTTAGTGGAGTGCGGCAATTATTGTATGCACGCTTAATTGCCGACGTGTTTATAAAAAATGTATTATTTTTAAATATCTATCAGATGAATAAATAATAACCAATGAACATTTCTGATTAGTTACAAAATTTAAATGTAACATTTTTTTTTTAATTTTACAATAAAATAATCACTGGTTAATTCTTCCTTTTCTCTTCACTTCTGTCTTCTTTGTTTTATGTGTTCCAGGAAAGGTTTTATTGTTGTTCAATTTAATTTTTTTGATTTTTTTTATAATTTGGTTGTACATATTGTGCTTTCATTCTGTCTTACTCAGGTGCTGAGGTTAGCTTTACAATGATTTTATTAAAACTCCTACACATTTAGCCATTTTTATTATTTTAATCTTATCTACTTAGTTATTTGCACTTTATTTTTCTATGCTGTAAGATACTAGATACTGGGTAGCTAGGAATGCAGATTTCAGTACAACTTTATTTTATTATGTGGCGGTTGGCTCTGTTCAAGTTTATTGTTTTTCATTATCTTTTCTAAACTTCAGACATCAACTATAAAATTGTGATGTTCTATCGGCACATTATCGTTATGTTCAATGAATATTTTGATCTTTATTTCTTAATAAAAACAACTGTAGGAAAGACTATGAATGGTTTTGAAGGGAAACTGCGGGTCAACATCGAATAAATAAAGAGCAAAACTGCCGTTTAGAACTAAGAAACTAAAATTGATGATGAACATTTTAAAAATTAAGCTGATCCTGTATCATAGTGTACGGTATTACTATAATATTGGACGCTATGTGTGTTTTATTCTATTTATCTATTAACTATTTTTGTTTCATTGTCGGATGTTGACCTCCCTCATATCTTCGGTTTGTATTTTGGTTCTGTGCTACTTTTATTCAGGCGAATCCAGCTGCCTTTATTACATAATTACCTCACCTAGTTTGCGGTCGCCCCTTGGTATTTGCTGAATTCCAGCGACGGTCTATCGTACATTATGTCCCGAAAAATGTTTACTTTAGTCTAAGGCCTGTTTGGGCTAAATCAACCACTTTGCTTCTCTTCATTATCCACGTAGTTTTTTTGTAGTTTTTGCGGGTAATGTGTAACATTCTGTGTTTTCTTGCTCTTTGTGTTACTGATAATTTACGTAAGCTGTCTTTAGTAAAGGACCATGTTTTTAGGCGTTGCGGTATGTTTTTATTCCTTGTTTACTTTTTTTTTGTATTTTGGTTCCCTGGAGGTTTTTTTTTTAGTTTAATGTTTTGACTTTAGTATATGTATTAGTTAGTGTAATTTGCAGTTTTTTTTAATTTAGTTTGTCATGACTTTGGACTTTTTATTTTTAGGCTTACTTTGGCCGATCTAGTTTTTGGTCATTTGCTTGAGTTTTTTTCTTGTTTCAGCAAATATTGCAATATTGTCTGCGAATCTGAGGTGACTTAGACTTTGTCCATTTATGTTATTACCTCTAGTGTACAAAGTTTCGAGAGGTGTAGACATAAAGTGGAATTCATAATAAAACTTGGTTTTGTTGAAAGATCTGTTATAAATTGTTGTGATTATGGTATAGGTAGTATAGGTACTTATTGTTCATGGTTTAGATCTGTTTTTCAAAAAAGTTTTTTGTCATGGTTGCCCCCTAAATCTGTTAGATTTCTAATGGATCTTGTTGTGATTATCTTCTTCTTTTTTTTATGTTAATTTATATTTGTCCAACTTTGTGCGTAGGCTACCCCAAATCATTCCATGTTGCTTTATTTTGTACTACACGTTTATAGCAGAAACTTGCAGTTTGCAACTTGAGTCATGGCTTGCACTGCTGTAACACGCTATTCTCTTGTTTGTCGGTTTGCCCTACATTGTCTTTTTCTTCTTCAGATGTTTATCCGTTTTGTTTTGTTGGCGATTATATAAGATATTTATAAGACAGTTTGGAGAGATGTTTTTACTTTGTGTCTTGCGTAGCTCTATATGAGCTTTGCCACATTTATAACTTTTTTTTTATAGTTTTTGTGTTCATCATTAAACGCTTATTTTTATTACGGGTCTATGTCTGTTTTTGTGTTTTAAGGTATTGCGGTTAGTTCCTGTTTTTTAATACATAGCTTAGTTTCTTAAATGTCATTCCAATCTTTTTCTTTGTATTTTTTTTATTATTTAAACAAGGTAGATGTAGTAGAACACTTTTTTTTAGTGTCACTTTTTGACTCTTCTGTTGTCATCATTGTTGTTTACAGTTTTTGTTTTAGGTTTATTTATTTTTCAGAGGTTTTTGCTCGTTCAGTTATCATTGTTTCTAATTGTTATTGATTATATGTCACAAGAAAAAATTTGTCGGCAAAGTTGTTTGTTTTTTTCGTTGATATTCCGGCTTTCTTCTCAGTGACGAGTTTTGACAATGTCTTCCAAAGCTAGTGGGAAGATCTTTGGTGATATGATGTTTCATTGTCTAATTTTGCGGTGTATACGTATCGCTTTTGAGCTGTCTGATAATTGGCATTTTATTGTGGTGTGTCTAAATTTGATGGTTTTTTTTCAAGAATTGTTAGGTTGACTATGGATACTCAGATGTTATATTGAAGTGACGCTTGCGCAATATTGTTTAGTAATTTATCTTCTAATAATTTTTAACCAGATCGGTCATTACGTAACGCAGTTTTTATGTGAGCGTGGTTTTATTATGGCTACTACAATTGAAGTTTCCGCCAAATGCGAGATTTGATTTGTGATTTAACAGTAACTAGAAGCTGAAAACCCGTGTACAACATTATATGAGAATCCAGGCGGCAACGTGGTATTAAGAGGTTATTGAGTTGCTGCTCTGTTACGACAAATGCTTTAATGTAGGCGACTTTGTTAAAAAACCAGTTCACATATGCAGCTCAGTTGTTTTTACCAGCTTAACGGAACTTGAAAAAAAAAATTTATATGTTGTGTATGAGTTGCATGTACGGATGATTTGTGATAAAGTTGTTTATTGTTTTCTTGACCTTGACATAATCGATGAATACTATTTATAGCAGGATATGGTATTCTTTTACTTCTTTAGTTATAGTTTCCACTGTGAGAAGGTGGTCTGCCATGCTATACCCTTTGCGGAACTCCGTTTGTATGTCTGGTTGCTAGGTTTCAATTTTGTTGGCGATTTTGTTTTGATTATCTTTATAAGTAGCTTCTATAGATAGCTGTTATAAAAGCAAATTGGTCTGTAGACTTGCAGATTTTGTCCTTTTTGTAAAGTAGTAAATTATTTGTTTTGTTTTAGTTATTTAGGATACATTTTGTTTGCAGACATTGGTTTAATATGGTTTTTTGTTTTCTCCTTTCTTTTAGCATTTTTGTTAAGACTTTTTTGTTTTAGGGTGTTTTAT
The DNA here is from genome assembly GCA_963932245.1 of Tachinus rufipes. Lineage (NCBI taxonomy): Eukaryota > Metazoa > Arthropoda > Insecta > Coleoptera > Staphylinidae > Tachinus > Tachinus rufipes. The sequence continues at coordinate 87,102,885 of OZ010743.1, forward strand.
TATTTTTTATTGCGGTAACTGCTTTCTTAATTTCTGTCTATACATATGTCTGGCAGGTCTTCTGAGTTAGAATTTTTTTATCTGGGTTATGGTTGGAGTTATGAAGTTTTTGGTAGAATGCTTTGACTATTTTGGCTATTCCTGGTTTCTATTACTTCAATGCTACTGACATCTTTTAGAGGAATTATTTGCTATGCTATGTTTTTGCATAGAATCTTTGTCTCCCACAGATTCCGAGAGACGGACCGACTGAACTTTGTGCGATTGTGAGAATGCTTTATCTTCCTTTCTGAGATTGTGGGCGCCAATGTTATTACTTTACTTTTGGGCGTATTTTTACTATGGACACGCTAGTGGAATCTAACTCTTGTTGACTGTAGAAGTTATATACTGCCTACGATTTGGTTAATTTGCATTAGTCGTTAGTGAAAATATTCTTTTCTGCTTTTAAAGCCATTGACATGCTTTTAGATTTCTTATAGTCTTGATACTTCCGTCGTACTGAAATTTTTCTTCTTCGCCGTTGTGGTTTTTGGATGCAGTTTGATGCCATGCTCAGGATAGAGATCGTATTATTTTTTTTAATATTTAATAGATTGGTTATAACGCCATAATTTGGTTGTCAGAGCTTTGTTACTTATGTAGCAGCGGGTACCAACTTATAGGAGAGGTTGACGTTTGGGTCGGTGTTATTTGATGTTTACTGCCGTTTTTTCTTATCCGTCGTTTTGAATATGGTAGGGAACTATAATGAAAATTTTGTTAATTGATGTTAGCTGGTTCTAAAGTCATATAAGAAGAGTACATGCTTTCTCTGAAAATGGCAACGTGGACAGAATATATAACACAGCTGTTACAAGATTCAAAAAAAGTCTTACAATCAATAATCAAACAAGATCTAATTTGACGAAAAATACTAAGATGCAAAGTTGAACATGCAATTAAAGCATTTGTATTGTATTTCAAATACAACAAGAGTCTCGGCCCTGCCTACGATACAAGAGTGTCTTAAATGTACTTTTACACCAATCTCGAAGAAGACAAATACCAAGTTTAGATTAATAAGTCTAATTAGCCAGTTTCTTAAAGTATTTTTAAAAGTTATTCATAATAGAATCTACATAAATGCGAGTCAAACATGGGCACAGACTAATTTGGCTTTCCAGTGGGCATGAGAGGCAGTATTTATTACAAATGCTCCTACAGAAATGTTACGACCAAAACAAAGTCATCTTCATCATCATATGTTTTCGATTTTGAAAAAGCATATGAACTAATTATATTACTATTGTTCGATTGCCGCTTTATAAATTTTTTGGTGTCATATTTGACAACAAGTTGTTGCGGAGTAACTATGTCAGTGGACTAGATATATTGTGCCAAAAGCATCAACATTTTGAGATGTGTTGCAGGTACTTACTTGGGAGGGGACTTTGAAATCTTCTTTATTTTTTATATAGCTTTTGTTAGATCTTGCATTGATTTTGATTCACATCTTTTTTTTGCATTAAATCTTACTTAAAAATGTTGGACAGAATTTAAAACAATGCATAGCATATGATGTTAATTTTTACTGACTGTTTGGTTTAACTGAGCCCACGATCAGCCGCGTGTATGGATTTTATCATTGGAGTTGGAGGAGACAGAATGTTTGGCTTAAATTAATTTATTTTTAACACGTTTAACTCTTTTTCAATTACGATATTTTTTGTTGCAAAAAATGAGGTACAAACGTTTGTTAATTAGAATAAAGTTGCTTTAAGTGAAAGAATGGTTTTCTTTTATTAACGACATATTTTAAATAACTTGCCAACGGACATATTTGGATTAGCTGAACTAAAATATGTATAATTTTGTTGATTTTTTTGAATAAATGATCTGCCTGTGTTGGATAGTGTGCCACTTTTGCGTCACACTTTTTAACTAAACAAAAAAGCCATTGCACAAGGTAAATTATGTTTTTTTTTATGAGTAAAATTTAGAACATCTGGTTAGATGTGATGTATTAAACGGACCGAAAAATTTGTACATTCTTTTGTATACAGTTAGCTACTATCCATTTTGCACAGTATTAGAATGCAGTATTCGAAAATACAATATTGTTTTGTTGTAGGGCGAGATTCTAAAAGTACCAGTTTTAGTACTAAAGATAATTTATTTAGATTATCTTCTGTTCTAATTTTTGTAGACTTTTTTGTGGTTTGTAAGTGAAAATTGAGTTACTTGCTGCTTAACTTGTGACCACTGTTTTTGCTAGTAGAGAATGTTCAGAAAAGTGAACTTCTAGTTAAAAACATGAGCACAAAAGCTTACCATTATACCATGGTTTGGTTGAGCTCTTTGACAGGCGAATTACAGCCAACCATATTACTAGGATTATGTTTTGCAGAATCTATAAGTCACATAATATTAGTCGCAATTTAGTTCGTATGACATAGATGTTATTTTCTATCTACTTATACACTGTATTTTTATGGTTCCATATTGTATATCCAGTATCTCAACAGATATGTAAATTCTTTTATTTATAATATTTTTCTGTGTTCTAACGGATAGTTCAGGGTATACATTGCTGCAAACATGAAGTGGCAGAAATTGCAAAAAGAAAAAAAAATGATGTACTGTAAAATAGTTACATTTTTGTATAAACAGTTAAACATAATCAATCAACTATGCTGTGATACTCATCTTGTACTTCGATGTTGGAAAGATCATTTAGTTAGATTGATTTGAAGTAGCAATTCATTTAATTAAAAGAGTAATTATTATGCGCATTTCCAATTAACTAAAGTGCTTCAATTGCTCACCCTATTTTAAAACACAATCATCAAAAGAAATTATTGGTTTTCTATCTATTTTTTTTTTTTGTAAACTGATTATTGACATTCGTTTTACACTTCTCCGCACCTAATATTATGCAAATGTTGATAATGGCTACGATCGATATCGAATTAAATATATTTTACACATTTCAAATATTTGTATGATAATGATTCAAAGCACTTATCAACAATTATATTATATAGGAAAGAACAATAGTCTCGTAGCGCCAGGTACGAGAAGTAATTTCCAGGCTTTTACATAACAATAGTTTGAGTTTAATTGCTATATCTGTATACTTGTAAATTAAATTGATTCATGCATTAATGATCTAATTGTCAATATTTCATTATATTACTAAGATACATATACATCTATTCTTTTCTTTGAACTTATATTATTTGATTGTAAGATTTGTCTCCTATAATTAAACTTCTTTATGTTCAGTTGAAACAGAATAATTACATATTTGTCTATGTTATTATATTAGAATAAACTTTACAAATTAATATCGACAACATTGTGTCAAAATTATATTATGTGAAATGAAAAAAATTGTATACATTTGTTTGAGATAATTAGAAATTACCATAACACAAATGTTGGAAGGGCGCTTTCAATGATTTCCTGATTATTTGTTTTTGAGGTTGACAAGTGAACCGCGGGGTAATTATACCCTAGGTCATATTGAGGAATAATAGATTGTCATGTGGAGAGCATACGCACATTGATTGAAATATTACAAAAAAAACGTCATGGTTAATTTAAAAGCAGGTTATATTTAATCAAATTGGAATATATGAATATAATCCAAATATTTATATTTTTTAATTTGATTAAATATAACCCGCTTTTTGAGTTAATAATTCTTCTCCAGTTAGTAATTGAAAGATTTAGTATCTTTTATAATTGCACGACGTACACAAATATGTATTTCTTTAAGCAATATCTACATGAGTTGATAAATAACTCTGAAAAGAACAAATGACACTTTTGGCATAATAAAGTTATTTATTTTATGAATACAAAATTGTATTACGTGTTTGAGACATCTTATTAAATTGTCATAAATAAATTATGTTAATTAATTACATTGTTTAATTTTTTATTTTTTATTTTCAGGTAAGCTTCAGACACATTTGATACAAGAAGCAGTTCAATTAAAACGTAAGTTGTGTTTTATGGGAGATTTATGAAATTTTATTGCTGGCTTGCAATTATTTATACTATAAAGTATAAACTTAACTCCACCAAATGATCAAATAAAATTTGGTAAATTAATGTTGTTAATAAAAAATGATTTAGTTTCCGCTTACATATGAAAATAGTAAAAAAACATTTTACAAAATATCTATTTTTATGGTTAGTATTTTAGGTCAATTCTTTGCAATCACACATAAAAAACGTTGTTCAAAAGACATGACGTAATCTGCTTGTCATAATTTTTGATAACAGACTCGATGCCGGCTAATTTTTTGTTTCAGCTCTGCAACGGTTTGTTTCTGTAAATTCTACTTTTTAAAGAACCCCTAAAAAAATCTAAAGTAGGGATATTGCACGATCTCGGTTACTAATGGATGTTGCATTTTCTTAAGATGACTTGACCTGGAAATTTTCTGCGTAATAACGTTATTCTTTCTGCTGCCGTGTGACTAGTGGCACCGTTTTGTTGAAACCAAATATTTTTGTTATGCACCGATAGCAAACCGAATTGATTGTAACAGCATTTTTGCATTATATTAAAAAATACGGGCTGGCTATGCCGTCAGACTACAAGGCACACGTAGCCCGCTTAGATGAAAATCATCACCAAAGAGGATCTTTGCGAAAATCTGTTTACTTGTTGCTGCATCCATATCCGGCAAAATTTTGTAAGGATCTAAGTGTAAATCCTTAGTCAAAATTTATTGCTTAGTGGAGTACGTAAAGGGTTGGTTACACAGTGCGAGCTAGCATCCGAGCTGGCCCAGTCAGTTACTGCAGTTTACTCGACCACTTTAGAGGATTTGGTTGCAAAAAGATTTTTCAGGTCGGGTATTGGGTTGTCATCGTTTGTTGTCTTATTTTTTCTTTACTGTTTCTTTTCTAATTTTGTTCTTTTTCAACAGAATTGTGAAAGCATTATTACATTGTTTTTCCGTTGTGCCGTACATTGGACGCAATTTGTTACCGGTGCGTTTTCTGCAAGTGGCTCGAAGGCCATTGATACACTCGGATGAAGCCCATCTTTGAGTTGCTTATTTGTGTTTATGCGTGAAATCTTTAACGAGTTACAGGTGGCTTAGGACGATGGTGCGTAAGCCGGTTTCTGGATTGTTGCTTGAGGTTTTTAAGAGAGGTTTTTCAGGTGCAATGAACTCCCCAAGTACAACTAGAGGTTGCGGGGACTAGAGCAATTTCCGTACTGAAAGGCGCTAGTGGCGTGATACTGAAGAGGATGTTTTGTTCTTTGGGGCTGCCGTCGGTGAGGATGCTTACTTATTTGAAAACTTATTTGTTTTTTTTTTATTGTTGTATACTACTCACTTGACACTTGACATTTTAGGCGGTAGATGTTGTTTGGTTTGTTACTACTTTCTGCACATTGTTAGGTAATAAGTTGAGTTTTTGTGATTATCTACAGGCTTGCTTTTGACATTTATCAGGGATAGTAAAGCAATTAAGTTGTTTTAGGAGCAACCGTCACGGATTTTAACGTTTGTCTATATTGCACTAAGCAGCTGGTTTAGATGCTTAGTAGTGTTAGAAATTTGTTAAAAAAGTAGTACATTTAGTTTTTTTTCTCTTCAATCTTTTTATAGTATATTGTATAATACAGTCAATGCTATTTAGAGCTTATATGATTTAAGAGTGAGGCTGGTTAACCACCGCTTCTTAGGTCAGGTACAAATTTGTACTATTTATAATTTTGTACACAAGCTAACTTTTTCCTTTCTGTTTGGCACCAATGGACAAACTAATTTACTTTGGATTTTGGATTGAAAATTGGAAGGTAAACCAAAGTCTACTGCACGTAGGCCGAGCATGTACATAGCACGTCGATCGTCTTGTCATCCATTTCACATTCTCTACACGTTGGAATCAAACTAATTTACTCTATAAGCAGTTTAGGGGAAAAATATTTTTTTGAAACTTTTCAAGGCAGTTTAGAAATGATGAGAGAGTTTATGAAACAAACAAAAATAATTACAGATATATTTTGTATTTAACTGCAACCGGAAATGTCTGGTAAGAAACGCAGCGGTTTTGTTAACGAAGCACTTGAATACATATTGCTACAATTATAATAAATGATCAGGACATTAATCTTTCTAGTTTATACATACATCTCCGAACAAGAAATGTTAAGTTATAACTTTCTTTTTAGTTTTCTCACATTGTAGATTTAAATCTAAAAAGTAGGCGCAGTTTGTGCCAACCACAACGAGTCAATTTGTAACTTGTGTATCAATTATCGAAGGTTATATTCTTATTGAAACCAAAAATTGGTTTTATGAGTTTCTTAACAATATCTGTTGGAGAGTTATTGAGATTGTAAGGACCATCAGGTTGCATAAACTTTAAAGTTCAAAACTTAATAGGACCTTGCATCAACTAAGATTTGCACTTTTTAAGGAAGCATAACAACTACGGCAGTTCTACTTCTTTACGTAGCCGCTTAGATGAAAATGCGCTTCATCACCAAAGAGGATCTTTGCGAAAATCTGTTTACTTGTTGCTGCATCCATCCGGCAAAATTTTGTAAGGATGTAAGTGTAAATCCTTAGTCAAAATTTATTGCTTAGTGGAGTACTAAAGGCCTGGTTACACAATGCGAGCTAGCATTCGATCTGGCCAGGTCAGTTACTGCAGTGCAGCTACTTCTACCCTGTTACCGCATCATACGAGATACTGTCCCTTGTCATTATTGTATGATAGAGTCACACGGTGCGAGTAGCTGCACTGCAAGTGACTGACTAGGCCAGCTCGGATACTAGCTTGCACTGTGTAACCAGACCTTTAGGCTCAGTTGCTGCGCACGATCTTGGTTTAGCAGTTACACTTTGAAAAAAATTGGCAATATTCTGCAAAGAGCGACCGCTATGAGTATGTTGAAGCACTTTGGCGTTAATTACGGACCCAGTTTGGTCGAACTTTAGGATACAATTCAAAATTGTGCGCTCCGGAAGGTCGATTTTGAGCATGTAGAGCACAAAATGCATTTTTAAGATTTTTAATTTTCATAACAGGCTTGGACAATTTTAATGCATTGTTCTGTTGTGTATTTGGCCATGACTAAGATTGTTTATGTTGCTAGCATACAAAACAACTTTAACATTAACATAACTTGATGCAGTGAAAATATTTATCTTTAAATGATCTTATAGATAGCTCTTTGATGATCTTGAATTCAATAAGGAATAATAAGTCCGGTTCTTGACTTCAGCCAAGCTTTATTGAGTCGGTTCCTTGTCATTTGTAGAAATAAAGTTTTTTTAGTTTTTTGTTCTAGAGATAATCTAACTAAATGAAGTTCTTCCTGATTGATAGTCAATACATATCTGGAGTTTGGTCTTTTGAGATTTATAACGTTGCTAACGGTAGCTGATTATTTTTGGTGTCAACCGCCTAAGTGCAATCAGATGTTGCGGAGTTTAACGACGTTGAGCTAGTCCAGGGACTGTCCACGTGGTTGTTGTTAAAGGCGCTGACACTGAAAAGCATTCTTTTTTAGGGCAATTATCGATGTGCTTGTTTCTTGCAAAACTTATTTTTACTTTTTTTATTGTGCTTGTCTTTCTTGCGGCAAGACTGCATTGGTGATACGGCATGAGTCTTTGATACATAACATTGATAGTTTATTCTTGCATTTGTTTATGCATGCGATTACAGTTAACGTCTTTTTATTAAAGATCTACTCTTCTTCTTTAATGTTTTAAGCACTCTTGTTTTGTTGGAAACACCCGTCTGTTTCTCTTCCATGTTTTAACAACACTCTCGTCTTCATTTTTCATTGGAAAGCTTAGTTGCTTCACTTACTTACACTCAATATGTTTTACGCAATTTACACACAGGATGATACAAAAATATTCAGCGATACCATAAATAATTACATCGTTACAAGCCATTTCTTTTTGTTGGTGCTTTATAAGGGTTTACTCGACCACTTTAGAGGGTTTGGTTGCAAAATTTTTCAGGTCGGGTATTGCGTTGTCATCGTTTGTTGTGTTATTCTTTACTGTTTCTTTTCTAGTTTTGTTCTTTTTCAACACATGATGTTGGAATTGTGACAGCATTATTACATTGTTTTTCCGTTGTGCCGTACATTGGGCGCAATTTGTTACCGGTGCGTTTTCTGCAAGTGGCTCGAAGGCCATTGATACACGCGGATGAAGCGTAATGTGGCCCATTTTTGAGTTGCGTATGTGTGCTTATGCGTGAAAGTTTTAATGAGCTACAGGTGGCTTAGGACGATGGTGCGTAAGCCGGTTTCTGGATTTTTGCTTGAGGTTTTTAAGAGAAGTTTTTCAGGTCCAATGAACTCCCCAAATACAACTAGAGGTTGCAGGGACTAGAGCAATTGCTGTACTGAAAGGCGCTAGTGGCGTGATACTGAAGAGGATGTTTTGTTCTTCGGGGCTGCCGTCGGTGAGGATGCTTACTTATTTCAAAACTCATTTTTTTTTTGTTGTTGCTGTTGCTGTCCCATAACATTGAATGATGGATTTGGTGGGTCTTAAATTTGTCTGTTTGCCAGATGGTTACTAGTCTGTTGTTTTGCTTCTATACTACTCACTTGACACTTGACATTTTAAGCTTTTTGGTAGATGTTGTTTGGTCCGTTACTACTTTCTGCACATTGTTAGGTAATAAGTTGAATTTTTGTGATTATCTACAGGATTGCTCTTGACTTTTATCAGGGATAGTAAAGCAATTGAGTTGTTTTAGGAGCAATCGTCACGGATTTTAACGTTTGTCCATAATGCACTAAGCAGCTGGTTTAGATGCTTAGTTGTGTTAGAAATTTGTTAAAAAAGTAGTACATTTAGTTCTTTTCCTTCAATCTTTTTATAGTATATATATAGAGCTTATATGATTTAAGAGCGAGGTTGGGTAACAACTGCTCCTTGGGTCAGGTACAAATTCGTACTATTTATAATTTTGTACACAAGCTAACTTTTTCCTTTCTGTTTGGCACCTATGGACAAACTAATTTACTTTGGATTTTGTATTGAAAGTTGGAGGGTAAACCAAAGTCTACTGCACGTAGACGGGGCATGTACATAACATGTCGATAGTCTCGTCATCCATTTCACTTCCTCTACACGTTGGATGGAACTAATTTACTCTATAAGCAGTTTAGGGGAAAATATTTTTTGAAACTTTTTAAGGCAGTTTAGAAATGAAGAGAGAGTTTATGAAACAAACAAAAAATAATTACAGATACATTTTGTGTATTTAACTACAACTGGAAATGTCTGTTAAGAAACGCAGCGGCTTTGTTAACGAAGCACTTGAATACATATTGTTACAATTATAATAAATGATCAGGACATTAATCTTTCTAGTTTATTCATACATCTCCGAAATAACAAGAAAAGTAAAGTTATAATTTTGTTTTTAGTTTTCTCACGTTGTAGATTTAAATCTAAAAAGAAGGCGCAGTTTGTGTCAACCACAACGAGTCACTTTACGAATATCCCGTGAACTTCTGAAGACCGTTGATTTTTGAAACATGGTTTACTGTTTTGCTATATGCAATTATCTATTTGCAACTTGTTTATCAATTATCGAAGATTATATTCTTATTGAAACCAAAAATTGGTTTTATGAGTTTCTCAACAATATCTGTTGGAGAGTTATTGAGATTGTAAGGACTATCAGGTTGCATAAACTTCAAAGTTCAAAACTTAATAGGACCTTGCATTAACTAAGATTTGCACTTTAAACCATACTTTGCAGGATTATTATCCATAAATTGTTTGGAAGGACACATTCTACGGAAAGACTCTAGCTTTTCATCTAATGTGAAGAAGTGTATGATTGCTTGCAGTTGTCAATAAATCTTGCTAGTATTCCTTGTAAACCAACTAATTTCTCTTTACCATTTTGTACATTATCAAAGCGAAGACATATTAAAATCGATTAAAAGACATTGTACTATAAAAAGTATTTTCTTAAATTGTGACATTTTAAATTAAACATTTTAGTTAAATAATGTAATCTGATGAATGCTTTTATATCAAGAACATGGGCTAATATATTTATTTTTATAAACAATCGATTTTTCTTAAATTTTTTTATTGGTTTACTATGTCTTTAATCATTTGACTATCGAAGAACAGCTGCCAACATTCCATAGCACTTTTTACGTGTTTTGCGTTATTTTTACACTGTGAAAAACAATATTGTTTGCTTTTATACGAACACGTGATTTTTTTCAAATTTATTATTCAGAATATTCAAAAAAACGGAGTTTAAAAAATATGTTAATGTAAGGTAAATACTAAATTATTTCTAAATTTATAAACACACTGCATATTAAACCACTAAAACATACGTCTTAATAAGTGAAGAGTAGAAGACTGGGCTCTTAGTAGTTACGAAAAAAAAAAACGTGTGTCCGGAAACGTTTAGTTACCGAGATACGGGTCGTACCACATACCTTATACGCTTTTAAGAAAAAGAAAATAACTTTTCTCCTGCAGGTGGCTCTAGAGAAAAAAATCTAATGAATTTAGATCAGGAAACCGTGGGTAGTGATCGAACAACTCGAATGATCTAACAATGTGGGTAAACTTTATCCAAATATTGACGCACAACTAAACCAAAATGTGGTGAAGCCCATCTTGCATAAAATACATTTTACTTCTTAATTGAAGCAGGACGTCTTCCAATAGTATCGGCAACTCATTTTTTACAAAAAAATGTTATAGGCTTTTTGAGTTAGCCTCCCCGGTAGAAAGAATGGGCCAACCTAGTAATTTCCAACAATTCCATATTCTGATAGAAAATGTTGATGGAAACTTTCAACTGCTACATGTGGGTTCTCTTTGTGGTTATTGTGAAAGTTTATTATGGTTTTTCTAGAGAAATTGACTTTATTGGTCAAAGGTATTTCTGCCAAAAACTGAATATTTTGTACACTTTTCTTTCCAACATCCCTGAACCCGTTGGATATGATTTGGATTCAAAAGTTGATTTTTCAATATTCTAACTAATGTTCAGTTTTACAGCAATTTTTCTTGTACTTGTATTAGGACATTTGTCGACATTTTATGGAATACTTTTTATTCAACTTTTATGCTGTATCTTATGAGAACTATATGTTATTTATTGATTTGAAATTATTTCTAAAGGATGTCCCAAAATCAATGCAAAATTTGAATTAAATAGAAAACACAGTTTTTAGTCTTTAGATTGTTATTTTTTTATTGAGTCATAAAGTACATAAGATAAGGTTATTTATGGAATAACACATCGGGATAATGCTTTGCTGGCCGTATTTTGTTGATGCAGCGTTTAATTTTCTCCTGTAATTTGACTTCAAATAACCTCATAAATGATGATGATAATGTTGTTAAATTACACGATATAGGGATTCTAGGGGTTAATTTTGATTACCTAAACGAAAGAGTTCAAAACCAGGAAATGTCTCGTGCAGTAATTGAATTGTTTCACGGGGTGTATGGCATTTGGCACCGTCTTGGCTCTATTTTTACTAACCTAAAAACTCTCAGCTGTAAAATTGTTGTTTTTTTTCAGGGTTGCCAACAATTTACTGCACAAATTGCGGCAAATTCAAATCTTACGTTAATTTTGGGACACCCTTTATTATGTAATACAAGTTATTAATAAAAATAATATAAGTTCTAAATCCATATTAAGGCATAGATATTTATACGATATTCATAGATGTTTCTTTGTTCTTGTAGAAGTATATCGTCTGTAACACAATTCCGCGCGTAATATTATCGAGTAAAAGTGCTTGGTCTATTTTTTTCTGAAATTACATTCAAATAATATATTTTTTAATAATATTTGACATTGATGTCTCATTTTATTTTATGTTAGATCGGAGCAAATACAATTTTGTTCAGTTTATGTATGGTAGCGCATTATTAACATACTATTATTCACTTACAGAACTCGCATAGGAATATTAATAATGTTTCTATTCTACTTGTATTGAAAATAGTTATTACCATGCAATGCTTCAATAACAGTCATGAAAATACAAACTTCCTGCCTGTAATCAGGAAATAGGAACGAATATTCCGCGAAGCTGAGTTGATAAATATTAGTTCTATGCAAACCAATCTAATTTTTTTAAGAAATTTTAAAAATAATAATAAAATGTTATGTCGCTATCATTCAATTAAATTTTAATTTTATAATTTTAATTAAAAATAATACATTTCATATCTCATTTTAATTTTGTATTTTTAATTTAATTTATATTAAAGACTATCGGATTTATTTGAAAAGTTAATTTGATTATTAGTTATATATTTGTTGTGGCAAATAAATTGATGAAACCTTACAGGCCTCAACTTTTAAAGCAATCATGATATAATGAAGCATATTAATGATGCTATTTAAATATATAATTTCTTATCTGAAATTAAAATATTAATTTAGTTTACTATAAGCTATCCTAACATATCCATTATATTGCATAATATGCATGGACATAAGGGGAACAAGCCCCATGGCGCCAACACAAACTTTCAATGCGTCACTCACGCTTGCACTTTTGCTCATATATTTGTAGACTGAATATATTCTATAAATAATGCCAGAATATAATGTACAATAATTAGTGGTCTGTCTGTACCTTGCTGACATAACCTCAACTATAAATATTAATATATTACTCTAGGAAATATCTCAAGCTATTTTAAATGCATTTCTTCATAACTCTCTCATAAATCATGTTGATGTATTAATTTCGAAAACAAAGCCTTCCGTTTATGCCGTAAAATAGATTATTGTAATAAAATTTCGACACCGCAATTTCAATGTTATTTATGTTCTCTTATAAACCTTCTAACTTTTTTTACTAAAAGCTCTTCTTTTGAGAAAGCTAGCGATCAAAATAACGGGCTGAATTTCATATATAAATTTTCTGAAAGTTTTGTTGTTTTTATACACACCAATCATGTAGTAAGTTATGTGTATTGCAATTTAATTAATACACATATTGCAACAAATCTTATCTGCTTGAATCACTATGCACACCCTCCATTGCCCTACTTTATTATTACAATAGGTTATATTTATATCTTGCATCTATAAATAATTCATTATGATCGTGGGCTATATTTAATGTCAATTAGTAAATATAAATTAAATCTTTGCTATAAATAGAAAAATAATTAACGTCTAAATTAAAGATAATTGGAAGAAAATTGGAACACATAAAAAAGCACGTTGTGATTTATGGAATGCTAGTAAACTTAAGGGACATTTATTGCCGAATTCTTAGAGGTAAAAATGTTATATTTAAACACGCTTTTTTGTTTAGGAATTGCTTATATTAAATTAAATCCAGATTTACCTAGCAAATGGTTGCTTAGTAGGCGTAAGAATTGCTTGTTATGTTCTTTATACATGCGACATGAGCATTGCAATACATATTTATATTAGGGGTTGCTAAGGTTATGAAGATCATCTTTTTTGATTGGTTAGTGTTAATTACTGGGTTATCAACATTATAATTTCTCACGGAATTTGTTTCATGTGATAACATGAAATTTAGAATTAAGATAATGTTTGATTAATATTGTATGCAAATTATGTGAAATAAACAAGAACGCATGAGTTCATAGTAGTTTCTTCTAGGTCACGATCAGATTAATTACAGAGTTTTAAATATACAAAAAGCTTGTAAATGGATATGGTATTATATTCTCAATCTTCTTAAGTGTAATAAAGATAACTTTATGGACGTTTTTAAATGTTGGGTATTTAATTTTATTAACTGAACTAGTGTTACAGATCTATTTTTCTACAATTTAAGTTAAATATACTTGTATCTGGAAATGTTTGGATTGTACTGACACAATTTTAGACTATTTGAAATCTGCAACGAATCTAGTTTTATGCAAGTGATCCAGTGGTTGAGAGTAAAATTTTCAATTGTACAGCAAAATGTGAAAACTCTTACACTGGTATTCTTTAGAAATTTTGTTATGTTTTCTTTTTCTTAGGTATTAAATTAACAACTTTTTTTCTCTTTTTTTTTGTCGTCTGAACTCAAAAAGGTTTTTTTTTTTAACCCTACTTATTGGTAGCTGATCTACAAATTAATGGGTCATTTTTCTTTTTCTGGGATTATCAAAATAAAGCAAACAAATTGTAACAGGTTAACTTCAAACAATATTAATTGAATCGATAGTTTGCAAAACACACTGCACTGTCACATGGTTTAATCAGAAGTTTGGAATTAACTTCTGTTAATCTAGGGATTCATACCACTGTGCGTAGTTTTGAATATTTCTACTAAAAACATAGTGTCGGTTTGTTTTTGTTTGGATTCTTAACGTTTTTAAAGTAGAGATTTGATCTTGATTTATAGAGGAAAACACAGATTTAGGAAGGATTTTTTAATGCTTTTTTCTGTTTGAAATTCAGCAAGTCATATTCGGTATGTCACATCCCGGTAAACTACATTGACTGGCAGGCTGAACTAAGCAAGAGTAGCCAGGTATGGCGAATAAGGCTTTTTTGTCCCTAGCTCTATCCTTGGCTCTAAAGGCGGACGAGCCAGCCAACGGCACAAGAATTTAGAAGGCTAGAGGAAACTACTGAATTAAAGATTTACTATGAATGTTTTTAACAAAATTTATCACATCGAAACTTTAATTTGAAATATTCCGGAGTAAAAACTTTTCTGATCAGATCAGTTGGTTGAAGTAGACTATAAACCAATCAACAGATTTGCGACATGGAATCTTAGAAGTTCTTATGCATTTTGAAAGACTGACAAGGTAGTTCTAGAAATGGAAATACTTGAAATAAATATACTTGACTTAAGCGACGTACAATAGGCAGAGTTAGGCGAACATAATACTGAAATTGGCGAAATGTACTATGGAGGAAACAACAACAAAATCCAATAGATACGGTAATTATTGTGGATGATGAAGCGCAACAACTAGTATTTAATTTAGTCTCATATTTGGACCGCATCATACTACTGAGGATGATTTTGGACAAAATTTCAGTAAACGTAATACAAGTGTATGCAAACTTAGATAAAATTTATAACCCGTAGCAAAACTTGAAGTTTTCATAATTATGGGTGATCGAAATGCAAAGAAAGTAGGAACTGCAATCGGATTTGGATAAGGCAATTGCAACGACTATAGAGACAGGTTGATTTAGGTCTGTCGAAAAGAAGAAATGACGCACCCACGGCGTCTCTACACGCGGAAAACACTATCAGACGGTAAACCAGGGTTGGTCAGAAACTAAATAGACTACATCATAATCCATAAAAGATTTAGAAACACCATCAAATTAGTGAAGACATTTTTGGGGGAGGGCATAGCATCGTCTACAATCCGGTGGTAGCTACGATGCATGCAAAGCTGAAAAGAATTAACAGCAAATCGACCAAAGAATCGATGGACCTCAAGGACAATCCCATATTTGAAAAGGTTCATACAGAATGAAGAAACTAGAACAAGTAATACAAAACCACAACACCCCGTATTTCCTAAATACCTAAAATAAAACCATAGATCAACAAGGCATAAAGGAAGCGATGGCGGAGGCATGGAAAAAAGAACTAAAACCTACAAAACAAAGAGAAAAAGATTGGATGGCAAGAGAGTATTAGACATGATGAAACTGCGCAGTCAACATAAAAACAAAGATTTGCAGGTCTACAAATGCATATACAACGATATTAAGAACTAAATAAAAACAGCTAAAGAAGAATGGCTAGCAGACATATACGACCTCTTTTAATATGCATAAGATAATAAAAGAATTGCGGGGAAGAACAAGATCCCGCCAAAAAGATGTACTACTGGACAAATACTGCAACCTAATTAACGAGTATGTACAAAAACTGTGTATAATAACAATCGAGCAGCACCGAAACTCTCATACTCGAATTAGATAGGTCCGGCAATTCTAAAGGACGAACTTGAGCACGTAATCAGAAACTCGAAATCTGGTAAAATATTTGGCGCCGATGAAATCTCAGCTGACATAATAAAGCTTATAGATGAAGACTTAACTGACATTCTATTAAAATTCAACAACATATACGAGACAGGCAACATGCCAAAATTTTGACTGACTGTTCTCAACATTCGTGACAATACCTAAGTAAAATAAGGCTAAAGAATACTCGAACTACAGAATTATTATTGTGATGAGTCACACTCTGAAGATTTTCTTAAAAATAATACACAATTGCATTTTCAGAAAACTTGAAGAAGGCATTAGCGACACGAAGATGGGTCTTAGAAGAGGCATGGAACCAGGGAGGCATTATTTGAAATAAACGTACTAAGACAAAGGTGTCTAGTCATGAACCATAAATTGTATATCTGTTACATTAACTTCTAAAAAGCCTTTGATGTAATCCAACATTTGAAGTTGTATTTGAGATACTAACGAAGAAAAATATTGACAGCAGAGGTATAATCAAACAGCAAAGGTCAAAGTTGGAAATGAGCTGAGTGAAGAGATTAAGATATGTCGGGGAGGCAGACAAGGGTTGTTACTGTCAGCTTCGCTGTTTAATGTTTATAGTGAAAGTATCTTTAAAAAAGCATTGTTAGAGGAAAGGAGAGGTATCATTGTTACGCAGACGATATTAACATCATAACTGACAGCACAGAAGATCTACAGCATCTAATTGAATCAGTTAACAACAGCTGCTAAAGTTATGGCTTAGATATAAACATAAAGAAAATCCACGTTATGGATTATAAAATATTAAAAACAAAATCTGATAATATTAGCTAAATAGTGGTGTTTAAAGGCCGGATTTTGATTTTTTGATCAATAACATTTTATCTCATTGGCAATGAGTTTTATGTTTTTGGAAAATTCTAGTTTTTGATGGCCGGATTTTTAAATACCAACAGCAACATTTTTAATATTTGTCATATGGTAGTTTTTAATTGCCCGAATTTGGTTTTTTAACCAAAAATATGCCCAAAAGTTTGATGTTTTATGCAAAATTCTAGTCATTGATGGCTAGATTTTTAAAAATCAACAGCCATTTTTGAAAATATTAGCTAAATTGGTGTTTAATGGCCGGATTTTAGTTTTATAATCAAAAATTTTAAATTTTAAAGCTGGTTTTGTTGTTTTAAATAAAATTCTAGCTTTTAGCCAAAAAGTGGTATTTAATGACCGGATTTTGTTTTTATAATCAATAATATATAATCCAATTTGCGGTTTTAAGCAAATTTTTAGTCTTGGATGGCTGGGTTTTTAAGTATTAACAGATTTTAATAATATTAGCCAAGTTGTGCTATTAATGGCCGGATTTTGATTTTATAAATAAAAATATTTTACTTTAATTGCATAAGTTTGATATTCTAAACAAAACACTAGTTTTTGATGGTCAAATTTTTAAATAGTAACAGTAAAATTTAATAATATTAACCAAATAGTGGTATTTAGTAACCGGATTTTGGAGTTATAATCAAAAACTTTATATTTCATGCCGAATGTTCAAAGCAATATTCTAGCCGGATTTTCAAATATTATAAACAAAATCTGATGCTATTAGCTAAATAGTAGTGTTCAATGGTTAGATTTTGGTTTTTTAATTAAAAATATTTGACCTTAATGCCAAAGTTTGATGTTTGAATCAAAATTTTAGTTATTGATGGCCGGATTTTTAAATATCAACATTAAAGTTTAATAATATTCAAATAGTGGTATTTAATGGCCGGAATTTGGTTTTATAATTAAAAATATTCTATCTGAATGCCGAAATTATTGAATGCCAGATATTTAAATATCTAAAACAAAGTTTAATAAAATTAGCCAAACAGAGGTACTGTCAAAGTTTGATGTTTTTTAATCAAAATTCTAGTTTTTAATGACCGGATTTTTAAATACTAATAACAAAATTTAATGAAATTAGACAGTGGTATTTAATTGCCGGATTTCATTTTTATGTTTAAATATATTCTATACGAATGCCAAAGTTGGATGTTTTGAGTAAGATTTTCGTCATTGACGTCCGGATTTTCAAATATCAAAAACAATATTTGCTAACATTAATCAAATTGTGGTGTTTAATGGCCGGATTTAGGTTTTTTAACCAAAAATAGTTTACTCCAATGAAACAGTTTGATGCTTGAAGCAAAATTTATGAATGTAGACAAAAAGTAGCGTATTTAATTGCCGGATTTTAGTTTATAATCAAACATATTTTATACCAATGCCAAAGTTTGATGTTTTAAACAAAATTTTAGTCTTTAATGGCCGGATTTTTAAATATCAACATTAAAATTTGATAGTATTAGCTAAATAGTGGTACTTAATGGCCACTCCAATGACGAAGGTTTATGTTTCAAACAAAATTCTAGTCATTGGTGGCCGGATTTTTAAAAATCAACATCAAAATTAGTATTAGCTAAATAGAGGTATTTAATGGCCGGATTTTGATTTTATGATCAAAAATACTTAATTTTATAGCCGGATTTTGATGTTTTAAACAAAGTTTTAGTCATTGACGTCCAGATTTTCAAATATCAAAAACAAAATTTAGTAATATAAACTATTAGTGATTTTTAATGGCCGGATTTCGGTTTTAAAATTAAATACATTCTATCACAATGCTGAATTTTGATGTTTTAATCAAAGTTCTAATTATTGAGGGCTAGATTTTTAAATATTAAGACAAAATTTGATAAATTTAACAAAATAGTAGTAGACTGGATTTTAATTTTAGCAGCTTTGTTGGCTTATCTGCAGTAATATGGTTTAATTAATGTGTGCTTTATTTTCTAACAGTTCTTTCACATGTTGCTGTGTTTTGTGTTAAATTTACTATGATTACCCGGTATTGTATGGTATCCGAAAACAGGTTCAGTTTCAATGAACGTCTCTAAGGGTTTTTTTGCGAGCTGGTCCACCTTCAGATTTGCTTTTGTACTCTGATCTGTTGGTGTATAGACTATGCGTATTCTGTGATTTATAGCTCATCCATCATCAGTTTGGATATTATTCTTGGTGATGGTAGCTAAAAGGAAACAGGATCAAAAATTTTGTTTAAAAAAAATTAATTGGATTTAGTTTTCGGTCTTAAAAGCCAGAGTTGTATGTGATGGAGATGCCGCAACAACGCTTCTGCGTGCTTTGGTTTCAAGTTTGTTTTGTATGTTAAGGGATACCAAAATATATAAAGAATGGCATGGGTAGCAAGGACGAAAAGTAGATGGAAAACTAGACCTGCATTTTGTTGTTTGTCCACTTGTGGTAGAGGGTGCAACTAGTGCTTTTTCTACTCTTTAGATCATTCTTCTTTAGTTTTGGTTTTTTTCGTACACATACGCATTCTTATAAGACAAACTGAGAATATACGCACCCAAAAGCAGCATTTCACACTACTTGGGCTCTAATTTTGCTAGACGTACATCCAGTTAGAAACACCAAATATAAAATGCACATTTTGTAGCGACTGCAAACAAAATTGTTGCTGTTTAACTACTTGTAGTAAATTTAATGTTAAAGGTGTGGCGTTGCAAATTTAAACAAAGTTTTGTGTGAGATCCGAGTTTTTTTTTGTTGCGCTGAGACATAATCTTATCTATTTGCTACCACAGTAAGGACTCATTAATGAACGCCATCAAGACACAACAAGCAAATTTGTTTGAGAAGACTATAATTTTGTCTGCAGCAAATGTATAATGATGGAATGATTTACCTTAACTTTAATACAGTTATGCATTATACAATAAAAACTTTTCATTCGCAAAGTAATAAACTTTTGAATAATGAATGCTGAGTAAATTTTTGATCATTCTATTCCAGCGGGCTAATAGGTAACAAGACATAAGGAAGCAATTTATGCGATAATGAAAATTGATTGTTATACGGGACCCAACGAAAATTGAAGTACATATCCGTCTTTTTTATATTGAATAGATGATTGGACAACGAATTTAGAAAACATCAAGAACTTGGAAGCATACGAAATGTGGTGCTTTAGGAGTATTATGGACTGACAGAGGGTTTCTAACGAAACAGTAATGTACCGAATGGGTTAAACCAGAAAAGTTACTACGACAATAAAGAAAAGAAAACCAGAATACCTTGGTCTCATCCTGAGAGGAGAAAGATATAACATCCTTAAACTAATAATTTAAAAAAAATTAAAAGAAAATGATTGATTGGATGAAAAAGAATAACGTGGCTTTTCAACCTGAGGGACTGATTTGCATGCATATCTGCCGAGCTATTCAGGGCAACAGAACTTAAAGAGGAAGAAAAATAATATTACAGGTCTTTGAACTGAATGATTAAATTATATGTACAACGGTGTTTTTACAAATAAACAATGCTTCTATAGTGAATTACTCTACACTTTCACAAGCATTTTTTTATCCAGTACACAACCATACATTGCAGACAAGATATTTTCAACAAAACTGAGTTTGTCATTGTTTAGACAAGGTTATGATTTATTAAAAGATCAGTTTATTAATAAATTATGAATTGTAGAGTGCAGTGTACAATAGTGTTTACACAAGACCATAATGCTTTTATAGTAAAGATTTATTATTGCAGTGGAACAATCAATAAAGATAACACAGATTGTACTCTCTTCATTCATTGAATTTATTTGATACAGCTTTTCCCGATGGAAGAATTCTTAATAAAACGTTTGTGAATCACGAATTATTGAAGGAAGGAACTGCACCTGTGAAAGAAACCACATGGCATGGACTAGAGCAAAGTCCTCAACAATCAATAAGAAAACTATCTGCCCAAGCTGGAGTTTCATATGTAAGTTGCAAAGAAAATCCTTCATTTGCATCCGTATAAGGAATTGCTACTTAAATTACTTTCACTTGATTATGAACGATTTACATATTGGTTTGACAAACATTTAAATAATGCTGAAATATTGGATACGATTTATAGCATTCGTAGTTAAGTAATTGCTAAAATTACTAACAATCTTCTCAGATATAACCTTATTAACTCTTGCTAACCCTATATCAAATAGAACGGAGTTTCAAGAGAGACAAAATAAAGAATGAAAACATAATAACGAGATTGAAAGTAACATCTATAAAGCAGAAAGTTACTAAAAATAAACTGAGATGTGAGTGTCATTATAAAGAGAGAGATTGATTTGGGTTTTTAGTTTTTTAATATTGTTGCGTTGTGGTCTACGCTCATTGGTTGTCACATTTTACTTTTTACGAAGAAAATATCTTGTGTTGCTATATATCATTTTTTGGATCCTGGCTCAAAAGCTGATAACTTTTTAAATCCTGATAGGTAACTTGGTTAGGTCGATTCTGGGAGGTTTTGCAATAATTTCTAAACAGAAGCGGCTTGGTTGTGGTTTGGTGTTAAAGTCCAATGTAGGATCTTCAGTAGTTTAGTTTTGGCTACACATTGTTTATTAGTGTCTATTTTATAGTATTGAATAGGTGCATCTGCCGGCATAGTCAAAGGGGTAGCTTTGCATAGTAGCAGGCAAGTACGTACGTCCAAAATTCTTTCCACACCTTTGATGGCTGAACAGTATTGGCATCCAAACAACTTCTATGTTTCAGTAGAGAACAACTTTTAGTGGTTTTGGGGATAGTTACTACCATCATGTCATTGGCATAACTTTTCTCAGAACTTTTATAGGATTTTTGTTGTCGGGAATTTATAGATTTCAGATGCTTCTTAGGAATATCAACCATTCTACTAGTTGACTTGGAACCTGGTGTATTTAGAGTCTACGGGGCATTGCAGTGCTGTAGAGACAACGTTTTGTTGTCTTCTCCGCTGATTTAAGTGTAGAGTGGTTTTATTAATTCAAATTCTGAGTCTGTAGAATTAAAATTTGGACTTGTTTAATTCCCCACAGAAAAGCAAAAACAAAATAAATGTAGTTTTAAAATAGTTTATATATACAATGATCTGATTAAAAGCTTTTAAATTTATTTTTGTTTACATTACATTTTTGGTGCTTGTCATGAGCTTTTTTTAATATTCAGTAATTGTTTTGGTTCTACATTTTTTAATCATAGTTGAAGAATAGTTGTATGTATCGTTTTGTAATCAATAACGCTTACCTGATGAAATGATTTACTAATTAATTTAATTTTAATATAATCCTAACTACTGATTAAAGGCTTAGTCTCGTAATTACAAATCTGTTTATATACGCCTGATTATAATTTGGAGAGTAGGTAGCAATTTGAGCAAAGCATAAATCAAGTTAATAATTAATAGATGTAATCATATATTATTACTAATATTACATTGAATAATATAATCGCATATTTGGTACACAGGTAACTCATATTAAACTTTTATCTTAATAAAATTGCAGAAACCTGTTACTAATATAATGCAAATTAAAATAGTATATTGAGATGTAATTTTTTTTTCTCTTCTACAATATAAACTTACCTACTATATCCGAATCCAATATGCGAACTTGATTCATTTGAGAAGACCGTATAGTTTTACGGTGGTGGGTTTAGGACGTTCGATTAATTAAACTAAGCTTTGTGTGATCTTACATTATTTAGGATAATAGACGGATTGCCGATAAAGGTTTGTTAGCTTAGTAAATATTACACATCTACTCAAACAATTACATATGCTTGTAATGAAATACAAGTCACATAATTGTAATGCTTTATTAAATTGTCAAATCAGAAGATAAGAGTTAGAAAAACCTTATTAGTTGACAATCATATACATCACTCTTACAATGTAAAACGTATAATTAATGCTTTTATATACTAATGGAATTGATATATTAAATATTAAATATAATTACTGCCATTATTAAAGCGGATACTAACATGTAGTAAAACTGTATAAAGATAAAATTGAAGCTTTTCTAATTAATTGATTGAAATAAATGATTTATAAACTGGCACTGATTAAAATTAAATTAGATAGAATTTACTTCAACAGTGAATTTATTAGCTTGCAAGATTAGATTTTAATCTACTGGCACAAATCTTTCGTGGTCTGGCTGTTTTTATTTTGTGCAGCCCTTCGACTTCTAAATACACTGGGGTCAATTAGTTTTCTTTCCGGTTCCCTCATTGCTTCGCTTTTTTAAGTCGGTACCGGCGCTCTTCAACTCATTAGTTTGCTTTTTTAAGCTACGGGTGTTATACTCCCAGTCATTGGAAGACTTCTTTAAATACTTTTTTTAGATGTGGTATTATCGAATTAGTACGGATACCAAAAAAAAAACACCGAAAGGAAGGAAGCGTATGTATTTATTT
The DNA here is from genome assembly GCA_963932245.1 of Tachinus rufipes. Lineage (NCBI taxonomy): Eukaryota > Metazoa > Arthropoda > Insecta > Coleoptera > Staphylinidae > Tachinus > Tachinus rufipes. The sequence continues at coordinate 87,126,146 of OZ010743.1, forward strand.
ATAAGCAGAAATCTAATTTCAGTTTAGCTACAATAAATTGCTGTTTGATTAGATTATTTATACATTAATTCATTTATATGTAGGATGAGGTTAGAATTTTAATTAACTAAAATTTCTGTATATAACGTACATACGCTTTACTTTCGATTTTAAATGAGACACCGACGTAATAATTCAACCAAGTTATATTACCAGAACACGAATTTTTCAATTAAAAATAAATTTAACAATTTGGACTCATTATTTTATAAAATGGTAATTTGTAAGGTAGTGCATCTCTTACCTCGGGAAATAATTTGCTTGTTGCAGAACTTGAGGAGTTTGTTAGTCTTGATCATTATTATTTAATTAATAATTATTAGGTCACGTAGTTTTAATATTATAATTATTTTTTTAATACTGTAACATTTACGTAAGTTAACAATTATCTCATCTAAACTAGAAATAAAATACTAAGTTACTTACAAAAATTTTATTAAGAATTTGTGGGTTTTTATTATAAGATTTAGTGATGTAGGAATTTTTCTAAAAAAAAAAAAAATTGGACAAATTAGTTTTAAATAATCGTCCAGTTGTTGAATGCAATTTGCAATAGTTTTTCGAACGATGGCCTATGAATTCTACTTTTTTATTGTGGTTGGGGATGATCTGCATGCAAGTCTTCTTTTTTGGTTTGTCACCTTTAGCAGATTTAAAAAGAATGTCTCGGTCTTCTTCGTTGCAGAACATGAAACGATCATTGGCCTCTATTTTAAATCGCTTAAGATGTGTGATAAAACATTTGTGGCATAATGTAGTAATCTACGTTACCGTGTTTATGGTTTCTTTCCATATTGGAGCACCATACAACAGTATTGAGTGAGCCACCTGGGCATAAGTCTTGTTAATACAGAGACTAATTTGTTGGCTTTTGTGATTGTTTGTCTCACGTGTTTCTTCATTGTTATGTTGTAGTTGATTCATACTTAAATATTTTCTTTTAGTATTTTTTCTACATAAAGGATGACCTCTTCTGTTTTGCTGTCTTCAATTTAGAGTTTTTGTTTTTTGATTATTTTTTGACCATTCTATTATTTTTAGTAGTGGACCAAGAACGGATTCTTGTGGTACTTCACACGTTAGTTTTCTTAATTATTAATCTTCCCGTTCTTCTCTACAAAGATTTTTGTTGTTTTGGAGATAGGTATGCTTACTCATTTTTCTTCTATTACGCATTTTCAGGAGTTCTTTCTAAGGTACCGTGTTAAAGACGTTTTTAATATTGATTCTTGTTAGTATGCAGTATCTCTTGTTTTGTATTGGAAAAGCTTTCTTGCTTGTCTCTTTAATCTTTTACATGGCATTTATGATTATTTTTCCTTCATAAACCAATATTTGTTGCTAGAGATTATTTTCTTTATTTTGTTTTTTGGACACCCGTCTATTAGTTGTTCATACCGTTTGTTCATAGAGTTTAGTAGATATAGGGGCCTCTATTTTGTCTTCTTTTACTTGTTTTCTTGGGTTTCTCTGTCAAAACTAATCTTGCTTCTTTCCATTTGTCGGGAAAGTTTCTTTGTTTATATTTATTATTTACAATTTCAAGTATCAACTGTGGATAAGTCTTGGCAATTATCTTAACTATTTTTGTGGGTATGTAGTTCAGCACAGGCGCTTTGTTGTTTTTTGCTTTTTTATAGTGAAAAGATTTACTGTACTTGGTACATGTTTTTCCCTCTCTTAGTTTGGTGTATGGGAAATAGTTTTTGTTGTCTTTATTTGCTCTTCGATTTTATAACCTAGTGTATTGGTCTATCTTTTTAAGATTTTGTTTATGCATTTTTTTGGCTTTTTCTATTTGTCACTTAGCTTCTTTTTTGTGTCTGCAATGTGATTGTTTTTGTTGTTTGTTCTGGTCGAGGCTCGCTTAGCTTGGTTGTCTTCTTGCTTGGGTTTTTTGAGTTGTTCTGACCACTAGTATATCTCATTGTGTGCTTTGTTTTTTTTTTATTTATGGCCGTTTTGATGGATTAAGGTTTTAGAGTTTTTTATTGTCACTAATGCAGTTTCTTTAATAAACAGTTCTATAAATGCAGCCATAAGTTTGGTCTTGACTTTTTACCCTTTTTTGCTTTTCGTGCATTTCTCTGGTGTCTTGACGTTGCAATATCTGTTATTGTGTATTTTACGCTGACCAAAAGTTGTGGTAATGTCTCACGGTCCTAATGCCACGTGGTAGTGATGCATTAGATTAATGCCGCCCGGACCTTAACGTGTTAATGTCGGAAATTATGCAATTATCTACTTGGTTTTCAAAGGCCACCTTTTGCAGAAGACTCATTGCTGCTCTGGCTCTGCCGATGTTGCATTGTAGAGCTTTTTGGAATACATTTGCTTATAGAGTGACCTCCCTCACCACAGTTATAGCTTAGTTTGGTATTGTACCTTTGTACCTTTTGGTCTGGTTTTCGTACATCCAGTACTTGCAGCATTTATTGATTTTCTTTTTTTTTTGCAGTGTGCAGTTTTTGATCGTTTTTTTTTTAGCAGCTTATTTACCTCTTCCTTCTATCATTTTTTATAAATAAATAATTTTGCGAATTTTCTTGATATCACTGCTATCATCTACATTTGCGTGTATGGCCAATGCAATGTCCTGACGGTTGGTCATGGCATCTAGGTCATGTGTGACTTTGGCTTTCTTTGCTCTTAGTTTTTTGTAGTTATTGTTTTATTGCCCTTTTCTATTGCTTTTTTTATGCCTTCTAGTGCATTTACGTCTTTTTCTATAGTTATTATCATTGTACTTTCTTCTGATTTTTTTGTGTTTGTAACTGCTTTTCCGTCCGGGTTGCTGTTCAAGAAGTGTCTTGTAGTTATCTTTTTCTCTTCTCTTTTCCTTGTTTGACAATTAAGGCATATGTGTTTTTTATGTTCTTTGGGTTTATCTTATTGCCTCTTCATCACCTTAGTGTCTGTAGATTTATATATGCATTCTGCCATTTTTCTCAGGGTTACAGTGTCAATTTTATGTAGTAGAACTTGCTTGTTATGAGCAGTCTCTTCTTTCAGTGTGGTTAGTTTATTCCATACGGCTTCAAGTTGGCCATCAATTCTTACCTGTTTTGCATTCTTCAGTTCTGGAGCGCACCCATGTTGGTTGCTCTATTATTTTGAATCTTTCTTTTGAGAATGTTTCTTTGTTGCAAGCATAGGGTATGTGATACATTCTCTAGACGTTTTATTTTATTTTGGTATTATGGTTTTTTCTACTATTACTACCTTCTTTTTGATTTCTACTCTTGTATTTTGTGGCACTTTTTTGCAATATCTTTAAAATCTTTTTGATCTTGTTGATGATGCTTCTTTTATTCGACAACTCTTAGGAATTCTTGTTTTTACTCTGTTTTGTCGGGAGTATTTCTATTAATTTTCAATTTGATTGATACATATGCTGCGTTTACAATGTTTTGTAAAAATTGAGATTGAATGCCACCTTATGGGACATTTAGCCTTACACAAATATTTGCTTCTTTTTGACATTTTTTATTGTTTTAATCAGCTTTCCAAAGTCTAATTAAAACTTTTGTTAGTTCTTCACTATACTTTACAGTCTTTAACTTTTTTTTTGTTATTTTAGTATTTTGTTATATGTGCGTAGACGATTTACTCGAATTAGATATATAAGACTTGGCTGAAACGAACGAACACTGCTTATTTAGGCTTCGATTTTCAATCATAATAATATGAGCAATGAATCTATTGGAAAACTAGTCATTAAACCGAGGTTCTCCTATGACTTTTACTTACTATTTGTGGCACACCGTTACTAAAGTGATGTTTTCTGAACTTTGCTGTTTTAGAAGCTTACTTTGAGTATTTCTCGCGTCATATCCTGTGAGGAAGTAATTGAGTGTTTGCAATACATGTTTTATTGTTGGAGCAAACTCAGCTTAATTTGATATGGGCAATTCCATTTTAAACGGACCAGAGCCAAACCAAAAATAAATTTACTAGTGAAATAAATCAGAAATTTTTCGTAGAATCCAAATATGGCGCCATTTCAAGTCTATACCCTGTCTATAAGCCTCAAAAGCTATAAAACCATGTGTTAGTTCTCAATGGGCTGTGGAAAAAGGAGCATTTTTAATTTTTTTATGTATTTTGATGTAAATTAATTGGAAAATATAAATTTGTTCCGTGTATTTGGGTTTTAAGGGTATAAAACTTGCAAAATCTGCAAAGTAGGCCTCTTCTTCAACATAAACTCTTACAAATACACATTTAGCCACGCTCAGAGAAACAATACATAATTTTTACATGGAAAATAGTCAGTGTTGTACTCATTGTAGAAAAGTCCATCTAGAAAGAAATGTTTACAACATTTTCAGGCAAAAAATGTGTTAAATTTTTTTTTTCATATTTACAAAAAATGTTATAAACACACTAAGCTGTAGTTTAAAACTTTTTTTATCAAATTTTGATAAGCGCCAGGCGGATTTATGTTGTTATGTTATGTTATATATTTTGGCGACGATAGATCGAGTCTAAATTTGTGCCGCAAATGCAAAAACTATCAAACAAAGAGTAAAATGGCCCAAAATTGGCAAGCTACAAAAGATGTCTTTGTTAAGTTCTGAAATGAGCTTATAAATATAAGCCAAAAATGAAAAAAAAAAATTAAAAAAAATTAAGTAAAGAAAGTCACGACAATGACTATTTTCTATGTAGAATTGTTTTTAAAACTAAAATTTTTAATAATGTTTAGTGTATAGTTTTTCTGAAAACTGCTAAATTTGTATTTAGCAGTATATAAGAGTTTATGTTGAAAAATAGGCTTATTTTTGCAGTGTTTCTGAGTTTTATATCCCTAAAATCCAAATACATAAAACAAATTTATATTTTTCAATTAATTTACATCAAAATACGTCAATTTAAATCTTTTTTAAATGCTCCTTTTTTTTAGTTAAATTTCCAATTTTTAAACAAAAAATACGATTAAGGTAAAAAACGACAAAAAACTTAAAAAAGTTGTAGAATTTTTTTAAGGATTTTAAACCCTTAAGAACCGATCATAAGACTAGTGACTCCTCAACGCACAAATAATTGATTTTTTAATTCGACTATTTGGTATATTAGCGAGACATTAACTTGTTTAGCATTTTTCAGTACATAATCACAACCCAAACAATATGCTAACCAGATTTTCATTATTCATATTTAAAAATTATATTAGCTTATTTGACACTCTGTACATATAAAACTATCGATATAATAAAAGTAATAATATAGAGCAATATAACAGCTCGCGTTACTGACTTATGTATGTTTTATTTGCAATTCTACGCTATATCAGCAATTTTTCTTTTGCAAGTACCTTCAATTTATAGTATAATGTAAAAAATAGACATTGGCCACGGACACATAAAAAAGGTTTATAGGCTACAATGACCTAAAATCTTCAAGAACATAAATTTACATCGACCCTTCTGCTTCCCAACCGCGGAGATATAATTCTTAAATTGAGAAGGACAATTTACAATAGCAATAAAAGAGTTTTTTTTTAGTATCATGTTAACTTGATAGTCCATAAAAATATAAAATTAACACTAATACTTTATAGGTAGAGACATATTAATAGTTAAATATTAATTATATTATTATTTCAGTTTCTTAATTAATGTGTGTTAATTAGTTAACATTTTATGCCACCTACGGAAGTTGGAAACTTTACAATGAAACAAGGAATGGATAAAAAATATAAATAAAACTCTGAATAGAAAAGGTGTAGCAAACAACTTTTACTTGCTGACACATGTCTTTAACTTTACCACTTTTTGAAAGTTCAAAGAAAAATAAAATATATTATATAACAATTTTCTATATTTCCTTTTAGGTGCACGGCAAACTTATTCAAATTAATCAAGTTACTTATTTAATTAAATGTTTTATACTGATTTTTAAGTTTATTTGAGTGCATGGATAATATGAAGCTTGCTAATTAATTTTAATTTTACGGTTAGAATGTAAATTAAGGCGTTTTTATTATCGGCTACCAATGCAACTATATGTAATAGAACTAAATAAACGATTTTTTTTTCATAAACAACTTTAAAGAAAAGGATAATTGAATATTCTTAATGTTATAGACATCTATCTTTTTTTTTCTTGACGATGGTTCATTTTCTAATAATTTAATTCGAAAAGTTCTGGAAGGTGCTGTTAATGTTATATGGTCGTGTTATTTGTCTCTCTTCTTGGTCACTGATGTACGATTGGTCATTGATTTGCGGTGGACTTTATTTGTCAGTAAGATGTTATCAAAATTAATATTAGGAAGAACTGAAGCTGCTTTGGAGTGTTGGTTTTAAACTTCTATTTATGAAACGTCAATAATTTTAATTTGGTTATGAAATTTAATTATAATCAAATGAAAAAAAAATATTAAAAAATAGTAAAATCCTGTCATAAAAAATTAAAGTATTGTGAAAATTTACGAAAATCCGGCTACAAATCTGTTAAAAAATGATAAAATTTGCTAAATCCGACATTGAAACACCAAAATATAGTTAAAAAGTACACAAATCTGGCCATAAACTGTTGAAAAGTGTAAAATTCTATTAATAAAACCTTTAAAATATTAAAATCTGATCATAAAATATTAAAATTATGTCAGAAAGACCCAAAATTTGACCAACAACAGTTGAAAAGTGCTAAATTCTTTTAGTAAAAAATCAAAAATATCTAATTGTCAGAAAGCATCAAAATCCGGCCATGAACTGTTTTCGTAAAATGTCAAAAAGTCAAAAGCCGGTCTTTAAACATTAACACTCTTATGCATAGTCATATTTAGTAGCTACTAAGATACTACTAGCTGAATATTATACTGTTGACCGTGTGCATAGTGATATTTAAAACACTACTAAGCTTAGTTGTCAACTAAACCGTTAGTAGCTAAATTGCCTTGTATTGTTTGTGATTAAATACATTGCAAATATAACCTACAACTATCAGTTGCAAATATTGAGATATTTATCATCATTTTATGACATATTGCTGTATATATTGAATTGGATGGTAATATTTAAATTTAGTACTAAAATGTAGTTAATTAATGTTATTGATTTTAATTATTAAATTAGTTTAGTGTTTTTCTGTAAGATGGCAGCACATCCAAAATAAAGTTATAATATTAATATGGCAGCAACAAACATCTGATGCTGTGCTTTTTGACTCTTACTCTGACTAATATAATGGTTGTTTGTTAATTTTAATAACACTTTAAAATTATTATAGTTTAAAAGTTATTAAGTTTTTTTAATTTTAGACATCAGTAATTTTTTTTTAAATAAAACAAAATTATAACATTTAAGAGAACTTTACAGTGCATTTTTACATTTGCATAATTTTTCCAATCAATTTTGTTAATTAGGTTTTTATTTACAAGTTCTACAATCATTATATGAGACTCGAAACAAACTTTATGTAACATAATTTTATAGTTAGTAGATACTAACTAATTTATACTAAAAATCAACTATGTATATGACACATTTAGTATGTTGTTAGTAGCTACTAGTAAGTAACGTTTTAGTAGCATACTAACCAATCAACTGCATAAGGTTGTAAATTATTATAAAAAGCACCAAAATTTGGTTTTAAACAGTTAAAAATGTAAATTTCTATTTAGACAAAATAACTAAATCCGATTATAAAACATTAAAATATACTCGCCGGCCTCAAATTATAGCTTCTATTCTACTTGGCATTCTTTCATTAAGTTGTTAAATAGGTTTTCCTACTCATATAATAGCGCTACACTTAACTCTTCTATGTTTGCAGGAGCAGATATTTGAATTTAATCTGGTCTTTCAACGATACCCCAAACATGTTTAGGGTTTAGATTTTATAAGCATAGAAATGCTGTGATTTATGTAAAAAAAATTTACAAAAGTTATATTTTTTTATAAAATTAGTTTATTAACTAATTAATGAACTATTGTCTAAAAATAAGTATTTGGGTTTTATAATAGTGTTTATATTATCACAATCTCATCAAAATGTTGTAGTTTTTTTAACACCTACAATTTAATAATAAATCATTTTTGATTTTGAAAACCTGGTTGTATGCCTCTCAGAGCTCTCTTGCAGGACAATTTATGGTATAGTCAGGAGCTACTTGTAAGCAAGGGTCTGCAATGCGGAAGGGTTTACAAGCATAAGGGGCCTCTCGAAATTATTTAGATTTCTGAGGCCCTCCAGAATTGAAAAATTAAGTATGGGGTATGGGGTTGATCCATACAAAGTGTTGACTTATCAGCAAACAAGATTTTGCTCCATTCTAAAGTTTTTTTAGTTTTGGTATATGCGATCAAAGCGAAGGCGCTCTACCAGATGTTTTCTGTCCAATTGTGGAGCATTTGCAGGTCATTTGCACATAGTGAAACACTAAGAACTCAAGCTCCTTAATACTATGATAGCGCAAATTATATAAGAGCAATAGCTCTGGCAGAGATTTAACCAATTTCACTTTAATTGTGAACAATACTGAATAAAGTGAGAGAAAATTGTTAAAGCAGCAAGCATGTCATTTTACAAAAAAAGTTTTACAAAACATTATCACCAAAAACATTAATCCGAATTGGAATCAAACTTTGTTTTTAGAGTATACTTATATTAGAGAGATTATATATTATTGTTAAAATTGTTGCAAATATATTTGAGTCGCTCATATCAAAATAAAAGTTTTAAACAAGCTTTGCAACGCTCTGGTCTGTTTGAAATAGAATTTCCCAAAAAGTCATTAATAGTAAAATATAAAAGTCGATGTTGTCTCTCTACTGCATCCTTGGTCTTTTGATGTTTTGTTTTGTTTTGTTTCTTTCTGTGTTTCTACGTTGTTGCTTTCTTGGTTCACTTTTTGTCTTTTGCTCTTAGTACATTGCCCGCCCACTGCCACTAAAGTTTTGCTATCTGTTGTTCTCCATCTATTACCCCTGCCGCAGATCTTATATATGTGTTTGATTCCCTATCTGCCAGTGTTTTGTTCAGCATCTTCTCATTGCTCTTTGAATTACTTTCATTGTCTTCATGTTGCCTTCGGTTATGGTGTAGTTTCTGCTCTGTAGGTGAGGGTGGGCAGGATAGGATGCATTGGTCGACAACTCTAGACTTTGAATACACTTGACAATTTTTCAAATGCGGTCTATCCTAGTCTTTTTCTTCTGTTGAATTATGTTGCTTGAGGGTTCATTTTGAAGGAGAGGGAGTGGTTAAGGTATACATATTCTTTGACTTTGAGGACGTCTTGCTGATTGTATAAAGGTGAGTCAGTTTGTCTGCTTGCTATGGTTTTAGATTTGTTGTTTATCTTCAATCTTACATTTTTAGTCGCAGTATCTAGCTCTTGAACCATTACTTTTAATTCCTGGATTCCCGTTTCATATGAGGATGATATTGTCAGCAAAGCATAAGTTTGAAAAGCATTTACCGTTGATCCTTGTTTTCTGCCAGTCTAAGGATTTGAAGACGTCTTCTAGGGTTGTTGAGGATGTTACTGTGATGAACTTTAGGCCAATGTTTTGGTGTGCATTGTTGTAAAAAATTAGTTGTTTTAAGTATTGTAATTGCGGTAGATTTAATTTAACTGCTTTTGCATTAGATTCTATTAGACTCACTTGGACGACAGAGCAAGATGCCTTGCGTTTTCATTACATTATCTAAAGTGCGGCAACTTTTACAAAGTATTCCTTTTTCTCTTCACTTAGGATGATTGTAGTGTTAGTATAAATAATGACTATCACACTTGATAGATCAGTTACTTAATATTTTTTTAATAAATTATTGCAGTTTGAACTGCTAAGAGTCAAGCTGATTGACGAAAGTGTCGAAAACCAAATCCATTGTTTTTTTTTTGCAGTGTTCATAATAGTTTAAGACTATTCCGACCGCTAGCTTTATTTGTAGTATTATAACGAAAACAGCAACTTTAGCGTAATTTTTATTTTCATATATAATTTGATTGATTTTTTTTACAGTGGTTTAGTTATTCGTACATATTCCGAGGAGGTCTTGGTGGTGTGTCAAACAATACAAAGTACAGTGACATTTACGTCATCGAGATATTTCACAGCTGTATGATAGTTACGTTGTCTGAGTTGAGGTTGCTTTAGGCTGTTAAAGATTGTTTATACACTGGCATTTGAGGCATTGGTGTTGTGTGTTAGCGTTATAGTCTTGTACGTATCAGTCGTTAAGACTATGTTGTGCACTGGGATTTGATACTTATACTCGCTGATATGTCCTTCAGGTAGTATGCAAAATACAGTACAATATTAATGAGCAGTTGTATACATACTGATAAGAGACTTTGGGGAATTGTATTAATTACGTGATTGACTATGAGTGGGGAGGACGGTTCTCCTTCTGCAGTGACTTGATGCGGTTGCATGAATTAGTAGCGGACTACTGTTTGTCAAAAAGCAGCAATAACCGTTCCAAAGTAAATTAGTACACTCAGAAGCAAAAAAAAACGGGTCATTTTGTAATTTTTTGCAAAAAAACCGGGTAGTTTTTTTTATAAAACTTTTTGTGTTTTACAGTCAAAGAGACCATCAGGATGTAGTAAAAAACAACATATGGTACTTATCAATTTATTTAATGAACATTAGTAAGCGAAAATAAAATTTTAAAGGTATGCGTTTTCCATTACCTATTGCTCATTTGACAGGGCAGATTGGTGTGTTCATTATGGTTCTAAGTGCTGAAGATTGTGCAAAAGCTGTTGCTCTTGTGGCAGATGGAAAAATCTAGCGGTATGTGTCCAGATTCCTTTATGTCAGTCTTTTTACCGTCCAAAGAGCACTTGAGCTGTTTAGGGTGACCGGCAGAATTACTCGGAGACCGGGATCTGACAGGAAACGAATAACGACTGCTATCGATGATCGATTTATCGTTCGTACTACTCTACGGAATTGCCATGTGACTTCAGTGGAGACCAGAAACCAACTCCGTGAGGTTTGTGATACAGCTATAAGTGTGTGGACAGTTTGTCGAAGGTTGCAAGAAGCTGGCTTAAAAACTTGTAAACCAGCAGCTGGACCAAAATTACACCCACGTCACCGAGTAGCCAGACTCCAATTTTATTGCGTACATTTGAATTGGACATGGCACAATGGAGGACTGTTTACTGACGAGTTTAGATTCTGCCTACATTTGCCAAATGGAAGAGATCGAGTATGGAGACGATCGGGAGAACCCGAATTGATTGTCATTGATGGAAGTTTGATGTTTTGAATTACGTAGTCTCATTTGCTCCATTTATCGGCGATGTCTTTATTCTGATGCAGGGTAACGCGAGACCGCATTCTGCAGTTGGAATAAGAAAATTCAGCTGGCCTGTATGTACCCCAGATGGAAATCTTATAGAACATGCTTGGGACATGTTGCGCAGGCGTGTTAGAGGACGTGCAGTTGCACCAACCACAAAATAAACGAGCTTCGTGTGGCACTTCAGGAAGAATGACAGAATATTCCACAAAATGATATTTGTGAGCTCATTAGTGACATGGGCCGCCTTATGCAGGCAATAGTTAGGGCTCGAGGAGGCATTTCATTATTAATTTCTGTTAAGTTTATTTTGCAGAAATGCATTTTCTTTCGTGTATTATCGTTGTCGCTTATTAATGTTCATTAAATAAACTGATAAGTACCATTTATTGTTGTTGTTGTTTTTCTACATCCTGATGGTCTCTTTGATTAAAATACTTAAAGTTTTATTAAAAAAAAAATACCCGGTTTTTTTGCAGAAAATTACTCAATGATTCGGTTTTTTGCATCTAAGTGTATTTAATTAATTAATATACGACGTACATGCTTGGTGGGTGGTTGGGTGCATTAGCTGCTTTATTTATTTAAAAAATACATTTGATTAACGGAGCTTAACAGTTTTGATACTATCTGCTTTTGAAAACGCATTCAAAATTTCATAATTTCCGATAATGACATCTGAAGTAATAGAGAAATTTACTTTAAAATTATCTCTAACAACGTAGTGTTTGTTTATGGTTATGAAAAAGTATAAATACGATTTTTATGATTAACTAACTATTATTATATTGTTTACTATTAAAGCACTAATGATGAAATTATTAATCATATTTGGTCAGATGAAAATCATCAACACATTTAGTAATTTATTCCATCGAATGTAGTTTTTTGTATAAATTAAATAAATAATTAATATTGATAATAATAAATATAATTAATGCATACAACCAATTAAAGCAAAATTTGAATATTTGCCAATGGCAATTGTTTTACACTGAATATATTATATAACGAATATCATGTAGGTGCATTTGTCATTTTTAGAATATGTCATGTTGATAATAAATGGAATTGCGAATATGAAAGAGCAATATAATTGGATTCATGATTTAAGTAAAGAACAAATTTATTGTTTTTAAATTTAAATCACAAAAATTTTAAGCTTTAATAATATTTTTATAAATAGCAATATTTGTTTTGCAAATTTATTTAATTAAGATTAATGCATACTTATTAATTTGGTATGTAGGCCTTTGTTATTTAATCGCCGACCTACGGCCTAATTTAATTCTTGATAATGGATTTAATTAAGCATGTTAAAGAGCAAGATAATTGGATTCATTGGATAATTTTATTGTTTTGTAAATATGTAAATCACAAAGATTTAAAATTAATTATTATTATAAAAAGATAATGGCTGTAAGATAATTAGTTTCATGCATTAAGAAAATTCATTGTCATAAAACTTATGACTAACATGAAATTTATGAGAATCCAAAATCTTTAATTGTTTATTAAATTGAATCGTTAAATGGAGTTTTAAATTGTGCGAGCTGTATTTAAAGTTTTATAACACTCAAAATTCCGCTTATTTAATCTTCGGAATATCATTCATTCATTTTATCGATTAAATCAGATTATGTTCTCAGAAATGATCGTACGCGTAGTAGTAGTTTATTCACTACTGGTGTTTGCGGTATGATATTTTTCTACGTAAAAAGATGTCGTTTAACCATTTAATTTAAAAAAATAAACAGTTCTTATGGTATATGATTATTAATCAAACCAACTTCAATAAAAAATAACGAGAAGTTTTATTTCAAAACATTTATAATTATCTCTAGTCTCGACATTTCCTTTGAATATTTGTTACATGTTTTCTCTAGTGTATCTTAACATTGAAAACAAATGTTCTGAAGATTACACTCTTCTTTCTTCATCCGCGTCGCGTACTAGTAATTAACTTAAAAAAGTCGAGAAAAATTAATTTTCACTTTCCGAACTTCCAACTTAATTCTCTTTTATAATTAATTCTTCCAGTGCTATTCATCAAGTTTCTTTACTAATTCTTTTTATCACGTATATATTCCACAATGCTCCTTGTTATCTAAATTAATCGATACATGAGATACCCGTGTTCTCAATATTAAGTTTTAGAGATTAATTAATAATTCTGCTCGTTTGTATGAAACTATAACATTAATTCTCAAACAACCGGATGAATATTAAATATTTATTATAACATCGATGATACTGAATGCATAATAATGAAATATTCATTTAGAAACTATATATTTTTTAAGAGATAATTTATATGGTTTTGTTATCATGCGAACATAAATAATTTGTTCTGAATATTTAATTTAATGTACTTCCTTGCTTAACGTAATTCAACACGTCATATCTTCATCATGAAGAAATAAATTGGTTCGAAATTGTACCTGCATCGTTTTAGCCCTAGCAGGCTTCCAATTCATCCTATTAATTACACACTTAACGCTGTTGATTCAATAGGAATTATGGAAGTTTATCATTTATGGTTCTAGTTCTCAACAAAAGCATCTTTTCGAATTCAAGCTGGAATTTTGCAGTTTAGATCACAAGAAATGATCGAGCGTTCCCTGCAAAAGGACAATATAAATACATATCCTTATTCCGATGGAGTTCCAGATATAAAATGAACACAATGCCAGTTCTCGGTAGCTTTTTCCCCTTTACTCCATCCTTCTTTCTCTGCACACGGACATATGAGATCGTTATCTTTCCTTCTTATATACCACACGTTATTGAAGTGAATTTACATAAACGAGATTACCGCGTAAGATATAGGGGAAGATTTACTTAACGTGTTTATTATTATATATTTCCACATACACCTGGATAATACGCTTTTCTAATGTGGAATGTAAATGATGATTCTGATTTATATTTTCAGGTAATGGAGTTATTTGTTGAATATTTTTTGTTGTTCCGGTTTTATCAGGCGTGTATTATTTGTTACGAGATAGGTTTCGTAATGTTCTCGGTTGAGAAACAAGATTTTAATTACAATTATTCTAAATGTAAGATCAATAGGTGAGATACAGAAAATTAATAGTTGTTTAATTCTGTTTGTTTTATCAGTTTCCTATGTTTGCATAACTAGATTAATCCATCTTGTAATTTTGTACAGAAAATATGGTACTTTATTAATTTTTAACCAGTGTTGTTGGATAGGACTATATTTTTGTAGAGAATACCAATATCAATAGTTGTACATGAAATTAATCTATCTAAATTTTTAACAGTGGTTATAAGTAAAGCTGGGATTTTATGCATTTGCATATTCTATAATATTTATATGACAATTAAATAATTTTGTATCTTCACGAATTAGAAGAAAACAACTGGCAAAAACTAATATTTTTTTTGCATATTTTGCATATTTTTTAGTTTCTAAGCATATTTCCATAAAAGTTGCATATCAGTGCATATTTGATGCATATTTGTATAATTTTACCAGTACAAGTTGCAATAATTTTAAATTATGTGTTTAACGCCAAGATTGCTTTTTGTAAAAATATATCGATTTTATATGTAAACAACACGAGCAAATGCAATTTTGAATCTACACTTAGTTGAGCATTTTTTCAACTTTTTCTTGTTTGTTCAAAGATTTTTTTCCAGAACATAAGACTTTTTAAATAAATAAATAATTTAAAAAAACATTTTACTGTACACAGCACATATTTACATATACAGGGAGTTTATAAATGAATGGGATTATGTAATCACTTTAAATGTGCCGCTTTTTTTAAATTGTTTACTATACTTTTTGTTTTGACAGATCAACTTTGACAGCTGTCAAGCAAACATATGAAATCATATGTAGTATAGTAAACAGTTTTAAAGAGGCGGCATATTTAAAGTGATTACATAATCCCATTCATTTATAAACTCCCTGTATTATATTAATCATGTCTGCATTTTTTACCAAATTTAGCATATTTAGTGCATATTTTGGCAAAATTGCGTGCATATTTTTTGCATATTTTAGCCAAATTGCGTGCATATATATGCGCATATTTTAAACCTTTTGAGTGCATATAATTCCCAGCTTTAGTTATAAGTTAAATGCCATTTAATATTTTTAATAAGAAGTGAACATTGATACAAAACGTTTTGTTTTGTACTGAGTCATGTACATCGTACAACTATAGTGTATCACTCATTATGCGTTACCAACTTAGTCATGAGTGTTTGTGATGCTACTGATGGTGATTATAATTATAATTTTTTTTGCACAAATCGCTTACATAAAATTTTGTGAAAAAGCCTGTTGGTAATTTTTGCTCTGTATTGAACATTTTACGCTAGAACATACAGACTTGACAATAAAACAATGGGGCTTCGTATTGTTTAAAGTTGTTTTCTGCATGTACTAAATAGTATAACTAGGGTTGTTAAGAACATCAACGAATCTTTGGCGGATTACTTTTTCATATTTCTATCCAAATCTTCTAAAAAATGTTTTATTTAATAAAATCGGAAATTAATGTAGGTATCTGGATTGTTTACTACATCTTAGTCACAATATGTTGGAAAGCTAACAGTGCAACAACTGTGCAACATAGTCCTTCTATTTTGTTGTTGTTGTAGTCAGCGACTGTTGATTCATTAACTTTCTGTTTGTTTTACTGATTAGATTGTGATGTGTTCTGATGGACGTACGTAGTTAGCAAATCTGTTCCAGGTGGGATGTGATGATGTCTTAAGGCCGCTTTTACAACCGTTGGATAAACTATTTGATAGTTATACCTGGTTTAACACGCAATGCATTTTACAAATGCTAGGTTAGTTTATTTCTAGATAACCTATTGAAACGCCAATATTGACTTAAGTTATTTATAAGTAAGGTAGGTATAACTACTGCTCCGAGCACCGGATAAGTTATCCCCGGCTTTTTTCCCTCCCAACCCTACCTATGCTGTATCTGGGGATTGAAAATACGGCCCTTAGTGAAAAAAGTCTTTGATAATTTTATTATTGTGACCTTTAGGAGCTGAATTTTGAGGTTTTTTGCGAATGGTGGTGTTTTGAACAAACCAAGGGGCGTTGATTGGTCTCCGTAATGCTTTGAACTGACAGGCTTCCATTTTGGTTTAGTTGGAGTTGGTAGTATAGCCCCAGATGGGGCATGCGTAAAAAAATTACGGTCTTATAATAGTTCTGTACAGTCGGAGTTTGTTTACGTTACTTAAGCTTGCGTACTTGTCAAACGGAGCTTTTAGCTTTGCGGTTTACGGATAGTTTAGCCTAATGTGCCTTGTCCAGCAAAATTCATTTGAATGATGGATGCCTATGTACTTTACGTTGGTTGCTCATGGATTGAAAATGATGGCGTTGCTCTTTTGAAGGTTTACTTTTATTCACCTTCTTAGAAGCCAATCTTCCAAGGTGTCGAGGGAATGTAGTAACCGGGTAGTAATTACTTCGGTGTTTTTTGAGGTGCATAATACAATTGATACTTGGTTGGTAGTGACCGGGATGTCCGCGACAAATAAACTTAACAAGAAATGTGAAAACGTCATTCATTTATACATGACGCACTACTTAGTCATCATTTATGATGTTACGCAAGCTATTACTTGAGGAGCTTATAACATAAGTAGCGGTGGTATGGCCAGTTTTGTATTGAAATATATTTGACAAACTAAATTTCTTCTTGTGCTTCAGTCGGATATATTTCGACATGATTTTACAGTTTGAAAGATGTCGCAAGGAGATTGTTCAAAATTTAATTAGCTCGGAAAGAGTAGCAATGACGTGGCGGTTATGGTACGGTAATACTGCAGTATGTGCACGACACCTCTCGTTCTATGGGTGCCTGGTCTAAAACTGCGCTAAGTTAGTGCATTTATTCACGATTGATTTAAAAGCTTTGATAAATAAGTCATGTTTTGTTCATAATTGTCTGTGATATTACAGTAAACCAACCTGAATACTATAGTACTTGTTAGCAATTATTTGGAAAGTGACTTGGAATTTGATTGAGGATATTTATTAAATTGTATACGGCAGACAGGACATGTATGGTTATGCAACGGCTGGAGCGGTCACGAGTTGGATACCGAACCTAACTTAACCTAACCTAACAAAGTAATGCTGAGCGTAGCGTTCTTTCTAAATGGATCCGTTACATCATATAGGCATCTAAACATACGCATATCTTCGCTTGGTGTGCACTTTGATTGATTACCACGAAAGGGAACGGCATAACTAGGTATACTTATACGTATAAACAATTATATTCTTTTTTTTTTTAGATGTACATTTTTACTTTCTAATTCTATGCGTGTGTTTGTTTAGGTTAGTATTTAGTTATAAATCCTGTAATCTAATGTAGTTTTGTTTGGTTCATCTGCATTACTATGGTTTAAGTAATGTATTCTGTTAGGAATAGCTTTGTGTGCTTTATCTTCTGACAGTTTTTTTGTCCGCTTTAAGGTTCTTTTTTATATCCTGATTTGTTGGTATCTAGATTAAGCATACTTTGTTGTTTGTGGCTAATGCCTCTAAACTGACCAGTCTATTACTAGTTTGGATTTTATGACTGGCTAGCGTATTGATTTCGGTTGTTTCAAATGATGGTTATTGGTTTATTGAAGTCTTGTCTCGATTTGATTACGTTTTTAGCGCACTATTCAATGGCAGCTATCTCCGCTTTAAAAATTGAGGCACGTTTGTCCAGGGGTAACGTAATCGACGTTCCTTCCTTGGATTTGATTGTGCTCTGATTACCACAGTATATATTTATCTGGTCATAAAGGGTGTTAGTCCCCTTGTTGATCATTGATTATTTTGCACCCAGATGGTCTTTGTAGCTATATTATCCAAGCCTCAGTCCTGGGCTGGGGGTATCAATAGGTATAGTAAATATGGCTACAGGTAATTCACGAACTGCACTGATTGGCCCAGGAAAATAGCATTGGCTCGAATACTAGTTTTATTTTATGTCTGTCAAAGTCAAACAGCTGTTCAAACTTGAATCCAACGATTTCTTGCGCACATCGCACCAAGCCAGAAGTACACGGCATAACGGGTAATATTATTATTGTTAGTATTGTTTAGTTTAAACTTATTAATTACCTTACAGGTTTCAAAATGTGATGACCAGGTATTTATAAGTATAAATGTAAAGTGCCATTTTGCATAAACGTATATTATAGCCTTATAATTGATACCAGTTATAAAAATAAATATTTTTTTTAAATTTCCTTCTAAACATCTTCAAAAGGAGCTTTGGTTTAACATTGTCAAAAAGCATGTAGCATAAAATATAAATTCAAGTAAAAAAATGTATCTTTGTTTTGATTATTTTGATGCATTTTTGATGCACTTTTTCTAGTTTACAATGTAAATCATTGCACAAAAATAAATTTGCCATTTGTAACTTTGCCGTTGTTGGTCTCAAACCCGAAAATAAAGAGGAGGGAAAATAGCAAGTTTTAAAAATTGCGTCTTTGTTGACGCAAAATTAACTCAGCGTCGCTAGGCGACCGCTTTAAAAAGTGTGTATGTTTCTTTCCAGGAGCTAAGGGTGAAATTCATATTATTATCTTATATGTACTTTTCGAGATAATGAAGATTTTTTTTTCATTTTATTGATTTTCTCCGTTATTAAAGGGAGGAAAGATGTGGGTATGGAACCAAAATGTACACCTTAGCAAGGGCTTTGAAAAAACATATGGATTAGACATATGGCTTTTTTGTATCAACCAGGAGGTAGTAATGAAAAAATTAAGTTTATCTGTACGCGTATTTGACTGAGAATGCGCCGAGTCGGTGGTTGAGTTTTGTCTATGAGAGGCGTTTTGCGCAAAATTTTTATAGGGAATTGACTCATCTTCTATGGTATGATCTGTGGTCCTGGGTACTTTATGTTTGTTGTTGTTGGTTTTATATGTTTCTAGATTTTTAAGTCTTTGGTGTGTCGTCTTGCAAAAAGGACGATTGTTGTTTTGCTTGGGTATAACAGTCTTTCCTTCCTACACCATCTTTCTACGGTGTTTAGTGCATTTTGCATTATATTGGATACAGTTGTTTCATACTTTCCGCTTGATGGTAAGATTATTGGCGTAGCTTAAGGCGAAGATGTTTATGTTACTCAGTAACAGTAATTGCAGAGGTGATAACACACCGTTTTGTGGATATCTAATTGTTACAATTTTATTCTTGAGAATGGAGTTTGCCTAATATTGGACGAAAGGTCATATTGTTCTGTTTTTCATAGCTATGGCAATTGTTACGAAAGTTTTTGTAGCTGCTGACTAGCTGATGTATAGCTTGTTTGCAGGGTTTTACCAATTGGTATGCATATTGGTATCGGTGCAGTGGCAGAGCTTTTAGCGCTCTTTCCCGTTTATACCTGTCAACTATTTTTTTTTATAGTTTTAGTGTAAAAGATGTCAGACTGATTTGTAGGATTTAGAGTATTTGTGAGTTACAGCAAAACCGGGGTGGTTTTGATATAAATACCATGTTGTTTGCTGTCTAGCTGCTTGAAAGTGGTAGGCTAGTTCTGATGAGAAGGAGGATTTACATAGAAGTCTTTTTGGAGCAGCAAGTTTTTTTCTGTTACATTATTGGATATATTTCGTCAGCTCTTGGTAACTCGAATGGTTTAAACGTGCCGATTCTCTACTTTAAGTTGTTTTTATTTGACATGCTTTTGCCAGTCCAACACAATTTAAATTAGGACTTGTGAATCATTTGCATATTTAAATGTATATAGTGACTGGACTTATAAGCTGGTCTTGTGTCTGAGCTTGGTTTTGGTTAAGAAACCGTGTGTTTCATTAAGAAGTGAACGATTTTAATTACAGGCTATTTTTTACATGGTTAATTTTCTGAAGTTTTTTTACGGTTGTCATCTATAATCTATTACAATTTATTATAGTGCGATAAAATATTAAAATATTGTATAGCAAAAATCCGGCCATAAACTGTTAAAAAGTGCAAAATTCTATTCATAAAGAGTCAAACTTGAACATTTTATTTATAAATTGTCAAAAATAGCAAAACCAATCTTGAATCATTTGGCCATAACACGTTGAGAAGTCTAAAATAATTCAAGAAGTTTTAAAAACGGCAAAGTCCAGCTATAAAATATCAATACATCGTTATAAAGCATCAAAATCCGGCTATAAAACTGTTGAAAATGTAAAATTCTATTTATATTTTAAAATATTAGAATCAAGTCATAAAATATTGCTATAAATAGTAAAATATGCTCATTGTTAAACAGAACTAAAATTCGGCCGTAAACTGTGAAAAGATAAAAGATAACTACAGCTAGACACGAATAGTGTGGCCTGTATAATAGGCAACTTAGTATACACAAACATTATGTTGAATGTGGTTAAACTCATGCCTTTGTCCGTTTTAGCATCTTTCAATCCCAGAACAGCGTCGCCCATGGAATGTTTAAAATGTAAGCGCAAATGAAAAATGCTAAAACGAGCAAAGGCATTAGTTTAACTACATTCAACATAATTTTTGTGTATGCTAAGTTGCTTATTATAGAGGCCACACTATTCGTGTAAGCTGTAATACATGTCATAAAACATTAAAATATTTTCAGATAGAATCAAAAGCATTTTATTTATGAAATATCAAAAAAATGAAACATCAATAGATTGTTAGAAAGCACTAAAATTCGGACATAAACCGTTAAAATGTGTAAAAAAGTTTAAGAATATTTAAAATTTTGCCATAAAACTATTGAAAATGTAAAATTCAATGTCAAATATGTCAAATTTTTACCATAAAATATCAACAAATTGTGAATAAGAATTAAAATACGGCTTTGAAACATATAAATATTGTCTGAAAGCACCAAAATCCGAAAATTAACTGTAGCAAAATATAAGAAAATATGATATTTTAAAAATAGCAAAACTCGGCTATAAAATATCAAAATATGGTTAGAAATGGCAACATTTTAGTAGTAACAGTTAAAAAGTGCAACATTTTATTTAAAAAAGTACAAAACCGCAAAATCCTGCTATGAAAATAGCAAAATCTAGCAGTAATCTGTCGATAGGCGCAAAATTCTATTATATATATATATATATATATATATATATATAAAAGGGAGAATCCTGTCATAAATTATTTAAACATAAAAAAAACTAAAATCCGACCAAAAACAGTTAAAAAGTACAACATTTTATTTTTAAAATGTCTAAAATAACAAAATCCGACCTTGAAATTTTAAACAATTGTCAAAAATAGCAAAATCTGCAAAGTTTGGCCATAAACCTTAAAAATTGTAATTTTTTTCCAAATCCAGTTTTGAAATTTAAAAAATATTGTTAGGATGTACTAAAATCTAGCACAAACTGTTGAAAAGTGCAAAATTCTATTCATATATGATCAAAATTAACTAAATGCGGCCATAAAACATTAAAATATTTTCAGATAGAAATAAAACAACAACAACGGTTTAAAAGTGCAATAAAATGTCAAAAACAACAAACTCCGGTCCTGAAACATAAAAAAAACACCAAAATCTGGACATTAACTTCGAAAACTTTGAGTTTATCATATTTAAATAAATTTATCTTGAAGTAGATTTTTTTTTCTGTAATATATGTTTGGGGTAGTAAAATATATATGATCTTATAGGCTATGTTGAATTTTTTTAAATTTAATTGCATATACAAATATGGTTAATGTAACAACTACATTCAACTAGGTCCGGAATCTTGCTTATTGTTATTTTTATCAGTTTATTTAAAAAACTAATTGTTCTTAATGAATCACCCTTTAGTGTAAGAAATAATGAATGGATTCGAAATTCAGCAAATGTGAAAATTTTTCCACAAAATAAGGTTAGGATATATGATGTATGTCAAAATATGTTCTTTGTTAAGCAAGCAATGCTAAACATCGTCATCGATTCCAGATATAGTTAAAATCTATTACTATTTATTATATTTATAAGTATTGTCCTCTTTGGCATTTAATTTATTATTGATATAATTTAAATTAGTTTTAAAATATTTTTGTGTGTTATATGCAAACATATTTTTGTATTCAATGTAATTATTTCTATAAATATTTTTTTAATTTGTTTCAGGTGAGCTTTATTTCTTCAACCGTGATGACATTTAATCGACGAATCATATGAATTTTAAGGTAAATTGATTTTTACAACTCTAGAGGGGTTAAAATCCTGTTTAAAATTCTGGCCTGAAGCTCGTCAATTTTATGAAATATCCAATTCATTCAATGATCGCTTTAAAAAAAAACTGATTTAATTAGTTCAACTTTCATAATTCCAAAAACGAATTTTCAATAATGAATCGAGATCTGAATTATAAATTGCGTCCATCCCCTGTAATAAAAAAAGACTAATCCATTGTATTGTAGCCTGGTTATTAACCCATTCCAAGTCAAGGGGGACGGTAACGACCCAATTGATTTTATGTTTGAAAATGATTCGTGATTAATTTTCCAGCTTGATTTTATAACTCATAAAAGTTAAACGTTAACTAGTTCCGAATAATAAAAATTTAGTTTTATTTAAATTTAATATTAATTCTTAAAAAGATATTAGATAAGAATTATATATAAACTTTAAGATAATAAATCACAATGATATATATCCGGAAATACAATAAATATATCAATTTAAAACTTGGAAAAACTTCTAGGACTTACCAGGACGTGCAAGTAAAATATTGACAAAGCTCTCGGAGTTAAATATAAATAGAACCTTGCTTTATATTTTTTGCGTATCGAATTGTATAATTAAATTTTGGCAGATTGCTTTATTATATAAATAAATACTAATCTTGGTAATGTTATAAGTTTACTATCTGCACTAACACATTTTTCGGTAATAAAGGATATACGGAACATAAAGTTACATTTTAGTCTCGTGTCCAGTAACACAAGAAGGTTGTGTTCTCTGAGCAATTTGGTCGGTAATGTTTTGCTCACTTTAAACTCGATATCCTTCTTGTGTGAATACACAAGCTTCTGACAATGTATTTTAACATTAATATTGACATTAAAATTATATATCTGTTCTAAGCCAATAATGTGCTTACTTTGTACAATTTTCTTAGTTAATTTGTTTTCTTGTATTTATATTATAATGGGATCGATTGTAATCTGATTTTTTTATAAAAAAATAAATTTATAAACAAAAATATGAATTCATGTATGTTAAAAGAATGAATGAATATTTATTATTAAAATGAAACTCATAATTCTGTCGTAATGGAATTATATATGAAATTTTTGCTTGAATTATGAATGAATGCATTATTTAAAACGCAGTCTCGCCCTTTTTATTAAATTATAACGGGGGTATGTTTCTTCATTAAATACAGACATTTTGTTATCTATAATTATATAAATTCTCCTAAGCATCTATGCCCGCATATAATATGAATTTACATTTAGTTTATCATGTTGGATGGGAATAATGGTGTTTAGAGATAAAGGTTAATTCATTCTGTTTCTTTAATAAAATTGATTAAATTTGAGATAGCAAATTGTGTGTTAACTTAATTAATAATTAACTAATATCGATGAAACATTATACTTCGAGTGTGGATATTAAAATCATGTTAAATGAATATATTTAATTAAACCAATAATGAATGCTTCAGCTTTTAAAACTGATTTTTAGTTAGCGCGGACGCTGAACTTTTAGTACGTTCAAGCACATTCATATTTAATCTATATTAATAAAATTTATTATATGCAAAAGTTTAAATGAAAATTTCATAAATGGTTAAATATTATTTACTTTATATTATACTATTGGTTTCTGTTTATTTAGTGAAGAATTATTCATAATACTGAATGAATTATTATAATAGTTTTATAAAAATGATTAATTTTTATTTCTGTTAACGGCATGAGCAGTTTTTGTATCAACAATAAATTCTCTCTACGAAAACCTGCCGGAACGGCGTCTATATAGGAGGGATTTCCAGGTCCTTCCAACACCCTGCAGGACACATCACTAGAAACCAGATTAACTACATTCTAATTATCAAAATATTCCGCAATGACATCAAGCGAGTATCCGCATAGCGAGAGATATCAGATCACAACCCAATCGTAGCAACTACGCGCTTTTGCTTAGCAAAAAAAATCTTTTAAACTTAAAAATATGATTGACATCCGCAAATTAACAGAAGATCTAATAGCAGCAAAAGCTTTGTACCTCAACCATATAAACACAAAAATAAAAGAAGGGCATAGAACATTAAAAGCACATGGCAACACTTTAAAGGATTACTAACATCGGATGCAAGAAATCCTGCAAATGATGAAACAACGCAGAGAGCTAAACATCTAACAGAAACTTACCGAATATAAGGAATTACATAAGGTAATAAGTATGATTCGGAAAGCTAAGGAGTCATGGATGTTGCAAACATGCAAAGAAGTAGAGGACTTACAGCAGAGGTGAGACTTATTTAATTTACCCAGATAAGTTAAAGAAGTAACAGGCGCTTGCAGAAGGGGAACTACGACCCACATCACAAATGACTACAACGAACCTGTAGCAAACGAAAAGGTACAGGTACATTTAGCAGAGTTCAAAGGAACTATACACCAAATATTATTAATATTTTGAGTTTTGCAAACAATTCTATATGGAAATAGTCAGTGTCGTGTTTATCTGGCTGGTTTACAACATTTTTTTTTTATTTTAAAAGTTTATTTGTCTTATATTTTTTTAAGCTCATTTCAGAAGTTCAACAAAAACATCTTTAATTGCTTGAACCAATTTTGGGCGATTTTACTCTTTGTTTGACAGTTTTGCACTTGCGGCACAAATGTAGACTTGATCTATCGGCGCCAAAATTTGAGAATACTATTATTTTTGGCATTCAATCATAAATCTGCCCGGCGCTCATCAAAATTTGACAAAAAAAGTCTTAAACCACACCCTAGTGTGTTTATAATATTTTTTGTGAATATGAAGAAATAATTAATTTTTAACGCATTTTTTGCCTAAAAATTTTGTAGTTTTTTTTTTAGATGGGCTTTTCTACGGCCGATGAGCACTACACTGACTATATTTGAGCGTGGCTAAACTTGTATTTGTAAGAGTTTATATTAAAGAATAGGCCTACGTGTAGATTATTTGAGTTTTAGACCCCTAAATCCCAAATACACAGAACAATTTTTTTCTAACTAATTTACATTAAAATCAACTTTGGCGTTTAACAAAAATTACAAAAATGCTCTTTTTTGCTCAGAGACTTGGACCAAAATAGCTTTTTTTGTTTTGTTTTGGTGCGTATAAAGGTGTGGATTTAAAATGACTCTAGAATTGGATTGTACGGAAAAATGTTAATCGATTTCACTAGTAAAATTATTTTTTTGCGTTAAAATTCGATTTTTAAATAAAAAATGCAATTTTCCAAAGCCAAAGTTAAAATACGATAAAAAACCAAAAAAAAATTGTAGAATTTTTGTTAAGAGTTTCATACACTTATAAACCGTTTAAAAGCCTACTAATAAGTTATAGAAACGGAAAAAAATACTAAAGCAAGTTTTTTGACCACCCCCCCCCCCTCTGTTTTGGTTCGTTTTAAATGAAAGATATGGCAAAAACACATGAAGAGTATTCACAGGGCTATCAATACTAACATTCGAACTAATCCACGCTATACAGGTCTCAAATAACAACAAAACATCAGGGCCGGACGACATCTACACGGAATACTTTAAACAAATACAGGAGGATAACATAGCTGTTTAGAAGCATTTACGACTGGTTAAAGTAAACATTTACAATTCTCTCTAAACAGCAGAATACATTCAAATGCAAAGACCATAGGCCAATTTTGCTGATAAGTCATGTCTTAAAAATATTCTTGCGCGTTCTACATACCAGACTATTCAGGAAACTTGAAGGGAGACTCACTTTGGTTTTAAGAGTGGAACCTGCACACGTGTAGCAATATTCTAAATAAACATTGTGCAAAATTGCTATGATCAAAGAAAGGACGTACGGCTTATCGACGACTGGAATAGTACCGGTATAGACGATAAGGATGTAAGAATAATTTAGAATCTGTACTGGCAAAAGGCTGCTAATGTCAGGATTAATAACCAAATCACGAAAGAAGAACTTACAATGAATATAGCGGTACGGCTAGGGTGCATTTTGACACCAATACTCTACGTCGAACGAATATTTTTGGAATTCTTTGATGATCTGGAAGTTGGCATAAAGACTCTGGGATTATACCGAGCAATCAGCAAGACCTACTAAACTGCTAATGAACAACATATGCAAACAATGAACAGAAATTGGCTTAACTATGAACAAAACCACAACAAAATTTATAGTCATAAGTTGAACTAACTAGGCAAGAGCTTCAATTGCGGTAGGAGGAGAGACGATTGAAAGAACTGAGAGCAGGAGATACCTAGGTACAGTCGTGAATGACAGATGGGATGGGATGAAGAATAGGGTAGAACCAGCCAGGCAAGCAAGATCGACGTACTCGAAATGTGGATCTTGAGAAGAATGTTTTGAATCTCGTGGATTGACTACATTGGCAATGAAGAGGTGCTAAGAAGGGGGAGGGTGGACATATCAACATTCAACTACATCAGCGTAAGATCATATACAGGGAGTTTATAAATGAATGGGATTATGTACTATACTATTTGTTTTGACAGATCAACTTTGACAGCTGTCAAGCAAACATATGTAGTATACTGGACAATTTTAAAAAGGCGGCATATTTAAAGTGATTACATAATCCCATTTATTTATAAACTCCCTGTATTAAGATAGCCGAGATACCGAATACCCCAGCTGATCCTTGAAGGAAATGCAGAAGAGGCTTAGGTTTTAAACAGCTCTCATGGCTCAGGAACATAAGAAACCAGACGTGAATAAGAAACTTTAAAGAACTACGTCAAGCATCAACAAACAGAACCTTAGCTATTATCCAGTAGAAGACAATTTGTCAACGCACATAGGTGTAATAAACAAGTTTGGCATTGCAAAAATGATTCCACCAGATCAAAATCTGCTTCAAATAGCGACTTTTTTGTGATGCATTTGTGCAGGTGTATTGCGTGTGTATTGCTCAAAATTTTACAATTTTGCTTGTTTACATATCCATTCAAAAATGATTTTTATGGCAAAACTTCCAACTGTTCCAAAGTCCAGCGAACACATAGCGTTGTATATGGTCGTTTACTTTCAGTTCCTGGGTCAGTTGGATTTTTTACGGGTGCAGACCCAAGTCTCGAAGCAAAATGTTATAAATTTAAGTTGCAGAAAGGCCAAGTTTTCCGTACAATTGCACTCACATCAGCTATGTTTACATCATACGTTGAGTTTTAGTGAAGTATTTTTGTGAAATTATATTTGCAAATAGCAACAAAATGCATTCAAGAATACAAAAAAACGCATTTGTTTCTATATTTGATGGGTTTTTTCGCCAAAGTTGCCGTTTTTGTTAAAATACTACAAATCAAGGTAGGGTCGGTATACTCTTAAGCATCGCAACTGGCAACCAAATTGCAATATCTAAAGAGGTAGACGACAATCAAATATAAATCAAATAAATAATTTAATTGAGTTTAGCCTTCTTGTGTTTTTTGAAATAAATATTATATTATAAATACATTTATACACTATCTCATATATATGACGATGTTAACATGATACAATCAAGTTTCGCATTACTGCTATTCAAAATCGCTAATTCAACTATATTTCTAAAGTTAGTTATTTTGAAATTATTATCATGTTTATACATTAGATGATTAAAAAACTAAAATATACTAACGTGAAGTTTATTTTAACTTTCAATCACTTTCTATTCTACCCCATATCATATGCAGGTACATTAAGATATAATTTACAATGTCAATATCTAACATAAATATACAACCATAATGTGGTGAACATGTAGTTTGAAATAAAAATAAAATCGAGTACGTAGGCTATTGACAGCAGGAAAGGGGGACTCGATGAAACTGATAGGGGAACCTTATGGTGTATGAAGTAAAAAAATAATAGTGGGTGGAGTTGAATAGGGTGGATTTCCTGTTTTATTTCACATATATCAGCTGTAGTCAATTTTATTTACTTCTTCTACACATATAAAAATGTCGTAATGTTAATGTATTGGAATGAACGCATTTAAACGTTATTGGATGTGTTTTCTGAAGTGGGACAAACTTTGATTATAAATTATTTTCGGATTGATTCATCACATCTTAAATTATATATTAAATGTTTCTATAATATTTTATTATATTATCTTCCACTCCTTTGTTAACATTTTCTCATCTCAATCTTGTTTTATGTTATGAATCCGGATGTTATTAAAAAATCTTAAACTCATCTTCAGCAAAGATAAAATATGCCTGTATATTAAAACAACAACAAAATATATAAAAGGAAACAAAGAAATATCCCCAAGGAAATCGTAAACAGCGTTAAACAAATTTCCTTTTAAACAAATTCCTCTTTAAACGGCTTGATTAAAAAAAAAACGTTCCCATTTCCGTTTAGAACCCTCTTGAGGCACTCCGCTTCATCTTATTGATTAGCAATTTTTCCCTATGCAATTACCGCAAAGAAAATGCAAAACGTTGCCGCCACTGACATTAATTTTCTGCGGGGACTATATATTACGATAAAATCAATAGCTGTCGCTATTAAGAAGTAACTAATGTTAACTAAACACATTGTTCATCATATATACTGGTATTTAATATAGTCCCAATTTCCTGCAAATATCATTATTAAAGCTTTATCTCGAGAAATATTAGTTGGATTATATTGTTTTCATAAAGCCGAAAAACATAAATTCTTTACTTAGTTATTATATTTTATTAGGAAAAGAATTTATGACAATTGCTTTATCAATTCCGTATTACTTCTTTATCACACTCTTTTTGTCTAGAATGTTGTTAATGCCGAGGCGAAATTGCTTTGCTGCGAATGGAGTTTTTTTTATATTTATTGATATTAGGGGCTTATCTCCCAATTATATCTGAGTTGTGGTTAATGGAAGCAAAAAAGCTCTTTCCCTTCACACTGAGTGAATGCTAATTTGTCGCTTTTAAATTAAATGAAATTTACAAAGGCAATTGAAACTTGAAGGCTTTGCTAATAATCACGTGCGGTATATCCATTTCGTGTCAGGAGCAGAAACATTGTATAAAATAATCGAATGTCAGATGCGGTTGGCCTAGTTATAACTGTATGGTATAAGAATTGACGATATACGAGTTCAAAATTTATAAGAAACACGAACATTATTAAAAGGATATATGTATGTAGTTGAATATACATAATTTACAAATTATAAAATGATTTTGTTATGAATGAAATTGTTGAAAAAGTTTTTTTAAGAAGTTGGCATTAAAAGTATTGCTTTAGATAGCCACACCAATGTGGAAAATATTTTTTTATTAAAATAAAATATAATTATTGTTGACTAGTAAAATTTGAACAAAAATTTGTTTGTGAGTTCGAA
This sequence comes from Tachinus rufipes, assembly GCA_963932245.1. NCBI lineage: Eukaryota > Metazoa > Arthropoda > Insecta > Coleoptera > Staphylinidae > Tachinus > Tachinus rufipes. The sequence goes on from OZ010743.1 coordinate 87,155,986, forward strand.
CGTACTTCTGGAGTTTTTGGAGAATTGAACTGTTTAAAAAAACGTTTATAGAAATTTTATCAACAAGAACAAAAATCAATCTTGATTATAAATGTAGTGTTACACTAATTTATTGTAAAACGGTTATTGCTCTTCATTGCCAAACCGTCGTTCCTGCCAATTTTTTGGACCACATCACTTCACTGTCGAAAAGGAATCTCAGACTGTTTTTTTGCCCGTGCCCCATTCGAGTCGGTTCAGTCCATCTGTCTTGCATTAGTTTGATTTTGCTACGGTTTGTCATTGTTCTTGTGTACTTTTCTATGAATTTAATTCCACATAATTATTAATATATTTTGAACAATAATCAAGTACGAAATCACATTCTTTCTAGTATAGGACCAATAAGTCGTGAGTCCGCAAAAAAAATGTATACACACTTTAAGGAACCAAAAAAAAAAGGTTCACACATGTAGTACTAATCTTTAGTTAGGCACATGGTTACTTTAGATGTTCAAAATAATGGCTGTTGGCAACCAGCAATACAACGGATTAACTATCGCTAGTTGGATATGATGATTTACTGTTTTATAAAGTTTAAACTGTGTTTCATCATGCACATTGTGTAACAGACTCATGTGGAGAAGTAACAAACTTATATAATATCACAAATCGTTCTATGAGCCTCAAACTTGTTAACAATGTGTTTAATTGTTAGGCACTTGATAAACCACTTTAGAACACTTGTTTGCTTTTTGAACTTCAAGCATGCTTCAGCCATTCATTTGTTTTTTTTTTTGTCACTATTGTGCTGACAGTACCGACAGCTGTTGAGTGAAAGACCTTACTACAACATACTCTTAATTCAAATCAATTGACGATACAGTTTGACAAAAAGTGAATAGGTTTCAACTACCTCAAAACTCAGCCTGCGAGTGTAAGCTTAACAATCTTTTGCAGTTATTGAGCAACCTCAAGCACTTAAATGCCAGTGCACACAGCATGCTCTCAAGGACTGTTACGTATAAGATCTCAATGTCAGAACCAATTTTTGATAGTTTAGTTCAACTCCAACTTTGGAAGCGCAACTAGTATGCTACTACTGTTCAATAGCTTAATTACTACAATGCCATTGTACTTTAGTTTACGTTGTGGAGTTTTTCAATGACCTCATTGTCAATGTACTTTGTCACAGCCCGAAGACCTACTCGGTCCATGACTGAACAATCTCATCACATTTTTGGACACTACGTACATAACAAGGTATACAGTACACCAATTGTTATAATCAGCTTTTTTACATGCAAGTGGCTTTGTAGCAAGTAAGACAATAAATGGGTTATTATTTTGGTAATCTACTATGCACTTCTACTACTGAGTGTCTTAAAAGCTATTTGCGAGTTACGTGTTGAGCATTGGCTCTTGTTTTGAAAACGAGAGTGTAATTAGATAAGTAATATATAAATGTTCTTTAATGTTATGTGAAGAGATATACATATTCTTTGAGATAAGCTCGAACTAGAGAAATTAGTTTGAAGCTGGTTACTTTACATATTTGAGAAAGAAGTGCTTAAACAATGTTAGCTGCTAAAATGGCCGAATGGCGGGGAAGCTAACTGGCCAGTTGAGGACCTTTTTGGAACATTAAAAATATTAAAAGGATCATCCTTATAGCGTGTTTCTGCTTAATAAGAGCTAATAGGGAGTTTTTAAAATACGCTGGCTGTTTGAAAAGTTTTTGCACTGAACAACTTAGTTGTTTTTTTATGGTAAATTATAAACAGAATAAGCAAGTTTTTATTTAGTCATGTTTTGGGGTTTTCTAAGGTTTGGTTTTCTATTTAGTTTACACTACCTTTAGACTAGATACGTGAAACTTGTTTGATTAATCGTTCTACCTTGTGGAGCTACTTTTGTTTCTTTAAGCAGGTTTGCCGGTTGGAGTCAAAGGTTTTGATTAGTTATGGATTTTTTTGTTGAAAACTACGAAACGCGGCAGAAATTTTTAAAATGCGGTTGGTTATTATCAAACTTTGCACTATAGTAGTTTCGATTTCTTCTGTGAGTTTGGAAGGAAATTTATGGTTGGTAAGGGAAGTAATAAGTCATTTATCTGTTCCGCTGAGCGTAGATGAGGGAAGAGGTTTTTTGTACGAGGGTTGGTTATTTTTTGTTGTTTGTTTAAGTGTGAAATGAAAGCGACAACGAAATTGCTAATAATAAAAATAATAAATTTTTATTTATTGTATATTATATGCATCAAAAGATGAGGTTCATGCTCTAACACCTTACCTTAAATTTTTACAAAATGTTCCTCTTAATATTTGTCATCTACATCTCTTTTCATGGTCTTCCAGCATTATTTGCAGATTCTGCATTTACTAGAATTTGGAAGACGAATGTCTACTTCTGATATCTATACACACATTTAGGTCTGATTTTTTAGGTTAAATCAAGACTTTTTTAGTCTATAAATGAAGAGAGTGAAAAGAAAGTTGAGAAATATGCGTTTCTTATAAAAATTCACAAAAATTGCTTCAAATGGTCTAACATTTTCAATGTGGAGCACTGCACTCTGCTGGTGTAATATTTTGGCTTTCTTGATCAATCAGCTTTGTTGTTAAAGTTGTTGACTTTAATTTTCATTGTACCCCATACAAATAAGTGCAATGGAATGTTCTTTTTATCTTTCTTAAAAATTGTTGTGAAACTATTGCTAGAATACCAATCACTGTAGTGAGCTAGACATTCATCTTATTTGAACTATTTGTTTACTCAATCTTTTAAAGGGTGTTGTAATTGTAAAGAACGTTGCCGTGTGCTGCTAGAAGGCGTTCCATCGACGATTTTTAAGGTCTGTTCTGTTCTTCTTTAACTCTGAAGATGTGCAAAGATATATTTTTGTTTCTTGTTTCTCTTAGACGTTAAAAAGTATTGGAAAACACTGGTCTGTCGGGCAATTTGATTATCGGGAATCTGCAGCCGTAATCAACTACTGTAGCGCGCGCATTGTCTGCGTATCTAGCTGCAAATATTTCACATCATTTTATTAAAGTTTTGCAAAAAACACGTATTTTATGCAAAATTGTAGTCTACGATGCGATGATTTTTTTATTTTTTTTTACTTTAGCTATGCCGCATTAGAAATGAGTGTCATTAATTTTGTTGGCTGCTCTTACTTTGGTCAACTTTTGCTTGCTTTTTGAATAATTGTCTATAGGGTTTTTTAATAGGAACATAACAATATTGTATTTAAATACGGACACACCCTTAAACTTTTTTTGATTTATTAATGTCAAAACGTCAGTCAAGGCTTACATTTTTATCATGGTGAAGTTTACGAATGATCAACGTTTGGAAACTATTAAAAATTAATACCAAAATTCTGAGTCGGTTGTCGCAGTTTTAAGAGCGCTTACCCCAATTTTTGTTTGTAATAATTATCCCATCAGATAGGCTGTGCGTGCTACAGTGGATAAATTTGAGTCAACTTATTCATAATTTTTGTCTGTCTACCGAAACCATCTGTTTCGAAAATACGATTTAGAAGCCTCCAAATCATATGCGGTATTTGATTAGATGAAAAATCACGATTTTACATGATAACGTCATACTTTAAAATCTGACAGTAGTGATCATTATAAACTTTGAAATTACCTAAAGAAATTATTTTATTTGGGGCCAAACCATCTATTTTGGACTTAAAATGCGGACCGAAACGACGTTTCGGCTCTTGGGCCTAAAAAGTTTTCACGGTATTTGATTAGTTGTAATTGACGATTTCACATGACGTTAAACTTTAAAATCTGATAGTATTGACAGATTATGATAAACTTTAAAAAAATTTATTTGGAACAGGCGACAAAATTTTGAGTATAACTTGGGCCAAAATGCCTTAGCTTTAGCCGCGGGGTAAAGCCGATTTTTGGCTACATTATACTAAAGGTATAACTCACTTCGCTCTTTTGTGCTGCTAAAAGCCGCGGGCTGGTAAAGCCTATTTTTTGGTTCTTGATTAACTTTATACTATTGAATGTTCCTGTGGCAGTAAGACAATGAAGTACTGAAAATATCGCAGCCGTAAGTGCTTCAGCTTAAAATGAGCCAAATCACTCAATTTCATACCGTTCACAGAAATTGGGTTTCTCTCAGTCTACATTGTGGCGAATTTTGCGTAAAAACCTTTGCCTACCTACACTTTTAGAAGATCAAATTAGCTTTTAAGAAAATTTTGAATTATATCGAAAAATTATTTTCAGCGACGAAGCTCATTTTTGGCCGACATGTGTTTAAAAAAACTCCGGAATTACGGAGGTGTGATTGGACCGTATTTTTGTGGATGAAAATGATTCCCATCTTTCAGTTAATGGAGTTTGCTATCGTGGCATGATGCAAGACCTTCTTGGCCAAAATTGAATGGACTTGACACGTCAAGTTGTTGGTTTATGCCAACAAGCCAACAACGTTAGAGGAACTCAGGAACAATATCGAACGCGAAATTACCAACGTTTCGGCCGATATGTGTGAAAGAGTAGTGGAAAATTGGCTACAAAGAATTGATCGCTGCTATCGTGCTTGCGGTGGTCATATGAACGAGATTGAATTCCATACCTAAATGTAACATGTGTACTACACCTGGAATAAATTTCAGCCCAAAATCTCAATTATTCTGTGTTACAAAATTGTTGTGTTTTTATCGAAAAACTCATTTCAATTTTCTTGGTTTTCGAACATTGTAGTCGTAACTGCTAGTTAAGGTTTGGTCTATTGTGACCGATCTGTTTTTGCTATTTCTATGTGGTTGTATTAGTAAGAGTCTAGAAGTATAGAAGTTTGCGTGGTCTACAGTTTCTACCGGCACAGTTTAATCTTCTGTTTTGAGACAAATGTTTGAAGTGGCGCCCAAAAAAAAAGTATATTGAAAAATACTGTTTTTTTGTAAAATAAAAAATTATGTTATTGTATTTTTGATGGCTAGTTTGGTTTTGTTGATTCTGAGATTACAGTAACAATTTTTTTAATAGAGTTATATTCCGAGCTAGTCTGCAACCTTCGTTTGTGCGACTTTCTTCACAACTAAATTGCAAGGCTAAATGGCTTTTTTTAATAATGAGAGTTAAAATACCACAGCAGTAAGTCACCGCTTAAAGAAAGCTATAATGTAGAAACAATTAATCACCGGTAGCATACTATAGTTGTTGTAATGTACACCACATAAAAAATTAAAATTAAAACAACTTCAAATAACTGTTCGTACCTACATTCGATAATTTTTGAAAATAACTATTTATTGTAGACTGTGTTACGGTTTCAATATTTTCATAATCTTATACACAAAAAACAACTATACTAAACCACCTCTTGAATAAAACAAATATATGCCTACTAATAATAGAAATTTACAAAATACGATATATTGTTAGTGGCAACATTGGCAGAGGCGTATTCGACGTTTTCACATATATATTTTATACAACTGGAGCCTAAAACGATGCTTTGGCATTTGGAGTTCTATTGGTATTATTAATATACCAATTTTTTTGTATATAATTAATGTTATATTTCTTTACCCCTCTTTGTGCGTCCTAATAAAGAATATTTTAAATAACTAAATGCAAAAAAATACACAGTTAAAACTATTAGATTTAGAGTGGAGGCTAGGTCGCCTTATGTGTGTACGGAGGCGAGTAAGATAGCTATGCATATATATATATATATATATATATATATATATATATATATATATGTTTGACTGGGCACGAGTTTGGCGAGATTTTACCACGAGTTTGGAGATATTTCAAGTTTGAGCATATCCCCAAACTTGAAATCAGTTTATTGCAATTTAACAACAAATGTATAAGCTAATCATTGCATTTTGGAGATCCAGTCAACATAAATACATCACATTACATTTGGATTACAATAAATTGCAAATATTTTTGAATTTGTTTAAATTATTTCAATTTATACGTGTTTGAGGATATTTATCGCCAAAATCGTGTAACGGATATTTGTATAAATTATATACGATTTCCGTATATTAGTATAAATTCAGTTTTTAGTTTAAACCAAAGGTGGAGCTAGGGAATAGATAATATAATAATAAAGTTTCTAAAATATTCTTGATTTTGTTTTGTGCGGAATAACAGTTTGCAAGAATGACGTCATAAGATTTCTTTGTAGAATTTATATTTGATATATCAGTCGGAAATTCATTACATTAACAGTATATATTTTTTATACATGTCGTATTATCTTAATTGCAAGTATTAAGAAACAAAATTATAAATTTAAATGTAATTCAGTAACCACAGGTTTTTAAAAATGTCTTGTACACTAGTAATGTAAATAATACTGAATTTCATATTAAAGGCGGTACAATGACATTCATATATAATGTTGTATAAATAAAATGAACAGGAATTCTTCAGTTATAATAATAATACATAATGAGATTCATAATGGAGGCAACACACTTATAACATTAATGTTCACAATATTCAATAATTTTAATTAAATTTCGTAAATAGGTCATTTACAATGATAAAGTCAGAATAACAAAATTCTTCTGGATGCGGCAATAATAAAATAAATATACACAATATTTAATGATTTTATTGAAATTTGGTATACAGAGATGTTTCAGTATGACAATTTCAATGAAAATATTAGTATACCAAAAAAAAATCTTGTTGGAGGCGGCAATAATAACATATATGTACACTTATTCAATGATTTTATTGAAAGTTGGTATATAAGGATGGTTAAGTATGCTAATTACAATGATAAAATCATAATAACAACATTTTTGTTGGAGGCGGCAATAATAAAATAAATAAAAACAACATTCAACGATATTAATAAAATTAGATATACAGGGATGTTTAAGTATGCCAATATAGATGTACGCCATTTAGTTTTAATATGTTTGTATTGTATTTTAACGTTTTTATTTTTGTTTATTTATATCTGTATCTGTATTATATTTTATATTTTATATTTTAATTTACTTAAAGTGATCAATACGCTAAAAACCTGACTTTCACATCTATTAATGTATGCATTTATGTATTATGTAATGATAGCTTACGTGAATAAAATTTACTTTACTTTACTTTAAAAATTACAATGATAAAATCAGTACATAAAAATTCTTATCGGAGGCGGCAATAATAACATGAATGTACACAACATTCTATGATTTCAATAAAATTTAGTAAACAGAGATGTCATAGTATTTCAATTTTAGTGATGAAGTCAATATACTAAAATTCTTGTTGGAGGCAGCAATAATAACATAAATATACACAACATTCAATAATTTCAATTAAAGTTGGTACACAAGGATGTTAAAGTATGAAAATTACAACGATAAAGTCAAAGTAACAAAATTATTGTTAAAGGCGGCAATAATAAAATAAATATACCCAATACTAAATGATTTTATTGAAATTTGGTATACAAAGATGCTTCAGTATGACAATTTCAATGATAAAATCAGTGTGTGTGTCTTGTTGGAGGCAGCAATAATAACATGAATGTGTTCAACATACAAGGATTTTAATAAAATTTGATATACAGGGATGTTTAAGTAAGCCAGTTACAATGATAAAGTCAAAATAACAAAATTCTTGATGGAGGCGGCAATAATAAAATAATTATACACAACATTCAATGATTTTAATGAAATTTGGTATACCGGAGTGTTTAAGTAGGCCAATTACAATGAAAAAATCAGTATACCATAATTCTTGTTGGAGGCGGCAATAATAACATAAATGTACACACATTCAATAAGTTTAATAAAAGTTAGTATATAAGGATGCTTAAGTATACCAATTACAATGATAAAGTCAAAATAACAAAATTCTTGTTGGAGGCGGCAAAAATAAAAAAACACAACATTCAACGACTTTAATAATATTTGGTATACAAGGATGTTTAAATGTGCCATTTACAATGATACAATCAGTATATAAAAATTCTTATTGGAGGCGGTAATAATAACATAAATGTACACAACATTCTATGATTTTAATAAAATTTAGTAAACAGGCATATTTAAGTAAGCAAATTACAATGAAAAAGTCAGTAAACCAAAATTCTTGTTGGAGGCGGAAATAATAACATGAATGAACACAACATTCAATGATTTCAAAAAAGTTGGTATACAAGGACGTTAAAGTATGCCAGTTACAACGATAAAGTCAAAATAACAAATTCTTGTTGGAGGCGGCAATAACAAAATAAATAAACACAACATTTAATGATTTTAATAAAATTTGGTATGCAGGGATGTTTAACTACAATTATAAAATCAGTACATAAAAATTCTTATTGTAGGTGGCTATAATAACATGAATGTACACAGCAATCTAGGATTTTATTGAAATTTGGTTTACAAGGATATTTAAGTAAGCCAGTTACAATAATAAATTCAAAATAACAAAATTCTTATTGGACCGGCATGTTAAAGTATGCCAATTACAATAAAAAAATCATTATAGCAACATTCTTGTTGGAGGCGGCAATAATAACTTAAATGTACACAACATTCAATGATTTTAATAAAATTTGGTATACCGGTCAGTTTAGGTATGCCAATTAGAATGAACAAATCAGTATACCAAAATTCTTGTTGGAGGCGGCAATAATAACATAAATGGACACACGTTTAATGATTTTAATGAAAGTTAGTTTACAAGGATGTTAAAGTATGCCAGTTACAGCAATAAAGTCTGAATAACAAAATTCTTGTTAGTGGCGGCAATAATAAAATAAATATACACAGTAGTCAATGATTTTATTGAAGTTTGGTATACAAATTTGATTTAATTTGCCAATTACAATGATAAAATCAGTGTACAAAATTTTATGTTGGAAGCGGCAATAATAACATAAATGTACACAACATTCTAAGATTTAATTGAAATTTGGTATACGGAGATGTTTAGTAAGCCAGTTACAATGATAAAGTCAAAATAACAAAATTTTTGTTAGAGGCGGCAATAATAAAATGATTATACACAACATCCAAAAATGTAAATAAATTTTGATATACCGGCATGTTTAAGTATGTCAATTACAATGAAAAAGTCAGTATACAAAAAAATTTCTTGGAGGCCGCAATAATAACATAAATGTACACAAAATTTAATGATTTTAATGAAAGTTGGTATACAAGGATGTGTAAGTATGCCAATTATAATGATAAAGTCAAAATATCAAAATTAACGTACACAACATTCTTTAAATTTAATGAATGCCAATTACAATAATAAGGTCTGAATAACAAAATTTTTATTGGAGCTGGCAATAATAACATAAATGTACACAACATTCAACAATTTTTATTAAATTTGGTAGACTGAGATGTTTAAGTATGCCAATTACAATGATAAAGTCAGTCATCATTTAATGACTTTAATAAAGTTTGGTAGACGGGAATATTTAAGTATTCCAATTATAATGGAAAAGTCAGTATACCAAAATTCTTGTTGGAGGTGGCAATAATATCATAAATGTATATAACATTCCATTATTTTAATGAGAGTTGATAGACAAAGTATTTATTAAGTAGACCAATTACAATTATAATTTTAAAATACAAAAACCTTGTTAGAGGCGGCACTATTATAACATTAATGTACAAAGTATTTTGATAAAAGTTGTTGTGTTTTAAATAATTTTACTAAACAGCCATTATAAACTATTCCAATTATGCTTTGTAAAGAATATATACTTTAATATAAAGTTTTATGTTATTCCTAAAAATTTTCTGATACTGTTTTACTCATTTCTAAGTTTGTAGGTAATAATAAAACTAGAAGACAAATGTATTCAAATTTTAAATTTAATTGAATTTAAAATGAATGTAATTATCTAGTTTGATGACGTATGTTATTGAAGTTTATCCAATATGTCTGTAAATTAAGTTAATTTGTGGTATCGATTATGATTTGTTTTGTAGGAGTATAATAATATTGTAAAAATTCATTCATTTCAAAACAATAATGAGTAGTGAGTAATATTATTTATCCGATGATATACTTTAAGTTTATAATTGTAACTAAAGCACCAGAAAATATATTTTAAATTTCTTAGTCATAATGCATATCTATTTATAATGTTATAAGCCTGCAAACTTGACCTTGCTCTACTATTGAAAAGGGTTCAACGATATTCATTCATAGAATACAAAAACATTTTTTTATGGCTTTCCGTTCTCACATTCCTGTTAAGATAATACATTTTGAATATTATAGTTGGTAAGAAATATTCCCAATAATAATCGATGGTAATATAACACCGATTTTAAATATATTTACTACATAAAACTTGATTTATATAATTATTATTGTTAAATTTTGTTGAGTCATTGTACTAGTACCACTAGTGTTTGAATAGAAGTATATGATAAATAATCAATTCAATTACATTTTATTGTCTATATTTATCAAATAAATCACTGATACACTGGCTGACATAGAATTTCAAAAATGATTATAACTTGTAAGATATTTTTATAAATAAATAAATAATAGAATGTTCTATACTACAAGAAGGGAAATAACATTAAGTAAATAACAACAAAAATGTTATTATTTGGAAAAAAAAATATAAAAGCAAGTTATAAAATATCATAAAATAATGTAATAATATAAAAGCCATTCAGAGATATATTGTTAAAGAAATGCTATTAAAACTATTCAAACATTAGTTTGAAGATATCGCCAAAGATGTGTGATAATATAATCAGTAGTTAGGGAATATCGTCAAACAGGTGCTACTATAAAAAGCATTAGTTTGGAGATATCGTCAAAGATGTGCAAAAATATAAGCGGTAGTTTGAGGATATCGTTAAACAAGTGCTACTATAAAAAGCATTAGTTTGGAGATATCGTCAAAAAAGTGCGATAATATAAGCGGTAGTTTGGGGATATCGTCAAACAAGTGCTAATATAAAAAGCATTAGTTTGGGGATATCGTAAAACAAGTGTCAATATAAAAACATTAGTTTGGAGATATCGCCAAAGAAATGTATTTATATTAACACAAGTTTGAAGATATCCCCAAAGAAGTATAACTACATTAACACAAGTTTAGGCATAGGGCTGTACTCGTGTTGTTGTATATATCTTGTTTATAACAAATAAAAGTACATTAATAATAAAAATAAAGAATATATATATAGAAAAACACAAACATGGCGCTATACCTAAACTAATTTAACCGTTTGTTTTTTATAACAAACATAATTAAATTATGATATTTATAAAAAAAAAACATTTTATATTAATAAACAAATTATTTTACTCAATTTGTTTATTAATTTCAATTGTTACATTCTATTTTTTAATTTTTTAACAAATATAACTATACTAGTTATAAATTGTTAAAATCAATTTATAACACGGTAATTACTAATATTTATAACAATTCATAATATTTTTTGAATAGTATTAGTAATACCAGTTACTATGATTTTAAATATTAAATATGTCTGCAACAAAAAGAAATAACCAAATAACTGTTTTATATCATGTTGTGCTATCTATTATAGATTTGTTAAAGTTATATATCCTCAAACTTGTCACAAGTTTGGAGATATTTTCTAATTTTACAAAAACCTAATTTAAAAACAAATTAGAAGCAAACAAAAAAAACCAAAGGTAACATATGTTACAATTATTGCTAATTTAAGTAATGTCACTGTTGTATAGGCTATTTCATGGTTATTTGGCTATATACAATGTATATCCTCAAACTTGTGCAGTCTCGAACTCGTGCTCTTCCGTATATATATATATATATATATATATATATATATATATATATTTACATCAACCTAACTATAGAGCGTCCATACATTGTCCTTTTACGCACTTTGAAGCGTCCGAGAAGAATAGAGCGTCCGTATACGGACGCCAAAAGGAAACCTTTATAAATCGATTCTGCGCATCAAGGCGAGTCGAAAGATACATATAAAAAAAATTCAGTCCAAGACGCTCTATATGGCGATTTGTGTAAAAATGTATATTTTCGTGCATATTTTTAGTTCACACCATTTGCCGCAAGGAGGCGGTAAAGAGCTTGGCGTATATTTACAAGTATATTTTTCTGTACAAAAAATGCATTACTAAGCGTCCGCGTAATATGGCAACACCGCATTTAAAATATCGATCGCAAGTTAAAATTAGAATTACTTTTTCTATTTATAGGCACGTCGGCATATATTATCTAACGGACGCCAAATTGTATATTTACATTTTACTTTTACACTTTATATAATTTATTATATTTAAAGTAGCGTTGTAAAAATTTTAATAATTAAAACACAGATGGTTTTGGATTTTAAAGATTTATTTGAAAATAAAAATTATTTGTTTGTTGTTTGCCCGGTGCTGTGTTAGGCCGAGTTTTGAGTAATCTCCCGGAAAAAGTTTCCCGGTGAGAGGTTATCGGCGTCGCGGGCAGTGACGCCAGGAAGGCCTCGGTCTAATATACCGTGGCTTGGATTGTCTGGTTGAGCTCCCCGTTGGTCGGAAACTTCCAGATGTGGGTGCAACCAGGAGTTCCGTGGTCGAGCGGAGTTGAAACAACATAATGTCCTTGTAAAGTGCCGTTCAGAAACACATCTGCGGAGGCTGAGTTTGCAATATAATTATTTTCTTACCTTGATAGATGATTAGTTCTTATGTAAAACCGGCGGGCGGAAGCCTGTGCTGCTCGATCTAGTTACAGACTAACCGATGTTTATGCCTAAAAGTCTAGCGGGTTAAAGACTGTAAATTGCAAGATAAATTTGACGGGCAAAATTTGCTTGGTTGCTAGTTAATGCCGGGCGAGCAAAGTCATGTGTTGTATAACTATGGATTTAAATAAAATTCAATAAACTAAGTAAACTGTAATGGTATTATCAAAATTTATCAATGAAGTACCAAACTCAACGGTGTTAAAATATTACATAATTGCAAAAGTGCAAAATTTTAACATTTATCACAAATATTTGGGTTTAAATAATAATGTAATAAACAACAGTCTAATTTTGGCATCAAAAAAAGAATCGTGGAAATCGCATCGCTCTGGGACGTTCAAAAAAGATTCTGATTTGTTCAGTAAGTTCTAACTTTTTTGTCTAAAACTGTAATGCAATTTTGAGGGCAGCAATAAATTTGCAAGGCTCGAATAAGCCAGATGATTCTTGACACTAAAAATCAGAAGTGATCCAACCGAGCTGTGACGGTCAAAACGCATCCGTTCAATTCAAATGCGTCGCATTTAAAACTTCAAAAAGTGACCAGTCTGACTTGGATAGACGTAGCTTAGTAACGGTTGCAGCTAGATAGTTTGTTTGTTGAAAAGCTAATAAACTCAGCTTTCTTCAATTCTTTTCAAATAAACTGCCCAAATTTTGTCTAAATTTCGTTCCAAACTTGACCCAAAAAAGTCATCATTTGCACTTCGCACCATAGATCTTAAACCAAAAATTAAAAAAAATTCTTAAACAGGATGGTTTTCAAAAAATGAAAAAACTTCAACAAAGTTTTTGTTCTAATTGGAGTTGTCGGATTTTTAGTCATATTTTCCCGTTTCAATTTGCCCAGCCAAGCCCTGACCCCGTTGCAAGGCCCGAGTTAACTAAAATATTTCTGACACTAAAAATCAGAAGTGATCCGACCAAGCAGTAACGGTCAAATCACCTCTGTGCAATTCAAATGCGTCGCGCTCAAAACGACCCCAAAAGGCGACCCGTCCGACTTGCATTGACGTTGTTAAGTAACGGTTGCAGCTAGAAAGTTTGTTCTAATCGGAACCGTCGGATTTTTGGCCATGTCTTCTCGCCTCAATGCTCAGTCAAGTCCAATCGGGACTGGGTGAAGCTCTAATATTTTACCGCTTTGTGCGTATAGACATAATTTTCTTGTCTTAGGTTGCAGAGCAAACCCAAGAACACCATTGAATTTGGAAGACAAGTTAGCAAAAATATTTTTGATACTAAAAATTGAAAGTGTTCCGACCAAGCTGTGACAAAGCGCTTCAGTGCAATTCAAATGAGTCCCGCTCAAAGTAACCCCAAAAGCGTGATTTCCCTGACTTGGATCAATGTAGTTCGGTGGTGGTGGTGGTTTTAGCTAAGTTCTTTTTTTTTTGTCGAATAGCTAATGAACGCAGCATCTTTATGATTTTTTTTTTAAATAAGTTGCCCAAATTTTGTTTTAAATGTTGCTTCAAATTTAACCCAAAAAGTCTCTTTTTGCACTTTTGACCAAAAATCTGGGCTCAAAATTTAATTTCAAAAAAATTCTTTGACAGAATGGTTTTTTAAAGAATTACAATACTAAAAAAAATGTTTTGATTGGAACCGTCGGATTTTTAGTCTTGGCCACCACCGTATAGACATAACTTTCTTGTTCAACGTCGCGGAGCAAATGAGAGTGTCCTAAATAAGAAAAAAATAATTATTAAAAATAACGCTGGAACTCATCATTTTAGGGTAGCTTCGGTAGATTACAAAATGCAAAATAATAAAATTGTATTTGCTCTTTCTTGGAAACAGTACCGTCCAAAAGTTTAGAAATTATAAAATTTATCAAAAAATTGTCCCAAATCAAAATAATGCAAATTTAAAATGACGTCACTAAATCTCTTCTCTAATGATTAGAGTAGCATGCAAAGATTAAAAAATACTGAATACGAATATTGTATTTGCTCCTTCTTGAAGCACAGTAGTGCCCAAAAGTTTATAAAACTGAAATTTCACAAAATGTCTGATTTGAGTTAGCATAAATAAAAAATTCAACAACAATACGATTATTGTTCTAAGTAGGCTGATACGATACAAATTAAATAAATATATTTGTTTTTATGAGGATTTTGTTGTTTTATTTTAGTTTTACTTGATTCCATAAGCAGTCAATTGTACTTTCTGATCTGAAGGATTTGGCTGATGTGAATAGTTTTAAATATTAACAATTTTTTAAAATTAAATATTTATGATCAAAAAATTACTTTAGTGAGTATATTGTCAAAGTGTTAATTGATTTGTGATAAAGAATTTGTGAAAATGGTTTCTCATACTACTACTACTAATAATCAGTTTCAATTGTATGTATTGTGGATTTTTTTTTACACACAGAATAGGATTTTTTTTCCACGTTAATAAAAACACAGCTGAATTAATAAGACATTTAAATCCTAAATTTAATACTCAAGATTTACATTTTCCTAAAATGATATATACCACTTGTTGTTTAGCACTAAAAGATAGAAAGAATAATAATCCTAAAAGAAACATTTCTACAATACCGAATTTTGAAACAAATGTTTTTCTTAAAGGAACTCGAAATAAAATTGATTGTAATTGCTATATAAGTATAACTGCAAGAAAGAACTTTAGATCTGCATAAATAATAATAAAAGGTAGAGAACATATAAAAGTATATAAACAAATTAAGTTTGGTACGATAGCATCAGAAAATTATGAAAATTTAGTTCAGAAAATGAAAACAAAATCCCAAACCCAACACTGCAACAATTGTCTGCACAAAATGTTTTTCAACCATAGAAAAGAAACAATCCCATAAATGTTCTTCAAAAAAAGCAACCAGTAACATAACAAACAATATGGTTGCGGAACTGTCTGATCAGTAAAGAATTGCATCATACAGCTGCTCTAAAAAAAGAATGAAGAGATTTGTTATCAATCCCAATCAAATTAAAAGGATTCAGATCAGTTTGGAGAAATTATTGAATTATAAATCTATCATGAATGAGTCTGCGTTATATATACAAAAAACGAACTAACTTTTGTCGGTCACCAACTGGTCAACGCAAATGTATTCCTGCCCATTTCTCTGAAGATATGAAGAATAGGAAATTAGACTTTGATTCCATTATAAAAATTGATTTCCTAGGTTTGATGTTGGTAATGGAAATTCAACCAAAACAATTAAAAGACCAATAGTGTAGGGTAACGTTTCTGAAATATTTGATATGGTAATTGTATTAAATTGTATTAAACTTTATTTCTTAGGTATATTTATTACATATCAGAAAAAGGCGATGTTCAGCAAATTGCTGCTCTTCCACATAACCATTTAATTTTTACAATAATTTTATTAATTTATAAATATAAACCTTCTGCAGTATAGCCATATTGAAGATGCATCTTGTATTAGATTGTTCCCATGTATTTCATATAAATCTTCTAATGTAAATACCGCTATTACACTATTAATTTGTATTAAAGAAAATATAAGTCAATCTGACATTTTTGACGTTTAAATTGTAGTTATTATTAATAAACGTGGAAAAAAGGGTAATGTTGACATTAAAATTATGGCAGATGGCATTTTTTTTTAAATATCTCTTAGCATATTACCTGAGCTAGAAAATAACACAAATGAAAGATTGTTGAGATCTACGTATAAAAACAGTGCGGACTTAAAAAATTTGGTAAAGCTACAAATGTAAAAAAGATTATTTTGTTATGTATTGTTCCCGATGTGAAGGAAAGTTATAGGAATCTAAATTTAATGAAAATTGTTTTAAATGATTTCTCATTCAAGTTCATCGGCGATTTAAAAATAAATTTCATTGTAAACAGTCAACAAATTACTGCTATGTATATTTGCAAGAAAAGGTAAGCAACTGTTCTAAACATTATAATGAATTATTAGTTGGTATTGAAAATGACGACGAGGAAGAAAACAATAACATTAATAAGTTTTTATTGCAGTTTAATTAAATTTAATTTTACATTTCTTAAATTAATTGTTAGAATTTGCAAATTTGAAAATAGAAAACAAATGCTTCAGGCTGAAGCCGTTCGGAAATTTAAGAAATTTCTTCAAAATATTTCAATCTAATGGAAGTAATAAGAAATTTGCTATGTTAAGCAAATCAGTAGTGAATTTTCTACTCTTCAATGAATACGATGATGTAACTGTTATTCAAAAATTCATAGTTTGAAACAAATTAATAAAAGAATTAGATCGTAAACAAGCTCATCTTTGGCCAAAACAGTTGAAAATAATATCAAAAAATTACTATAGCAAAGTTTTTGCGGGGAATGCTTGCCGAACAATGTTGAAAAACTCTGATATTCTTGTTAGTGACAATATACTAGAAAATATATGCTCATTGATAATTATTCCATACGTATTATCTTTCAAATCAATGGATAAAATTGTAAATCTATGTTTCTCTACATCAAAACCGGATGAAAAAATCTTAAATTTAGAAATTGCTAACTTGAGAAAATATTTTGAAGCAACGGACTTTATCGAAACAAAACTTTACATTATTTTATACCAAATACCTCATGCGTTATATTACTTGAGTTTAGGTTTGGGTTGATGGTCGGAACATGCTGGTAAAACTATTCATAATGAATTGAAAACTGTATAATCTCAATATAATATTAATATAATTAATGATCCACGTTATGCGGAAAGATTAAAAAACGCAATTGTCGACTTTAATACATACCACATTTAATTTTGAAAACTTAATAACATTTTATTGTAAAGGGTTTTCCAATAAGAAGTTTTATTTTGAAGAGCAGGCTATTTGGGCAAGTGTCAATTTTGAAGCTATTATCTTTTGACATTTGACAAGTAAAAACTACGCCGTAATTAAAAATGGAATGATACACGCTTTAACAACGCATTGAAATTATTAAAATTTACTACAAAAATGGTGAAAAACACTTTTTGGTTGTCGTAAAGCTCCTTCTCGTTTGTCAATAGTAAACCTAGTGGAAAAATTCAAGCTGTTGGAACAAGTTTGTGATGTAATGAATTAAAAGCAAAAAAAAGTGTGCATCGCTTAAGAACACATAAGAATATTGCTGATGTAGCCCGTAGTGTTGAAGAAAACACAGGTTTGTTGATTCCTTGTTGATCGTTGGAATTAGACATTTTACAAACGACATTGAATTGTATTAAGCACTTTTGACTTAAGTCTTAAGGCTTTTAAAATTCAGTTACCACAAGAACTCAAGTTGGTCAATCACCACGTCGTTTCTTTGCTGATTGGGTCCTTCAAATGCATCAAAATGATCTGGAATTTTATCAAAAAATCATCTTCAGTGATAAGGCCCATTTTTACCTCGGAGGCTACGTTAATAAGCAGAATTGTCGCATTTGTAGCTCAGAAAATCCAAGAATGGTAGTTGAAAAGTCTTTGCATCCTTAACGTGTCACTGTTTGAGCGGTTTTTAGGCTGGAAGTGTGTTTGGACCCTACTTTTTGAAATATGAGGCTGGTGCAACTGTTACGATAAATGGATGGCGCTATCAAGCTATGGTTAATGTTTTTTTTATGGCCGGAATTAAAAGATATTGCTGTAGACGACGTTTATTTTTAGCAAGACGGCGCTACGTGCCACACAAGCAAGAAAACAATCGCAATTTTGCAAAAAAAGTTTCCTGGTCGTGTTTTTCTCAAAGAGGTGATTACAATTGACCACCGAGATCTTGTGATTCAACATCTTTAGACTTTTTTCTTTGTGGTCACGTAAAAAACAAGGTTTATGCCAATGCTCTACCATCGATTCAAGACCTTAAAAATGAAATTTGTAAAGTTATCAAGGCCATACAGCCTCAAATGTGCGAATTGGTCATAAAAAAATTCATAAAAAGAATGTGGTATTGCAACCGTAACCGTGGCGGCTATTTGACTGATATTGTTTTAAAATGTTAATGGCATACCTTTCTCTTTACAATGAAATAAACATTTATTGAGTTTTCTTAAAAGATTTCCCGATTTTTTCAATCAAATGAAATAAAATGAAATGAAACCTCTTATTGGAAATCCTTATATTTCAAATACATGTTAATAAATTAAATACACAAATTATTTTGAGTAATACACTTAGACATAAACTGTAATTATTTAAAACCTTTTCAATTTTTTTAATTTTTAGTGTTTACAAACTTTTGAGCACTACTGTTTTCAAGAAGGAACAAATACAATATTTGTATTCAATATTTTTTCATCTTTGCATGGTACTCTAAACATTAGCAAAAAGATTTAGTGTCGTCATTTTAATTTTTGCATCATTTCGATTCAAGACCAAATTTTCTATAAATTTTAATATTTCAAAATTGTTGGACGGTATTGTTTCCAAGAAAAAACAGATACAATTTTAATATTTTGCATTTTGTAGTTTACAAAAATTACCCTGATCAGAAACAATGAGTTCTTACGTCGTAATTTTTATCAAACTTTTTTTCAATTCAGGACATCTGTTAGAGGGCATCGTTGAATTTGCAAAGCCTGAGTTATCCAAAATGTTTCCGACTAAAAATGCAGTGAATTTTATATTATTTTCTACTTAAATTTAAAAACCAAAATAATTTCTCAATCAGTACTAAGTGGGTATATTATTGTTTATTTTTTGTTGGACGCCGTATAGTTAATTTACCACAGATATTCTATAAATAGACTGGTCAAACTGGTTTGGACGCTTTATAGTATGCACGATCCGTGTCAAATATGTATATCTACAATAGAAAACATGTTGCAACACTGCCGGACGCTTTAAGGTAGCAAACAGGACGCTCTATAACACATATTCATGTTTTTTTGTGTATATGTAAGACGCTCAAAAACAGAAAAATGTACGGACGCTAAAAGGTAGTTTTATGTACAATAGAAAAATGTTTTAGTTTGAATTTAATAAGAAAACCGCGTTAATCTTTTTGAGCTCGAGTATATTCACCTGCGAGCACTAGAAGTACGTTTTTTTTTAACGGACGCCCAATGACAGTTTCTCATAGCGGACGCTTTATAGATACCGAGATGTAAATATATATATATATATATATATATATATATATTTACATCAACCTAACTATAGAGCGTCCATACATTGTCCTTTTACGCACTTTGAAGCGTCCGAGAAGAATAGAGCGTCCGTATACGGACGCCAAAAGGAAACCTTTATAAATCGATTCTGTGCATCAAGGCGAGTCGAAAGATACATATAAAAAAAATTCAGTCTAAGACGCTCTATATGGCGATTTGTGTAAAAATGTATATTTTTGTGCATATTTTTAGTTCACACCATTTGCCGCAAGGAGGCGGTAAAGAGCTTGACGTATATTTACAAGTATATTTTCTGTACAAAAAATGCATTACTAAGCGTCCGCGTAATATGGCAACACAGCATTTAAAATATCGATCGCAAGTTAAAATTAGAATTACTTTTTCTATTTATAGACACGTCGGCATATATTATCTAACGGACGCCAAATTGTATATTTACAGATAAAAAAGCTTTGGCCGTTGGGATAATCATTACAATAATTTATTTATATAATAATTACTAAAGAATTGAAAACTCCCGGTTACAATATAATATAAGATTTTGAATATTTAAAGTGGCGTTGTAAAAATTTTAATAATTAAAACACAAGTGGTTTTGGATTTTAAAGATTTATTTGAAAATGAAAATGAATTGTTTGTTGTTTGCCCGGTGCTGTGTTGGGCCGGGTTTTGAGTAATCTCCCATAAAAAGTTTTCCGTTGAGAAGTTATCCTCGGTTTAATATAGCATGGCTTGGATTGTCTGGTTGAGCTTCCCGTTGGTCGGAAACTTCCAGATGTGGGTGCAACCAGGAGTTCCGTGGTCGAGCGGCGTTGAGACGGCATAATGTCCGTGTAAGTGGCCGTTCAGAAACACAGCAGCGGGGGCTGAGTTTGCAATATAATTAGTTTCTTACCTTGATAGTTGATTAGTTCCTATGTAAAACCGGCGGGCGGAAGCCTGTGCTGCTCGATCTAGTTACAGACTAACCAATTTTTATGCCTAAAAGCCTAGCGAGTTAAAGACTGTAAATCCCTGCTAGTTGCAAGATAAATTTGACGGGCAAAATTTGCTTGGCTTGGTTGCTAGTTAATGCCGGGCGAGCAAAGTCATGTGTTGGATAACTATGGATTTAAATAAAATTCAGTAAACTGAGTTTGCCAACTGTAATGGTAATATCAAAATTTATTAATGAAGTACCAAACTCAACGGTGTTAAAAAATTACATAATTGCAAAAGTGCAAAATTTTAACATTTATCAATAATATTTGGGTTTAAATAATAATGTAATAAACATCAGTCTAATTTTGGCATAAAAAAGAAATGGTGGAAATCGCATCGTTCTGGGACGTTCAAAAAAGATTCTGATTTGTTCAGTAAGTTCTAACTTTTTTGTCCAAAACTGTAAAGCAATTTTGAGGCAGCAATAAATTTGCAAGGCTCGAATAAGCCAGAATAGTCACTACACTAAAAATCAAAAGTGATCCAACCGAGTTGTGACGGTCAAAACGCATCCGTTCAATTCAATGCGTCGCGTTTAAAACTCCAAAAAGTGACCCGTCTGACTTGGATAGACAAAGATTGGTAACAGTTGCAGCTAGATAGTTTGTTTGTTGAAAAGTTAATAAACTAACTATTTTCAATTTTTTTTTTAATTAACTGCCCAAATTTTGTCTAAATTTTTTGATCAAAAAAAATCTTAAACAGGATGGTTTTAAAAAAATAAAAAAACTTCAACAAAATTTTTGTTTTAATTGGAGTTTTTCCGATTCAATTTGCCCAGCCAAGCCCAGACCCCGTTGCAAGGCCCAAGTTAACTAAAATATTTCTGACACTAAAAATCAGAAGTGATCCGACCAAGCAGTAACGGTTAAAGCACCTCTGTGCAATTCAAATGCGTCGCGCTCAAAACGATCCCAAAAGGCGACCCGTCCGATTTGGATCGAAGTAGCTAAGTAACGGTTGCAACTAGAAACTTTGTTCTAATCGGAACCGTCGGATTTTTGGCCATGTCTTCTTGCCTCAATGCTCAGTCAAGTCCAATCGGGACTGGGCGAGGCTCTAATATTTTAACGCCTTGTGCGTATAGACATAATTTTCTTGTCTTAAGTTGCAGAGCAAACCCGAAAACACCATTGAATTTGGAAGACAAGTTAGCAAAAATATTTCTGATACTAAAAATTGGAAGTGTTCCGACTGTGTCAAAGCGCTTCAGTGCAATTTAAATGCGTCCCGCTTAAAGTAACTCCAAAATCGTGATTTGCCCGACTTGGACCAACGTAGTTTGGTAAGGGTTTTAGCTAAGTTCTTTTTTTTTGTCAAATAGCTAATAAACGCAGCATCTTTATGATTTTTTTTTATTTAAGTTGCCCAAATTTTGTTTTAAATGTTGCTCCAAATTTAATCCAAAAAAGTCTCTTTTTGCACTTTTGACCAAAAATCTGGGCCCAATTAAAATACTAAAATAAAATGTTTTGATTGGAGCCGTAGGATTTTTGGTCTTGACCACCACCGTATAGTCATAACTTTCTTGTTCAACGTGGCGAAGCAAATTAGTGTCTTAAATTAAAAAAAAAATTATTAAAAATAACGCTGGAACTCATCATTTCAGGGTAGCTTCGGTAGATTACAAAATGCAAAATATTAAAATTGTATTTGCTCTTTCTTGGAAACAGTACCGCCCAAAAATTTAGAAATTATAAAATTTATCAAAAAATTGGTCCTAAATCGAAATAATTGAAAAATTAAAATGACGTCACTAAATCTCTTCTCTAATGATTAGAGTAGCATGCAAAGATAAAAAAAATACTGAATACAAATATTGTATTTGCTCCTTCTTGAAGCACAGTGGTGCCCAAAAGTTTATAAAATTTAAATTTCACAAAATGTCTGACTTAAGTTAGCATAAATAAAAAATTCAACAACAATACGATTATTGTTCTAAGTAGGCTGATACGATACAAATTAAAAAATTATATTTGTTTTTATGAGGATTTTGTTGTTGTATTTTAGTTTTACTTGATTCCATAAGCAGTCAGTTGTACTTTCTGATCTGAAGGATTTGGCTGATGTGAATAGTTTTAAATATTAACAATTTGATTTTTTAAAATTAAATATTTATGATCAAAAAATTACTTTAGTGAGTATATTGTCAAAGTGTTGACTTATTTGTGATAAAGAATTTGTGAAAATGGTTTCTCATACTACTACTATTAATAATAGTCAGTTTTAATTATATGTATTGTGGATTTTTTTTACACATAAAATAGGATTTTTTTTCATGTTAATAAAAACACAGCTGAATTAATAGGACATTCAAATCCTAAATTTAATACTCAAGATTTACATTTTCCAAAAATTATATGTACCACTTGTTGTTTAGCGCTAAAAGATAGAAAGAATGATAATCCTAAAAGAAACATTTCTACAATACCGAATATTGAAAAAAATGTTTTTCTTAAAGGAACTCGAAATAAAATTGATTGTAATTGCTAAATAAGTATAACTGCAAGAAAGAACTTTAGATCTGCAGTAATGAAAGGTAGAGAACATATAAAAGTATATAAACAAATTAAGTTTGGTAGGATAGCATCAGTAAATTATGAAAAATCAGTTCAGAAAATGAAAAAAAAAATCATAAACCCAACACTGCAACAATTGTCTGTACAAAATGTTTCTCAACCATAGAAAAAAAAAAACAATTTCATTAATGTTCTTCAAAAAAAAAGCAACCAGTAACATAACAAACAATATGGTTGCGGAACTGTCTGATCAGTAAAGAATTGCATCATACAGCAGCTCTAAAAAAATAATGAAGAGAATTGTTATCAATCCCAAACAAATTAAAAAGATTCAAATCAGTTTGGAGAAATTATTGAATTATAAATCTATCATGAATGTGTCTGCGTTATATATACAAAAATCGAACTAACTTTTTTCGGTCACCAACTGGTCAACGCAAATGTATTTTTGCCCATTTCTCTGAAGATATGAAGAATAGGAAATTAGAATTTGATTCCATTATAAAAATTGATTTCCTAGGTTTGATGTTGTAATGGAAGTTCAACCAAAACAATTAAAAGACCAATAGTGTGGGGTAACGTTTCTGAAATATTTGATATGGTAATTAATAAAAGTGGAGAAAATGGTAATGTTGACATTAAAATTAGGACAGACGGCATTTTTTTTTAAATATGTCTTAGCATATTACCTGAGCTAGAATATAACACAAATGAAAGATTGTTGAGATCTACGTATAAGAACAGTGCGGACTTGAAAAATTTGGTAAAGCTACAAATGTGAAAAAGATTATTTTGTTATGTATTGTTCTTGATGTGAAGGAAAGTTATAGGAATCTAAATTCTTGTAATTTTGAATGATTTCTCATTCAAGTTCATCGGCGATTTAAAAATAAATTTCATTGTAAACGGTCAACAAATTGCTTCTGCAAAGTATCCTAGCCTATACTGCTATGTATATTTGCAAGAAAATGTAAGCAACTGTTCTGTACATTATAATGAATTAATAGGTGGTATTGAAAATAACGACGAGGAAGAAAACAATAACATTAATAAGTTTTTATTGCAGTTTAATTAAATTTAATTTTACATTTCTTAAATTAATTGTTAAAAATTGCAAATTTGAAAATAGAAAACAAATGCTTCAGGCTGAAGCCGTTCGGAAATTTAAGAAATTTCTTCAAAATATTTCAATCTAATGGAAATAATAAGAAATTTGTTATGTTAAGCAAATCAGTAGTGAATCTTCTACTTTTCAATGAATACGATGATGTAACTGTTATTCAAAATTCATAGTTTGGAACAAATTAATAAAAAAATTATTTCGTAAACAAGCTCATCTTTGGCCAAAACAGTTAAAAATAATATCAAAAAATTGCTATGGTAATGTTTTTGCGGGAAATGCTTGCCGAACAATGTTGAAAAACTCTAATATTTTTGTTAGTGACAATATACTAGGAAATATCAGCTCATTGATAATTATTCCATACGTAGTATGTTTTAAATCAATGGATAAAAATGTAAATCTATGTTTCTCTACATCAAAACCGGATGAAAAAATGTTAAATTTAGAAATAGAAAGACTTTATCGAAACAAAATTTCATATTATTTTATACCATTTACCTCATGCGTTATATTACTTGAGTTTAGGTTTGGGTCGATGGTCGGAACATGCTGGTGAAACTATTCATAATAAATTTAAAACTGTATAGTCTTGTTATAATATCAATATAATTAATGATCCACGTTATGCGGAAAAATTAAAAAACGCAATTGTCGACTTTATTACATACCACATTTAATTTTGCAAACTTAATAACAATTTATTGTAAAGGGTTTTCCAATAAGAAGTTTCATTTTGAATAGCAGGCTATTTGGGCAGCTGTCAATTTTGAAGCTATTATCTTTTGACATTTGACAAGTAAAAACTACGCCGTTATTAAAAATGAAACAATACACGCTTCAACAACGCATTGAAATTATTAAAATTTACTACAAAAATGGTGAAAATTTTTCAGTCACAGTTCGCAAAACTAAAACACTTTTTGGTCGTCGTAAAGCACCTTCTCGGCCGGCAATAGTAAACCTAGTGGAAAAATTTAAACTGTTGGAACAAGTTTGTGATGTAAAGAATCAAAAGCGTGTGCATCGCTTAAGAACACATGAGAATATTGCTGATGTAGCCCGTAGTGTTGAAAAAAACCCAGGTTTGTCGATTCCTTGTTGATCTTTGGAATTAGACATTTCACAAACGACATTGAATTGTATTTTGCACTTTTGACTTAAGTTTTAAGGCTTTTAAAATTCAGTTACCAGAAGAAGTCAAGTTGGTCGATCACCATAAACGTCGTTTCTTTGCTGGTTGGGTCCTTCAAATGCATCAAAATGATCTAAAATTTTATCAAAAAATTATCTTCAGTAATGAGGCCCATTTTTACCTCCCAGTCTACGTTAATAAGCAGAATTGTCGCATTTGTAGCTCAGAAAATCCAAGAATGGTTGTTGAAAAGTCTTTGCATTCTCAACGTGTCACTGTTTGATGCGGTTTTTAGGCTGGCGGTGTGATTGGACCCTACTTTTTTAAATATGAGGCTGGTGCAACTGTTACGGTGGATGGATGGCGCTACCAAGCTATGATTAATGATTTTTGATGGCCGGAATTGAAAGATATTGATGTGTACAACGTTTATTTTCAGCAAGACGGCGCTACGTGCCACACAAGCAACAAAACAATTGCAATTTTGCAAGAAAAGTTTCCTGGCCGTGTTTTTCTCAAAAAAGTGATCACAATTGACCACCGAGATCTTGTGATTCAACATCTTTAGACTTTTTTCTTTGTGGTCACATAAAAAACAAGGTTTATGCCAATGCTTCACAATCGATTCAAGACCTTAAAAATGGAATGTGTGAAGTTATCGAGGACATACAGCTTAAAATGTGCAAATTGGTCATAAAAAATTTCATAAAAAGAATGTGGTACTGCAGCCGTAGCCGTGGGGCAATTTGACTGATATTGTTTTTAAATGTTAATGGCATACCTTTCTCTTGACAATGAAATAAACATTTATTAATTTTTCTTAAATGAAAAAGAAAAAGCAGATACAATTTTAATATTTTGCATTTTGTAGTTTACGAAAACTACCCTGATCAGAAATAATAAGTTCTAACGTCGTAATTTGTATCAAACTTTTTTTCAATTCAGGACACCTGTTAGAGAGCATCGTTGGATTTGCAAAGCCTAAGTTATTCAAAATGTTTCCGACACTAAAAATGCAGTAAATTTTATATTATTTTTTACTTAAATCTAAAAACCAAAAGAGTTACTCAATCAGTACTAAGTGGGTATATTATTGTTTATTTTTTGTTGGACGCCGTATAGTTAATTTACTACAGATATTCTATAAATAGACTGGTCAAACTGGTTTGGACGCTTTATAGTATGCACAATCCGTGTCAAATATGTATATCTACAATAGAAAACATGTTGCAACACTGCGGGACGCTTTAAGGTAGCAAACAGGACGCTCTATAACACATATTTATGTTTTTTTGTGTATATGTAAGACGCTCAAAAACAGAAAAATGTACGGACGCTAAAAGGTAGTTTTATGTACAATAGAAAAATGTTTTAGTTTGTATTTAATAAGAAAACCGCGTTAATCTTTTTGAGCTCGAGTATATTCACCTGCGAGCACTAGAAGTACGTTTTTTTTTAAGGGACGCCCAATGACAGTTTCTCATAGCGGACGCTTTATAGATACTGAGATGTAAATATATATATATATTTTAATATTTAACTTTTAGTGCTTAACATGATTTTTTTAATATTCAGATATCGTTTGGTATTCAAAATCTGAAAGTTAGTAGTCTTTATTTGATAAATCTTTATTAAATTTCCTACACAGTAAAGAGACAGATTTTATGTTAGTCCATCGGCGGCGATAGGTAGTAATAAGTTTTGAGTGTTCGTAAAATTTTCAGCATTTCTTAAAATGTGATAATATTTACCCTCATAACTAAGATTAATTTATTAACTTAATCCAGTAGTAAAATAAAAGCATAAAATTATGTATCCTGGTTGTAAGTAAGTAGCAATAAAACGACAAGATAATTTTCCAGAAAATTGCAACACAGAAATTAAACAAAACAAAAATACAACCGTTTCCATGAAACATGGTGCATTTTAGTTTACGATAGTATATACGCAAATGCACTGCCAGTCACGCAGTAAATTATTAATTTAATATCTAAACCCATAAAATAATACACGTTCTACTATCTATTTAATTTATTAGTATTGCGCACGAGGAGGAAGCGCTCTCATAGTGTAAAGTTTCAACTCTGACAGATGTTTGGAAAGCACATTACAAAAGGGTGTATGTCAAATATCTATCGAATTTCGATTATTTCTAGGCCTACCGGTGAATGGGGTCACCAAGAAATTAGATTGGCACTATGTCCCTTTTGAATGCACCATGTCCAAATTAATTGTAGGTCTAGGATCAATAGAATGTTCCCTTTACAATAGGGCAGTTGTGTTCTTCATGTATGTTAACAGCTGCTCTGTGATATTAAGGTATCACATGCTTTATTGTGTCAGGTTTTTTCATGCATATTAATACAGTAAACAATGATAAAGGATAGAATTTTTATTTAAAGGAAATAAATATAATTTATTATTACAGTTGATAAATAATTAATTTGTTAAAATCAATTATAGCTTCCGCAAATTATAAAAATCAATTAACAAACCAATTACATATGTACTTAACCTAATTAATTTGTAACAAACCATACCGTCCATAGATCAAGTATTTACTCGGCTATGTTGTTTTATTTATTTTTAATTAATTAAATGTGAATTATCAATGATATATTTTATTATTTATAAATGAAATTGATCTGGCAATGAAGTGTGATTGACTTATTGGAACCAACACGATTGCTTTTATTGCAATTTTATTGGATGACACTTTGTAGGATGTATTTTTTATTACTGGTTAGATTCATTAATCAATTTGCTACCGAATACGATGCATGGTTTCAACGTAGAATGGAGGACTTTATTCATGTTCGTGGAAAATTATGACATGCGTCTGCTGTATATGACAATAATATATAAAAAATATAACAATAGTAAAATTTATAGGCTTTATTTTTATTAATTTAATCATAATAATTCATGTTTTTAAATAATAATAGTTAAGGGAAAAAATAATAACTTAGTGAGTCATACACTTATATGTTTATAATGTCAAACAATAGAAACATTATTTCGATAATATAATGAAGTTTGATTATATAATATCAATTCCATGTAAACTACAATTCTTTGAATGCAGTTGTTAGCCAGCAACGCTTGATAATTGTAATAATCATTTAAAGTAATTACGAATGCGAGCTATAAATATTATTAATTTCTATTTGCTTCCGAGAAGAAAAGAAATTAATTTCATGCCGTTTAATGTGCGCAACAAACAAATTACCAATTAACTCATCTTCATATAATTAGGATGCTCACTTAATGTTGTCTTAATTTAATATGCATCTCCGGACTAATCAAGCGGACAATAAAACCAATTTATTATTTTGAAAAGATTGTTTAATTGAAAGTAACAATCAGTATTGTATTCTCCCCACATAGATAATAAAATTAATTATTTAATCAAAAATAAAATATTTGAAATGAATCGGATAGCAAAGCTTGTTAACTGAAAAATTGCAATTAAATTTAAATGTTAATTGTAAATGTAATTGTTTCATGATTTTATTGAGATATATATCTTAATAAACTTTTGATTATGACATAATTGCTAATAGATGTCTGCTTCTAGATTTTTATAAGTTAAACTGGATTTTTTGTAAAGCAAACCAAAAAAGTTGGGTGATTTTTATCAATTTGTTTGCCGAAATTTTAATGTTTTTACGAAAAATGATTGTTTTTAAATTTTAACATGAGAAATTGATTTTTTTGCGTGTAAATTAAAATGTAATTAAATAACGAAACAAATGACTGGGGCTTCATATAGTCTAATTTAATACTAAATGTCTCCATTAGTATTATTTAGCATTTTTGCAATTGGTAGCCATTCAATGAATTAATTATGAAATAAATAAATAATTTATTCAAAAACTCAATCCAACGATCACAGCCAAGAGTCAAGCACAGACACTACAAAATATTGTACAACATGTTAAGACTTGAAATTTCTTTTTTCTTTAAATGTACGAAAGCGGATTGCATAAATTTGGTATTTATTAGAACACAATGTTAAAAAATACATTAGAATATTAAAGTTTTAGCATAGTTACGAGAAAATGGAGTATGGTTTTTGCACATTAGCAAAAACCTTTTTTGCTTAACTCGTCGATAAACAATTTGTCGTTTTTAATTAATTTATGAAAGAGATGTTTTCAAACAAATTAGAATTTAAAAAGATACAACATTATTAAAATTTAACAGTTTTGCACGTTTCAAAAAGATTTTAATTTAGTAACTCCAAATGTTGCCAGACTGAAAACAGTTATATTTTTTATTTTTTTTTATTTACTAGAACAATATGTTGAAGCACGTTAGAATGATAAAAGTTGTAATGTTTTCAGGATAAACTGGATGTCTTCTTTTCTTTTTCATTAGCTCTCCTCTGTTCACTCTTTAACTTAAGTCTTTTCTATGCTTTTCTATAAAGTTTTGTTCTGTGCTAGTTGGTACTACCTTTTTCTTGCCTGTTGTTTTATGTCATCTACTCACGTTTTCTGCGGTTTTTCTATACTTTTCTTTGTCTGCCTAGGTCTCCATTGGATTATTATTGTTTTGCCACGTGTTTTGCACATTCTCATTTGAGTTTTGAGATTTGTTCACTGTCTGGTTTCTTCATACTTTATATTATCTTTTAGGCTGACTTCTAACATGGTTTGATCTATTGCTTTTTGCATTGTTTTTAGGTGGTCAGCGCTGTTTTTTGTTAGTGTGTTATTGTTTCCACGGACAACACACAGGTGTTGTAAGCTTGAGATTTATTGAGATAGTCTTGTTTCTGAGGATGTGGCTCTCAGTTTGGTTATATCTGGATCTATGTTAGTTATGATATATGTCTTAACTGGGCTGGTTCTCCTTCCTTAGTTTTATAACGTATGTTTATGGTTTTTACGGTGGTTTTATTTATAGTTATCTTCTCACCCGAGTTACTCATTATTTTTATTTTGGTTAGATTCATCGTTAGGACTACTTGGTTTCATTTTATATTTAATTGTTTGAGCATGTCATTTATTTCCTGGATATTGCTGCTTATTAGGTCGATATTGACCGTGAATTGCAGGTGTTTTTGGTGTACACCTCTTTTGATTTTGATTTTGTTATCACGTTTTTATTTTATTTTTTACTTGTAGAATTGCGTTTTTGTATATTTTTGTTAGGAGATTTGAGTAACGAGAATCGATTCTGGCTCCGTGCATTGCTTTTATAATGGATTAGGATTCAATGTAGTCGAAAACCTTATGCAGGCGAGATGGATAGGTAATACTTTCTATTTTTCTTTATTAAGGTCTTTAGTTTTTGTAGATGGTCGGTGTTGCTGTACCTTTTTTAAAGGCTTGACTGTTTGACTGGCATATTTTCTGAGCCCGCATTACATACTTGGGTTTTTAATATTCTCGAATCTGGTGTTATGGTTGTAGAAATTTTTGATAAGTGCAGCAATGTATTTCTGGCCTGATTGATTTTCCTACTGATGTGCTATTAGAACTTTCATGTTTACGTTGTTTGTTATAGTGGTTTTTGTTATGTTGTTATTGTGTGCTTTGCTCTCTTTTCTCATCTTCTTACTTATTTGTTTATTTAGTTCTTTGTATTTGGTGATTTCTTTGGGGGTCTTTTTTTTTAATGAGTTCTATTGTGCTAGGTTTTGGTTTACTTTCTTTTTTATTTTTGACCTTGCTGCATACTTTCTTTGTGGCGGTTTTCATATCTTCTTTTACTTTAATTGTGAGCGTGTCGATGTTTAGAGTTCTTAGTTTTTTTTTAGTTTTTTGTTTAGTTCTATCTGATATTCCTCTTTTTTTGGCTGAGTTTTTTTGACTTTGGGAACTTGGGCATGTGGATAAATTTGTTTTTTTTCAATCTTTAGATTTAGTGCGATTGTTGCTCTTACTAGCCGATGGACACTACCAATATCGTATTTGTTAGTACTAACATGTCCGTGCACATATTTTTGTTGTTTGTGAGGTTATAATTGATCTCATTTTTTTGTTATCGGGGCTTATCTATGTCTATTTCCTCTGCTTGTAAAAGGTGTTTAGATAGTAAAGGTTTTCTTTAATTAGGTAGTTCAACAGCATATCTCCACGTTCGCTCGTTCACAGATCAAACTGTCAGATGTTGCTTGGGCCTGTTTTCTCCTTTTGGTGTTGAATTCTTTACTTATATGGATATGGAGCTGAATTTGGTTACTAAGCTGGCCATTTTTTGTTACATTTTTTAGAAGTTTTATGACTTGTTTTAAGGCGGTTGATGGGATCAACGGCTTATTAGGTTGCTGTTCTCAGAGTTGCTTTGGTATACGAGGTGGCCTGATTTTAGATTTGCAGTTTTTTCGTTTGATTGTCATGTCTTGCATAACCATTTGATGTTCTGGAGTTTTTTTCTAATCTAATAAGATTGTCCGGTGTGGTGTACTCATGGTTCTAACGTTAGGTGGGTATTTGTAGTTTGGTCTTTATAGTTTTGAATGTTTGTAGTTTTAAATTTTTGCTTCCCAGAGTCCGAATTGAGGCAGACTGATTTTGCTTCAGTGTGAGAATGTGTGTGCTGGGCACGGCTTAGCTAGCATTTAAATTTGCTGACATTTTTACGCTAAGCGTGTTGCAGCAGTGAATTGCGTTTTCTTAATTCTTAGTTAGAACGGGTATACCGCCTGCGCCGCGACAGAGTCTTCTTTGTTGTCTAGCAGGATGCACCGGAACAAGTTAACGCTCGTGCAGGTGAGGTTGACTAGAACATTGGTTTATATTGTATTGAAATATTGTTTTTAATAGAAAACTAATGATCGATTAGTTATCATAGTTTTAAATTTTGCAAAAGCCGTTACGCTTTTGTGAGCTTTAAATGTACGAAATGGATGACTCAAAAAATGTTCTTAAATACATAAGAACAAAATTTGTAATATTTAATTTGAATTTTAAATGTGCGAAATGGTAGTTTTCTTGCGAAATTTGTCGTAAAACGATTAACGATTATGTGTATTATTCCAGCTAGTTTTTTGTTTACTTTGTTCTGGTGACGGTTTTTTGTCGTTTATCAATGTGATATCTACAAATCCTGATTGGCAGTAGCTTTAGCATTAGTTTATTAATTCTGTGGGTTTTTTAGTAGTTCAGACAGTTATTATTATCAGTTTTTTACACCACTGCCCGTAATGCTGGCAACTTACATTACAGGGGGAACTTGGCGCAGCAATCTAGGCATCCGACTGCTGCAACGTGGGTTTGAACTTCACAACGGAAACTATATGTTTAATAATATTGATGAAAGTTTGTTTAAAGTGAATAGGTTTCAGAAATAAATGAGCTTTTGTTACATTTTAAAACTGTATTGTCTTTATTTTACAAATAATATTACTTTATATACTTGCTGCTACACCCAGGCAGCATTAGGGTCGTTACAAAACTCTAATTACCTATAATAAAAATAAAATACATTTATTTAATATGTTACCGGAAATGAAGATTAAACAGATGGTTATTCCAAGATTTAATATTATCTGAAAATAATATGATCTTACATCTAATGAGTTTATAACATAATTACGCTAAATGTAATAAAATAAAATAATGCGTTGTGGCATATGGTCGCAACATTACTTAATTTCAAAATTAAAAAAATAAGTAATTATTAAACAATATATACATATTGACTTAAAACTACTCAATGTCTTTTTTGTTGGGAAACCTACATAATTTTACACACGGACAAACTATTACACCATTTGTAGTTTTTACAGAAATTGTTTGCACAATATTATCCTTTCCTGGATGTGTTACTTCAATACGGCCGGTACACCATCGAGACGGTGGTATATTGTCTTCTCGAATGAGCACCAATTGACCAACTTTAAGTAGTTCTCCTTTTGACTGCTTCCATTGACGTCTGACTTGTAGCTCTTGCAAGTACTCGACATTGTGTGTTCACTTGATGCGTTAGTGATTCCTCGTTTGAGTACTTTTGATTTGGTTCGTCTGGATGTGCTCCGGCGATGCATAATTTGATAAGTCCTCTCCGGCTGCTTGTTGCTCAAAGTGGTTCGACGTAGATGTCCACAACTGGGTGGAGCTGGTTGATGATCGTCCGGATGTGCCCCGGCGATGCTTACTCAGATAAGTTCTCTCTGGATGCTTGTGGCTCAAAGTGGTTCGACTTACTGACGTAGACGTCCACAATTGGGTGGAGCTGGTTGATGATCGTCCGGATGTGCTTCGGCGATGCTTAATTTGATAAGTCCTCTTCGGCTGCTTCTGAGATAAGTCTTCTCTGGCTGCTTCTGGCTCAAAGTGGTTTTGTCTTACTGACGTAGACAATGTTACTCTGCACTAATGTCTAATTTTATTCAAAAAACTCTTTGAATATCCGGTTCGAAGGACCATAAAATATGTTTAATAATATTGATGCAAGTTTGTTTAAAGTGAATAGGTTTCAGAAATAAATGAGCTTTTGTTAAAGTTTAAAACTATACTGTCTTTATTTTACAAATATATTATTTTAAATACTTGCTGCCACACCCCGGCAGCATTAGGGTAGTTACAAAACTCTAATTACTTATAATAAAAATAAAATACATTTATTTAACATGTACCGGAAATGAAGACTAAACAGATGGTTATTCTAAGGATTAATATTATCTGAAAATAATATGATCTTACATCTAATGAGTTTATAACATAATTATGCTAAATGTAATAAAATAAAATAATGCATTGTGGCATATGGTCGTAACACTATCTTAAACTTTTATACGCTTTTTTACTTTCTAGGTCTTATGACTAAGAATCTTCTCTGGTTCAGAGTAGATTAATAATTTTTTCAGTGGTTTGGAGTACACTCAAAACTGTAGGTGCATCTATAATGTAATATGATCTGCTTTTTTTTTGGTAAAGCAACACTATTTTCAATGCTTACGAGCAGGCATTGATGTACAGTTAGCCTAGTATAAAAGCAACAAAAATCTTTTAAACAGAAATGTTTAGTGCGTTTTACAATGCAGCTTTCTGCGACGCCTGTTACCTGTTTGTTTGAAGAAAATTAAATTGACGACCTTTTAGACCTTTGAGAGAAGACATGATAATGCGAATGAGTCAGATTTGGTGAATTGGATTTTCAAGCAAACTGCTTTAAATTGCTTTTTGCTATTGTGTGCTAGCGCATTGTTTTGCGACAACAAGACACCTTTGGCTTACATTTCGCTTTTTTTTGTTATTTTTTTTGTAGAGTGGTTAACTTACCCAAAAAATTGAGACAAGAATTTTTTGAACAGAATTTTATTGGCTTTGGATAACTAGATTGATTTTCCTCCATAAATTTTTGCTTTGGTTCTGGGTTTTTGAAAAGGATATTTAACCAAGTAGGTTTAGTAATTGCTACTCTTTAAAACGAGCACAGATTGAGCGCGACTATTCTACTACTACTTGCTCGCTTCTGGCCAACGTTCAGGCTTTTGGGATCCATTTTGCTGCAATTTTATCCTCAAATACTACTTAGGCGTTTATATGAAATTTTCTGTCTTTTAGATTTTTAGTTTAGCCCAATTTGACGGCTAGGTAATATCATATTATGAATGAATTATGTAGTAGTTTGTAGTGTGGCTAGATAATGTGATTAGATTTTCTGAGAGGTTTTGGTCTTGTTGTATTATTACATAATGTAGTTTTTTGAAAGGTCAAGTGGACTATTTGAGGGTTACATTGACGAATTGGTTTTGCCAACTTTTATTTTTAGTATTGTCAGTAGGTTATCTGTGTGTTCTGTTAGGATTGCTTCTATTTAGTCATTTGTGCTCCGGAGCAGGAACGGCCTCTCCGCCCATTTTTGCATAGACTTTTCTGTTTCTTTGATAAGTTTGAAGCAATTTTTGTGGGAAGAGTTTAAGCATCAGTAAGCATCAACGGGGAGCGAACAGAAGATTTAAACTTGAACTCTTTGAACTAATGCTCTTTACGATAGAATGTATATT
Organism: Tachinus rufipes; assembly: GCA_963932245.1. Lineage (NCBI taxonomy): Eukaryota > Metazoa > Arthropoda > Insecta > Coleoptera > Staphylinidae > Tachinus > Tachinus rufipes. The sequence goes on from OZ010743.1 coordinate 87,191,519, forward strand.
TTTTATGAAAATATTTATTTATAGGCGAAATATTTACATTGACGATTTAAACTTTATGCAATTGTAGTAAAAACTTGCTGCAAAACACTTTAAATTTGTCTATTGTGTATAGGTTTTATGATATCAAAACGTGGTCAATGCTTACTACTATTATGATTTTGATCTACTACCTCACAATTTTGATAATTTAGTAACTAAAACTACCAAAATTTTAGTAATTGGTAACACTACTTTGCATAGGTGTTGCTAGTCTTGTAGGATTAAGATTGTCAGTTTGCTAAGGCTGAGCTTTAAATGTGAGTGCAACTATAAGATGTAAATCTTATTGTATTTAAGATATTGCAGTATAAGGTCAATTATAATGTAAAAAAGATTGAGAAATTATTTTGGGGAGAATCTGAGAACATTTCTAGATTACTATTATTAAACAAAAGTTGAGAAAATTGAAGTTTTGAAGCGTTTCTATCTCACAGTCTGTCAACAATGACTGTCACAGTTTCAGTTATATTGTGTTTTATTAAAGTCTTCTATTATTTATTTATTGTTATTACATTTTAATCCGGTTTTTTTAACTTTTGAGATGCTAAGCTGACTTACAAGGGGTGCATACCTTGAAGCACTGGTACATGTGTATTAAGCTAGAGATAATGTGCACAAGGTTGCAATAATTTTTTTTTTTTTTTAATTATTAATACATTCTGAACTTACCATTTTTAACAAATTGCTTTTGCAATGTACAAACTGCAAACAAATCAATATTTACTTGTAAATTGTAAAATTCATTGATAAATATAAAGAATCGTATTTACGCTAAATACATATTCTTATCACAACATAAGGAATCAAATGCTCTCACAAGCATATGAGCCGTAGTGTTCGAGCTCTCAATAAAATTATAAGCGAGGATCCTTGCTAGCATTATGCTCGTAATTGGGAAGGTCTCATTAAATTAATGTAATTTTCCCTGAAACGGCGACACTCGATACTCTGAAAGGGGCATAATAATATTTTCACTCGTTGTGTGGAACTCATTATCATTATAATTTGCTACAATGTGTAATGTTTCGAAATAATCAAGTCTCGAGGGCCGTTGATTTATTTTTATTAGGTCGTAATTTTGGCTCACACGTACACAAAAAAAATTTAATTCAAAATCTCTGCTATTTTGTTTGTGATTTAATGCGAACGTATAACAATCTAGTTGGAATTGAACTTGTGTGTGAGCTATTTACAAGCGGCCGCGACAAAGAAGATAGAATAATAAGCACAGTGTGAGAGATGCAAATACTTGCTCACTTTATAGATGGGACAAAGAGACATGAAAGTAATGGAAAAAGGGTGTGAATGTGGGTGATTTGAATGGATTTCAAAGAGGATGAAAGTAGAAAACGAACTGAGCACGTTTTAGCTCGACACGTGCAATCATTTATTAAAGAAACAAATTCTAGCGTATTATATTAAATTCATTATACTCTTAGACATTATGTAGAATAACGCTAATATAATTTGTTCTAACATTACTAAGTAGTAAGAAGTTTGTTATCAGTTTACTTAGCGCTAGAAATAAATGTTAACACCCATTAATTCCCAGCTTATTTCGTTACATTTCGCTTAAGTTTGCACATTATAACTAAAACTTTCTCACAAAACAACACCAACCAAACAGAAATGAATAAAATTTATTAGCATATTTATTACAAGTATTAATTCAATGTTAATATTAAATTTCAATCTTTTATATCATCGTGACTAAGTATATTTTGATTGATATCGATAGGCTACTTATAAGTTACAAGTTTTGGTAAGGCTTTTTTAATATAAAAAGGTCCCATCGATCAAAAGTAATCAGTAGATTAGCAGGACAAAAGGTTTGGTGTAGAGAGTTTTCACATTGTCCTTAATTCAAGCCATGTCCGAGTCCGATCCGCTGGGTAAAAAGATTTGTATGCCACTTTCCGAGTCCATCGACCTTACCGCAATTAAATCCCACTTAAACCACCCTTAAATAAGGGATAATTTCATCAATGTCAATCGCACAATGCTTTTCCGGGTGCATGTGTAAAAGAAAGGATTCAAGTGAGTTCAATTTGCGGGGGGTAATATAAACAATTGTGGGCCTGCGAGTTCAATTCAAGTAAAAGCCAATATTTACTAATGGAATTCTATTGATAAAACATAGATATGTATATCGGCGGCTATGTATAGCGCCAAATGTCTAATCTAAACCTTACTTAAATAGTTTTGTTAAAGGTCGGTAACCTAAATATAAATAAACGGAAGGAAATAAATAGATTGTATCAATATTGACAGAATAAATATAATTTAGTTATAGTATTTTAAATTGAAAAAAGTACCTGCTTACAAGTTTTATTTCAAACAGACAGAACCACTTTGTTCGATGTATGTTCTTGTGATATGCATGCACTTACATTACAGTTTCTCCTTAGAGAAAAGGGGGTTGAGTTTCCTTCAATCTAATACTTTCGGGATTGGGGGTTAACGGAAAAAGAAATGAGAGCTATGATTTGTGTGAAATGGTTCGCGAAATCGAAATTCTGCTTTAACTGATATACAGAAGTATTACTAACGGTGAACTGTCTGTAAGGGTTTATTTATAGTTTGCAGTAATGAAATCATTTCCACTTAGAAATTACGCGAATTAATCATGTTAATGTTCTACAGAAATTATGTTACAAATTAACAGCACATTTTGTTTGGAAATAAATTTAAATAAATATCATAGATCTTTTTACCGCTGATTAATTACGATGGCTCTTTAAACTGGATAGCAATCGTACGATCATAGTAGATCTGCGGAATATTGTTTTGCAGTATCAGTATCGAGTAACATGATACCCTGAAAAATAAGAAGTGTTGATCATATCTCAATGCTACATCTGTTCAGGATTATAGTATTAGGTAAAATAATAAGTCGTAAGCTACTTCTTTTCGTTGCGCGAGGAAACTGGGTTCTCAAATAAATAAAATTAATTGGTTTCTAATAATTAGTTTTATTGCTCACACAAATTTTCCATCAACAGACAGATAACCAAATAAAATTAAAAATAAAATAAGAGAGATTGTTACATAAAATAACATGGAATTTTATAAAAATGAAAACTATAGATATAAGAAATAAATAATCATTACGCTTATAATAATTAAATAAAGTAATATTAAATAAAATTACAAACTCACCTAAAGCATCAGGTCCAGGCATGATCAACTATAATTACAATTTTACAAAAACCTGCGAGGTCGCTTCAAATAAATTGCAATGTTTATATCAACCTACCCCAAACTTATGACGGAACAAGTTACCTTTCTCTCATTTTTATACTTTTTTAAATAATTTAAATGAAATTGTGTCTATTTTTACATGGGATATCAGATTTTTTAATATAAATGTGTTTAAAGTACTGCTTTTTTGATTCTGTAAGGTCTCTTAGAGTATACTTTCCTTTTAGCCAATTGCTTTTCGGATTTTTTATTAAGCATATTTTTTTGGACATAATACAACTTTATATGGTGATTATAAGGAGGGGAACTAGGAGGTTTGTTTATTATTGGAGCTAATTATACCACATTATTTAAAAATGTTTAGTTAGGTACTTCCGTAGTCCACTAATTACGTTTCTGATGACTTTTTTCGCTCTACAGAATTAGCTTCAGGATGCCTAACGGAAACTTGGACTGTATGCACTCGAGACACAAAAGAGCTAACTGATGATCGTTTCTGTAATGAAATAGTACATCTTCATACAAACAAAACGGTCTTGTTTAGTTTAGGATCTTGTTTTTGTTTTTCAGGCAAAATTGGGGAGGTAGCTTTAACATTTGGCAAATTTGAAACATATTAGCCACTGGTGTAGAACGTCGGGTAGAGGGATTTTTGACAAAATTTCGGGAATATGTTACCTTTATCTTCGAAGTATTCTACAATAAAATTAATTCTTGTTAACCCGATAGTAGTCGACAGCTAGGTAAATAAGATAACGTCGAATAGTCGGTACGCATGTTAAATTGTTTTCCAAGTAGATATATTTCTCATTTAAACAGAGACCAGACTATTGCTAAAGCTTTCTTTTTGGTAGTGCAATAGTTTTCTTTTGATCTAATAATATTCGACTAGCATATGATTTTTTTTTGTTAATACTACTTTTGGGATACTGATAAAGCGTGCCACCGAGGCCCGTATTGCTAGCGTCTATTCCTTCAAAACCATTTGGTTGTACAACTGTCGAAAACCTTAAAAATTTGTCAAACCTATAAAGGATTGGATCTGCTTCGCCGTTTTGGGTATCAGAAATTGCTTAACAGCTTTAACTCGAGCAGGGTATATCTGTATGCCTATCGAATTTTGTTTGTAACCAAGAAAGAAAATTTATTTACGAAATAAGTGACATTTTGAAGCCACACTGTAAAACTAGCCTTACGTAAGCTAATACTAAAACGGTTTGATAGTTTGTTCCAAAAATGGTGTTTATACACCGCGTAAACTGAAACAGCGGTTTTTAATCTAAACAGTAGTACTTTGAATTGATAAGATTTGTGTTTATATAAAAAGTTTGTGTATTTTCTATACTGAACTTTTAAAGGAGTTTGCTAATTGAATTTTTTCCTAAACTTCTTAATAATTTATCTATACAACAAGGTTGTTTGATATCTAAGCAAACACGTACGGAGCCATCTCGTTTTTTTACGTAACTAAAGAACTGCAATAGAGAGTGACATTCTACTTTTTATTTCTTTAATTTGCTTTTAAACGGTATCTCGATAAGCAAACGGAAATGTACGATATTCCAAAATTTGTGCAAATGAGCAGAAACAGAATATAAGAAGGTTAATTTCAGTTCTGTTTAACTTATATAATGGGCGACGAAGGACTATTAAGTTTATTGCGTTTCTAAGAATTTTGGTGAATCAATGTGGTCAATGTATTTTTGCTCTGTTGTTCACAATCTTACGATTACATTGTTAATGGTAATAAAAACTGTTCGAATAAGTACTTGCACAATTGGAAGCTATCATGTAGAAACATTGACGTTTTTGATAATGGCACGTTTTACGTTGGAAGAACGTTTATTAATTCAGGAAACCTATTATAGAATTGGAGAAAATTTTACAGTAACATTTTCCAAGTTGCGAGATTATTTTGATGTACATAATCATCCGTTGCAGTATGCTATTGTAAAATTAATTGAGAAATTTGAACGTTGCCACCGTGAGTGCGACTGTCACACAATTATAGAACTTCTCGTGCAGTACTTTTCAACAAGTTTTAAAAAGCATTTGCATTCTCTTAAATTTACATGTTTATTTTATAACAAAATGATCTTTATTGGTTATGCACATTTACACTCCAATGGCTGCATCAACAACCAATTTTGTAGATTTGGGGATCAGAAAATCTATATGCTCTCAAGAACTTTAAATACATCTTTAAAAAGTGACGGGTAGGTAGGTTCTTTAGACGATTTAGTACCGGTTGGTTTGATCATTTCTTATGTCTGGTGAGTTGACACATTTCTGATAGTACAGTCGGAATGGTGATTGTTATTAAGTGAGCAGATATGGTTTAAAGTCCAAATTTTACCAAACAAATTTTGGGTATAAAATCTCTGATTGTATTATTGTGGAGTTTTCTAAGAATTTCGATACTGCAGAGGGAGCACTACCGGCTTTTTGTGGAAAGATCATTGTAGCGTATTTTTTTTAGCATGGTAATCATCTGGCTCCTGTTTTTAGTTAGTGTCACTTGTACTACAGTGTTTAAAAAATTGGGTATATTTGGTAGTATGGTTCATTGTGATAAGAAATTGTGTTTGAAGCATTGGCGGATTTATTTTTTGAGCATTAAAGTTTGAAATTTTGGCTTTTCCCAAAAAAACTTTTTTTTGCAGCAAAGCTTATTTAATATAATAAGTCGTCTTTAGAACTGAATTTATGTTTTTTTTCTAATTTCTAAGTGTAAGTCATTTTGTCTGGATTAGTGTTATCAAAGGTGTTTTTGTTTATTTCTGACTCTCAAATTAACGTTTTGATTTTTCAAGATCAGAATTACTGAATTTGCTTGGGAAAACTAAATTTTTGGTCGGAAAACACTGTTTTCAACTATTTTTTTTCTTAAATTGATACTCAATGCCGATTTTTTGAAAGTAGCAAATCTAATGAATAGATATTTTTAAATATTTCTAATCATATAAATCAAAAATTGAGTTGGCGAAAAAGCAGAACTTTGAGGGTCAGAGTTAAAACCATCAGTTTTAACTATAATTTTTTTGTTGTCTATAAAGATAGTGATAAGACTTATAAGTTTGTGATTAAGATCTATACTCAGTCCATGCATCTAATGTAGTTTTATAGCAGTTGATGACGGTCAGGTTGAAAGCGGCTTTTGACACGGTAAGCCCTACAATGTCAACCGCTTATGATCCATAAACGTTGGTTTTGTTTGTTTGTTCTTAATATTATTCTATAAGCTTGATATTTTTTATTTTATATCTATTCTGGCAGGTCGTCGTCTACAGAGGTTTATATCACAGGATGAATTTAGTATAAAAAATAGTAATTTTGTGTACTTTTTGATGAATTTTATGAGAAAATGTTTTGTGCAAGTTGTATCTCATGGGATTTTTGCATAATTTATAATAATTTTGTGCAATAATTAATTTTGTAAGGGTTTTAGTGTAAAATCTGCCATTCTTTGTAGTTTTGAATGAATTTTATGAGAATATTGGATTTAGAACAATTTTGTAGCTTTTATGAACAATTTTATTTAAATATAGTGTTTTTAAATAGCAATTTTGTGTCATTTTTGATCATTTATTTGAAAAAATGGGCTTTTGCGTCATTTTAGAACAATTTGTACACCAATCAAAGTTTTCTGAGAAATTTTATTGTAAAAATGTGTCATTCTGTAAATTTTTGATGAATTTTGTGAGAAAATGAGTTTGTAATGCAAATTTTATGCAAAGAATTGGGTTTTTTGCAATTTTAGATCAATTTTGTACAACATTTTTATTTTTTGAGCGATTTTATACGTCTAGTATACAAATTTTGTTTAATTTTTGTTGAATTTTATGAAAAACAAATTTATTGCAAAAACAGGAAATCACCTATTTTAGATTAATTTGTTTAACAAATAAGTTTTTTGAGCGATTTTATAAAAATTTTGTTAAAATTGTAATAAAAAATTGAATGGTGGTGGTCGTTAGTTAACTTTGTGATAGTTAATTATAAAATAAATAAAACACATTAATTATGTAAAAAACGCATTTAGTCAATCTTTACCAGGCTATCATTGGACGGTGATACAAACAAGTTTTTTTGTTGCATAGTAAATGTATTTTATTTATTTGAACTTTATAAGAAAAACATTTTTTTGTTACTAATGTAATTCAAAACAAGAATTTTGTGTCATTTGTTGTACAAAATAGGTGTAATTTTGTCCAACAATTGGGTTTTCTGAGGGATTTTACAATTTGATAAATTTTATGAGCAAATATGTTTTTTGTGCAGAATTTATGCAAATTGGCAATTGGCTTTTTTGAGAGATTTTATACAAATTTAGAATAAAAAACTGTAATTTTTGATCAATTTTATTAGAAAATGAGTTTTTTGTGCGAATTTTATGCAACAATTAGCCTTTCGGACCAATTTTGTACAAATTTTGTATAAAAATATCTGTTTTTAATGATTTTTTTAAGAAAATGTAATTTTTGTGCTATATCCAATCAATAATTAGCTTTTCTGAGCGATATTATACAAATTTAGTATAAAAAACAAATTTTTAATAAATTTTATAAGAAACTTTTGTTTGTTTTTTGCGCAATTAATATGCAACAATTATCTTTTTGGATTTTATTCAAATTTAGTATCAAACATGCCAGTATATGAATAACATTCTTTTATAGCTTAGTACAACAAATCGAGTTGAAATTATTTATATTCCGTAAAGGTTAAAAATGGTATATTGACATTTTATTTTTATGACAAAAATTTCTGCTGATACTCAACGATTATCATGATTGAAAACCCAAAAATATGAATTTTTTACCTTTAAAGCACGGCAGCATTGTCAAATTTAGATGAAAATCGATCCGCCAGAGCTTAAAATGCGATTTTTCATCACAAAGAATCATACTACCAAATATGCCGAAAATTAAAGTATACAATTACAAATAAAATACAATGTAAATAACACTGTAAACAATTGCTTGGATTAATTGATATTTTTATAATTCTGAATTTATGTTTACAATATAAACAAATTAAAAAACATTTTTTTGATACTATTATTTTTATTAGAAAACACTACTTTATTGTTATAAAGTATGAAATATATGGCGGATGTAAGAAGTAATGGCTTTATGGTTGGTACACATAAATTATAATGTGTATATAAATAAAATTGTCACGTTTTATTAATTGCTGCAAAATAATACCTACAGCATAGTATAATAGTGTTTGTTACAGTCACGTTTTACCAACTGCTTCTACACTATAATAGAATTTGTGGTAAACTTTCATATAAAACTGCCTCGTCAAGAAAATTTATATTTATAACAACATATTTACGAGCGCAAAAACAATTTGAAATCAAGTCATAGTTAAATGATTTCCCAATTAGGAGCGTTCTAAATATTTGTGATAATAATATAGTTTCAATTAAAAGTATTAGGAATTTCTAGCAATGTGGGTGTTTCGACTTCATTGAATCTTCCTGTTCCTGCTAGGCTCTTCATTTAATATGCATGTATGCCAACTCATGACAGCTTGTTTACAAATATGTTGATTACACAGACATCTTCATAGAGTTATCCTATCTATATTCAAGTGTCGCATCCTATTATCTAATGCTTTTGATAAAATTCCTCTTGTCACCGTGATTTACTACCGACATATTTATCCCATTATACACGCATATAATAACAAAAATGTTATAGAATTAATTGTTCACGCGGAAATAATGTTTAGTAAATTAATTCTTTTATGTAGTAACGATGGATTTATTTTCTCTTACGACAACAATACATTTTATTCTATAAAAGGAATCCATCAAGAATTATAGCAGACAAGAGCAAACAGACGGAGGAAGTGTGTCCATCTTGTAAGCAAAATTTATCCCCAACTCACATATTGTGACCCGATCCCTCCAGCTTCTTCACTTCCTGTTCAAACAGATTCGATGAATCGTACATTTTTAGAAAAGAATATCTACACAACGAAAACATTCGTATATATTGAACTTATATAACTAACATGCTAATTGTATTAACATGAAATATTTGCGTCATATATTTACAAATTATATTAAATAATACGACCCGACCTTTTTGTTGAAATATTTTGTAAGTCTATTGAATTCATTAAGAAGGGCTATCCCAAAGGGTTACAGCGTCGAGGATTCATTGTAGTGTGAATGAAGAATTTAAATTTAATTTGAATTTTTGGTGCAATTTATATGTAGGACTACAAATAACTGCATAGTTCACATACTTTAATTTGTAATGGATAGGGTCAGCAATAATTTTTAAATCGATTAAAAGTCTGGCCGTTTGGAATGCAAATTGCAATGTTACAAGTAGAGGTTGTACTTTTTTTTAACTGCATAGTATGTCAATCGATATTTGAATATTGTCCAAAAAAATAAAACAGTACGAAATAGCGTTTTTATAATAGGTGTAAAGGAATTCGTGCAAAAATAATTTGGTCAATTATTTAAATACACTGTTGCAATTAAATTCGATTCTATTTTAGAATATAAATCATATTTTTATTGAATTTTAATGAAAGCTTGAAAAATATTTATAAATTTTTAAATATATTTAATTCTGTAATTATAAAAAAAATGATTAATTCGATGCTCATTAATTACAACTATTACACAATAAATCAAACTACATGATTAATAATCTTGTTTTACTCGTGTTATTCTAGTGATCATTTCTACTAAATTATTGATATATTAGTTTTATTTTCCGTTTTGCTCTTGTTTTTCTTTGAATTCTCAAATGGATCTTGTATAATTTCCACTTACTCTTCATTTGCAGACTTGCACATACTTAACGAGTCATTAATGTTGCCTGAGTTACGCAGCGAATATTTTGTTATGTAAGAATGAATTATTGATCGTTATGCAAAAAACCTACACGGCGTATATAATTATTGTAATAGTTGAAGGATTAGCAATCTGATACAAGAATTAATATTTAAATTATATGTATTGGTGATCGATTTTGCTGTAGGGAAATAATGAGTATGAAGTTATTTCATTTCAGTGAGGTTGCAATTAAGCTACATGAAAAATATATTAATTGGAGAGTGAGTTGGCTTTTTGAAGGGATGATTTGAAAATATTATTAAAGAGAGGAAAATGTATATCTAAATTTATAATTGAAGTTGAATTTAATTTTAGTTATGTCAGAGGAACATGCTAATTATTACGGATTATGATGTATTATAATTATGAAGAAAATTAATTTGAAAAATTTATTATATATTGAAATAAACACCACTGAAATTTACGTGAGACACCCTAATGATTACCAACAAATGTATTACTGTGCGTATACTGTATGAGCAAAAAGGCTCTTGGGAGATTATTTCTAAGCAAATATAATGTATTGGGTATTTTTGAAAGGTCCGTTACTTTTTATATGAACTCTTTTATGTTGAGACTATTCAGTACGAAAGTCAGTTTTTAGCTATTTTTACAATTCCTTTTACAATCCCTTTTACAATGCCAATACGTTAGCTACTAGGTGAGAAAAATAGAATTTACAACCATTTATATGAACACTATATAACTATTAAATTAGAAACTAATGCATAATATTATGATTTTGATCATTTGCCAAGCTAAAACACAATGAAAGGGTTAAGTTTTAAATTTTGAGAATGATATAAAGCAGGAGTAAAGAGCCATTTTTGAAAGTGTTTGTTTTATTTTGTGCGGCAAATGACTTTCTTAGTTGTTTGTGCACAAATTGATAATATTTTTCCAATAAATTTACTTTGCATATTTTCAAAAATTCTTGAGACTTAGAACACGTTACTTGGCTATTTAGAGTTTCTGGGAACATTTTGAAATATTGAAACTTTTCATGCTTCACTTAAAACAGTAGAGTGCGCAAAGTGACTTAGTTTGCGACATTTCTAAGACATACACAGGTTTACTTCTAAGCTGCTCCAATTTGATCTCAGACAACTTATACTAAAACTGATTGAATGGTAGATGTTTCCAAGAAGAGTTTAGAGATTGAGATTTTCAAAACAAGGTAATTCAACCGCGAGAATATGTTTTGTATTGCTATTATAAGTGCTCATGTTCTTCATAGAACTTTAGTTTTGACGTTTTATTTTATTTTATTATTACCAAGTTTGGCGAGTCAGAACCTGTCTATTACAAGTTAATTGTCGAAACAAACAATTGAGCTTTAGATCTTAAGATGTACTGCGAGCTAGTTAAATGTTTTATACTTGTTAAAATGCATTTGGGCATTTTAAACGAGTTATTACTGAACTTTATATCCTACTTATAAACAAGCATTAGTAGTTTTATGATCTGGATGAAGAGACTTTTTTGTGGATGTAGTATGGTGTTGGCATCAGAAAGTAGTCAAGAATAACTTACGCATAGCATTATCTCCCCATTTTCTTCTCTGCGTATATCTTGTTATTGTTTTTGTTAATCTAATCTAGATTTGGCACTAGTTTTAGTTGGGCTGGTTATTACTTTGCGGATTTGTACGCAGTATTGGCAGTATTGCTGTCAACCGCTCCTCTCTCCCTACTTCTTGTGCTTCTCTTGTTTGTTTTTTTTTTTCTGACGTTTATTTTGTGTGTTTGGTTCCATTGTTTGTTTTTTTATATTCTTCCGTTGTCAAACTCTTAAATTTGTTTCTTAGTCCTTTTGTTGCAAAGTTTTTTTTGCGCCCTTTATTTATTTTTGTCTCTCAGGCAGTTATTAATGTATGTTTCTTTCTGACAGAATAAACATCATTATTCTTTTTTGATCCGTGCCCGGTCAGTATTTGTGTTGTGTAATAACAGGTTTTGGGTTTATTCTCTACCCATTCATTTATATCTGGAATCTTGTTCATTCTCCTTTTTCTTCTCTACTTTACTGTCTCTGCCATTTTTATTTTATATTGTCTTCTTTGCTTCCTTTTTACTAGTTCTTTTTTACTAATTTTGTTTTATTTTTAGCCTTTCTTCTAACATCATATCTGCGGGAGGTATTGCCGCAATTACCTATACTGTATACTGCTGTAACACCGTTCTGTAGACTCTGCTGATCATTAACGAGCTTGCTTTTGTTTCTTCTTTTATTTTGTTCCCGTCTTCTTATGTTTTGCAGCGTATAACAATTTGCTTTTTGCTGGCGTTACTATTAGCTTGCTGGCTTCTTCTCCTGGATCTTCGCTGTTTGCCATAACTTTATCGAGCTTTCTGCTTATTTTATTTGTTTCTTATAACCGCTTCTTTAACCTGTTTGTTTCATCTTTTGGTTACGAGTGTCACTCCGAGGTATTTAATTTTTGCTTATGTTTTCACTTGATCTCCTACCTGTATCTTACATATTTTTTTATTAGTCCTCTTAGTCGACTTCTCTTTTATATCTGTATCATATCTATATATGGTTTTAACTTTCTATTTTGTCTTACCATCACCAAATTGGATCAGTCAGACGCTAAATGTGGACAAACCTTAAGCTATAACAGAGCCTGTCCTTTAAGCAAGTTAATTGCAGAAACAAACAGTTTAATTTCAGATGTATTGCGAGCCAGTCAAAGCTTTTCTTGTTAGAGGAATGCATGAGGGAATTTTGGCCGAATCACCACTGAACTTCTTATCTTACTTAAAAACAAGCAAGTTAGTAATTTTTATGATACGGGGAAGTTACTGATACATTTTTTAAAGACACATGTTTGTTTGAGAATGCAAAACTTGCCTGATCTCCGCATCTATTTCTTTCGATCTGTTGGTCCACGGGTTGGCCAGCTTAAATTTTTCCATTTTTTTGCACTGTTTTCAAACCGGAATTTTTTGACATTTATCTTAAATTTTGATGGGTTTTCTTTTCTCAATTATTTATAGTTTATACTCACATCTGTGTCTCTAAGAGACTTGAGACTATATTTGATCACATCGAGGGTTGCAAACCTAGAATTTCTACCCGATACTGCAGCTCATCTTTCAGTAACTATCTAATCCGTTTGTTTAACAAGTACACTGCAACGCATAATACTACACGTTGGCATTATACTAGAAGAGTGGTCCTATACTTGAAAGTTGAGAGTTTGGAACATATTCTGTGTTAGGATGCCGATACCGACTCTAGCCCAAATGTAAGGTGTGGGCAGCGCTTTGTAGTGCGTATTGTTTGCTCAAAGGCAACCTACGCATCTTGAGCTACCTCGGCCGCCTTTGGAAATACCGTGAATGTAGCATTCAGTACTAGAAGACACCAATAAATGACTCAAATTCTGATGAAGAAGCTTGGGAAACATTGCGGGAGTTTTTAAATAAGACTCAACTGGGACGCTTATCAAGATTTAAGGATTTTGTAGCAATGAAGCAGAAGTTAAAGAAGGACAACTTTGGGTGCCGATACCGATTCTACCCTAAATGGAAGGTGTGTGCAGCGCTTTGTATTTCATTTGTTTGCTTAAAGGCAACCTACGCTTCCTGAGCTACTGCGGCCGCTTTTGGGTATGCCGCCTCGTTTAGTACTAGAAAACACTAATAAAAAAAATTTCAAGTGGACAACTTGCGACATCTATTCTTTGTTGAAACTCAGATTTGACCTAGATTAAGAAACTTTAACAGAGCATTTGCCCGACTATCTTCAACAAGCGTGAACTACGATATTTTGCTTTTAAGCTACAACGTTTCGACACCACAACGTGAGCTTTGGTAAAGTTGAAAAAAGATAAAAGCTCAAACTCGACTTAATAAGATTTTGAAAAAGCGTTTGATAAAGTCCCGTCATCAAAAACTACTCGACCTCTTTTGGAAGTAAAACCTGGACACTAGGGACATTTGCATAATTCAAAATCTACTATAATCAAACAGTAAACATCAGAGTGGATAACGAAACCAGTGATGAGATCAATATATGCAGAAGGGTGCGACAAGGGTGTGTCTTGTCTTCACTGTTATTTAACTTATACATTGAGGAGATCTTTAGACAAAACCTAGAAAAGAGGAAGAAGGAGTAGTCATAAATGGCAAAATAAACATTCGCTATGCCGACGATACGGTTATTTTGACCAATAACATAGCAGACCTCCAACGACTTGGAACGTACCAATACAGTATGCAATAAATGGTGTACTAAAATAAACCTAAAGAAAACAAAATTTATGGCGATTTCAAAAAGTAACAACATAGTTGACAGTCTGAGAATTTTCAACACCGATATTGAAAATGTAGACACCTATAAATATGTCGGCACTTGGATAAGTAGCGATACAGACTAAGCCAGAGAAATAAACAAAAATAGAAATAGCAAGAAATGCCTTTACCGAATGAATACCTACATACTTCAATAACAAAGATCTCTTCTTAAATCTCAGAGTAAAGTTGCTATGACTTTTCGATTTTGTTATACGGCATGGAAAGTTGGACACTAAAACAATCGAGGTGCTAAGAAGGATGGAGAAGGAACGTAAAGTACTTTCTAGTTTTAAGACTAGGAAAGATATTTTGGACGTGTAGCTAGAGAACTAAATACACAATCCTGCAGATCATTATGGAGGGTAAAATAAAAGTGAAACGAAATGTAGGAAGACGCAAAACGCAAATGGTATGGATGCAGCACAACAGAACTATTTAGAACAGCAGTGAACAGAGTAAAGATAGCGTTTTTCTTCTTAGCTTTCATATTTCCATTGCTGAATATAGGCCTCTTTCATTTGTTTTCATTTTTTTTGTTGTCTGCTGTCCTCATCCACTGTTTCCCCGCTATGATTCTGATATCGTCAATCTACCTGGTTTGGGGTGTTTCAATATTTTGTTTAGTTTCCCGGGGTCTCAAGAAAGTGATTTTATGGCTCCATTAATTTATATTTTTTTAGCCACATGTCTTACCTATTGCCATTTAAGTTTTGCTGTTCTTTCCATTATGTCTGTTATTTTTGTTCTTGCAAGGATATCGGTGTTGCGCATTTTATCTCTTAAAATGATTTTCAACATTGCGCGTTCCTTAGCTTTTTGAGTCGCTTTAAGTTTTGCGGGTGAATTTTTAGTAATTGCTATTGTTTCTAGGCTAGATAGCATTGATGATCTCTAATTTCCGGCAGGAGTGTAACAAAAAGAAGATTCTACAACTTGAGAGGTAGCTGTTTGCTGGCCAGGTTTTTTATTTACCAGTAGAGTTTTTGTCTATTTTTGGGAGAGCTGGTCTATGTCTGCTATCAGAGCGTGAGCGTGTTGTTATCACCTACATGGTTGAGAAAACCAACCATAAGCTCTAATTTTAAATATGCGATAATGGAATCTACTTTTTTCGGAACAAGGGCTTGTCTCTGTTCTTTCTCTAATTTTAGAATTAATATCACCGATATTGTTTACTTTTGGAACTTTCTAGTCGAATCTGCAATTTTAGGTAGTTATCTACGTTTTGCAACACTAAATTGTCCTGCTCTCTCTTCTTAATCTAATAAACCAAACCTAAGTTGATTATACCACATATTACTTGTCAACGGTTGTAACCGATTATTAATTTTGCTTAGATTAAATTAATCTATACTGTACAACAAAGTTCAACAAGCAAATTATAATGCTCTCTGATCATATTGCGAAATAAGCAAATGCAAAACGTTAATTATTACCTCAGGTACCTAAGAAAATACAATATGAAGAATAATCTATTCTGAATACTGTAACTAATATAAATGCTACAAGCACTTCAATAATAAATTGAATTTTAATCACAATTTTGTGATTTAATACATATCAATCTGCAATTCTACTTAATTGCTTTAATTAATTAAATTAAGAATGAAAGCTTTCATTTTATGTACGATAGCATAAACAATTATTTATATAAATACTCTAATAACTTAATGTATTGTGATAAAACTGTTCAGCCTTCCAACTGCGTGACTATGCTCATTATTCTTGATTTCGTTTAGAAACGTTTAAATCTCAAACGATTTACATTACTTAGCGTTATAGTTAACTTAATTATATGAATTAAAAAGTTTTTGTATTGAAAAAATAAGTAAATTCTTTCTCTTTTATATTATTTCACCCTTTGTCATGATCATGATCATACAAGGAACATACGTTTCTATCCAACTCCGGCTGCTATATCCACATTCTTTCTGAAATATCTCGATGTCAATTCTATTGTCTATTTCCTCTTACAGAATATTTCAAATTTTTATTTGAACTTCATTAATAATACGGGACTGACGTTTCTATTTGAGAAATAAAGAATTATTTATTTTGAAATTAGTTTATATTATTTTTGTAAAATGTATTACACAATATTTATATAAGAAGAAAAATATGTTTCTAAATATTCCATCATATGCAAAAGGTAATTAAAAAATAGTAATGCGTGTTTTAGTCAAAATTATTATTAATGCGATTGAGGGTGTTTAATATTTAATTTATTATTGATGTTTTATTCATTTTTAATAAGACTTATTAAATTATTATTATGCAAACAATAAAAAGAACTGATGTAATAATAACTCAGTAGTAGCATTGAAAAAACTATAAAATTATTAAATAATAAAAAATACATCATACTAATCTCATATACAATTCAATAATTGCATTACATCACACGATAGTTTCAAATGGAATTTGCCGGTGGAATTCTATAAACTTCTATATTATTTCATTATTATGGAATCTGAGTGACAAAACTAATTATAGAGTTAAATAACCATGTTATCATCGGCTTTGTCCTTCTGCGCTGCATATAAACTAGTTGTATAACAGTATAGGTAATTTTTTATTGCTCTGAATACAATATATCCATGGGAGCTCCTAGTCATCAAATATTGAACGTTTGATCTCCCCAAAAGGTAATCCTTGCTATTCCGGAATTTCACATGTATAATCGGTTTGGGAATATTTATTGTTGATATGTATCGATAAGTATGGGCAACGTTAAGCCAGATTTATTTTGTAATTGCAATAGTAAAACAATCTTTAGATTTTGTAATCGATAATGGATATAGCACAGAATTTTGTATATGTATGTATTGTTTATTATGCGCTTACTTCAACAAGTAACAATAAACTTAAGTTATAAATATAATAATCAATACACAACAAAATACAATAGTTTCTGGTATTTGGTGTGCGATAGTTTTTTAGGTTTTATGTAACAGGTAATTTGATATGGCTTACATTGCTTTTTTCTAATGTTAATGGATGAAAGAGAAAAGAATAAGATAAGAAGAGCAAAGAACGAATGGCTAACGCGGGAGTGTAAAGAAATCGAACTACTACAAACTCTGCACGACGACTTCAATCTACACAAAAAACTAAAAGAAACAGCTGGGGTTTTTTGAAAAACCAACTTTTTCATGTTAGCGAATCAGAAATATGAAATAATCTTAGACATTGAAGAGAAAAAAGAGATATATTGAGAATCTATTTGCAGACCAACGACCAGACAATACCACAGAGACAAATAACAACCTGACAGCTGCGTCAATCAGCAAAAATGAAATTGAAAGAGCCATAATAACAGCCAAAAAACAATAAAACTGTAGGAAGTCCCAGTGGAAATAAACTTCTAGATGAAAAAATCAAGATCTGCAGAGTGAGACAAGGATGTGTTATGTCACCTCTATTGTTCAACATATATTCTGAGGACATATTTCTGGAATCACTCACGGATCTAGAGAAAGGCATAATCTCCGATAACTTAGAAGACTTTCCAAAAATGGTCAACAAAGTAGGGAATCAGAGCCAACTCATGGGACTAAAAATAACAAAAACAAAATTTATGGTTATATCCCGCGATCCAAATCTAGCAGGAAACGCGGTGCTAACGTTTGGCAGCCTACTGGAGGAAAGTTCAAGTATTTGGGAACATGGCTGACCGAAGACTGGTCATCAGACACCGAATCAGGTGCCGAATTCAGTGCGCACGCAATGGGTTTATAAAATTCAGAGAAGTTCTTACTAACACCGAATTTGATCTGAACCTCCGAATAAGATTTATCAGATGCTATATATGGTCTGTGCTCTTCTACGGTACTGAGAGGTGGACGATGAAAGTAACATCAATGAACAGGATAGAAGCCTTTGAAATGTAGTTCTATTGTAGAATGTTCAAGATTCCTTGGACCGCGCGAATTACCAACGAAGAAGTCCTGCGACGGGCTACGATAAAAAGAAGGAAGACATATGCATATTTGGGACTTTTGAAGTACGATATACTACAGCTTATTATCGAGTGCAAAATTGAAGGAAAGAGGGGGAATCGGAAGAAAGAAGATGTCGTGGCTGAGAAACATAAGACAATAGACGGAACTGAGGACTATCGGATCCACACAGCCAGGAACCGCTAAGAGATGAACCATATTGTCCATTAATGGATAATGGCATAAGAAGAAGAGGCATATTATAGATTATTTTTATTTTGCGCATTCAAATAGGGTCTTTGCAACATGATGTTAAACGAACTCTTCCATTTGCAATGCCCAAGATTACCATCAGTTTAGTTGAACTCTATTTATTTGTGTTTTTTTACCATGTTTATCCCATTTTCTGTAAAATTTTGGCAGTCACAGTCTAAACTTGTCTGCATATATACTAGCATTCTTTTACAGCAAGAAACAAGACAGTGTGGTAAATCACATTTCCAACACATAATAGAGAAAGGCCTTTACATACACTACAGTAATGAATAGGAGTTTTGGTGACTATTGCGAGTTTTCCTAGTCGTACGTGGTCATAAGCTTTAGACAATTTAATGGTAATGTTTTTAATGTTTTTGCACTTTTCTCTTACGTAATACTATGATGGTTGAAGTAATGTTGCTACATTTTTGCAATTTTTTGCTGGCACGTTTGCTAGACAGGTTTGGTTTAGAATTTCATTGTAAATGTGATTTTTTAGATTGATTTTGAACGATTTGAAGTTTTTTTAACTTATTTTTTGCTATAGATTTATAATTTTTGTATGGTTTATGTCACGCAAGTCTGCTTCCAATCATGGCATGGTTAAGTTGACTGAAAAAGTATTTTTGAACGTTTATTATTGTAAAGTTGTAGTAAACTTGCTCGGTAGTTTTAATTGTTATTGCGAGTAATTTAAACATACAGTTTTTGTGACATTTTTGTTTGTAAATTAAGAAAAAAAGACTTGATTCTACGTAAGAGGTTATGCTATCTTCGGATCTATAATAATAATTTGATTTCTTTAATTTTTTTTCTGTTTGTCTACTTTTTTCTTTTGATTTTTAACTGTTCCTATTAATTCTATCTCTCTCCTTTTAATATCTTATTTTTTTCATTCTGCACATTTTCAAATCTTCTTCTCAATTTCTCTTTTATGCGTTCTTGTAGGATATTACATTTGTGTCTCTGCCTCTTCAAGCTTTTTTTGTACAATTTCTGTGATAGAATTTTATAATCAATAATCCGAAATTTTTTGAATTTTTTTGGCTCAGATTTACTTCCTCTCTTTTATTACCTTATTTTTTGTAGCATTTGCTGCACGTGCACTCACTAAATTGACAGTTTTTAATATGTGATGATGTTTCTTTCATTTTTTTCAACTCTTGCAGCTAAAAAAAACTTGAACTTTTTTTTTTTTTGCCACGTAAATGTCTTAAATCTAAAATATTTTTGCAATCGCTCATTTTATAACAGATTTGATTTAAATACGTACGTTTGTATGGCTTTAATTTTTGTATCTTGTCGGGGAGCCGAGTTATTGAGAAAATTGCTTTTTTTGCTTTTATCAAGATGGCGGAGAAAGCTTATCAGAAATCTTGGTCTACAATTTGAGGTTAAGCTTTTCTAAGCCAGAGATGCACATTATAAAAAAAATGAGATTTTTGTTTTATCTGCAATTATTTGTCTATTTTTTTTATATAGTTACTGAGTTATATATTTTACATCAGTTTTGAAGTATCTGTTCGTAGTCAGCATTGTTTTTTCTTTAGACAAAGAAGATGACAAAAAGTCAATGTTAGCGCTCCGACGCTGAAACACTGGAGCTTTGATCGTAGCTTGCTACTAAGCGATTTGATCCTTGGATTTATACTATATTTTATATAAGTTTTGATGTATCTGTCCTTTAGTCAACAATGTTTTTTCTTCAGACAAAGGAGATAACAAAAGTTTTTGTTGACTGTGCGACAGTTGCATTAAAATTGATGTAAACTAGGAACGAAGTTCTAGTGGTCGGAGCGAGAGTTTTCATTCTATTTGTACACTTATTTTTCAATATGTTTTTATATTTTATTTTTACTATTTGTTAAGTTGGAATATTGTTAAAGACGTTTTAAAATTAAAAATAAATAATATATAAATTTATTATAATTATTGTATAAAATAATATTTTACACATTGCACACATTTTTGGGTAGAGTATTTTTGTCTTGTTCAACATTTTCCGGCATTTGTACTCGGGCATCTACGATGGAAATATTTAGTTACTTTGAGATTTTTGAACACAAGCATGCCAGTTTTGCACAAAAATCTAAATTTAAACTAAACTACAAAATAGCTATAGTGCAAGAATTAATGCAGATCTTGAATTCCTGTTTTATTTTTCTAGATAGGTTTGGTTGCATATATTATGTAATAAATTTACAGGTATATATTTAAAGGAAGCTGTGAGATAGTAACATAAGCATAAGCTCTAAAATATTGGCCCTAAATTGTTTGTTTCTCAGATGAAGATTGTATTGAGTTGTCAGGCTATGCAAACAAAACATTTGGTACTGGTCTGCAGAACATCTAAAAGAATTGCACTGTAAAATTCTGTAACCAATGGCAATCTAATCTGGAATTACGCAGTTTGAAGTTTTTTTATAGACGACCTCTCGCGTTTGAGCAATTTGCACATGGGAGTGTGGGACACCACTCTTATATTTAGTGTTTACACATTAAAAAACCTGATTGTGTTGCTTTTTTTGTTTATTGTTACCCGGTTTACCGTTTCCGGTATGTCGGACAGGAAAACATTTCTTTAGTTACGTTCATGCCTGTTCTTTTGATCGTTGTTGTTTGATTTTTTCTATGATGGTGATAATTATATGTTGAAGGACCTCCCAGTTTTCTTTTGAAACCATTATTATCTGTCATCTGATGTTATGTTGCTACTCAGTTGTTTACGCGCGCTTTTTTTGTTTTCACTCTTCTTTGACAGTAGTATTCTCAAGCCTATCTACTTCTTCACAGTAGGTATAGCTAACTTCCTCAGTTATATGCATTTGTTTTGTATATGTTTGGAATGGTCCGTAGTCAGACAACACTTGTTAACACAAGTGTTGACACAAGTGTTGACACAAGTGTTGATACAAGTGTTGACTGACAGTAATCTAACTTTCTATGGTCGCATTTCTTTCAGTCTTTCAAGTTTTGTATGAGCCTCTTGGCCTATTACCCTTTTTCTACTTCTCTTGTTCTTGTTTAACAAGCTTTTTTTTATCTTTGACTCTGTTCCGTTTTTATCTGAGTTTAAGCATTGATGTATCTGTTTTCATTCTAATATCATTAATTTGATGAGAGGTATTTTTGTTAAATTTAGAGCTAAGGTCATTGCTGTCTTGTGCGGAGGCTACTCGAAACAGTTTTTTGTTTGTTTACATAGCGCTTTGCATGTTTTTGTACTTTTTCTTTTACTGCACACTGTTCCAAATTGGTATTTTGTACAATATAATATTATGCACTAATGTGCATATAACTTTTTATTTTAAACTAGTTGGGCCTTCAATAATTGGCAACAGTCTTGTCAGGACTGCGAATTGCTGTACTGCCTTTTTAGTGGTTTTTTCGAAGAAAGGAGTGTCTAGCTGTATTAAAGGCATTTTTTACGTCTGCACTAACACGCACGAGCTTGCATTGTCTATTTGCGACTTTGATTTGCTCGATGGCTTGGATAGTCGATCTACTTCTCCGAAAACCGAACTGATTTTTGCGCAGAAGTTTTTTGCTTAACGGAATCCCACACAGCTTACTTATGGAATTTAGCAGACTTATTGGTCTGAAGGGTCGATTTTGTTTGCTGTTTACAATGTAATAGAAAAAAATCCAGAACGAAGTTTATAGCATGCAGTGAATTAATAAATTATATTGGAAAATGCATAATCTGAACAGGTCTCAGATGAAGTTTTTAACGTTCAGTGGTTTGTCGTAGGTTATTTTGCAACTTGTATTGACATTTTTACCTAGAACCTGTTGCTTTAATATTTCATTTTATAAGAGAGTCACATCCCGAGTTCCATATTACCATGAATACAATTATGATCGGATTACTGGAAATACTGTTTATAAAATATAAAATGAAAAAAAAGTTATAGAATCTTTGGAACGCTGATTAGGAATAAAAATCAAATTCATTTTACCAGCTGATGGATTTTAGTAACTCTAAATAAAAGTAGCTATACCGTTCTGATCACCCCAAATTTTGCACATGTTATTTATGGGTTATGATAAATAAATATCAATAAATAAAACACATTTACTATGTGGGCAATTCCATTTCAAACGGACCAGAGCTAGGGGGGGGGGGGGGTGCATTGAGAAACTTGTTTATGTATTTTTTTTTAGTTTCTATAACTTATTATTAGTCTTTGATCGGTATATGAGGGTATAAATCCCATAAAAAAAATTCTACGGTTTTTTTAAGTTTTTTTGACGTTTTTTAACTTAATTGCATTTTTTGTTTAAAAAGCGCAATTTTAACTCAAAAAAATTAATTTACTAATGAAATCAATCAGAAATTTTTCGTAGAATCCAAATCTGGCGCCACTCCAAGTTTATACCCTGTTCATAAGCCGCAAAAGCCATAAAACCATGTTTTTGTTCTCAGTGGGCTGGGCAAAAAGGAGCATTTTTAAAAAAAAATTTAACCGCTAAAGTTGACGTGTTTTGATGTAAATTAATTAGAAAATATAAATTTGTTTTGTGTATTTGAAAAAAAACTGCAAAAATAAGCCTATTTTTCAACATAAACTTTTACAAATGCACATTTAACAGTTTTCAGAGAATATACACCAAATATTATTAAAAAATTTAGTTTTGCAAACAATTCTACATAGAAAATAGTCAGTGGCGTGCTTATCTGGCAAA
The DNA here is from genome assembly GCA_963932245.1 of Tachinus rufipes. Lineage (NCBI taxonomy): Eukaryota > Metazoa > Arthropoda > Insecta > Coleoptera > Staphylinidae > Tachinus > Tachinus rufipes. The sequence goes on from OZ010743.1 coordinate 87,214,807, forward strand.
GAAAAATCCATCTAGAAAAAAAAATTTGTTCAAAATTTACTTAAAAATTTTTTTTTTTATTTTTTTCAAGTTTATTTGGATTATATTTTTTTAAGTTGATTTCAGAAGTTTAACAAAGACATTTTTTGTCGCTTGAACCAATTTTTGGCCATTTTACTCTTTGTTTGATAGTTTTTGCGCCTGCGGCACAAGTTTAGACTCGATCTATTGGCGCAAAAATTTAAAAATATTATTATTTTTGGCATTCAAACATAAATCTGCCTGTCGCTTGTTAAAATTTGTTAAAAAAAAGTTTTAAACCACACCCTAGTGTGTTTATAATATTTTTTGTAAATAAAAAAAATAATTAATTTTTAACGCATTTTTGGCATAAAAATTTTGTAAACATTTTTTTATAGATGGACTTTTCTATAGACAATGAGTACAACACTGACAATTTTTTATGCAAAATTGTCCTCAGAATTCAAATTTTTAATAATATTTGGTGTATTGTTCCTCTGAGCGCGGCTAAACGTGCATTTGTAAGAGTTTATGTTGAAGAATAGGCCTACTTTGCAGATTTTTTGAGTTTTAGACGCTTAAAACCCAAATACACAGAACAAATTTATATTTTTCAATTAATATACATCAAAATACGTCAACTATGGCTGTTAAATTTTTTTTAAAAAATGCTCCTTTTTGCACAGCCCACTAAGAACGAAAACATGGTTTTATGGCTTTTGCGGCTTATAGACAGGGTATAAACTTCTACAGAAAATTTCTGATTGATTTCATTAGTAAATTTTTTTTTTGAGTTAAAATTGCGGTTTTTAAACAAAAAAAAGTGATTAAGTTAAAAAACGTCAAAAAAAACTTAAAAAAATCGTAAAATTTTTTTTTATAGGTTTTATACTCTCATATATCGATCAAAAGACTACTAATAAGTTATAGAAACTAAAAAAAAAATACATAAGCATAAGTTTGAAATGGATTTGCCCATGTACTAATCACGAATATTTTACAAAAACCGTAACTAGTTTCAACCTATACAATATCATCATCGGACGGTGATACAAACAACTATATATACTTTTATACTATACTATCCTTATTCAGTATGAATAATGATAATATCAAAGTGAAGAATCAACATTGTTTTAAGTGTTCTGCTTGTTCGAAATAAAATGCTCAAGTCTGGACCTATATTTAAAGACTTTAATCAATTTCCGGACTTCATATCGGGTGAAAATATCTTAATATAATTATTATGAATAATATACAAATACTATCGCAATATAAAATAACTTTACTTATCTAAAATATGTTTAGACTAAATTAGCTTGTTATTTGTATTTACATTTCAACAATAATATAAGCATTTCTGATTAAGGTAAGGTGACATTTCTTTATAATTTATATTATATAAAATATCTATTACTTCATCTCTCTCTAAATGTCATGCTGAAAGTGTCAAATAATGAAATTACAATTTGACTCCATTATTAGTATTATTACATTAGATATTAGTTGATAAAATTTTAATCCTGAAGCGAAGTGATAAAATAAAGTGAAATAATCGTGCAATTAAAAAAGTGCGAATCCCCTTTAATTTTCTCATTTAATTTGATACGATTCTTAACAGAGGAAATTTGTATTATTAATTAGATCAATTAACAGAGATGAAACGGCCAAAAAAAAGCAAGGTGGAGAAAAAAGCTGATAGGATCAAATTAAAATACTCCGAGCAGAACGTGCCCTCTCGCAATCTGCGTGTGTACATTTTACGTCTGCTTTTTTTATTCGCCATCCCCCCATTTCAATTTAATTGTGATGTCTCTTACTCAGACCCGTTTGTCTTTACGTGTCGAAATTTGACGCTGGATTCTAATAGTGTTTTTCTGTTTTGTTGCAGGATATGTATTGGAATTTACGACGGAACCTCAGGATACGGTCGTACAAAATGGACATTCGGCCGTCTTAGATTGTGTCGTTAAGGCGTCCGATTTACCATCGAACGTTATAACTACACAATGGTTAGACCAGGATCACCAAGCGTTAACCTTCGTCGGTGACTCTTATAGGTACGTTTAACTATTTTTTCTTGCAGAAACGTAGCGTTTTATGATGACAGGAATGGTGTTTGCGGAAAAAGAAACACAGCGTCATTTCAACGGCGAGATTATGTTGTTGATTTCAAGTGATATTTATATACCCCCTTTATAGTGGATATAAAACAAAGAAGCTTTTTTATAATTAAAATTTATTGTTTCATATTCCCGGGAAAGCTACGCAGATATTTGCATAAAAAAAGTAATAACAGTTTCCAGGAAAAATGTTTATTATAGTTCAGTCTTTATGTGTAATAAGGGTTAAACACACGGAACATAACAGGGTGAAATTATCTATGATATTACACGAAATGTTAAGTTTTAATGAGGTTTACTACTTTTTTAATTACATTTGAGTTGTATTTCAATAAAACTTAATTATATAAAAATATTTATTAATTTTTATAAAAAGTTCTTTTTCATCAAAAAGGGCATCTTATAATTAATACGTGCTTTTGTTTTATATTTATTATGTGCTTCATAAATCTTTTGGACATATATTTTTATTATATTTTTTCATATAATGAAATGGTGCTTTGTAAATATGATATACGAAAATGATAGAGAAAAACTAATTAATTCTAACATTATTGTTCATTGCCTTTGTTGAAGATCTTTTGTTGTAACAATTTAGATATATTACATACTCAACAGTGGCTGCTATAAATAAACTCCCAATAAACGTGATATATTTTGATGAAATTTTTGGGATTTATTTATTCATTTTAAGTAACTTTCAGTAAAATAGATTGATAAAAATAATAGCGATAAAGAAAAAAAAGTTTAAGTTATCATCTGCCGGTGATACAAACAAGTATATTAATAAAATAAAACACTGTCTACGTTTTTTACCACAAATACATATATAGTATTTGTGGTAAAAAACGTAGACAGTGTTTTATTTTATTATTATTATGGATTACCACGTAGTAAAGGTCTCAACCATCCTTTATATTAAACAAGTATATCATTATTATATAATGAAAAGATAATTCTAGGTTTAATTTGTGTTGGTAGGGTGTAAAAGACATACTATTTTGAGGTTTAATTTTTATTGATTAAGTTAGTCTTAACTTAGAAGAATAATAAACTTGAACTTAACTGCAGACTCGTTGACAAAGATGCTAATTTAATGGAAACTGCATTTTAACTTGCAACTTGCAACTTTAAATGTTCAAAGAAAAAAGACATTTAAGTTTCAAGAAAGTGCTACAACTATAATAAAAAGAAACAAAGGTCAAGAAAAGATTGAGTTTTTATATCAAGTATAAACTGGAGAATTGAAAATACTGCAGACAACTCAAAAAGAGGTGGTAATGCATTTAACAGTGATGTTCTAGCTCAAGCTGGAAATGAAGGAACAAATTGGTTGATAAACAGTGATACTACCACGTGTGCAGTAATAGAAAAACTAAATCTAGACAACCAAGAAAATCTTTCTGTTAAACGAATTGCAAACTTAAGGATTTAAAAATGGATTAATAGTATGATGGTGAAATGCATAATCAAATACCTGGTTTAATTTCTGAAGGCATTTTAATTAGGGCTTAATAAATGACAACATCTTAGTCAATAATCTTAGTATTTTGAAAGAAATTGTTTCAAAGAAGCTAGCAGATGTGAAAATAAAAAAATTTGATATCATTTTTGTGAAATTTGTGTTTATACAAAACAACATACAGAGAGTCATAGTTTTTAAAATCCAAATGTTATGCATACGAGTGTTTTCAAAACTTTACAATAATATGCAGGACAAAATTTAGTTACAAAGATTACTTATAGATATTGGAACTTAGTATATATTAACAACAATATAAGACAGTTTTTGACAAGCAACCCGGGAATAATGCTAGAATTAACAGAAATTTATATACTTCAACAAAATGGAAGGAGTGAACCAGACAATTGCAACATTGTAGAAAATGCGGGTGAGTTTATGGGCGGATATAATCAACACCGCAACATACATATTAAACAGAACTTTTACAAGTTGAGCAAAAGATTCTATTTCTTATGGAAAATGGACCGGTGAGAAACCAACAACATCAGGTTAAGGTTTTTGAATCAGATGCTTTTCTACATGTTCTAGAAAGTGTACGTCGAAAATTGAATAAGAAAATTGATAAACTAAATCTAGTAAGATTCGATAGCAAATAGACAAACTGCAGGCTTTACGATCTAAATACTCAGCGAGTGAAAGTTTCCAGAAACATTATAATCTTCAATGAAGAACAGTTTTTATTGAAATATTATTTAAAGGAGTCTCAATTTATGCTCCTGAAGAAAACTTATCTGACATTTAAGTGATTAATTTGTCAGTTGAAAATGAATAGATTACCAAAGAAAAGGTAAATTTCGCAGCAGTCAATACTAATAGACAGATTGTTATAAAAACCCCAAGATATAATCTATGCCAACGCGTAAATTATCCATCATCCCAACAAATGTATGAACTGAAAAAGTTCCACTAAAGATGCCATGAACTGTAAAGAAAACAATAAATAAAAAGCCGATGTAGGAGAAGAACTGAAAGCTCTCAAAGTAAACAATACGTGAGAGTTGCATCACTTCCACAAATGCATTAGAAACGAAAAAGGTGTTTTGTGTAAAAAGTTATCGGACAGCGCAAAGGTTACAGTAAAACCAAATGAATTGACAACTTTCTCGCAAACAGCGTGGTATGAAATCACATCTCAGAATATTTCTAGCAGTTGCTGTCAAGAACAAATATATCATGAAGCAATTTGATTTTAAAACTGTTTTTCTGTATAGAAAATTAAAAGAAAAACATTATTTGAAACTTCTTATCCGATCAATTGTTTTTCCATGTATTTCGTTTAAACAAATTACTATATGGATTAAATCAAGACCTTAAAATATGTAAGTAACTGTTTAATGATTCTATTGCAAGTTTTCGTTTTGTGCAAACTTTAGACAAGTGCATGTATCAAAGACATACTGACTACTTGATAAGTATTCTAGTAATCTATGTAGACGATGGGTTGCTAGTTTCAACGATGAAGTTGATCTAAATTGCATATCGAAAGAGTTTTCAAAAACATTTTAAAGTAGCTGTAATTGGAACTTGAAGATGATTTATTGATTTGGAAATTACTTGGAATATATTGAATGAGTCAATACATCGACAGAATTATTTAAACTAAATTGTAAGAAAATTTAATTTGGTAGAGGCAATTCCTATCAGCACTCCAGTTTTACCCACATCTCAAACGAAATTGGCAAAATATTCAACTTATACGTAAATAGTAGATAAGTCTGATTTTTCAAATTATAGACCAATTGCAAAACTGTCTAATCTGTTGAAAATTTTTGAATTTTTTTTTATTTTGTCATTGTCAAGAAATTTATATTAGGCCACAGATTTTCTGACATGTAAATCACAAATGTATCCTACTTTTGAATGACATGGAGAAAACTTTGCGGTGCCTCTAGACATTTCCAAAGCATTTGACAGGGTATGGCATCTTAATCTTGTTAACAAGCTTTATTGTACAGGTCTTGCTTACAAATTTGCAAGTTTTATTAATGGCTTTCTTGACAATAGAAACATTATAGTTAGAATTGATGGTTTTAACTTTGACTCCAAAACTGTAAAGGAAATAATGGTACGCAAAGTAATGGATAAAGAATTAACAAACAGGTTTAAACTAAAACTTAAAAAAGAATGTAGCTTTTTAGAAGAGTAAAGAATATTAAGTGTTTAGACAAGATTGGAAATAAAAACGCGCTAAATAAGTTTCAGTTCAATATAAATACGAGGCTCGAGCGGTGAGCGAGGGTTTGAGCTTAGAACAAATTGTAATGTTCTATGCTCGGAGCGCTGTTCGATGATCGAAACTTTTTTTTTAAGGGGAAAACCTTTTTTGGGAAATACATTCACCAAAGGCTGGGTGTGGGATTTGGCTTGTTCAGAGTTAGGGTTCACTAGACCGCACTAAAAAAAAACCGTTTGTCTCCTTCAATGGCGCAGCGGGACCGCTGTAGCATTGCTTCACTACGTCTGTTTTGTGTTTTTTTTGTTTTCCATCTAATCTACTTATTTTTATGTCTGTTCTGTTTATCGAGATTTCTTTGTTTAGTTTTCTTTTCTTTTATGATGTTTGTAATCATGTGGTTTACTATAACCCAGTTTTCTTTGATCTCTGGCATTATCTCTACTAGGTTGTTCATTTCTAGTTTTTTTCCTAGCTTCCCTTTAACCTTTATCTCCAGGGACTCATTACAGTCGAGTACCGTGTGGGTGACTGTATTCTTGCTGCCGCAGTGTACATCGGTGTTTTTTTGTTTTAAACCTGTTCAGGTAGGCTCTAAAGCAGCCGTGCCCTCCTAGTACCTGCGTTAGGTCATAATTAACTTCTCCATGCTTTCGGTTTATTCATGACGGCAAGCTTAAACTGCTCTGTCGTTGTCTTTTGACTATCTTTTTTTCCATACTTCTATCGACCTTTTCCTACATTCCAACTACTTTTGCTTTTAGCGATAGCGTCTTGTACGCACTACATATACGGATCGCGCTTTTTTTATATACTTTTGTTAGGATGGCCAGTTTTGACTTCACTTTAAGAGCCTCTTTTCAGATTGGTGCTGCGTATAATAGCACAGAACTTATCACTGAGCAATGGTACGTCTTTTGCTAGCTCTTGGACCTTTTACATTTGGCATTATTGCTGACAGTGCCATAGTTGTTTTTTGTTGTCTTTTTCAGGTGTTCTTTAGAGTTATTATTTTTGCTAAAGTATACCCCTAGATACCTTACAATCTCTTTCAACGTAGAGGATCAAATAATAACGTCGAAAGTTACTTTTTTTAATTGTCGACCACCATATAAAATTACTGCTTCTGTTTTTTCAGGAGCTACCTGCAAATCTTTTTCTTTTATCACTGCTACAATTTTTTTCGACTACTTCGTTGATTTTTTTTTCGATTTCTTCTTGGGTCCTACCTGTTATTTTTATACCTGTGCCGTCTGCAAATACTATTATTTTGACGCCTGTACGCGTTCGTATTCTCATTACCGCGTCGTATAGTATGTTCCAGAGAGTTGGTGGTCCCATCACCGATCCTTGCAATACCCCGCACGTTACTTTAAGTATCGTGTTATTCCCGACTATGATGACTCTGTCTTTCAGATAATCTTTTATGATCTTTATCAAATAGTCGCTGACCCTCATTTTATTTAACTCTGCATTCTTTATATCTACAGTGACCAAGACACCCTGTGTTGTCCATAGTCGATCTTTTCTTACGGAAGCCATATTGGTTGGCTGTCAACTTGTGGTCTATTTCCTTTTCCAATCTTATTTTTAGCAGTTGCTTCAGCAATTTCTTTCCAGCGTCTAGGAAGCATATTGGCCTATATGTTTGCTCGCTTGTTCTCTCTTTTTGTGGCTTCTCTAGTAATACTATTCTGGGGCACGTTTCCAAATTTTTGGGAATAAACCATTTACTAAGTATTGGTTCATTACCTTCAGGGTTTTTTCCGGACAGTTTCTTGCCGTTATTTTATCAGTTCTGGTGGGATCCCGGCGCCTTCTTGCTCTTGATTTTTTTAGCGCGTTTGTCTAGTTTGGCTTTTGTGAATCTCGGTATTAACACTTTGTTAACTACACGAGTTTGTCTGACATCTACCTTATCTGCTGGGAAGAGTTGCCGGACTATCTGCAGTTGTTGCTCGATGTCTGGGGAAGAGTACTGATGTCCGCGCAACTTTTTTGTGGCTATTCTGTAGCTATCGCTCCACACGTTGTTGTCAAATTTCTTGACACAAGTCATTCTAGTCTTTTCTTTTTGACTTCTTTATACTTATGGCAAGAGTCTTTTTTTGGCTTTGTACTTTAGGCGCGCTTCTTCTTTAACCGTTTTGTCCGTCTTGTTGCTTTCGTTAGTGCGGGTCAAGTCTGTTTTGGCTGACAGGCATTTTCTTTAAAGTACATGTTTTGGTGCAAACTAAGGTAGACCAAGTCGCTGACTTTCCACTCCGTTATACGGTCTGCTGTATTTTTGGTGTACAGTGTTATGTCTATGATAGACGTGCTTTCTCTTCGTACAAAGGTTGGACTGTTCCCCACGTCGTGTACTGTCAGGTCGAGTTCTGCCATGTTTTTGGCATTCCAGACCGGATACTTGCTGTTAAAATTTCACTCAATTACAACTCCATTCTGATGTTTCTTCACACTTTCACCTAGTTTGTGAAGATATGTTTCAAACTCATTTTGTGTTATGTTTGGCGATACGTAGCCGGAGTATATTACGATCTGCGTTTTGATGCAGACAAATCCTTTGCCCTGCCACTCTTTTGGCTAACTTGTAGGTTTGGATTCACACTATAATTGTCGCGTCTTTGTTTAGGTCTGTGTATCATTGTGGTTTAGTCCTAGATTTACATTTACATCGCGCGTTTTGGAACAGAAGATCAATTGCTGCCCTGTTCCTGTCAAGGTTTGCTTGGAGAACTTTCATTTTTGCTTCTGACCTCCGCTACCGCCTTATGATATTTGGGGCAGGCCATTTCATCAGCCTTATACACTTCTTTATGGCAGATGTAGCACCAACGGTTGTTTGGGCACTCTTAGGCGTTGTGCCCCTCTATGCCGCATTTATAACATGGTCTTGTCTGTACTCCTTTTTTGTTGCATGCGCTTGCCTAATGGCCGAATGCGTAGCATTTAAGAAATCTGATTGGCTGGATTAATTCTTCCACTCTTCGATGATCGGAGCTAGGATCGTCGTTGTGTCCACACCCTAAAAGTCGGGATTGGAGGCACTGTTAACATAAAGGTATATCTATTAGCAGGTATACCAGGTATATATTAAAAAATAATACTTATACTTTTGTTTAGTTTCATGGGCTCATATTTTAGGTTTTACGTTTGTGTTACCATCTTACAGTTGAATTGAAATTGAATATGTACCTGTAAATTTTACACAATATATACTACTGAATTGAGAGAATGGATGCGCTTTATTATATTTTGAAGAGGTCTATATAGTATCTAGTCTACCCACACTTTCATATTAGTTGTAATTATGGTTACACAGAAACTAATCAGGTATTAGAATAATGTCCTGAATTAATAAATGCTACAATTTCTTAAAATACTCTGATAGGGGTACTTGTTGGAATAAAATATTTTCACCAGGAGCAATGATTGATTTGCAACTAATAATTGATGAAGAATTGATTTAACATGCTTTGGATGATCCTGAACTACCAGACAAATATTCTAGTTTAGCAAGATACTTAATTTAAATTTTATAACTAAGTAATTTAATCATTATTGATGTTTTGCTTTTTGCAGGTCTTATGTGCCTCTCCTCTAGTTTTTTTCGGTTTTCTGTCTTTTTTTTTTTATTTTACTGTACTTTTATTTTTTTATTAGACCATTAGTCATCTTGCATATTTTTCTTTTTGGATTTGCATTTACTATGTCTTTGATCACGTTCTTCTAAATGGATGTCTTAGCTACCCTTTTTTTCTTTTTATGATTGTATCTACCAGATATTTTATTATTTCCTGCTTTTCTAAACACTTTCCGGATTTTATCTGACTTCTATGCGTTTTTAGTTTTATATTGTCCAAGTTTTACATCCGCAGGAACATAATTCATACAAAACATTTCACGATCTATTTTTGCACATTTATATCTAACTCAAAAACTTTTCCTTTTTTTATTAGCTTTGTTTGCTATGCCAATGCCTACTATTATTACTCTCTTGCTTTTCCAATTTTCTATAATTTCAATACCAAGGTTTCCGCTTCTCTAATTATCATAATCTTTGTCTTGTTTTTGTTTAAGCATTCTATTTTTTTTTTTTTCTATCTTTACTCCCTTGTCTTTTTTCTGGCACTCCGCTACCATCTCTTCGGCATACATATTGAACAACGTTGGTGATCCATATTCTCGCGCTTACATTTCAAACAATCCATGGGCGACGATGTACTGGGATTACTATACCTATCAGTCTTTTATCTTTACAATCTACGCTTTTTACTTTCAAAATTTCCATCAGTTTCTTTTACCGAAGACAGTCAAATGCTTTTATTAAGTTTATAAAACTTACACTTACACTTTTGTCTTTCTTTTTCTCCAATTGTGCACAACTATTTTATTTGTTATTCTCAAAAAAATCTTTGCTGCGTGCACTACCAAGGTGATTGTTCTGTATTCTTTGCACTTTTTTGTTCCTTTTTTTGTCTTTATTTACGAGCTCTTTTTTTCCATGTCCATTTCATCTTTTAATATTTTTCTTTGCTTGTCCTCTATCTCTCTTTATGCTGTTACTTTTCAACTTTCTGTTCTAGTTCATTTTATTAATTCTTTTGTACATCATATTGTGCCTATTTATATTATCCAATTGTTCTATCTTTCTACACTTCAATACCCAATAATTTTTTCTGCTTATTTTTTAATTCTTATTTTGATTGTGTTCCACTTTCTATTCCTGCTTCATTTTATGCTACCATCAGTTACCTGTTTTATTTTCTTTTGTACTAAAGTCTTCCTTGGATTTTTTTTGTTATTGTATTAATCAATGTTAAATTTAATCTCACGATTTATTTTTATTTATTCAGTAAGATTTGTTTAAATTGCAAACATTTGAGAAAACTGATTACAAAATATTTAAAACATTAAAAAATATTGTTACGGGTGGCTTATTTCATTAAACTCAAAAATTAGATATAAAGTGAATGAACACTAAAGAAAAATACTCCTTAACTATTGCACCATTTATTATTAAGTAAAGTAACTGCTTCCTAACTTCAAGCGGGAAATTTACATTCAGAGCCGGGGAGTAATCTTTTTTGCGTAATTATTCCCCGACGTTAATGATCTTTTGTATAAAATCTCCGGCGTGCCTATCGTTTCCACGTCTGGATTAGATCGGGTTGTTTAAGTATTATTAAATGACGCCTAATGCTTTCTGTTTCTCGGATTACAGATCTCAACTGACAAATGGCTCGCTTTATATAAGTAGCGTTTTAGAAGAGCACGGATTAACATTAACGGGTGCTTATCAGTGTAAGGCTTCGCTGCATGGTGGAGCTTCAATTGTCAGCAGGACTGCTCATCTTAGTTTAGCCAGTAAGTATAAACTAACTCACCCAAAAACATTCATTGCATGCATGTGTAAATATAAATTATACACAGGTGAATTATTATAAACTGCGGAATTATTAATACGTTAACTTTGACTAGCAAGCGTATTTTAAGCTTTTAATATACATCAAAGGAATATTTTATATGCCTAAAAATATATATTAATTTAAATTTATCGTAATTATAATCGATTTTAATGCCTCCATTGTTCTATCGAGATTATTTATTGAATCAATTTACGTCGACTGTCTAATACTCTAATTAATGTTGAACCTCACCTTAAAACTCATAAATCATGACTATTTAAATATTACAGATAAGATCCCGGAATAAAGTTCTGTCAATCAATCAATGCATTCTAAGAAAGTTGTGTTCCAATTTTATGAATTCAAGTGACAATATCGGGATGCTTTTTATTTGTGGTGTTATAAAAGATGTTATAAAAGATTTATTTCGGGCCATTAAGTGACCACAAATAACTAGGATAACAGTTTGTCTGGTGCTTCATAATATATTACTATAGGCGACCATTTTCGTGTTATAGTTTAGTACCATTTTTATATTTTTGTCTATGCATGAACGATATTTACGTTCAGTTGTGTACTTATTATATTCTTGCGAAATAGCAGTCGTATGTTCTTGATTTCTATTGGAACAATGAGGATAAATTAACCGATTGTTTTCAATGATTTATTTATGAATAAATTATTTATGGTTTTTTTTAATGTATGCATTACGTTGGATACTTTAAGACCTTTTGTATTATCTCATTATCATAATCAATTATCACTATATATTTATGTACATGATGAATTACCATACAATTAGTTACATTGTATTCAGTATAATTATGTGTGTGCTTCGATCTGAATATTTGCTCAATGGCAATAAATCTTTGAGAATCTCAAGACTTAATATTTGGTTCTGACAAGTATTGTTTTAATAAAGTTAAGAGTAATTGAATAATGCCTATTGTAAAACATGTTGATTAATATCTCCGAATTTCAAATTTAAATAATAAATAAATGTACTTAATTAAAATAGAGCATATGGAAATAAATGAACAAAAAAATAATTCAAATTTGATACTTCTAAAATATTTAAATCTTAGGTTTATCGGGCTTCCAAAACGAACCTCGTGATTTAACGGTGTTTTTGGGACAAAAAGCACATTTTTCCTGCCGAGTTCAATCATCTCCATCGCCTAGGATACGATGGTTGAAAGATGAACGTCCCCTACAAGTGGATGAGCTTAGAATGACCGTCTTGCCTTCTGGTGCTTTAGAAATTGATGAAGTCAAAGAATCTGACCAAGGATCATACAGGTAAGAAATAAATTATTTTAAATGATTTGCTAAAACAAACTACACGTTTTATTATGTATAAGCGATTGAAAAAATGATTTTTTAATGGAATTTTAATGACTAGTTCCGGTTTGTTCATAGATATGTACTTCAATATAATATAAATGAATTCATGTTTTTATGCTTAAAACATAATTATTATCTTCATATATATTTATTTATATATTTTATTTGTGGTAAAAAACTTAGATAGTGATTTTAATTTATTATTATAATTATTTTCAGTTTTAATATATCTAAATGCGTTTATGATGCAATATTATACTGTACACAAGGATGAATTCTTATAATATTCCAACCCTAAAATATAAAATTGAGAGTCGATAGTATCAAAAGTGTTTTCAATTTATTCCAACTCAATTATGATGTACTTGAATCTAAATAAAGAGCGTCGTTTAAGTCGATTTTGTTATACGAACCTGACCCATTTTAACAATTTTTTACTGAGTCTCCATGTGAATACTGCATAAGTGGAGCTCAATTTTATCAATTTGTATTTATTTTTTAGATAGTCAATCGTTTCTAAATTATTGCTGTGTAAAAAATATGTAAAATGTAGTGAAATAATGTTTTATGTTTTCTCTGAGTGAATTTAGGCGATGTTTGTCTTCTAAATAGTGATTCTTTTGATGATGTTTGGCATGTGGCATCATTTATATCATTTAATTTAAACCAAAAATATTGCTTTTCTGAAATTTTGTGGTGCTACACTTGGTAGAAATTATCCTCATCAGTGAAAATAAGTTTTGATCCAAATTAGCATTTTGTTGAATGAACGTGATGTGCGAAACATGTCAGTAGTGACCATGCCGTGGTCGGCCGTCTGGACAAAGCGGCTTTATTTACTGCTTTCTTTTCAAGAGCAACACGCTCCCGGGGCTTGACGCACAGAACCGTTCTGATGCACCGTCGTGATAGGTGGTGCATGAGGGGAGAGGGGAAGGAAACTCTGAACAAGTTGGGGCGTCGCGCTCTCTGTGAAAGGTACATGGGGCGTCAAGCACAGAATTGTTCGGAACCGTCCAGAACAGTGAAAGGAAAGCATCTATTGTTGCGACGCAGAGAGCCATTTGCTGGCGGTTTGGATTAGCTTGTCACGACAGAGTTCTTGACCCTAAAACCATTCGGAAATGGATTATAATGTAAGGGAGACGGGGTTTTCACTTTGTAATAAATAAGTTGGGCGACACAAGAGTGTGAGAACACCCCAAAACATTGCGGCAGTTTGCAGCGTCTGTACAACAGTCTCTGACACGTCCTGCGCACCTTCTCATCCCTATAAGACGATGATTGACGTACATATGCTTGCAATGCAATCCTACCAACTGTACGCCTATCGCTATTGTGTGGACTAGCGACGAAGCGCATTTTCACTTTTCTTGCACAGTGAACAAACGAAACTTTTGTTATTGGGCTACTAAAAACCTTCGGAAAATTCAACGCTGCCATAAAGTGACAGTTTGGTGCGCTGTGTCTTCTATAGGCATTATTGGGCCTTATTTTTTTAAGAGGGAGGTACAACTGTGATAGTTAATTCTGCCCTCTATTGCGAGATGTTGGAGAATTTATTACACTCCAAAATAGAAGAACATGATGTAGAAGCTTTCTGGTTTCAGCAAGATGGAGCCACGGCCCATAGAACCCGTTATTTATGCAATCTTCTGCAGGACTGTTTTCTGGCCGCCTAATCTTGTTGTGAGGAGATGTTCCATGTCTCTCTAAATCTCCGAATTTGACTCCTTGCGATTTTTTTTTGTTGGGATACTTTAAATGTGGCTTACAAAGCTCTACCTCGAACCTTGGAAGTTTTAAAGGATGCAATTGAGGACGCAATCAACGGTTTTTTTTAAATATGCTGGCGAGAGTGGCCGAAAATTTTGTATAACGCCTCAACATGTGTGTGGCAGGCACCAAGGCCACTTGGACGACATTATTTTTAAAACATAATGAACAAAATAACGCAGTTAATTTTTTTTTTTTTTTAATTATTTACAAATCACTTGACAAATCAGAGAGGTCATTCTGCCGTACCCTGTATTATTGATTGTGTTGTACAACAATTTTATGTACATAAATTGCTGAAAGCACCACCTTAGTTTGATGTTGCGATTTTTTTTGTTTTGTCTTGTTTGTTCATTTGTATGGTGTTTAGACGTTTATCTACTTAAAAAATTATTTACGATGTTACCGTTGACTATTTTCTGCCGTGGAAGATCGTACAATGCGTGTACGGCTTCTTCTTTGTTGCGTTCATTCTGTGGATTTACATCTGCCTGCATATGATTCTGCTTATAGATTTGTGGTTTGCCTATTCCTGGAGAACTTTTCTTGTTGCGAAGGTTTTAATTATTGGAAATTGCCGAAGCGGCTTAAAGTACCGTGGTTTGGGTGGCTATATCACTAGAGATTAAAAGTTTTACAGACACTTTTAGGCGTTGTCAATTTAGCCAGGTTAATGACAAAGGGCATCTGAGTTGGTGTAGACGAAGTTATGTCTTTATAATTGCCCTATTGTTTCTATTATTTACGTTTTTGTTTAGATTACTTCTTTATTGTGCGTTTGCATCGCCCTCTTTAAACAAGTCGTAAGATTTCTGGTCTACCGACTTGTTTTAAGGAGGTTGATGGGATCGACTGTTTATTAGATGACTATTATTTAGTTATATTTTACCGATCAAACCCTGGACTATTAGCGTAATAAGCTAACACTGTATGACTAAGCTAACTCACCGTTCTTCGATTTAGTAGTCGATTTTTAAGATTTTTCTTTTTGGTCTTTAGCGAAGGTCTAATTTGATTTGTTATTGTTTTTTACTGTATCAAAGTATTGCGAGACCGATGTGGTGTGTGAGACGCCAATTACGCGTTGTAATTTTATTGACAACATTATTTTCTTTGCACATTTGGTTGTCATATTGTCTATTTAGGAAAAGTATTAAACCTGAGACAAATGTTACGGTTTTCCGGATTTTAAAAACTCGTATAGAATATAATAACATTGGAAATTGTCGTTTTTACCGGAACGTGTGTTACTGACTTTATACATACACACAAAAACTTTTTAAATATGTGTTTTGTTTATCGCAATATTATGGAGTGATGATGCGTTTACGGCCTGAGAGTGTTTTGAACTTGTGTGTTAGGTTGTGTTTTTAATAGAATCTTGGGTTTCCGTACCTGGAAAAACGCAACGTGTCATGGGCTTTATACATACATACAAAAAAAAATTAATATGAGTTTTGTTTATTGGAATATTATTTAGTGAGAAATATGTTACGGTTTTAGGTGTGTGAAAACGCAAAATTGTCACTGGACTAATAATAATTTTTGTATTTGTGTTTATCCCACTTGTCTGTAGCACTAGTGATTTGCTGGTTCTTCTTCTGTAGAAGCTGAGGTCTGGGTTTTGGGGGAGGTTTTATGGACAGTAGTTATTTTTATCCAAAATTTGAATAAATGATTTTCTCTAGTTACGATGCTTATTGGACACAGCAGGGTTATGATTTACTTTAACTGTTACATGTTTTGCTCTAAAGCAGCCTGGATTGTTCATTGACATGAGGTTTTTTGATAGTTTTTGTTTTTGAAGATCTTAACGGCTTCTGGTATGTTGAGATTACAATAAGTGGATCCTATTGCGTTTTGGCAGATCATTCTATGCTTTTTTCATTAGATATTACCAACGTTGAGTTGGAACAGTTTACTTTTCTGCGTAAAGACGTGGTTGCTGTCTTTCTGTATGTATCATGTGCTTTATGTTAGCTGTGAGCTTTTGTTGTTGGCAATTTTAAATATAGCAGATGTCGATCGAAAGTTGGCGACCCCAGCAAGAGACTAAATAACATCGGAAATGATAAAAATGGGTGGAAACACTCTACTGGAAGCTATGAGAACAGTGCTAAATAAATGCCTCTCTGAATGGAAAGTACCAAAATTCCAGGAGCTCTAAGCTTTAACCATTAATTGTTCGACAGTATTGAAACTTGGTTCTTTTTGACAGCTTTGAATGAATAATCTACTTTGTGACAAATTAAACCTAAAGACAAGATGTTGCCCTGTCGAATGCTTTATTTGGTCAGTATTATTGAAAAAAGCTGAGACGTGGACTTTAAAACAAAACTTTATGATTAAGATAGAGGCTTTCGAAATATGGATTTACCGACGGATACTAATAATAACACCTTGGACAAAGAAAGTACGAGATAAATTGTTATTTAATAAATGAATAAAGAAAGAAAATTACTACTAATTATTAAAAGAAGAAAAACCTGATATCTTGGACACATATTGCGCAACCAAAAATACAGCATTCTGCGCATGACAATGGATGGACGGATTGAAGGGCGAAGATCAATTGGCAGAAGGACCCTATCATTAAGCAATATCTGCAACTGGGTAGGTATGGGCGTGGGACAACTGTTTCACATGGCCGCATGGAACTATGTTTTTAAGCATTTAAAGAAATCCAAAAATGCCATGGTCATCAAATATTGATTCTTGCTCAAAACGGTTAAAGACGCAGGGGGTCCACGAAGTTTTTGCTTTACGCTTAAATATGGCTTTTATGAAGTCAAAGAACTATTGACAGCAATTTTTCTTGTAGCCGAAAAAACTAATATGCGGTATGTGTTTTTTGGTGATGTCAAAATTTGTAAAATTGAAACCAATTGATCTGAATGGCGATATATTATATAACATTTAAATTTTTTTATTGTTTTGTATTTATTTTTGGAAAAGGAATAAATTGCGAGGGGCTGAGGCATTGCAATGGTATCGTTTTTGTCTAACAGTTCAACAATTTTGGAACTAATATTTTTGCTCCACATTTCAAGCTCAAAACATCAACAAATAAATGCTTGATATGAGCCAAATGATATGCCAACATCATCAGCAAGATCTCCAAAGTGATTAGTCGATTGTTTAAAATACTTTTTAATTTTTTCATTGAATGTCGATAATCTAGCAATTTTATTGTAAGAAAAACCGAGCACACCAAAACAAGTCCACTGTCAAAATACGTGAGGGACAATTCTTTCAGTACAACAAAATTGGTAACAATTAAACAGACAGTGAAATTCAAAAATTTCGCGTATTTCTTGATCAAACTTTGTACAGTTATATAAATTACTAAGATAATTTATCTATCTTCCAAGTATGATAGTATATAACCTTCTGATCATATATCTACATATCTACATATATTAGTTTATTTATTAATTAATTTTAGGTGCAATGCTTCCGGACTGAACTCACATTCATTAAGCAATAAAGCAAACTTAATTATAAATGAAGATCAAGAACAATCATTTCAACACTCACCTCCTAGTTTTATCGCGTCTCCTCTACCTGAGGTGGCAGTTGAAGGTCAGACTGTAACATTAGACTGTGCTGCTAACGGCAATCCTACTCCAAAAGTAAAGTGGCTTAAAGACGGATACAATATCGACATGGCGTAAGTTATAAAAGTAATAATTAACAATAAGATATGAACACATTTAATTTCAGTGATTTAGATAGTAGATTTAGTATGATAGGATCAACAAGTTCTTTAAAAATCGTTAATGTACAAGAACAAGATGCTGGCACATATCAATGCCGCGCCGAAAATCACGAAGATAGTTTAGATGCGTATGCGACAGTACAAGTACAAGTTCCGCCTAAGTTTCTAAAGAAACCACAACATAAAACCGAGCTTGTCAACAAAGATGTGGAATTGGACTGCAGCGTTTATGGAAAACCTGAACCTAAAGTTAATTGGTTAAAGAATGGAGAAATTATTGTTACTAGTGAATATTATCAAGTAGTTAATGGGTACGTATTGTTAATATATTTTGTTAACGTTTTACTTTATTTTATGTATGTAGGTACAATTTGAAAATTATGGGGCTAATGAAAAGTGATACTGGTATATTTCAATGTGTAGCTTCTAATCCAGCTGGAAATGTTCAGGCTGCTGCGAGTTTGACCGTTGTTGAAGGTATGTTCTATGTTGTATTGTATACATTCATGAAAAAAAAAATCCGGTACAATTTTGACGTTTTTTTAAATTATTCTTTACATCAAAAATATACTTGATACTAAGACGACTTCGACAAAGTTTATTTTTAGTTTTTTTATAAGTTTTCATAACTTTTAGTTAAATTTATTTATATATTTATAATTTTATGATTTGTTATATTTATTAATTATTTTTCTTTCATCTTTCCTTTATTTTAATCCCATCATGCTTGCAAATTAACATTAAAAACATACCTCGCATGAATTTTTTTATATGCATGATTATATAATTTTAATAAAAGATTTAGAAAAAACCGTCCGTATAAGTAAAAAACCAACGCGTAAAAAGAAAGTACAACAAAATCAACATGACACATCGCGAATGTTATTCGACATTTTAAAACCGGATAGTTCCGTATCGAATATCGGTGAAGCGAACTTTGGCTATTCAGCTCCGTCGAGATTCTCAGCAAATAACAATAACAAACTAAACGGTTACGACCCACACAGTATCTTCTCGTCTTTACAATCATCTGATAGCAATAGTAATTTAGGTGACACACTAACAGCCTATACTGAATCCTTCCCCACTTCCAAACCTATTTCAGCTGAAGAGCCAGGACACTTTTCCGAAGGAACTGCAGGACCACCACAAGATCTCAAAGCACAAATTATTAAGGCACGATTTATTGTATTGAGTTGGAGACCACCAGCAATAAATAACAATGATATTATTACTTACTCAGTATATTATAGACAAGAAAAGAATGAAAGGTAATTCAACTTTAATCATACGAAAATTGATGGCAATTAATAAAATATTTATAGGGAACGAACGAAAAATACGACAAGATCAAAATTAGAAGAGATTAATATTGATAGTCTCCAACCAGCAACGGTATATCATTTCAGAGTTGTTGCTTATAATTCTCAGGGAATGGGTGCTTCATCAGAAAGTCTTTCTGTTACAACACAGAGCGAAGAAAATGTTCCTAGTGCACCTATAGAATTTGATGCATATGCTACCAGTACGCGATCTATGCATATAAGTTGGAAACCACCTAAAGTTCCTAATGGAATTGTGCATACATATAAAGTATATTATATGGAGCTTTCACAATCAATTGAACATAGTTCTGAAACTCCCAATACAGAATATGATGTCATATCATTATCAGTATTTACTAAATATAATGTATGGGTTGTTGCTATCAATAGCAACGGTCCTGGAGCTGCATCCGAAGAAAAATTAGTACACACTTTTAGTGATGAACCGTCAGAACCACCGTATAATGTTACTGTTGAACCAGCAAGTAGCACTGTAAGTTTTAATTAATGATTATTTGTTCTAATTATACATTAATGTTGTTTTGGTAGACCATCATAGTTCGTTGGGAACCGCCTCCAGTTGAAGGTCAAAATGGTATCATTACTGGATACAAATTACGATATAGAATTCAAGGAAAGAAAGGTGGAAATACTATTACAACAGCAGCTAATAGTCGGATTCATACATTATATGGCTTAGATCGAGCTTCTACATATCAGGTTAAGTTATGGGCTATGAATATCAATGGTACTGGTCCGCCTACAGATTGGTATGATGTTGATACTTATGAGAATGATTTGGATGAGAGTAAGGTGCCAGGCGAACCCGGTCCATTAAGAGGTAAGTTTTTTAATATTAAATAAATAAATAAATAAAATATATTTTCTGCTAGAAAAGTTGTTAGGATTAGGGAGTCTAAACTAAAATTTGCATATTTATAATACATTATACAGAGGTTTCACTACCAGTGTGCCTAAAATTAGTAGTTTATTAGTTATCAGGAATGCAATTTTAAACAAAAAAGTTTATATGAACATATGCTAATTTTAATTTAAACAAATTTTCTTTATAATTTTTATTCTTTTCTTAATTCTATCAATTTTGTTAGATAAAATTAAGACTAATAATTTGCAAATATTTTTCATAAAATATTGCAGATTACACAACGATTATTGACGATCAACGATAGTTTTTTAGGTTTTCTCAAAATTTTGTTGGTGGCCAAATTTTTAAAATTTGGTATAGGGTTAAGTATATTTTTATGGACTCCGTAATTCCAGCCCGATGTCATGTCGGCAACGTATAGGTTGAGGTACTTTTGTCGAATCTGCTGTGAGGAAGACATAGTTTTGGAGTTTTAGTGATAAAGTCTTACGTTTTAAATATGAAGCTATCAGCTTTTAGTAGTAAGCTTTTGTGCCAGACCTTATCGAAGGCTTTTTTGACTCTTGTGGTTTTTCTCAGTCTGATGAACAATTGAGTATTTACGTCGGAACTCATATTGGTGGGTGGGTAGAAGAAAAGAGAGTTTACTTTCTTTTGTTCTAGGATAATATCCAGGACTACTCTACCTATGACCCTGTTCAAGGTGCATAGGAAACTGATTGTTGATTACGTGCGAGCTTTTCCTTGCTTTTGGAAAGTAACCTGTACCATGATTGCTTTGTAGGAGAAGGCTTTCAATGCTCTGTTGGGAATTACGTGAGGGTTTGGCGCAGATCTAGCTTTGAAATGACTTCTCTGATTCGAGAAGCTCGAATTCTGTTCAGCGGTATGTTGTCGTCAGGGCCCTCCAAGAAGTTGTTGACTTTTTGATGGACCCTTTTGACGTGCCCCAGATTAGTGTCCTCTCTCATAGAGGGGGTAAGCATTGGAGTTTGAGGCGAATGCTTTGGCCGTTCCCTCGATAGTGACTGGTATGGGACTCTGCGCAAGGCTTTGGAGGTTTTCCATATTAGATTTTTATCTTCTGTGGTTGTTTCCACAGTTTTTTGCCAGCACTGGTTTTTGTGCAACGGGAGTTACATATAAAACGAATATATTTTCACCCAATAAGCCGTTGGTCGCATCAACCTCTTTCAATCAACTCGTAAGACTTCCAGCGTCGGTAATTAGCCTCATAGCAGAAAAATATCGACGCTAAATGAATACAAAAAGTTTAGGTGAAAATAAATTAGTTATTGTTATGATAGGATAGGTTGGGTTAACTCCTCGAAT
Organism: Tachinus rufipes; assembly: GCA_963932245.1. Classification (NCBI taxonomy): domain Eukaryota; kingdom Metazoa; phylum Arthropoda; class Insecta; order Coleoptera; family Staphylinidae; genus Tachinus; species Tachinus rufipes. The sequence continues at coordinate 87,236,420 of OZ010743.1, forward strand.
TAGGTTAGATTCTGCTGGTCATAATGTATAATCTTAAAAAGAAAAATTACATTATTTCTAATCAATGTAATCAATCAATAGGAGTAAGATGAGAAAAGTACTATTGAATTGTTTTTTTTTTTTTCAGTACGCCCAACATCAGATAAAATTTATGTACTCTGGACTCCGCCTCAAGATCAAAACATTAAAGTGCGTAATTACATATTAGGTTGGGGTAAAGGTATTCCGGATATGTATTCACATGAATTAGACGAAAAGCAGCGTCAATATGTAATTGAACGCCTTGAAGCCAATTCGGATTACGTAATAAGTCTTCGTGCAAGTAATGAGGTTGGAGCGGGTCGTCCAGTTTACGCTAATGTTAGAACTCGTGATGAACCACCCCCAGATCTTGTTAGTCCATTGATACCTCCTGTTGGTCTTAAAGCACAAGTTCTTAGTTCCACAAGTGTAGTACTCTATTGGGTAGACACTACATTAAGCAAAAGTCAGGTAAGTTATTAATTCAATATTGATTTCTTGGTTTTCTAATTTATTATTTTTAGTATGTGCGAGATAATAGATATTATGTTGTGGAATACAGTTATAGTACTGCAAAGTTACCCAAGTCTCGTCATGTTAATGTTACTAATTTAAATGTTATGATTGATGACTTGAAGCCTAATACTTTATACGAGTTTATGGTAAAAGTTGTTAAAGGTAAAATAATTTATTAATGTATTAATGGGAGTATAAATAAGTTTTGTTTTTATAATAGGACGTAGAGAAAGCCCTTGGAGTATGGTTGTTACAAATACAACATGGGATGTAGCCCCCAGTACTGCTCCTCGTGAATTAACTGTTAAGTTAGTTGAAGAAAATACACAACTTGTGGAGCTATCTTGGCAACCTCCAAAGCAAAACATCGGACATGTTACAGGTTAGAAATTATTTTTTTTAAATAGTTTATTATTTAATTATCCACTCTCTATCAAATATGTCAATAAATTTCAGGTTACATAATTTTGTACTCTTCGGACAACTCTAAACGTGACAGGGAATGGTCAGTCCAAGCATTGAAAGGAGACAAGTACAGCTTTATTCTGAAAGATTTACGTCCATCAACATTATATTTCTTCAAAATTCAAGCAAGAAATAGCCGAGGAAATGGTCCCTTCTCACCAGTAATACCATTTAAAACAGGAGAAAGTAAGACCAAATTTACTATACAAATAACGATTATTATTTATTATTATTTTTCTTTTATTAGACTTTGGGATATTAAGCGCTGATGCAAAACAAAGCAAGGGTAATAACCTTTTATTATTTTTATTGAATATATTATAGTTTATAAATAAATATGCTAAATTAAATTTGATTATTTTCAGAAAATAAGCGAGTATTTAGTGGTACTACTTTATTAATCCTTGTGATAGTAGGATGCCTTATTGCATTAATTACTGTTGTTTCCGTCGTCACCATCTTATGCTGTAGAAGGACGCAGACCACTCAATCGCCTGATCGCAGTAAAAAGGGTTATCAGAAAGGTACACAGAACATTAAGCCTCCAGATTTATGGATCCACCACGATCAAATGGAGCTGAAGAATTTGGAGAAGGGACATAATAATGATGGAGCTAGCAGTAGTGGTGCGATGACTCTTCCAAGAAGTATTGGTAATAATGATTATGATGAACGGGATAATCACCATACTAATTCTTTGGATAAACGCACTTATGTTCCTAATTACATGGGTAGGATGCATTCATTTTATAATTTCAATTATTTTATTAATCAAATTAATATTCATTCCGTTCTCGCTTAAAATAAATTACTCAAGTTTGTAGATATTAATAAATTTAGTTTGTACATAATACTAATATTTTGCTAATAATTTATTTTAAGTGATGATGGAAGTTTGTATTTTTTCATATCATCATTTTCATAGTATTTCTAAACACAGGGTGGTCCATAATGGTTGTGTAAAAACTATCAGTAGGCTATCACCCTGTATAAAGCATGCTTATCTTCTCTCACTGTACATATTTTTCACACACAATTTGTTTCGCTTTAATGCACCTTTAGGTTTATCCCCCGACGGCAAAAAAACATTGAAACCTAAACCTATTACAATACCAGTTGATTGTAAACCTCCGAAAGAACGTATGTATACTTTTTGCTTATGCTTTTTATTTTTATGAAATCATATCACTAACTATTTTATGAGGGTGCAATTTACTTACTAATTTATTATTACAGCAATTGCTACAGCCACACCTATAAATTCGAGTAATTTAAGTCAGACCAGCTCTGATTCGACACCCTCCAACAGGCCATCATATCCTCGGACTCAATATACGATATCAAGAGCTCATGTCACACTTGATCAGAATTCTATGCCCAATAGTCAATCCATGGAGAATCCATATGCAGCCCATACGCCACATACTAATTATGATGCACATAATAATAGTACATATGTAAAGTAAGTAATTATTGATTATTTTATGTTATCAAAATGTTAACGGTTAGCCAATATTTAGTATCTTTCATAAAGCAATTTTTGGATTAATTTTAAATCAAAAAAAGTTTTGATGTTAGCTTAATTGCTGTGTGTATCCCATGTTGTTTTTAAATTATAATTCTTGGATCAAGTATATGCACAAAAAAAATTGTTTAGAACAAAATTGTTTGAACATCCGGTGCATTTTGTTAGCATCAAAGGTAGAAATTTTTTCAAAATTTCGAAATTTTTAGTAAATTGCTTAAATTTTATCAAGCAATTTTCTTATTGTTAGAAATCGGAATTTTAGAATTTTGATTTTTTTTCTTCTCACTTTTTGTTTCTTGGATAATTTTTTAGAAAATACCCTTTCATAATTCAACCCTTACGGTTTTTTTTAACAGTGTCCATAAAATTATTAATTTTACTTTTATTTCAGTCAAGGTCCTCCACCAGTAGCTCATGTGCCTCCATCAAGCTCATATGCACCAGGAATGGGCATATTAGCAGATTCACAAGCAGGAAAAAGGTTACAAACTGGTGGACAACATCCATTAAAAAGTTTTACAGTACCAGCTCCACCTCCCATTTCAGCACCCGGTACTCCGCAACCTAAACATGTTGGTAAGATAATTTTAACATTTTGTTAACAAATACTTGGTAACTGAGTTTGATTTAATTAACAAGATTTATGTATTTATTAATCTTACTTCTTTTTTATTTTATTTATTTGATTCTTGAAAAGCACGATTTTAATTTTCTTTAGCCTAGAATGCAATATAAATTTTGCATCATTATTATCAAACTACTTTTATGTTTAAATTTACTTGCTGATCATCAGCAACAACATATTTTGAAGCTTATTTTTTGGAATACGTACTATTATTTTTTTGTTTTTATTACAATCACCATTTTATTTTTAAATTTGCTATACTCACCACTTTTTAACATTTTGCGTGGTTTGCATTATGAAGTGTTGTGAATGTTGCAAGTATCAAATATGTTAATTTTCAGTCACACAGTCACAATAATATTTCTTAATAAATTAAACTCAAGTTGTAATGTTTTGGTAGCATTTTGCTTTTTTTGTTTGTTTGCAATGTTTTTGATTTCTTTTTTCATCCAAACAAATAGTAACACCTCCTCCTCAATTAATAGTGAGACCGAACGCATCACCTTACAAGAAACCTCCTGCAAATAGTTCAACAAATTTAAGTACACCTCCATCGAGAATTGCTAATAATCCACCACCCCATACAGTAGAAGAAGTACAAAGATTACAACCATCTCATTCCACCGAGGAATTAAATCAAGAAATGGCAAACTTGGAGGGTCTCATGATGACTTTAAATGCAATCACAGCGAACGAGTTCGAATGCTGAGGAACGGCGACGGTGGAGTTGGAGAGAGACGGTTTATTACGATCTCGTTTTTAATTTATAGTGATGTTTTTTTTTAATTAATAATGGATTTTTATATAAGGACCGTTATTTATTTTATACGAATCTCAATGTAGTGCTTTTGTGATGGACACTTTTGAACTTGCCGTTATTTATATTTAACCAAAAGAAATGAAATCGGTACAAATTTATAATGCCTGGCCTACTTTTATATGCCATATATACATATGTATTTATATATTTAGTTTAAGTAGACATATTCCGTTCATGAAATTATTAAGACTATCAATTTAAAACAACCAATATGTTATTGGATTTTTAATTTAAGGATTTAATTTAGTGTTAATTTATGGCAGCTGAGGATTTTATTAACAAAAATATTTAAGCTACATGTTTACAGATAATCTGCAAACATTTATCAATCTATTTTTTATTATTACGTATCATTTTTCCGCCCAATATATAAGTGACGTAAAATAGTCAGTATTTTATTTATTTTTCATAAAAGTACAGTTTGTTCTTATTTTATTAATAATAAAGTAACTGTTAAAATTTATATGCCTTGCAATTTTAAATTCCATATTTGGAATCAAATAAAATGGCAAACATTCCCTTTTTTAAATTGCGAGCTATAATAAGATATATTGAAAATAAATTTATTAAAATTGCATTGCATATTTTATCAAACTGATTAATATAAAAAAAGAAATTGTGATTAGACTATATAAATTTAATTCACTTTGTCATCACTGCACATTTATATTTAATTTAATAAATAAGCTTGTAAATAGATTTTGTAAAGAAGAAATAGGATTATGTATATTTTGTTGGTTTTTTTACAATTTACATTACCTATGTTAATGCCAATTGTAAAGAATTGTTAACGCTTAAAAAATGAAAATTTTTAATAACTCAGTATTTTTTTGTACAGTAATTACGATATTTGTGTTGGAAATAGTTTGTAAGGGAGAAAAAGTTATTTATTTATTTTATTTTTTGTTTTGTGATGTGTGTAACATATTAAAAAAACTAAGTAATCAAGATAATCGATATAGGTAATCGCCTTAAAAAATGATGTAAAGAGAATGTAGTTTTTTTACATTCTTATATTATGTCTTTTCCCCAACAGAATGCCATTTATAATGTAATATAATATTAATATTTTATGATGGCCGTTTTTTTACTGTAATGTAGTATAATGTAGATATACTACTATTATTATAATAAATGTGACTGACTAATAAAAATATAAGAACAATGAATAATAATATGTACAGCTAATATTGTTTGTTTTTTTTTTTTGTTATTAATTTGTATAATATATGCAGCAAGGTAAGAAGATTTTTTTATATCGCAGTTTTGGACATTACATTTAAAATATACAAATTTAAAATTTTTTATTTACCAAAGTATCATAGGAATTGCCGTTCTTTAAAGAAGTATTTAAAATTCAATCATTTTTTTTAAACATACATAAAAATTACATTTTTTTTAAATTTATCTTAATGCTAAAATACTCTCATTTAACTCGAGAAGGAGCATGTCGGTCATGCAATTCTTTAATAAATATTGTTGTTATTCAGAGATGCATACATTGAGGTTATGTTGGGAAGGTAATAATATAATTTAATTTAAATACTTGTATGCTTGAGATCTTTATTATTTTCGACTAGTTTCGACTGTTTTTAGTCATCTTCAGGTATCTTAAATTTATTAAAATTTTTTTATTATTTAATAATAACATATGAGGATATTACTTAAAAATTTATGTTTTAATGTAGATGTGTGGTGGTGACATCTGTGGTGTGGTGTGTTTGTTGAGGTTGGTATTTGATATTTTTTATGGTAGATGGAGATTTGTAAAGGTGGTGAATGTGATACTGATACTGGTGTCATCTGTAGTGTGTTGTTGAGGTAACTGGTTAGGTTGTTTTATGTTAGATGGTGTTGTGGTTGTATGAAAAAATTATAAGAGTGGAATATATATTTTATATATAAGTAAATTTTGTTTTAGATGTTTTAGCGTGAATAAGAAAGGGTTTGGTACTAATGGTTATTGTATGGTGGTTTATAGTCTTTTAGATAGGTATATAGATGTTTCGTGTGGCTGTTTAATTGAGTGTTAAGACATATAACATTTTTGTTATTTTTCAATTTGTCAATTTCCATATTTTCTAATATGGTCATTTTGTAGCCTTTTTCACATTGATGTAATATTTTAAGGTTTTTTGTGTAGTCAAAAATATGATTATGAATGTGAAGATGTTTGGAAAAAAATAGATGTTTGGTTATTGTCTTGGTGTTCTTTTATTCTGTATTTTAAGGCTCTGCCTGTTTGTCCAATATAGGTTGCAGTGCAGTTATTGCAATTGATTTGGTAAATTCCGGATTTTTGGAGGATGTCAGTTTTTTGTTTTTGATTACATAAAATTTGTTTAATTGATGATTGTGTAGAGAGACTTGCTATAATGTCATATTTGAAAAGGAGTTTTTTTATTGTATCACTGATGTTGTTGTAGTAATTTATTTTTCTGTATTGCTTATTAATGTTTGTTTTTGTTATGTTTGTCAAAGATAGGCTGTGGAGTTGTGATTTGATGTTGTTTTTATGTATTAGTTTATTTATTAAATTTAGTGGAAATTTGTTTTCTATTGCAAGTTGTTTGATAGTGTTAAGCTCTTTAGTTAAGTTGGGTTGAGAGAGAGGTATGTCTGTTGTTCTTTGTATGAGTGAATGAAAGGCTGAAAATTTGTGTGAGTGACAATGGTTTGAATCAAAAGGTATGATGATGCCTGGATTTGTGGGTTTTCTGTAAATATCAAACTCCAAACGGTTGTTATTCCTGCTTATAGTCAGGTCTAAAAAGTTGATTTTGCTGTTGGTTTCAATGTCTATTGTGAATTTGATATTTGGATGTAGGTTGTTTATATATTGATAGAGGTTTTTATATTCATTGGCATTGCCTCTGAATATACATATTACATCATCTATATATCTCTTCCATAAGACTATGTTGTTATAGTGAGGGTTAATTGGGTTAAGTATTTTGTTTTCAAGTGTGTTTAGGAATATGTTAGCTAGTATGGTAGAGCTAGAAGCTCCCATGGGCAGACCATAGGACATTTTGTAGATGTTGTTATTGTAATAGCATATAGTTTCTGTTGTAAGAAATTTAGTGATGTTAGTAATGTCATTGATTTCGTTTTTATCTATATTATTTTCTATTAGAAGATTTTTTAAAGCTATTACCGCTGGGCCACGAGCCATGACGCTATGAGCGTAAACGCTCGGCGCTGCAAAAAGGAGCGTCAAGCGTCCAATTCAAATACATGGGTTTATACGTACCAGGCCACGAAATAGCGCTGAAAGACGCAGCGTCGTTTGCTTCTAGCGAAACAAACACGAGCGCCCGTTGCGTTTGACGCTCATCTTATAAGCCTCTTAAAAACAAATTAATACAAAAAATCAAGTACGTACACAATAAAATTTGACTGTTTATACCGTTGGAGCGTATTATTTGAGCGTCAGCGTCTGAAACAAATCGGTTTGTTTCAAACGCTTCTAAATATAGACGCCAGAACGTTTTCTTTTTAATTGATAATTTTGTCTAGATTGTAATTATAAAAAAAAATTGTATTTTATCATTATTATGATTTAACTTATTTAACTATATTGAAGTAAATAAATTATTATTACATTTTTTTTTGTAAAATTATTAGTTAAGTAAGAAAAATAATGTATAATTTATGATATGTTTGTATAGGTTTTGCACTATACATATAAAACACATTTTGTCAGTTTTCACAATTATATATTAATAGTTAATAATGAATAATTTAAACTGGCATAATTTTAGAATGGATGAAACCTACATTGTTTGATAGATTATATTCTATTATCAAATTTAGTTTGCCAAAGTCAATTCTGCCAAGATTTTGGGTTTTAATTATTAAACTTGAAGAAATAAAATTTAATTTAAAACTATTATTTTTTATCATTAACGTGAAAAGATGGGAGAACAAAGCTAGATAGTAACAAAAATCACATAGTTTTACATGTCATATTTCAATAAGTCAAATGACAAATACGTAAACAAAATTATTTTAAAAATTAATTAATTTAGTTTTTAAAATAAATTTTGTTTTCCCGCGTTTTGTAGTTTTCTATTTGTATATATACTTTTTATATATGTATTTAAAATTTTATATATACATATTATATTGAAAAGTAAGATTAATATAATTTACCTTTAAATAGTTTATTGGTAGAATAAAATAAAATTTGAATTAAAAAAATAATAAAATGTTTATATAAACAAATATAAATATATCATAACCTTAAATAGAAATGTCAAATATAATACGAATTGAGCTACTCGTGTTTAGACGCTATAAGCGGCAAGGTAATTTTTGTTTTTTTTTCCGCATTCTATGATTTTTTGTTTATGTAAATAATTTACATTTTTAAAATTTTGTATATATTGAAAAGTAACATTAATATAATTTATCTTTAATGAATATATTGGCAGAATGAATATTTAAAAATAAAAAAAAGTGTTAAAAAGTTTATATAAATAAATATATATGTATCATAACCCTAAATAGAAATGTCAAAATAAACGCTCCAACAAAAATTGACAGGCTCGTGGCCTTGTTTTTGACGCTGCTAAAATACGCTCCCAGCGTCCTTGACGCTACAAGCGGCGCGTTTGTTTCGTGGCCCAGCGGTTATAGTTTCATTTATTGGAATATTTGTGTATAAATTAGTTATGTCAAAAGAAATTAAATTATCGGAGGGATCTAGGTGTATTTGTTGCATTGTTTTTGTTAGATCGGTAGAGTTTTTAATAGTGTGGTCTATTTTTATTTTAATGTGGTTTGTTAGTATGTTAGTTAAAAGTTTGTCTAGTTTATAAGTAGGGGAATTTATGGTTGATACTATGGGTCTGATTGGAATATTTTGTTTATGTATGCTATTACAATAACAACATCTACAAAATGTCCTATGGTCTGCCCATGGGAGCTTCTAGCTCTACCATACTAGCTAACATATTCCTAAACACACTTGAAAACAAAATACCCAATTAACCCTCACTATAACAACATAGTCTTATGGAAGAGATATATAGATGATGTAATATGTATATTCAGAGGCAATGCCAATGAATATAAAAACCTCTATCAATATATAAACAACCTACATCCAAATATCAAATTCACAATAGACATTGAAACCAACAGCAAAATCAACTTTTTAGACCTGACTATAAGCAGGAATAACAACCGTTTGGAGTTTGATATTTACAGAAAACCCACAAATCCAGGCATCATCATACCTTTTGATTCAAACCATTGTCACTCACACAAATTTTCAGCCTTTCATTCACTCATACAAAGAACAACAGACATACCTCTCTCTCAACCCAACTTAACTAAAGAGCTTAACACTATCAAACAACTTGCAATAGAAAACAAATTTCCACTAAATTTAATAAATAAACTAATACATAAAAACAACATCAAATCACAACTCCACAGCCTATCTTTGACAAACATAACAAAAACAAACATTAATAAGCAATACAGAAAAATAAATTACTACAACAACATCAGTGATACAATAAAAAAACTCCTTTTCAAATATGACATTATAGCAAGTCTCTCTACACAATCATCAATTAAACAAATTTTATGTAATCAAAAACAAAAAACTGACATCCTCCAAAAATTCGGAATTTACCAAATCAATTGCAATAACTGCACTGCAACCTATATTGGACAAACAGGCAGAGCCTTAAAATACAGAATAAAAGAACACCAAGACAATAACCAAACATCTATTTTTTCCAAACATCTTCACATTCATAATCATATTTTTGACTACACAAAAAACCTTAAAATATTACATCAATGTGAAAAAGGCTACAAAATGACCATATTAGAAAATATGGAAATTGACAAATTGAAAAATAACAAAAATGTTATATGTCTTAACACTCAATTAAACAGCCACACGAAACATCTATATACCTATCTAAAAGACTATAAACCACCATACAATAACCATTAGTACCAAACCCTTTCTTATTCACGCTAAAACATCTAAAACAAAATTTACTTATATATAAAATATATATTCCACTCTTATAATTTTTTCATACAACCACAACACCATCTAACATAAAACAACCTAACCAGTTACCTCAACAACACACTACAGATGACACCAGTATCAGTATCACATTCACCACCTTTACAAATCTCCATCTACCATAAAAAATATCAAATACCAACCTCAACAAACACACCACAGATGTCACCACCACACATCTACATTAAAACATAAATTTGTAAGTAATATCCTCATATGTTATTATTAAATAATAAAAAAATTTTAATAAATTTAAGATACCTGAAGATGACTAAAAACAGTCGAAACTAGTCGAAAATAATAAAGATCTCAAGCATACAAGTATTTAAATTAAATTATATTATTACCTTCCCAACATCTTTAATAAATGTTTAACAAAAGCATCTTAAAGCCCTATCTTGCAAACTGAAGCTGTTATACTTACAGTTGAACTTAATCTACTTGTGTCAAGTTTTTTTGGACAGGAGCTAGACGATAGTATCGGCAGTTTTTTGTTGGTAAGAAACAAAGAAACAGGTATAAAGATGGGGAACACCAAAGGAGGGAATAGTGTGGTGAAATAGAAACTATGTTATATCAGCCCAAACTGTGGACTGGAATACTATCGCCAGTGGAAAGCAGTATAAGAAAACGGAAGACAACAAAGGAGACAAACGGACGTTCGGAGCGGAAGCTCAAAATCACATTGACATTACTATAACAACGAGGCGCAATTTTGATCTCTGAGACGTATCTCAGGTTGTCTACGTAGACATGTCTATAGACCCTGTCTACGGGCCTGTTGCGAGACTAAAAATTGCAGGTCTAAAGTCTCCCGATCGGAATGGGAGACCGCATGCAACGTTAGACATGTTGCGCAACATTTTGACAATGTGGACGTCGCTCGACGTCTGTCTCCAGCTACCTAATTGTGTGGTTTGGCTGTTTACAATTATTTTTTAAAGTTAATGTAATGTAATTAGCGCTAAGCAGGAACCCATTCCACACAAAACAATGTCTTCCATGGTGGACTGCAAAAATGAAACTGAGAAATTCTCATCGTAGTGTGGACGCTAGACGAGACAAAGAACGGTGTCTCTAGACGGTCTATAGACCGTGTCTCTAGAAGATCAATAGACAAATCTACTAGTGTGTACTAGCCTTAAGAAGGATGAACAGAGAGAAGATAAAGAGAACCATGGAAACAGAACAAGTGACAGGTCTGGGGGTATCAATAGGTATAGCAAATATTCCCTCAGGTAATTCACAAACTGCTCTGACTGACCCAGGAAAATAGCAGTGGCTCGAATACTGGTTTTATTTTATGTCTGTCAAAGTCAAACAGCTGTTCAAAACTTCAAACGAACGATTTAATGCGGACAGATATTATTGTTAGCAGTCTTTAATTTAAATTTATGGATTACCTCACAGGCTTAAAAAAAATTATCTTTGTTTCAATAATTTTGATGCATCACCTTTTTTTAAGTTTATAATGTAAATCATTGCACAAAATTAATTTGCTATTTATAACTCTGCCGTTGTCTGTTGCAAGCCCAAAAATAGAGAGGATTGACGCAAAATTAACTCATTGTCGCTAGGCAACCGTTTTACAAACTTATGCCCGTATTCATAAAACATTTTTGTAACGATTCATTATCAAACGAATCATTATAATTTAATGATCATTAAAAATATAATGATATTCATAAACAAATTGTCATTAGTTAAATTATTCAGTAACTTTTTAGTTACTTTTGTTTTTTATAAGTTATTAATGTTAACCTATACAATATAACCTCAAATACTGTGAATTAATACAGATAATTAGACATTTTCAAATCAAACAGATGTGTCAATTTAATGATTCGTTTTGTTTTAATGGACCAAAAATAGTGCGTTAAATTTAATGAATAATTTAATGAACATTATTCCTAATGAGTGTTTATGAATACGAAAATTCGATTAAACGTTTCGTTATATTTTTAACAAATCATTATATTTTTAATGACGTTTTATGAATACGGGCATAAATGTTTCTACTCAGGAGCTAAGAGAGGCGTAAAAACTCGTGGCAAATTTTTTATAGGGAATTGACTCATTTTCTATCGTATGATCTGTGATACTGGTGGTGCGACAAAATAAGTGAACGCGGGAAAAAACTTTTCCAGGACATTCATAATAGCGTTGGACATGCAGAACGCGTTTAACAGCGTGTTATGGGAAGCAATTATAGAGGTGGCAAAGAAACGAGAGCTGAACAGGAAAATGATCAAGATAATATGGAGCTACTTACAGGACAGATTTTAGTGACGAAGTAAGAAAGATTCAAACTGACCAGAGGGTTACTTCGGGCAGCGAGAGGATCAGCAGGCCTACAGAACTGTGTTAAAGGAGGCAGTAGAAGTAATTGCGGTAACACCTACCGCGGATATGGTTGTGGAAGAGAAAAAACTAGTAAAGCAAAGATAAGTACAAGAGAGAAAACGATGGAAATATGACAGACACAATGAAGTGAAGGAGAAAAGGGCGAAAGGATGAGAGAACTAGTCCCGGAGATAAAAGAATGAGTAGAGAAACCCGAAAAGTACTTTTATACAACACATATACTGACCGGATATGCAGCCTTTGGGAAGTTCTTGCAAAAACATTAAAAAAAAAGATTGCAGAAGAAGAAATATGTCTATTCTGTCTGGAAAAAACACACGATAATGAAGAACACACTCTAGTAGAATGCTATGCGTGGAAGGAAGATAGAAAAGAACTAGAAAATATACTGGAATGCAAATTGTATAAAACAGCAATCATTAAGAAATGCTTAAGAGATCAAAATAGGGGCTGAGAAACTTTGCAACAAGAGTACTAGAAAGAAAATTGAGGAGTTTGACAACAAAAGAATAAAGAAAAACAAATACAAAATAAAAGCCACAGAAGAGAAAGGAAAGAGACGAGAGAAGCAAAATTAAAACAAATAAAAAGGAAAAAGACCAAAAAGAAAGAAACAATGACAAGAGACAGAAGATAGAGGCTATAGGAAGAGTGAGGTCGGGGACAGCATGCGTACCGCAGATGCTGCTTGAAAATCCAGCTTAAACTAGTGCCAAATCTAGATTAGATTGACAAGGTAACAACAGTATAAGTATAAGAAAACGCAATGTCATGCGTAAGTCATTCTCAAAAACTACTTGCTGAGGCCAACACCGCACTACCTCCAGAAAAAATAAAAAGTTAAGATTAGTTTAGTTCTGCATCTATATTAGTAAAAACGTACGTTGTGTTGCATTTAGCACAAAAAATTAATTAAAAAACATTAAAAAATGAGTCGTGCGGTTCCGTAAATCTGTAGTGCAAAAACTTTTGATGTTTATAAAAACCTACAACAAACGTATAAATTTTTAGCTAATTAGACTTAAATCACTTCTTAACCGGTACATACATACGTCCTGAATGATTTTACGGGAGGTGAGACATCTTTTGTTTACAAGCACTTAAACGGCTTCACGTCTGCGTTTGAAATTGAAATACTAAGATTAAATTTATATTGCATACTAGTTGGTATTATTAAATGTACGTGATGCACAAAACTATATGATACGGCAGAATTTGCTATAATATTTCTCGTAGTTTTTTAATAATGAAATGAATCAGATCTCGTAGTATAGCACATTTCTATTTTTAAAAAAGTTTAGTAGTTTTTTAAGGAAGGTTTTCTATAAACTGGGTTGGCATCTTATCCTAAGTGTTTAATATATGTTATAATTGAGACAATATTTTGGTGGTCTGCCCTTGCGGAGTACCATCATATTTATATATAATATTTTTTGCCTGCGCACTCTTAAAATCAGTTTTTCCACCTGTATTTTGGATCCCAAAGAAAATTAAGCTTTTAAAACATAGATACGAGCTAATTTAAAAATTAATATGATAGACATTTTTTGCTGCAAATCTTGCCAGTGGTGCTTACGACTATTTTTTGTGCCTGTCCATCGTAAATAAGTTTTAAAACCAATTTTTTTTTAATTTTGTTTAAAATTTAAAAAAGTTAAAAAAAATAATTTTAATTTTTTTTTCTTATTTTTTAAAATCAAACACAATTGAAAAAAGATATTACTTTTGACATCTAGTAGAGAGTGATTGTATTACATTGTATGGCAGACTTTTTGACTTTTGATTACGTTTTAACAATATTTGACAATTAAAACATTAACTTTTGAAAAAAACATTAAAACTTGGAAGTTTTATATAAAGTTTTTTTTAATAATATTAACAAAGTTGACCATATATTATTACCTTACTTAGGGGCAGTCAAAAAATAGTTGTAAACACTTTGTTGCCTGCCGCCGTCGCTTCAGAAGTGCGGTTAAATATCGGCGAGTTCACTTATAACTTTGCACAATAAAAATTAAACAATGTTTCTTGTCTTGTACTGAATGAAATTATCTAGATATTTTTCACAAACTTTAGGTTCAAACTTCAAACCAACTAAGACATTATTTTGACAAAGTCATAAAATTCTTACTAAAACATTTTTTTAAGGTTTTCTTCTGTTTTCTTTTGTTTTTTTTTTACTTTATTAAACTATAGAATATATTTCATAGCAGATTTACTCGAAAACAAAAATATAAATGAATAAAGTATATAACATTTACATTAAAATAACCTAATCTTAAATATTAACAAATTGTGCAATAATCAGATAAATAAATACTATAAATGAATATATTAAATTTGGCATCTATTTGCTTTTGTTTTATTTGTACTAAAAATATAATAATAAATATAACATACAATCAAAAGTTTATCATTTAGACATACAACGTGAAATGAAACTCATATCAAAGTTTACGCTATTATTCGTATCGGGCGCCACTACTGCATGGTTGTGGAAAGTTCATAAAATATTCTGCGTCAGTGACGTGACGTAATCATCGCTTTTTTAATTAAATTGTACAAATCCTTTATCATATAAATATTAAAGCCTTAATAAACACTTATAAACAAGCAATAATTATAAACACAAATACTAAGGAAAACAAAAATAATATTTTACGTTCCAATATCAACATGGTTAGTTATTACATAGTATTGCATGGCAATGAATCATTATTTTTTTATATTATGTTAACATTAATAATATGTAGTTAATAATCGTTAAAGCTATTTCATTTTCAACAAATATAAGCTTGATAATGGTTTTTGACTGAAACTAATTAATAAATAAATAAAATTTATGTACATTTAGGCTAAGGATTTACTTACCTCTATCATATACTTTCTTTAAAGCATTGCAGCACATCAATACAGGGTGAATTTTTAATATTTCAAAAAAAACACAGACTTCAAATTGGTGGAATTAATCAAAGCCAGCAAAGAAATAAAGCTATAAAAGTTGTTGGAAATGACCAACTCTAACGTTAATACATGCCTCGATCCTACGACGCATTGAATGCCGAACACATTCAAAAATACCAGGGGTGTGCTGAATTGTTTCACACAATGCGATTCTTTAATTTGTCTACATTTTTTATTGGAGTTTCAGAGGCTTCAGAGAATTTAGATCAAGAGACCGTGGATGCTAAGGCTGTATGGACTTCATTTCATTTAAATATTGATGCGTAACTAAACTAAAATATCAGTAGAACCCTACTGTGCATAAAATACATTTGACGTCTTAATTGAAGTAGGTCGTTTTTCAACAGTATCGGCACTTATTTTGCATTGCATCATTGGGATAGGAAAAAGAATGAGCCAATGAATGGGTCCCCAACAATTCCAGACTATACATTGAAAGAAAACGTATGCTGATGGTGAATTTCAACTAATACATGTAGATTCTTTTTTAACCATATTTGTTTATTGTGAAGATTCATTATGGCTAGAGAAATTAGCATCATCGGTAAAAAGTACTCTTTTTAACAATCCTCAAAGAGGATTGTTAAAAAGAGTACAAAACTACAAGGGAAATTGCTTGGTAAAAGTTCTTGAACCTGTTGGATATAATATGGATAGAGAAGATGATTTTTCAATAACGCAAAAACCGTTGACTGACTAATATTCACATTTGCAGCAACCTTTCCTGTACTTGTTGTAAGACAGTTGTTAATGTCATGAATAATTTATTCTTGAACTTGCAGAGTTGAAACTATACGCTTGTTTTTAGAGGTAAGTTTAGTAAAACTTCCAGTTTTATTGAGTCGGCGATGGAAACAAGCAAACATTAAATATTGTGATATTACACGATTAGGATATCTTTGCTCATAAATTTGCTTAGCTATGTTGCTCATTTTACTATTTGTGTCAAATTTTGAAGCTCGAAGCTAATTTCTAAATCGTAGCGAGGTACAGCAAAACGTTAGACGGACAAAAAAGTTGCATTTTGTATTCTTATATCAATGCACCCAGAGACGCCCCTAGATTAAATGAGTAAAACGTAATGACACAAAAAACAGCTTATATTACTAGCTTCAACCAGCCAATTATTATTAAATCGAATAAAAACTTTTGAAATATTAATAATTATTAAAAGTAAATAAATGAAAAATAATCACGCATTGTATCTCGATAACGAAACGACACACGTTTGGCAAGAAATATAGTTACAACTTTACTGATTATTCCACAACTTGCAAAAAGTTAATTTTGAGACAGTTTTTGCTAAAGAAAATTCTGCTGTTGGTTCTGAATTTGGCCAGTCAAAGCTTTTTTAAAACCTTTACTCTGATTACTACTGCTCAAATGACCACTCAATCAGACAAATATATAGTGGCGCCATGGTTATAGGAAAGGGGCTTCGTTTATAATTTGTATTTTTTTTATAAAATAATAACTTTTTTTTGCTCTGCTTTACAATACCACCGCAGACAAAACCAAGCCACAATGGAAGATACTGCTTCTTTTTCTAGATAGATGCAGAGTGTAAAATACAACAAAATATAAGTTTCTAAAACAATTTGCAATGCAACTGCAATAGACAAGTTAATTGTTAACGTTTTACTGTTATGTAACTAAAACACGCACATAACCAATAACTGCAAAGTGGCGGGTGAATTGTCATCATTTTTTAGGTTAGGTTATATGCGTGTTGTAACAGAATATTTTGAATATGTAATTCATTTTACAACTGTTAATTGCAGTTAATATTTTTGCGTACATATGTAAAACACAACAACACAATACCGACAATGCCACTTTTAGATTTCCTGAGAAATCTGCAAGATCTCTAGTCTGTAACACTACAATAAGGTTCTTAAGCATCTTATTTTGCGACCAACAGACTATAAATTCAGTTATTTCTTGAAACCATAACATTAAATTTACAGTCGAAATTGTTATGCAACAAAAAACAAACAAAAAATACAAATGTCAATAACATGATTTTTCTGAAACGCAAATCTAACCGTTTCTACTTGATGGTTTACAGTTTTCAACATATAAAACTTAAACCTCTATAGTAAGTTTTAGTATTGAATAACCAAATTTGTATATAAATATTTAATACGTGTTGCATTATTTGGAGTCGGGTTCAATAATCAGAAAGATTATTAATTTACTTTTAGTCACAAACTAAAAAAGTATAAAACAATAAATTAACAAATTTACTAAGAAAAACGGAATAGTGTTTAAAGTTTTGTTTACGTTTTTTTTTGTAAAAATGTTTCTTGCCTTCAATTCTGTAAGTTAGACAACAATATTGTTAACATGATTCTTGTAAGTTTTTAGGAGTTTTGGAGACAAAATATTGCAATTTTTGTTTTGCGGCTACCCACTGATTTAAGTAGATGCTATACCAAAAACAAAAATTTGAGAGTTAATAGTTTTTCTTTCTGCAATCAAAGAAAATATTCGATGTTGGTTACTTACTAATTATACTTTCTATTAAAAACACGTGAATATGTTTTATGGTCACAAGTTTTGATTTGATTCAACATTTTTGACGTTCTTGAATTTTTTATTTTTTTTTTTTTTAATAAAAAAGCAATTTTTTTATTGACTTTTGTAAAAACCGGACAGTAAAATATAACAATTGCGGGTAAAGTAAGGGAACACGATTGGTGAGAAAAGTCGGGTAGATGCTCTGCCAAAGCAGAAGTCTGAGAGGCAAAAAACATAAATTACATTTGTCAAGAGCAAGTTCTAAATTTCTGCTAACAAGGCAATTGAAGGTCTATGGTAGTTCTACGTTAATGTTACGAATAACACTGTCTGGAAAGAAGCCAAACTTTTATTAAAAAAAAAAAATTGTCACAACTAACTGTTTGTCATTTTTATGACAACACATACAATTTTTCGCATTGTTTCACTAAAAGATTCAAACTCGTACATTTGAATTTTTCATTTTCATCACTAGAAATGAAAATATTTTTATCTCTAAAATACTAATTTTTCAGCCCCAATGAAAATTCAACTTTCACTATATGAAATTTTGTTGAATTTATTATAATAAAATTAATTAAAAAAATTTCTGAACTGGAGCATTGATATTTTAAATGCTATTTAAATCCAGTAACTTTATTAACTTTGATTTAAAGTGTATTAAACAAAAATTGTTAAATCTATTTTTTTGGCTCAAATCAGCCCCTGAAATAATGTATGCAAATACTGCTCCAATTATGTCTTCTATTAATTTTATTTAATTAAATAAAATTATATTATTAATAACTAATTAAAATTAGTTTCGAAATACTAAAAAACATAAAATAAAAAATGTCAAACTTATGTTTATTTTAATTATTACTTTATCAATACATTTAAAATATTTTGGCAGCTTTTTACCGTTTTTCTTTTCTTTACTTTACTTTCAAACTATTCTCGTTTATAAATACATCTGGCAGACTATTAAAAAATAACATTATAAATAAATTTTCATACTGTTCATACATGATATAAATTAAATACAGATATTTCATGAAAATTCAAATAATGCGCCACGCCGCTGTAGTCTCTGCTCTCTGCTCACTATCTCTACCTCGACCTTTGCTTTGTTTACCATAGAGGTCGCATAAGTCAATTCCCCCATTTCTTATCAGCATATGATCGACATCATCAAAAATACTCACCTACAGTCTTTAGTGAGATGTTCGTGCATTTATCGAGCGAGATTAAATATTTGCATGTGCCTTAAATTGATTCACGTATACAGCTACGTTGGAATTTGTGCGGGGATTTATTTTGATTCATAACCTACAAATACACTTTAAGGTAAGAATTATATGTTTATTATTAGACTATATAATATATTTAATTAATTTTATATTATAATTGTTAGTGGTAATAGGAATTAATAAAATTTATTTATTTAATTTTAAAGTTTTGTTTACAAAGTCTCGATTTGGTCACATGTGACGCGTTTGGTTTATTATTTACTTTTTATGTTGCTTTCAATTAGTAGCAGGAATGTCAGTTATGCAGGAAACTGAAACTTATTTTGCAATTAATTACATTTGATATAGGTAAGGTATATATTTAATTGAATTATACAATTTATACTCATTAAAATATAATGGAAAATTTTATCAATGACATGAACTTGAGCCATTAAGTCTTACCACACACATTTTTTCAATATAAGAAGGAATTCCTATTTATAAATTTGAATGTAGACAGGAGATATAAAAACTAATTTTAAACATATTAGACTAGTTAGAGATGTTTTGCTAATTATTATTATATTTAAATGGAATGATTTTTAATATTTAAGTTTGATAGATAGTACGATTTTATCATGTTTATATTTAGATATCATTATCAAAAAATATTTATACGGCCACTATTATATTTTATTTAGTTCAAGCAATCTCAATTATTCACAATTTAGAATAGCTTTTATAATATGAATTACATTAAAAATAATATATGTGACTATAAATATTTACTGACCTTGAAACTAAGGCTTGCATCTTACGTTATTTGTATTATTTGCTCCTTATATATGTACCTGTTCTAGACATCTGTGAACGCATTAATACTGGAATTAATATCGAATAGTTTATTTTTCTTTTTTGGGTTACTGTTGTAAAAGGATTATAAAGTCAGGTTATGCCATACATTTTTTAACTGAGAAATTGAAGGACTCTGAATTGTATTAAAAAATCTTTAGTTTATATATTTTTTTTATACTTATCTTAATGTTATTTCTGTCATAGACTTAACATGAATTACGGATTTTTATGAAAGCTTTGTCGTAGCCCGGGAAATAATTGAAACATTTTTCAGTTTTTTTATGTGACTAGCGACGTTTGCGGAATAACGTATAATACTACACCAGAATCAAATTCTATAAATTCGATAAAACAAATAATCAAAAGGAAATCATGAAAAAATTAAAATTTAAAAAAAATATTTTGATTGCTTTTTATCCGTTCATATATTGAGTAATTGAAGAATAATTGTCAATCAATCTAGAGTTGTTAGGAGATACAGAGAGGCCAAATTATAATAATAGATAAGGAGACCGACTGAGTGCAACTGTTCTCGCAGATAATCGTATTTTGCGTGAAAAATTTATATTTAGCTAATATAGTGTTCACATGAGTTCAGATTTTGTTATGTACTTCAGATCGAGGTATACCTGTTTACAAACTAGGGTATGAGGGTTATTTTCGGTGCAATATATAAGGACGAATTTTGGAGAAAGGTCGGTTGTGCTTTGGGGTGGGGAGTTATCTTTTTGCAGTCACATTGAGTCTGCTAGATATAGGAACAGTAACGAGTTAAAGGTATATCAGAGATACTTTGGAATAATATTGGTGAGGAGTTTTTGCTAATTCATGTTGGCTCTGTCTCATAATTCGAGGATAGTTATGAAGTATTTTCAAATAATGAGTGTTTGAACTTTGGATCTAATTGAGAATATTATTTGTAACAATCTCTGTAGAAGTCTATGATGTGATCAAGCTTAAAAAAATGGCACTTTTTGTTGACATTGCTTTAATCAATTTTGTTCAACAACCTTTCTAAGAGGGTTATTTCACTGTGTTTTGTATATTCATAAATCATAATAATCCTAAACTTAGTTTTTAATTAATTAGTTTAGCTTCAATTTTCTTTCATCTTTTTGTTACCGCCATCTTACATTTTATTCCTATTATATTTTATTTCTTAAATTCATATATGAGTCAAATGAAAAACTTAAAGTGTTAAGGAACAGTATTACAAGTTGGCGGGAATTTTTTTGTTTGAGATGTAGAAAGCAGTATTGTAGGAACAGTTTAAAGTGTTAAAACTTTTGTGGTTTAAAACTGACTATTCTGTCAGTTGAACTTTTAGGGAATGAATATTTCTTGATGAAATTACTGAAGTTTTGACTATGAGCTATGGTTTTGTACACCACATTATGCAGAACATTCCCAGTTTTATTAGTATCAACAAGGTGGGTGTCGAAGCAATTGACTCTAGACTTAAAATAAAGACGTTGAGGCTTGTCTACTACATGTTTTTCATTTCTCTGACCTTGCTCCAAGTTGTTATTATGTTGCTGGTTTACTTTATGAAATTTTAGAGTAATGACGAAGTGATACTTTCAAAACTGAAAAGGAGTTGCATGGAATACGAAATACATCAATTGTTTCTGGATTGCGGTTCATAATCTCACGGTACATTTTTCAATTGACAGTTGTGTTCAATTTGTACATAACCTTTTTTTTATGTACTTGATCTATTGTTTTACACTTGAGAGATTTGATTTGGTACGCGTCTAATTTTAAGAGTGGAACAATATTTAAAAAGCTAGTTTTATTCTTTTATTTTTTTAAATTTTTTTAGGACGTAGTGAGGTTTGGTCTCAACAAATGACCCTTGAGAATAGCTAACGCATGTTAATACTTTTCGGTTTTTTTTTTCTGCTGTTAATTTGTTCTAGTCATTATCTCTAATGTGGTGCTAGTTTGAGGTGGACTGGGTTTGTCTGCTGCGGCAACACATGCTGTTCCCGGTCCACCTTTCTTATACCCTATTTTTTTTGCCTTACTTCCCACACTGGCATCCCACTCTCCTTTCTCCTATTCTTGTGTTATTTATGCTAGATATTTGTATTGTTCTTATGTATTTTTCTATATCTTCATTAACTTCTTTCTTGTCGTACCTTCTTTCGTTCATAAATATTTTGTGCAGCTTTAATAAGTGCATCTCTTTTCCTTGAGCAGTTTTTTTCTTTTTCTTTTTATTTCTGCAATTTTTCTTGGTAGTAATGTTTCAGCATATGTTCTTCTCTTGTCTATCTGTTCACCTTCCATTCCTTGGCAGGCATAGTTGTTTTGACCTTTGTTGTTTCTTTCTTCTTTATTATATTTTTTTATATTTTTCTGCTTCTATTTATTTTCTTCCTTCTTTGCCGTTTGTCTTCTGTGGCTTTTAATTTGTGTGTTTTCTTCCATTTTGGTTTACCTAAATCTTAAAGCTTCAAGCTGTGTTGTATAGTAACACGTCTCCGGTTTTTTTCTACTTTTTTTTTATTTCTGGTATTAGTTCCTTTCTCTCTTTTTTCTTTTTTCCACTGTCTCTGTCATTTTTCTATCATATTCTCTCTCGCTCGTTTCTTTGCTTTTTGCTTACTAGTTCTTTCTTTACTTTTTTTATACCTAAATTTATCATCAAATCTGCGGGTAGGGTTGCAATTACTTCTAATGCCTCCTGCGACACCGTAGGCCCTGCAGATCCTTAACGAACTTGCTCTTATAGCTCTTCTTACTTTTTTTCTGTTTTGTGTCTTTAAAGCATCTCTTCATGTTTTAGTACTTCTATGTCTATATCTCTACCTACTAGAGCCATCCATCCGCAAATGCCGTTATTGTAGTTGATTATAAACTAAATTCCATAGTTTAGGACCTAGTGCAGAACCCTGTGGTACTACTCTAATCTGTCTAAATTTTTCATTTTTGGTCAGTAGATTTCTCTCCTGAAGGTAGCTCTATACTATTTTAGTAGTTTTATTTGTTAGTTTTCTTTTTTTGCTGCTTCTATAATTGCTTCTCATAGTATGTTGTTAAACGCATTTTGTATATTATGACACAGTGTTGTCTTTTTCTGCATGGTTTACTGTTTGCTTTTTTTGCTATGGCTTTTACCTTTTCAGTTGCTCTTAGAGTCGTTTTTCCTTTTGTAAATCTATATTGCTTTTGTTCCCATTCTTCTTTTTCTTCTATTTCTTGTTTAATTCTCCTTTCGATAGCTTTTTCCATGTTTTTTGCTAATGAGTTGATTAGGCATATCGGTCTATACGTTGTTGTTTTGCCTGTAACCTTTTTTTCTGAATTAGTACTATATTAGCATCCTTCCAGCAACCCGGAATAATTTTTTCCTTTAGATATCTGTTTACTATTTGTGTTATCTCTATCTCATTTTCTTCTAGCGCTGCCTTTACTATCTCCGTTATTATTTCGTCTAGGTCTGGTGCTTTATTATTATGTAGTTTTCATATAATCTGTTTTATCTCTTCCACTGTTGCAGGGACTGCTTCTGTTTTGTCAGCTATTCTTGTTAGTTCTTCTACCATTCCTCCAGTGGGATACAATTTTTCAATGATTACTACTTCATTCTCTTTTTCATTTAAGCACACAGTCTTTATTCTTCTTAATTTATTTCTGTCATTTTTTAGTTCTTCTTCAGTTTCATCAGAATCTTTTCCACTTTTTCTTTGTCTTTGACCTTTTTTGCTGTTTGTGTTGCTTTCTTCTTGCTTTCTTTGACCTTTTTGCACTACCAGTACGGTCCTCTTCTTCCTTCTTCTCTGTACCTAGGAATTGAGTCTTCCGCTACTTTTCTCAACTTTTTCGAGTACCTTTTGCATTTTTCCTCTATGTTCTTGTTTGCAGTCACTTTATCTGCTTCCATAACTCTATTTATCTTTTCTCTGTCCATTCGTCTTATGTTTCATTTTTCTTCTCTTTTGTCTTCCTTTTTCGTTTTTGCTGTATTGTATGTACTTATGTAAACTCAGCGATTCTACTTCTGTCACTGTGTAGCCCTTTACTACTCCAGCCGTTTCCCATGTTGCTATGACAATGTCAATGCATGATTTTGATCTTCTTCTTACAAACGTTGGTTTATTTACTTATGAATGGCCTCTTCTGTCGCACTTGGTCTCTCCTCATCTTGGCGATTTTTCGTTGAAATTGCTTTCTAGAATTTGTTTGCTCTTTTGTTTCCTTAAGGCTGTCTTCTACTTCTTCTATCTACTCCTGATAATATTCCATTTTGCAGTTTGGACTGATGTAAGAACTGTATACTATTAAAACTCTTATATCGGTCTACACTATTCCATCCTTATTTTTTATCTACTCCCCACTTAGTTTGTTTTTATTTGGTTCACTCTCTATTACTATGTTTATTTTTTCTCTTACCGCTGTTGACATCAGTAGGTCTTGCGCCTCTTTTCCTCTGCCTATATTTGTTTGGATGATACATTATTGTTTGTGTCTTCATTCTTGTGTTGTCTTCAATTATCTGGATTATCTTCTACGTTCTTTCTTGGTCTTCTCATTTCTTTTTTGTATGTGTCCGGGTATCTTTATGCTTCTGTTCTGTGTCCTGTTACTTTACACTCTATACAATATTCCCTATTACTGCAATTGGCAACTTGATGCCCTTTTTCTCCGCATCTTATGCATAATTTTGATCTGTCTTCCTCTTTACAGTCTGTGGTCTTTCATCAAATATTAACAACATTTGCTTTCTTGTTTGTCTCCGGGCTTATACACTTGATCAAAACTAGCTCTTTTGTGGGGTCATTATTTGCTTTTCTTACATTAAAATCTTCTATTTTGTCTCTTACTTTTTCAATTTTTTTTTGTCTTTGACCCTTTTGTTACTAGTACCAGCTCTCTTAAAGAGGTAGTAGTATGAGCCAAAATTAGCAAACAAGTTTTAATAAACGTGGGTCCGCAAAGAAACGGTTTTGGAGATTTCTATATGATTCTTTTTTAATCTCTTTTTTTAACTTTTCAAAAACAGTTTTTTATCATAGTTAGCTGATGGTTTGCATATTTAACATTAAGTATTTGATTTTTGTTGTCAGTGCACAAATTGTCGTTTGCTATGGGTGTTTACTCTAATGCAGAATTAGCCGACATGCATTTCATGAATGGTTGTGCTTGTGGGATTGCAACCAAAGCGCGACGTCTTCATGTTGAAGTTTATTCAAATTGCCAGATTCTTTCACATCGTATGTTTGGAACAATTTACCAAAGATTGCGTGATACTGGTTTATTCAGCAAACTGCCATTTATCCGGAAGATCAAAGTTGGTATTTTTTCTTAGAGCACGTATAGAGCCTGGGATGAGTGTGCAGAGAATATCAGCCGAGGTAGGAATTATTGTTCTTTTTGTTTGGTGAATTCACCACGAGCATCTGCTTTATCCGTACCATGTACAATGAGTGCAGGCCTTAAATTTACTTGATCATCAAGCACGTATGGTTTTTTGTTGCTGGTTTCTACGCAATGATGCTGAAGACCGCCGTTTTCTTGCCAATATCTAGAATCTAGACATCAGACACGTTTTTCATTAAACATTTAGATGAATATTATAGGCGACATGTTTCTTGGTCCTGTTGTTTTACCAAACTGATTAACATGCGCTTATCTAAACTTTATGCAGAACACAATGTATGTTCTTTTTACATTACTATTGATCAAAGGCAACAAATGTGGTTCTAGCATGATGGTGTATTCACATCAAACTTTTTCACGTAGATGGGTAGCAAGGGGGCCTGCAAGCTAATTTAAACCTTCTAGATTTCTTTTTTTGGGGATATTTGAAAACATTGGTCTATGAAGTAATGTCGTGCCTGCTTGGAAATGGAATGTGGGCATTTCGAACATCATTTATAACTGTTTTTTGTTTTTGCTAGAATTTTTTTTTTCCGAAACCGTTACTTTGCGGATCCATGTTTATTAAGACTTTTTTGTTTATTTTGGTTCATACTGCTATCGTTTTTTTAACATCCCGTATGCTATACCATCTGATGAGTTGTTTAATATTTATTTACTCAATTGGGCTGTAACACGTGATTAAAACAAAAAAAAAAGAGTTCATGGTACTAGGTCATTGAAACCGCGGACTACTATGAAATAATATCAAAGGCCGTTGTTTACGGGAGAATTTTTTTTTACTGGGTGTTTTGTCAATTGTTTTTGATTAATATCAACCTTCTTATCACTATTGATATTGTTGGATGCATTAATTAAAACGAACCCAAAGGTTCTAGCGCAGGCTAGTACATATAAAAGTTTTTCATGTTATATTTTTAGTAAAATATTAGTTTAATTTTCGGAAATTATAAACTATCTACCAGATACACTTTTACAGAATCTCCAATAACAACCCATAGATAATTATCTTTGCGGTATAGATTATCATCGTTTTGATAAAAGTCATCAACATCACTTTTTAATAATTTGATCTTAGAGAATTTACATTTAACTATGTCATTAATGAATAAGATAATTTAACTTCACAGTTTAACTTCACTTCAAAGTTTTCTAATTAAATATTTATATTTTGAACTTTAGAGATCAATTCAGGAACCACAATATAGGAGCAGACTTGGCGTACCCGGGAGTTATTGAAATTTTGAAATTAGTTATAACAGAACCCAAACCTGGCAATTGCACTGTCAAAGCTAGACTTTTCATGAAAATAACATTTTATGAGGTATTTAAATATAATCTGTTAATATTAAAAATAATTCTGTAAGTCACGACTGCCCAGGAAGTTCATTCCTCAAAAAGAATCAATTGACCTTCAGACAAGTAAATATTAACTAGCACATTAATTGAGGTTATCTACTATAGATAATAATCCATTTTGTAATATAAATTGTGACGTCCCGTTGGACTTGGTATCTATATAGTCATCATTTGGCAAAATGTTTATTCAATTAAATTAAGATTATTTAGGCCATTTAATAAAATACTTAAAACTCGATTTGTAAGTTTGCTTATGATGTTTTAACCCATATTTCAACTATTAAACGTTTATAGTTTCCGGAAAATTATTTTATATTTTAAATTAAGCTATTATATTTCTAACGCAATCAGTTTATTAAAAGTTAAACTGGGAAAATGTTATATCCTACCAAAGGAACACAATGAAAACGTAAGGCATTTTACAGAAAAATTATCAACTTGCGCAATCTAACAGAAATGCGTTGATCCTCTGTAACATGTCTTAATTTATTAAATGTGTGACTACTCGAAGACTATAACATTTGCTGGTTTTACGACTGGATCTAAATATACATTTTCTTTAAGAAATTCAGCGGATTTAAATTTGGTGATCTAGGAGTCGTTTCAATCTATTGGCTATATTTAGAAGTAACATATTAAAGCCACTACAAGAAAGTTTAGTTTCAAAGCAAATTCATTCTTTTTATCTATACTTATACAAGGCATTACCATGCATGCGGTGGCTAAATAACTTCATCATTACTCTGATTTTTTTTGGCTTAGATAATGCTTCTTTAAGCGGAACAAACGTATTATAATTGGTTGTAAGCGAAGGAGCACACTTTAACTTTAGGTGGTAGTCACTGATACACGCGCTCGTTTTGTTGCTAAAGATTTTTTTTTAGTCAGAAATGTTGTTCTTTTGATTATGCGGTACTAGCAACTCTATTAGGCAAGTAGCTTTCGAAAACAATGACGAGTAGTGGGTTTTACTTGTTTACTGTGCTAGAATCGAACAACAGAACGATGTTTTTTTCTTAGACTCATTAGTCTTCTACATCTCAAAAATTTTTCTTGTTTGGAAGAAGGTCTGTTTGGTGTTTTTTTATTTGATATGTATACGTTGCTCACCATTTGAGTAATTGGTTTTACATGGAGATGTGTATCGAGATTTTGTCTTTCATCTTGAGAGTGTTTAGTTTTGAATTTGTACTTGCTATTGTTTGTAAAGGGTTTGTTATTGTGGTACCATACGAGGTCTGGCTATTATATAACGAGACTGCGATTGCAGAAGTCGTGCTAGAGGGTAGGAGCGGGAAAGTGTCTACTATTCCACGAAAAACACGAGCAACGGATCAATGTATATAATACATAATATTTCGTGCTATTGTTTTCCAATGGTATAAACAGTTTTCTGAAGGCCGAGAGGCACCGAAGATGACCAACGTTCAGGTCGACCTGCCTCTGTTTCAACTTCGCAAACAGTGACCGAAATCAGTGAAATTGTGCGCGGAGATAGTTGTATGAGCTTTCGGATGATTGCTGAGACTGTAAACGCCGATCAAGAAACTGACAGACAAATTTTACATGACGAATGGAACATGAAAAAATTCTGTGTCAAGTTGGTCTCAAAAAATTTGACCCCTGACCAAAAGCTCGTCTGTCAACAGATCTGCTCAGATTTTCTTGAGAGGTTAGATGAAGACCCTGAATTGATGGAAAACATCATCACTTGCGATGAAACCTGGGTATTCCAATACGATGTTGAAACTAAGCGGCAATCCATGCACTAGAAAACTCCTGCATCGCCAAGAATGAAAAAAGCAAAGATGTCGAAATAAAAATGTAGGGCCATGTTTATCGTTTTTTTTAGACATCAGCGGCATCGTCATGACTGAATGGGTTCCAGATGGTCTTACTATTTGAAGACAACAACACTGTGAGAGCGAGTTTGTAAGAAATGGCCGGAGTTGTGGAAAAACCAGTCGTGGATTTTGCACCTGGACAACGCACCTGCCTATAACGCTCTGTCTGTGAAGCGTTATTTAGCCGCTAGAAGCACTCCAGTGCTCGAATACGCGCCGTACTCGTCTGATGACTTTTTTCTGTTTTCGAAGATCAAGTCTGCCTTAAAAGGAACCCGGTTCGAGTCGATGGAAGAAGTGAAGCGAAAATCGGTTGCACTCCTAAATGTTTTTACAAAAGAAGACTGGAAACGAAATGGAACGGTGTGTGGCGAGGGGAGGGGAGTACATTGAAGGGGAGCATTCGATTATAGAATAATTTTTAAAATAAATTTTTTTTTCATAAGCAGTCTCGTTATTTAATAGCCAATTAAAATAAAACATTTGGTTTTGTCTTAGCGGGCGGTGCAAGTACAGGGTTTAGGTGAGTAGTTTGCCCTGGTCTGTTTTTCGGAGAATGGTAGTCTACTAGGCAAAGATAGCGCTTGTAGTATTACGGAAAAGTTGTACGTACTAAAGTTTTGGCACACTGGGTGTAAAAGTCAATTCTCTTTGGAATTGGGTTTTCAAGAATAGATCGGGGTAATTTTGTAGTAGTCATGTTCGAATCAGGGTTGGCAATGTGGTCGAAATAGTTTCATCCGAGTGTTTCATATGTAGTAAGCTAATTCCGATTATGTCGTAGAGTTACTTCTGAGAGGCTACTTCAGATGGTTGTGGTGTTACCTTTACTTGTGGGCGTCTTGTTTAAGTGGCATACATGGGTATGGGTTTCGGCGAAATGGTGAGCTGTTCCTATACCGGAATTGATGGTTTTACTGGTAGTAGTTTGCATTTGGCGTGGGTTTTTGGATCTGGCGTCATTGCAGATCTATCGAAAACGATGGCTCGGTTTTGTCGGTTTTGTTCTTCCCGGTGCGGGGTACTTGGTTTCCACTGGGCGTGGGCATTTCTAATTTGTTGTTTGTAACGATGTCGGCCGCGTGGTGGTTGGCACATGGTTAATCTGGGTTCTGGTTCTGACTCTTCCTTCTAGGGAAGTTTGTCATGGGAGTAGAAACTGTAGTTTTCTCTTTTCAACAAAACCAAGTGGTAGGATGGTTCTTTCATAGGTTTACGTCATGGATTGGGATGGTACCGCTTGCCCGTTTACGTCTTATCGAGGTTGTTGCGCGGGAGTAGTAAAGCGGTCGTCGATGTAGTGGTCACGTAGTTTTGCAATGAAATCTACCAGGTGAGCCGAGTAGGGGCAGTATTTTGTTGAATTTGGAGGCTAAGGTTCTTGCAAAGCGCGAGCTTGCATTAACGTAGAAATTCTGTCTAGCGACCAACGCTTGGTTTTTAAGTACGTCAATCTTAATATTGAAAAAAAAAAATGAATGTCTTCAGATGCTAGGTTAGGTAATTGAATCGATTATTGATTATACTTTCTTGTCTTTGCCATGGTTAGGTCACTTGTAGTGTTGATATAAAACGACTATGTATAAAACTTGCTTTTCGAAGAAATTGGGAGTACAGTACAATTAATTTAAAACTGATTGTGAGAATGTGTTGGCCAATGAAGTACCCACCCATTCACAAATGAGTATTTGTACAAAAAGAAAAATATTTGTTTGACTATTAATTATTATATATTATAATATGCAAAACGTATTTAAATAAACGCCACTGTAACAATTTTAATTGTTTATTAATGTATACTCATTTTATTACTGTTGTAACTATCATTTTACAATGCAAACGTGCATAAAGTGCAAAATACTTTAATTGTTCTACACTTTTATTTGCGTTAAGTGATGTGCCAACAAATCCGCTATTATCTATTGTACAGCAAAATGCATATTCATGTTGGCAATTTGAGCAAATACATTCGACATTCACGGTAGGTATATTGTTAATAATAATTTCCGCAAATAAAAAATTTCTCCTATAATACAATTAACAAATTCCCAAATGTTTCTCTATATAAGTTTATTTGTTTTAGTTATCGATGTTAATTCTTGTTATATAAAAACAAGTGTGCTATTTAATATGTGTAAGTAAATTTCCATGGTGTATTTGCTGCACTTTCAAATTCGTTAATAAATATTCAATTTGCTCTAGATTAATATACATGTATACTAAGCTATGAACTACAGCATATATCATAGACGCAATTATTATTTTGTCCTCGAAACAATCTAAAACACTTAACCCTCAATAAACAATGTCAATTTAATACGAAAGACGAGAAAATTCTTCTTATTTGTTGAGTTTTAATATGTCGCTTCATTATTTAGCAAGATTTGTTTTGATAAAATCATAGAATTTTTTTAATATTATCTAATTAAATTTACAGAGTTTTTAGTTTAATTTAACGAAATTAAGAAACTGATAAAGTTGACTGTACATGAGAAATAACACTGCGTTGATGAAATTCATACTTTGTTAGATATTTTACGTCTAAATCAATAAAGAAAAAAAAATCATTAAGTGTTAATATTATTTATCACTATCTAAAAACATGCGGTGGGTTTAGATTACCATTATATTAAAATTGATTAGGGATTAACTATAATTTAGGATAAGGAAATGTATTTATTGGCAGATTATGTGGACGATTAATTTTATAGGCTTATACAGACATTCAAATAATATATTATGCATAGACCATAAAGGCTTGTGAGCAATGTTCATATTTGTGAAAATGGACAATCCGTGTGAATTGTACATTACAATACATTTTTTCTATGACAATATCTATACGACACAAAACGTTTTTTCAGTTTATTAAATACACTAATTATTACGCCTGTGCGCCATAAGTCAATTTTTTATGGATTGCTTGTGTGTATTGAAACACGGCAACAGTAAGCCCCGTTAAGTGAGCGAATATTAGGTAGAGGTGCAATGGGTGGTACGTGGTGGTAGCTATCCGTAACGTCGTGTATTATAATGATTACTCTACATTTTTCTCACACATTATCAAGTGTCCCCCAGGATTTGGAGCTTTTCTGTGGGTATTTATGGAAACCGGCATATGACCTACCATGGCAATATCGGGTGCAGTTTCTAGATGGGAAGTTGCCTCCATTGTTGTACTTAAAAAGGGTCGAGCGCATAGCCGGTGCACCAGATGTCATCATATTAAATAAATTTATAGAAGAGTAAGCCGGCTGAGTGGTCATTGAGAGTAGCGGTTGTTGTTGCTTTGTCATAAGTCATAACATAGTGTTACGGTAGAGTGAACCATATGGGAAGCAGGGTTTGTTGTCGGTAAAGCAGAATTACTTAGGTTTATAGCACGCTTCGGCAGGGTAGAATTAATCATATTTGTAGCAGGTGTCGGCATCGGAGGAGGTAGTTGTCGCTGGGTAGTGAATGCATTTCTCACAAAGGAATATGTCTGGACAGGTTTTGACTTGTTCAACCTTGTTGGCAGATGAAGTTTTAGGTCTTTTAACTAGGTGTTATGGCGGTCGTAACAGAAGCTAAGCTGCATCGGTTTAATTTATAGTAAACCTTGGGCAACTATATGCTATTATCAGATTTGAGTGTTTGGATATTGTGGCGCCTGGTGGCCATTACCATTTTTTTACGTTTTCATTGATTGATTGCTACTAGGAAAATTGACTATAAGAGCTGGTCTTATGTCGCTCATAAGCAGGTTACAACGAGATCGATAAGGGAATTCTTTAATTCAATCACAGTAATTATTTACTGAGGTCATTAGCCTCTTTTTTTAGTGGCTGTATTATTACGTTTGGTATTGTGAAACACGGCTAATTACTTTATCACAATGTCACTGCGGTTGGTTCCTTGAGCAGTTTAGTTGTTGCTTTGTTTGCGACCGGCACGGGTATTGCTTCTACCTATTGGGTACTAATGTACATTGTATATATAATCTACAACTTTTTATATCGTTAGGTGTCAAGGTGTTTGGCACACCGAACCACAGAAAATGTGTATGTTTGGATGCCTATATGAGGTAACGGATTCATTTGGCTTCGGCCGTTGCGTAATTTTTGTTAGCGCTGTTAATTATACATGGCTAATTTGTTTTGTGACCGTGTAATATTAATTGATTTGATATGATAAGCATATTATCCGTTCCCATGGTCAACTGGTCTGATGGGGTAGCAGTAGGTTTTCTGCAACTGGCTGTTCAAGCGCACACTATAACCTTGTACAGAAGTGCGTACGTTTTTTTGGGCGTTGGGTCTGCGATATGCCTTAAGTATCGAGGCTAGAGTTTTGTCTCTAGTGTGCGGTGGTGTTTTTAGAGTTATGGTATTGCCTTATTAATTTATGCGTCTGACGACATTTTATTTGACACTATTGTACCATAGCCGCTAGGGTTTTATTGTCTAAGATGTTTATTATTGCATCTTTGTTTGGGTACTTCAGGTTTAGTTGAGAGTATAGGTGTTGTAAGTCCGTTCTTATTTATTCTTTTGGGGCAATTCTATTTCTTTGATGTTTTTACTCACAAGTTTGTGACTGGGTGAAAGGTAAATGGGTTGTCTTCTAAGTAAGCACGGTATTTTTTTAGACGCTCAAATTATTGTCACGCACTTTAACTTGTTTGAATGGAACTTCTATTAGCGCTCAATCAGTTGTGCGCTGCTATATGATATTTTATTTATTTATTTAGTTTATTTATTACATTCTTTATTTATCATTTTAATCAGATAAAAAGGCGAAGTTCAGCTATAGCTATCAGCTATAGCTGCTCTTCCACTTAACCCTTAAATTTTACAATAAATTTAAATATATTAAATTAATACTACATTCTAAAACCACTGCTTCTCCATGTTCTCTATCTTTTTAATAATCTTAGTGTTGCTTCTTTTACCATTTTAGTGTTCTCTATACTCTCCAGTACTTAATAATTTGACAAGAAATCGAAAATATGACAATATGACATATGCTAGCGTCAATTTTTTTGTGTGCCTTTGTTGCTATCTTATTGATACAATATGGATTGGAAGCTATCCATTATTGAATGCATCTGTTTGGAGGAATTGTTAGCCAGATTCCGGTTGGTCAAACTTAAGAGGTTGTATTCCAACGAACTGATATCATTGGTTCTTAAAAGTTGTAGCTGTTTACGGGTTTTAGGTTGTTTGTGGTTAAATTATGATTATATGGTACTGGAGGAGCAGGTTTTTGTCTGCTTTTATTTGGTGTCTTAGTTTTTTTAAGGCATTTTTCTTGAATTTGCACTAGGAAATACAGTTCCCATAGCAAACGAGGTGTAGTGTTTGTTGCTATCATCTATGTCTTTAAATTCAGTTATGTAAAGACTTGCGCGGCGGAGTTTTGTTTTTTCTTTTATCACTACTGAGTCAAAGTAATTACTGGTACTTTATTTAATAATTAACACAGCAAGTTTTTTTAACTTGTTGGTATATAACGCTCTTGTTGTTGGCGTTGAAGAATATAGAGGGGCACGTATTGGGGGTTAAGTCTTTTAATATTTCTAATTTATGAGTAATAGTTACTGGTGTTAGTTTTAGGAGTGGTTTATGATCCCGTAACTTTCTGTTGTCGTTTCTTGGGCGTCTATTGTCACATCTCGGAGCTGGAGGTTGACGCGAGGATTACCACTCCCAATTCACTATTTTTACTTTTTTTGGTCTATGATTTAAGCTCCAGCGTCTGAGACTTTTGTGGTATAGGTTGGGATTTTCTAAAGATTTGAAGTGTCTGATTCCTTCTTAGAGACTCTTGGATTTACCTGGATGAAGACACAGATGTTTAGAAAATTAGGTAGTTTTTATGATCCGTTCTGATTCATAAGACATTCTTTTTTAAGTGTGTGTATAAAATCAATATTGCTTGCTTCAATCAATACTTGTTTCTGTTTTGATAGGTCTGTGCGTTGCTTCTAGCTACGCATTCATAGTACCTTTTAGTGTGTGAGCAATCGGATGATAGATGGTTTCTTGTCACTTGACGCAAATATAAAAAGGAGTATTTGGATTCAGTCATAAGGCATTAAGCAATTTTCTCGGATTTGCGTATAATTTTGACAGTGATCGAGATCGTATCGTGGGAAGGGATTTTGACTTTTTTTTAAATTTTATTGCAGGGTAAGCGTTGGAAATTTTTTGTAATTATTTTATATGATTTTGACAGAATACAGGATAAGTAGGAGAAACATTTTCTAACCTAACATTTTTGCACGTAAAAGCCGTCCTTGGAGGATGTGGCTTCAGCTTTTGATTATTTTGCAGTTTGATCTATTTGTTTTTAATGAATTGATATTCTAGTCGACATTAAGTTTGTGCTTGTTTTACGGCATTTTGAATGATTGCTCGCAAAACATGCGGCAAAATAACTTGTTTAACTTCTGTCTGTAGTAACGGTTACGGTGGTGCCGTTGGCGTTCTAAAAAAGTAAGTCTTACTGCAAATGCTGCACCAAACAGTCACTTTGAGGGGATGCAATGGCTCTTTGTGCATATCATGTGGATTCTCCGTGCTCCAGAAGCGCAAATATTGTTTGTTAACATTACCAGTTAAATGGAAACGGGTTTTGTCACTCATTATGATTTTGGGTACGAAATTATTATCTTCTTGTACCAAGTTTAACAGAGCATGGGTTAAGTTAACCTCATTTGACGCTCAGCAGGCAGCAGCAATTGGTGATCGGTTTGCACTTTATAAGGGAATATGTATCTTTAGGTCTTTCACCAAAATTTGATAGCAGCGATATTCTCGATCTAACGAGCAATATGTGGTAGGCCCCTAGTGGACCCAATTACGCTTAATTGTTTGCGCACATGATTCATGCTGCGTTAAAACAACAGACCGGAAATTGGTCAAATAAGCAGTAACAATAATTCCGCGTTCTTTAAGTGTATATAGCTTCATTGCTTCTTGTCAACTAATTGACAACAATGATGGCATATTTACATTATAACATTACTGTTGTATTTATTAGTCATTTGATTTAAAGCCTGTGAGGTCAGCAAATGATGCGGGCAAGACGGTTTTTATTTATCTGCATTAAGCTGAGGTGTGCAGTTCTTATAAGGTTTGTATAGCTGTTTAATAACTGTTTGGTTGACTCTACCATGGCAAAAATATTCTATAGACTAGCATGTATCAATTAAATTGAGATTTTTTGGGCGACTTTCCAAGAACTATATGGTATTTTTTTTATCTTGATTTTCAAAGAAATGCGACTATCGATTTCCACCGGCGTACAATCAGCACCATACGACGCATTTTTCTGGATGCAACGGCGATTGTTGGATAATTTGCGAATTATTTTTACTACAAATGCGGAAGTTTTGTTTATTAACATTTAGCCAAAGTAAGCAAAACTTTGTGGTTAAATTATGGGTCCACATTCAATTTATTTTAAGCCAATTCAGCGAAAGTACGACGAAAACGATGATCTTGCGGCTTGAGTTCTTGAACGAGCTAGATCTTGTAAGGCATCGGACCAAGATCTTTACGCAAAATTGTCCAAATGGTTGAGTGACAAAGTCCAACTTCCTGAGAACGTCAACGAATTGGCAAAAGTGGGTCTTTATCAACACTTTCAGTAACAACGGCGAATTTTTCTTGTAGACGCAGAGTTTGTATGTATTTGCATTATGACGATAATTTGACGAATATGTCGCTCAGTTGGGCGATTCTTGTATGAGCACAAGTGCTTTTATATGTTTAGCACACAGAATACTAGTTTTGATAATAATAGTGGACAATTGGCAAGCGTTGCTCTGATATTCAACGTTTTGTGATAAGTTACCATACTGAATAATTTCGACACTTATTTTTTTTTTTACTTCTATCTCTTTCGAAATCTAGTAGAAATTTACATATGATAATAGTAATGCATTCCATTAATAATAATTATAACAATAACTGCCCAGGTGGTGTAGTGGTTAGCGTACTCGATTGCTACATCAGGGGCTTGAGTCCCCTATCTTCTGGTTAAGACAAAATGTGTTGTGAGGAATACTCCTTTTTTTCGGATAAGACGAGAAACTTTAGTAGGTCTTGTGTACTGCTTTGATGTTGCGTACTACACGTTAAAAATCCAATAATTTAGGTTGGAATTCCTGAATTTACGGTAAAATTTTCAAATGTGGTAGTCTTAATCTCTGGCGTCGGTGAATAGCCTTGGTAGCAGAAATAGGCAGACGGTTAATAAATGAATTAAAAAATATTATAACAATAATAATGACATTAATAAAACATTAATACAACAATAATTTAAAGTTTTACTATTTTTTTATAATTCTTTTATAGTTATGCGGAACAAATTCCACCAAATATCAAAGTCAGCTAAGATATACTATTATATAAATTTAGCATAACAATGATTAAATGAAAATTATAATTAATTATATTTAGTAGGAATATTTACACCAATGATATTAAAGTGCACTGGGTCATATTTTAAAATAATTGCATTAAGCTGTACATCCCGTTGTTCTAATATCAATAATGTATAAGGTCATAATTTAAATTTATTTTGGTGCTCACTAAATTTATACCTAACATTTAATAATGTCAACATCATTATTTGGTATATGAAATATGATTTATTTCCATAATTTATTGAAAAAATATTTAGAAATAGAAAATAATAAATATCTAGCATAATAAATCACAATGGCTTGTAATTTTAGAGTAAAAAATATTTACAATATTATAATAAAAAATATATTTGTAAATATTAACGCGAGTGTCTATTGTAACTGTAAATACTGTTGTGAGTTCTGTTTTTGATTTGTTTTAATTTGACTGATATACTTTGTATTACCATTTATTAACAGATTTGTTTGATAATTATTGTTACCTCATTTTTTTTTATTGGATGGTTGCACATTGACATTATGACTAAAATATGATATGATCTGCACAAGAATAGAAATTACTTTTTTTAATTGATTCAAAGCTTGTGCATGTTTTAGATTTGACTCGATAATATTAAAGGAGTTCTAACTTTTTGCAGATCTTGATGTTTTTGGTTTGTGGCTGAAAATGTTTCTCGGAGTTTTATACTATGCTATAACTATAATTTTACAAAATTGATAAAGTT
Organism: Tachinus rufipes; assembly: GCA_963932245.1. Taxonomy (NCBI): domain Eukaryota; kingdom Metazoa; phylum Arthropoda; class Insecta; order Coleoptera; family Staphylinidae; genus Tachinus; species Tachinus rufipes. Next base: position 87,274,096 of record OZ010743.1, read on the forward strand.
GGAGTAGGCTTCAATCATGAACGCAATTTGCTTGACGTCCTCAGAACTGGTAGCGGTGTGGCGTCTAAGCTATTTTGGCGCATGGCATTGTACAATACCATAATATAATTATATGAGAGACCGCTCACAGAAATGGGCAGGCAGATGAACGATTGTCTAAATAAATAATTCTTATTATTATTGCTCCGATTTTTGTATTTATTTATTTCTACGATCAAAGCTTCAGTGTTTTAGAATCGGAGCGGTGAGCGAGGGTTTGATGCTATGCTTGGAGCGACCATATTGTGTCCCCAGTCTTGGAAATTCATGATAAAGGTAACCAATTTTTTTTTTTTTGAGCTTGCAGGGTAACTGATTAAGGAAGGGTATTAAATGCATTTGGAAGCTTGGCCAGGATCCTAAAGGGTTCTCTATTTGGATTTTCTTTGTCGATTTTTTTTTCTAAACTTATTTCTTCTATTTTCTATTGTACAGCAATCACGCCGGACGTTAAGCACTTGTTATAATTTTTTAGTAGATTAGCACGTGATATAAATTTTTAGTAGGTTATGGTCTTTTAAATGTAATAGACAGTTGGTTTGGGCTAGCGGTCATCCGTTTTGGGGTTTTACTCTTAGCTCAGTGTAGCACTGCTCTTGGTCTGTTTACTTTGGGTTTTTAGTGGTAACAGCCCTACTTCCTACGGAGTTTCTTCCAGTATTTTTATTTGCTCAGGTATATTTTTGTCTATAGCCATTTGCGGAATATTTTTATTTACCTTATCATTTCCTAATCTGTTGTAACAGCTTTTCAAAAATGTTTTGTTGTGCATCTGAAAATTCTGCTCATAAAATAATAGTTAATAGACAATTTGATCAATAGATTTAATGTGATGTGGATTAAGCTATGTGGTAATTTTCTATTTGCTTATGCATTATGTACATTAGGGTAAGGCTTACATTTTTTTGTCAAATTTTTATGAGCGTTTGGCGGAATTATGTACGAATACAAAAAAAAAACACAAAATTTGATACTGATTGGTTAAGTCTAAATGGTACAGCAAGCGCAAAAACTACTAAACAAGAGATAAAATTGGTTCAAGCGACAAAAGAACTTTTGAAATGAGCTTTTTTATTATTCGATGTGGTTTTCTAGTAGATTTTATGTTTCCAAATAGAATGTATAGATAGAATAATTTTATGAAATGAAAAAAAAAAACATATTTAATATTTTTGAAAAAATCAAACTGGCATGATTTTCTGCACAAAATGTACAATGAAAAGAGTATTGTCAGTCTTGTTACTTGAAATCTTAAAGATTCTGCGTTTAGAAAACGATTATTTTTTTATTTGATTTATATCTTTTTCTATGTGCATTGTAATGGGTTTTTTTAGTTAGCGCGGGTAGGTTTTGGCGGGCCGTGGCGGTCATTTTGTTTTTGTGACATCTATCAAATCTTTTGTTTATTATTCAGTTACTTATGCCAAAACACCATGGCTAGTTACACGATTGAACAGCACGTTCAAATGATAAAACTTTATTATAAAAATGAGTGTTTGTTAGTGCAAACGTTGCGCGCATTGCGCCCATTTTACGGTAGACGTGGTGTCTCTTTACAGTTGACTCATCGACGTGGTGGCCAAATTTGAGACGACGGGTTCGGTAAATAATCAGCCAACACCAGTACGTGAGATCGGCGGAGAACATTGCCGCGGTCCGTGAAAGTGTACAGCAGAACTCGAGGCAGTCGAACTCGGGCTTTCGCCTTCAATTTGGCGAATTTTGCCCGTAGGTCCAATTGACCTAGGAGCTCAAAGTTTATGACCATAGGCAACGCTGTTTGTTCGCTGATGACTGGGCTTCGAAACGTTTGGAAGAGGATCTTAGTTCTGGCGGAAAAATCATATTTAGCGACGAGGCGCATTTTTGGATGAATGGTTATGTTAACAAGCAAAATTGTCGCATATGGGACGACACCAACCCACACGAGGTTCACCAGGTGATAATGTACTCTCAAAAAGTTACTTTTTCGTGTGGATTTTGGGCCTGCGGCGTCATTGGCCCGTACTTTTTTGAAAACGACGTTTGCGGCGACGTCAACGGCGAGCGCTTCAGAACGATGATAACCAATTTCTTATGGCTCAAATTGAACTATATGGACCTAGAACGACATGTGGTTTCAGCAGGACGGCGCCACGTGCCATAATTGACATTCTGCATGAACGTTTTGAGGGTAAGGTTATTTCTCGCAAGGTTGTTGTGAATTGGCTACCAAGGTCATGCGATTTGACTCCGCTAGACTTTTTCTTGTGGGGTTTCTTGAAGTTGCATGTCTATGCAAATAAATCACAATTGACCGATGCCCTAAAGGTGAACATAACACAGACCATCGCTCAAATTCAGCCGGATCTATGCGGAAGAATCACACACAGCTTGTTTTATTCTATTTCAACATCTACCCGCCCATATTGAAAAACCCGTTATAACCTTTTAGATGATGACAATTAGTTTAAAATCATAAAATCTAGTAGAAAACAACATTGCATTACAAAAAAAAAATCATTTCAAAAGTAGGACTAAATTTTGAGCGGTTTTACCTTTTCTTTGGTAGTTTTTGCGCTTGCCTGCCGCAACTATTTGGACTCAACCTTTCGGCACTAAAATTTAACAATGTTATTTTTTTTTTGTTATTCAGACATAATTCCATCTGGCGGACAATAAAAAATTACAAAAAAAAATTTAAGCCTCACCCTAATGTACATATTACTTCATTTTAGCTTTTATATTGGCTATCAGCAATAAATTAAAATTCAATAAAAGATTTTATATATAAAAATAACTTTTACAAATGTGTTTATTGTTATTTTAATAATAAAAGTGCTGATTTTATTATTATTAGAAAGTTTATGTGAAGTTTAAAATAGATATAGGAACCTATTTTATACGTAAATCTAATATTTGGCGAGCATGATTTTTTTTTATTATGTAAGTTTGTCTGCCCCGTGGATAAAATCTATACAGAATTAACTTGAAAATACCAATTATATTAGTATCAATCATTGAGAATATTATATGTATACTATTTAAAATAAAACTATAAATAATATTAATCACAAAATTATCGGCAATTAATAAAAATAGGTTTATAGGTATAAATCGCAATCTAATCTTATTGAAGAACCAAACATATGATTTATTTATCACCTTCACCTAAAACGGTGTTGATTAACAACACGTTTGTATCCCACTTATTATTTAATTTCACGATTGCTCCCAGAAACATCAATAATATTTGATTAGTTCCGTATAATCCGTCGCGTTTTGTCTACATACATATTATGTGTGCAAATCTCTCCCTCCCTAACCGAATAACGATACTCACCTTGAAAATTGCAATTGCCAGCGCCGGCCACCTCAGTAGCGTATTAACCTCAGAATTAGATGTTTAGAAAAAAATTGTATTAAAATGCCGTGTGTATTCGCAGCTTTAAAATTTCTCCATTGAGTTGAATAAAGTGTTTATTAGTGTTAATTCGGAGTCCCTCGTCAAGGGGGCCATATCGGTATGTTTACATTACTTTATATTTGCATAAAAAAATTTCTCAATAGGTTAAAAAAACAACATAATACAGGTTTAATTTATTTTTATAAAGGTGTAACTTTTCGTTAATTTGCAAAAGTAAACGATGTGTTTATTTACAGTTGTGTTGCAATATTGTCAATGTACACAAATTGTTGCAATGTTAATTAACTGATAGAATTACTAAGGTCAGTTTATTAATTATTATTACCTTAATGTATGAAATTATAACTTTTCTTATTATTTTAATATTGTATTATGTGTTTTAAATGTCATAATAATTTACATTTTTAAGGACACGACTTTTAAGGAATACATTAAATTGCAGCACTTGCAAATACTGGCAATATTTGTTTATTCATGTTATGTAAAAATGTGCTGATATCGAATTTACTATCAAGTTTTAGTTATGTACTACTTCTTAAGTAACAAGCTTATCAACTAAAACAATTTTGTTGTAAAATATTGAATACAATTTGATTTTAAAACATGATTCCATTATTATTATAGTTAGTAAAAGTGAACGAAAATTAAGATTAAAAGGATCGTATTTTTCATCATTGGCGTTTTTTATTTCAATAATCGTAAACATTATTACATTTATTAAATTAATATAATGATATTTTGTACATAATATTCTTAAACATGTGGGAGGTATTGGTTTTAATTTATCAGTGTTGCTATTTTTAATTAATTAAGAGCATTTGGAAATTTTTTGGTACTATCAAATATAATGAACCTCGACATGAACCAATTTGTAAATAAGTTCTTTTTGTTGTATACAAATTTGAAAATTAGTATTTTTTAATACAGACAATAAAGAACTATACTTTTTTTGTGTAATAAATATTTTTATGTGATTTATAGTCTAGAGTAGTAGTATTTTGTAGAGTATTATTCTAATAGAAGATGTGTTTTGACATTTTAAAGGCAATATCATCAAAATTCAGTTTTTATATAAAATTAATTGGTAATTCCAGATATATTCATAGCCATTCATATCCTTCATACTTCTTACCGATATAAAACTACAAATTATATAAATTGGATCAAGGTAATTGTTCTATTAGTTCTTTATGTACTCATGAGTCTTGTAAATTTGAAATCATAATATTAAAACAAAATTAAATGCTTAAAGGTTGTGACAAATTTGCAGAAACAATTTGCTTTTATATAATTAATGTTTGATTTAATATTTGCAGAAATAGATATTTGGAGATCTGGTTTCAAGCAAAATTTGGTTTGGCATAAAATAGTTTTTGCATTTTTGTTTTTGAGTTTTATCTTCCTCATCTATCTAGCTACACGTGGAAACTAATATCTCTTTTGGGGTAGGCAGTAACACTGTACAATAGTCTTTTTGGTTCTTAAACCTAACTTTGTACTATTTGAAAAAAAAATTAATGGTGGTAGCTGTAACTGTGTGATAGTTCATTTTTAGATTAATAAAACACATTTACTATGTACTATATCACGAATATATTTAAAAATCGTAACATGTTTCAACCTTCTACAAGGTCATCATACATTGCTACAAACAAGTACTATTTGTCTCGACGTTTTTCTAGACAACTTAATTTTTTTACTTCCGCAATATCCATCATGCATGCTTTTTTATTCTTTTTAAATTTAATTTTGTTTGTTGCTTGCTTTTATCATTTGTTATTCTATCCTCACTCATTCTTTCAACATGGCCAAACCAACGTAAAATACTACGTTTGTACTCATCTATTGGTGTTACCTACTACCACATTTGTTCATTATCAATCATTTCTAGCTCTGGCTATATGAGTTTTTCCACATACACACATCTTAAGTACCTCATTCTAACCGCATTTATTTTTGTTTGTGTCAACACATTTTTACTGCTATATTTGCCTCTTTGGACAATACATCAATCATCACATACTTCCTACTACTTTTTGCGATGAATTTACTTGTCTCTGAATTGCTCTATCTAAACTAATTATTCTTATTAAACATTCTGCCCAGATATACAAAAGCATCCACTTGCTCTAAAGTTCATCGTTTAAGGGGGGGGGGGGAGAATAGTTGGGCTATTATAAGGGTTTACAGAATCAAAAGAAAACGCCTGAATATAATTGAATAAAATTTTGTTGTTTGCGATAAGTCGTTTCTCCGCAATTAATTTTTAAAAAGTTGCTTTTTTAATAAGTTCTTTATTAATTTGTTACTCGTTAAATATAATTTCAAATCTTTAACCAAAAATATGAAGACATAGAATATTGTATTTAGTTCAATATATAAAAAGAGTGATGACAAAAACAAAGTTTATGGTTATATCCTGCTATCCAAATTTTGCAGGAAACGCTGTGCTAACGTTTGGCAGCCTACCGGTGGAAAGGGTCAACAAGTTCCAAGTATTTGGGAACATGGCTGACACCGAAATGAGGTGCCGAATTGAGTGCGTTCGCAATGGATTTATATAATTCAGAGAAGTCTTTACTAACACCGAGTTTGATCTGAATCTCCGAATAAGATTAGTCTGATGCTATATATGGTCTGAGCTCATCTACGGTACCGAGGGGTGGACGATGAAAGTAACATCAATGAAGTGTTTAAGATCCCATGGACCGCACGAATAACCAACGCAGAAGTCCTGCGACGGGCAAACAGAAATCAGAAGTACGATATACTACAGCTTATTATCGACGGCAAAATCGAAGGAAAGAGGGGAATCGGAAGAAAGAAGATGTCCTGGTTGGGAAACATAACACAATGGACGGGACTGAGAACCATCGGAAGTCTGATCCACACAGTCAGAAACCGCGAAGAGATGAACCATATTGTCGCTAACATGCATTAATGAATAATGGCATAAGAAAAAGAAGAAGATGACTAAAATCTTATCGTTTGGATATTGAGTTGGTTGGCGTTTTGTCTCATAAGAACCAATTTTGAGGCGCTGTACGTGTCAATATTTTTCTAGAGACAAAGGTTTATTGATATTCTCGTAGATGTGATAAGATTTAATATTTTTCTATAACAATACTACTAGTGGCACCCCAACAGGACGTGGCGACTAAACCCGGCAATTCTCTAGTCTTAACCCGATTCTACAATCACTGCCTACTTTATCGAAGATCAGGATTGTAGTTTTTGCTACATTTATGCAGAGATCAATTTTATTTGCTGTAACATTCAGTTGTTTTAGTGCATTTTATGGGTTATTTTTATTTTTACACACTATCACAGCATTGTCAGCATACAACAGTACTATATTTACATTATTCATCTGTACAAGGTTAACGCCTTTATTGGCATTCTTTACGTATTTATAATTTATATATATATATATATATATATATATATATATATATATATATAAAACAACCGCTGGGACATCTCTGCCTGACACTTTGTTCTATGTTGAATCAATCATTCAGTAAACACTCTAACGCACGCTCTGATGGCATCATATACAGCATTAATGATATTAACTAAACATTTATTTATTCTATGCTCTTTTAAAATGTTTTACATATTCTATCATATGCTTTCTGTAGATCAACAAAGGTACAGTACAGTTTCTTCTTTACTGACAAACATTTCTCAATTACTTTTTGAAGTCCGTTATTTTACGCGTTTTTTCAATCAATACTTTTGTAAACACTATTCCTGCAATACTCAACAAACTAATAGCACGTTCATTTTCACATTACTGCTTATACCTTTGTACAAAGGAACAATCACAGCATCTTTCCAATCATTTAGCACTGTCGATTTTTAACGGTTTTATAGCCATTATTTTTTGGTTAGGTTAGGTTAGGTTATTATATAGGACTATTTGTCATTTTCTCAGTTTTTTTTTGTCTGCTATAGGGTTTATTCTGAATGCTACAACCTTTCTGTTGCATCTCTTTTTTTCACCCACTTCCAACTTTTTTTCTGTCAAATTCTTTCTGGATTTTTTCTGATTCTTTTGTTCTTACTTGTTTCTTACTTTTATTTTCTTTTTGTATGCATCATGCTTTATTTTTCTTAGCAATTCACTTTATATATACATCTTTCTTTTAATTTACTGTTAATTTTACTTGTTTGTTCCACCATGCATTTTTCTTTATATTTCCAACCACCACACACATCTTTTGCACAATCAACTATTGTCATTTTTAATCTTTCCACACATTTTCTTCTTTTTGTGGAACAATTTTTTTTTTCAAGAGTACTTTCATAATTTGCTCTATTAATGTCATTATGAAAATTTTCTACTTTTACTCTTAACTGCCTAGTTTTTTTTTGCTCTTTTCCAATAAATTCACGATCAATCTCTACTTTTGTAGTTTTATATTTTTAATTTCTGCGTCTGGATACATAGATTCTTATTCTAATTTCGAAGTCTAATCAGATTTTAAATTATTTTTTTGAATATGAAATTTTTCCTTGTTTTGCGTACTAAAGTATAAAGGTACCTTGTATAGTTGATCAAAGATTTTCTTTAACAATGAATTTTTTTCATTCACTTATTAATGTGAATTTTGGACAGAAATGGGTTTTTTGTGTATGGGAACAGCTTTTGAACTGGAGATGGTAATTGATATTACGGGAGTAATAAAATTAGTAAGTATTGACACATTTTGACCTAATTCTGTGGTTGATTTATGAAGCTTTAGGTTAGATAACTGTAACTACTGGTTTTGTGCACCGACTACTCCTAGCTTAAGAAATTACTCGTATGACTGAGGTTTTTTCTTTTGCGAAAGCGTAGCGGTCCTATAGTGACCAAGGAACTGCGCCAATAATGAAACATTTTTTGAGGCTTTTAGCAATAATATAATTATTACGACATAGATTATTAATTAGCCTAATTTTTTAGTTTTTTTTGCTGCTTTCTCTTCGAATGTTTTGATGGATATTTGTATTATTAACATGTTTTTTCTTCTTTTACGTTACGTCTACAGTTGTGCAAGGGGCAACAACATAAAACAATACTAAAAATAAGAATAAACTAATATAATTTCCAATTACTAAAATAGTCATGTTTGTGTGACTAAAGCATAATTTGTACGTTTGTACGGTATATGAAATAAACCATTGCGTAAAACTCAAGCTCAGTTGAGTACAATCAATAATCTCAATAAGCTATTTAAAAATTAGCGTTACGTTAAAATTAAAACGAAGTAATATAAAATGTAGATAGCAGTTACATATAGCTGTCATCGATGAAAACGAACAAACTTTTTATACTTACTACGTTTTTTGATCGATTTAACTGATTAACTGTAGACAATAATTTAATCGTAACAGTATAACTATAGATCACAGTAGACTTATTATTAGCTTGGCACCAACTAGAAAAGTTTTTATGAGTAGTGCAGCTTTATCTGAATATTCATAAATATTGTCACCAAACAATAGAGATTGAAATGCAATAACCAATGCGCACAAATTGAGATCTGTCTGATATATAGGCTTGAATCTACCGCAACAATGTTATAATTAGAAACTTATGGTCAACGGTATCAAAAATCTTTGAAAAGTTAGTGTAAACAGAATTTACCAGAAATCTGTTATCGAGCGCATCTGTTATATAAGATTTATATAACAAAAAGGCGAAAGATGTTGTTTTGGCAGTTTAAAAACTGGTCTGATTGACGGTAAGTTTGATTGCAGAACGGTATCCAATTGACAGGTAATTATCCTTTTTAATGACTTATAAAATGGATATATTTTGACAAATTTTTGGCATCATATTTATGAATTGAATGATGAAAGCTTGTTTCCAGTAAGTAGAAAATGAACCTGTGGCTAGGCATATATTGAATAAACGATATGAAAGCCGGTAAAGGGCAAACACACACTTTTTGAGAAAAGAAGCAGTGTGCTGGAAAAGTTTGCTAAGTTCTCTACTACTATGCTATCGATAGGTCAATTTGTAAAAGTTGATGGTGTCTGATTACAGCTACGTTTAGGTTTGACGTATCCCTAAAATGCTTAATGTGATCACTTTGCACACATTGCATGTAGCACTGATGATGATGATGTGTAGTAGCCAGCTATTGATCGAGACTGCACATATGGCTTGTATAATATTTTTTTAACTCTATTGAACTGTATAGGAAGTTTATATGTTTTCTTATAAGATGCACTTCTTTTTGGCACATGGATGTCAATTATGTTAAAGAATAAAATCAAACATGCTTTATCAAAATTACAATTGACGAACATAATATCTTATCTCGTATTGAGGAAGATAATGGTGGATTACTAGTTTTATGCACAACTTTTTTGTTTTTGTTTTTTCCAACAAGTTTGTATGAACTTTTTTCAGTCAACACATGTTTATGTAAAAAAAAACTTTTTTAGCGGGTTTTTGACCTTTTTAAACATTTAATTGTAAGTTAGAATAGACATTGTTAAAATGAGAATTGAAATCAGTTAGGCTTAAAGCCGTTTTGCATGGCTTATATACTTGAATATTACTTCCTAAGCCGCTTTTTTGCAATAGGGCAATTATTACTTATTAATCTAACTTTTGAGCCCGGTTAGCTGTTTTGTCATAATTTCTTGACTAAATACTAATTACAAAAGGTAACTTGGCTTAAATAGATCATTTTTGTAGGACAATATATACATCATTTTGACATTGCTGTTTTTCATGTTTATTTGTTTTTATTGGGTAATAAGGTCGCAATGACCAAATTTACTTATCTTATAATAAGTAGACGATAAAGTAATTAACCCACTAAAATTCAATGATTTTTTTTTCAAACAAATATTAATACTACTACTATAATAATATTTATTAGAGTAGTGAATTTTTGTAGGTTGGAGTCTACAATATTAGGTAAATACGATTTTTTTGGCAGCATTACATAACAAATTCTACCGTAAAGATGGTGTAAATAGATATTGATGATTTAAATACGTTTTGATATATTTTACGCATGTTTTTTAATAAATTGTGACTTTGTTGGTGGTTGGTAGTAACTTGAAAACAGATGTTTTAATTTTAAAAAATAGTTAATAGATTTGCATACTTGCATGTTTTCTACTTTTACTTTATTTTAATCATTAATTATATTAAATGGTTTTTGTAATTATTATGGATTCGAAGATACGTATAATTTTGTTTTAAACGGTGATAGAAAAAAAAAATGAAATGTCACCTCTTCGATAATTTTGCTAAGCGGAACTGATAGCGAGTGAGCGCTACCGATGTAGCGGTTTGCTCCCGCTTTTCTGTACGCACCTATTGATATATACTTCAAATATGTTATATTTATATTTTAGGTTATGTTTTGACAAGTGAATTAATTATTGAATATATTAATTAAAAATGCAAAATAGAAGCAAAATCTATTAATAACTTGTTCTGAAACACCATTATTTTTTTTTTAATGGAAGTTGGCATAAAAATTTCTAAGAAATTACGTAATCTACTTGTACTGGCAGGCAGGCTGGCTACTATGCGTTGAATTTCTTGTTTTAGCTCTGCAATGGTGTTTGTTTTGTTTCTGTAAACTCTAATCTTTAAATATTGCACAAAAAAAAAGAAATCTAAAGGAGTGATCTAGCACGATTTTGAAGGCCAATGGATGTTGCTTTTCATTGAAATGAATTGGCTTGGAAGTTTTATGAGTAATAACGTTATTGTTTTAGCTGCTGTGTCTTAGATATTAATGTCTTTCAACTAGTTCTATAAAAATATTACAATTTTGCTTTTATAGTGAACTGAACTGAAAAAAATCCGCATTGTTCTAAAAAAAATACGGGTCTATTATGACAAAGTGACAGTTATGTATGTATAGTGTGCCGACAGCACTTTTTGAGAATGATTTTGCTTCTCAAAATTTTTTCTTGGATTTTCTAATTCCCAAATACGGCAATTTTGCTTGTTTACGTAGTCGTTTAAATAAAAATGCGTCTTATCACTAAAGAGGATTTTTTGCGATAATCTGTTTCCTTGTTAATGCATCTATTCAGCACAACACACGACGTTGTAAATGATTTCTAGGTTTCAGTTTTTGTGTTATTTGGATTTTGGAAGAATGTAAGTGTAAATCCTTAGTCAACATTTGTTGCGTAGTGGAGAATGTAAGGTCCAGTTGCTGCGATCGATGACGAATTGATGTTCTTTGTTCTGAAGTTACACTTTGACGAATATTGGCACAGGTTCTTGTCAGCGTTCTTTGTATGACTACGGCTACACAATTGATGATGTAAATAATCAAACGAACAACTAGATGGAGTCACCGTCGTACATCATTATACTGTTTTTCAAAAGTCAGTAAATATTGCCTTTTAAGTTTAGATGTCATTATTTGTATGAAAATAAATATTATATAAACAATCAATTTTAGTCAATTTGTCATCTATCCGGCGTTGCTAGATGACGCAATTGAAATTAAAAAAAATTACCGTGGCATTAATGTACAATTACGTCAACATGTGGTTGGTACAATTTATTTGTTTAAAAAAATATAAAGTTAGTTTAACAAATTTGTGTTTAAAAACATTGAAAAATTATAGTTAAAGCAATTTGATGCAGTTCAATTATGAGTAAATTTATTGTAATTATAGGACGCTGCTAACAGTTAATCGTTCACATCAATGCCTATAACCGACATAAAGTTGGCCATACTTGAATGTCAGGAGTACTCTTGCCGTTTCAATAGCAGGGGCGAGGGAAACATTTCACTTTTGCCACCGATTATAAACGTTTTTACCGACACCTATACCGTACGTTGTTACCGTCCTCTATGGCCAGGGGAATTAGAATTGTCTATTACTAAATTTTGTGATTATTTTTTTCCCATATCCAGTAACTCTTAATTAATTTTTACTTTTGTATTTCTGGCAGATCCTTTAAATCATTTTGGTTCATTAATGGCAATGATTAAATATTTATTTTATTTTATTTGCCAATTCTTTATTCTGACATTCAGTTTTAGGTTAGGTTAGATTATTTATTTAACGTCGGTCTATTTCTGCTGCCAAGGCTAATCATCGACGCAATAGGTTAAGACTACCTCATCTAACAATTTTGCCGCAAGTTCAGGAATTTTAACCTAAATTATTGAGTTCTTTAACGTGCACACAACATCAGGCTGTACACGGGACCTTCTAAAGTTTTTCTTCTTATTCGAAAGAAGGCGTACTCATCACAACACATTTTTTTTTAACCAGAAAAACTGACCCTCCAGATAGAGGACTCAAACTCGAGACTCCTAGCTTAGCAGTCGAGTACGCTAACCACTACACAACTTGGGCGGTTCTTATTTATATTTTTGTTTATACTTTTTGACGTTTAATTTTTGACAATCTTCTCTATACCCTACTCTAAACTAGCCCGAATTTGTTCATAAAATGTATTCCTCGTTTGATCAATGTGACATCACTCTTGTCAAAGTTGATACCGCAATTGAGATACTTGGCAACGCTACAAGAAGCTCATCTGTTAAAATATCAGCTTGAAGTTTTCATGATGATCTGTTGGCGATCTATTTTGCACATTTAGTAATAAAAACTTAATGACAAACAAGCTTCTATCTATCTATGAATTAACGAAACGTGTTTCAGAATAAGGGCTTTGGTGGATTTGCATCAAATAAGTGCCGTGCTCAGTCGTTAGTTAAGGTACTAAAGGGTTGGGCGGGGGGAGACTTTTATTTAACTAGCAGTATAAAAATAAAACAACAAATAAGTGATTATCAAACGCGGTAGACTTATCATGCTCAGATAAGGAGGTTTGTTAATTTGTCATATTGGCTAACGAATTGGCAGAAGTTTCAGTACAATAGCTCAATGTTGGCATAGATGGATTGTGAGACTCGAACAACGTTGGAGATTACGACCTGGACCTCTTAGAAACACTACAGAACGTAAATATTGGGCTCGTTGCTCTCCGGGATCGATTTTAAAAAAGAGATGTCTGGAGAGGCTTAACTAACCAAGGAATTTGCGTTTGGTCAGTTTGTAGGAGAGTTCAATCATTTGGTCTCAAGTTATTTGTTTTGTTTTTTTTTTTTTTATAAGAGCCGTCTGTAATGGTGCAATGAGAGATGGTTGTAAGATGGTTAGACGTTGCCGAGAAGAACGAAGACATTTACAGTTTACTGTGGAACGACATACAGATTTTACATGCGGGGTGGTATGGGGAGCAATTGGAGTAGATTTTCTATAGTGTTTGCTACATTAACATGGTTTTTTAATTCATTTATTTAGCGTCGGTCGTTTCTGCTGTCGTGGTTTTAGAACCAACATTAAAGCTTTGTCTGAGAAGGTTGGAAACCTTATTTTTTTAACAGGATAATGCAATAATGTTGATTTATTTTCATGGCTTTTTTGTTCTTCAGACCATATCATCTATTAGTAGAAGGCTGTGGTATCTTCACCCACCCTCACTCACTGTACCTGATATTTGGATGCGTATTCACGAAGCTTTGGAGTTAATTCCTCAGGCTGTTATAGACGTTTTGATTTCTAGCATGCCTAAGAGAGTTGCAGAGTACTTTATAAATCGTAAAGGGCCAACTCATAATTGAAATAAAAGAAAAACGTTGTCATGTTTTTTTGTTGAAAACTTTATTTTTTTAAAGCGAATAGTTTACATATGTTTATTAAAATTGAATCACATGTTCTTGGTGTAAAACTTATAACTGGTGTTGAATATTGTAAGGGGAGGAGCATCTGAAATTATACCATATCTTCAAAAACGATCTATTCGAATCATCTAAAATTCACTAACGACTTAGATACTTTACAATATTGGCGTAATGTTGCAGATATTTGCATGTTTTATAGATATTTCTATGGACATTCTTTTCTAATCAATTATTTACTTGTAGTACAAGGTTTTCTAAGAATTCTAACAAATATTCACTGAGTTCAGAGATGTAGGACCAAAACTTTTAAGAAAGAGGTTTTTAACCTTTAAATTTATTATTTTTCTTTTAATCCGCAAGTATTCAAGTTCAATGTGATAGTTTCAACATGTTTGGCTTCACTCGTTGACATTCAAAGATATTTTTATGTTGTTGTGACATATTAAGTTAATTTCAAAATTGATATTTAAAAAAAAAAATGTTTTATTTTTATAAAGAATCACATACTTATAATATTTTACCTTACTGATTTGTACTACATTAAATATGTTATTATGTTCTTACTCGAATCATATTTTAATTATTAATTTTTTTTGCGGTTAGACATAAATATAATTTACATTGGTGTTTTTTGGTTCCTATTTCTAAGTAATCCAAATTTATTTTTTCTAATAAAATTGTTGTTAATTAAAACAGCCAATAATTAATTGTAACTTACTGATCGAAACCAGTTTAAGTAAATATTCATATTAATATGCAGCATGACATGAAATGTATTGCGCATCAAAATGCAATTGCAAGTTCTAAGAAATGATCGATATGAATTTTCTTTTTGAATAACTAACATGATAAATTGATCCGTTTGGTTTTAAAATAAAGAATTTAAAGAATTTTAAATGACGTGCTTAATCTTGGGAAAACCGGAACTGCATAAATTGAATTGAATTTTCTGTGTATAATTAAACCAGTTTTATTTTAGTTAATTAATATTCATTATGTATTAAATGTAAATATCGTGATATTAATTAAAACTTTATAGATATTTACTCAAAATTTCCTAACCACATTAGGGCAATTAGATGATGACTAAATAACTGCGGTTTACTTTAATAATTATTATTAACGGTATAATATTATTATTATTAAATGCGGATGCGGTGAAGTGTACTATGTTTTATATAAAATATTCACAAATAAAATTACTAGGGATAAATGGTCAAAGATTAGATAAAATTTCATAATATTTAGTAGCTTTGTTATGAATTATATAGTATTCTAATCTACAATTGTATTCCGTACAGTGATAGGTCCAAACAAGAAAGGAGGCTGCGTCAGAAGATGAGTGCTGCAAAGAAACAAAAACTTGATGTTATTATGTATCCAGTATTACCCGATGAATTAACAGAAGATACACCTCTAACAAAAGCATATGTTGCACATATTTTGGAACCGAAAACTATATCAAAAATAGTAATTGAATTGAATTCTAAACTACCCGTTCCAGAACTCAATCATCTGAAACGAATTCGACTAAAAGAAGTACTACTATTTCCTATTGAAATTTCAAGAAAAGATTCCGTTTTGCAATATTTAAAATCAAAAGATATTGATATTACTTTATTTGGATCTGAAATTAATGTTGTTGAAGTCGCAAAAATTCCACCCAAAACGAAACGACAATATGAATTGATTAATAAGTTATGGCCATGCAATTTTCACACCAATAAATATTTAGAAAAATTATGCACTAATACTTTATTTGATCAAGTTGAAAATGAAAATCATATTGAATACATGAAGGTATGTATAGATATTGCGAAGTATGGAAATGAAAAAGTTGGAGCTGTAATTGTAGATCCAATTTTGAATAGTATAGTAGCCATTGGTTATGATAATAGATTTGAAAATCCTTGCAAGCATGCCGTTATGTTAGCTGTAGATAACGTAGCAAGGACTCAGGATGGTGGAGCGTGGGGAGAGTTGGACACAATACAAAAATCAACTGAAGGATTAAATATGTGCGGCATTCCGAAAAATATATACAGTGAATTAACATTAAAATATAATAAATTACGATTTGGAGCTGTTAATTTTAAAAATAAAGATGTAATTGTTGATCCTAGTGATGGACCTTATTTATGTACTAATTATTATGCATATGTAACTAGAGAACCTTGTGTTATGTGTGCCATGGCTTTAATTCATAGCCGCATTAAAAGGGTGTTTTATGGAAGGAAAAGTGATCATGGTGGAGTTGGTAGTTTGTGTAAAATACATACAGTAAAAGATTTGAATCATCACTATGAAGTGTTTGGTGGTTTGTTGGAAAATGAATGTTTGGAATTGTAGTATTTAATTTTAATAAATAAAATTATTACTGAGGAGATTAATTAAATTTTACAAATTGTTTATTTTTATACCTGTTCAATCTTTGATCATTTGCAGAGAGTTGGTTGGGAAATTGTTGAATTGTAGTTTTATAATGTTATAATTTTATTAAAACGGCTTAGAAAGCAAAAAAAAACTTAATGACTTGGGGAAAGTTAAGAAAAATTGTTTGTAGTTTTTTAATATTAGGCATAATAAGTTAACTGTTAAAAATGAGAGTTTAAAAGAAATCTAGCAAAGCCTGATATTTAGGTTTTACTTGAATTATTATTGATTACTAAATGTAGGGGTTCCACTAAAGAAAGAAAAAATAGATTGTACGGTCTAGTATATATACAGATTACTTTTAATTTTGAAGAAATCAATGTTGAGCACTGATTGATGGTATTAAATCTTTGCAAAGAGGTGATTAGTACATATTTGAAATTTGGTTTTCTTAGAGAGCAAGAATGTATCTATGACACACATATTTTTCAAACCCGTTCTAATTACTTGGATGAAATATTTTTAAATAAGGATACATAAATCCGTCAATATACGTATGCTAATCAAAAACAACTGCAATTTTTGGTTTAAGTAGTAGAATCATAGTAACCCTTGACATTTTTTCACTCGGCAGTTACATTAAATTGGTTATATTGGTATATAAATTTGATTTTGATTACCGACAGCTTTTGTGTTAAAATATGACAAAACCGTTGGAAATAGCACGAAATAGTTAATGTTTATGCTATATTTTTACGAAAATAGTTTGCGACTTAAGCAAATTTCTGGTAATAAATTGATTAAAAACTAATGAAATAAGGGGTTGATTATTGATAAAGATTTTCAAAGTTATGTTTTTTTTACTTCATAACATTATTAAAAATGTAGGAGTAAAGGTAAGTAGAGTCTTTTTCTTCTTTTTCTTCTTCTTCTTCTTCTTCTTCTTCTTCTTTTCCTTTAGCCTGATTTTGTTCACTTATGAACATAGGCTTCTTCTATACGCTCTCATGTCGATCTTTGATGGGCAGTCTGTATCCAGTTCCTGCCCGCCATCGGTTCTCCTAGATACTCGAGATCTTTACTATAATATTGTCTTGGACCATTGCCATTTTTGCTTGCCACGTGTCTCGCCCATTGCCATTTGTTCTATGACATCTGTGATTCCAGTTCTTTGCCTTATTTCCTCGTTCTGGATTTTATCTTGTAAGCTTACATGTATTATATACACTTTCTTTTTTAGGTTTATTGGAATTTTAGGATCTCGTAGAATGTATTCTAATTTGCTAAAATCTGATCATGTCAATCCGATGCGCCTGGTGATCTCTGTTGTTTGGTTGGTCTTTCTTAATATGATGCTATGCCTCAAGTATATATTATATTCCACGACTTTTTCTAGAGTGTGATTCTTGATGGTCACCATTTTGTTACCCAGATTCATGATTTTTATTTTGTTCATGTTTATTTGCAGGCCTACAGTTTGTGAGGCTTTGTCGAGTTTGCGTAGCATTTTTTCCAGTTTTTTTTGGTGTTTGTAGATGTATTTAAGCAAGTTTGTGTACCTGGAGTCAGTTTGGGCATTGTCCATTGACTGGAGTACTGCCCATGTTTCGATGGAGTTATAGGCCTTCTGATAGTCCACAAATGCCATGTGGAGGTGGATATTATAGTCTGTACATTTTTCGATCAGTATACGCAATGTTTGAATGTGGTCGGTTGTGCTGTAGCCTCGCCTGACACCTTCTTGTTCAGCCGGTTGATAATAGTCGAATTTTTGAGTTACTCGATTTGTTATTATTATGGTTAATAACTTAAAAAAGGTGGACAGTAGACTGATTGGTCTGTAGTTTCTTTCTTTTTTTTTTAAGAGAATTACCTCTGCGTTTTGCCATGAGTCAAGAATTTTGCTTTCTTTTAGGCATTTGTTGAAGAGTATCAGGATTGTCTTTTTCAGGGCCTCTTCTCCAGTCTTCAGCATTTTGCTAGTTATTTGGTTTTTGTCTGGTGTTTTGTTGTTTTTCAGATGGTGTAATGCTGCTCTTAGTTCTGCTTTATAAATCTTTTGAAGTTTTTTGGATTGTACATTTAGGGCTGTTTGTCTCGACTTTGTCCGCTGATCTTTGGATTGAACTACTTGGCTATATAAGTTTACGTAGAATTTTTTGATGGTTTCTGCAATCTGTTTCTGTTCTATTACAATTTTACTTTTATGGATTTGTTTTGTGTTGAATTCTCTGCTGTTTTTTTCTGATAGCCTTTTTGATATTTTTGTTTAAAGTTACATATTCCGGAGAGTCTGTCAATTACTTTCCGTTTCTTGATCAGTACTTCAGTTTCCTTGCTAATTTTGTGATTTTGTGTTTTTTGCAGTGCACAGATTTTTTTCAACGCTGCTCCGATGCTTGTAGTAATTCTTGTTGTTAACGCATTTAGTTTTAACCCTTGTAGCTCATCGGTTAGATGGAGGCTCTTGCTGATTTGGGCGTTGTATTTTTCTTTTTTTTTTTCTTTGTCTTCTGACATGGTGTGTCGTCCGAACATATGCGTTTGTCGTTTGCTAGGACGAAGTCTATTTTATTTTTTGTCGTGTTGTCTGGATTTTTTCAAGTTCATTTTTTATTTGGGTGTTTTTTGAAGAAAGTTTTTAAGCAGTACATCTTCTCTTTGTTTGTTTGTCAGTGTTTGCTTTTTTTGGATTTCTCTCACCCAGACCATGAAACCATACGTATGGTGGGTTGGTTGCTATTTTTTCTCCAACTTTGGCGTTAAAGTCTCCCAGTTATGATGGTAAAATTTGTATTTTCTGCAATTTTTGCGGCTGTTATGTCTTTGTAGAACTGTTTGTTTTCTTTGTCTGTTGAGCGAGAGGTGGGGGCGTATGCTTGTATAATTTGCATGGTGAGTCTGTTTTTTAGTTTGATGACTATATAGATGACTATCCGGTATTGCTCGTGCTTTGGTGAGTTGTTGGATGTTTTTGTGTATCAGTAGGGCTATACCGCCGATATGTGAGTTTGTGTCTGAGTTTTTTTGATACATGAGGTGTCTAGATTTTAGGGTCGTTAGTGCTTTGACCCTTCTTTTAATTTTACTGATTTCCAGTACGTTCCACTTGATGTTCTGCAACTTGTTCTCAAGGTTTGTTAAATATTTGTCGAGTCTTATGGTTCGGATCTTGTATGTTACAAGGTTGCAAGGTACATCGTAATTCTTTTGGATTTCTCTTTTTTGTATTTTTGATGTTTTTTGAGCTTTCGTCTCTGAGCTTTTTGCGCTACTTGCCTGTGGTGTTCTTAAGTTTGAAATTTTATTTATTTGGAATTTGGCTGTTAAAACGCCACGCTAGTCAGGCGTAGTGGCGAGTGTTTTTAATTAAATTTCTTTAATCCTAGTTCTAACGGTTATTCCGCTGTGACTCGGTTGCCAGAGCTTCTTTTGTTTTCTAGCAGGTGGCACTACCTGCAGACGAGGTTGATATTTGGGTCGGTTTTGGTTGTTTCCACCGTCACCCTTTACCACCCGTAAGTATAGTAGGTCTTTTTAGCAACCTATGATAATAATAATTATCCAAAGACTTGATTTTCCGCTATTCTTAAAACTTACTTTTGTAACTTAATTCAGATGAAAGTTTAGAATCTTTTATTTTCACTGGAATTGTTTGCGGGGTATTTGCGTAGACTCTTTCTTTCACCTAGCCCTAAAGAAAAATGTCCTAACGGTTTTGTGTTTTGCAAAATTTGATCATCAACTTGGTTCAGGAAATTTCTGGCGAGCATTGCGACTTCTGCGATTACTTGTGGAAAATGATAACTGCAACTCTATCAGAAAAGGGTCATTCTTTACAGGATGTTTAGCATGACATTTTTGTACAACTGAGACTAGGCTCTATCTGACAAATAACAGCTTGAATATTGTCTTTGAGGGCTGGAATTGTTTGCGGGAAATTAGTCTTTACCTAGTCCCAAAGAGAAAAGTTTAGCGAAGTTAAATGGCACGATCTGGGGGTCAGATCTGATCCTGATCTTTTTTCTTTTGTTTGGAACTTACGGTAGTTTTGGGAGTCAGCGTTCTTTCATTTGGTGGACATGGCCGTAGCATATTAGTTGTAATTTTGTATGCTCTATTACGTTTTTTTTTTTCTAGATCTATGTTTTTGGGTGTAGTTTTGAATTTTATTTTGTCACAATAATCTTCTAATGTGGTTCATTTCTACAGCAGCATTGTTCTTCTTCTGGGTTTTTATTGTTCTTCAGGTTTTACATCCGCATAACAGACTACTTTTAATAAGGGCGTCATATAAATTTAGTTTTTGTTGTTTATTTATCTCTGGACTGAGTATTAGGGTAACTATTATGTTTTTAGCTTGTATAGTTTTGGATTGTATTTTCTTATCGTCGGTTCTTCTGCTATCAAATACTGTTCTCAGATATTTGTATTTAATGCAGGGGTTCACCTGGCTGTAGTTTCTAAGTTCGAGGTGATTTGGTTTTTGTCTACACATAGATATTTTGTTTGTCCGTATTTATCGTTAGCTCTTATTTTCTTTGATGAGTTTATGGTTTATATATCTCAGATTTTTTTTCTTGCTCTAGTACCCTTTGATCGTCCGCAAATTGTAGGGTATATAGGGTGATGGATAGCATTTTTGGCGTAGGCTCTTTGTTACGGGAAAGAGTTTTGATATTTTGTTTCTTATTTTAAAACCAGAGACCGAGACAGAGATCTGTGTACATATTTAACGATTGAATGTTCTAGTACTTTTTATAGCATTTTTACGGGTGGCTATTAAGTACCTAGACTAATATTGTAAAACATTATGTTCTAAATTTATACATATTTGATTATTATGCCGTTTTTATTCACTGCTTTAACGGTCTAAAATCTAGTTTTTTTTAAATGAAGATTTGACTTTGAGGAACAGATAAATGTCACATGGTGCCAGGTCTGGCAAATAAAAATTAAAAGTGTCAGTACAAACATTTGCACGAGCTTTTTTGTTTGATTATGAGAATTTTAGGCACTGTTTTTGCAAACACTTTTTGCATGTGAAAACTGTATGTAAAAATTGCCTTAGGCATTCTTTGTCAATTCTTACAGTTTTATCAATTGCACGAATAGTTAAACTTGGAAACGGTTAAACTTTTCAAAGGATAAGTTTTAGTAGCAGTTTTTTTAAGTTTTTTATGTAATTTCTGTTGCTCTATTATAAAGCTTATAATTTTTTTGTTAAAATAAAAACTTGGATTTTATACAAACGAAGGCCACGGTCAGGCTAATATGTCTACAGACAGCCGTCGGTCGTACAACTTTAGCGCATGCGTAGTTCTTTTGTATAGGCGTCAATTTTTATTATGTAGCCAAACTTTGTATGCTTTTGGTAGATCTACGAACTTTTTTTTCAATTACTTGTTTCATACAGAATATATTATTGTTACAGTATCTGCCTGCTCTAAATTCACTTTGTTTCTCCGACAATTGTACGTACGTACTTGCTCTATTCGGTCTAGAAGGATTTTTCCGTAGAGTCTACTTAGTATACTGTTGACTAAAATGTCTCTGTAGTTACTGCAATTATTTTTTTTTATAAATAGGGCATTTCTGTGTGCTTTTTTGCGTCTACTGGGTAAGTTCTATCTGTTGGTTGACGAATTTGGTAAAAGTTTGACTGTGATGTAGAACTTTTTTTTTGTTTGTTTTATTTTTTAATAATTTTTTGTGTATCCCTCTGGATCTGGCGCTTTGTTGTTTTTTATCCTCCTGATGGCATTCTTTACTTTTTCTTTATTTATCTCGATATTTTATTTCTTAACATTTCTTATTTCAGATCAAGTTTAAGTTTATTAGATTAAGAGCTTGACACTTTGCCTCTATGTGCTATATCTTCTACTAAACTTTTTGTATTGTACTCCAAATTTGGAATATCTTTTTTTTTTTTAATTTTTATAAAATTTCTGTTGAGCACGATTGTTTTTTGCTCTTGGTTTTTTCTAGTATTTTAAGAGCGTTTTTTGATGCTTGTTTGAGACTTTGAAGTACGTTGTTATATGCATTCTCCACGAAGTTTTCTTTTTGTAGCTTCTGATCCAGTCTCGATTTATAGAGATATTTTATACTTTTATGAGAGCGACTTGATATATTGTATTTTTTAGATGTTATATTGTGTAATTCTTTCTTTGCTATTTGTTTCATTTGGTTATTTGCAATTTTTTTGTATGGTACGTGCAATATACGTTTTAGGAAATAATGGGCTGATCCACAGGTATTGATGATTTCTAACGTTATTTTTTTTTATATTGGAGTTTTGTTTAGTTATTAGGTAGTCGATTTATGTCTTATAAAAACGGGTCTGATGTCTAGATTCCTTTAGAGCATGAGGATTTTTGTCGGCTCAAACATGCGTAATGTGAAAATTAGCAATTCTATTTTGCATGAACCCGCTCTATCTGTATTATATAAAAAAAAGATATTATTAAAAAGAATATTGGCAAGAAAACCCGGGTCTTTAGCATTACTGCGTTGAACCCAGCGACAATAAACCATACGTGGATTTAAGGCCTGCACTCATTTTACATGGTATGGATAAACTCGTGGAGGGTTCTTCAAACAAGAGGTGCACTAGTTCCTACCTATTCTCCGCACACTCGTTCCCGGATTATGCTCTATACGTGCTAGATTTTTTTTTCTGCTCTAGAAGTAGGTACCGACCTTATAATAAATGGCACTGTTTGCTGAATGAATTAGTACCACGGAATTTTTGGTAAATTTTTTCAAACATACGATGTGAAGGAATCTGGTGATTTAGATAAGCTTTAAAATAAAGACGTTGCGCTTTGGTTGCAATTCCATGAGGACAACCATACGTGAAATGCATGTCGGCTAATTCTGTAAAAGTAAACGGTCATAGCAAACGAAAACTTGTGCAAATGTTTATTTCACAAACCATTAGTTACCTAACATTCATTAAATTGGCTTTATTTGAGAGATAATTTTATAGCTTTAATGTTTGAATATGATTTCTCGCATGTGGAGGTCTAATTTTCACACACTGTTTGCAGTAATTCAGGTTGTATTTCGGCCATAATGCGTCGAATGTTGGCTCCCTAGTGCTCAATTGTTTCTGGTTTATCGGTGTGGACATGGGACTTTACATATCCCTACAGAAAATAATCTAATGCCGTCAAATAGCACGAACGCGGTGGCCAATTAACAGGTTTATTTTGTAAAATTAATCGTCATTGAAATGTTTCTTTCAGTAAATTACTTGTATCGCGCGCTGTGTGGCATGTGGCGCCGTCCTGCTGAAACCACATGTCTGCAACGTTAATGCTGTCCAATTGAGGCACGAAAAAGTTGGCAATCATGTTTTTGTACCGCTCACCTTTGACTGTAACGTTCCGACCATCACCATTTTTGAAGGTATATGGACCAATGATTTCACCGCCCGGGTAATGGTGTTCGACAATGGCTTATTATTGTAAATGCAACAATTTTATTTGTTGTATTTAACCAAAAGTATGCTTCATCACTGAACAAAATTTTCAAATGAAATTGTGGATCAATAATAAATATATTTTTCTCGCCCCATTTACTAAACGTACGGCGCGAACGATGATCGTGTGGCTTCAATTCCTGTACAAGCTGAATCTTCTAAGCTTGTAAACCAAGATCTTTTAGCAAAATTTTTCATAAAGTGGATGTACACAAGTTTAATTGTTGAGCACGATGACTATTGACATAGTTGGATCATCATTAACTTAACTATCAATTGCTTTTTGTGTACGCTTATTATCGTTTAGATTAAACGTATTGCGAAAACGATGCACAGTTTCTCGAATTAATCGCTCTGATGGACCACCATACAATCCACGTAATGCCCGATGTTCGATAAACTGAACTAAATTATGTTTTTTAAATAAATTTGTATAATTTTGCAAACGTTGCTCCGGCGTGAGTTTATTCATGATAAGTTTCCAAACCAAACTAACCTCAAAACAACCGAGAACTGTCAAATCAGCTGTCACAGATAAGAGTGTCTGCGCCTCTAAAAAATTCACCCTTTACTACGTCTTTAAGTATTTTACAATCTTTTTTTAACACCCTGTATATACAGAAGGGCGTGCAAGCAATATACATAATTAATATTATTTTCTCTATTTGCATTCTATTACAAATACTTGAAACTGTTAATTAATTTATGAAACTAAATTGCATTAAATTTAGTATAATCGTACAATTATTTATAATTTAAAATATATTAAAAATAGTAAACATTGTTTGTGAACTAAATGGTTTGGAATAGTTTTAAATTATTTCTTTACCATAATTTGTTTTCGTTAATTATAAAGACATTCACCTTCAACATGTATATGTTGATATTATTACGGCACATAAGCAAGGATTTTACCATAAAAAACTTACATTGACAAATATATTTCTAAATTTCTTTACGGAAGTACACAACAATATCATCATTAAATGTCAAAATACTTTCACGCTATATTTGATCACCTCATAAAATTTCATACGCATCTTGTACTTTTCCACGGTGATATTTATCTTAATTTATTCCATAACCGTTAAACAAGACTGTTTAAAAATGTATATATAATAAAGTGAATTAATTAACTTACTTATTTTGTTTACACTTCACGGATTTTCATATCAATTTAATAAATATTTGTATACTACGTTATCTGATATTTTTATAATGTAATTTATACAACAGTGTTTGCTGTTAATTATTTAATTGAATGCCTAAGGTCATTTGATGGATGTTGTGGTATGGCACGAGATTGCAATAAAAAAAGATGTTACTTATCTTTGACACCTTATTACTTCTGTTTAATTGATGGCTATGTATGTTTGTTCAGATATTTTCATTGTGTTATAAATTACAAAGTAAGTAATGAGAGTATTTGTGCAAGTTATGTAATTATAATAATTCTGTCATCTACTATTAATTTTAATTAAATAAGAAGCGAACACACCCAGCATGAAAAAGTATTTTAAAAACATAAATATAGTTTGAATTGAATTGATTTAAAACTGTTGTTTTTTAACATTTATTTTTGCATGCAAAGAAAATGAAAACTATTAGGCATGGTTTGCGTTATTATGTTAATGGCTGCTTAATATTTTCTAGTAAATTCTGGGTTTTTTGACGTAAATTACCATCTTGTTAATTGTTCGATTAGAAAAATTTAATTTATCTTTACAACTTTTTCGAATAACTCGAAATTTTGTACTTAAACACATGAAACCACATGTCCTAAACATCAATTAGCTATGAAAACAAACTTATCTAATCCATTTAACAGTAAAATAAGATTTATTACTTTAAAACGCATCAGAAAATCCGATGCTATCTAACATTGGATTTTGTAAGAAATTTATACAATTGGTGTTTGATCATGATGCCTGATGTATTTACTTGAGAGGACTTTACGAGATATAGATGTTGTACAGGGTCTTTATAAATGTCTGGGATTATGTAATTACTTTTAAGTATGCCGCTTTTTTTAAATTGTGCACCAAACTATTTACTTTGTTTTGACATTTTAACTTCAACTGTATTTACGCACAACGAATTTAAATTCACTATTTTACTAGTGGCACAAACGTACATTAGATGGTTACATAATCCCAAACTTTTATAATGACCCTGTATTACAGACATACAAAACCAATTGTTGAATAATATAAAGAAAATAGAAGTCATTATGATTGGATACTATGAAAATATTATTTAACAGAACGTTTGCGTTTTTGGGTGAATTGAAATTTGTTCATAAATCAACTGGAGAGGATCATTTGTTGTTTAAAAAATAAATATAACTCTCATTTTACTGGCTTCCAATTTGTACATTTGAAAAATCTTTCCTGCATACATGTTAGTCATGTATCCGTCGCCAATGGTGCGTGTCTTGTTGAAATTACCTCGGTGATAAAAAAGTTACGGTCCTATACTTTTTCGAAAAAATGCAATATTCCATTTATGGAAACTTCCAAAAAGAATACAGTATGATTTTTTTAAGATCTTTTATTGTATTGCTTTGCCAGTTTGGTAACCATTTCCGGTGATGATTGGTTTTGTTTACAAAAGCGAAGAAACCTAAACTGTAATACGGGGGTAAATAACTTGTCTTTAGTTTGGATTAGGGATTCTAACTTGAATTATTGAATTTTTTTGCACAATAAAATTGTAATAAATGTTTTTTTAAATCAAAAATAGGAACCTGTTATTCTGGTATAACACCTCGGCTAACCATCAAAGAACCAAATTATTAGGATTATTTATTCTGCGATAGATACAGCTTTTATGCAAAAAGGCAATATAGAACCCAGTCTGCGGCTTGTCAAGAAGTAATAGGTACATTACTTAGTTTTTGACAATCCACAGGAGTTGTAGAGTTAAGCAGAATGTAAACAAGCAGAAATCCTTTTTAACTTGTAGCTTCATCGAAGGACTCATCAGATGGTTTTGTTTGGTATTTTTATGAAACTGTATTCGAATCAAACTAGAATTTTGTTATGACTATGTATGCACAATATTGTTATTAGTGTGTTGAGAAATTAGGCAACGTATCTCGACCTTAAATTTTAAGAAATTGGCTCTAACGCTTGCGACTAAATGGTAAGCTGTTATTTATCATTTATTTTAAGCGTTGCTTGGTTTTGGTGTCTTAATAAGGATTTGATTCAAGTTTCTTTTTAAGTGTAGCATGGACATCATGCTGGACAAACAAATCTAGATTACAAAATAATCATGGGCGCTTGTTTGAAAAACACATTTACTTGAAGAACTGTTGGCTGTGACTACAGTTTATTTATGCATTAAACCTGAACACAATTATTAATATCTTTCGGATAAGAAGAGAAAATTTAGTAGGTCCCGTGTACTGCCTTGATGTTGCGTGCACGATAAAGAACCTAATAATTTAGGTTGGATTCCTGAATTTGCGGCAAAATTCCCAGATGTAGTAGTCTTAACCTCTGGCGTCGGTGATTAGACTTGGCATCAGAAATAGACCGACGTTAAATAATTAAATAATTAAAAAAAAAAACAATTATTAATATTATAAATAATCAAACGAAAGACTGGTTTGCCATCTAGTTGCAATTTTTAATACTAAAATGTCCGCATTAATCGGTATCATTTTAGCATTTATGCAATTGGCAGTCATTTCGCGGCTATAACGATTTTGAATCGCCAATAAATTATGAAATGAATTAATATTTTATTCAAAATCAGTCAATCGAATCACAGCGGCCAAGGGTCAAGCATAGACAATTGTTTCGGTTCTACAAACCTCGTCAGTATGCCTTGTACGACCACGGCATCGCATGATAGCGAAGACAATTTTGAATAAATATTTCTGTTCTTATGAACACAATTGATATTATAAATAATCAAACGAAAGACTGGTTTGCCATCTAGTTGCAAAATGGACATTTTAGTATTATTAAAAATTGCAACTAGATGGCAAACCAGTCTTTCGTTTGATTATTTATAATATCAATTGTGTTCATAAGAACAGAAATATTTATTCAAAATTGTCTTCGCTATCATGCGATGCCGTGGTCGTACAAGGCATACTGACGAGGTTTGTAGAACCGAAACAATTGTCTATGCTTGACCCTTGGCCGCTGTGATTCGATTGACTGATTTTGAATAAATTATTAATTCATTTCATAATTTATTGGCGATTCAAAACCGTTATAGCCGCGAAATGACTGCCAATTGCATAAATGCTAAAATGATACCGATTAATGCGGACATTTTAGTATTAAAAATTGCAACTAGATGGCAAACCAGTCTTTCGTTTGATTATTTATAATATCAATTGTGTTCATAAGAACAGAAATATTTATTCAAAATTTTTTTCGCTATCATGCGATGCCGTGGTCGTACAAGGCATACTGACGAGGTTTGTAGAACCGAAACAATTGTCTATGCTTGACCCTTGGCCGCTGTGATTCGATTGACTGATTTTGAATAAATTATTAATTCATTTCAATTATTAATATGTTATGTGCAATTAGTAAAAATTAAGGCTCACCACCATTCGAATAATGCCAGAAAATCTGTAATCATGCAACTGTAGGACACGACTTGAATATCGATACAATGAAAATCAACAATACATCATATAATTAACACAACCTTAAAGTATACTTTTAATACCAGTGTGTTTATAACTGCTCAATTCTAGTGTCATATGCCCTGCAAACAACTTTAAGGATTTAAAAGCTAGTACACAGCATGCTCTCATTGGCTGTTACGTGTATGCCAGATATGTGTGAATAACAATCTTTTACAGCACAGTATAACTTTAAATCTGAATCTAGCATTCTACTTTGTTTTGTGTGAATAAGCTCCTGACACTTGTGAATTACATTTTTATAGCATCTCTAGCCATTCTGTACTATTTTTTTTTTTATTTTTCTTGGAACGAACATACGATAGATAACCACATATATTTAATAATTCATTTGTTTCGGTAGTTTTTGTCAACACATATTATAATAATTTTATTACTAAATCTACCCTTATCAGAATCTCTGGCACTATCTGTACGTAAATGTTGTAAAGGGTAGGCCATGTAAAGTTTGGAATTTGAACTTCTGTTTATTTTGTTTTTCAAAAGTATAATAACATTTATGAGTTGACAGAAATTTAGTTTTATGTTTGACATTTACGAAATGGGACGCTTAGCACTTGAAAAAAGTTGGGAAATAATGAAAACTTACTTTTGAAGTGGTGAGTAAGAAGTATCTATCAGTTTGTGGACTAATTTGTGAAGCGAGTTTGCGAAACTGGATTGTTAGTGGATAAATCAACACGTTAACGTTCTCGTCCAGTGCGCTCAGCCGAAAAAAAATAATGCTGTTGCTTAGCGTGTGCGTGAACATGTATCAACATCAACTCGTCATCGTTCTCAGGAACTGTACATTTTTTGCATTTCTCTGAGGAGAATTTTGCATAAAGAGCTTGGTTTAACGGCCTACAAAGTTTAATTAGTCCACGAAATTAAGCTTCATGACCATCTGATGCGTTTTCAGTTTGCCCAATGGACTAAAGATTGTTTGGCCGACGATGATCATTTTTATCGAAAAATCCTGTTTTTGGTGGCTATGTCAATTAGCAAAATTGTCTTATTTGTGGATCAGAGAATCTACACATGACTATTGAACATCCACAACGAGTAACCGTTTGGTGTGGTTTTTGATGCGGCGGCATTGGGTCATTTTTCTTTGAAAATGAGCAAGGAGCGGCCGTTACCGTCAATAGCGAACGTTACTGTATCATACTAAACGAATTTTAGTTTCTAAAAATTTTAAGTATGAAATGGATGACATTTGGTTTCAACATGACGTTGTCACTTGCCATACGGCTAACGTTACCATCGATCTTTTGCTACTGTCAAGCCAGTGTGCCAGTCATTTGAATGATGTTGTGATTTATTCTTAAATGAAAATGTCCAATCTTTCTAATAAACTCATAATTTTGAAAAAAATATTCATTACTTTTTTATTTATAGCCGATTCAAATTCCAAAAGTTTGATGGCCCATCTTTTATATACTATATTAACTAATATAAACAATGCTAACAAATATCACTGTTAACAATACTAATTTGATTTTTTTTTATATTAAATGATTTGCATGGATTTTGTGGAGAATTTGTACCACGTAAAGGGTGGTCCAACCAAAACGCACGATGTTGTAAATAAAACAAAAAGTTTTCAGAGAATTATCTTAGTATTTTTATTATGATAGAAGGATTTATAACAATTATGTGTGAAACAAAATATCGGCCAAATGCTTGCCAATGCTTTGGTCGATACTTTCTATCCGATGGTCGATATTTTCAATGACTGAGATATAATTGAGGTTCAATGTCGTTAATATGCCGAATTATCTCATCCTTTAGCTCTTGAATTGTTTTTGGCTTATTGACCGTACACTTTTTCTTTTAAATGTCACCAAAGAAAGAAGTCCAGCGGTGTCAAATCACATGATCGTGACGGCCAATTAACATCGCCACGACGTGAGATAACATGGCCATTGAATTTCTCGCGCAAAAGAGCCATTGTTTTGTTGGCTGTGTGGCAAATGGCACCATCCTGTTGGAACCACATATCGTCCAGGTCTATATTCTCAATTTCTGGCTACAAGAAGTCCCTTATCATCTCGCGATAGCGAACACTATTCACGGTAACTGCTTGGCCGACCTCATTTTTGAAGAAGTACCGCCCGATAACGCCGCCAGCCCATAAACTGCACCAAACAGTCACTCTTTGTGGATGCATCGGCTTTTCATCAATTACTTGTGGATTGTTATTTGCCCAAATGCGGCAATTCTGCTTGTTAACGAATCCACCGAGGTAAAAGTGTGCCTTGTCGATGAAGACGATTTTCTTTGTAAAGTCACCATTCACTTTTGTCTGTTCAACCAACCATTCGGCGTATTGACGACGCTTGAAATGGTCAGTAGGCTTCAGCTCTTGAGTCAATTAAACCTTGTTGTAAGCGTGTAAATTCAAATATTTATTCAAAATTTGCATCAGTGATGTTCGTGAGATGTTCAATTGTTGGGCACGACGACGAGTTGAGGTTGATGGCTCTTCTGCCACACTATCGCGAACAACAGCAATGTTTTCCGCAGAACGAACTTGGCGAGCATGCACAGGTGTTTTCACATTTTCTACAAACCCAGTTTGCTGAAATTTGCGAACAATTCTCCCGATTGTGGACACGTTTGGTCGATTATGCTGACCAAAAAAATCACGAAGTGCACGAATTGCATTTTGATTTGAACACCCATTTTTGTAAAAGGCTTTAACAACGTTAACGCGCTGCTCAATTGTGTATCTCTCCATGGTTGAATTTGCCAAACACGGAAACAAAGAAATGTCAAATTAAGTTGGGCAAAAAACTTGACGTTAAGGTGTGACTCATAATTAACATCGTGCATTATGGTTGGACCACCCTTTATATGTCTGGATTTCAGACTGACGATTATTAGCCTGATAAATTTGCCATCTAGTTGCTTAGAAGTTTTGTTGAAAATAACAATATCTCCATAAAATCCTCGTGACTCGCTTGGTCCAACAGCTAATTTTTTACGGATAGTGGTGGGTTTTGCGCATAGGATTGCTTCTTGCGTTTTTTTTTTCTTATACGACATAGATCAATACCAGTTAGTAAGCAGCTGCATCACATGTTAATATTTTTAAAAGCAATTTACGTATAGTTTTTCTTGTCTCTGTATCTGTAATGGTTTATATGATTGGTTTTTTCAGATTAGTAAGGCAGCTAGTTTGTTAGCTAGTTAATTCATTTATTTAACGTCGGTCTATTTCTGCTGCCAGGGCTGATCACCGACGCCAGAGGTAAAGACTACTACATCTGGGAATTTTGCAGCAAATTTAGAAATTTCAACTTAATATTGGATTTTTTAACGTGCACACAGCATCAAGGCTGTATACAGGACCTACTAACGTTTTCCTTCTTATTCGAAAAAAGGCGTACTCATAAGAACACATTTTTTCTTAACCAGAAAAGTTGACCTACCAGATAGGAGACTCTAACTCGAAACTCCTAGTTGTACCAGTCTGTAGGTGTTTAAAGAGTTTTTGTAACTTTCTTAATTTGCGAAATGCAAATAAAGATGATTTTATGCATAACTTTGCTTCGACTAAATTACACCTTACCGTCATGAACTGCCGCCGTTCGCCACTAACCACCAAAATGTACTAGGGTCTCACTGCGGCCACTGGAGACCACCAAATATTTAAATATTTCACTCATTTTTCTGTTAGTAAAGCATGTGCTATTTTTACTTGGTCGGTCACAGACGCCAGCGAGTAGCAGTGAATCAGTACAACCTTCACCTTATGATTTAACGTGTTTGAATTTTGGTTGGTGACGGTGGGTGGTGCAGTGAGACTCCAGACTTATAGAACTTATCGTAACCTCCTTCTGAAGCTGAAGTTTTTGATGACCACAAATTTAACAACATTTAATAAATAATAAATAAAAAATAATAAATAATAATTTAAATTTGTGAGTATGAGATATATACAGTAGTGTTTTGGGATTTGTACCCTTCATCAGCATGTCACCATCTCACTGGTCAGAGTGACAATTTTCATAAAATCACAATTGCTATTAAACTATTTATGTTTAACATTTTTCAATAAATATTAATTTGTTAAATACATACTTTAAAATGTTTAGTATTTATATATTTATTAAAAAAATAGTACCTTCTTTGTCTACATAAGTGTAATTTTCTTCAGATAGTATAAATAATCCTAATAGAAATGACGAATTTTGAAGTCTCGACCTTTTCATCAGCTGTCTGATTAAGTACAATATTCCAATAATACTACTACTAACTGACGCAATTGCAGTCTGGTATTATCCAATCTATTTTTTTTTTTACAATAACACAAGTGCATTTGTTATTACGACTCGTAAATAACTTGCTTACTATGCTTTTTTATTATTTATATTTTTTTTAAATTAGTTTATTAAAATATAAATATCTTATCTCGTATTATCAAATACATACTTGATTTTTAATAATTGTTCTATATTTGTTCCAAAATAATATAGCAAGGAATTGTATATATATTAAAACTTTTTTACAATTGACGGATTAATTATTATACAGTCGACCTTGAGTT
Source organism: Tachinus rufipes (assembly GCA_963932245.1). NCBI lineage: Eukaryota > Metazoa > Arthropoda > Insecta > Coleoptera > Staphylinidae > Tachinus > Tachinus rufipes. The sequence goes on from OZ010743.1 coordinate 87,307,288, forward strand.
GTGGTGGCAACTAGCATCAGCGTTTCACCACGTGTTGGCGGAGATATAATTCAAGCATACTTGGATTCTTATTCACGCGCCAATCTTCCAAATTGTTATTTATTGCGGTTGACATTAATTGTGAAAATTAGTTCGTATTTTCAAGATCAATTTTTTCTACGCTTTGAGCCTTAGTTGTGTATGTGGTTTATAAACTTAATTTAATTATATATTATTATATTAATTGAATTAAAATTTGATTGTAAACAATAATTTAATTTAAAGTATTTATTTTTAATTTTTATATTTGGAAACTATACAGGGTGTTTCATAGGTTGCAACGAAAAACGAGTATGAGAAAGTTTTAATTTTGAGGTTTTGTAGTGGCATGGGAATTCCAATCGAAAATACATCTTTATTCAGTCTGAACTTTGCAGATGATTAGTTAGTAATAGGTCAGGATGTGTTTAACCTAGAATGTATGCTGCAACGCCTGAACAGAGAGTATACGAAATAAATAAAATTTAGCAGCTGTAGCTATTTAAATACTTAGGAACTATTATCACTTACGAAAGTTGGGGCACGCATGAAAGACCGTTTTGAAAACCATCGCAACATTCTGGGATGTCTTATAACAATATGCTGGGACCAACTTATCTAAAAAGAATTATATTGGAAAATCTATAGAGTTGGTGTTATCTTATGGTAGTGAGATCTATGTGGTGAACGCTGAAATGGAACGCTGAATAAATGCGGTTGAGATGGATTATTTGCGACGTATCGTCAGAGTACACTACAAAAAGTAACAAAAGTCAAAATTTAAAAACGCAGGCAAGTGACGGATAGTGTTACTCAACGGATACAACGGGGCTTAAAATAGTTTGGGCTCCTTATGCGCATGGGTGAGGATCGGTGGCCTAAGAAGCTGTTTAAATGGAACTAAACGAAAACGATGCCTTGTATAGAAAAGGATGGAGATTGTAAGTGGGAAGGCGGTTTTGCAGCTGTACAATTACGTTTATGTTTTAAAGATTTGAAATGTAGATATACCGGCACATATTAAGAATATTTTGGGTAGAACAAAGATTTTGAACCAGTATCAGTTAAACAAAGTAAAGGAGTCAACATAGGTCACGTGTTATTGTAAGAATAAATACATTTTGTCACATATTATAGTGGAAGGTATTTAGATGACAAAAGATGTCTAAGTTGGAATTTTAGTTAAAGAAACTTGCGCAAATAGATCTAAACTGAAGCACTTTGCCTACGTGTCTAATATGTGAAAAGAAGTCGAAACTAACGTTTATTTGATACATACTCTCTACGTTACTATATGGACATATTTACTTGTACGTCAAACAGTAAAGCGTCTTAAAGTTCATTTCTCAGTTTTTACTTATTGATGTTTACTTTACAACACAACGTGATGGAAACTTAGTAGCAGCTGTTTGAGAATATGGGTTAATATTTTTAAATCGGCGACTACTAGACCGACAACTTTTTTAACGAGTGCACAGCCATCTACGTGAACTCTTCATTACAGTAAGTACTGTACTAGACAATGATGGCTATTGCGAGAACTTGGTAGTAATTCCGGAACTTTTGTTCAAATCCTCTTACCACCAGGTTTTTATTCATGGATGAGGCAACATTTACAAGGAATAGAGTATTGAACAGAAAGAACCGCGCCCTTCTTGGGATTCGGTAAATCCACACGAATCAGTGTCTAACTATCAAAATATTTTTTTAGTGAATGTCTGGTGTGGAGTTATTGGTAGCATTGTTAGATCCCTTTAGCGTTCTGACATTGTATGTGGTACCATAACAGTGGTGTGTAAGATAATTTTTGAATGAACGGTTTGTAGGACGTGTAATTGGTTTTTCACACTACTCTTGGCACCCAAGATCTCTGGACTTAACTTGCTTAGACCATCAACGACTGTTGAAGATGATACGCATTTTTGAGGCAGCAGTACTAGTTTGGAATAATAATGATGTGTTACGTAGGGCAACCAGATCTGACCTCTCTTACGAAGAGCCAGAATGTGTTTTAAAAGCTATTTTAAGTATTTTTTATAGTGAATGAAATTGTGTTTTCAAAACGGTTCACTTTATGCATACATTAATTACACGAAGTAGTGATTTTATGTCGTATATCGCGTTAAAAGACAACATAAAAAGAAAAAAAAAGAAGTGGACAAACTGTCATGCACTTCCGTCATTGAAAAGAAATGTTCATATAGCATACTTGAATCGAACTGTGGACATACGCTCTTAGTTGGCTAGCACTCTTTATGTTGGCTGGCATTTTGATCCTAATTTGCAAACATTTTTTAAGTAAGTAAGTAGTTTTTAATTTTAATTATAGAATCATAATCATATTATTTATATAAATTATTAATAATATTATTGAGTTATATAACTTATTTCATCTGTAAAAGGCTTAGTAAACCGAAACTAGTAATGTATTCGTAAGAATAAATTTGTGATAAAATACATTGTAAATTGTTTTATTATTTTATAAACATGAATTATTACGTAGTAGAGGTCACAACCATGAATTATATTGTATTTATTTGCATTTGGTAATTCAAGAAATTTAGGTATTTTATGAAAGTATATTTTCTTACCGACTTACACTTACTATTGTGATAAGATAAAACAATTAATTTTAACGTATTTATGGAACCATTGTTCGAGACTTTTGTAAATTGCATGCTAGTGTTGGCTCTACAAGTTTTTACTAATAAGACCGCCCCTGTCATCATCTTGAATATGTAAATATTGCAGCTCTTTGTGTCGGCAGGTTTCTTATATTCCAATAGCTATAAGAACGGTGCATTTAACATATACTCAATTTACTTTTGTTCAACTATCTACCACTTTTTAGCTTTATCACCTATAGAGCTACTCTCATATATTCAGTAACCTTAAGAAATTTTGAGATATCAAGGTTTTCATTATTTTTTAACATCTTGTTGAGCTTATAGTATTTACACTAAAGGGAGAAAAGTTTGTAAACGTTTGATTACAGTTATCGAAGCACAATTTACTAAGTTTGTTTTTCTTCTTCTGATATTGGCTGTTATGATCATTACGAAATTCTGCGATAGCACCACATTTTGAATGCTTCTTGTTCAATAGTGCTATTGTCAAGGGCCAAGGATTTCCACCCGTAGAGTAACACCGACCATACTTCGGAGAGTTTGAATTCTTATCTTTATACTACTAAGATTATGGTTGTTTTGTATTGGTCTTTATGTTCTAAAGATGTTTCTGGACATTTCACTTTTTCAAAAACGTCTAGTGCTAGTAATAGGTTAGCTCGATTTTGGACTTTTGTCGTTATCAACCATTTTGTTTTATTGACATTTATTTTTAACTCGAAGCGTTCATATGAGCAGGTTTTCTAATCTTTTATCTTTATACTCTCAGATCGACCTTCTAAAGCTTTTCGGAATATAAGCTCTGAATACAGGTTAAAAAGAATAGGTGACGGAACAAATCCTTGTCTAACTTTGCGTTTTATTTTGTTGCTTATTTCAGCATAAATTTTATTTTTTGCGATTTGATTACAGTAGAAGGCTTTTAACAGTTTGATGTCTTGATTATCCTGTTTTATCTGTTGTAGTTTATCAAACAAAAGATTATGCTGGACACTGTCGAACACTTTATGAAAATGAGTATTTTTTTTAGATTGTTTTTACATATTTTAACAGAAGTTTTAAGCTGTGGGACGGGACATAAGACTTACGAGACTGTAATTATTGCATTTATTTGGCTTTCTTTGGTATACAGCAGCTGACGTATATTTTGTTTAAAAAAGTGGTTAAAATTGTAATGCTTTTATCATCCAAGGTTTTTATTAGTTCTATAAGGCCTTTATTGGGGCCGGGAGCTTTATTAGTTTTGACTTGTCGTATGGCTAGTTCAACTTCGGATTTTATTATATGAAGATCGGTATTTTTGTTTTTTTTGCATATTGTTGTTTGATTGGATAAATCATGATCAGGGTATTTAAAAGGTTATGTTTATATTGTTTCTATTCTTTGCATTGTTTGGCAGTCTCTGTCAAGGTTTTCCTAGCTGCTTAAGGTATGTATTTTTTCTTCTTATATATATATTTCAGAACTCATTTTCAGTTTGTTGTGAAGTTCTATTTCAGCTCAAAATTCTTTCAACCAATTTTCTTTAGCTATTCTTATTTTTTGTCTTATGGTATGGTCTTCTAATATTTTATTTGATCTTTGCTTTTAGTATTCGCCTTTCTCCGATGAGATCTAGGATGTTATCTATTCTTTCTTTTAAACTTTTTTTTTTGTGGTTTTAGCATGTTTGTAGATTTGTCAGCAAGATTGATCTTGAGTTAATTGCTTCTAATTTGGAAGTTTTATAAATTGGACTTTTGTTGTAAATTTCAATTACTATAATGATCTATTTATCCATCCATTCGAGTTGAATATTATTCATTTTATTTATGTTTCACATTTCATCAAGATTAAACTAAAAACGTAATTGTATGTGGTTTACTTTTGTCAATTTTGAACATCGTTAGATTGAGTAGTAGCTTGCTTAAAATTACTCAAATTTGGCCGCATTAGATATGAAATAGTTGCGGCATAGAAACGAAAGAAAGATGTGGGTTTTTTGATACATTTAAATTCCCTACATTGTTTTTATTTAAGATAATAAACATTTATTACTTATTTATTATTTTAGTTTGTAAGTTATACTTCATCCACTTGGATTAATAACTAAATACATGTTATGTAAGCATATCGATTTTTTAAAACATAGGGATAATTGTATTTATCATCATTATATCATCATCAAAGTAATATCTACTTAACTTCACTTCTAATTTCAAATCCGCTGTTATTATAATGTGTATCATATTTTAAATAGTCAATACTAATTTCTATAGATAATGTTTACAATCAAAAGTTTATATTGAAACATCAATATTTGTTTCACCTTAATATCAGTCGAGTGTAGATAAACTAGAACTCTTTATTCATGACATTGATATCGTCATGGTCATTGATATTTGTACAAATAGAAATGAAATACATACATATATGTATGTACTTGGAAGTGTGTAAATTCGTAGCAAGTGCTAAGTGCCATGCTCCGGTGTTCCATTAGTTACAATTAAACTAGTTAAGTGTTCTGATATTGCTGGCGTATAAACAATGCCATTTGTTTTGTTTCGGCGTGTTTTGAATATTATGAAATTTGTTTATAAATTATTGCCGTGTTAGTGCCTCTAAAAACGTGTACAGATGTGTGTGTGTGTGCTTAATATATATGTCGAAATTATTTGTCTTAATAAAAAATACTGGATGGTGTAATGTGTTAAACATTTAGTTAATTTATGATAAAATCGTCTGTATTGCGTGTTTAGGTACTATTATATTATATTATATTTGTGATACTAGTTACAATCAGGTTTAAGCTATTAATATTTAACATTTGTTTTTTTAAAATAAATTAATAATAAAAATAATTTAAAAAAAATATTATTATTATTATTATGCAACACATTAGCATTTGAATTTTGATTTGTTTTAATATTAGGTTTGTAGTTTAGTAATCTTAAAAAGATGCAATCGCATATAATCAATAAAACTATGACTAGTACATTTTAAGATAATTTCTTCTTTATATGGCCAAATTTTAATTTTTGCTAGCATTATTAAAAAAAAATAGTGGCTCTATAAAACGCTATGTAAAGGTGCTTATAGATTGAAAACCACTACTTGTGAGAAGTTTGAGAACTATACGAGATTATAATGCAATCCGTTTATAATACTAAAACAGTGATAACACTGCTGTTTATACATCCACACCATAACGGCTACCACGTGTGAGTTAACTTTTTTTTTTGGTATTACTGCTCCAGCAGTGAACTTCAGTCGAACACGCGAACTGTTTGTGATTTGTAGTTTGTGAACAATACTTAAAGTTGGTCTATACGGACTTTAGATATGTTACGGTGTCTTATGATTTGCGTCTATATTTTTAAGAGTTATTAACGGTACGACGAGCATGTCTGTGATAAATGTGACAATAATATTTAAGAATTTATTTTTGCTTTTCTTACAACAACGTGCTCAACAGCCGTTGTGTGAATTTGTCAGTCTTAGACAAATTAAAGTCAGTAAATTGTGTTAACCAACTTTCACACATTTGTGCGTATTGTAAAAAGTGAATATCAAATACTAGTACACAGAACCGGATTAAGAATTAATAGTCTCTTTGCTATATGTCTAAAGCTTTGTAATATAAAAAAAAAAAACTTTAAAAATGTTTTCTCTAATTAATTAATCAATATAGGTAGACAAATAAGTCTAAACTTTTTTTACATAGTGAGGTGTGTCTCTTGAGAATGACTTACGTATGGCATTGCTTTCCGGTTATATTCTTTGCGTAAATCCTGTTGTTGTACTGTCTTTGTCAATCTAATCTAGATTTGGCACTAGTTTGAGGTAGGCTGATTATTGGCTTGCAAATTTTTACGCAGCATCTGAGGCTCACGTGCTGTCCTATTACCACTATCTTTGTCTTTTGTGCTTTTTTGTTGTTTTTTTTCTGTGGTTTTTATTTTACGCATTTGCTTCCCTTGTTTGTTTGTCTATATTCTTCCGTTGTCAAACTCTTTAATTTTATTTCTTAATACTCTAGTTGCAAAGTTTCTTTGCGTCCTTTTTATCTTTTAAGTATTTCTTAATAATTGTTGCTTTATCTATTTTGCTTTTCAGTATATTTTCTAGTTCTTTTCTATCTTTTTCTTAGTCCTTTCAATCTACTAGAATGTGTTTCTTCCAGACAGAGTAGACATTTTTTTTCTTTGATGCTCATATTTGTGTGGTACAATAACACGTTTTGGGTTTGTTTACTGCTGATTTTTTTATCTCCGAGATTAGTTTCTCTCTTGCTCTTATATTTGCTTTTTTATTTGTTTTTTCTTTTACTAGTTTTTTTTAATTTCTAGTCTATATTTCACTATTATGTCCGCGAGGTAACACCGTTCTGCAGGCTATGCTGATCCTTAACGAGCTTGCTCTTGCAGCTTTTCTTATTTTATTCTAGTTTTTGTGTGTTGATTATTCATATTGGCCTGTATGTCGTTGCTTTTTCTGTTTTTTTCTCCTCTATCAGTACTAAGCTGGTTTTTTCTTGCATCTTAGATGAAATATAGACCTTGATCCCGTCTAACGCCGCTTTTACGATCTTTGTTGTTATTTTGTCTGAGCTTGGTGTTTTTTTTTTTTTTTTCTTCTTTTGTTGCCATAACTGTTTCTTCTTCTTATTTTCTTGTTTCTAGTTCTTCCTAAGAAAACTTCTCAATTATCCAAGGATTCTTGTCTATAGACTCTATGATAAAAGCAACAAAAGAGGAAGATTTTTCTGTCGTATTTTAGTTCCAAATGAGAAACTAAAATACGACAGAAAAATCTTATAAGTTGCTTTTATCAGAGAGTCTATAGACAAGGATCTTTGGATAATTGAGAAGTTTCTTTAGGAAGAACTAGAAACAAGAAAATAAGAAGAAGAAACAGTTATGGCAACAAAAGAAGAAATAAAAAAATAAAATAAAAAAGTTGCATAACGGCAATCACCAAGCTCAGACAAAATAACAACAAAGATCGTAAAAGCGGCGTTTTCTTTACGCTTAATCCTTTTCTTTTCTGTCTTTTGACTTTTATCTTGTTTGCATTGCCTTTTTCCTGCATTTTTTTTTGTTTTTTGCACTACCAGTATGGTTTGTTTTGTTGAATGTTGGTAAACAAGACACACAGACAAAACGAATACGTACGCGTTAGTTACGATGTCTACTATTTATAAGAAGGGGACTTCATGTGTGTTGGAATGATTTAGACAAGCTGTATATTTTGCATATACAAGTTCTCGAAAAGTATATTAGCAATGTGCTTCTTGTTATAAGCTTACACTTACACAATGGTTTTACATTAAATTTTATAGCATTAAAGTATTACTAATGATGCGTTCAAAAGTTGCTGTAAGCGGTCAATTGAGGTTGCTACTGACTAATAAGTAGTGACTAGCAAATACATTTAATTTACTGGCGAGCGACAGCGTCTCATACTACTTTTTGGGATTGGCGTCATTGCTATAAGTACATCAACTGGCTTGCCGGTAACGGGCAAAGTGTAAATGGGGCATAATACGTTGAGTTTACGACTAGTCACGGTAATAATATATGTTGTCATAGAGAAAGCTGGTGTGTGGTTTTGCTTCAGGGAATTTTGAACAGTTGACTGTATTGGAAACAAAACGAGTTCATAAACAGATTGGCTGTAAACGCACTTATTGTCTGTCGTCTAGTAGGGAAGAGGGGGGCGCATGTGGACACTTTTTTTCGAAACGGCACCTACATTTTATTGGGGCACATGTGGACAATGGTATTTATTTAATTGCAAGCAAACAATAAAACTTAATGAAACAAATAGTTGAAACGGTAACAAAATAGTATGTAAACATAAAAATTATGTCGCATATAAATTTTGTTTACTGTACTTATTTGAGGATTAAAAATATTGGACCATATAACTTTTTTGGTGACAATAACCACAACTACCAACTTACGTCAACTGAAGATACAGCATGAATAATGTTATAAGTAGAGACATCTTTGAGATTATTTTTGAATTTTTAAGACATTGAGTACTTTTCAAATCAATGTTGACCACAAGCACCTACTGTTCACATGCGCCCCCCTCACCCCTATGTTTTTTTGATTTACCACTGCTGAATGAAATTTTTACTTACCGACTGAGAGCCATTTGCCAGCTGAAGGAGTCCAGACTTTAAAGCACATGTTTTAGTATTGCACAACACATGAGTAATTTGAAACCATGTTGAAAATTGCATTGACAACATGATCTTTTTAAAGATGTTTTATGAAATTGTAATTCTAAAACATATACAAAGTGATTTACTCTGTATACAATAGATCAAAAAGGTATATCTTACTTTAATTTGGAATAGGTAGAACATTAGGTTTTATGATAAAGTTAACCATATTCTTTAGTATCTTTATTATTGCAGTTTTTGCCGTAAAAGTACTTAGACAATAATAACAATAGCTATGGAAGACCTTGTTGATATTATTTTAATTGCGAAATATGAAGTATGTCAAGTTATGAATAATAATTATTACTATTAACTATTTTGAGAAGCGATCTGTGAAGCATGTGTCCGATCAAATGTTTTTCAATAAAAGTTTCAAATACCGCATGTCTATTATCTTGTCGATATACCCCAGAGCTATCAAAGACTCATTACTAAAAAGTTTAAGGTGGTATGCGAAAAATCACATTTCTTCTATATTATTAAAGAACCTCTACTAAACGGAGTTCTAAGAGTAATGTCACATTGCGCAAAACGTTTCTCTAGCCTTTTCTTTCTCACTCACTCTTTATAATTGTGGGACAAATTTGATATGATTTTAAGTTTTGTTCACAAAGTTTTTTTCTTGCTGAGTTTTTATTTGCATTTACAGCAACGCCTAGTGCGGCCATAATTTATTATCGACCTAATAAATATCTTTAAAGTGAACTCATTCTGAAAGACGTGAGACGTAAAACGAAGTTTGCAAGTAACTGTTGTTTGGGTAGTCTTAAGTTTAAATTACCATTGATAAATTCTAAGTGAATTGTAAGTTTTTAGTTTTATTTCAATAAAATTATTTGAAGCAACAATTTGCTGAGGTTAAAATATAGAACATTCAAATGACAACTTCTATAAGCTTTTACCGAATCAATCTGTTTCGGCTCTAAAATGCGGGCTAATACAAGAATTTAGAAATTCAAGGACCGAAAAGTCATTTGCGTTATTTATAATATTTATAAATCACAATTTTACATGACGCCATACCTTAAAATCTGACAGTAGTGATAGATTATAATATACTTCAACTTTTTGCTCTTAGCTGCCCTCACTTGCTTTGCTTCTTCGTTCTGTTTAAAGCGTCGGGTTTCTAAAGCCCATTTCTGGCTTTTGATAATACACTATATACTATTTCTGGTTGACTACTGTCTATGATTCTATTTTATTTTTTGGCAGTTGTCGTGTTGCTGCTTGTACATTTATTGTTAACACCTGTTATAATTATCAGGCATCGGTATAATGCAATACTCCTAATATTTATCTAGTACCTCTAGCCATTAAACAGCTGCAGTATAATTATTTTTACAGTTTGTTTAGTGCAGGTTGATTCGAAATAAATATATTTACTACAAATAGCTTTATTCAAATAGAAGAAGATATTGTTTTTAGAAATATATATTTCAAATTTATTATTGACTCTTTTTATTATCATATCTATATAATCATAAAACCAAAGGAGCCGTATCATATATTGCCACATATTTTATAGTTATATATTAATTCGTCATTTGATATTAATTTTAATGCAATTTTTATACAGTGGCTTTTTGTATTCAATTAAGGGTTTCCGGGTTTGATATTTACTAATTTCATTCGTATACAAATCACGGGTTTAATCATTCTTAATTTTTTTATATTCTTATTATAAAATACTTTTAGATAATTGCGATTTTTTAATCAAAATGTCATTGTCTGTCCTTTGTTTCACTGAATTTAGATCATAAAATGTGGCTATTTTTTATAGTATTGCGTCTTACGTATAATAATTGACAGCTAAATTATAAATCCATTTCTTTCAATTAGTTTAACTCGACTGATTCATTGTGGTGACAATAAAATTTATTTTTAATTAAATATTAGTTTAAAAAAAGGAAAAGTATAATTGCCATAAAATTGGGCATTGAAGAGTAATTTTAACACTATGAGCACAATGATTTGTGCAATAATATACCACGTAATAATCATGCAAGTACCTACGAGATCTGGCTATTAAATAACGAGACTGCCTATGAAAATTTATTTATTATTTTTAAAATTATTCTTTAATTGAATGCTCCCCTTAAATGATCCTTTCTCCTTGCCACATACAGTTTCATTTGTTTTTTCTATTGGTCAAAGCAATGCTGGAAGTCTTCTTTTGTAAGAGCATTTGTTCAAGCACTGGAGTGCTTCTAGCGGTTAAATAACGCTTCACAGACAGCGTTTTTTCACAACTCTGGCCGTTTCTTACGAACTCGCTCTCTTATGCCTGTACTAATAGTCGAAGTGGATTCATGAATCCGAGATTTATTTTGCTATTCGTTGATTGGTTCTATGCCAATTCACGGATATTGTGACGGCAACTTTTGTTGATCAGTTGTTTGTGTTTTTGTCACACATTGTTATCGGCACAAGAAAAAATACGTTTGTTTCAAATCTCTATAAAAAAAATACTTCCACAGGGACAAAACGTGTTTTTGTACTGGAATTGTAGACACTTCCAGCTACCCAACGCTGCATTTGTTTTCCTTCTTATCCCTCTAGCACGCTTTCTGTGATTGCAGTCTTGTTATTCAATAGCCAGACCTCTTATGTCTACCTAACATTAAAATGCATTTAAAAGTATCTAAAAACGCATTTGTTTCTATATTTGGATTCATTTTTTTGGCTATTTCCATCCAATTATTATTTGACTAAAATATTCTGACCAAATATAGTTTAATCTTTTCTGAATATTTTTGTGAAAAAAATAAATTGATTATCAAATTATATGTGGAAGTAGAAATGACGCCAAAGTAGCTGATTTCACTAAAATACTGGAAATCAAGGTAGCGGTCGGTATGCTCTTAAGTCATTGAAAACACATGGTTAGACGGTCAGAGAAGTAAAGCGGTCATATATTATACAGTTTTCTAATATCTACATGCTCAAGTGTGACATGTCTGAAACACTATCTTGACTGCTTTTTAAATTTTTGTCAAATCAGTTTGAAAAAACTATTAATGAAACATCTTTGTTACAATTATAGCTAGCTACACTTTTTTGATAACCCACAGCTGGTCAAATACCCTAATCAAAGTTCACGCAAATATAAACCAATCCCAGAATAAACATTTGCTAGCATCTTTTTCTACATTCATACAATAAAAGTTTTGTGTATCTAATGTTTACAAATTTGCAGTTGGTTCTTAGTTTTGCAATGCGATTAGATTAAATTGTTTTTTTTTTTTACTAATAATAATTGAGCTATAATGTGAAGGAGTATTGCGCTCCAATAGTTAAAGAAGTATTGTTCTAGTATTTGAATGATGAGTTACAAGATTTTGTCTGGTTGTTAACTTCTAAAAACATCCATCCAGTCAGAGAATGTATCATGAAAGAACTACGGAACTTTCAGTATTGAAGTTGAAGCCCAGATGTGTTCAAAAATGGATGTTAACTTGAGTATTTGCCGACTTCTAGCTAGCTAATTGCAGCAAACAATTATCAACTAACAGCGCGTGTGGTTGCTTAAGTGTCCCGCTCAAGTACAACTACATGAACTTTTGAATTCAGCAAATCGATTATTTACTATGTATAAAATGACATTTAGTGTTTATCTGATTTGAACAATCGGGCCCACAACGAACGACTAATTGCTTGCAGTGTTAAATGTGTTCAGATCAGGCGTCTGTGTTTTATGCTGGTACTTTACGACAGGGTGATCGCTTAGGCGTTTGATTTTTTTTTGAAAAATCAGAGAAGTACTTGCGGCGCCCTTAAATTCATACGTTTTCTAAAAACATTTTTTCTGAAGAAAGAATTTGCTTCTGTAGTGCTTCAATCTACCCGCTTAAGTATCATCAAGTGTTTTAAATATTACCTCTTCTTCTATCATAAAAACTTCTAACGCTTGCAGAGAGAAGTAAATGGGCGGTTGGGTGGGCATAGAAGAGATACTTCCAATCTCTTGAAACAAATACTTTCACGGGTGAGTCCTATTCAATAGTAATCATGAATTGTGTTCCACCCAGCCACCCAAGTGTTGGTCATTAGGAGATTGGTATTACTATTGCCTCTTCTCATATAGTGACTTTTAACGTTTGCAGAGAGAAGAAGAAGAAGAAGCGACAAATACTTTGGTGGGTGGGCGGGGGGAACCCCACAATCTACTTCTGGAGTGCGCCGCTCACCTACTAAGTGTTCGTCATTAAGGGATTGGATATCACCATCACCTTTTTTTGGCATAGAGAAACTTTTATTTTCTTGATAAGTAACACATCTCAGTTTAAACCATCCGTTGGTACTCATGTTCTGAGAAAAAATTAGTAATTAATGTAAGATACAACAAAAACATTTATACTCTTTTTGACTAATCTAGTCATCTTGCTTTACGAGGGTGTAGTATATGCATCTAATATTGGTTTAGAGAAGAAGAATTTCTACAATCTATTATTATTGGAGATAAAACTATGGTTTTGTATCATGATTTTCTGCTCAAATAGGACCTACCGGTGGGTCATACTAAAAAATGTTCACAATATTCAATAATAAATTAAAATAACTAAAAACAGTATTTATAATCTATTAAAAACGCACTTTAACACTATTTTTAGTAAAAACAAGATCACGTGTTTTAGTGAAATTTTGTATGTTAGCTCACGTCACGAACGTGTTAAAGAAAGAAATATTACGGTGAATGGTGCTTATTATGCTACCTTATTACATAGGTTGAAGGAAAATATTTGGGCAGAGCGTCGAGGTAAATTAACAAAAGAAGTCAGGTTGCAGGTTGCACGACAACCAGACTTGACCCTAGCAACTATTTGCTGTTTTCTAAATAAAATAAAAACTTTTTGGGTAGACGATTTCTTGACGATAAAGAGGTAAAAACTGTTGTTTTGGAGCCTTTTGACGACAAATTTTTAGAATATTTTTATGAGGGGATACAATTACGCTATTTAATAAGTGTGTTGAGGTTAACTATGAGATAGCTCAGTTATAGAGCGTTAACGTAGCACGCTAACAGTCCGGGGTTCGATCCTCGAGTATGACTAAAATAATAACTTTGCTCTTTATCCACCGGGGTGATTCGGAAGTCACCTAATAAGCCGTTGGTCTCATCAACCCCCTTCATACAAGTCGTAAGACTTCTGGGGCGATGTAAAATAGCTGTAAAACGCGAAATAAAGAAGAAAGGGAGATTATATTGAAAAATAATAAAATATCTTTCTTGTAAGTGTATAATTTCTTGGTTAGGTCGGGAATTACTTCGAATATTGTAATTGTTGGGAATTGTGATTCAATATTATGACGAAAAGTTTCTATAATCATGCGTGATAAGTTCTGATTGCTTAAATTATTTAGCTTACATAAAATATAGTACGTTAGTTACATTTATGGCCTAGCTAGTTTACGAATTTTGTCTTAACGGGCTCACACCATGACGCACTAGCTTGGTCATAAATCCTGTGCTGCCGAAATTGTAAATAACTACGACGGTCAACTTAAAAAATAATATTAATAACAAAACTAAAGTAGTTTTTTATGTTCCGGTAACAAGTTTGATATTAGTGTTATAGCTACCTTGGTTTAATGAGTGAGGGTAGGAACTTATTTATTATAGCTGTCTATGTAACAAATTTTTAATTTGTCACCAATTGACGCATCACTATGTGCAAATTAAAAGAAAGTAATATTCTAATCATTAAGGCGACAGAGGATGGAAGGGTACCGAGATAGATTTCTCTATAGTGCCGTAAATCATTTGTGAAATTGTACACCGCACTTTGTGGCATTATGGTTTCAGCGAGAATCAAATTCACAAACATTAATTATCTTATCGCATTTTAACCTTCATACTATGAAAGACTTTTGGCTTGCTTGAACCAGCTTGGCAAGATTGATAGAGTATAAAATCATGGTTTCAGCTTTATAACACGATTATTTAAATTATTATATGCGCTCATCATCGTTACAAAAAAAATAATTATTCAATTTTATTATCCTAATCACTTATCTACTTTATTACAGAAATATTCCATTGTACAATTTATGCTTTGTTGTAATTGATTGAAGTATCTTGATGAATGATTTTTTATACATTTATAGAACCAGACATACTAATTAAATGCATCATCGTTAAGATATATACATATATTCTAGTAATCATTATAAATGACGCGGAATGAAATTATTAACACAATCATAATATGTTGCATAATATAATTTACAACAATTAAGCAATAATTATATACCAGTATTGCAAAAAAAAAATCAACAAAATATATGGAAATTAATGTTAATTTATTACATTTAGCAATAGTACGGTCAGTTTTGCATAAGATTATATGAAAAAAAAAAAACGATATGAAAATGTTCATTAAATATTGATAAAAATTTACAGAGTGATAATTGTTCGTTAATAATCTTGACAAAGAAATATATTTATTGTTAAAATTATACTGTTAAAAATATAACACTTTAAGCAAGACAAATTAATTGCTGTATTTACTTAAACTGGAACTTATTTACTTTTGTATGACGTAAGTTTAAAGAGATTATTATAACACTTAAAATTATTTGCATTTTAAGTTGAAAACGGTTACGAAGGCAATTAAATGTAATTTCAGCTATATTTGTATAACAAAAATGTATGAAAAGATTAAATTTAATAATAATCATGTTTTATATGTTTATAATTAATTTTTTTTCTTTTATTACAGACGTTGATGCCTGCTAGATTTGCGAAGAAATTCGGCATTATATCGTTCGTAAAGGCGATAAGGTCTCCGGATAAATTGCCAAGGAGGTCGGGATTCTGGATACCTAAAAAAGAAAAAAAGAGGATTTTATAGTTTACACATAGCTTATCTGATAATTTATGAACAGCGAAATTACGCACAACAATTAACTGGAGTTATAATTTAACAGTCGACCTGCTTGCTGGCAGTCAATTTTACTCTGAGCACAATTTATGCCGAGAATGACGAAACACCTCACAAATGGACTACTGTAAATTAAAGTTAATTTAACCATTCTAAGCGTCTGCAACGAACGTTAGTTTAAATAAGTTCTAGACAGTAGTAACGAGTTTTTACAGCCGACTGGTCAGTGTCTTCATTCCCGAAACAGCACGTCGCCGTCGAAAACATCAATTAATTTGTGACATAGTTGCAGCATGATTATATTCATGAAATATTTCCCAGTTGCCATCAAGTGATAGTTTGTGTTTATTGTGATCGTTTATAAAATCAATTTACTATTGCTTTAAATAAATAGTTTGAGTTATAAAAGTGCGTTCGCCAAAACGGCACTATAACTAAAATTGACTTATCTGAAAAGTTGGCTGTGTATTAACACCTTGGGCTTCCGAACCCTGGTGAAGTTATGCATTTGCAATAACACATAAACGGATTATTACACCGTTTTAAATGGATATTGTATATTACTATTTACAATTTAAAATGTTGAATATTTATAATTCGTTCTTGCAAAATCATCGTCAACGAGAAACTACTGGAATCAAGAAACTGTACAACTCGTTTTTTGTTATGTTCTAAAAATAAGCCATCGCGTCGCAATATTTTGGAGAAATTCGTAAAATCGATTGATCCAAACAAATATATTAAAAAAGGACGTAATACTTATTCGCTTCTGTAGAAAAATATACGTAGATTGCTGTAGGTTATTCGGTGTTTATACGAGTTTTTGCATCTCATCTCCTATTATGGATTTCCAAATTTATGATTGCCAAGACAACCCCCAAATTTTATTACTGAACGATTCGAGAAGCAAAAGTTGGAATTTAAGTATGGAGAATGATGAATACTTTAATTGGACTAACGGTCTTAAAATTGACGAAGGTAAATACGAAAATGTAGATGAAGCTATTAAAACTACGCGAAAACGAAAATCAGACGACGGCATTGATGAATTAGAGAAGAATAAGGGCGAATTGAAAGTAAACGAACCGGAAGGCGCTAAGAAAATTGCATTGTCTCAACAAAATGGTAAGTTTATTTAAGTTTACTTTATTAAAATTATATTTTTTACTAATATTGAGACGTTCATATATTATTAATTGACAACAAAATATGTGATTCATATATATGCGAAAAACTTTAGGTGCTAGTTCTTATGGAAAGTTTATATAAATTATTTACAAAACGGCATAGTTTTAAAGTTATAGAATATTTATATAACTGAATTAACTATTTGATATAACTTTTGCATTTTCATTTTAATAAATTAGAAAAATAAAGTATAAATAAGTCGATTTATAAGATTATTTTTGAATTTGTTTTTTAAAAAACATGTTTTTGGCTTTGTTGCATAAAATTGTTATGGAAGGTAATACATTTAAAACTTTTTCTAAGTTACTTTAAGACCAAATTTTAGAGGAAAAATAAAATTGGTATTGCATTGATGCAGTCTTTTAAAGCATTTATAATTTTGATCTTGGTGATGTTATTTATTTATAATGCTTTTTTGCTTTGAGAAACTGTATATTGAGGTTACTGTCATGATGATCACAGGCAATAATAATAATATGAACTGTGGCAAAGCTATTTTAACAACAGTAATTATTGAATTGCTAGTGTTTCTTTCTTCATATAGGCAGCACATACGAGTGTTCCGCTGTCTTTCTCTGTTCACTCTTGGACGTGGGCCTCCCCTTTAAGTTTCTACGACTTTCTATCTTGGGTCAGCTGGACCCAGTGTCTTTCTGCCTGCTGGTAGATGTCATCTAACCTTCTCTTCTGCGGCTGTCCTATGCTTCTTTGCCTCCACTGCATTAATAGTTTTGCCCATCTGATAGTCTTTTGCCTAGCGGCGTGACCTGTCTATCTCCATTTTGCTGCATCTACGTTTTGGATCACGTTGCGTACTTTTGTTTTTTGCCTTATTTCCACATTTTGTATCTTTTCTCTTAGGCTTATTCCTAGCATTGCGCGTTCTATTGCTTGCTGTGCGATTCGCAATTTATTGGCACTTTTGATGGTCAGTGCCATAGTCTCTAGACCATATGACAACACGGGAAGGATACACATGTCATGAACTTTCTTTTTTAGATTTATAGGAACTTTGGGATCTTTCAGAATAAAGTTTAGCTTTCCGAATGACTTCTCTTTTGAGAGATAGAGTCTTCGTCTCATCCGGGCTCAAGAAATTGGTTTTCTTTTCATTCATTTTTAGGCCGACTTCCAATGACGCTGCTTTTAGTTCTTTGTTCTTCTAGCATTTGTTTTAGTTTGTTCAGTTTACTGCTAAATATGATTATGTCGTTCGCAAACCTTAAGTGGCTTAAGTATTTGCAATCTATGTTGATTCCTTTGTTCTCCTAAGCTAAGGTTTTGAACATATCTTTCATGGTAAAGGTGATGAGTGTTGGAGAGATGTTGTCGCCTTGCCAGACTTCTCTTTTATAGGTATTTTGTCTGTGGTCATGTCTTCTTTTATCTTTACCTGAAAGGTGGCGTTTGCATATACATATTTAAGGAGAGTTATGTAACGTGAGTCAACCGGGTGTGATCCATTGCTTTGAACATTGCTGCCAGATTTAGCGAATCGAATGCTTTGCTGTAGTTGACGAATGCTATGTGTAGTGGAACGTTGTATTCAATACATTTTTTGATTATTATGCGTACAGTTTGGAGATGATCGATTGTGCTGTAAACTTTTCTGAAACCAGCTTTCTTCCGGTTGATATGCATCTAGCTTTGCTGTGAGCCTGTTTGTTACTATTTTTGTGAGGAGCTTATAGTGATGTGGCAGTAGGCTTATGGGTTGGTAATTGTTTATTTGTTTTTTGTCTCCTTTTTTGTGAAGGATGAGGACTTTTGCATTGTGCTATTAGTCTGGGATTTTGTTAGATTGCAGGCATTTGTTTAGCAGAGTAGCTATAGCTTTCAAAGTGGCATTGCCTCCGAGTCTCATCATTTCCGTGGTAACTCCGTCTTGCCTCGCGGTTTTGCCGGATTTCAGCTGTTTTAGAGCAAATTCAATTTCTGAGATGGACATTTTGGGTATGTCTTCCGATCCTACGTTTCTTATATTTGTGGGGTGTTCCTGAGCAGGATTTAGTTCAGGTGCGGAGTAGAGTTCTTCGTGGTATTTTTGAATTATTGACGTTATTTTGGATTTGTTGTGGTGCGTGTTCCCATCTTTGTCGATCATCTGGTGTATTCTCAGTTTTCCATTCTTTGTGCCGTCTTTAGGATTTTTATTTGTTGTTGTTTTCAATTACTTTTTTATTTTTTTGGTGTTGTAGCTTCTTACGTCTTGTCTTGTTTTTTTTGTAACTTGTCGGTTTAATTTGGCGTATTCTGGTGTAGCCTTCTGTAGCTTTTTTCTCTCTTTCATCATTGGTCGGTTTTCTGGTTTCAGTTTTGTATTTCTTGGTGTGGTTTTAATGCTCAGTTTTTTTGTTACTGTATGTATGTAATTTGTATTTTTTTTTGTCAATTTTTCTAGAGACATGTCGATCTCTACTGAAAGTTTTTTGTGTAGTTCCTTTTTGTATTCTTTTTCATTCTGCCTAAGTTCATCGATGGTTGGAAAACTTGGGTTCTTAATAAGTTTGTGTCTTTCTGCTCTAGTATTTATTTGGATTGTAGCACTAACTAGTCGATGGTCACTACCTATATCTAACTGGTTTAAAACTGTGACGTTGTTTACCATGTACTTTTTGTTAGATAATATTAAATTGATTTTATTTTTATAGGCTCCGCCCGGGCTTAGCCATGTCTATCTTCTATTTTTAGAGTTTTTGAAAAAGGATCTCATGCAGAATAAATTTTGTTGTTGCATGAAGTTTATTAGGAATTTGCCTCTATCGTTGCGGTTGCCTAATCCAAATTTTCCCAGTGTAGGACTTTCTGTGTTCTTTGTATCTCCTAACTTGGCATTAAAATCGCCGGTGATGATTTGGAAGTGGGTGCTTTCTGATCTTATAGCTGTTGTTACATCTTTGTAGAATTCTTCTATTTCTTTGTGGGGCGCATTGCTAGTTGGCGCATATGCATGTACTATTTGGAGGCAATATCTTTGGGAGATTTTTGGGACTATGTAAATGACTGCCTGATATGGATCTTATTTTGGTATCAAGGTGTTTTGTTTTCTTATTTATTATAAAAGCTATCCCTCCCAACAACACACATATTTTCGGAGTTCTTCTGACACAATATCTCCTGTTAGCCTTGTTTCGTATAGCCTGAGTATGTCTCATTTTATGTTAGAGAGCTTTTTTTTGTTGCAGTGTTTGAACGTTGTAGGTTGCAATATGCAGTTTTGTTTGGCTTGACGAGTTTATGCTTCTCCCATAATCCTTAAGGCAAATTCTTTTCAGGGTGCGGGTTTGTCCCTCCTGGGGATTTATTTTTGTTTTTAAATTTGTTATGGTGTCAAAGGGGGTTGTATATACGTAACATCTATTAATTCGAGAACTACGGTCACGGTGAAAATCCTCTCGAACATTCTGTGATAGAGATGAGAATTTTGAACGATAAAATACCCTGAGAAACACCATCTGTCATTTGTCTCAGTCAGTTTGAAATCCAAGTAGAGATGGGCTGGGCACATAACCTGCACAACAGACAACCGATGGACGATACAAATACTAGAGTGGAGACCAAGAAAAACAGAGAAAGACCACTTACCAGAATAGTGAAAAACTGGATCAATATTTTTACTTTCTGTTTATTTAAGGTATGTGTTAGTGGTAGGCGTGCTCAAGAACATGGTATCTTTCAAGCTTTATTTTAAGCGTGACGTTAAGTCAGTTTATCAAGCCTCTGGAGAGCGGATGTATGTATGTTGATGACGTATCTATTGTGCTTCGAGGAATTTGATAACATGAAACGCCAACAAACAAACAACATTAACCGCATTATGAACTGGACTAATAGTAATGGAATTATGTTGCTTATTTATTTTTGGAGAAAACTCTACATATTTTGTTATTGCTTGGGGGAGAACCTATTCTTGTACAGGAAAGTTTTTTTTGGTTTTATATTTGACCGGAATCTGAGATAAGATGTTCCGGAACTAAATTTGCTCAAGTCATTGAGTGGAAAGTGACGGGGAGTAGTTTGGTGAACAATTTTACTTTTGCATTGCGCTTTGGTGCGTTAAAAACTGCATTATGGTTCCATAATTTATGCTTCAGCAGTTTTATCTACATCTGTATTGTGTTTTGCGTCAGGCCTATTGTTAGTGTTTTGTGCGAGTCAACTAAACCATCTCCTTCTAAAGGGTGGGCCATGTTTTAGTTGAATTTTGATCGATCTATCGATTGATCGAAGGAATACGAAAGTTTGTAAAAAAAGGTGAAACTGGAATGCGCGCATCAAGTATGCTTATCCAAAGCGTTCTGCTAAAATTGTCGTTTCTGTGGCTCGATTTGTACGCGAGCACCCAGGAACATCAACTCGGCACAGAAGTCAGCAACTTGATATTTGGCGAACCACTTTGAGGTTGATTATTCACAAAGACCTTGGTATGTTTGCGTACAAAGTGCAACTCGTTCAACATATTAAAATAGCCCACATTAGTGCCCGTTTTTGCTTTGCTTAGTGGGCTTCAAACAAATTGAATGTTGACTCTAATTTAAACCGAAAAATTATCTTGATTATCTTATCAGATGAATCCACATGTCATAGTTGAGAAACCAATGCATCTATTGCGAATTACTGTTTGGCGCGGATTTTTGAAGTGGAGGCGTTATTGGGCTATTTTTCTTTGAAAACTATGATTGAGCTACTATTACCGGAGATTGTTACAGAAGCATGATTACTGATTTTTTGTGGCCTGAATTGAAGAACTTTAATTTTCTTGCTTTAGGGTATCTGAAATAAATGTCGCTGTTCACTTTGTCTGAATCTCTAGTCACGGAGGTATTAGTGGAAATGAAAACGTTGAAGAGCTTGCCAAGCTGGTGTTAACTAATGCCGAAAGTTTTACAGAGAAAAGCTTGTATTTGTGATATATCTAGTTTTCTAAAACAATTGATTTTGTTTAGCGGACAGATGAAGTGCTTTGCTATTCAAGACAATTTCGATGTGTTAAAGTCGAAACTTGGTTTCTGCCGATGGAGCCAGCACTTGTTGGCATTCGTGGAATTTCTATTTTAAAAGAACTTTATACTGATTTATTAATTTAGTCAATTTTTAGTTTTGATTGGTGCTTAATTTTTAACTAGAATATTTTGTCTTGCACTCTTTAGTTGAAAAAAGAAAGGAAATTTTTTCATCATTTGCTATATACGTCACTAAGTTGTTATTGTTGTCGTTTTCTTTTAAACTATATATAATTTATTTTATACATAATTAATTAATTTACGTACTTATTGTTATGATGTTACAAGTATAAATAGAGTTGCAAATAGATTAATTAAAATACTTATATTTCTACTATTTCATCATAAATATAGGATTGTTTATTAAGTGATTTGCCAGACATACACAAGACTATAAATATTAATTATTCTCAAAAAAATTGCTGTTAAAAGGTGTGTGAATATTAGTAGCAACAAGTACGTATTTATTTATTCATTAATACTGATTTACGACTAAAATATTTGAGAAAGTTAATAGTTATAAAAATAATTCAATTGATTGTAATTAGCTGGTTGGGTTTGGTAGTAATCGGAAGATTAAATGAAGGCACTTTTAGGAGTGTTTGGATGGAATTTTACAAGGCTACCTCAATTGAAGGTTTTATTACCAATTCAGTGTTATATATTGAAATCTTTTTCTTTGTATACTGTACTTCCAATGAGGTTTTTAATTGATTATTCTTGTTTAGTTTATTTATTGCCTAACAGGTTGTTGGAAAGTGGTTTTGTGTTGCATACAAGAAAAGTGGACTGGTGGTTGGCATAGTGTCTACATCTGCCACCTACTGTTTGTATGGGGGGACTCTGGAACGCTTTAGCGTTTTGTTTGAGTACGGCACGAGTCTGATTGTTAGAACTTTACCTAGCTTATGTTGGGCAACTTATAGAAGCTAAAATTAAGTTTACTCTAAAATACTTGATTTGCACAAACCGGGAATTGTGTCCTACGCATGATGCTACGTGGCGCTACGTTAATATATTTTTTTTTTACTAAAGTTTGGAAAATATAGTTAAGTTTATACAGGGTGTCCCGTGACTCGATGCGCATAGCTTAATAACTTATTCCTTGGACAATTTTAAGTCGAAAATGCTTTATGCACTTTTATTCAAAGTTCAATAGTTATAGTTATATTAAATTCAAGTGAGAGTGAAGATAAAGTAAATGCCATATTGAATAAAGTAATGTAAAGTTTTATTATTTAACATTTTGTTTTATTTTTAACAAGTTTTATTTAAGTTTTTGTTCAAAATGCTTTTTGAATTCTATCTGGGTTTTCTTGTATGAATGCAGCTGCAGCCATAATATTTTGAATTAGCTCATATCTGGTTTGTGGTTTATTAGAATACACCAAACTTTTCATGTGTCCCCACAGATAATAGTCGAGAGGCGTTAGATCTGGTGACCTAGGAGGCCAGGAAACTGGTGCTCCTCTTCCAATCTACCGGTTAGCAAAGATGTTATTTAGATATGTTCTTACATTTATACCAAAAATTGGAGGTGCGCCATCCTGCTGAAACCACATATTAACTCTATTGTGAAGTGGTATATGCTCCAATAATTCTGGCATCTCGTTTTGTAAAAAAATTAAATATCGTGCAGATATTAAATGTTCTTCAAATATGAATGGCCCAATAAGACGGTTATTAAGGACACCACACCAAACATTCACATTCACATGTTGAAAATGTGATTCCGTAATTTCAAAAGGGTTTTCAATTGCCCATGAATGAGAATTTCTTGTATTTGTGATTCCATCTCTTGTAAACGTAGCTTCGTCCGTAAACAGAATTTGTCTACATAATTGTTGGTGTTCAATCAACCAACGAGAAAAGGTAATACGCGCTGCGTAGTCTACTGGTTGTAATTTTTGAACAGATTGTATGTGATAAGGGTACAAAATTTGTTTTAATGTTCTCCACACATTCATTTGATTAACATGAAGACGGCTAGATATTCTTTGTACACTAGTGGAGGGACTATGTTCGATCATGTTAAGAATAGCTTCCTCTTCAGCAAGTTCTTGGCATACGGGACGTTTTGCAGTAGCTTTCGGAACACTACCGTTTACTGTCACATGACGATGCACATTGATAAATACTTTTGCGTTAGGTGTTCTTTGACCAGGGAACTTCCTTTGATATTCCCGCACTGATTCTCTTGCATTTCCATTGCAGTATCCATAAATAAAGTGAATATTGTCATATTCTTGATTTGAAAACGTAGCCATACTAAGTTAAACTTAAAATGACAACTTCAAATTGTCATCAACAAAACACTTGACAAAAGAGTATAAAACAACGTCACGCTCACTTGAATTTAATATTGCCCATAACTCTATAATTATTGAGTTTTGAATAAAAGTGAATAAGGCAATTTTGACTTAAAATTGTCCAAGGAATAAGCTATTAAAGTATGCGCATCGAGTCACGGGACACCCTGTATTTAATTAAACTTTCAATGTATCTTTCTGTCACAAACATTTTCTAAAGCAATACTCCGTACAGTAAGAATGATTCTTCAAAAACTGCAGTTTTTTGGAATGTTTTCAATACTATTGATATCAACAGGTTGCCTCATACATTTTCCGATTGATATCTCAAAAAAATTAAATTTTTAATTGGTGGCGGACGAAGATAAAAACTATTCCAAGCAGATTTTTTATGATACAGGAAATAATCAAAAAAATTTGCACGTTGGTTTTTGTGTTAGAGTTCTTCTTTTCGGCCAACACCAACAATTAATACTTTACAGTTTAAGAAAAAATGTGGTTTATTCTTTTGTTGGGTTGGTAGTGATCATTTATCTATTTTGAAAGTATGAAAGCTGTAAATTTACTAAAAATGGCTTAAAAGTCATAAAATGTATACTGAAATTTCAAGTTAAATTGCTCACTTTTGTCGACTATATACATATCATTGATTTCTTATTTACTTTCAACCTCCGAATATAAATAAATGTTTTTTTAATTATATTTGATATACAATCAAATATATTAAATAACTAAAATAAAGTATAATTAATTGTGTAAAATATAATAGTTTGTAATAATATTGTAAACATTTCTAAACGACAATAAAATTATTTCTTACATTGTTCACATTCATATTATGCAATACCAGCTATAAATGGACCATTTTAATAGATTTTTTTAAACTAATATAAATAAATTTATTTAAATGCAGTTAGTTATTTTTAAAATACATTTAAAATAATGACCGTTACGTAAATGCATACTTCTCATCATGCTTATAATTATTTGGATTTTATCTTTTAGAACTAGTATAGGAAATTAATATTCAAATCACATAAATAAGGAAGAGAAAGTATGTTTTGTATGGAATGAATTGAATTCGAATGTTGGGAGGGAACGAGGGGGGCGATGCAGTTTATCAAAACGTTATCTTCGCTAGGTCTAGGAATACTGGTTATTTTATTAATATTATGATTTATTTATTAGTTAATTAATTTTTAAATACCTTTGAATGATAATTAATTAATTTATGAAATATGACTGGTTTTAATAATTGCATGATAATTTATTTCGCAACTTTTTTGATGTTTATATTAGCAGCATTGATTCAAATTAAACTAAACTGCTTTTTTAAATTAAATACTTGTTTAAGTTATTTTTGATACTATTTTTTGTTTAAACTACATTATTATAATTGAAAATAGTAGTAAGTATGTTAATTGAGGAAATAAGAAAGTACTCTCGTCCGTTTCCCTTGTTTTAATAAACTTGCTTCCCCTGTAGCGCTATTAACTCATGCTGTATTTAGAACTAAAGTAAAATATTTTCTACCATCTCATTAATCTGGCTCATGCAACGCATTGCGTGTTTTAATTTTAGAAACAATTTTTATTTTTCTTATTTGTCTATCACAAAGTCATGCAAAGATATTGTTATGGTTTTTATAGTTCCTTTGCAGATGATAGTACTGTTTTTATAAAGAATTATGTTAAATACATTATGTGGAAGGGTTATGGGGTAGTGAAAGTATTTTGAAATTGAAAAAAAAATCTGTGCTAAGAAATTGTGTATATTCAATGTTGGATTGGATGAGAATGTTATTGTTAGAATGACGACTATATCAGTATTTAAGTAATTTAGACTGATGAAATATGAGAGGAAAACAATTAATATTTGATTATTTGAGATCCGAAGATGAATTGGGGATTAGCTATTTTGGAGATAAATGGTTTTACTTTCTGCATTTTGTAGCTTTGAACAGCCTGTTCAAGTGCAATTAGACATAAATTTACAATTTTTTTTACATTATTAAAGCCGCTCCAAGTTTTTTAAATTTTATTTAATTATTGAAATGAATCGAAGAAGGATGTGCTGGAAAATCTAAAAGTTGTTGTAATTTGGTTGCTATGTGTTCATTTGTGTTTTTTGGAATGACTTTCATGTATAGGTGACACTCTAAAATAGTCTTAATCGGTTTTTAGTTCAACTTTAGGATAGATAGGATTTTGTCAGGGTGTAATTACAGCGTCCAGGTTTTGGTATAAATGCAACTTCTCTCTATGTTATGGGCGTGTAGCGGAAGACGATACATGCCCTATAGATTCTTGCCTCATTGGAAAATTTCGTCCAGATCTGGTGACTTGTATGGTGAGAAGTTTCTGATTGCCCAGGTTATACGCGTATCTTCTATAAGGTGGTAAGCAGCGCCCTAGTCATCCCTCGATGGGGGTAGGGTTGCAGCGTCAGACCATCCTTGTGTCGGGGTGGTACATTCGAACGTTTTAGGCAACCGAGTTGTTTTTAGGGCTCGTTTGATACGGTTTTTTAGAAAGTTTTTTTATGTTTTTCTTTATTCTTGACGAATACATTTTTGTAATCTTTTTGGACGTTTTTATAAGACATCCAGTCTAATTGGCGTTTTGAGTTTTTTGCTCTATGAAGGATTTCTTTGCGGCCGCTTTGAATCGTTTGAGTTTGTCACTTGTCACCTTTAGGCAGGAGTCTTTGCATGCCTATGTCAAAGAGTCTTACGATGTTGTGGCAGTTTGCACCACAT
This sequence comes from Tachinus rufipes, assembly GCA_963932245.1. NCBI lineage: Eukaryota > Metazoa > Arthropoda > Insecta > Coleoptera > Staphylinidae > Tachinus > Tachinus rufipes. Next base: position 87,334,283 of record OZ010743.1, read on the forward strand.
CCGATGATTAGGTTGATGTTGCCATTTATGCAATACTGTACCAACTCTTTCATAGATGTGATTGGAGGTGGTGTATTGTGGGCTAGGTATGCGGACGCCACAATAATGTTTATTTTTAGTCTCGTGGCTGAGCTAATCTTGACACCTGTAACGTAGCTGGTGGAGAGCTAGGGCATAAGAAAAGCTGTTATATGATTAGGTGTGGAAATGCACGTCCTTAGCTTACTGTTTGTGGGGTTTGTAAAAACATTTTTTTTTTAGTTTGCCAAGTCCACAAACCTTGGATTTTACTATCCATGGTTTGTAGACTGGATACTGTATCTTGCATTATTTTTATTTTGCGGCATAGTTGCAGGTTGCATTGAATGACATCAATGCGACTTGGAACCTTCTGTTTAAAGAGGTGCTTCCCCTTTCTGATTTTGTCCGGATAGATCGATTTTCTCTTCCACCTTCATTCTTTCCTTTAGTTGCATAATAATAATAATAATAATATAATAATAATAATAATTTATTAGTCCAGAAGATCTATACAAGATATAAGACAAGTCATCACAAATATACTAAACATATATAAATATATAAAAAATAATAATAATAATTAGTTTACAGTTATAAGAATTAAAATAATACAAATTTTAACTTTTAATACAACAATACATACAATACAATAACATAACATAACATACTACAACACATTAAAAGAAGCATCTTGAATAAATTCATTTACTGAATAGTATGCTTTATGCAACAAGATTTCTTTAATTTCATTTTTAAAGCGCTTTAGATTTAAAGATTTTATTTTTCCTGGTAATTTGTTATATAGTTTTATACCCATATATTTAGGACTTTTCTCATAGAACGTTAATTTGTGAGTTGGGTATTCAAGAAGTGTGTTGCCATGCCTGGTATTATATACCGTGTTTCCCCTATTTACTGTCGTGTAGTTTGCTAAATTAGTTTTAACGTTTATTACAATTTGAAAAATGTACAAACTATACACCGTTAAAATGCGATTTTTAATAAACACGCTTCTACAATGAGAAGTTTGTGGTAAACTTAACATTATTCTTAACATTTTTTTCTGTATTTTAAAAACACGTTCAATACTACTTGACTCACCCCATACAACAATACAATAACGAATAGAGGACTCAAAATGCGCAAAGTAAAATAGTTTAATTGTATGTCTGTCTACAAGTTTGACAAGTTGTCGCGCGACATAACAAAAAGAACATAGTTTTTTTGACAGTTTCTCTATGTGCACTTTAAAGTTGCATGCTTGATCTACATCAACGCCTAAGAATCGGGTGTTATTGGCTTGTTTAATTGTCAGATTGTTACATCGTATTAAGAAAGAGTATGTTGAAGTAAGGTTGTTGGCTGTGAATTTAATTGAAACCGATTTTTGAGTATTTAGATGTAAATTGTTACATTTAAACCACTGATCTATATTTTCTAACAGTTCATTAGCTTTTTTTGGAATATCATCCGCTTTTTGTGATGATAAAAATAGTGACGTATCATCAGCATATATGACACTGTTTTCAACTACCAGATCATTAATATAAATAATAAAAAGTAATGGACCTAGTACTGAGCCTTGCGGTATACCTCTATTCATATATAATGTACTTGATTTTGTATTGCCAATTTGAACGTAATGTGGTCTGTTACTAAGATAACTTACAATCCATTGTAAACTTGTACCTCTCATTCCATACTGGTAAAGCTTGGCAACTAATAATTTATGACTAACGAGGTCAAAAGCTTTACTCAAGTCGAGGAATATTCCCAAACAATGATGTCCTTTATCTAAATTGTTATAAACATTTTCCATATATTCTAGAACAGCAGTTGCTGTAGATTTATGTTTCATAAAACCATGTTGATGAGTGTTAAATAGCTTAAATTTGTTAAAAAAGTTAGTAATTCTTTCTGCTACAACGTTTTCGATTAATTTAGAAAAAGTGCTTAAAATTGCAATAGGCCTATAATTATCGGCTTGATTTCTATTGTTTTTCTTTGGCACGGGAATAAATTTTGTTTTTTTGAGAGTAGATGGGAATATTCCTTGACGTAGTGATTCGTTTATAATTGATGTAATTGGTTTTACAATATACGGTATACACATTTTTAAAAGATTTGCACTGATTCCATCTGCTCCAGCAGAATTTGAATTTTTTAAACGACATACTATATTAATAACTTCATTTTCTGTCACTGGTTGCATAAACATAGTTTGTGTATGTAGTGGTATGTTTATATTATTTTCATCAATATTTGACTGTGAAAGACTTTCCGCAATAGTATTGAAGAAGTTGTTTAAATAGTTTGCGATTGCTGATTGGTTATATTCAATACAAGTTTTAGTTTTTATAGAAGTAATTTCATTATTATTATTACTAGCCATATTTCCTTTAATTATATTCCACGCTGTTTTGTTTTTATTTGCTGCATTTATTAGTTTTTTGTTATAGTACGTTTTCTTTGCTAGAATAATAACTTTCTTATAAACCTGTTTATAATTAACATAATATTGTTTAAGATTTTCATTGCCTTCTTTAACATGCCTGTACAGTGCTTTAAGCGTTTGAGATGACTTTTTGATTCCACTTGTAATCCACTGATTGCATTTATCAGAAGTATTTTGACGTTTTAATGGAAAAGCAGCTTCAAAAAAGTTATTAACAACATTTATAAACATTTTATATTTTTGATTTACATCATTCGTCACATTTACGCAATTCCAATCATTTTCTTTTACTAGATTTTCAAAGCTTTTGATATTGCTAGTATTTTTGAGATTTCTGAAGTATGTCAGTTTGTTTTTATTATTAAGATTACATTTTAATTTAATACTTGCCGATTGTAGATTATGATCTGACATTCCATTTTCAATTACTGAACATGTAATATCGATAATACTGTTATAAACATTATTACTAATACATATATTGTCTAGACAGTTTTTAAGACGCGTTGGCTCATTAATACGTGCTGTAATATTGTAAGAAATTAAAAGATCCAATAAGTCAGTTCTTTGCTTATAGCACACTAGAAAATTAACATTAAAATCGCCGCATATAACTATTTTTACTTCTTTCTTTTTGCTTAAAATACTTAATGTTTTATCAAGCGATTCAATAAATATATTGAAGTCTCCATCAGGGCTTCTATACACGCACAATACTAATATTAAATTTATTACAATATTTGTACTTAAATCTAACTTAATTCCACTGCATTCAAAATGTTTTTCAATTGACACATTACTGACTTCGTTTATACTATTACATTTTATACCATTTTTTAAAAATATTACAGTCCCTCCGTTTTTATAAATTGTTCTTGAAAAATGTGCTCCAATAAAATAACCAGATATTGACATTTTTTCAATATTCTTATACTTATATGCATGTTCCGTTAAACATAATATGTGGCAATTGTGGGTATCTAAAAACACTTCAATTAGTTCAATTTTATTGCTCAAAGATTGGACATTTTGGTGGCTAATTATTAAATTTGATTCATCATCTTTTCTGTAGTTTCTAAAAAAGTATTGTTATCAGGATCTACAATGACAAGCGGTGAGTTGAGGGCATTTTTAATACTGGGGGGTGTGTTAACTTCACTATGTTGCTGATGTTTCTGTGTTGGCAATGCTTCTGGAAATATCTTATCACTAAATTTCTTATTATTAAGTATTAATCCGCTGATTTTGTAAATGATTGCTCGTCTTGCTGCGTAGTTGAATGTAGTAAAGTTGTTTTTAAAATGCTTCATTAATACTGTGTTTGTATCCAAATAAGTTATATGTTTCATATCTTCTTTGTGGAGCATTTTCGAGATGTGCAGGTTATTATTGTATATAATTGTATTTAATTTAGTTTGGTTTGTATATGGACATCCCAGTATTATAATATTTGTGTGTTTTGCAGAATTAAATAGATTAATCAAATAGCTGCACGAGAATTCCTTTTTTAGCGCATCCATTTCTCCCGCAAAAATAATTAAGTAATCATTTTTATTAAATGTTTTAATGTATTCTTCACTATTAGCTATGACATTATTGTAAGTTGCATTTGGTTTTATGATAGTAGTAATTTTGTACTCGTTCTTACTCAGATATATTCTTAATAATTCAGTAGCTCCTCTACCATTTTCGTCGGCAAGAATTAAGATTTCCGGTTTACTATGTATTTGAATAACATTATTCACAGGGAGACCAATTTCCTTAACGTCATCATTTACTTTGACGGTAGCTTTATCCGATATTTGAATTGCTTCAGTTTGACAATTCGTTAAGGCATCTATATTACTTTCTTTTTTATTTAGTTTAGTTTGCGTTGATACTGTTTTTGATTTTTTTTTTGCTTTTTTTGCTTGTGACTTTGTTTCATTTAATGTTAACGCGTAAATTATTTTGTTCTTATCTTCTAATTCAGTTTGAAGTGAGATTATTTTTTTGTTTAGTTTAGTAATTTCATTGTTTAATCTATTATTTTCGAGATCTGTATGGGCAAACGAATTTTCTAGTTCTGATAATAAATTATTATTATATGCTATTTCTTCTTCTTCTTCGTCTTCTATTTCTGTGTTATTTGTGTCAATTTCAATTAGGGTTTGGTTTAAGATATCGGAATCCAGGCTTGCCGATTTAGTCTTCTGTCGTCGTCTTCTGTTTTGGTGGCTACTTTATTTCACTCTGCTTCATGATGGGGAGATCATTCGTCTGCACGACGTTAAGTTTTGACTCCGCTCACAGTAGTTCTATGCTGGAGTCTAGTCATCCCAAGAATGTGTCATCATTATACGTGATTTTAAGGTTTTCTTCTGTGTGTGACTACCTTTCGAAAGTAAGAGGTGTTTTATCGGGGTTGTACAGGGTTTTATCCAGCTCTTGAGTTAGGGCAGTTTTAATTAAATCTGCCTGTGCTTTACTGGTTTTGCCTAAGGGATGGGACAGATCGGTGACAGCTACAGATGTTTTGAGTGCAGCTTTGCTGTAGCTGAATTATATGGATGAGCAAAATATTTTCTTTTGTTCTCCCCGTTTCGAAGAGGTTTTTTTAATTAACAGCGCCTTCTTTTGTTTTTTGACTTTAGCACCGCCGAGTTGCTTCTTGAAGCGTACGTTTTGAGTGGGGTGTCCGACTTGGACGCGCTTGTACTGTTTTTAGCAGTTAACATGTTATTTGAAGATGCATCCGTAGCTATTTTTTCCGAGGTGTTCGAAGACGCACTTCGTAGAGTGTTTTTTAGGATTTTATCTTATGTATATAAGAATCATTTTCACTTCTTTGATTCTTACCTTCCATGGTACTCGTAACAGTGAGGACGTGGAAAATTGATTACCAGGGTTACTAGAGAAGTAAAGGGTGGCCCATCTAGTCGTATCTTTTTTTTTATCATTTGTTATTTTGGCAGTGACAGGTCTTTCCTGTAGGAAATTTTGACAGAAAGTCAGTATCATATCTCCGCGGAACCAAATGAATTGCTTTATTGTAAACTTATTTCCAAAGTCAATGTTGTGTAGCCCAAACAGTGCGTTTATTGAAACGATGTTTTGGCCGAAATGAGACCCTCACAGCGCGTGCTGTACGCAAGCTTGTGCAAAAAGTCTCACAGGCATGCTAGTGGCCAACACACACGGTCCCCGCCGTCGTATGGTGCGCACTGACGAGAATGTGGCTGTCGTAGCCGAGAGTGTGCGACTTAGTCCTGGAACATCGACTCGCCATCGATCTCAACAACTCAACATTTCACGCACCAGCCTGATGCGAATTTTGCACAAAGACCTTGCATTATTTGCTTATAAGGTCCAATCGACTCAGCAATTGAAGGCACACGACCATCCGGTTTGTTATCGCTTCTCAGTTTGGGTTTTGGAGCAGCTCGAAATGGAAAACGATTTGACAGTTTAGTGCGGATTTTGGAGCGGTGGCATCATTGGCCCATTTTTCTTTGAAAAAGGTGCTGGAAACGCCATTTTGGTCAACGGTGAGCGCTACAGAGGCATGATAAACGATTTTTTGTAGCCGGAAATAGAAGACGATCTTTGGTTTCAGCAGGGTGGCGCTTCATGCCACACAGTCTATGCCACAATCGATCTTTTGCGCGCCAAGTTTGGTAATTATGTTGTCAGCCGTTTCGGCGATGTCAATTGGCCACCTCAGAGCTGACGCCGTTAGACTTTGTTTTGTGAGGTGCCGTGAAGGACCGATGTTATGCGAACAATTCATTAACGATTCAGGCCCTTAAGGCAAATATCGAGCAAGCCATTTGTGAGATAGAGCCAGAAACCGTCACCAAAGTTTAAAAAAACTGGGTTAACAGGATGCGCTACTGCAAAGCCAGCCGAGGTATCCACATGAATGAAATCGTGTTCTATAAATAATGGGAATCTTTGTTCTTTCGAATAAATCAATAATATACCTTAAAAAATTGATTTTTGTTCATTTTTTTTGAATTTTTAAAAGGGACCTCTAAATGGACCACTCTTTATTGTATTTGGTAGTGGGTTGTACACGAACGGGTACTACATACATAAATGATTGATCGAGGTGGTTTAGTCTCTACTACCTGTTTAAAAAATCCGGGGCTACCAGGTTTTCTTCATTTTCCTTTACGAGTAGTGCTTAGATAGCACAGATATGCAACGTGACTACTATGCTTGGGGTGATCGTATCGTGGAACCTCGCCCCGCCCGCTTACTTGCTTACGCTCTGACGGTTTATTGGAACCCGCAAGCCTTGATAGAATCATCTACGGAGAAAAGATGTAAAGAAATACTTTTTTCTTTGGGGCGGCTAAACTTTATCTCTTTGTGATTTTAAGTTTAGTAAATTAAGTATTCTATGTTCTTCCACTATATGGAAATTTTTAAGTAAAACGTTGGTTTAAGACATATAGTTTTACGGTATTCTTTTTAGCGATTATGCTAGTTTTTAAAAGCAATTATTATCAGAAAATGCACAGTTTGGTGTGCTCTATTGGTTAAAGGTGTCATCGGACCGTACGTACAAAATGACGTGTGTTATCGTAAATGGCGAACGTTATAAAGCCGTTATAAGAGACTATTTTTCTCTCAATTGGGTATGTATGTGGAAGAGATGTGGTTCTAAAGGGACGGTGCTAAATCCCATAAAGCGCGTGAAACGTTTAGCTACTAATTTATTTTGTGAAATGTACTTTAGGCTACTACTATCTTGTAACTTGACGCCACTGGATTATTTTCTGTAAACTCTTTGGTTTGTTGAATCATTTGGAGGCTAACATTGTACCAATGAAAAAGTGCTTGAAAGTTGGACTTTCAGAATGCGCTATCTTATTTTTGCCATAGGGGCCATATGATATGATGATATATTATTCAAACATTAAATAGCATAAGACTTTATATTAATTACAATCAAAGTTTTGTTCAAATTAAATGTGTTTTATTTTAATTTAAAGAGCTATTACACTAAAACACGACTTACTACTAGCTGTAGTATGGATTCCTGAGTAACATTCTCATGCTATTGGTAATTTTACGGTCTAGCTGCGAACTTCAAGCGCACATACTACAGAGTTTTTTGCAGAATAGCGAAGTTGGAAGACTTATACAACAAGGTGATTTAATTTTGAAATTTTATAGTATTTGTTATTATATCAGCTTTTTCTATGATTCTGAAATAATACTGCTTCTAATACACGTGTTTTGTATGGCAAGCAATTCATTTAAAATAATATATTTACATAATTTTATCCTGAAGTAAAAAAAAAATATATACTTATATTTTGTATTGTATTCAGCATCTTAGGCGTAGATTTTAAGGAATGTAATTTGATAATTACAATAACCTTGACGGTCAATGTATGAAAGGTGATCATAGAAACAGCGTATTATATTTAATAGCGACGGCAAAAAAAATGAATAAATATACTTTTTACATAACTCCGGTATGAAAATGTATATATTATGTCAATAATGCTTCAAATCATTAAGATGCATTAAATAATTAATTTATTCATAAAATGAGAACGGTATTATAATACAAGGGGGTTCCCTAAGTTTGTGAAATAGGATTAATAGTAATTAGTATTAATAATTAATGCTGATGATATCAGAAGTAGTTTTAGTATGCATAATTTTTATGTAAAGAATCTTACGAAATATGGGACGAGATATTCATCTAATAATTTGCGTTTGTGTTTATTCTTGATATTTATTATATTATATCAAAGAAGCAATCGTTTGATGCATTTTACTAAAATATATTAAAATTGAATAAAATATAACAAAATTAAATTAGCATAATCTTTCATTATATTTTTTGAGGTTATAAATTAAGTTGGTTTTAAAATTATATGGTTGGTTAGTCATCATTCATATTGTTTAGATAATTAAATTAAAATAGTCAATTATAAGAATATTTATATTCATTCAATATACATTCAAGGTTTGATAAAAAAATTACAATAATTAATAGTCTGTTGCTAACATTGATTACTAAACTTTAATAGCGTAGCGTACAACAATTTTGATGGTTTTTTGTATTCGATTTAATGTATATTATCAAGTTGATGGTAAATTCAAATTGCTGGTACAGTTAAAATAGGAATTATATTATAATTTAGAAAATTCTTAAAAGGGATTACGAAAATTATTTGAAAAAACTTTAATGATATGTCTTTTTTAACAGAGGCTATAATAGGCACACATTAACTAATTTCTATAAACTAACGCAATTGTTAATAGACGAAACGGAAGTTGTATATTTATATGTATGTTAATTTTTTTTAATTTATTGTGTCTAGATATTTGGTTAAGCATGTAATTTTGTACTGCTTATCAATTTGTTTAGTGTGTATATTTGTTTGTAGTGTTAACATGTTATTTGTTGGCATTGTTTATAATAGTTTATGTACTATATTAATTGTTATTTATGTACAGGTAGAGTGATTCCGACGGTATTAAGGGTAGTTATACAGTTTGTTGGTGGAAACTATTGGTGAATAAATGAATTGTTATGTTATTATCTACCTTACAAGTTTCAAGAGAAACGAGAGTTAATTACACAATGGCTGGGGATGCTATAGAGGTTTAATTCACAGCTGACAGAGGTTATTTACACATTGACCGAATAGGTTCTGGATGTGTGTAAAACAAAGTACATTTACATTGAGGTTGTCGAGAGTCTTGATGAGTTGTAAAAAATTGTTATCAAATATTGACAATTCAGGCCTTAGGGTTGTGTTTGAACATGCTGATGCGGTAAAACGAGATTATCCGAACCTACTTGTACGAAGGGCAGTAGAGTAAGTCTAAAGCGGCGTGAGGAAAGAATTTCTCTTTCGCAGAGTAAAGTTGCGGTTGCTTAAAATAGCAGTATTTGGCGAAGAAATAGGCGGCAAGCGGCATTGACCGTTAGAGTGTAAATATTCTTTAATTAGTTAATATACGACGTAAACGCACGGTGTTGTGGTTGGATGGTTAAAAGTTGGTTGAGCTTGTTATTAAAAAAAGAAATAATAACTGGGCGACTTAGGTATATAGTATTGCAATTATCTCAAAATTTATCTCAGTTTAGGAGATGTTTGGATATGTATAGTATAATGTGTATGGAAAAGACCAGATACTTTTTACTATAATTATTTGGACAGAGTTTATTATTTATTTGTTAAGTATTGGTATTTGTGTTTATGTATACTTTTAATTCATTACAACATCAATAAATTTTGTTAATAATATTGCATTATATTAGTTTTACACCTGTTTCGTTAAAATTTCAATGAAACACTGTTTTTTCTGAATGAGCTACTTGTATATGTAGTTATAAAGGTTTATATTTGTTTGAACTATTTTTATAGAGTTGAACATTGCAATACCCTCCGGAGTTACCACGAGGTTGCTGGGCGGAGGTTGTTTGGGATGGGGATCTGTCTCGGATTGTCGCACCAGGTGCGATACTGCGATATAGCTCTGCAAGATCTCGGAGGTGGTCTGCAACTACACCCACCAGGGGATCCTGGATCAGGTGTGTGTTGGTATATAGTAGTAAGTAGTATTTATACTCTCTTACCATCTCCTTCGGGTGGAGCAACTTCTGGTGATTTTACAAAGTTTGTCTACTCTTCGGTAGTGAGTGCAGATTTGAGGTCATCCAAGGGACTGTTTGTGACATTTTTCCACTGGGTTTGCTTGTGGATAATTGGTTGCTGTGGTATGATGTATCACTTTTTAGCGTTTGGTATCATCTTGGAATTGCTTGTTAATTGTGGGCCTTTGTCACCCAGCATTATTTTAGGGTATCCGAATCTATGGAACAGGTGTTTTTTCAATAAGCGAATAGTGGACTTGCTGGTGGGCGAAGGTGCTGGAATTACTTTCACCCATCCTCTGGTGTCTTTTATTGTAAGTGCTACTTTGTTGCTTTCTTTGGTTGTATCAAACCGATCAGTGTAGTCGACTGATACCTTTTTCATAGGCCGCCCACTGGATGAGGTTTTAGCGGTGTTGGTGATACCGGTGCCCTTTGTTTAGTCTTGGTGCAGATCAAGCAACTATTGGTGAAGGTTGAGCATTTTTTTTTTGCACTTTGGGCTAGTGGTATGCGATGGTTTCTTCTTTGCCGGGGAGTCCGGCGGGTTTGGTGGCGTGATGTGCTCTCAACACTTCGCGTTGCGCTTATAGCGGTACCACTAATTGATTTAACCAAGCCTTGTTGCGAATCAGTTTACCCTGTTCCCGCACGATGTAGTTGAGGTCAGGGTTATTGGCTTCCGAATCTGCTTTGAATTTCCAATATTTTTGGATAATTTTGTCGGCCAGTATTTTGGTTTCTAGCACTTTTATTAGATGATGGTTATTTTGGTATCGCCTGCTCACTTGTTGGTATGAGACGTTTAGACTCGGTGGCGGTTGACGGATTAGCAGTTTTTGCTACTAATTAATCTCTAGTTTCTGGAAGAAATATGCCATAATGGTATTATCTTTAGTACATATACGGAGATTGCTCGAATAGTTGGCTAATAAGAGCTATCTGCCCGGAATACTTAGCTTCGATATCTTTCTCTTGTGAATACAGGGTTCCTGGACAATAGCGTGGTCAATGTTATCTTTTATTATATACACCTCGAAGGTTACGGAAGCTATTTTGCAGTAATGTACACAAGTTTCTTGCTCCAAGAAAGCTTTTTTTAGCAGATGTAGTGCGAAGACACTTCTTGATTAGCTTGCCTGCACATTATTTTTGGATAACTTTTTTCATGGGTGCATGTCAGAAAACGGGGTGATGCACAACTCTTCTTTAGTTTATCAATCTTACCAAGGACGGAGATAGATTCTGCTTCTTCGGCATTCATGGAGCCATTAGTACATTTTGGGTATTATTGTTATGCAATTCCTGTAAGGGTGCCTCTGAAGATTCTTCTTGAAGCTTTCTCGTTTTGTCGGTCAGGTTCCTCTTCTGCGCATGTGTTGTGTTTGTAGTTGGTGTCGATTTGCCTTCTTCATCTTTGTATATAGTTTCGGAGGGTTTCTTGGTTCTACTGTTGTCAAGGTTTGTTTGGTCGATTTGCCATTAGTGTATCATATAACTTTAAAAAAATGTTGTTATTGAATCTGTTGCGAATTCCTGAGAAACTAGTATTTAATCTGCCGCTTTGCAATTATTAATGGTACTCACTCACATAAGATTAATAAATGTTTTCAACTCTGCCAATGATAACTTCAAAAAGTTTTTTATAAAAAATATTTGCTCTAAAAAATGTTCATGCATGTGTGACACTATTAATATTTTGCTAGATAAAATTTATAATATAGTCAACATAGTTAATTCGTATTTTGACCCTGGTATAATTAAATGGAAACTTTTCTCGGCATTCGTCGTTATCACAAACTGTTTATTTTCATTTACATACACAAATTTAATAAAATATCATTTAACTCGGTACTTATCGTTTTTTCATTATACTTTTCTATTTAATGGTTTTGTAAATATTTTATGAAATTTATAAAATGCTTCTTTATCTATCTTGTTATTTACTACGTATAAATATCATAAATATTTTAAAGTGTAATTTTATTGTCGACATGATAAATAAAAAATTCAAATAAATATTATTTGTATATTTCAAACTAAATGATATCTACAAAAAGACATTAAACCTTATGCAATCTTAGCATCTAATTAAGATGAAACATTCAATTAAAACCGTTAAAAGCAATATCTCGGCAGTAAACACTTTTGAATTAATTGCCATATAACAATTCCAACAATTTAGAGTGAGATGGTGCGATGTGCTTGTGAGTTGGTAAACAAGACTTTGATGTCATAGTTCATGAAATAATCAAAAATGCGTCGATTAATTCCATACGATACGTAAATTTATTGCTCTAGTTTTAAGTCATTTCATAGCGGCCCAAAATATGCTCCAATTGAGCTATCAATAATTACAATTTGGTTGCAGGTGAGGAAAAATATTTTTCATTTATATTTATTTATATATTAATTGCAATTTGCGCATTTTCTATAAACACGTGTAGAATTTATCATGCTATTACTTAATGAACAATGATTCTTGTTTATAAAATAAAGTGAAAGTTCAAATCAAGTTTGTTTATAAAATTGTCAAGACCATCTTGATTCCATTGTTATGATTATCACCACTAGTTTACGAATAATTTTTTATTAGAGATTTGCTATATTTTATATTTATACATTTGGTAAAGTTAAGCAATTATTCCCAATAGCGATGAGAACAACATATGGATTGCAATAATTACAAAATATATTCACATTGAAAGATCTGATCATTCTAATCTAAATTACATTTCATGGTTAACTATCAATAAATTTCACTAGAAGTTATAGCTAAAATTCTCCAAATTATGTCCTTGTCGTTTAGGAGTTTTCCTTTGAATTCATTTGCATATAAACCGTTCTTCGATGAAAGGTGTTATATTTTATTATGGTTGTAAATAAATAGTAATCGAAATTCTGTTAAATGATTTGAATATAAAATGTATGTATTATAGAAACTTGTTTGTATTCTCATGCTGGGTTATTTTTATGTATTTGGACAATTTGCAAAACTTTCAAATGTGACTTGGCAGTTTATGAATGATTTGTGATTTATTGAATATGTAAATGAGAAATATTTTGGTTAATTTCATTGTGTTTTAAACATCAAATATTTGTATTGATTGAACTTAGTAACCTTTGCGAAAGTTATGAAAGCATTAAGCCTGAGAGTTCATTATTAAAAAAAAAATATTATTATAACTTGAAGGTGGTTGCCGTTTATTATAGTTATTTTATAAAACCATCGGTCATCATTACCCATTCTATATGTTGCGACTCAATATTAGGACACCTCAAATTTTTAATGGCAAAATGCCAATGTAACTTTCTTACAAACCGAGGTACACAATTTTTGTTAGGGGAATTTTAGAAATTAATGAATGAGTTTGGGTTTTTAGGTGCTGATGGGATGTTTTGGTTGAGTAATTGAGAGGTGGGCCATTTTAATTTTTTTTAGTGAATTTGTATATCAAGTAGTGTTCGTTCATTTGCTTCAGAAGTAGCTTTATGTTGTACATCAAATAGCCACCACTTTTTTCTTGTTGGTGACCTGTGCAAAGCAAAACGTATTAGCAGTTAATCGTTTACTCCTCTCAATTACGAGCTAGTACGATACTTATACGATACTGCGTTCTAATCTCTTGGCAATATTATGCGCTGTATTCATAGCAAAGCAATTTATTGACAAAAAACATTTTCTTTCAACTTTCTATGTTTTTAAATTGGATATTGGTTTATGGGGGTGGTTTGATTGTTGTTGTGCTAAGGCAGGGATTACTGACAATGGATTTATGTTTCTGATTTTACATTACTTTTAGGTGCTTATGTGTAACTCGGACTTGGTTAGATAAAGTAGGACTAATTAAATCATTGGTCACAATTAATTGAACATGTCGAGTGATTAAGCGCCAATACTTTTAATGAGAGTTGTTTATTTTGTTAGGCATTGAGTTTTTTCTCAAGTTTTTGAGACTACCACTATTCGGAAACACTCCACTGCACTTCATTCAACCGCAGTTTATTACTCACATTGATTCTTAATAGGAAACGCAAGTCGCTTAGCAGTGAATTTGTTTGGAATAATTTACCGCATTGGAATGCGTAACCAGCTGCATTGACTAATTTTTATCCTTTAAATATAAAAAAAGAAAATTATAGAATTTAAGGGTTTGTTAAGAAAGATAAATTAACTATGATGGATGCAAGATATTATATTGTATTTTTAAAGTTTTATAAGTATTTATTTGTTGGTGTGTTTGTGAGTCTAAGTTTGGGTTCCGTACGTTAGTACAGGGAGGACACATTGTTGGAATTTGACACAAAGAAAAGGAGAGAAAAGTTAAAGAAAAGTGACAAAAAAACTTTTATACAACAGAACAGTTGAAGGAAGAGAGGAATATAAACAAACAATCGAACATAAACTAACAGAAAACCTAAGAGGACTTGAACTTAACTTAAATTGTATGGGTCAGAAATATGAGGATGGAAAGAACAAGAAAATTAGAAGCACTACATACAAAACAATGGAGATAAGTGCTGGGTTTAAATAGAGAAACTCCAGCATATATCGTGTTGGAGGAAGTCAAAAAAGATTAGTTAAGAGTAGAAGCAGAAAAAAGAGCAATTAGGTACGAGGAAGGAATGAGAATGTCTAGTCACAACGCAAATTAGTTTCAGATGTGGTAATGAAGAGCGACTGACAAATTTTGGATGGAAGAGGATTTGAAAGTGTGCAGAATGTACGGAGACACTAAGGAAACTATGGAACATTTTTTAAAAAAGTGTAAGGAGATAAGATTAGATCAAATTAACAAAAAAAAAGATATTGAAAGGAGACGGAACAAGTTATAGAATGGATGCGGGCATTTAAAAAAAAACGAAGAAAAGAAATAGACGAAGAAGGAAGCAAACATTTTTAATTGTGTTAATTTATAAGGTTTATGATTTATTGTTTTGGGGAATTATAGATATATTTGTACATGTGATGTAGCTTTCAACGCCGAAAGGCACAAAATAAACGTATTATTGTTACATCAAGCAACGAAGAAGGTATGCATGCAAAACATAAAGAAACAAATCAAGTTAAGTTCAGAAATAACAAAACTGATTGAATTTAGACAATATACATGTCGAGGTACGCAAGTATACAATCAACTGAATAGAACCATCAAGAAGTAGATCCGAAAATATTTGAGTGCACACAATACAAAATATATCCAAAACACAATAAAGGACCAGATAAACATATACTTTAATACAAAATTACGAGAGGTTGAGTAATCATCCACAGGATACAAAATGCATAATGGGTTGTTGGAACTAAAACAGATTGTCATCGCTGTATAAAGGTTCTACAGGAAGCTATTTCTAGTACTAATGGGTTTTGAAGAAGGCAAAGTATCCGATTTTTAGCGAAATTGAAAGTTATATTACTTGTCAAAAAGGGAGACAATACAAATTTGTAAAATTACAGACCAGTTTACTACTTAACATATACAAACTACTAACTAAGATTGTAAACAATCGCCTATTGACAAAACTGGACTTTTACCAACCAGTGGAGCAGGCTGGATTTTATACATGATTCAGTACAATCGACCACCTACAAAACGCTGCGCAATTTTATCAAAAAGAATACCGAATACAATGTTCTTATTCACCTAGCTTTTGTGGATTATTATGAAACTTTCGAATTGATGCAAACGTGGGCAGTATTAGAAAGCCTTGAAAGAGCACGAATTGGCTCAACGTATACAACTCTGATGAAGTATATGTACAGCAAAGCAACCTTACAAGTGAAAATCAACGAAGATTTGAAAACAGATATTGTACATGTTAAAAGAGAGGTTTGTCAGAGTGACACGATATCTTCTAAGCTGTTTACCTTTGTACTTGAAGATATGTTTAAAACACTACCAAGGTAAAATGGATTTGAATACTTACGGATCTAACGGACCTAAATCATCTTCGATTTTTTACGACGTAGTACAGCAAAAACAATGAAAAATTGGAAACTATGATACGACAATTACAAGAAGCTTATTGGATATGAATATGAACAAAACTAAAATTATGAGTTGGGAAAGGCCACAAAATTAAACTGAGGAAAGACAATCAAACTGCCGATATATACGCCGAATAGAACTAGGATGGCCAGTTTTTGGGAACTTGAAATATGTTACAATGTAGACGTCTCATCAAACTTGAAGGGGAAAGTTTACGAAACGTTTGTTCTGACCATGGTAATATGCGGATTAGAAACTACGACATTAATTTGGAAGAGCGCAAATCAATTTAGGACTTGCCAATGATCAATTGAACGGTCTATGCTGGAGGTATCCTTCAACGATAAAATTTGGAATGAGGAGATAAGGCAATCAACAAAAATAACGAATGACGAGACTGGCCTACTTAAAATAATGATGGGCAGGCCCGTGGCTAGACAGAAACACAACAGATGAAGCACCAAAATACTACAATGAAGATCTAAAACTACAAAGAGAAGTAGAGGTAGACCGCATAAAAGGTTGATCGACGACACCAAGGAAATCACAGGAAGAAAGAAGATGTTCTCAAACTGCGCAAAACATAAACACTTGTAGAAATATGGAGCAGTGGGTAGATTAAGGCTTATAAGAAGAAGAAGAAACAGTTTATATATTTGTGTTAGGCAGATTGGGTGGTAGTTTTCTAGGTCAGTCTTATCAACTTTCTTATGGAGTAAAATTATGACAGCGTTGTTCCAGTTATTTGGATTTTTATCTTGTTTCAGACACTCATAAAATAATTTGCACAGTTGTTTTAGTATTATACCTACATACTTTATCCATTTTTAACATTTCCGTAAAGACTTCATCATCTCTTGGAGATTTGTGGTTTTTTATTAAATTCAGTGCGTATTGTATTTATTATTATATTTATTACTTTCAGTAATTTCTGGGATTTTTTTATCTATTGTGATGTTCTTATCATTTCCGCTCTTTTGTACCTTAGAACTGTATAAATCGTTTTTTTTTTTGTAAATATGCTCTTGCACTTTATTTTCTTAGTGATCGTGGTGCGTTATTGTTTGTTTTTGGTGTTATTATCTTTTAATTCTTTTCAGTTTTTTGCTTTTATTTAGTAGTTTTGCGGTTTTGCACTTATAATACTTTTTACGTTTTGTTTTTTAACTTGGCATCTAAACTTGTCAAACTTCTCTGAATAGTTGTTTTTTTTTTTAATTTTAATTTTTATTTGACGGTTTACTTTTTCTTTTCTTGTGCTCTTTTGTTGCTATTGTTTATGGGGTTATTGTTAGGACCTTGATAAAGTTGTCTATGTTTTTTCTGTCCAGAGTTTCTTTTGCTAGTGTTTTTTTATGAGTTTTCTATTCTAATGTTTTTTGTGTTTATGTACATTTGTTCTCTCGAGTCTTGTGTGTAGAATGATTTTGGATTATACCATTTGGTGGCTACTATTTATATAATGTCGATTTTGTTTTTTGTTTTGCCATGTGGCTTAACCTCGTTTATTTTTATTATTCTTTTTCTGGAAGAAAGAGCTTATGGAATATATTTTTTTTTTAGTTTTGCGTTTAGATCTTTAATAACTAAGCAGTATTTGTTTTTTTTTTTTCGTTGGTAAAGTACCTCTCTTAGGTTGTACTTGATGTTCGTACGTAGCACCGTATAATTTGATCTTACATTGACTTAAGATGACTTTACTTTACTTTTTTTTCTCACTTTGTTTTTTAAATCATTATCTAGTTGGTGTAGCTGGGTTTTGCTGAGTAGAGATCTTACGTGTAGGGTTCTTATCGTGAGTTTGCTTTTATGTTGTTTCTATTTAGTTTTTGTTTGTATTAGCGAGTTTTTTTCTTACCTCTTTCATTAGGCTGCCTTGAGAGGAGTGGGATTTATCACCCACCTAGGGTCTCCTTCGTTTGGTTTTGGAATTTGTTGTTTTGAAATAATGTTGGTCTTTAAAACTTTAAACGTTTTATACCTATTCTTTGCCCCCTACACCCTGACCGATGAGTTGACATGGTTTGCTCCGGCCTTCCTAGATGCTTTGATAAAAAAATCTATTCATTTATAATATGGTCATATCATGTACATTGTATTAAAACTGTAGCAATTGCAAAGAGGTGGAATTATGAACGTAAACCGGAATTTAATTTTTTTTATTATATCAAATATATTCACAAATTTGAGCAGAACAATTATTTTAGAAAAACTTATAGCTCAATAAAAAGTCTACTAAATTTGCTTTACAATGTTTAGACAAACATTTCAGCACAAAATTTAACAAACAATTGAAGAATTTGGGTTCTCATATATTTCACGACACTAAACATTTTATTCTCTACCTACACGTTGCAAATACCAATTTTAAAAAGGAGTTTAATTGTGTGAGTTGTGTTCGAAGTTTTATGACGTTCAAAATAACATTTACAAAATAAAATGTGTCCTTATTGGATTAGAGTTGTTCTTATAGTGTACGTTAGTTTAAGTTTCTGCGGAGCACTATATCTGAGCACAGTGGAGTGGTTCTAGTGTCCGACAGTATTTAATACCAAAAACTAAATTTTTGATCAAAATATAATATGTACTTTATATTTCTGCATATTTAATTAAAAAAAAAAAAAATTTGTTTAATGTTAAATTTCAAAATACTTCTAGCTTAAATACAAATATGTTTACTATGATATGTCTTCCAAGATAATGCAATTTTATTAGACAACTTATCTTATTGCATGCATCCACTATGATTATCATCTTCCTTTCAATAACCCATGCAATTTAATTATAAATTGTTATTTCCCTTTCTCCTTATCTATTTATCCTTTACCACTGGTTTTTCTATAAAATGCATTAACCGCTTCATACATTCTTATCTCAGTGTATCTAATCGTCGTTCACCCATCTCAATGTTGCGCTCTGTAATTGAGCCTTTCTCTTTTACTGTTTACAATTGTAATGTTGTAATGCGGTATATTGAGTCCTAAAATCCCTTTCAAATATCACAGATAATTGTATTTACCAGAGGCGTCGATAATTTAGTTTTATAAATTTTAACATTTTATATGAATTATTATATCGTATTTAATTTAGGCCAATCAATCCCTTAAAGTTGTACCATTGCTATAATTATTATAATAAATAATAAATTTCTTTTTAAAATGTACGGTCAACTTATAAGTACATATTTCGTACTTTTTATTAAAGAAATTAAAAATTATTTCTTGTAATAAACACAATTAAAACGAATCCGCATTTATTTTAATGTAGAACGTAAGTTGATTTAATTAGTTTAAGATACAATAAAATTAATCGCATTAGGGTAATTCCACAATAGTTCGGACAAACGTCCGCACATCGACATTCGATTTTGCTCAAATTTTGCACACCTTTGGGGTATCAAAATATGACAATTCCTAAAATTTTAGATCTTTAGGTGCAATACAGTGTAAATGGCGGCCATTTTAATTTTGTTATAAGCAAAAACTAGTCAAAAATCATATTCAAAAGGGTGTATCTTATAGGAAATTTTTCGTAGAACACCTCCTTTGGTTTTCCGAAATTTTCTGCGGAAAGTGGGAAAATACTATTTTATTGACAATTTTATATCTTTGATTGCGCTACACCTGGAGATTTGAAATTTGAATATGATACTCCTGAAACATAGTACTTTTGATTGCAAGAATTAAAAAAAACTGGATTTGCTTGCTCTAGGGTGAAATATAACACATAGTTGCTAAAAGTGGGTTATTTTTAACAGATTTTTCGCAATTTTACTATTTTTTTGGTTTTTTTTTAGGAGAATTTTAAAAAACGGACATAAAGATTGCGTTCTACGAGAAATTTTCTTTCGATTACAATAATTCAATTTTTTTTTTTTGCGAAATTATGAAATTTTTAGGTGACAATATATATGTACTTTTCGAGTAGTATATATTCTCTTGATATGTTGTAATTTTTAACTAAATTACTAATTAATGTTGATAAAAGTAAAATAATATAGTTTACTGGCAATATTACCAACAAAATTATAAATATTTAGCGCTTATTCTAATCAATCCTAATTTCAAAATATTTATTGGATTTAGCAAATTGTTAAAAGTAATTAATTGATTATATTTAAGCGTCTGGAGATAAAACTAGATAATAATCTGACGATTAATATAACCAATCAAAATACTATATGATAGTAGTATTTATACGTGCCTAAATTACAGGGTCGTTGTTCTATGCTTCAGCAATTTGACGTGGATTGTATAACTTTCTACACATCTCAACAACACTACGAACTAGGTGATTCTTAAACAAATTATAGTAATTTATTTATATTATGTAAAAAATGTTTTATCTTTTATTATACAAATGAGTTATCATTCATTTACTTTAAATAAAATTGCTAGAGATATATTATAATTATCAATTAATTAGTTTAAAGTTTCTATGGTAAACTCTGAGTATAAACTTAACTACAGTAATTAGGAATTATTTGAATAATGTCGTTGTACCGATAATTGCAAATAATATGTTACAATAAAAAGATTAAATAGTTTTTTTTTATTATATTGTTATGTATGTTTTTTTAATACAAAATGAAAGATTCAATTTATTATACCATCATTCGTAGAACATAGTTATATAAATTATTTTTTTTATATAACTAACGCGTACCACGCTAATCCTCCCAACCACCACTCCGTGCTTAAACGATGTATATTAATTAACTTAACACTATTCAACAATTATTTATAATAATGAAGGCCGTTGTAGTCAAATCATTTAACCGCATCGCTTCACTGCGCAAAAGTTACTAAGGCTCCTCCTGCTATGCCCCACTCCACTCCATTTGTGCTGGCCCGGTCCATCTCATCGCGTCATTGTAACGACAGACAATTGTTTCCGCGCTGTTTTTCTATAAACTAAATCTGCACATAATTATTGTTATGTTCCTTGCACAAACGAATAATTTCTCTGTAGCATAGGACTGGTAGTTGTACTGCAATCTTTACAATTACATCAATCATCTAATTAATAACACATCCCCAAGGTATACTCTAATACCAGTGTGTTTATAACTGCTTCTTACTAATGTAATGTGCCCTGCATACAACCTTATGACCAAACTGGCCTGTGTAAGCTTGACAATCTTTTGCAGTTATTGTGCAACCCCAAACTCCTAACGACTGTTACGTATAAGATCTCAATGCCAATACGGTGTTAACATACAACCCCAAGGCCTCGTGCCAATGTATGAATAACCATCTTTTACAGCCTAGTACAACCCCAAATCTGGCAGCGTATCTGGTATGCTACAACTGTCAAGTACCTCAATGACTTCAATGCCAATGTACTTTGTTTTACACACCTCTTCTCAGCCTATGTGTGAATAACCTCGGACAGTTCTAAAGTACCTTAATGACCACTTGTCAATGTACTTTTTTACACCTCAAAGACCCACTTGATCTATGTGTGAATAACCCTCAAGTTATTATCATATACAGTACATGCATAATTATAAGCAATGCTAACAAAAACTACGTGTAACACATGAATTAATATGATTATTGTCATTTCAGAAAATCTTTGATAAATTGGAGGTTTGGGGGTTAGGTATTTTTTTTCTTTACGAACCGTATTCTTTAGTTTGTTTGTGACTATTACAGCTAATGAAACTTTTTTGATAGAAGAGTTTTTGGTTTCTATGAAAAGTCTAACGTTGTTATAATATTATTTAATAATAAAATAAGATGACGTAAGTATCGGACGGCTTACTGCAGAAGGACAGGCGTTTTTACTTTTGGCGGCACTAATAATCTTACTATCTTTGTAAACGGAAAATTACTCTATAACTATATCAAATATGGTACAAAGTGCATTAAAAACCACCCAAGAAAGTTGGTCAAAATGAGGAGCTATTGTTTCTGTTACAAGACGACGAAACCCTTTTTTGTGTGACTTGATAAACATTAAGATGTATTGAGCTACGCTTTTAGTAACATAAAAAAGTAAAATATTTTGGACTTGTGTTATATACCAGACTAACATTTAAACTTACTTGGAAAATGTGATTATAAAAGCTGTTTGCACGGTTGGACGCACATGGGGACTGACACCTAGTATGATAGGTACCTAGTATATAGGGTGGTGCTCAGTATGGTGTACTACTAAACTTGCCAAAAACAAAGGTTGACATATTTTCTGACGCTTACAGCAAGCATGCATATAAATGAACACACTTGAAATTTTGAGACTCTCAGACCAAAAAAAAAAACAAATGTTTTGCATTAAAAAAGGATTTAATGAGGTCAGATTTTATGAAAAGTTATTGCTTCAAACAATTATTTGATGTGACAATACTGCAGAGAGATAAATGAACAAACAAAAGAGACTTGGGCATATTTAATGATGGGAATAAAGACTTAAATGGCACCGGAGTTGGTATACGGAGGTAAAAACAATCTGCATCGAATGGTGTGTTCAGAAACATAATTGAGTTGGCAATATACTTTTACAGAAGAAAACCAAGAGGCATCACAGGCTCTACGTTTGTCAGTAATAAAGTTTAAACTGGTTTTGGTTTATGTCTGGAAGCATTAGCAACAAATAATAAAGTACACTTCATTCTGGATACAAAAGGAGCAGTGTATAAAAGGAGATTTTAAAGCGGATCTGCTAACCAGAAAGAGAAAAACAGGGACTTTTATTGGACCTGAACCGTAAAAAAAAACTAAATACAATCTTTTGACAAAAGTTGCTAGATTTTACGTGAGACACATTTCTGACATATTTGCCAAAGACCATGCTTGGAAAGTAGGAAGAATGAAGGATGTTATCATTTGAATAGGATTTTTGGTTATGGCTAAAAAGCGGAACTTTAAGAAACATTAGCTTTTATGATTTTGGGGTTAGAGTTAAAACCATCAATTCTAACTTTTTTTTTTGTTGTTGTCACGAAAGTTATTAGTTAGACATATTTTTGATCAAGACTTGTACAATAACGCGTGTTAATAAGATTAGGATGCTCTACTTAATCAAATGCTTTGGAAATGTCTACAGCTACTGCAAGATTGGATGGAATACAAAATGCAGCATGTAGATCTGATTGAGAGACTGAGGGAGATAATAAATGAAGTATGAAAGGGAAAAGAGTTTCTTAGTCAGTGGAGAGTAGGTCTTCTATGATCGATACACAAAAAAGGAAATAAAGATTTTGCAGAAAATTACTGAGGTAAAACTTAACTAAGTAGAAAAGGAAATAGCAGAAAAGAGAGGAAAGTTGTATGCGTTATTTTTGGACCCTAAAGCGGCGTTTGACAATGTGAGTAGAAGAAATTGTGGATGTATTTGAGAAAAACAGGAATAAGGAATGGCAAAATGAGATACTTTTTGGACTACGGAAGGTGTGAGACAGGGACTAACTCAGTCCTAGTTTGTATGCGGCATACATTGCAGATGTAGAAGAGATGCTATGTAAGGCGCAGACGGGTGGTGTGGTGGTGGGCAGAGAGACAGTGTGGTTGCTGGCTTGTGCAGACGTGCTAGTACATGGTAATTGTAGCAAAGCAAGCAAATGAAATGAACGAAAAGATTAGATGCCCAGATGAAGTATTTTAGAAAAAAATAGTTGGAAGTAGAAACTGGAAATGTGATGGAAAAGAAATTAAAGAAGTAAAAACATTTAAATACTCAGGACATGTTTTATGTACAACCAATAATGAAAATGAACAGATAAAAAATATGACAAGAAAGACAAATAAAGCGGTAGGACAAGTTTGGTGAAAGAAAGTGAGAGAAAGGAATGATTGTAAAATATTACAAGAGTGCCTTAAGGAGATCATGTAGAGAAAAATATTTTAACAGGAATGGATATACTAGTGAGGAAGTAGAAAGATTGAGAATAGATAGAAGTACCTGTATGTGGAAGGAAATTATGATGAGAGATAGAGATATTCAAATGAATCTAGGTACAATTCAAATTATGAACATATCATAACGGATGCACTACCAAAGTACCTAGAAAATGTAAATTATGAAAAAATGGAGTAAGATTTTTTCCATGTTTGTCTAAAGTAGAATTCTATTTGTGACTAACATATGTCGGAAGATCTGTTGTTAAACGTTTTGATCGAAATCTATATTGAGTTCATTGCTATATGCTGTATGAGAGTTTTTTATTGTTTTATTTTTTGTGTTTTGAGTTTTTCTTTAGTTTGATCAAACTATATTTTATTGCCTGCAATTTATGGTTGGGGCGGTCCGTATAATTATAGTATTGCATCGATGGTTTTTTTCTATTGAACCTTGCTATTTAATGTCAATAAAGCGTGTATATGTTTTGGTTTATACTTAAGCATCATATTTACACCAAACTTTTCATTCCTGAAGCCCAGTTTTTAACCTACAATACTCTGTTCATTTTCTAGTAAATGAAGTTATGGATAAATTAAAAAATAATTTTTTAAGACGAAGTTATTAGTGTTATTTTTTTTAGGCTAATAATTGAAGACATTGGCCACTGCTATGGTATTAGTCATATGAAGTAATTACATTGAATAGTTTAACCATCACATATGCATATAGCTTTTTTGTTTCAGACATTTTATTGCAATTGTTTTAACTGTTTTAGAGATTTTACGATTTTTAAATTGCTTTGTGGTATTTTTTGGGTTTTCATAACATGTTCGAAATATTTCAGCTTCTGTCTTTTGATGGTGGATCGGTGAACTTGTTTAGTCGTTTGAGAATTTTGTCATTGGTAACATTTTCTATCCAGAAAAATTGAAACTGTGGTTTCAAACTGTTTTCCTGTCTACCCACCCGAAACTTTGTCATAATCAAATTGGAAGTTACCACCACCTGCCGTGTTCTTGCAGCTAAAGACCTTAACAGAAAGACTGACAGATGGCATTACGGTACAAAAAAGTGATGACGTAAACAATCTCTTGATAACAAACACTTTGGCGGGCGGACGGGAACACAGTTCAGAAAAATTAGACTGTGTTCCCGCCCACCCGCCCGAGTAATTATTATAAACAAATTGGAAGTTACTACTACCTGCCGTGTTCCTGCAGCTAAATACCCTAACAGAAAGACTGACAGAAGTCATTAAGGTACAAGAGAGTAATGACGTAAACATTTTTTTGATAACAAACACTTGGGCGGGCTGGCGGGAACACAGTTCAGAAAAATTGGACCGGTGGTTTCAAACTCACTTGCCCGAATGTTTGTTATAAATAAATTAAAACTTACTACCACCTGCTGTATTCTTGCAGCTAAAGACCTTAACAGAACGACAGACAAAAGTCATTAAGGTACAAGAGAGTGTTCATGTAAACAATTTTTTGATAACAAACACTTGAGCGGGCGGTCGGAAAAACAATTCAAAAAAATTATACCGGTGGTTTTAAACTGTATTTCTGCCCACCCGCCCTAGCGTTTGTCATAAACAAATTGGAAGTTACCACTACCTGCCGAATTCCTGCTGCTAAAGACCCTATCAGCAAAACTGACAGAAGTCATTAAGCTACAAGAGAGTGATGACGTAAACAATTTCTTGATAACAAACACTCGGGCGGGTGGGCGGTAACACAGTTCAGAAAAATTAGACCGGTGTTTTTTAACTGTGTTTCCGCCCACCCGCCCAAATATTTGACATAAAGAATTTGGATATTACCACTACATGTCGTGTTCCTGCAGCTAAAGACTTTAACAGAAGAACTGACAGAAGTCATTAAGGTACAAGAGAATGATGACGTTAGCAATATCTTGATAACAAACAATTGGGCGGGCGGGCGGGAACACAGTTCAGAAAAATTGAACCGGTAGTTTGAAACTGTGTTTTATTAGTGTAACTATATGACTTTTTAGTTGTTTTTTGTGTTTGTTCTCTGTCCAGGCTTCTATAAGGCACAACAGGGTGGAGAAGACATAACATATCAGAAGGCGCATACTTAGAGTTGACTTCAGATCTCTCTCTCTCAGAACTGCACAAGACTCTGATCTTGCTTTAAGAATAGAATAGAATAATGTTTATTTTCAATGACGAATCATATACATTTATGGGTTGGTCAAAATAAGGCAAAGTATTTTTTTTAAAGCTGCTCCAGTTTGTTCAATTTGTGATTTCACTTTTGTTGCAATTTTTTTCGAGTGGAGGAGTTAAGAAGGTTATTTACAGTTTCATCATTTATAATAATACCGGTTAGTTTTTTAGATAGTGTTTTTTTGAATATTCACAGCAGTTGTATTTTTTTTAGAGTACTAAATGTCGATTTATGCAAATCGCTTGGGATCTTAACACTGCTGTATATTTTGTTGAATAAATCTGTTACTATTTTTAATGCTTTATTATCATCGATTAGTTAGTATATTTTACTGGGAATCTTATCCGGTCTAACTGCTTTACAGTTGTTTTAACGTTTAATAGCATATTCTACTTAGTTGCATGTGATTAGAAGTCCTTCATATTTTTTTTACTTTTGATTGATTAATTGATCTGTCATCTTCAAATTTACATATTGCTTCATGTAACGCTTCTACTTAGTACTTACTACGCTTTACGCTTTTTTATTTTGAAGGAATCAAATACAGCTACTAGCTAGAAGATTTATTCTATTCTTTGCACGGATTTGTAAGGTATAATGCTTTTGCGTCTCCGATGCTCTGTCTAATTACTTTCTGGATGTGTTTATATACATGTTTGTTGTTCCTAAGAGTTCTTTGCTTTTTCATTAATTCTAAAATGTTATTTATGAGATAATTATTAAAATGTTTTGTCATTGTTGTTTTGGCACTGTTTTTTAAATATTTTTTGGTGTGGATCTATAGGATTGTGATCAGACCTAAGGTCTGCTCTTGGGTAGGTTTTAACAGATTTTACGGTATTTCTGTATCGTTGTTTAGTACGATGTAATCAATTTGATTTTTTGTTTTTTTTTTCTGTCTGTTTCTGCACACGACTTCTATGTATACTGATGTCGTTGTCTTTGCAGAATTGAATGAGCGGATTGCTTCTTTTATTTCTGGTTCCTAAACTATTTCCTCTTACTATATTGTTTGGTATTGTTTTTTTCCATCTTTGCCCTTGAAGTCTCTTAAAATTATAGTGTTATCTGTTCTTTTTACAAGTCGTAAACCATTATCAATTTATTTGTAAAAGCATTTGACATTATCTTCATTGCTAGCAGGTGTTGGTGCATAAACTTGTATTATGGCTTTGAGCTGAGTTTTAATAAAATTGCTTTGTCGGATATTGGTATCGAAGCTATATTTGACTTTACTATCTGTTATCACATTATGGCTGTTACATGTATTCATCAATATCACATTCCGGCCAACGCATTTTGCTCACACTTAAGATGTAATTTTTTTAACCTTCTCATTTCTTTTATCGCATTGTTTGTCTTTTTTGCCATGAACATGCTTTTTACTTCAGGTAGTAATTTTTAAATTGATTTTATTTTGTTTTTCTCTGTGTTTCTTGTTTTGTACATTGCTGCCAATACCGAGTTGTGGGAATTACTCTGGAATTGATTTTGATATTAGTTGCTATGTTGGTATTTACTAGGGGTGCGTTTGCTGGGCTTTAATGCCGTGATTTTCTGTTGTCTTTTGTATTTCATGCCGTTGGTCAATTAATGACTCATCCGCCCTAAGGGAAGATTTCTCTTCTCAAGGACAATGAGATGCTTTTACTGTTTTTAGTGTTTTTGTTGTCAGTTCTTCTACCCTAAGCTGATGGCTGGCAAGAGGTGTCTACTTATACCGGTAGACTCTTAGTCAATAGCTGCAGTTTAATGTTATAATTAGGATTTAGATTAAGATTTGACGTACCAATGATATTCCCCATTGAATAAAGTTCTAGAATGTTAAAGGTTTAGATTTATAAAGTTTGCTCTGATTATGAAGAAAATATACTTTTATTAACTGGGTTATTGATAAAAAAATTCAAATAAATTACAGAAAAAGCATAAAATAAGAATTTCATATATATCCTAATTAGCTTATGATATTTGAAACAAAGTATTTCATTTTAATAATTTGATAGCTTATTTGATATTAATTTATTAATGTTTCTGAATGAGTTAATTTTTAAGTGAATAGTTTTACTACATATGTATCTGTAATTACAATTTCTAATTTGCCTCTTAAGCAGCCACCAGTTCTTCTCAATTACATCAATCAAAGTACCCTCACAATTTGAATAACAATCATCAATCACATTAGTCAAATGATTAACAGACAAACATGTCATGCAAAACAACACTATTAAACTTAGCAAAATTAAAAAAAATAATAAACGACCTATTAATAAAAAATTATTATACAAAACAATTATTGACTTTAACACACTAGTGGACGCGTATTATCTATTTTTACTCTTATCTCATGACATTCGTTTATCAGAAATCTCTAATATTCATAAATTGATTTGACCAGTATGAATGTATATATTTATTTATGATTTACATATCGGCCATCTTGTAAAGTTAATAATTTCTTTAATAAATATAATCTGCTTACTTATTCCATTAAAATTTATTTAGTTCATTAGTATATTTATAGTAGACGGGAGTTTTTATTGTGTATCGGACATGTGGTGTTGTTAGTTATGCATAACATGGATTATTTAATTAAATGTATGTTTTAATTTATTAATTATATTAAACGTAAGGAAGATTTATTTTATTACTACTAATAATATGTAGATTTAGTAATTGGGCATAAAACAAGATCATAAAGTATGGTTGGGGTTTGCAAACATTTTTATATTATTATATATTTTTAATACATGAAAGGTAGTTTGGTCTGGTTTGTAGCGGTTGCAATATATTATTGATCTTGTTCTTAAAGTGGATGTGCTAAATGCGATAGAAATTTTTATCATTTGAATTAACTGCTAATTGTTGGTAATTTATTTTTAATCTTAGTTTGAATGTATGGCATGTTTATAAGTTACATGATTAAATTTTTAAAATAATAATGTAGGTTGTATGAACCATGTATTAAAATTAGACGAGCAATTCTATTTCAGACGTAGTTTTATGTAACAAATAGAAAAAAAAAAGTTATCTTTGAAATCATAAAACGTTTAATTTACATAATTCGCAGTCTGAAAAAATCACGGTCAATGACTTTTGCCGTAGGAAGTATTTTGATAGAATTATTTTATGCAGGTAATTCATGAACTGATATGATTTGGAAATATTATCTACTTGATGTATAAGACTAATTATAAGTATTTTACATATGTATTTCGAATTACATATATTCTGAATATCACTAGTTCGCTTTATTGTAAATAGTATATTTTCAAAGAGATCTATTTAATTTATTTATGAATCAATTTTATTATACTAATACAAGTTTTGCTGGTATTGCTATGCACACGTTAAGGTCAAGTTCAAGGTGGCTTTTGTCATGCACAACAAATACACACAATTCGGCTTCATTACAAGAAGCACTATTTTTTTAATGTGTATTATTATTTTTGAGAAGAGAATGGTTGTGGCGACTTGTCTCTGTCTTATTAGGGTAACTCTTATAACTACCTTTTACAAAATATTTAGACAAATTCTATACACTTTTTTTGCAGTGCTATCAAACATAATTTGAAGCAGCTTCATTTTGATCAAAATAAATTTTAATGTTTATTGTCTAAATAATTGTTGTTATTGTTTGCGCAACATAGGGTGATGGTAGCATAAAATGGCATAAAGTAACAACTAAAAATAATTTATTAAACAGTTAGTCTCTTCTAAATTAATATATAAAAATCTGGCTGCCTTTCTCTTGCTGCAATGCCTTCGTTTATAGACAGCTTTATCTAACTACTCAATAATTGAGTTCTTTGCACAATGATATTGTATACTTGGAAAATTAGTACACAAAAAGCAAAAACATCAAACAATTCGAAAAAGTTGTATTTCAAATTTAATACTATGGCCGCAACTAGTCTTCAAGTTCTAATTCAAGTTTTACAATGTGTCTAGCATTATCTACAAGTGAAGTCAGCAATTGTGTATGTGAAGTTGATATTTAATATGGTAATATTACATTTTATCATGGTTAGACCATGATAAAATGTAATATATTAACAGGTTGTAAAAGTATTAGTTAGATTAGAGATTTTGAATCATCTGGCGATGTTAACAACTAAAGTGGTGATCCCGACGTGATCAACAACATCTTCAATATCAGCAGAACAAGTGAGATGAGAGACAAAGAGAATCAACTGATTAAGGAGTTTGAGACCGCGCCCGGAGTGAACAGCGTCGCTGTACGCATTCCATCGTTGTTGGAGTTGCTGGTTGTTACGGCTTCACATGGTTCCAAAAGAAGGTGATGCCCTGTGGAGGGTTTAGAGGATTAAATGCACGAACTGAACCTTTTGGTTACCTGGTTTGGCACATCCAGGATTTTGCTCAAAATCTGGCCGGAGCAAAAATCTTTTCAGTTGACCTAATTAAGGTATTTAACCAGATACCAGCGACAGACGTAGACATTGTCAAAACAACAATAACAACGTTGTTTGGATTGTTTGAGTTTCTTTGTGCTTCAAAATGCTGGTCGTCCAGTTCTTCAAACCCGTAACGTTTTTTTTTTTTTTTTAAGAAAACTGAATACTATTGCTAACAATTTACGATGCCGTTGAACATTTTTGTTGCATGGTCGAAGCTTGGTCATTTTCTATCTTTACTACTCATAAACCGATTACTTATGAGTTTTGCAAAAGAATCAACGAGTGTATTTCACGCCTGTTTTGATACTTGGATTATATTATAGGGCAATTTTCCACTGACATACGTTATGTATCAGGAGAAGATAACAGCTGTGTTGAGTGTCAAGTAGCATCTTTATAGCTTCATTTAGAAGATTTGAGCATGTGCACATTGACATTATGCTGAGCTTGGAAGGCTGCAGATATTGTCGGACCTGTGTGGATTATTTTTCCTGGTGGTCAAAAGCTATTTTGATAAAGAAGAAGCGGTAACAGGTGCATAAGCATTCTACAAACGCTGGGTTTCCAGATATGGGGTACCACTACGAGTAACCACAAACCAAGGAAGGCAATTTGAGTTACACCTGTTTAGGTAATTGAACAACCTAACATACATCTCGTTTTTTTCGCTTACCACCCATCAGCTAATATGTCTCAATAGACTTATGCCAAACAACGGAGGTCCAGGAGAAGAAAGCAGAAGGCTAATAGCAACGGCAGCAAGAAGCAAATTGCTGTATGCCGCAGAAACATGGGGAGAAGCTATGAAAACAAACAAAAAAACAGAAATGAAGTAAGAGGAGCTACGAGAGCAAGCTCGCTAAGGATTAGTAGAGCTTACAGAACAGTGTCACAAGAGGATGTAGAGGTAATTGCGGCAAAACCTCTCGCGGATATGATGGTGGAGGAAAGAATAGAAATAAAAAAAAAAAAAACTAAAAGAAGGAACGAGTAAAAAAGAAGCAAAGATAAGAGCAAGAGAAAAGCTATGGAAAGATGGCAGAGACAATGGAATAAAGAAGAAAAGGGGAAATGGACAAGAGAGCTAATCCTGGAGATAAAAGAATGGGTAGAGAAGAAACCCGAGACGTGTTATTATACAACACAAATAGTGACCTGGCAAGGAGCATTTGGAAAATTCTTGCAAAAAAATTTAAAAAAATGATGGAAGGAGAAAGGTGTATATTTTGTCAGGAAGAAACACACGATAACGCAGAACATACTCTAGTAGAATACGAGGCGTGGGAGGAAGATAGAAAAAATATACTTTGAAGCAAAGTGGATAAAACAACAATTATTAACAAATGGTTAAAAGATGAAAATAAATGGAGGGCGTTAAGAAACTTTTCAACAAGTGTACTGAAAAAAAAAATGAAGAGTTTAATAATAGAATAATATAGAAAAACAAACAATGGAATCAAACACACAAACTAAAAGCCATAGAAAAGAAAGGAAAGAGATGAGAGAAGCTAAATGGAAACAAAAAAACAGAGAAAAACATCAAAAAGAAAGAAATAAGAAAGGACAGGACAATTATGCATACCAAGAAACAGAAGAAAAAAGAAGAACATTTACAGAGACTACGATACCAAACGAAATTGCAGAGATAAGGAGAAGGAGGAAAGAAATATTAAAGGAAAGAAAGCAGAGTAACAGAAATAACAAATCAAATACCAAATGGTAGATATGCTATCTCGAGGTTGACTGAGAACGCAACTTTTCAGTCAGAATATACCTGGCAACGAGAGGACATGAAGAAGTAATTCTAGATGGAGGTACAAGGATATCACTGGAGGTAAAACTTAAAAATCTACGACTGCCGAAAGGAATACAACTAATGGAACTGCATAAACTATTAATGGAGGATGAAGAAAAAGTGAATGAAGACCTTAGTAAGCTAGGAGCACATCTGAGAACAAATTATATAATTTGAGTAAATAACACACGGATGGGAAAAAGAAGAGAATGCAGAGGTATATGCCAGTGCAGATAAGAAAAGGCAAAATGACAAATGAGACAGACAAAGGTAAGGGGCTATAGGGAGAGAGGGCCGGGGACAGCATGCGTGCCGCAGATGATGCATGAAAATCCACAAGGCAAAAACCAGCTCACCTCAAACAAGGGCCAAATGTAGGTTAGTTTAGACAGGGACATTTTAACAACAGGATTTGCGCAGAGAATAAAACCGGAAGGTATTACTATGCGTAGGTCACTTGTTGAAAACCTCATAAATTGTTGCATAATCAGTTAAGCACATATCTAGACAGCAACAATTTAATGAATAAAAATCAGTTTGGATTCAGATAAAATAAATTTACCGTTATGGCTGTAAATTGCTTTGTGGATCACATAGTTGAAGGTCTGGATAATAAAAATCATGTATGATCGATGTTTTGTGATCTTTCTAAGGCAACAACTCTATCAGTTTGTTAAAATCTTATCCACAAGGAAGAATTCAAACTACGTATTATAAGGGTAATCAATCAATAGAAGGCAGTATTCAGTATGGTGCGCTACAAGGTTCTGTTCTGGGACCACCATTGTTTTGTTATATATAAACGATCTTAATAATGCAGTCCCAAACTTTATCTTATACGCGGATGATACTACGGTGTATTGCTAAAACAAAAATGAATCCCAGTTGATTGTTGACATGGATAAAGCATTGCACTCTGCTATATTATGGTTCCAAGCAAATCGCCTCTCTCTTAATGAAGCAAAAACTAAAATAATGATTTTTTTTGCTTAGGTCACATGAGTTGCATGACAGTCACAACGAGGTGACGTTTTTAGGATTTCACTTAGACCCTACTCTTAGATGGGATTGTCAAGTAAATCATGTGTCTAGCAAACTTTCAAAAAACATTTTTCTTCTAAAAAATCTAAAAAAAACAGTTCTACATTTTGCTCTTATGACCGCATATTTTGCGCTATTTTATTCAATTTTTTTTATGGTTTACTGTCTTGGGGTCATAGCCTTTATGCCAGCAGAATATTTTCTATTCAAAGGAGAGCGGTCAGAGTAATTTGTGAACTGAACTATAGAAACGATATTGTAGGTAAGTTTAAAAACCTAGGTATCTTAATTGTACTTTCTAGATATATATATACGAATGCCTTATTTACGTTAAAACACACTCGGATTTATATGTCACACATGCGGATCATCACCATTAAGATACTCGTCATAATCAAAATATTTTACTGTGTTTTGCCCGTATAAATAAATGTAGAACCGCTGCTAACTTCTATGCTCCCAATTTGTTCAACAAATTGCCAGTGTATATGAAATTATTGCCAATAGAAAAATTTAAGAAAATTGCTGAGAGGATGCTTATTGATCTGGAATTATTTTACGTTGACGATTTTTATTTATTAAATAATAAAGATTTAATTTGTTTATGTAAAATATTATTTATATTTGTATGACTTGTGTAACACATTTTTTTTTGGTGAAAAACATTAATAAATTCTGAAAAAGGCCATTTTACTACTACTTTTTAAAGTGTTTTATTGTAAATGTCAGAGGACGTAATTTGTCATATTGGTCCGCTTGCTAAAGACTATATCATTTGACTGTAGTTGGACTTAGGTATAATGTACTTTTACGCAAATCAAGCATAGTCTGCCAGATAATTTATTACATGACTGGTGACTCAATGTAGCTAAGTAAATCCTCTTAATAGATTGTTTTGGGTTTTAGCGTAGAATAACCTCTAACACGTCTTTGGCGATTGCAGTCTCGTTATTTAATAGCCAGACCTTGTACACTGGGCGATAACGTAAAGTTACTAGATTCAAATGAGCCATAAGACTTTGCTGATTCTTTACACACTTAAACTAGTTACATGGTATTTATCAAGTAGCAACTCAACGATATTGGCTTTTAGAGTAAGCCTACAAATTAACTCGAATAGCACTTTGCAAACATTAACCGGTCAAGCAATGTTTGTGTAAATTGTGTACTATACTCAAAGAGAAAAAAAAAAGTATTACTTTCTTATGATGCAATAAGTTATCACTTACAGTATGAAACTGTTTTCTTGAATTCTCTATGTAGACGATTGTTGGCCCAACCTTTACTCTTTGGGTGAGTTGATGGTTAAAGTCAAATTGCAATATAGAAGTACGACAGCCAGTCTAAAGCTTCTGGATGAGATGTTTGCTCAGTCTTGGGTTGATTCATTTTTTTATTGTTTTGTTTTATATTATTTTTTGTAACAACAATGTAAAATAATTCCTGATGATGAGGTACAAATACCTTGAAACAGGTAGAAAATAAATAAAATAAAAAACACGTAAGAATGAATAAAAAAAATTTTACATTATCTATAAACGACTCATTTTTGTCAACTTTTTGCTGTACTTTAAACGATTGTTTTTCAAAAGTAGATCTCTGTGGATGTCTGCCGAATTGTTGAAATTATTTTTCTGGCTAATCTATGTGTATGAGAGAAACTTATAAAATCTATATAGAAAAAAAACACTTGCTTAGTTTGTAATCAACTGACAAGCTCTAGCGGATCATTTTAATTAGTTTATTGCACCATATTTTAAAATTTTAAATAACGTCGATATCAATAAATATCATGTTTTTTATGGTCATTTTCAAAATTATTATTGCAAATTTTAGTGTAGTAAGATAGCAATTTGTAGTCAATAATTGGCCAATAGAAACATGGCCTTCAAGAATCCACGTATATGAAAATCATTTCATGTGCAATAACCATTAGTTTGTGCCTGTTAATGATGCTGCAATAAAGAGAATATGAATTCAGATACAGTGATCTATTTATTTTTATTTAAAATAGGTTCTTACTTAAATACTACGAAATTAGTTATAAACCATCAGATCAAGTGGACTAAATTGCATAAATTCTTCTACAGATTCTATGATTAATACTTTAATGATCTTTAAAAGATAAGAGTACAATTAAAGCATAATAAATAATAACAAATATTTAATTGTGAATTACTTCATTTAATAATATAATATAAATTCGATATATTAAGTGCATAAGTAGTATTAATAACAATTCTCCGTTCCGTTCATTCTCACGATGATTTTATCAAACAAACAAAAACACATAACAATAGAACTAACTACATTCAATGTATATAATAACATCATCAAATCGCATTAGTGAATTAATACTACAATTTTTACACTCACATGTACAAAGGAATATTTTTATATTTACTTTGGTTTAAACTTTAAAGTATCTTTCTTAGATTGAAATATACTTACATAAACATACATTAATATCATTATATGTATATGTTATATTATGA
Source organism: Tachinus rufipes (assembly GCA_963932245.1). Classification (NCBI taxonomy): domain Eukaryota; kingdom Metazoa; phylum Arthropoda; class Insecta; order Coleoptera; family Staphylinidae; genus Tachinus; species Tachinus rufipes. Next base: position 87,370,144 of record OZ010743.1, read on the forward strand.
TTACAAACTACGTAATGGAGAACATTAATATAATAACAAGTTTGAAATATAATTATGAGTTTGTACCTAGATTTCGTCGTATGATTATACAAAAAAAGTAACAGAAATTGCGTAAAAGTTAATGACTAAATTGCCTTAAAACAATATTTCTTATTAAAAGTATGTTACATCACAATGAGTAATATTTACAAAATGAAATATTATTAATAAGAAAACAGTTTATTAAATTTCAAACATTATTTATTTATTCAATTAAGCTGCGTGGGTAGTATATAAACCTGTCGGAAACTTCCAAGAAGAGTCCGGTCTATTTTTGATAATGTGCAGGTGTGAAAAAATTGCTTAAATATTATTGCATAAAATTTAATTTATTGTTTACAAAATATAAGGAGAGTTAAAAACAATAAAAACAATAGTTCTACAAAGAGTTAATAGAAAATAGATATTCTTAATATTTATGAGTTTCTTACATGGTTAGTTTATTTGGTTATAAATACAGTATTATTACAGAATTGGTTTAATTTGGCTGTAGGGAATTGTTATCAAAAGAACACAACTTATTGTTTTTATACTCTATCGACCTTACCAAACCTGGTTTTAGCAGAGCGATGGTCCTTACGAGTTTGAGTGGTGAGATGAGGCGAGATGAATAATGTTTTTAATTTGTTTGTCCCTGAAACCACGAATGCTGAAGCTGTTAAAGCGATGAACAAATTCACAAATAAACCTACGGTAGAGTAGGTTTTGAACTCAGTACCCCCAGCATGAGAGGCAAGCACGTAATCAACGAATCCACGCTGAAAACTTAGAATGTATTCCAAGCAGACGGATATGTTTTGTGCTGTAGCAGTTGATTATGGATATATACGAGAGGGTAATTATAAAAAAAAAGAAAAAGTATTTTAGTCTAAAAAAGCATCTTTATATTTTCTACGATTGCTTTGAGTAAAAAAAGAATTTTGTCCAGTTGAGTATGAAAGGTTAGTTTGATATCAAGCATGAGTTTTAGGTCTTTAACTTGTTTTGTTGTTGGGAGTGATGTTCTATACATTTTAGATTGACAAATATTTTACTCCGTGAAAATTACAAGATAATAATACAAGTAAGAAACGACGAAAAATTTTGATTAAGAAAGTATAGAAGAACTCTGGTATGCTGCAGCTTCTGCAAGATTTATGACTATAACTGAATAAATTAAAATTGAGGTTAAGTGGAAAAGCTTACCAGGATGGTGAGATCGTCATACAGTAGGCTGTTTATGACAAAGCACCAAAGACTTTAGTTCTTGCAATCTTACCGTATAATGTAATTGTTTGATTTTTTGAGCATGAAGTCTACCCAATATTGGGCGAGATGAGGTAGTATTGTCAAAAGCATGTTCAATAGTTAAAAAGTCTCCAAGAGCAATTTCTTTGTAGTCTATAGTCTTATTGCACTTGTTAATTGGATGAAGTATAGCCAGTTTTATAGGATTTTTCTGATTAATATGCATATTGGTATCGGTGTAGAGGTAGAGTCCCGTTTTGTATCTACCATTTTAATTTTTCTAATAGCTTTATTATAAAAGATGTCAGGCTAATTGGTCAGTAGGCTTTACAGAGGTGGTATAGCAATGCCAATACGAGAAATGTTGAACTGTGTATGTGTGTATGTATGTAAGGAGGGCTATAGTACAGTTAAATCTTTACACGGTCAGACAACGATCTTACTAAACTTTTTGACTATTTTGTTTCCAGCAAATGGACACAAACGTGTCAGATAAGGTTTACGTTTTACATTTTTAATTCTTTTTGGGTTCTTAACAGGCTTGGTTGAGAAAACAATGTTGCTCACGAAAAGGCGCCGAACAACAATGTAGGCTTAGTTGCGTATTAAGAAATGCAGAATGCAAATCTGCAACTTAAATTAGGGAGACAGTTTAGATTGAGCAAATTTGCCAACTTCTTACGATTTGTTTTTAGGAAAGTACGTAATCGATTTGAGAGCACTAACAGCTAATAAGAATACCATAAATACGTATCAATATCATCTAAATTGTATTCATTTCAGTTCATATATTAGTAAATAGTAAAGTAAGCTATCATGAAATCTAGATATTTTTTAATGGTCCTTCTTGCGTAATACCAGTTTATTATTTTTTTGTGTTTAGATGCATGCATCAAGAAATTATAACTGGTTATTAAGAACTTTAAATGTGTTTAAGTAAAATTTTTAATGTGGTTTTAAAAAATACTGTTTTGAATAGTAATGAAATTGTATTTATTATAATCTTTCTTTTTAAATGATTACCAATTTCTGATAAATATTGTACAATGTTAACACTGGTTTTTAAACGTATGCTTTTGTAATAAAAAATAATTACTTTTACAACTTTGAGTTTGAGACAAGGTGATTCTAATAACTTGTTAGAATTAATTTATATTTTTTCTAAAAGGTTATTATTTAACTGTAGACCGAACGCGGTAATATTCCAAGAATTTACTCGCCCACACATTAAATAGTTAAATAAAATTTGTTATTATGCTGCTAAAATTGTAACTTTTTAAATATCACTGCTGTTTTATATTTAAAAATATATAATTATAGAAATAATTAATATTTTATTTTTAGATTGTAGTTTTATATTTTTATATTTATATTCTTTGTCGCCTTGACCCCTATTTTCAGAGAAAAATATTTCTAGCTGTAGCCAAATTTTACAAAATATTTTTTAGCTCTATATCAATTTGAGCATGAAAGGAAATAACTATTCTTGAATCTGTTTTATTATGTTTTTTACATTTGTAATTGATATAATATGGATGTCTCAATATAAATAAAATCTTACAGATCAACATATTAAAGAATGGACTACTTAATTAATCAATTATTTATTTATAGGTACAGCAAGAATGCCACAATGGCAAGTTGATGATATCGCGGATCTAAACGCTGATATCGAAGGGTCTTTAAATGGATTGGGTGCAGATCATTCCAATAACTCATTCAATATGAGGTAAGAAATTATTTTGATTTATTTAGATATATTTGTTACAAAGGTAACGCAATAATGTTTACTTTGATCGACATGAGAACACGATGTTAGTAACACTGTTCTATGACAGGTTTATATAAATTTGAAAGATTTAAATAGCTGTCTTAGGAGATCAAGGTATCGGTCTTTAATTAGCATACTATAATTGTTGTTTTTGCACGAATAGTTTTTCTGATCTGAAAGTAATTAACCAGAATGCAATAACACTATCGGTATTGTGCCCACAACTTTGTCTTGTAGCTATAGGAATAATCAGCAAAATTGCATTTAAAAAAGTATTCTGCCGATATATTTGTAATTTATCACATATTTTTACTACCAGCTTCTGTGAAATGATCTTTAACAAGTTGGGTTTATCTTTTACTTTAATGGTTAGCATATTTGATGACATCTTGAGTCAAAGCAAATCTACTACCTCAACTACAGAGTTTTTGATCAGAAATGGACCATTATTAATTTTATCTATTAACGTCATACAACTTGAAACACTTTTAGTAGTACAGGGAGTTTATAAATGAATGGGATTATGTAATCACTTTAAATATGCCGCCTTTTTAAAATCGTCCACTATACTACATATGTTTTCATATGTTTGCTTGACAGCTGTCAAAGTTGATCTGTCAAAACAAATAGTTTAGTGAACAATTTAACAAAAGCGGCACATTTAAAGTGATTACATAATCCCATTCATTTATAATCTCCATGTAGTTGTTTTTGTTGTTTTATTGATACAGTCTATTAATTTAGTTTCTTTTGAATTGGTGCTGTCTTGTGCTTGTGTTTTTGTTCTGTTTTAGAGGAAATATTTGAAATTATGTCTTAATTTTAAGAAGTCTTTATTACGGTAATCTTCTTTTTATAATCATTTCAAATTTAGAAGTATAAGGTTTCTAATAAGAATTCTCATTTTAATTTTGCGTCATTTTTGATCTGTTGAATAGCTAGTCTTGAATCCTAAACGATTTAAGAAAAAGATACTATACATGCTTACGGTATGAATCACCTTCTTGTAAACATTGCTGCTGCCGCTAATAGTGTCGTAGAAAGGTTTGCCTATTTCAAGACGAGGGGCACTGCTAAAGTTCGCGGAATCAAGTATTGCTTGTATTGCCAGCGTTCTGCGTCATATTTGTAAAATTTGACTTTTTTTACCTATAATTCAGTTGACAGTTTGATTTCAAACTGCTCGGTTTTGTCTCAACAAAATTTAACGAGAGTAATAATTATGTGAAAATGGAAATTTCGAATTGTGACTTCCGAGTGATGATTTTTTATGATTTTCGATATGGTTTAACACCGCAGCAATGTGTAGAAAAACTTAGTTCGTTATTTGGGGATAAGACACCATCCAAAACTATGGTTTGCAGAATTCAAAAGCGTGGAAGACCAACGTTTGATGACGGTCTTTGCGAAGGTCGTCCATGCACCTCTGTTCTTGCGATTAATATTGATTTTGTCAGATTGGCATGTGACCTATAGTGAGATAGAGGCATTTTTAGGCATTGCAGCGAAATAAATACATACGATTTTGCACGATTATTTGCATGTCAGGAAGTTTTGCAGTCGTTGGATTCCACACAATTTGAAAGAAGAACAAAAACAGGCACGTGTCAAGTGGTGCAAGGGAATGCTAAAGAAATTCGAAGGGGGTCGTTCAAATTTGGTTTATAACATTGTAACAGGTGACGAATCTTGAATATATTTACATGAGCCTGAAACTAAACAGCAATCGACTGTATGGGTGTTTCAAAATGAACCTAAACCAACAAAAGTGGTGCGTTCACGAAGCGTTTTGAAAGGAATGTTGCTTGTTTTTTTTTTTGAAAAACGGGTCATGTTGCAACTGTTGCATTAGAGGATCGAAGGACAGTTAATGCTGACTGGTATACTTCATTTTGTTTACCGGAAGTTATTGCTGAAATTAGAAGGAACAACATAAACCGGCGAATCATTGTTCATCATGACAATGCAAGCGCTTACACAGCACGACGACCTGTATAGTTTTTGACATCCAATTAATGACTCATTGCCCATATTTGCCTGATTTATTGCTCAATGACTTCTTCCTATTTTGACATATCAAAAATAAAAAGCGTGGCGAGCGTTTTTGATCGCCTGAAGAGGCTCAGAGTGGCAAAATTGTTTTGAAGATTGGATTCATCGGATGCAAAAGTGTATAGATTTTAAAGGAGAATATTTTGAGAAGCAATAAAGCGATTTACATAACGTAATTTGTGTTTTGCTTTACGTTTTCCGAGAACTTTGGCAGTGTCCCTTGTAGCAGTTTAGAATTTTAAAGTCCAGCCGTCATCGCAAATCTTGGCCTGCTTATAAACTGACGTAGGAATTGAAGCTGGCTAACCATGAACAACGCACGCAGGCAGGGAATCCTGACTTTTTTAGAAAAATCATTTTTAGCGACGAAGCTCATTTCTATTTCAGATGGTTTGTCAATAGACAGAACTGTCGCATCTGGGGTTCCAAAAATCCTAGAACAATAGTCGAGAAACTTTTTAATACTTAACGAGTTTTTGGGTCGGCGGGGTTATGGGACCTTATTTTATTGAGAACGACGTCGGTGTTGCGATTTCATTCAATGCGAATTGCTACCGTAGAATGCTAACTGACCTTGTTTGGCCTACATTTGACAACTTGGGCATAGACATTTTTTATTTTCAGAAGGATGGCGCTACGAGCAACAGAAGTCGTGAAACAATTGCAGTGCTGCACGAGAAATTTTGTCTGATACTTGGACTTAAATTGGCCGCCAGATTGTGCGATTTAATTTGTTTTGGGGAGCTACGTAAAGAAAAGAGCTAATGTTTCGTAAACAATTCTAGTCCTCAAAGACAACATTTGAGCTGTTGTTTGCCAGATAGAACCAGTTATTCGCCAGTTGTGCGATAATGTTTTGCAAAACTTCCTCAAAAGAAATGACCTTTTTCAGAGTTGATGTGGATGTTTACTGGATATTATATTTCACAAGTAATCACAGAGTTTTTACTAAAAAAATATTTTACTTTAGAATAAATAAATGTTTTTTTTTTTATAATTAAAATGGGACTTTATAGTGGAAAACTTTTTTTCAAAAGTATGACTACATATTCAAGAATTAATGACATTAATAAATAATTCTAAATTCTTGCAGATGATCACTCTTTCCAGCTAGTTTGTATTAACATTTTTGCACAATTACGGCTGAATATCGTGAATAACAGTTAAAATACTGTTTTTCAGCTCCTGATTTGTTGCTGAAGTATTAGCGTTAACCTATCTTTAAAGGAGTTAATTGTCACGATTTAGGAGGGTATTCATTAAAATGACAAAGTAGACTACAAACGCTCGATGACGCACTCTATTTATTGTTGCGGTTTTACCAGCCTTGAACTAAAGCACAGTTGTGTTAAAGGGGTTGTTGAAGAAAGAAAAATCCAACTCTGTACGATAATATTTTTAGTTTAGTTTTAGTAAGTATAATATTCTTTTCTGTCGCATATAATTGAAATAGTTATTGAGTTGAAATCCAAGCATCGTCTGCGAAGATTGGAACATGCTCAGAGGATGAGAGATAAACCTTTAAAATAAAATTTGTTGTGGATCTATTGTTCTTAGATTATCAGAGCCTTAAATGCTACAATTTTATTTGTTTTCGTTGCCAGAGAGATGTAAATGTGCTTTGTTAGGATGATTGAAAAATAATGCTTCTAATAATTCTAATAATCTGCTTCTTGCGTTTTTAATAACCAATCAATAAAAGATTTTTGTTGACACTCCTTGATCTGCAACACTATTTGCTATAGCAACAATATTCCTGAGCGATCTTGCTCCATGAACACGATCGAAAAATATTATCTAGCTGGGAAAATCCGGAGGTCATTTTGATGTATAAAAAAGGAGACAACACGACATTAAAAACTACAGACCTATACGCACATAATATGTATAAGCTACTGACAAAAATTCTAACAAATTGCCTATTCAAGAAGCTTGATTTTTACCATCCGTCAGAGAAAGCTGGGTTCCGCAAAAAGTATAGGACAACGAACTACATACAATCTATAAGAACAGAAAACGTGCACTTTTTAGCATTCATCGATTACGAGAATTACGGGAAGGCGTTCGACTCAATCGAATGGCGGATTTTGCCTCGGTGGATAATGCCAGAATCGATTCAAGATGCACGAATCTGCTCAAACAGATCTATACAAATGCCAGACAGGGAGACACAATCTCATCCAAGAACGGAAAATACCAAGATCATGACTTCCGAACAACAACTACACTAAATAGACGACAATAACATCGAAAAAATTACCGAATATACGTACTTTGGGCACCATATAACACTAGGAAAAGAAAATCAAGGGGAAGAAGTTACTAGAAGAATAACACAAAGCTGGACAGCATTTAGCAAACTGAGACATATACTTAAAGACACAGTCACCCCAACCTGTCTTGAACTAAAAGTCTTCGACTCTTGCGTACTGCCACTCACAACATACGGGCTGGAGACTGGCATGGATAAACTGAGAACCTGCCAGAGAGAAATGGAATGGACATTACTTGACATAAGTCTGGGGGACAAGATTACGAACGAGGAAATCAGACGTAAAAGACGTGATACAACGAATAGAGTTATTGGAACAATTTAAAGGTGGCCTACGTTTAGCAATGGACAACTACATGTTGTAGAGGAGAGAACACGGCTTTTTGACACTATTGCCTAGCCGAGACCTTCAAGCTTGTCGATTAAGTTTACTACACTAAGACGAAGAGGCACTTTAAGCCGATCAAATTCAGCAAAAATTTTGCAAACTGTTTCTACAAAGTGTTTGATAATAATTTTAAGAGTATATTAATTAATTTATGTCAGTTTTGAGTAGCGAAATGTCTTTGTTTGATTTGTACCTTCACCTGATATGAAATAGAGGCAAATTTAAAAAATAAAGGTCTACTAGTCTAGGAAACATTTTATTTTTATTGGTTCTTTTGATCTTAGTCTGCGTTTAACATGAGATGGAGTGAATATATGGTTTATTTCCTATATATCAAGAGACGTGTTCAAGATAGTTTTTTGCACCAATTTTGGTCAGTAACTTCTGATGTGTATATGCTCTAAGTAAAATTCCGTTGTTTGTTGTTCTTTTTTGGAGCACTTGTCAACACAACTTGAGTAGTTTTAAGCGATTTATTGTTACTTTTGACCTTAAGAACCAATGTATTTACATCATACTAAAGTAATATCTAGGTAAAATTTGATCATTCTTTGACTTTGTCTTTCTTTAATATTAACGTTGCAATTGAATGGTTTTTAAATCAAATGTGTTTTTTATAAGCTTCTATTTGAATGTATTTACACTTTTAGTTTAGTTATTGTTATATTGATATTTATGATTGCTTGTTGGTCTACGATCTAGCTTTCAATATTTTTGGTAAAAATAGCGACGTATTTCCGTACTTAATAATGTTGATACATACGCATCGTTAGTTTTTAGTTTCAGTTAATAATATTCTCCTAGAACTAAAAACTAACGATACGTATAAATGTATGAGATGACGTATGACGTTTTATTTTTGTTGATATTGAATATATAATTCGATGATCTATACTAGCTTTGAAGTACAATTTATTGTGCTGAATCTTATCGCATAATTGTTTGGATACGATCAAGCATACACTTACTTTTTGGTTTGGGTTTTTTTGTTATAATTACTCATTTTTAGTTCAGTTCAATTGTACAACTTTGCTATATATGGCTGCTAAATTAGCTTTGCTTGCATGTCATTATAAATACACTATACCAAATTCAAATCCACGCTGGACTAAAAGTATGTAAACAAAACCGCGTGATAAGCACGTGAACACACGCAAGCCTGCATGCGATTGGTCGTCAGCACGGGGCTTGGCTGCTAAATCCAGACCCCATTAAGTGAGATTTTTTTTATTAAGCTGTGCACGTGAACAACACGCGTATTTTTTTAATTCTAGTCCAGCTTGGATTTGGTATAGAGCTATAGATGATTAGGGCACACGCTAATATCATTTACAACTCGCTAGCTTCTATTTCTATGGCATCAATGAAAATTTCATGGATGAGTTTTCACAAAGTATTTTTTTTTTTAACTTTAGTTTATTGAATTGAAATTTTATTACTACTTGTATTTTACCGGTATTCATATACATATATGAAGTATTTTTGGTATGAAAAGTTAACTGTTTTGCAGGTATAATATGGGTTTTTTTTAATCTCTTGCAAGAATTAGGGCGATTGTGGCGTAATGGCTTAAGGCAGTTGCACCCTTCTAGAGGTGTGGTTTGGATTTTACGTTAAAGTGTGGACCCCGTCTGTTTATGTGGACTTATAATTGCTTACCACAATCATGGAAGGCGCTCTCTTGTACTGGAATCTGGTTTTTAGGATTGTTCATAATTTACTTTTAGATTCGCATGAATGCTAACAAATTTAACAATTTTCTTTACTACTTCATAGGTTTCTATCAATGTTGAAGAGTTACAGATAAGACTTCATTGGAAATCTTGCATTCTAGAATCTGTTCCTTAGTACCAGTATCCGAGGATTATATCTTATTTGTTTGTTTTGGCCATGTGCTTAATTGATTGTATAATTTTATTTTGTTAAGGGTTGCAATAATGTTGTATTTTTTTATTTCAGTGAGGCTATTCTATCTCTCTCAGGAATGACGGTTTTCAAACAAGAGGCCCCATCGCCAACCAACAATCAAGAGGCTGCAACTGTTGTGCAATTCAGACAAAATCAACAAACTTCACCCAATACATCAACTCAAGCTCCAGTCAATCAAGTTAACACAATTACCGAAAGTCAGAATAATGCTATGCTTAGTTCAACTCTTCATCAACTGCTTTCACAAAGTGGATACAATAGTATTCCAAATAACATCGATGGTATGTATATAAGTTAATTGAACAAGACTTGATTCATGAAATATTAAATGTTTTTAATTAATATTAACTTTTTAGGTAATATTTTAAATTCTCCCAACAATGTATCTCAAGATGGTTATGGTGTTACTTCCACCAACACTTTCACAGAAGATTGCAGATTTCAATACGTTCTAGCAGCTGCTACTAGCATTGCTACTAAAGTAAATGAAGACACTTTAACTTATTTGAATCAAGGACAAAGCTATGAAATTAAATTGAAGAAACTAGGAGATTTATCTATGTACAGAGGAAAATTGCTCAAGGTAAAAGTAATAATAATAAAAACATTTTTTATTTCTTAGCTTAGATTTAATTTAATACTAAACAAATATAAATACAGCGTTTCTAACTTAGTTATTCAAATAAGTTATGACACAAGGTTAACACAGTATCAATCCTGTACTTTGGTTGAGCTAACAATTAGTTAAAGTTTTTGGCATATCAGTTGATTGGATAATTATGAATGAGTCCGATAAATTGTAATGTTTGCTCTGAAAGTTTTCATCTACGATTTTGAAAGATAAAGCACATTGATAAGGATACTTCACATAGCACGTGCTCGCCGACGTTCTGTCGCAACAACGACGGTCGTGCTGATTTCGAGAAATTTTTCTTGGTTTCATCCAACACTCTCTCACCTACCTGCATTGGGTGTCTTGGTGCCCATTTACTTTGCTGTTAAGCTAACTGGTAGTAGCGTTGCTTTCAATAGGAGTTCTGTGTTTGCGTAATTTTTGTAAGCGCAGTACGCGCATTGCTTCATATTTTTATCATTTTGTCATGAGTGCTGGGTGAAAGATTGGTACTGGTATTGCATTTGTAACTGTTGAGCTGGAAGGTGGCAATTTGTCAAAGGTTTTCTGGTCGTTTTGCCTAATGGGCAATCGGCTTCTTCGGCAAAGCATTTTTCTTTCAACTGGTTTATCAAGAGGGTATTTTATATACGTAGCCGTCGTATAGTAGAACACTTTTGATCTAGCAGAGCGTTATGTTCCCACGGTTGTTAAGTAGTATGGATTGGATCTAGTGGTCACTCAGCACGTCATATTTATGGCAACTAAACAACAATGCTTAAAGGTCTGATTTAGAGGTATTGGATGATAGATTGCCATTTTTTTAGAAATTATTACTCGCACGTTATAATAATATATTTATAATCAAAAGCCTTAGTATACCCTAAGGTGTTAAGGACAATAATAAATAATATTTAATTTTTAAATTAAATATTAGAAGTATACATATTGTAGTAGTCTAAATTTCCTCACGTGGTGTGGTTTTAGTTTCTACAAGTAGTCATACAATTTTAGTTTACGTTTTTATTGTGCGTTTTACAGCTACTTTACATCTCCTTAGAAGTTTTACGACTTGTTTTTGAACGGGGTTGATGAGACCAACGGTTTATTAGTAGTTGACTTTCAAATCACTTTTCTTATAACATCGAAACACAAGGTATAAAGATGAGAATAAGTGTTGCAAGTTCACTTTTTGATGGTGGTTTGCATACCGGGTTAAGCTGATAATGGAGCCTGCAACGTTGTTTAAGTGCAATAGTGACTTGTAGATTTTTATTAAGGGACCTACCGGGATTATTGATATATGCTAGTTGTTTACAGGTCCACTCGTCTTGTGAGCGATACAGGAAGGATTTTGCAAGTATACAGTATACCATCGTGCGGGAATATCCAGGGTTAATCTAGGGTGGCTACTTACTTAAAGCTTGTCGTCCGATTGTAGTAGGTGCGAGAACTGCGGTTGGCTTCTTTTTCGGTTTGATAAAGCTTGGTCGATGACAGCGCATATGGTGCAAAGTCATTGTGACGAGCGGATTCTGCTTGTGTTCTTCCTGGTTCCGCCGGTTAGGCTTAAGGCGTTGGTTTGTTTGGTGGTAGCAACAAGGTTTAGTCTGTAGATCTTTTTTTAATTGGGGGTGGGGTTTTTACTAGGCTACAGTGAAATTTTGCACAAGATTTCTGCAAGGATTTTCTATCAAGGTTGTCCGTTAGAGGTGGCTTGATAGCGCTTTGTTTCTGTTTGTGGTTTATTGTATGCTGACTGTTACCAGTTTGTTTTGTGGTTTGGTTGTACATTGTAAGATTGCCAGTTTGCTTAGTTGCTGGAGTGTTTAATACCGATTTGAAGTTGCGTTTGTACTACCCCGGTACGATCTTTCTTTTGAGTTGACTCTCATTTTTTGATCAATTTGAATTAGGGTCGCTGATGGACTTATTGTTCGTCTTTGTTCTAATTCCGCAATCTTACCATCCTGTTGACCGTTTGGTACATAGACAGTGTCTCTTTGTTCAGCACTAGTTTATTTTCTTTTTTGTTCTTGTTCAGTTTTCCATTTTTTTTTATTGGAGTTTTTTTTGGTTTTTCTGCTTAGATAACGTAAATGAAGTGTTGGTTGACAATGATATAGTGATCTTCGTCTTCTCGACCGACTTCCAGAAACTCTTTGATGATGAAGATATTTTGATCATGTTTGTTTGCTCTTAGGAATGTTTGGCAAACCATTTCTCTTTGTTGTGTTATTCTGCTGGTTCGGCTGCCGAGTTTCTTTCTCACTCGAGCTTTTTACTTTTGCACGCTTCCTCGCACTTAAAAATAAACACGAGCAACAGTCGATGGTTGATAATAAAGTCTGTCATGCAACATTGTTTACGCCTACTTCCATATTTACCGTAGTTTTTCTACAATTCTCTGGTTTGTATTGATCGATAGCGATAAATAAAATGTATTCCAAAACTGAATTGCCAAAATAAGACTGAATCTAAAATTGATTCAACAAAATGTTCATAAATGTACAGAATATGGCCAATAACATCCTAAACAAAAACAAATCTTTTAAATAATGGCAAAAATACCGTAGTATAATAGGGTTAGCAATGTTGTGTCATAGTTTATTAAATAAAAATTAAATGTTTTGAAAAGTAATTCTAATTGAATGTTTTTTTAAAAAGATTGTATTTTATGTTATTTGAACAAAAATATTAATTACGACACATTTAGTCTGTTATTCGCATTTGCTTCCACGAAAGACGTCTACAATACATGGAAAAGGAACAGATGGCTACCTGGCAGCAGTCAAGACCCGGAGATAGAATTTTAGAAATTGATGTGCCTTTATCTTACGGCCTTTATGATGTCATTCAACCCAATGGTGCCTTAAATACAGTACAATTTAGTTGGGATCCTACAAAAGAAGTCGGTGCTTATATAAAAGTAAGTTTATAAAAAAAATTAAGAAATAAAATTGTTTATTATTTATAATATTTTCTAATCAACTATTTATGTTCGTAGGTTAATTGTATAAGTACAGAGTTTACACCTAAGAAACATGGTGGTGAAAAAGGAGTGCCATTCCGCATTCAAGTGGAAACATATCAAGCTGCAGATGCATTTGATTCGCCAAAACGTCTTCATGCAGCAGCGTGCCAAATAAAAGTGTTTAAATTGAAAGGTGCAGATAGGAAACATAAACAAGATAGAGAGAAAATCCTGAAGCGTCCAATTAGTGAACAAGAGAAATATCAACCAAGTTATGAATGTACAGTTCTCAATGATGTAAGTATAAATATAAATTAGATTTATTGCACATTTTAATCATGAATATTATATTTGAACTGTATAATATATAATAATATGTTAATTTTCAAGTGACTGCAACTAACCAGTACATTTGATATTTCAAACTATAAAAATGGCTTTTACATTTTTTTTTTTTTAATTTTTTATTTTCTTGAAACCGGTTACGACAATGTTCGATTCTATTGCATGTAATATTTGACATGCCAATATTTTTAATGTTACATGTAATTTATCTATGATAAATCTCGATGATCTTGTTCATTAGGCAATAATGCGGCTGCTACTTTATTAATTTCAGTATTATGAAAATCTTTGCAATACTTAATCACTTTATTTATTGTATTCAGTTGCTTCTTTCTAATTTTGAATGCTAAATGAAATAATAAAACTGTTTGTGTTGGGGTTAATAGTCTTAAAGTAAAAAAAAAACATCAACAGTTTAATAAAGGTGGGCTGGAGATAATTATAATAATAATTTATTACTGTTCATTGTTACACAAGTCAGAAATAGAGTGGAATGGTGAGATATTGGTATTATAGTATTATAAATTATTAGTTCTGTAATTTTTAAAGGTTGAAATGTGTCTCAAGTAACCTCTCTCAAATGCCAAACTTGCCTTCAAGCGTTGCATCCTGTTTTCACTTACAATGTAATGGCGACGGAACGACTTTTAGGATCAGTCACCTTTCTTTCCAAATCGGATCTACGGTGTGAGAAGAATCCATGTGAAAATAGAAGGAAGGCTGGAGCAATGAAAATGAGAGTTGCAACGTCAGCATACTATTAAAGAAAACAAGCTAGAAATAGACGTGAAATGATGAGAAATAAACTGGACGACATGATAAGAAGTAACGGTTTGCTAATGAGTACAAGGTGGGGCAAAAGTAATGTCATAGAGTGAATTGGCTGCCGTTTTATTAGAAATAAAAAATGTGGGCCCTGTTTTCACGAAAAGTGTAAAATTTATGACATTAAGTTGAAAAAATTATAACGGTCAAATGACTTACCTCCTGAGTTGATGCACATTTGTGCTCGTTTTACGGCATTTTGAACATCTGGCTCCAAATGCTGTATTTTTTCTTCAATGTTGGCTTTCATTTCAAGACAAGGTTTGTAGTTTATTGTTGTAAACGCGAGATAAGTCTAGCGCCGTCAGAACTGGCGATCTGGCCGGCCACTTCAAATCACCAAAACGGGAAGTTACACGGCTCGGAAATTATGTTTCAAAATCTCTATAGTTGCTCAAGCTGCGTAAGCGGTTGCTCCGTCTTGCTGGAACCAACAATGCTTGAGACCCAATTCAGCAACTTGCGATCAAAAACAACTTGTTTAACTTGTTATATCTGTCTGTAGCGCCCACCGGTTACGGTGGTGCCCTAGGCGTCCTAAAAAAATAAGGCCAATCACTTTTGCACTGCAAATACCGTACCAAACAGTCACTTTGAGGGGATGCAATGGTTTTTCGTGCATATCATATGGGCCCTCCGTTCTCCAGAAACGCAAATTTTGTGTGTTAACATAACCAGTTAAGTGGAAATGGGTTTCGTCGCTCATTATGATTTTGGATACGAAATTATCATCTTGCACCAGGTTTAACAGAGCATGGGACTAAGTTAACGACACTTGTCAGCAGGCATCAATCGGTGAACAGTTTGCACATTGTAAGGAAACATCTTCAGGTCTTTCACGCTGCTGTCAAATTATGTGCTTAATGTTTGTGGACTTTCTCGGACGTCTTCGGTCATGGCAGCGATATTTTCGCTCGAACGAGCAATACGGGGCCGGCAAGTAGACCCGGTTTGCACGAGATGCTCAGCCAAACTCTTAATTGTTCGCGCAGATGGTACAGGACGACGAGGAAAACGACGACGAAATTCTCGCTTCGTTAAAACATCAGACCGGAAATTCGTAATTAAGCAGTAACAATAACAGAGGAAAAGGATTGGAAATATTCTGTTTGGACTGCGTTTCATTGAGGATGCGCTAAATTGACGATCTGAAATAAATATCAAAAGCGTATTGAAGCATTTGAAATGTGGAGTTGGAGGAGGTTATTGAGTATTAGGTATTAAAACAAACTAATAAATGAAACAGTGGTTAGATTAATTGGGGAAGAAAGATTATATAAATACACATATAAATAGGAAGCGAGTTTACTGAGGGACGTCATTGAAGGTATAGTGGAAAGTAAACCAAAAATAGATAAAAGTAGAATAGGCAAGATGACTGACGTACTGAGAAAAGAATTTTTATTCTTGTCTCCTTCAATAAGATTAAGGGCAAGGGATTGTGAGAAAACTAATGATAGATGCTAGCAAAATAATTATTAGAATTTGAAATAGTTCTCCCAAAATATATAGAAACATGCGTTAATCCCAAATTTGATAGTTGATTAATGTGTAGCTTTGATATGGAATTATTAACAAAAAATACCTAATTATTAACAATAAAATATAAGTTTTCTATCTCGGATTATCCAAAACGCTGAAAACACATATTTGCTAGAGGATTTTGTAGAAATATATCGAATCTATTAAATTTGGGATTAATGTCTTTTGCTACAGACGCAGGATTACAAAATAAATATTTTTGCTGTACACAAAAATGGAGTTTCTTTAAATGATTATATTTTGTAACCAACGGACCGCATCATCTATTTACCATGCTGATTCCCGCTTTTAACTTAGAGCAGCACTAATACCGTAGTGCCAAAACTTTACACAACTGCTGTTAAAAGCAGCTCGTTGAAGTTGGGAAATTGGGGATTGGATTTTTTTGCAGTATTATCAAAGATGTGTCCTCCGTCTCCACAGTTGTACTTTTTTAGATTTTTGTCTTTAATTATTTTTATAACCTGAAAATGATTTTTTAAGCTAATTTTCTAATTTGGTTTATCTAAGAAATTTGTTTATACAACAATTACCTTTCTTTTTTATGAAAGAGTGGATGTATTAACAGTCGATTTATCGGTCGATCTTCAGAAGTAGAAAAGGGGAAAAATAAAAATGTTGTTCTTGTAAATGGGAAGAGGCGGAAATTTCACCTTCGTCTTCAGTGGATGTATTAACAGTCGATTTATCAGTCGATTTATCAGTCGATCTTCAGAAGTAGAAAAGGAGGAAAATAAAAATGTTGTTCTTGTAAATGGGAAGAGGCGGAAATTTCACCTTCGTCTTCAATTAACAAAGTAGCTATGTGAGGACCAGATAGAGGCACGAATTTAAAAATATAAATAAATTGATTGTTTTATAATGTTATTAAAATGTTCGGGAGGTAGAAGAAACAGTATAAGGTAATATATAAGGTAATATAGAAAAGATGATATTGTAAACTTGATTTATTAATTAATATTTCTAACGCTTACTTGGCCGTGGGCTAGTATGCCGAGCCTAGTATGGTTCGTCTACTTGACTGAATAAAATATAAATAAGTTAGGAAAAAGTAAGTTAGTTAGTTTAGGTTTTTGGCATATCAGCCTAAAAAGACTATTAATGTCGTAAGTTAAGAAGAAGCGTTATGATTTAGAAAATTCTCTTGGATAAAAAAGTCATGGATCAAGATCTCAAATAAATATTTTGCATATAATTGTTAAAAAGTTATGCGTTCAAATTAGACTTAATAGACATACACGAAGATGTTTATTTCTAGAATTCGAATGCCGCTAGCAGTGCCAAATACACTTCTTGTTAAACATAACTTTGATTCGTAATTTTTATTATGTTAACGGTATATTTGATTTGATTTTATAGACATTTTTTGTATCTACTTCATCAAGCGACTGTAAGATTGTGTAGTTTTTTGTAGAGCGCACGGTCTGGTAAATACTTGTGTCGCATACTGAAGGTTGTGGTTTTAAGCCCGAATATGATCAAAATTTATTGGTCCTGTCAGAAATGTCATACCTGCCCTGTTATTGACATAAAGATTACGTAAAAATAGGTAATAGTATGGACAAAAGAGGACAGGAACACAAAGTGGTTAGGGGAGTTTTTAAAAGTCTTAATGTGTTGGAGACTTTTCAAAAGTATGGAAGCGCCTACCGACTACAAATGTAGTAAGGCGCTAAGAGTTTTTCTCAAATTCTTACTTTGAAATTATTCTATTCTGTTCAGATAAGAAGTATTCCAAGCTGGAAATGCGTATGTCTATGTTGGGTATATATTACACATATTACTATCATTGCGCAGCGTCGGAGTTAAATATTACTTGCCATGTTGGTCTTTCTGGTACGGTTGTTATATGCAATCTGAAAGTTGAGTTTCTATGTAATTATTTTTCTAGGTACTTTGCAGTACTCATTCATGGAATCGAATAAACCACTTGGAAGTTTTAGCGTGATGTTTTTTGGAATAAAAGTTGAAGATCATCGTAGAACTCGTAGAGAGATAATACTGAACTCTGAGAAACCCCTGCCTCGATTGTGCGGCGGCATACACGTGCCCAAGCACATTTTACGGTATTCCTTTTAGATAGGAACCAATAAGTTTTATCAATCTCGGGTTGAATCTGGAATGTTGAAGTTTTAGGAGTAGACCTGGGTGCCAGACCTTATCCAAGGCTTTTTGGCAACAGGTATTCTGCTGCCGTGTAATGCCGGATTCTATACAAGATTACAGTTTATGTTTTTTCTCAATTAAGGTTGACAGAATACTAATCGGGTGGTAATTTTGTGGAAAACATCCTTCCCAACCTTGGTGAGAGGAATGACCTCTTTTATAAAGACGGCAAATGCGATGTCTGTAGCATTGCATTCGTACTGTTTGTGATGAACATTACAGCCTTGTTAGAAATGTTCTCAAAACTTGGTTTGGAATGCAATACGGACTTGGTGCCGATTTGGGTGTCAGTGCGCTGCAGACAATGTCTTTTTTTTTATGGACTCTTTATGGTTCAAGTTTAAATTTTTGTCGTAGAGCGGCTTTGGAGTTTAAAGCTGACATCAAATACTTTAGCCTTGTTTTCTAAAGATATTTAAGGCCTTTTTTGCCATGAATAAAAGGAAGCGATATACGCTTATTTCAAAAGGCTTTAGCAATCTTCTACATAAGATTATCATCTTTGTTGGAGGATTTGGGAGCGGATTTTCAGCACTGATTTTTGTGCCCCTTGATTGTTTTTGTTGCCTCATCATTGAACCAGTTTAGCTCGGTTTGGTCAGTTGGGTCATGAGACCTTTGTCATTTGGGTTTGGCACGATTTTGGATAGTATGAGCTTTCTGATATCTCTGTAAAGAATCAATCGATTTGATGAATGAACTTATTTAGCGTTTCAAATATCAGGTAGTGATGTGATTCTCTCTTCTAGGATATGAGATAACAAGGACCAGTCAGTTTTGTAGAGATCTGACCTTTGGTCTCAGATAATGTCATTAATGACTGAAATAGAAGTTTGAGCTGAGATGTTCTTGAGTATAGCAATGTCATGAACATCCCCAGGAAACCCTTGGTAGTTGTGATAAGTTGACATGTCTGGCCCTAGCACGGTATAGCTCTTACCATACATACCTAAACAGTACTTTGTTTTTGGCATTTATTAGTCTTCTGTGCCAAGCTGTATGATGACAATAATTGGAAGCTGACGTCTAGTATAGCATTGAATTCTGCTATTACTAGCTACTTAGTAGGGGACTTTTATGCTGAAATTAATTTGATCAGGCCATGAACATTAATTGCAATCCAATTAGCCTATAATTTAACAGTCAAAGGCGTAGAGACGTCAGAGTGGTTTTCTGATCTGTTGACGAGGATTTCACATTTGGGTTGTTGTAAACTTTTCTAATAACATCACATCAATGTTATTTGTGAAGAAGAACGTTTTTAGTTAGTTTTTATTTTGATGACTAAAGCAGATACAAGGCATAATGTTTCATTATGAAATTACTATACTGAGTGACTCGAGATACAATTTTGTGAATTCTTCTTTGCCTGTTTTTTTACATCTGAATTTGGCGTTTTGTTTACAATGGCCGGTGGTAGGAGTTTCTGCGCAGTGCTAGAAAAAGAAACCTATCACCACAATGAAGGAATGAAGGATGCATAATAAACTAAAATAAACTAAATATTTAACTATATTTATTAAATTTGACGCTGTTCAATTATTTAAATTATGTCTTTCCTTTTATTTTATTATTATTATTTATATAAAAAGAAAAATACAATTTAAATAAATAAAGCGGATAATTATCTAACAAATTCCATGTTATGCAGCACGTGCATAAATTATTGTTAATTTCTGCATACGATCATTGGTGTCATTTTGCGATCTCTATTTTTTTCTTTGTCTCTGGAGTCACCGTCTAGTTATGTTTTAAGATTGCCGCGATTCTTTGTAAAAGTGACAAAATCGCTTTACTTTACTTGTTGCTACTAGACGTCGTCAATGGTGTTGTATACT
This sequence comes from Tachinus rufipes, assembly GCA_963932245.1. Classification (NCBI taxonomy): domain Eukaryota; kingdom Metazoa; phylum Arthropoda; class Insecta; order Coleoptera; family Staphylinidae; genus Tachinus; species Tachinus rufipes. Next base: position 87,390,125 of record OZ010743.1, read on the forward strand.
GGTAGACGCTACGAGTAGACAATACGATGCGCACTGCTGTAGGACTATGGAACGCAAAAACGCAATTCTAAACGACGTTCTGTTAAATAATATTGATATTTATTCATGCTTAAGACTAGAGATGCACAAATTAACTAACAAAACATTATCGACTTTTTTACAATATGAATAGTATATGGAAACATGTAGTATTGATTTATAAAATGTACAACTTTTTATTTATTCATTATTTCTTTATAGATTCCGAATGATTCCTTGCCTACAAGCCCTCCAATGGTAGCACCATATTCACCAGAAAGGTATGTCTTAGTTTATTAAATTATTTCAATTTTCAAATGTACATAGTGACTGGACTTTAATAAAAAGCTGCGTTTATTAGTCTTTGAAGTAAACATGAAAATAAAGTAAAAAATATTTTATTTTCAATCATTGAGAGAAATTATTATGATTAAACTTTGAGGCGCAATAGAGTAAAAAACTGATTTAAATTCAAATTTTTTGAAAATTTTAAGTTGTTGTAAAACTTTAGCTAGATTTTAGATATTACGCACGTTGGCCGTCAGTTTACTTTCAAAAATTAGCATTTATGATTTTGGGGTTTGAAAAAGCTATTTATAAGGCCTATAGATTTATGATGAAGCCCTTTACAATGGAGTTTGTTAATAAGACGCCATACCCTATCAAATGATTTGGAAATGTTTAAACTTAATGCCTTTGCCTAAATTACATTTGTGACTAACACATGTCAGAAGATCTTTATTGAGTGTCTGAGATAAAGTTATTCTGTTCTAAGAACTTGACAATATGAAAATTAATGCTTTTCAAGTTTTTTTGACAGATTAGATAGTAATGCAATTGGTATATAGTTTGAAGAATCAGACTAGTCTCCTTTTTTAGGTATAGGTTGAACATTTGCGTTTTTGCAACAATTCGGAATGTTTCTTTTTTGTATGTTAAGGCAAATATTTTAGTCAGAATGGGAGGTAGTTTATTTGCAAATGTTATTCACTTGGGTCAGAGCTGTTTCTAATCTTCAAGGCTCTTGTGGAACGCAATTTTCGACTATCGACTTGATACTCATACCTCAGTCTTAGATGAAATTAATTTGTTTTTGGCTGACATGATTAAATAACTTGTTTAAATTTGGGAATTTGGAAATAACTCGTGGGAATTGGAATAGCCTGATGAAACATGATACATTAAATTATATAAAATAAAACAGGTAAAATCTATTTTATTAGAACCATATTAATAAAACATCACATGCAATTAAAACTAATAGAATTATAATTAGTTTGCTAAATCATTAATTGTATATTTAAACTCAAATAACTGGAGTTTTTATACACATAAAAAAATAATTAATGCAAATACCAGTATACACAATCAAATATTATTTAAATAACTATTTAATTATTAATATAAAAACTTGAAACACCTACTACGTATAGCTGAACATTTCTGGTAATATCTACTACAATTCAGAATAAGTTGGTATTTCATTGCTTATACTAGATAAAACAAAATAGAAAAAAACGTGCTGTAAAAAATAAATATTTATGCACATGCAGCAAATAATTGTTTTATTACGAGATAGTTACAAAGTTCATCAGGTAATTTTCCACAATATTAAGTTTTTAGGTTTAATGCTCTTATATGGTTTTAAATCATTTCGTATACGTAGTGGAATATTTTAAATTATCAAATAATTGATAAAAGTTTGCTATAAATAAATTTCTAAGTATGTATAGGTATAATATTTATTTATTATAAGATTATGATATTTCATTGTATTTAAAACCCGGAAAATTTTATTATAGTTTTAAATGATTAATTATTTAAATATTATGTATTCAGGAGCGGCTCATTAAGTTTTTGGATTCCAGATTGTCGTCTGCGTTTTTAGGAGGTGTACCATAACTAAAATAACTATGGTGTTTCAAAAAACGTTTTCTAAAAATAGATCGTGTAACTTTATAACGGACACACTCATAACTTAAATCAAACTTCTAATAATGTTAATTTGCTTTGACAAATATATTAACTACATGTAAAAATATTTATTGTAAATGTGAGTAGTTCACCCGTACAGAACAATTTAAGTAAAAACATTTTATTCTCCTCCATATACGTCGTACGTAAATGTGAAAATATTGGACATTTTCACAGCATATTCCTCTTTGAATTGTTTTATACTTGAATGCATTTTAATTATACTGTGTTTGTTAAAAATGTTGTGTGGTGACTCCAGTATTTGTGTGAATGTGCATCCTTAATAAATAGGCCAAATGTGGTCTGGAATTTACATAAGTTAAAAAAATGAGTTAGTTTTACTGGCCTCTTTTTTAATAATTTTTTATAATATATGAATATATATGTAATCAACCATATCACTGGTAAGCTTTTTAACGTATTTTTTTGTTTGTAGTAAAAAAAAATGTCTGTCATGTTATAATTGGTATGAAAATATGTTTAAGAATAATCTTAATTGTCTTAAAATCAAAAGCGTTGTGGAAAGGGATAGTATAGTACTAATCTATTCTAACTGTGTTTGTTTTTATGAATCCATAGGACAAACCCAATAAATAAATTTAAAAATAGAATTAAACTTATTTATCAGAACCGTTTGATCTAATAAATGAAATATCATAAAAAGAAAACAAAGTTCTATTTGCTGAAAATATTCCACGTCTTCATTGGAGTTTTGCTTTTGCAGGTCTTACGTGCTTCTCCTCCAGTTTTCTCGGTCCGTTATTATTATTATTATTTTTTTACTGTACTTTTTTTCTTTTTTTAGAACATTAATCATCTTACATCTGCTGCTTTTTCTTTTTGGATTTGCATTGATTCCTTCGATCGCGACGTTCAATAAACAATCTCTTTGTGCATGCTTTATATATCCTTTTTTTATGATTATACCTATTAGCGTTTATTCCTTCTCTGCTCTTCTCAACACTTCTTCATTCCGGATCTTGTCTATCTTAATGTCTTTTAATCTCCTCTAGGCCACATTTCGAATTCTACCTATATAAAAACACACTTGCTGCAAAACATTCCACAGTTCTTTTTTGCAGATTTATATCTAACTTGTTACTAAAAATTTTTCTAAAAAGGTCTTATGCTTATCGTTATTTTTCTCTCGCTTTTTCAATTTTCTGTAATGTCACGTTCATTTTTTTGTTCCTGTAATTCTTATAACTTTTGTCTTGTCTTTGTTTATGCTTAGTCCATACATTAATTTTATGTTTTTAACTTTTTTAAGTATCATATTCAGTTCTTCTGTGCTTTCTGCAAACACAGGCACATCATCGGCAAATCGAATGGATTTTATTTTTCATTCTCTTATGCTCACTCCTTTGTACTCTTTATTGCGTTTTGTCATTTACATACATGCATTGAACAATGTTGATGATAGACAACACTGGTTTTATTCTAAGTACCTTCTTCCTATTGTCTTCGCTACATTATTAGCATCTCTTGTCCTTATCCCTTTTCTGAATCTAATTTTCCCGCTATATTTTTTTCCATGATTCCCCGAAGTTTTTTATTGTTTACCCTCAACAAAATCTTCGCTGCATGCACTACTGATCTGATAGTTTATACCTTCTTTTTTGCCATTGATATTATTTTCGTCTTTATCAAATTGCTTGGTCATGGCATTACATAATGATGCCAGCTCTTTTATTCCTTTTTCTTCGGATCTTGTAAAATGTATGTAATTTTAACAGCTCGGAAGTCTTTCCAACTATGTTAACTTTCTTAGCTGACATTACTTCCTCGTATTACGAGCTTTCTTTTGCACATTCAACTCTTCTGAGATTTTATTTGTTTTTTTTTTCATTTTTCAATATTTTTTTGCTCGTCTTTTGTTTATTTTTGATTATATGTCCCAGTTCGTTTGATGAATTCTGTCCCACCTATTATTTGTTATCTAAAAATTTTGCTGTAAATAGTTAAAAAGCATTTTATAATATAAAAAATTGATACTTTTATTCTAGTTTATGTCAAAAATCTAAACTAGGTAAGTAGCTTTGGTAAAAGCAAAAAAGTATCAAAGTGTTAGATTGTATGATTTAGGCCGCTAATTGATGTTTCCTTTTCGTGTTTTGTGGATCAAAATGATTGCAGCTTACCTTATTGTGTGAAACCGAATACCATCGATAAACTTTAACACCACAACTGGCAATCAAACTACAACGTCCAAAGAGGACTTGTCTGGTCAAACATAAAGTCCCATTATGACCGCCTAGTTTGAAATTTTAATATACGCAGTGTGTATTTGAAAAGTTCTGATGTTTGTAATGAAGAGTGTAGACATGGAGGTTATGTATGGAATACATATCAGATAAATTTACAAAAATTACCATTTACTTGTTGTTGCTCTAAGGTCCATTCAACTTTTGACGCTGTTTATGGTTGTTTTTTTTTTTAGCTAGGAGTTGAATCTTCCTGAAGACTCACAAAGTGTCGGATTTAGCCTCACGGGCTCCTACCGACCAAACTCCTCCTGAGTGAATGCTGGAAGTTTGGTCGGCTACGACATTGCCTTCCGGACTAACGAATGCTAATACGGGAAATATTTACATAATGCACTTTGCTAACTATATAGGCGTTGCTTGTGGAGATCTAGTTCCATTTCTAAGTCTGGGTTTCTGACTATCGGACCGTGTCTGAAAATATTAGGCGCCTAGTCGTTTAATAGACTTTGTGAAGCTTGGAGTAGCTTTGCGAAATCTTTGTTACTCGCTTGAGACAAGCGGAGTAACATCTGAGCTTTAGCTCATAGTATGGCGCTCGGCGCCGGTCTCGCTGCTTGCGTGAAGGATTTCTCTTTGCGGGCATTGGGAGAGCTCCGGGGTGAAGCAGGTACCTTAATGTGGACCTAGCTCTTGCAACTAGCATTTCTGAAAACCAAGCAGCCTTTATAACTTGCGGTATGTGGCCCACCGTACGCGGCGCATGTACAACATGGTCGGACTCTTTCGTGAGAGTGCAACTGGAGCTAGAATGAGCTTCAGCACACTTGACGCAACGATGTTCATGGTCTGCTGGTTCAAAGTTGTGTCAACTAAATCTTGTAAGCATGAAAATGCAGATCTTTAGACAAAATTAGCTGCTTTTTGAAATTCAATTGCTGAGAACGATGACGAATCGAGGTGGAAGAATTCTGGTTAATACTCTCAGTAATTGCTGCATTGATTTCATAACACCGATCTGCACGAACACGGACAAGTTTGTTCTGATTTTGAACTGACTGAATTGTTTAAAATTTCTCGATTAATCGGACAATTATACGGCGGGAAGGTGCGTTACGGTGACAGAAAAATGTACGATATCTTCGAATAGTCTTCGCAAAAATCTTACCATTTTGGTAGTGGATTTTCACAACTACTATACGTTGTGCGTCCGTGTAGTTTTTCATAACTAAACCTCAATGTTGCTAAATTTAAAATTGTCTTAATGGGACACCTTTTAGTTTAATGAAAAACAAAGGTTTTGCTCCAGTTCCAAAGAAGCTTTTCTAGATGGCTGGTATTGAGGATTATTATACTTTAGCTCGTCGTTCTACTGGTACTCTTGGCAATTTTACTAAGGCTAAGACTTATGCTTTATTATTTGAGCCCCGATTTGTGGAAGGAGATGCTTCTTATGAAGACACCTTATCAAGAGAATGCCGACTATTTGGCTAAAAATCATCGTCTCATTACAGGCCTAGCTCGCACTGGAACAACCCAACTAAGATAATAATTTATAACTTTCTGTTCTGGTCAACCAAATACAGACAATTGTTTAGGTTTTTACAAATTTTCCTCAGTGTATTTTGGTGAAGCAATTGTTTGGAGGATATTATATCGGAAACAAACATATATTTATTATTTCTAAAAAGTCAATTAGCGGCAAGCAACCGTAAATCGTAAAACTTTTTTTGTTATTGAAGAAATTAGACCTGATAACATAGCCGGCACAAAATGACAATTGCTGTTGATGAAGAGGGTTTTCAACTTCTTTTAAAGTACTTGAGAGTTCTATTTATTGATGAAGTTGTCATCTACATTATTTTATCAGGGGAGCTGAAATTATAACAAAATTTAAATGTATTTCGGTAGTGGTTTAATTAATTTCTTGATTGATAAATGTACTAAAGTAGTAAAACTAATTTAAATAATACAACGACGTCACGGAGTTACCAAGTAACATATGCATTGTTTTCTCTACAGTGGCCTAACATAATATATATATATATATATATATATATATATATATATATATATATATATATATATATATATGATAAATACTTTTATATTTAATCGAAAATACCCGTTTTTATCACGTTCAATTTATAGTGGCAGGGCGAGAATATATTCATGTTTGTCCGAAACATACGTTTAAGTTACAAATCTATACCCAACTGGTCAGTATTTTCTATGCTGTGCATCTTAATATATTTTTTTACAGTTTGAACAACATAAACTAAAATTTAAATATTGTTGAAATATAACTTAGAGAGTAAAAGAACGGTTGATTTATATTGCAATCTTTTATAAACCAAATTTGTTTCAGTTCCTCTAGTTTAGAAGTTGGTTACCTACTTTTTTTAACTGTTCAAATAAAACATGACAATTTTATTATTTTCAACATTGATTGCATTTTTTATTAATATACAAAAGTATTAAGGAAAATTTCACTTAAACTTATCAAACAAGGAAAATGATTTATCAACAACCTTCAAAGTAATCAGTGGTTACTATGTAAAATAAATATACAGGAAATTAAAATTTATTTCTTTAGACTAATAAGAAATTTTAAAAGGAAATTCCATCTGGTGTGGAATATAAAAGTGATATATAACACATCAGTAACTGCATTAGAAACTCTTTTTATAAACTAAAGTGCATATACCCTCACCGTCATTTGTTAGATGTAAATACCAAGCTAACGCTTACAAATTCAATGGTGCTGAGTCAGCTAAACTACTGTGATGCTGTGTATGGGCCTTGTTTAGATTACAATACTAAGAAACGCATACAGATTGTTCAAAATGCTTGTCTAAGGCTTATCTTTGGTATCCGCAGACGTAATCCAATAACGCATAAACTAAAACAAGTAGGTTGGCTAAACATGCACAATCGTCGCATTCTTCATGCATATACTTGCTTTTACAAAATTATAATGTTCAAAACACTACCGTACCTCTACAATAAGATAAAATTTAGAACTGACGTTCACAATTTGAATACCAGATTTAAAGGTGCAATATCACCACCATATCATAAAACTCCTTACTTTGAAAGATCCTTTTCGTACAACGTTTACAAATTATATAATGAATTACCTGCATCTTTCAAAAGTTTGTCAGTTACAAAGTTTAGATTGTGTGTTCGAAATCTATTGTTAGACAAACAATAATATATTTAACATCGTGGAGTGTTCACGATAGTTGGTTTTTGGATAGGACAACATACAAACATTTCTAATTAGTGTTTTTTGTTTTCTGCTTAAGTATCTAATTAATAATTTTTTTTCTTTTTTTTTTAATTATATTTTGTTGGTATTATAGGAATTAATATTATGTTATTTGGTATTGTCTATACTTATAGGGTTAAGTGGAAGAGCAGACTACTGTGTAGTACAGGAATCTGAACTTCGCCCTTTGTCATTCTGTGTTTATTTAATTTTAATTTTATAATTTGTTTTATTTTACTTTGGCAATAAAGACAATTTATTATTATTATTATTATTATTATATATTTCAAGAATACTTTAATAATAAGAGCATCACATGTGCGAATTATCATGGCTGAAAGACCAAAAATGTTGAATATTTTTAATGGAGTTTGATGTGAACTGAAATGACGATGACGATGGCCTAACTGCCGAAACCGGTCTGTACTATATAAAACTCACAGCATATAAAAGTATTTTAATTTACCTCTACATAACCTATATAATAAAATATATGCACAAGATCAACTCATTATCAACAATTATTGTAACACTATATAACAATTATTTGGTTAGAGAATTATATCCGTCTAGTCAATCAGTCAGTGTCGTTTGCAAGACGAATATTACTTACATATTAGAATTAGTGATGGCCGAACTCGAGTAATTAATCGATTATTAAAAAAATCCAATTTTTCGAGTCACGAAGTCAAAGATCTCGAGTCATTGAGGATCAAGAAAGTTAAGAAATGTGTGCGTTGCATCATTGAGATTTGAGACCAAGAGTTAAGAGGTTTTGTAATCTTTTCATAAGATGTTCTTTATAATTGTAAGAATTTATTGTGCTTATGACTAATTAGAATATTATTTGTTTTTATGCTATCAGTTATTTTATGCAAATCTACTTTAAATATAATACTATGTTTAAATGCAGTATGGAAATACGTATTGTCTGACTCTTTTTCTTTTTCTTTAGCCTGTGTTTATCCACTGCTGGACGTAGGCCTCTTTCAAAACATTTTATCGGTGTCGGTCTTGTGCGACTTGGTACCATCTCTTTCCTGCGGCTTTCTTTATGTCGTCGATCCACCTTTTTTTTTCTGTGGTTTTTCTCTGTCACGGGTGGTTTTTTTTTAATCTATTGTAAATTTTGTGGGTCTATTTTTTTGTGTCTGCTCTTGCCACGTGACCTACCCAGCTTCACTTCAATTTGGATATTTGCTGAATTACATTCTTTACTCTGGAATTTTTGCAGTCTGTTGGCACTTTTTACAGTTAGCGCCATAGTTTCGATGTCATATGTCGTGCCAGGTAATATGCACATATCGTATGCTTTTCGTTTAAGGCTATTTGGTATATCGTTGTTTTTGAGTATATGTCTGAGCCTGAGCCAGTTTTGTCGTTTTTTCAGTAATTTGGATTGTTTTGTCTAGTTTAATCTGATGTCCAAGATAAATATAATTATCTACTTTCTCTATTACTTGGTCTTCTATTTGGAAGTAATTAGCATGTGGGCTCATGATTTTGGTCTTGATAGATTCATTTAAGCCTACATTGTTAGAAGCTATATTTAGCTGTTCAAGCTTACCTATTAGTTCTTCTGGGTCTTGGCTGATTAAAATTATGTCGTCTGCGAATCTTAAGTGGTTTAGGTACTTTCCATCTATGTTTATGCTCTTGCCTTTCTGTTTCATGTTTTCAAAAACATCTTCCAGTGCAAGAGTGATATAGTATCTTTTTGACGGACCTTTCTATTTATTTTGATCTTATTTCTGGCCGTGTTGGCATCTATTTTTACCTGGAAGATGGCCTTTTTGGTAAATGTATTTAAGAAGGTTTGTGTACTTTGAATCTATTCTGATATTTTTCATTGTGTAAATATCGTCCATAATTCTATTGAATCGAATGCATTTTCAAAGTCAATAAATGCTAGGTGCAATGGGTTGTAATATTTTGTGCATTTTTCTATTAGTGTACGGATGGTCTGTATGTGATCTGAGGTGCCATAACCTTTTTGGAATCTAGCCTACTCTGGTGGCTGATAGAAATTCAGCTTGTTTGTTAGGCGGTTTGTTATGATTTTTGTTAGTAGCTTGTATAGGTATGATAGAAGACTTATTGGTCTGTACTTCTTGATATTTGCGTTGTTGTCTTTTGTATGTAACAGAATCACCTGTGCGTTCTGCCAACTTGTAGTGATGCTCGCTTCAACAAGACATTTATTTAGCAGTATACTTACAGCATTTAGAAGCGTGCTTTCTCCGAGTTTTAATATTTTGCACCATTTTTTAATTGCCGAAGTGCTTTCAGTATTTCTGAGATATCTGGTTCTGGAATTTTTTTGGAGTTAACGTTCATTAATCATTACTGTTTCGCTGTTATGATGTTGATAATTTGGTGTTGCTGAATTGTATAGAACTTCATTTATGTTTAGAAATAATCTTTGTATGTACATTTTTAAAGTCTTCATTAATTTAATGTGTAATCTGTATAATACAATTGTGTGATTATTTTGGTATTAATATGAGCGTGATTTGTAACTTAAAGACTATTCATAACCACATATCTTTAATTTGACTATCAAAATATTTAGGGGGTAACACGCTGCCTAAATATTTTGAATACGAATTTTTGATGTTTGTTAACTTAACAACTGTCCTTGAATTAACAATTTTAAACATCTTTAACTGTTAATGGTTTGATTACAGAGTAAGCAAGAAAAAAAAATTGTTTTAATTATATTTAGCTCTTTTCTAATGTAATCTTTAATAAACTTTATTTAAGGTCAATAATTAAGACTAATATATATATTTTGCTAATTGACAGTTTGCAATTCTTTGTTGTATTTTTTAATTTGTTTCTAATATTACTAACGTACTTCACTTAGAAATGTGTTAATTTAATTTTAGTTAAGTGTTTTACTAATTAAATATTATTGGTTCAAAGTAATAAACAAGGTAAATTAATATATAGCATGCAGCAAATATTTACTTTAAATTCTACAAAATTGATCTGTATTTGATAATCTCATACAAAAATCGGCACGTTAAAATTGGGTAGATAGATAGATACACTTGTTTTAGTCATATCTAAACAGTGTTGAATGTTAGCGTATAAGGTATATAGTAAAATATTAAGAAAAGTAAACTTTGTATCCTCCATCAAGTTGAATTGTTTTTCTACATATGGAAATTTTGAGGCGGATGTTTCCTCAACGTATTTCAAACTTTATTTGTTATTAATTTCTATAATATGTCAATAGTTCTACATATGTCTACGATCAAATGAGTGCTCTAATCTTTGCATTGTGATTACTTTATATTTCATAATATTGAGAGATATGTAACTGTTAGCTTTGACAGTATATGCATACTGTAGTTAGGCTTTTAACGTTTGAGCATCTAAACTAAGGAAAGAAAGTCCGCTAACTTTAGGTAGTTTTGGTTGAGTTTTAGACTTGAAACGTGCAAAACTGTCTTGTCATAAAACGTTTAATTGAAGTTTGTTTAGTAGCCAAACTTTGATGTTTTAATATTGTTTATTGCCCATCTATTGACTTCTGCGGGTGTCAGGTATTAATTCACGCATATAAATGTAAAGCACCGTTGGCAATGCATGTAAAGAGCAGGAATGAGTTGATTACTTCCTACAATTATCTACGTTATGATAGATCCGAGGGTGTATGCTTTCTTATTATTTTCTCGTTTATGGTGATTTTGTTCTACTTGGTACTAGTTCAGTCCTGCAGCTTGTTTCAGGTTGTTGCTTCATCTCATTTGTGGTTTTCCTGCGCTTCTTCTATTAATCCATGGTCTTTATCGAATTCATTTTTTGCTTTACTTATCTTATTCTCTTGTCAAATGTTCTAAACAATTCTAATTCTGAGTGGCGGTGTATTTTACGATATCTTGTACCTGTGATCTATTTATTTGTTTTTTGATCCTTCAATGATATGCCAAGTATTCTATTTTCAATAGTTCTTTAGTTGACTTTCAACTTGCTAAGTATTGCTTTTATGAAGGTTTAAATTGGTGACCTCTAAGTAGTTACTGGTAGAATACATTGGTTGTATAATTCAATTTTGTGATGGAGGGAGTTGTTTATAGCTAATATGTTTTTTATTTTGCTATACGCGGTCCAGGTTTGTCAAGTTTTTTTATTTATTTCTAGTTATTGATTGATCTTCTAAAGGGTTTTCCAATAAGAAGTTTTATTTTGAATAGCATTATGTTTTGACATTTGATAAGTAAAAACTACGTCATTATTAAAAATGGAACGATACACGCTTCAACAACGCATTAAAATTCAATGAAAAATGGTGAACATTTTTCAGTCACAGGTTGCAAACTAAAGCACTTTTTGGTGATCTTAAGCACCTTCTCGGCCGGCAATAGTAAACCTGGTAGAAAAATTTGAGCTGTTGGGACAGACAAGTTTGTGAAGTGATGAATCGAAACCGTGTGCATCGCTCAAGAACACATGAGAATATTGCTGATGTAGCTCGTAGTGTTGATGAAAACCCAGGTTTGTCGATTTCTCGTCGATCTTTGAAATTAGACATTCCACAAACGACATTACTCTGTATTTTGCATAAAGACTTAAGGCTTTTAAAGTTCAGTTAACACAAGATCTCAAGCCGGTCGATCACCATAAACGTCGTATATTTGCTGATTGGTTCCTTCAAATGCATCAAAATGATCCGGAATTTCACCGAAAAATTATTTTCAGTGATGAGGTTTATTTTCACCTCTACGTTATTAAGCAGAATTGTCGCATTTGGGGCTCATAATATTTAATAATGATTGTTGAAAAGTCTTTGCCACTCTTTGGTGCGGTTATTGGGCTGGCGGTGTGATTGGATCCTACTTTTTTTAAATGAGGCTGGTGCAACTGTTACGGTGAATGGATAGCGCTACCGAGCTATGATTAATGATTTTTATGGCCGGAGTTGGAAGATATTGATGTGGATGACGTTTATTTTCAGCAAGACGGCGCTACGTGCGCTACACAAACAACGAAACAATCGCAATTTTGCAAGAAAAGTTTCCTGACCGTGTTATTTCTCGAAGAGGTGATCACAATTGGCCACCGAGATCTTGTGATTTAACACTTTTAGAATTTTTTCTTTAGGTCCACGTGTAAGATAAGGTATATGCCAATGCTCCACAATCGATTCAAGACCTTAAAGATGGAATTCGTGAAGTTATCGAGGACATACAGCCTCAAATGTGCGAATTGGAAAATTTTATGAAAAGAATGTGGTACTGCAATCGTAACCGTGGCGGCCTGATATCGTTTTTAAATGTTAATGGCATACTTTTCTCTTTTAAATGAAATAAACATTTATTGATTTCTCTTAAAAAATACCCGTTTTTTAGTATCAAAATGAAACCTCTTATTGGAAAACCCTATACTATGATTTGTTGTTAGTAGTTTTTCTTTGATGTCACGAACTTTGTTTAGGCGCCTTTAATTAAAGTGACAAGTTTTTCTCTATTTTTTGCTATCAATACTTGTTGCCAGCAAACATTAAATGGTTGAGTTTCTCTCCATAGATGTTAATACTCCTGTTTTGAAGATTGATTGTTTTTAGTTTTCAAACACTAATGTGAAAAGCTTGGGTGACAAGATTTCTTTTTTCTGTTACTTTTGACTTTGTTGGACAGTTTGTGTAAATGGATTTGTGGAGTAAGTTTTGGTAAATTTTGTTAATTAGGTTTGTGAATCTGTGGTTGATTTTAGCATGTTTTAGGGCTTACTGTAGTTTTCTTTTTTCTACCATGATGGCATTTCTGA